>CM042844.1:33880479-35123604 GCA_023653725.1 Bungarus multicinctus
CTGGTTTATTTGCATGTTCGAAAAAATTCTGTTTTGCCTTTTTCACCTTTTTAACTCTCTCTTCCTGATTTATAATGTTCAATTTATGCCTAAGAATCATCTCTCTCCTCAATTTTTCATCTTGTGGTTTTTTTAAAACTACTTTCTATGTCTTTAATCTCCTCCTGTAATTTATTCTGATTTTGCCATCTTTCCTTATTCCTTTTCACTATATATGCTGTTACCAGCCCCTTCAAGACTGCCTTTGCTGTATCCCATATATTCTGTAATGATGTTTGCTCCACTATATTTTCCTTTAAAAAAAGTTCAATTTCTTTCTTCCTTTTCCTTCCTTTCCAAATTATTTTTAATGCGTTATGATCAGCCCATACATTTGTCATAATCTCTATCATATCTAGTTGGTTTCCTAGTTCTGTGTTCATCCACGCCATGTCTAATCTAGACCACGATTTGTGTGGGTTAGAGTAGAAGGTGAATTCTTTTTCCCCCAAATTTATTCTCCTCCATTGATTATCAAATTTAGTTCCTGTATCATATTGAAAAAGGATCTGGGCAAAATTTTCGTTTTCTTTTTGTTCTTTGCATTACTAAAATAATCCTTCGTTATATCTACTACCGCATTGTATTCTCCCACAATGCATACATTATCTTGTCCCATCTCAACGATTCTCTCATGTAAATCCTTATAGAATTTACCTTGGTTGTCATTCGGCGCATAAACTATAACTAATAACATTGGCTTGTACCCTAATTCTAATTCAAGTATCAAAATTCTCCCTTGTGGTCCTACATATTTTTCTACTGCCTTAATTTCTTTTTTAACATATACCGCTATCCCTTTCTGTTTTTGATCTGCCAGGGCTACAAAAAACCTTTCTAATTTAGGATATTCTAAACATTTCCAAAATTGTTTTTTTAATATGGACTTCTTGCAGGCATACTATTTCTAACTTCTGTTTGGCTAATCTAGATAGTATCTGTTTCCTTTTAATGTGTGAGTTTAGACCATTTATGTTTAATGATAATACCTTCATTTCCATTTCCATCTTTCTACTTGTGGGATATTATCTGTCTTCTGTTAATTCTAGTCTCTCTGTGCAGGTGTGTTCTTAATCTTCTTCCTTCCGTTTCCTCCTTGTTCTCTCTTTCTTGTTATATGCCTCCTATATCTTGCTGCTGTTCTTCTTCTTGGCTTTCTGCCTCTAGCTCCTTTCTACCACTGCTTTTTTCTTCTGTTCTCCAATCTGCTCATAGAAATCTTGTGCCTTGTCTAAGTTATCTATCCTGATCCTCTTTTCCTGCCATGTTACCAACAAGCCTTCTGGAATTAACCATCGGAACATTATGTTCTTCTGGATAAATTGTGTTGCCAAAAACTTATAGTCTTTTCTCTGTTCGTGCACCTTCTTGGGAACCTGCTTCAGGGTTTGCACTTCTTTATCTTTAAAAACCAACGGTTCGTTTCGCATTATCTTGTATATTATGTCATGTACTTGGTTCCTGGCAAATCGCATATGGACTTCCCTGGGTAACCTGTTATGTCGAGCGTAACTCGTTTGAACTCTATAGGCCTCATTGATTTCTAGCAGGATCTCTCGGGTCTCCCTTTGTAAAGCTGGCGCAGGTAATTCTGCTATAAGCACATTCAGACCTTCATCTCTATTTTCAATGATATTTTGAAACCTCAAGTAATAGGCAGTAGTGGATAATTGCTCTTCTAATTTTTTGTTTATTGTCATCATCCTGTTGTCCATTAATTCCAGTTTCTTTTCATTTTGTACTGTTCTAAGTTCCACCTCTTCTAGTTTCTGCTCATTCTTTTGCATTGTTTACTGTATAGTATCAACTTTGTCTTCTAATTTATTAATATTGCCTTTCAATTCCATATGATTTTGCGAAATATTCTCTTGCGTTTTTATCTGTTCTTCTTGCATTTTAAGCATGGTTTCTTGAATGGTTATTAATGAAGCCTGTATTGTTTGCATATAGGCTACAGTTTGTTTTTCTGCCCTGATATTCCCTCAATTGCCTTTTGACCAGCCAGTGATGTACTTGTCAATGTTGGACTAGATGTTGTCTTCTTTGCCATTCTCCAGACTGATATCATGACACTTGTGTTATTTTCAAGCTCTATTTATTTCTACCTATTTTATTATCTCCTTTACAATATATTTTAAACTAATCTCTTACTTTCAATTTATTCCTTCTTCTTTTCAAATCTCTTTATTATAATTATATAGAATTAGCACCACTTGTTATCCCTTTCTCTATCTCAAAGTCAATATCACTATATATCTAACAATATCCTACTCAGACAAAAGCCCTCCTGTCTTTCCTTATGCACAAAGTATTAAATTTATTCTTTTTTCCTTTTATCTATAATAAAAGAGGAATCTAATTTCCGTTTACATATAATCACCTAGATATACATTCCCCTTAATCTCTTAATATTGTAATCAAAACTTATTTATCACTATATTTCCTTAGTTCAATACACAATACTTAATCGAAGTAATTATAACCTCAAATATCACCTCAATAGAGAAGGAAAGACAAAAAAGCCCTCCTTTTTAGTTTCTTAATTCACTTTTAACTTAGAGCAGTAATCCAGTAGTCAGATATTTGTCAGTTGAGAGATCTATATCTGCATGTATCTCTATATATCTTACTCAAATACCCCTTTTCTATTTCTATACACAATGTACTGTAGTTTTTCCTTTATACAATAAAAGAGGGGTCAAGGTTTAGATTCTCTATACTCACAACAATATATATTCTTCTTAAACTTTTAATATCCTACTCTAAGATTATTTATCACTACGTTCCTTAACCCAATAATCCTATTTAGTCAAGATAACTATACCATCAAGTTATTTCAAATTAAAGAAGAAGAAAGCCTCCTTTTTTATTTCTTATACCCCCAATCACCTTACGACAGTGCTCTAATAGACAAATACATTCAAATCATATAGATCATGTTAATCATATAAATCAAATTTATATTTCAATACCAGCCTATTTTATTATCTTTAAAGTTTTACAGTTCATACACCTCACTCAAAGATTTCCTTTTCTCGTCGATCTCACTGTCTCAGTCCAAACTCTTTTCCATTCTCTTCTCTCTTCCGCTTTGTCTTTCTACTACTCCCTCCAAGTCTCTCTCTTTATGACTCCACTTGTACCTTCTCCGTTTCTTTCCAATCCTCCTTCATCATCTCTTTCAGCCCACTCTCTGCCAAATTGTCTTCTCCGCTCGCATTAATGTCCTGCTGTCTCCTTCTGCTTGAAAATTGCTCACTCTTTTTTTCGTGTCTTGCCTTTCTCACCTCCATCGTCCCGACTTACCTTCTGATCCTTTCAACATCTCTCCACTTCCATTTCACCTCCTCCTTCCTTCCAAGACTTTCTTTTCTTTCCTTTGTATCGTTCTCATGTCCTGATCGGATTTGACTTTCTCCTTCTCCACTCGCCATGTTGGTCTCGTAATCACTCTCCATCTAAGAAGCAATTTTACAACCTTTTTTGCCACAGTTGTTAAGCAAATCATTGCAGTTAAGTGGTTGTTAAATGAGAATCCGGCTTCTGTTGACTTTGCTTGTCAAAAGACGACTGGGAAGATTGTACATGGAGATCACATAACCCAGGATGCTTTAACCTTCATAAATACATGCCAGTTGTCAAGTGCCAGAATACTGACTATATGACTGTGGGAATGTTTTGACAGTTGTAAGTATGAGGACCAATCACCTTTGTAAGTCACTGTTGAAATGTGTTGTGCTGTTGTAAATTGAAATGGTTTCTAAATGAATGGTTGTAAATCGAGGACTATATACACAACAGAAGGAAATCCTGCTTAAAGCTTAAATTTGGATTATATTTAAAAATTTCTCCTGAAATTAGAAAAAACTGTACAATTTGTACTGCTATAAGACAGCTTTCTTAACTGCCTCATATGATTCTTTTTATATCTTTTTTTAGTATCTTAAACTCCAGAATAAATAATCACTTGTATATATGTATGTACGTATTTGATTGATTGATTTGTGTGCTGCCCATGTTGTCTAGAGGCCTCTCTTTCTGAGCATTATAAAATAGCATTCTCCAGTGTGCTGAATAGAGAATCCAACAATGGGTTGACATTGCCTTTCTGCCCAGAGACTGAGTCTGTCAAACTTCCAGCCACACCTCCTTCGCCTGTCTTGAGTCCCAGTTTTGACTCAGTCTTGGCCAAGAGAGACATTGGAAGATTGAGACCTCAGAGACACAGATCTTGGACAGAATTCGCAAGGATAGCGAATGAATTGAATAAATTGGCTGGCTTCCCCGGTCCAGCATAGCCACCGTGCAAAAATTGGCTTCTGGATTGCCCGGTGTAGTCATTTTGGATTTGGCTGGCTCCCCCGGTTCGTCCAGCATAGCTGCCCGCCCAGCTAGACTGCCACAACGGTGGCGCTTTGGCTGGCTCTCCTGGTCCATCCGGAATAGACTCTGCCTGTGCCTGTGAGCTTCCTAGCCACTTGTGAGTGAGCTGGCTCCACCAGTCTGTCCAACATAGCTGCCACGACCCAAAGCTCCTCATTTTGAGCTGTTAACAGCAGAAAAGTGATCAGAGTCACTGCCAGGTTAATTCTGGGACATACTTCATTCAGCTTTCTCTCCAACCTTCTCGCTATCTGACTCTGGTGCCAGCTTTGTCAGCCGCTGGCAGGCCACAACAGGGAGGCAACTATGACAGATACGTGGGTCCTAAATATGGTGAGGCTAGGCCTCATACTCTAATTCCTCTCCACACACCTGAAATACTTTGTTTGTTGCCCCGTCTCCAAGAACAACATAAGGAGAGGCCTCATGGAGACCACAATGCAGCAATTTTTGGATATTCATGTTATCGAGCCAGTTCCAGAGGATCAGCAGGGACAGATTCTACTCCATCATATTCGTAGTCCCAAAGAACTTGGGGTGGTGAAGGAGAGCAATTCTGGACCTCAAGAAATTAAACATCCACCTGGTTTACAGGAGGTTCAAGTTGCAGTCCCTCCAGTCCATCCTGGAGAGCATATGAGAGGGCGACTTCCTAATGTCCATAGACCTGATGGAGGCATACCTCTACATGCCCATTCTTCCATCCCACAGATGGTTCCTGAGATTCTATTATGAGGGACGACACTTCCACTACAGAGCCCTACCATTCAGCCTGTCCTCAGCACCCAGGACCTTTACCAAATTGCTGGCAGCACACCTCAGGGCAATTCCTGTGCGTGTCCAGTGTTACCTCAACAATATTTTGATATAGTCCTCCTTTCACCTTAGGGCGAAAGAGGATCTGCAGGTTACGATCCAGGTTCTCCAGGATCATGGATTTTCAGTCAACTACAAGAAAAGCCACCTGGCTCCCACCAATCGATTGTTACACCTTGGGGCGGAGATAGATATGAGGTCATGCCAGGTCTCCCTTTTGCAGGAACGTCAGACCAGTATAGAGATATTAGCGAGTCGGATCCTAAGTGGAACAAACAATATCCTTGGCCCTCCTCTCGCAGCTCTTGGGCAAGATGGTGTCCTGCATATCAATCGTCCCTTGGGTGCATTTGCATGCCAGGGCCTTACTGTGGTTTCTTCTGCCATCCAAAGGTCCGGCAGAAGCAACTCAAATGCCAGGGTTTGGGTTCTACCAAAGGCACTTTGAACCTTCCAATGATGGATGTCCTGAGTCATAACCAAGGGATGTACTTTCAAGGAGCCCAGCTGCCTGACCATCACCTCAGATGCCAGACTCTTTGGCTGGGGTGCCCACTTCCATTCCCAGATGACACAGGGACAGTGGGCTCAGGCAGACCTGAAGAATTATATCAATTGGTTGGAGCTCAGGGTAGCACACTTGGCCCTCCGACAATTCCAGGACACTGTCTCCGGTCACCGTGTCCTCCTTCTGACGGACAATGTGGCAACCAAGGCCTACATCAAGCCAAGGGGGAACCCATTCCAGGTCCCTCATGCAGGCCGAACAATTGGGTCTCTGGACAGAGAGACATCTTCTCCATCAGAGTGGAGCACATCTTGGGGACATCAAATGTGCAAGTAGACTGGCTCAGCAGAGCTACAGTAGACCACTCAGTGGCACCTGCATCCAGACCTCTTCAGGGAGTTTTCCGAAAGGTTTAGCCATCCGATCCTGGGCTTGTTTGCCATCCTGTCGAACACCCAGTTCCCCAGGTTTTACATCAGATTTGTAACTCCGGGGGCGGAAAGGGTCAATGTACTCCGCAGTCCGTGGCCCCAACGCCTACTATACTCCTTCCCTCTGCTTCCCTCATTCCGATGGTAACCAGAAAGATGCTGGTGGAGAAGGCAGAAATCCTACTTCTAGCTCCCCACTGGCCCAGATGCCCGTTGTACGCAGTTCTGGTCAGCCTATCGATATCCTGACCTTGGAAGATCCCTCAGGACAGAATCTCCCTCAGCCAGGGGGCCTTAGTCCATCCAGAGCCACAATGGTTCCAACTGACTATCTGGCATTTGAAAGGAGAAAGAATGAGGCAAGACAATCCAGTCATCCAGGAGGCCATTTACTAACAGGGTTTATGACTCAACCTGGAGAGCCTTTTGTAACTGGTGCTCCAAAGGACACATTGAACCTACCTTGATATCAGTGGCGAGATCCTGGAATTCCTCCAGGACAGGCTGGACAAGGGACTGTCCCTTAACACCATTCGCAGACAAGTGGCTGCTCTGCCCACGGTGTTAGCATGCAGAGATCTGGAGCCCCTCACTCAACACTCGATTCTGTACAGTTTTATTAGAGGTGCAGCTAACCAAAAACCTGTGGTACACAAGTACCCCACCTGGGACCTGCCCAAAGTACTACAAGCCCTCACATCTGCGCCTTTCGAGCTGTTGAGAATAGCCAGTCTGTGCTTCCTCACATTGAAGGTAACCTTTCTCATGCCATCACTTTGGCCAGACAAATCTCCAAACTGACGGCCCTCTCCATAAGTGGGGGGGGCGGACCTTTGCATTTTCCATTTGAACAGAGTAGTCCTGCGGTTGGACCCCTGCTTTCTTCCCAAGGTGAATTCCTGGTTCCATAGGGCACAGGAAATAATTTTGCCAGACTTCTGTCCAGGGCCGATCCATGCCCTAGAGAAGAAATGGCACACCTTGGATGTTAGGAGGGCCCTCTGCACCTACATCAAGATGATAGCCTATCTTTGAAAAACAGAATCCCTGTTTGTGTCATTCCAGCCATCTTCGCTGGGTAACAGGGTGACGCCATCGACCATAGGCCGGTGGATATGGGCATGCATTGCCAAAGTTTACTAGCTTCAGGCTGTCCCATTGCCCAGGCGAGTGACAGCTCATTCCACCAGAAGCACAGTTACGATGGCTGCGTGGGCAGCACAGGTCTCTATTGAGGACCTCTGTAGGGCAGTGATATGGTCCTTCCCATCACCTTTTATAAGACACTACAAACTGGATGCCTTCGCTTCAGGTGAAGCGGTCTTTGGCAGGCAGGTGCTCCAGAAGGTGCATACAGACTTGGGGACTCTAGACCAGACTGCTACCCATCCTTAGAACAGTTGGCTTTGGTATGTCCCATTTTTCGATTCTCTACTCAGCACACTGTAGAAGGGGTATTGGTCTTACTTGATACACTCCTTCTCGGTGTGCTGAGATAGAAACACACCCTGGAGACTGTCTGGTCCAGAGTCCAGGAGCGGCCAGAATCAGAACTGAAAGTACATCTAGTCAATCGCTATGCCTTCATCAAAAGTGGGACTCAGGCGAAGGAGGCGTGGCTGGAAGTTTGACAGACTCAGTCTCTGGGCAGAAGGACAAAGTCAACCCATTCTTGGATTCTCTCTTAGCACACTGAGAAGCAGCGTATCAGGGAAGACCAACGCTCCTTTTATGCAGTCTTTTAAAATGTTCTAATTTAATCACACCAACGTTTTTCAAATTTATAACAAAACAGTTCCATTCATGAAGTGCTAAAATAAAATTGGATGAGTAAGAGGACAAGTAAAAATACTTTAAAAGGAAAAATTATTCTGAAGAATAATTTTAAATGATGTAGGTCAGAGGCATATTTGTGCTTTGACTGACAAAAGCCTCTTGAAGGAGAAACAGTCTCCTATCATGTAATAACTTTTGGGAAGTTATTACATTAAGTTCAGGAGAGGTTTTTTGTAGAATTTTCTGTAGTACAGCCTGTGTACAAAAACATAAATATGCATATTTGAAACATCTTTATCCCACATCATTGTAAACTTATTTAGCATTTGTCAACTTGAGTTGATGATCTATCAGATCTTTTCCTTTCAAGGAAAAGGCCGAGGAGATGGTTCCGCCCCAGGCGCCTGATGGATCCTGAATGGTTTCAGATGGAGCTTGGGCCATTTCCTGAAACTCTGGCTCATAACTCGGCCACAGACTTGGTGGCCACCTGGGATAGGTTGGCCGCTGAGGCTCTGGACCGAGTTGTGCCTTTGCGACCTCTGACTCGGCATAGATCCCACTTGGCTCCGTGGTTTATGGGGGAGCTGAGGGGGATGAAATGCCGGAAAAGACGTCTGGAGGGCATCTGGAGGGCCAGTCGTGCTGAGTCTGACCGGACACAGGTGAGGTCCTATATTAGGACCTACCTAGTGGCGATAGAGGCGGCGAAGCGTTCACACCTCTCCGCCCTTATTGCGTCGGCAGAAAATGGGCCTGCTGCCCTGTTTAGAGTGACCCGCTCCCTGCTTGAGCCGAGAGCGCGGGAGGACCTCTTGCAGGGTAGGGCAGAAGAGTTTTCCCGATTTCTGCATGATAAAATCGCTCAGATTTGGGATGGGCTGGACTCCAGTTGGGTGGTCCCGGGGGAGGTGTCCGGAGCAGGTCTTGAGATGCTTATCTGGGAGGAGTTCGATCCTGTGACCGCCGAGGGTGTGGACAGATTACTGGGGAGGCTGAATGCCACCACATGTTTATTGGACCCGTGCCCTTCCTGGTTGGTTTCTACCTCCAGAGAGGTGACACGAGGCTGGCTCCAGGGGATTGTCAACGCTTCGTTGACGGAGGGGGCGCTTCCGACCGCCCTGAAAACGGCGGTGGTGCGGCCCCTCCTCAAGAAGCCTTCCCTGGATCCGGCTCTTTTGAATAACTATCGTCCTGTCTCCAACCTTCCCTTCGTGGCGAAGGTTGTTGAGAGTGTGGTGGCGCGTCAGCTCCCTCAGTATCTGGAGGAAGCATTCTATTTAGATCCGTTCCAATCGGGCTTCAGGCCCGGGCACAGTACCGAAACAGCATTGGTCGCGTTGGTAGATGATCTCTGGAGGGCCCGTGACAGAGGTTATTCCTCTGTCCTGGTCCTCTTAGATCTGTCAGCGGCTTTTGATACTATCGACCATAGTATCCTATTGCGGCGGTTGGAGGGGTTGGGAATTGGGGGCACCGTTTTGCGGTGGTTCTCGTCCTTCCTCTTGGACCGCTCGCAATTTGTGTTGACGGGGGGGGAGAGGTCCACCCCTAGGCCCCTCGTGTGGGGTGCCTCAGGGGTCGGTCCTCTCCCCTCTTCTGTTCAACATCTATGTGAAGCCGCTGGGAGAGATCATATGTGGTTTTGGGGTGAAATGCCATCTTTATGCTGATGACACTCAGCTTTACATCTCCACCCCAAGCCACCCCAACGATGCTGTGGAGGCTATGGCCCGTTGCCTGGAGGCTGTGCGGAACTGGATGGGCGAGAACAGGCTTCAACTCAACCCTTCCAAGACCGAGTGGCTGTGGTTTCCGGCGGCCCGATATAGTCAGCTGACTCCGTCGCTGGCTATTGGGGATGAGATCTTGACCCCCACAGAAGGGGCTCGCAATCTTGGTGTCCTCCTGGATGTACGGCTGCCTTTGGAAGATCATATTACGGCCGTCTCCAGGGGGGCTTTTTATCAGGTTCGCCTGATACGCCAGATGCGGTCCTTTCTTGATCGGGACGCCTTACGCACAGTGACTCATGCCCTGGTCATCTCCCGTCTGGACTACTGTAATGCCCTCTACATGGGGCTCCCTGCGGGGAGCACCCGGAGGCTTCAACTGGTACAAAATGCAGCCGCGCGGGTAGTTATGGGGGCGTCGAGATACTCCCATGTGATGCCCCTCCTGCGCGAGCTGCATTGGTTGCCGGTGGCCTTCCGGGTTCGCTTTAAAGTACTGGTTTTGGTCTTTAAAGCGCTCCATGGCATCGGACCAGGATACTTACAAGACCGCATTCTGCCAGTAGTCTCCCACCGACCGGTGCGCTCCCACAGAGAGGGTCTCCTCCGGGTCCCGACGCCTTCTATGTGTCGCCTGGTGACCCCGAGGAACAGGGCCTTCTCTGTGGGGGCACCCGCCCTCTGGAACGGGATGCCCCCTGGACTACGAACGACCAGTGACCTGAGGGCCTTCAGACATGACCTGAAGACTTGGCTCTTCGAGCAGGCCGGCCTGAGCTGACTCAAATGGGATTTTAAATGGGGTTTTTAGATTAGTTGGGATGGGTGTACAAAGTTTTAATTTATTTTAATTGGGGTTTTTAGATTTTTATAGGGATAGCCTAGGGTTTAATTCTTTTTTAACTATTTATATTTGTCTACATGTATTTTAGTTGGCTGTTCACCGCCCTGAGTCCTTCGGGAGAAGGGCGGTATATAAAACCTAAAATAAATAAATAAATAAATAAATTATTAACATTACTAATAATTACTGCCATCTTAGCCTCTTCAAAAGCAAACTGTGTGGTGACTTTTGTTATAATTTATCTTTTAAGTAAATGAATATTCAGTTATTTACTATCTGAGGCCACATCCACATCCATCCCATATTCCTCCCATTCTGAAATTAGCAGGGAATTCTGTTTCTTGATGCACCCACAGCATACCCTTACTGCCCAGCTGGAATGGTTAATGTTAATGTAGTTTTAATGCGCAACAATCTAAGGACTCACCGTTTCAAATTCTGCCTTCAGTTAGCAGGTACAATGTTTTGGTTGTTCCAGGCATTACAATTTTTTTGTTGTTGTACTATCAATTAATTGATTTTTTTAGTTATATGTAATTCTGCCCACTATGTAGCAGCAATGAAGAGATTTCAAAGTAGCTCTTCTGTGCTATCATGTGATTACCCAGATTTATGTCATTGATATACTTGTTATATTGTTGAAGAGATGATGTTTGAGGAAATTTAAACGTAGAAATTGGTTTGGGAGCTGTAAACTGTCCTAAGAACAGTATAAAGAGAGGAAATGAGATCATCTTTGGGAGGAGGCAAGAAGAAAGGTTTCCGGGAAGAAAATTCCTTGCCATGCAGGTTAAAGATAGTTCTAGGTTTTATATGGTTTCCTTATTATTTGTCCTCAAGGTCGTGTCTTGACTATGTCTGTGGACACCTGACTTCTGTAGGAAAAGTCTAAGATATAATTAAAGTGAAACAAAATATATTCATCACTTACAATATTTTTTTACATGTTACAGGAAGTTATATGTTTTTGAGTCCATGAGTTACCATTATAGTTTTCCTTAAACTAAGCTCATTCACAATCAAATACATCATCTCTGTCCAGATATTTGTTTTAACCTAGGGGTTTTTTTATGGCTTGGGGCTATAATATCTGAAGGAACATTTCTTTCCAATCATATCCTGAGATGATTTCTGACGATCTTGTTCCAGGTGCTCTGCCATCCTGAAGTGTGTTGGCTACCCAAGGAGTGGCTTTTTAAAAAGTGCTCTCTTCTCCCCAATTTTAGAGAGATATTTTTCAGTCAGGTTACTGAGGTATGTTAGGTGTCTTTTCAGAGTTTGTGTGTGTCAGGTAAATACATTTTTAGTTTTCCAGGCCTCTTAATAACGTAGAAATGCTGCTAAGCTGTAACTATTAATGCTTTTATTTTCTGATTTTTTGCTTATTACTTTACTTTGTATTTTGCATTATATTTATAAGTGTTTAGATTTATATGTGGTTTGTAATAGTAAATTGCTTTGAATGTTTTAAAGGGAAGTGGTAAGGAATTGATTTAAATAAATAGAAGTAAATGGCATTTGGGTCAGAGCTGTTACGAAGTACATGCATGGTTGGGGAGGTTACTCAATTAGATGTTCTTTCTTGCCTTCACCCTCTATATATAGATTGTTCTTAGTTAGCAACTGTTCTGTTTAGTGACCAACAACAATATCTGTTTCCTGAAAGTAACCTCCATTTCTTCCATGTGCTTTCATTATTTACATCTTTCATTCTTTTGTTAGATTTCACAAAAACTTATCTATCCATATTCCAGGGGTTTTATGGCTGATCAAATCCTTAAATTGTGTGCTCAGGTTCAAGTAGAAATAATGGGATAGTTAACATCAATTACGTCATTCATCTTCATGGTTTGGTAAGCTGCCCAAGATTGCTTGGTAGAGAGATGGGCTGCATACAAATTTAATAAATAATAAATACGTTTGGACTAACCCAGGCTGCATTTAAGCAATTTCTTTTTATTCTTACAGAAGATGCTTGCAAATTTCTTTAAAATCAGTTAAGCGTATATTTTCTTTTCGGGTGGGATTTGTTTAACCAAAATCACCATTAATTTAATATAGTTTAAATCTGTTGAGAAGGAAAACACAATGTTCAGGATTATTTTTCAAAGTAACTCAGTATTAGTAGTTAAATAAAATAGGCAAATATTGAGAATAAAGGTAAATAGAAGCTTTTGAATAGCTTACTATTTCTAAAATTTTATTTAATGTAAATTATTGGAACAATGGAAAGAACAGAACATCAAAACAAAACCTCATATTTTAAACATAATTTCAAGTACAGGAGTTTCAGGTACCTTACCTAAAGCTTAGCTACTAACACTGTTCCCTAAACATGTTATGCAACTTAATGAGAAATTGTGTTATAAATTCATTGTGTAAATTGCTCCTTATGCATGTTTGTGTTTGTGTCCCAGTGTTCATAGCTTTCTGTTTTTAACTTTCTGCTGACAGGTCACATTTAGGGCAGGCAAAACATAAGGCACGTAGCCCTTCTGAAAGTAGAAAATCTATATCAAAGGCACCCAAAGTGCAGTCCAATACTACTACTGAACAGTCCAAAGGACACTTTTCTAAAAGGTAATAGCTTTATGTTTATGAATTCACTAATGTAACTTCAATGGAATATGTTGCAAACATGCTGATTTATTAGAAACATCTAAATAACTTTTATCTGATCTGAGTAAACAGAAAAACTTTCAATTTGAGACATTCAGATTTGAAACATGTATGATAATGAAAGTTTGACAAACCTGATATCAGCAGAATGAAATGTGTCTGAGCAATATAAAGTAGTGTACTTGTAAATCTTTTCTAAACTGCAAGAAAGAGAATAAATATTATTTATGGGGTTTGATATTTTAATAAACTTGTTTGTAGATGTTGAAAATTAGAGATATGCTCTGTTTGGAAATAATTTGGGACTAATGCTAATCTAGCCTTGTGCAAACATAGCACTTCTCTGCTATTTGCTAAAGTATGCAAGTCTTTTTTAAAGCTTCCATGGAAGGAAAAAGATGAAACAGCTTTAAGAATCATATTAAACAAACACTTTAAAGGAACAACATATCTTTGTGCTCTTATGAAATTACTTGTTGTAATTAAAATAAAAAGATGTGCTTATGCAAAGTCTTTTTCAGAAAGCACTCTTTCTGAATCATTTTCAAGGTTTGTTAAGCCCTTCTGAATTCAGCTGGGCTATCTGAATCATAACCTGTTTTATTCATTTCAAAAGATGAATAGGTGACCAGTGTATTTTCATTTTTTAAATTTCCTATTTGGAATATTTAAAGGAGTCCTCTAAGTCTAGTGAAATACAAGTCAATTATTGAAGTAATATTGAATCAGAATGTTTTACTGAACACTTTAGCATCTTTAAATTTATTCAGTATTGGCAGTTTTCACTGCGAAACGCAGTGTAGTTCCAAATGAAGCATTACAAACCCTGATATAAGAATATCAGATGTGAAGCAAAGAAACTTCACTGGGTTGAAAATCAGAATTCACTGGTTGCCATTTCTCATAAAGGTAGTTCTGGGAACAAACCAGCAAAAATATAGAAATTCTTTATTTCATTTGTGTTCAATAGCAATAGCAGTTCTTTGGTGGAATTTGACACTGATTATTGAATATGTTTGTCTCTAGTAGGCAGGAAACCATGTTGAACCTTCAGGCATGATATAAGTAGTTTATTTTTACATTTAAAAGTTTTCCGTGCCTCCCCCAAAGCGAAACTAATGCAAGATGTAGTTTGTGCCTTGGCCTGTAACCCCATTCAAAGTTGAATTTATTATATTGAATTTTTTTTTAGCCCAGTGTTTCTCAATCTTGGCAACTTTAAGATGCATAGACATCAATTCCCAGAATTCCCCAGCCAGTATTGAGAAATAATGTTTGAGAAACAATGTTCTAGCCCAGTGGTTCCCAAATTTCTTCAGTCCACAGCTCCCTTGGTGCTACAAATTCATCCTCAGTGCCCCCCCACCCAGGGGTGGGATTCAAATTTCTTAACAACCGGTTATGTGGGTGTGGCCTAATTTGTGGGTGTGGCTTGGTGGTCATCTGATTGGACAGGCATGGCTTGCTTTCTGGGCGTGACTTGGTGGTCATATGACCGGGTGGGAGTGGTTTGGTGGCCATGTGACTGGCAAACCAAATACAAGTGGTCTTCGCTTAAAGGCTGGTTGCTTAGCAACTGTTCTAATTTATTACTGACCTCCCCAGAGCTACTTGACCTGTTTTTGGAGTTTTGACAGCCATGCACACACACACACAAACACACACACCCTTCTAACCTTGCTGGAGCAGGTGGTTGGACTAGATATCTCATTCACTTTCCCCTCCCTCCCTCCCTTTCTTCCTTTCTCTTTCTTTCTGTCCCTTCCATTCCCCTGCTTTCTCTGTCTATCCCTTTTCTTCCTTTCTTTTCCTTTCTCTCTCCCTTTTTCTTTCTTTCCCTTTTCTCTTTTCTTCCTTGTCTCTTCCTTCTCTCTCTCTCTTTTTCCCTTCCTATTTCTTTTTCTCTTTCTTTCTCGCTCCCTCTCTCTGTATGTGTCCCTCTCTCTATCCCTTCCCTTCCTCCTTCGCTCTCTCCTCCTAAGCTAGGAGACCCACCTGAAGCACACACACATACACACTCTTCCAACAAGGTAGTCTCACGGCAGCGTTGCTTATGACAAGTCTCCCAGGGACCGGGTGTGATTGTCCATTCACTCCCGGTCCCATCTTGGGGCTGGGAACTTCAAGCGAGGCTGCAGCCTCACTTACGGCAGGAACTGCGGGAGAAGTGACCTGCAGGAAAGGTGAACCAGCCTACCCTGACTGGCTCACCTTTCTCTCTGTCACCAGCCGCGGTAGGAAGGTAAATTTGTAGACAGCCAGGAAAGCACCAAACGAGACTGGTGGCAGAGGGAAAGGTGAGCCAGTCAGGGCAGACCCGTTGCCATTCGGCTCCCTGCCAGCCTGCATCTTGTCAGCTGCTGGGGCTCGTGGGTTGTGGCTGCTGAGAGGGAGTTTAGGAGGCAGTCAGGAAGCACGAGGCTTATGCCACCTGCATCGCCCCTCTTCCAGCCACCCTCCCAGCATTTTAGCCGAGTGCGGGCCACCACTGTGCAAGCTCCATGGGTATAAGATCCAGAGAATCCAGGCGGGACCCAAGCGGCAACGGGTCAGCCCTGGCTTGCCTTCCTCTTGGCCACCACCAAGCCAGTAAGTAGGGTGGGGTGGAAACTGAATTGCACCCTGCAAGGGGCCCACCTCCAGCACTCCTCTGCCACCCCCCTTGCCTCTTAGCACCCACCTGCCGCCCCCCCTTGCCTCTTATCGCCCCCCCCCCCCAAGTCATCCCACCACCACCCCAGGGGGCGGTACCGCCCACTTTGGGAACCACTGTTCTAGCCTAATGAGCATATGTAAGTTAAGAGCATGTTTGGTGTATTCTTATAAAATAACTGATATGAGAGCTGATCACAAAATATGATTGAATTTGTTTCTATTTGCTTTCTTTTCTCATAACTTGATTTCTAAAGAATAGGTGATCTCTTCAAATACTGGATCACAGGGTCCACTAATTCACTAATTTTATTTTCAATGTTTAGAAGTCATGTATAATCTGTCATTTTTGAAAGTAAATATGAAGTTGAAGGTAGCCATGTTGTAGTGTGCCAGTGGGGTCTTGTCTCTATCTTTGTGTGACTATGGTGCTCCTCAACAAAATATCCATCACATTGTGTCCGAATGTCCATCAAGAGTTTACACTGGCCCAATGTCTGGTTTTTTCAACATAGTCTTTGAATGGCTGGGTGGACTGGAAGACTGGCCATTTTCAAGCCAAGTTGGGCAGAAAAACTACAAAGTATCCAAGAAACTATCTATGGGCATATTGCAG
This sequence comes from Bungarus multicinctus, assembly GCA_023653725.1. NCBI lineage: Eukaryota > Metazoa > Chordata > Lepidosauria > Squamata > Elapidae > Bungarus > Bungarus multicinctus. Next base: position 33,896,900 of record CM042844.1, read on the forward strand.
ACTCCAGAATCATATTTGTTATTTGTTATTCTTCATATAATCATTTACTACAGCTGATCTATTATTCCCCATTGAAAATGTTGCACAATTATGCTAAGTATTAACTTTAAAAAATTACTTAAATATAATTCATGATTTGGGAGTTTTCAGCATTAATTGTTTAGTATGTTTGAAAGATACATATCTACAGTAAGAGAATCTGTAAACCTTTGCAGCACAACTGCTTAATTGATTATTATGATTTGACTCAAAGCCTTGCTCTGCTTCTTCTTATGTAGAGGTAAAGTATAACTGTTCAGCCACATTTTCTTGAAAAGTACAAATTAAATAGCCAGGTAATTTCTACAGGTTTAAAAATATTATTTTCTTTGTTGAGTAATAATATTAAATTTATGTTTACCTTCTCAGAGGCTGTAGCTCATCTGCTATTATAATTCCACAACAAGAGGCTCTGGACACAGACAGTACTTTAGAGCAACAAAAATCCGGGCAGGTGTCTAAAAGAGACAGTTCTCGAGGAGTGAAACGCAGTGCTAGCCCAGATTACAACCAGACAAATTCTCCTAGCCCTGCCAAAAAAGCCAAAGCACTTCAGCACGCTGATTCTTCTTCGGACTTGGAAAGAAATAAATCTCAGACTAAGTCTAAGAAAAGACATTTGCATCAAGAGCAAGAGTCAAAGTCTTCACAATTGCCATCAACCAGTAAAGCTCACACCAGAAAGGGTGGAGCTACCGTTAGCTCCAGAAACCAGAAACGGAAAAGGACAGAAACCTTACCTATTGTAAAGAGTCGTTCAGCAACTGAATCAACTGGCAGTGAAGAGAGACCAGCAAAACCCACCAAGCTGGCTTCAAAATCAGTGAGCTCAGCCAAAGCTGGGTGCAGTACCATCACAGATTCCTCCTCTTCGGCCTCTACATCTTCCTCCTCCTCCGTTGTTGCTTCTGCATCTTCTGCTGTTTCTCAGGGTGCTAGAGTCAAACAGGGAAAAGACCAGAGCAAGGCCAGGCGCTCCAGATCTGCATCCAGCCCCAGCCCACGGAGGAGTAGCAGGGATAAAGAACAAAATAAAATAGGTGGCTCTTCAAAGTTCGATTGGGCAGCTCGTTTTAGCCCCAAGGTTAGCTTGCCTAAAACAAAACTTTCTCTACCAGGCTCTTCTAAGCCAGAGGCATCAAAACCTGGGCCTTCAGGATTACAGGCTAAACTAGCAAGTGAGTTGTTGAAAATGTTTTCATTTCTATGAGGACTTGGAAATTTATTATTGTAATACAGCTATAGTAATAGTTTAGTAAGATCTGCAATGTCATATGAAAGATAATTTACTATATATAATTATTGGATGGTTAGTAAATTCAAGAAAGGGGGCTCTAGGCATGGAATGTGTATTTCAGATGCAAAGAGACATCAGTTCTTACCCTTGATCTCTATTCCAGTGGTGTATGTCTTTGTACTTTAAGTTCTGTGTGTATAATGAACCAGGAAAGATTTAACGTTCCAGTGCCCTCTGCTTTATATAATTTGCCTATACTTTAAGTGACCTTGTTTACTAGCATATTTTATGTTGAATGAGTCCATTTTTCTTATTTCTTAAGTTGTATCTTCCAAACAAGAATAGGAATTATTTATTCATAATCCTGTGTAGCAAAGAGGGACAGAAGGCTATCAGCTTGGACAAGGGTTACCAAATGTAGAAAAGGTGATCATATCTAAATAATGATTTTTTTTTTCAACATTATCTACTGCAACATAACTTAATGGTTAGAGATGTAAAGGATTCTGTTCAGAGTCTCTCTTTGATACTTAAAGTATCAATTATTAACTAACATACAATGTTTTTCCACTAGATTTCTAACTTTGCAATTCATATGACCTATAAATATACATATTTATCATGTGCTATCAGAAAACAATACATACTTTTGCAGTAAATATTTAGTTTAAGGAGGACAATTTTGAAATTTAAAAAAATCTCAAAAAATTTATCACTGCAGTCTACATACTACCACATCTTTGTGTACATGTTTGTTCAGTGAAAGTGAGGATACAGTGATTCATATTCATAATTCTTGTTCTCTGAAATGATATATATTGGATTTAGTGTAGAACATGAATAAATATTTTTATGTAAATATTGAAAGTCCAGCCTAGAGCATTACAATGTAATGCCCATTTTTAAAATATATATTTGATGTTTTGATATAGTTTGAACTAAACAGTTTTTTTAACTTAGAATTAATTCAAATTAAATCTATGTGCAGTTTAATTTGCATAAAATTTATCATGTTTCTAACATTTCCAAATGAGTTAGAAAAACTAAAATACCACAAGGCTGCTTCTGAGTTGAAACAAAACCAGTACTCTGATTCTGCATATTACATCTCCTAAGAAAAATGGCCTAGTCCGTACTGTTTTGATAATATTAGTTAGGTGCCTTTAGGAAATCCAAAGAGTATGAACTAATAGTTCTGTTTTCCAAAAATTAGTTTTGAGAAATATTCTCCTTTTGATACTGTTTATGATCAATAGACATATTGACAGTTAAAAGCCTTTGACAGCTTTAACGTCTATGAAATGTTCTATTTTTAAAAAATAACAATACAAGTTGTTCATCATTCTGTAGCAAATTCTAGAGGAAGGATTGTGAAGAACTATTTAAGCAGATACTCAGGTCAAGGTAGTTCATTGTCTGTGCTGTGTTGATAGGGAAGATAGGATGAAGGGAGTACAGCAAGAAATTTATGTGTCTTGACTATATATGACTATAGTCCTCTTAAGGGAAAATAAGGAGGGGACACACTATTCTCCTTCCAACGACCATGCAGTGTTGTTTCAGTCCCATATTCTAGCCTGAAAACCAACTGGAAGGGATGCAGATAATTTGGCTCATCCAGGACCCTCTGAAGTTGTAAAGCAACCATCTTGTCAACAACCTTCCCTAGTAAAGAAAGAGTGGAAACGGGGCAAAGATTTTCTGAAATAGTTGAGACTAGGGATTATTGAAGTAGGAGAGAAGGAGCAAATCACTGCCTCCTTAAGAAACAGTGATACCTCCCCTTCTCTAAAATAACTGTAGGTTCAAAATCTGACAGATACTAGCAAGTTTTAGCTTTGATCTGTACTAGAGGTGTTCCATTGTTCAGATTTTTACAGAGCTATTCATAGTCTGGAGGTCATGTGGCATCAGGGGAGGAGAAAGAAACAGGCTTTAGATCGCTACTTGTGACTTTGAACTTCACAACTGGAGCTGCTGTATATGGAACAGTCTATGAAGATCACCAGGAAGCCTCTGCTAGTTCAGAATGCCATTTGTTTGCCTGTTACTTTGGGAACTGGTTAGCAGTAGGCTTCCAGGTGCAGTTCAAGCTGCAGTTTAAAGTTCTTTATGGCTAAGGATTTGGGTACTTATGGAAATGCTTTTTCCAGGTGGATTCTCCCATCCAGTAAGATCTAGTTGAGAAGATTTGTTTTGTACCCCAAATCCTAGGGAAAGTTGATAACTTTCGGTATAAAAATTTAAATAAATAAATAAATAAAATAAATAAATAAATAAATAACAAGGACTTTGAGGGTGAAATTTCTTTAATTTTTTCCTCTTTTAGAATAGGATGCCACCTACTCTCCTCGATATAAAGATATCTCCTTTTCTTGCTATTGTTTTAGAGGGTGTTAATGCCTGGTTCTTCCAACTAGCTTATGGGATCAGATGAATAATTGAATGACTTCTGAAAATGACATGCCAAAACTGCTAAGCTTTAGAATGATTAAATGTTACATTGGATTTATTCTTTGATTTTGCTTCATTGTTCCTATTTTTTTAAATCTGGATTACTAGACCTTGGAACATACCATTCAGACTTTTATCCAATTTGAATAGCATATATATCTTATTAATAAATAAAATAGCTTAGATATTTATGTATGTGTCATTACATCTTTCATGCTAAATTTTGAAATTCCTCATCACAGATAGGTGGCTAATTATTTGTATTGCCAATTAGGATGTGGTTTGGCCCAATAATTTCACTAGATTGTAATGTGCGGAAGTTGTGTAAAAAAAACCCTGATGAATGCTAACTGAAGTATTTTTCTAGAATTAAGATATGGGAGAGGGAAGGAAATGCATTGGAGGTGGATTTGATTTAAATCAAACTGATTTAATTCACGATTTAAATCACTAGTCAGTAAGGCTTGATTTAAATCATAGTTTTCTACATAAAGACTAATTCTTGCTGGTATAACTTTAATATGCAAGTAGATGAAGATTTTTAGAATAACAACTTTTCATATTAGGTTTTTTTATCCCCAGTTTAATAGGTTAATCATTCATATTTGGACAACTTTTCTGTTGTATTTAGGAAGGAGAAAAATAATCATTACCTTAATAATTTCATGATGGAATAACCTTTGGATGGTAATACATTTTCCTCAAAGCATTTTATTTAAAAAAATCCGATTTAAATAAAAAAAATCCGATTTAAATAAAAAAATCTGATTTTTTTTATTTTTTAAAAAAAATCATTGATTTTTATCTACCCTGTGTGCTGCACAATAGTAATAGTTTCACATATTTGCCAATTTAAAAACATACTTTAAAATATATTGGAAAATTCTGTTGCTTCCTTGTTTTTTCTCAGATTTCAGTCTAACTCAGTAGCTCCCTTTTTCTTGCCTCTGTTACAAGGGCAACAATATAGTTTTTGCTGCATGCATCTTGCTATGGATAACCAGTAGAGGGAGCAACAATAGCAATAGAACAATGTTATCACTTAAGTGGATTCATTAGTAGCCATAGTAAGTAGTTTACCTAGCTTTATATATCACTTTAGTTTAACCCACAAAAGGTGCTTCTGAGCATGCAACGAAGTAAATATGATACCATATCCTATAAGTTGTAAAAGAACCAGAACTTTCTCGGGATTATGTGAGAGTTGCATGTAACCATGCATCTGTGGAAAAAAGAGTTATAGATAAACATTACATTTGTGCTCCATTGCATTGGAAACATCCTTTAGAAATTTAATTCAAAGCATTGCACAGCCCTAGCTATGAATCATGCAATACTACATTGATTTAAATAAACCCATAAACAGGTCCTTGAGGAGTTTTTCTTCTTTGATCAGTACTCAAAATTTATAATTTGACATGTTTAACTTGTACAGAAATAATACCAGCATATAGTAAAAATACTCTTTCTCCTTTCCCAGTATTTTGCCTTTCCCCCCTGAAAATTTATAAAGAAAATTAAATGAGATGACATTAGTTAGTATAAACTTTTTAATTTGAATGTTCCACTTTCTACACACAAAAGAAAAGATATCACTTATGTCCTTGTATTCTGTCCAGGAGAAGGGAATATTTTTTTCCTTTCTACGATCATGCATATGGGAACATCCAAAACTCTTATCAGCAACTTCCTTATTATTTTCCAAGTTTGAAGAAACTTCCTTCAATTAAATTTTGGAAAGAAATTATAACTTAAGTCATGCTATTTATTGAGATAGAAAGGATTTTGTTCTCTTCATTTTGTGCAGATATTTATGACTTTCTAAAAAAGAAAATCAAGCCCTCCACTTTCTAATTTCATGTAAAAAAAGTCTATTTAAGTTTCAACAATGATTGAAAATGAATCCGTTTGAATTTCTTTTATCCCATCATATTTTGTTGATTCTCCCTATACATTCTCTACTGCAGAATTGTTAGGTTGTTGACATTCGAAGCAATTTATTTTAACTAGCGTGATACATCAAAACGTTTATATATGGACATATTTTTTATATGAGAGATTATTTAGCGGTTTTTCATTTCATTCAAGATATATAGTTATATCAAATATTTTGATATTGAACTAGTGTCCAAAAATATCCTGGGCACAGAACATCACTGTTTTGAGATAAAATTAGATTGAAATATCTTGTTTCAAATTTGAAAATCATAATTTTAAAGTAGATATTTCAAAGTTAAAATGGTTTGTGTATACCTTTCTGAAATAAAATAGTTGATTTAAGTATTTTTACTGGTGAGAATATTGAAAGGCTTTTCTAATAGCATGTAAATAAATGCACACAGTAATAGTAATGTATAGGTATTTATAAATTAAATACATTTTTAACCTTATCATGTTTTTATTTTTCTTAAATCATCTTTGCTTAGAAGTTCTCTTTCATGGTGGCATGAGTAAAAAGAGCTAAGAGTGTAATGAAAAGGAACATTTCATGTTGGGAAACTTGTGAAGAAATATAAGCTGTCATTATTACCCATCTTCTATTTGTTTAGGCTTGAGAAAATCTACAAAAAAGCGCAGTGAATCACCACCTGCTGAGCTCCCCAGTTTGAGGCGGAGCACACGGCAAAAGACCACGGGCTCCTGTGCTAGTACCAGGTATAATGTGATACAAAATTACTAACACTTAAAATAGTTGAAGAAATTGCATTTGAGAAAAGCTTATAAAGAATTTGAATGAACATAATGGACAGTTTGTATTTGTGTGGCTGATAGTATGTTTAATTTGACAAATAATTTTTTGAGAAATAGTATAATATATAAAATCACAGTTTGAAATAAGCAATCTCTTCTTAGTATGTATTGAATTAGCAAGTCCGTACTAAGTATTTTGCTGATTTCAAATATGATAACTATATCCAGTTCAAATAACTTTCTTAATAATTTGAGATATATGTAAACCTATTTCCCATTTTTGTCATCCTCTTACTGTTCCCACCATGCTTGTTTTGGAACACTGTGAGATACAGCACATCTTAAACAATTGCTTCCCATTACATTTAACCCAGAAACTATCGTTGTCAGATTTCAATTAAGTTTAACGTTTCATAGTTTGGGATTTAAGAGAAATAATGCGTAATTCAAGGCACATCAAGGAAAGCAGATTGTAACAAGATTGAGTTATAATTTGATTTATATTGCTGACATACAAGCATTTGAATTGGGCCATTCAACAATTCTATGAATTTCCCTTTCAAAATAAATTCTGTAGATATTGTTCATTTAAACCAGATCATTTATAGGAGAGTTATTAATTATATATTGTATAAGTGTAGGTTGTACAAGCATGTGTTAAAAACATACAGTTTAAATAAAAGTCCTGAAGTTGCTGGTTATGCAGAACTTTATATAATATTTAAACATAAATAAGGTGATTGATCCTTATGAAATAGTTAGCCTAGTTGTTTCTCTCTTTTAATCTTTTGTTAAGAATATATTTTTCTGATGAACTTTTAAGAAGTAAGACCGTGAATTTGGGGCTGCTGCTCTTTTGCCAATTTTTAATGTGACAGTTTCATTGTTTATCGCATATTATTTTTCTTGTTGTGATTTGGATTTGTAACTGTCAGTTTCCCAGAGTGCTTTGATAATATTATTTAATGTCAACAAATTAACCAAACCTTTGAAGAAATTGTGCTATATATTTCAAACACATTGAATAGTGAACTTTAAAGAAATCTTCAAAAAATAATAGAGATGACTGCAAGAGGACGGGATTTAAATAGGATGCAAATATAGGTAATGGGAAAAAGTATGAAAACCATGTACTAATTTTCTCAATATAAAACTATATTGACAATATAATAAAATATAACAATATAAAACGCTTGTTCAGAGAAGTCATGTGGCTGATGGAGTATTTAAATATTCTTCCACAAGAAGGTAGAAAGACTTTGAAATCAACATAGAGAAAATTGAATATTATGCATAACTTTATACATTGAAAAAGTGATGTTTGGTAAGCTAATAAATAATATACTTGAAGATACTTGAGTGGTGGACAAATGTAACAGATCAAGTAAGCTAAATGATGTGGATTTGGAAAATAGGTGAAAATGTTTCTAAAAGATGTAAGAATATAAATAAAATATTTTTGAGAAGAAATATTTTGAATCAATCTTAATAGATTCTCTATAGTTTAACCTCCATAGTTCTTGGCAGTAAGTACAAGTAACTCTAAGATTATGACTACTCATTCAGCAATAATTCAAAGTTACAATGGCCCTGAACAGAGGTGATATTCAACCGGTTCTCACCTATTCAGGAGAACCGATAGCGGTGATTTGCTGTGGGTCGCAGAACTGGTAGCGACCCCTGGCTGCCACGCCCCCGAACCGGGTTGCCCGGTCGCCTGCTTGTCCTGTTCACTCTCCTGGCTTTCCCAACCATGTGGTGCCATGGCACAGCTCAGGCGGATGTCCCAGGGCTGCTGCACATGCGCACTGCGTGTGCAGCTGCTATACATGCAGTACGCATGTGCAACAACCCCGGGACATCCGCCTGCCTGCCTGCCCTCCCGGAGCACATTTTCTGCCTTCCACTAGCTGACATGCCTCTTTCAGCCCAGCCTGGCTCAGCCAGCCAGCAGGTGAGCGGGCGGATGTCCCGGGTCTTCTCCTTTGTCCCGATATGCCTGCAGTGGCTGGTCCTCCTGCTCCTCACCCTCCCCTCCCTCGCCTGGCCTGAGAAGGTAAGAGTGATGGCAGGGGATAGCGAAGCGGCCAGGTCCCTATCTTCCCCTCTCTCTCCCCCACTCTGTGTGTGTATGTGTGTGTGTCTCCCTCCCTCAAAGCCGCTGCTGGGCTTTCCTTGGTGCTCCTTGCTATTTTCATTTCTTCTTTTTGGAATCCAGACTGGCTGAACAAGGATCGCCAGCTGTGCTGGAAGCGTCTCTTCAGATGATCCATCTCCCCGTCTCCCTCCTCTCGCAACTGGCAGCTGTGGCAGGGCCGGGAGGATGGCGTGCACATCCGAGGAGGAGAAGGAGATGGGTCGGCCGAAGGGATGCTTCCAGCATGGCTGGCAATCCTTGTTCAGCCAGTCTTGATTCCAAAAAGAAAAAAGGAAAAGGAAAGCCCAGCCGCGGCTTTGAGGGAGACACACACACACACACACAGAGAGAGTGGGGGAGAGAAGGGGAAGATAGGGAAGAGCGCTTGCCCAGCCGTGGCTTTGAGAGAGAGAGGGAAAAAGAGGAAATGAGAGAGGAAGGGAGGACAAGAAAGAAAAGAAAGAGAAAAGAGAAAGAAAGAAAGAAAAAAAGGTCTGTGGGGGTTTGTGCAAAGTGCTGCGGCTGGCGATCCTTGTTCAGCCAGTCTTGATTCCAAAAAGGAAAAGGAAAGCCCAGCAGTGGCTTTGAGGGAGACACACACACACACACACACAGAGTGGGGGAGAGAAGGGGAAGATAGGGAAGAGCATTTGGCCAGCCGTGGCTTTGAGAGAGAGAGAGAGAAAAAGAGGCAAAGAGAAAAAGAGGGAATGAGAGAGAAAGGTCTTCTAGTCCAAACCTTCTGCTCTGGCAGGAAAACTGAGGATGCCAAGTCTGAATGTAGAGCCAGGCAAAGGCGTCAGAATAATCTTTGGAGAGACCCTATACCAGGGGTCTCCAACCTTAGCATCTTTAAGGCTTCTGGACTTCAACTCCCAGAATTCCTCCCAGAATTTTGGGAGTTGAAGTCTACAAGTCTTAAAGTTGCCAAGGTTGCCTGCCATATACCATTTCAGAGAAATGGTTGTCCTGTCTCTTGTTGAAAACCTCCAGTGTTGGAGCATCCACAACTTCTGGAGGCAAGCAGTTCCACTGGTTAATTGTTCTCACTGTCAGGAAATTTCTCCTTAATTTTAGGTTGCTTCTTCTTTGTTCAGTTTCAATCCATTGCTTCTTGTTTTGCCTTCTGCTGCTTTGGAAAATACATTGCCCCCCTCTTCTTTGTGGCAACCCCTCAAAACCCTGTTTTGTGACCTGCCTATCACACTCTTGGACAAAGCATGTGAGCCATTTCCTCCTTTCAGTGGTCCATAAAAGTACATCTATAGTATGTGGATGCAGATAATAAGTCGAAAAAAGGTGAATTTTTTTTTACAGAACAATAGATACATTGAGGCTAAGGGTAACAAGGAGTGGCTGGGAAGGAAGGAACTGGGCGAAATGCCCCTTGACATGAGTGATGGTGGGTTAGCCACGCCCACCACGCCATGTCCATCCAGTCACATGACCATCAAGCCACACCCACCAAATAAGCCATGCCCACAGAACCGGTAGTAAAAAATTTTGAATTCCACCACTGGCCCTGAACAAGTGGTAATTTTAACCAGTTTGCAAACTTCTGGTGATTGCAGCATTCGCAGTCACCTGTTCATGACCCAGCTGCTTGGCAACCTCATACATATAACAGTTGCAGCATCCCACAGTTATGTGATCACATTTGTAAAATTCCCTGCTGGCTTACTACAAGCAGATTCAATGAGGATGCTGGCAGAAGAGGTTGCAAGTTGCTCCTGTAAGTTGCTCCTGCCACTTTTTCTCCCAAGGAAACCTGCTGTGGAGTACAATATCTGTAGTATCCTTTCTCCCCCCCCCCCCCCATTCCATAGCTCATGTGTACCTTCTCCCACTGGCCCACCCATGATCCATAGCATCCACTGACCATCCTTCGCTGGCCTGCCAATGTGCCTGCACTCTATAATTCCACTGGAAGGTCCTGCAGTCTCCCCTAACCCACCCGCACTCTTTAGCACCTACCATGGCACCTGCATATCCTGAGCTCTAATTCCTACCTGTCAGCTGCACACATCCCAGCAGCACTCATGCATCCTCTTAAGCACCTTGCCTGGAACTCCTCTCTCTTCTCACTTAATGATTTGTGCCATCCAGGGGCTATGACAGCTACCTGAATTACTGTCACTAAGTGACATGGTCATATAACGTCATGCTTTATGACCTTAGCAACAAATGTTCTGGTCCCAAATGCTGTCATAGCCCGAAAACTATATGTAGTATTGATTTGCAGATGAAACAAACAATTGCTTTTGATTGGAAACTGCCCAGAGTGACTAAATGTTTTAAATAAATAAAATATAATTTAACAAGATTTAAAAAAAATTGAGGTGGCATCTGAAATATTTATTGACCCCTAGCTCCTACTTCAGTGGGAGGGTTTTTTAAAAATTGTATCAGTCTAAATCTTTCATTTGCTATATAGATTTTGAAAATAGATGGGCATTAACATGAAAGTATTTCTCCATGAACTAGGTTGTTAGTCAGCTAAGCCAAGATATTGATGATATACTTTTTATATATAGTTGAAGTATTGTTGAACATATAGTGAAAAAGTACTACTCTAGAGCCTCTAGGGTTTAATTTGAAGCCATTTTAAACTAAAAACATAATCTAGAAAGTTTCTGATTGTACCTGTTTTTTTAGTCGGCGAGGCTCTGGCCTGGGCAAAAGAGGAGCAGCTGAGGCTCGCCGACAGGAGAAAATGGCTGATCCTGATAACAATCAGGATGGTGTTAATTCTTCAGCTGCACGAGCTGATGAGGCTCCACAAGGAGCTGCAGGTAAGGAAAATAAATACCTATAAGTTCTAGGTTACTTTCACTATACAGTGCTTTCTTCTAATGGGGTGCTGGGTTTATCAGGAAATACTGTGCTAGAACTGTACTAGTCATGTGTACACCTTGTAAAGTTCATGGGTTGAGCACAAGATGACAGGCATTTTCTAAAGTAGGCCTTCTTTTGTGGAATAGTATCCCCCCAGAAATACAGAAATAGACATATTGTTTACATTCTCTAACCAAGTTACATAGATACTATTTCAGTATACATCTATCCCACCTAATTGTTAAAGGCATCTATTTTTAGTTTTTTACTGTGATTTTATTACTTTTTTCCCTCTTCCTGTTGTAAATTTCCTAGAGTCCTTGAGGATTTGAACACTTTATAATTATTGTTAATAAATTAAGTATATAAGCATTTTTAAAAATTTGAATGATAGCTATCCTTAACTTATCACTGTTCATTTAATGATGATCTGGAATTACAATGGCCGTGGAAAGGGTGCTATACAGGCTGTAAAACATTGTTGGCCATTGCAAAATATGACATTATCACTCCTGCAGTCACGTGATTGAAATCTTGGCAACTAGTTTGCACTTACTATCAGTTGCCGAGCACCCTGCAGTTATATGATTGCTATTTGCAGTCTTCTCTGCCGGCTTCCCCAGAAAGTTAGTGGGGAAGCTGGTAGGGAAAGTTACAAGCTGCTACCTGCTGAGAGAACTCGCTCTTGTCTTTGGGAGAGTTGCCAGCTGAAAGGAGCTGAACTCCTTCAGCAGAGTGCAGTAGTGGAGCTCAGATCCTAAAGATTTCAAGTTCTCATTCTGCAACTGGTGAGTACAGTTCCTTCCAACGCATGGAAGGGAGCATAATTGCTCTGGCAGAATAAAGAAACAGAGCTCAGATCCTGAAGATCTGAATTCCTTTCCTGCAGCCCACCAAAGGCGTTCTCTTCCACATAAGGGGAGCTGAACTTGGCAGGCAGCTCTTTCAGTCCATCTCCTTTATAACCCAGGAAATTGCTTAACCACTACTAATGGGAGTGCCGGGATGGAGTCATTAATCATGTAGGCCTCTCAGCTAATGATTGCTTCACTCAATGACTCTATAATAACTGAGATTCTGATCCCATTATGGTCAAAAGTTGAGGATACTGAAATAGCTTTTAAACCTCTTATGTGTTCTGATAAATTTAGGACTTTCATATCTAATCTACTCTCTCTCTATATATATAAAAGCAAAATACCACTCACGCATCATCACAAAATCTCCAGAACCGTAAAGACTACAAACTTGAAATTTGGAACATATGTTCCTCTTGGCTTCTAGGTGCTCACTAAGAAAGGATTTTTCAAAATGACTATCAGAGCATTAGTATTTCATATATTATTATTAACACACTCTGATGCCAAGCAGTTCCCCACCTGAAAAGAAATCTGTTCCAAATGCAAAACACAAGCACAGGAGAGGAGTTTCAGTTTCAGTTTCGCAGCACCAAGAAGCTTTAGTACAGAACAATTGAGTTAAGCCACGTCCAGGCTCCTTGCTGTCTCCTTGCTCACACAGCAAATACTATTTCAGTTTCGAAACAACCTTCAACTCTCTCACATACTGAACAGAACGCTAGCTAGATGAATACTGATAGATGCTGGTAGGCAGAGGCAGAATCCCCCCCCCCTTTTTTTCTCCCCCAAAACTAAGCCCAATCACATAGTTTCATAGTGAAGCACGGGTATAGAGCTAGTTTATGATATGAATTGAGCTTATTTAAACAAAGAAACAATTAAAAACGTAATACTCACCATTACTAAAACATTGTAGATGTTTAAAATAGTATTTTGAAGTCTTGTTTCTATATTTTTAAAGACAAAATTACATTTAGAAAGCACTAGCTGCACACTGTGATCGATATGTAATTTTTTATTTATTTATTTATTCTAGGTTTTATATACCGCCCTTCTCCCGAAGGACTCAGGGCGGTGAACAGCCAACTAAAATACATGTATACAAATATAAATAGTTAAAAAAGAATTAAACCCTAGGCTGTCCCTATAAAAATCTAAAAACCCCAATTAAAATAAATTAAAACTTTGTACACCCATCCCAACCAATCCAAAAACCCCATTTAAAATCCCATTTGAGTCAGCTCAGGCCGGCCTGCTCGAAGAGCCAGGTCTTCAGGTCACGTCTGAAGGCCCTCAGGTCACTAGTCGTTCGTAATCCAGGGGGCATCCCATTCCAAAGGGCGGGTGCCCCCACAGAGAAGGCCCTATTCCTCGGGGTCACCAGACGACACATAGAAGGCGTCGGGACCCGGAGGAGACCCTCTCTGTGGGAGCGCACCGGTCGGTGGGAGACTACTGGCAGAATGCGGTCTTGTAAGTATCCTGGTCCGATGCCATGGAGCGCTTTAAAGACCAAAACCAGTACTTTAAAGCGAACCCGGAAGGCCACTGGCAACCAATGCAGCTCGCGCAGGAGGGGCGTCACGTGGGAGTATCTCGACGCCCCCATAACCACCCGCGCGGCTGCATTCTGTACCAGTTGAAGCCTCCGAGTGCTCCCCGCAGGGAGCCCCATGTAGAGGGCATTACAGTAGTCCAGACGGGAGGTGACCAGGGCATGAGTGACTGTGCGTAAGGCGTCCCGATCAAGAAAGGGCCGCATCTGGCGTATCAGGCGAACCTGATAAAAAGCCCCCCTGGAGACGGCTGTAATATGATCTTCCAAAGACAGCCGTACATCCAGGAGGACACCAAGATTGCGTGCCCCTTCTGTGGGGGTCAAGATCTCATCCCCAACAGCCAGCGATGGAGTCAGCTGACTATATCGGGCCGCCGGAAACCACAGCCACTCGGTCTTGGAAGGGTTGAGTCGAAGCCTGTTCTCGCCCATCCAGTTCCGCACAGCCTCCAGGCAACGGGCCATAACCTCCACAGCATCGTTGGGGTGGTTTGGGGTGGAGATGTATAGCTGAGTGTCATCAGCATACAGATGGCATCTCACCCCAAAACCACGGATGATCTCTCCCAGCGGCTTCACATAGATGTTGAACAGAAGAGGGGAGAGGACTGACCCCTGAGGCACCCCACACATGAGGGGCCTAGGGGTGGACCTCTCCCCCCCCGTCAACACCAATTGCGAGCGGTCCGAGAGGAAGGACGAGAACCACCGCAAAACGGTGCCCCCAATTCCCAACCCCTCCAACCGCCGCAATAGGATACTATGGTCGATAGTATCAAAAGCCGCCGACAGATCTAAGAGGACCAGGACAGAGGAATAACCTCTGTCACGGGCCCTCCAGAGATCATCTACCAACGCGACCAATGCTGTTTCAGTACTGTGCCCGGGCCTGAAGCCCGATTGGAACGGATCTAAATAGGATGCTTCCTCCAGATACTGAGGGAGCTGACGCGCCACCACACTCTCAACAACCTTCGCCACAAAGGGAAGGTTGGAGACAGGACGATAGTTATTCAAAAGAGCCGGGTCCAGGGAAGGCTTCTTGAGGAGGGGCCGCACCACCGCCATTTTCAGGGCGGTCGGAAGCGCCCCCTCCGTCAACGAAGCGTTGACAATCCCCTGGAGCCAGCCTCGTGTCACCTCTCTGGAGGTAGAAACCAACCAGGAAGGGCACGGGTCCAATAAACATGTGGTGGCATTCAGCCTCCCCAGAAGTCTGTCCACACCCTCGGCGGTCACAGGATCGAACTCTTCCCAGATAACCGTCTCAAGACCTGCCCCGGACACCTCCCCCGGGACCACCCAACTGGAGTCCAGCCCATCCCGAATCTGGGCGATTTTATCATGCAGAAATCGGGAAAACTCTTCTGCTTTACCCTGCAAGAGGTTCTCCCGCGCTCTCGGCTCAAGCAGGGAGCGGGTCACTCTAAACAGGGCAGCAGGCCGATTTTCTGCAGACGCAATAAGGGCGGAGAAGTGAGAACGCCTCGCCGCCCTTATCGCCACTAGGTAGGTCCTAATATAGGACCTCACCTGTGTCCGATCAGACTCAGCACGACTGGCCCTCCAGATACCCTCCAGACGTCTTTTCCGGCATTTCATCCCCCTCAGCTCCCCCGTAAACCACGGAGCCAGGTGGGATCTATGCCGAGTCAGAGGTCGCAAAGGCACAACTCGGTCCAGAGCCTCCGCGGCCAACCTATCCCAGGTGGCCACCAAGTCTGTGGCCGAGTTATGAGCCAGAGTTTCAGGAAATGGCCCAAGCTCCATCTGGAACCGTTCCGGATCCATCAGGCGCCTGGGGCGGAACCATCTCCTCGGCTCCGCCTCCCTGCGATGGGGGGTGGCGGCACCGAAATTGATAGTATTTCTAAGTTCTACAAGAATATACTTACTTAATTGTCCATCTCAGGTGCCTAATGGATCTTCTTGATTTGAGAATACTTGGTTTCCACCCCCCCCATCCCCCAAAGTTACAGTGGCAATCATTTTCCCAACATTTTTGTGGCAGAAGATTTAGTAGCATTCTGGAATGTAAAACAGAATTATACCTGAGTGGTTTTCCAAGTTTCCCAATCCAGAGATTTTTCCTTTTCCTTACTGGGGAGCTTTGGAAGATGAAGCAACAGAGAAAAGGCCTGTATTTGACTGAATACAGATGCGAACTTGGGTTTGAGACTATACTGTGGCAATAAACATGGCAAAAGATTATTTTTTTCATGCTTTTATTATGTCCTTATATTCCTGGCTGGTTGTTCTGCTTAAACTCTTGTGGCTCTTTGGAGGAAAACAGGCTAAAATACCATGTTTTGAGTCACTGTGAGGGGTTTGTGGATTAAAATCACTCAGATTCAGTCTTAAGTTAAATGTTAACTGGTTGTTAACTGGTTAGATCCTATCAAGATAATTTTGCAAGATTATGTGGGATTATTTTAAAGGAGTCTCTTAATCTGTTAGTCCTGATTTCTGCAAAATCAGCACAGCTACTTATATCTTGAATCCCCATTCTTTCTTCTGACTATTGAAAAACTCCTAATGTGTGACAGAATGCTGAGTTTGGATGGTAATGAATACTTTTTGAGAGAAATGTGATACTGTCTGCCTTGAAGGAGGCCTGGTGCACTCTGTGCTCAAGAAGCCTTCACTTGACTCAGTATTTTAGATTAGCTATTCACTTGTAGCCTTCACTTGACCCAGCAATTTAGATTAGCTATTCACCAGTCCGTGATCTTTCCTTCTGGGAGAATGTTATTGAAAGTTTGAGGGCTGATGGGTCCTGAAATTGCATGGAATTCTGGAGAAAATAGATTATTTTTTTCAGTCAAGGTTTAGGCTCAGGTACAGAAAAATGAGAACAACTTGGAGAATTTAAACGCCCTCGTTCTGATTGATCTCTCAGTGGTTTTCAATATAATTAATCATGGTATCCTTCTAAACCATCTGAGAGATTTGATATTGGGGGCATTGTATTATGGTTCTTCTTTCTAAATTGTGATTCAAATCAGTGATGAGGATGAGAGAACAAACCTTAAAGCCGCCTATTGCGGAGAGACATAAGGTATGATATTTTTCCTTTTCCTATTTAAAACCTGAATGAAGCTGCTCAGGGTGGTCTCTACTAGGATAGATTCAGGTATCACCAGTAAGCAAAGGATACTGATTGTATCTTAATTCTGGACTGAACAGGAAACATTGTTTCCAGAGATATTCCATGTGTAAAAGAGGGTCACACTAACCCAATCAAAGTGGGTTATAATCTAGAGGTCCACTTAAACCTAGGGTGTCAAACTGGTGGCCTACGGGCTGGATGCATCACACGTAGGCCACATCCATTCCAGCTCCGCGAAGGGAAAAAAGTCACAAAACGTCATGTGACGGCAACATGATACCATGATACCATGAGTTTGACTCTAGGAGATTAGCACTTGGAATGGCAGAACATGGGGGCATAGTTAAAAGAGAGATCAACCTAGAATCCCCACATAGCCACAAATGAACTTAGTCCATTCTCCGCCCCCCCAAATTTTATTATGCTTACATAACCCCAAGAGATGTTAACAGTTGTGCATTTAGCAATTAATTTAATTGGTCCTTCATGTTGGACCTTTTTTTCTTCCTGACATATTCTCTTTCTAATAGTATACAGTTGTTCAACATTTTAGCATTGAAATTAAGGAAAAGCCCTTATCACTAATAATTACTTTGGGATGACAGTTGCTATTGCTTGTTAAGTGAATATAATATTTGAGAATGGGAAAATATCTCAAAAGAACCTTTAACTGGTTTTCAGGGTCTTTAGTACATTTTAAAAGGAGCCAGGGTTTTCCCTGATAAAGTCGCTCAGATTCGGGCCGGGTTGGACTCTAGTTGGGAGGTCCCGGGGGAGGTGACCGCGGCGAGTCTTGAGACGGTTATCTGGGACGAGTTCGACCCTGTGACCGCTGAGGGTATAGACAGGTTACAGGGGCGGCTGAATGCTACCACAAGTTTATTGGACCCTTGCCCCTCCTGGTTGGTCTCTACCACCAGAGAGGTGATGCGGAGTTGGCTCCAGGGAATTGTTAACGCTTCTTTGATGGAGGGCTCGCTGCCCACTGTCTTGAAAACTGCGGTGGTGCGACCCCTCCTTAAGAAGCCCTCCCTGGACCCAACTCTCTTGAACAACTATCATCCTGTCTCCAACCTTCCCTTCGTGGCAAAGGTTGTTGAGAGTGTGGTGGCAGGTCAGCTTCCCCAGTACCTGGATGAAGATACATACCTGGATCCCTTCCAATCGGGCTTCAGGCCCGGACATAGTACTGAAACGGCATTGGTCGCATTGGTTGATAATCTCTGGAGGGCCCGTGATAGGAGTTATTCCTCTGTCCTGGTCCTATTAGACCTATCAGCGGCTTTTGATACTATCGACCATAGTATCCTATTGCGGCGATTGGGGGGGTTGGGGGTTGGGGGCACCGTGTTGCGGTAGTTCATCTCCTTCCTCTCCGACTGTCTGCAATTTGTGTTGGGGGGGGAGAGATCCACCTCTAGGCCCCTCGATGGTGGGGTGCCTCAGGGGTCGATCCTTTCTCCTCTCCTGTTCAACATTTATGTGAAGCCGCTGGGGGAGATCATCCGTGGCTTTGGGGTGAGATGATACTCAGCTGTACATCTCCACCCCAAGCCACCCCAACGATGCCATGGAGGTCATGTCCCGTTGTCTGGAGGCTGTGCGGAACTGGATGGACGGGAACAGGCTCCGACTCAACCCTTCCAAGACTGAGTGGCTGTGATTTCCGGCGTCCCGATATAGTCAGGTAGTTCCATCGCTGGCTATTGGGGGTGAGATTTTTCCCCCTTCAGAGAGGGCTTGCAATCTGGGTGTCCTCCTGGATGTACGGCTGTCTTTGGAAGACCACATTACGGCTGTCTCCAGGGGGGCATTTCATCAGGTTCGCCTGATCCGCCAGATGCGGCCCTTTCTGGATCGGGATGCCTTACGCACAGTCACTCATGCCCTGGTCACCTCCCGACTGGACTACTGTAATGCCCTCTACATGGGGCTCCCGAATGGGAGCATCCGGAGGCTCCAACTGGTACAGAATGTGGCCGCGCGGGTGGTTATGGGGGCGTCAAGGTTCTCTCATGTGACGCCTCTCCTGCGCGAGCTGCATTAGTTGCCAGTGGCCTCTCGGGTGCACTTTAAGATTTTAGTGTTAACTTTTAAAGCGCTCCATGGCATCGGACCAGGATATTTACAAGACCGCATTCTGCCATTTTCCTCTCACCGTCCGGTGTGCTCCCACAGGGAGGGTCTCCTGCAGGTCCCCTCGGCATCTATGTGCCGGCTGGTGACCCCGAGGAATAGGGCCTTCTCTGTGGGGACGTCTGCCCTCAGGAATGGGTTGCCCCCGGAGTTACATATAGCCACGGACCTGGGGACCTTCAAGCGTGCCTTGAAAACCTGGCTCTTTGACCAGGCCGGCTTGGGCTGATTTTAGATCTGGGGGTTTACTTTTATATTAAATTTTAGGGTTTTAGGGAGGGGTTTTAATTGATTACAGCCAGGGTCTTAGTTTAATTTAGTTTTAATTTTTCACATATTTATTGTTTTAATTGTATGGCTGTGCACCGCTCCGAGTCCTTCGGGAGAGGAGCGGTATATAAATAAATATTTTTATTATTATTGTTGTTGTTGTTGTTGTTGTTCCCTAGAGTGATCCAAGTTAAATACATTTTTATCTGATATATTCAATATATGTTGATAAAAATACTATTAAATGCAGTTAAAAAAGTTAAATTGTTGTCAATGTGTGATGGTCAATATGGCTTATTTTCTAGCATATTTTCTGATTAAAACAGAATAATGATTGACGTTGTAGTTTTCTATTTTTGGTTAAGCTGCAATCTTACACATATTTAATAATGAAACCCCATTGCAATCAATAGAACTTAATTCTGAGTGTATACACACACACACACACACACACACACACACTACCCAAAATCACTGCATTTTGCTTCTTTTGGAAAAGTTTCTTAGAGATGTGAACATGTTCCTTGATTTTTGTGGGAGACATTTTTTTACAATAGTAATTTTCATTCTTTTTGGGGGGGTGTGCAGATGTTATACCAATCCTTTTTGGTGTATATTTCAGATCTATATACTATAATTTCAGATCTATCAAGCCCTTGTGATGAACACTTGACCCTGATCATATTTTATAGAATTGTCAGATTTCTGTTTAATTGTTTTTCCTTATTTCAAATAAAAATCATAATAAGTAAAAATTCAGAATGTTTCAATCACATGCATGGTTGAAAGCATAAACCGGCTGTTCAAGTGCAGTCTTTCCATACTGTGTATGTCAAAACTAAAAATAAACCTGTTTTGTATGCCCATTCCAATTCCTACTGGGGTTGTTAAAGGTTTTCGTTGACAACTTTGGAAGAAAGATTTCTGAGTTTGTAAGTATGTAAGCTGCATGATTTATTAATGCCATTTATTTTGTGTTCTTCATTAGCTTCTAGTTCTGTTGCTGGAGCTGTGGGCATGACGACCTCTGGTGAAAGTGAATCAGATGATTCTGAGATGGGAAGATTACAAGGTACATACTAAGCTTCCATTATATAAATAACAATTTTAAGGTTACAACTCTAGATTTTTTTTAAACAGTTGAGGCTTTTCTTAGAAGCCTTTTCTGATGTTCACTTCAATTTTTTTCTATAACTTGAAGAAAATATTTGGTCATTTTTGACTAAGTAATTAAATGTCTGCTAAAACTAGTGGCATATTAATCTTCTTTGGTATAAACGAATACGTTGAAATTATTATTATTATGATTTAAAGAATTGTATTGATACAGTTGTAAAATCCATTTTAGTTTGTGTGTGTGTGTGTATGTATGTATGTGTGTATGTATGTATGTATGTATGTATGTATGTATGTATGTATGTATATATAATATTTAGGTTTCTTCGGGTATTTTCCTATGTCTTAATATTTGTGCTTTTATTATAGCGATGTTTCGGCAGAATCTCATCTGCCATCCTCAGGCTTGTGTATTGGGTTCTTTTTAATTCTGTGTGTCAGGCTTAGCAGCTGTTTTTTGTTTGAATTTGGTGCTGGCTTTCTGCTTTATTTGAATGTTTTTTTCCTCATCCTGATTGGCTGGGAGTCTAGGTCTGTTTTTATTGGTCTTCGAGTTGTGTGTTTTTGATTGGTTGGCAACATTGCGTTTTGTGCATTGGGGTTTCTTAGTGCAGCTTGGTTTCTTGTGAATGGCCAATAATTATTTATTAGGAAGCTAGGTTTTATTTGGGTAGCTGGCTGGGGAGTGTTTGGGCTGGAGGTATTAGGAGGGGTCTGTTTGTGTAAAGGTGCTTGCCTGGATTGTGGTATAGAGATTTTTTTGTTTGTGAGTGCAGGCTTCCAGATGATTGATAGTCTGGTGGAGTCATCTCTTCTATTCATACTATTGGGTCTTTTATCAATTTCTATCGCTTCTCTGATGATTCTGTAGCTGGGGTTTTCTATAGCAGCTAGGGTTTTGGTGCCATTGCTATGACTTTCATATGTTGGACTAGTGAGGAAGTGTGCTCCAGCTTTTTTATTGCATTCTTGTGTTCTTCAAGGCAGATACTTATCCTTCTGTTGGTTTGTCCTATGTATGTGACAGGGCATGATGCACAGGGTACTTCATATATGCCTTGGTTTTCTAGGCCAATTTTATCTTTGGGATTTCTTAGGATGGCTGCTGTTTTTTTGTCCATTTTGAAGGCAGTCTTGATGTGATGCCTGCGTAGTATCTTGCTGATTTTGTCTGTTGTTTCTCTTATGTAGGGCAGGACAGCTGTTCCATAGGTTTATTCATCTTCTGGGTCTCTATTGTGTTTCAGTGTGTTTTTGTGGATCAGATCTATGATTTTGTTTTTGTGGAAGTTGTTAGCTATCAGTAAAACAAAAACAAAATCAGTCCTCTTTTATTCTCAAAATGTGTTCTGTTCACCTAACCAAAGTACACAAAGGTTGGTGGAACCTAGATTTTGTTTGTACTCCTATTCTTAACATTCTTGACCATTGTCATGTCTATTAACATTCTTGGAAATCAAAATCCATTATTATTCATAGGGATGTGAATTTTCCATTCAAATTTTGCTATTTTTAATATGGAAGAAGAGCAGGTTTCCTTGATTTTGGCCTAGATAAGTAGAGGTAAAGTAGGATATATCTAACAGGACTATTTCAAAATGTTACAAAATTTAAAACTTTGTGCAGAAACAAAAAGATATCTGGCCATTAAAACAACATGGTGATAAATTACAATGTTAGTGGCATTCAAGAGAAAATTGCTTTATGTCTAGGATTCTATAAAAGTGAAATATATAACTGGGCCTAATAATTAATCTTTTAAAAATGAAGCATATGCTTCAATCATTTAAATGCTACAAAATGAAAATTTATATTATGCAAATCATAGCTTGTAATATAATACAAAGAGTTTAATGCAGATTTAAGGTTTTTTTATTTACTTTTTTTTATTTCTAGCGTTGTTAGAAGCTAGAGGACTCCCTCCACATCTGTTTGGTCCTCTTGGTCCTCGAATGTCTCAACTATTCCACCGAACAATTGGAAGTGGAGCTAGTAAGTAAACTGATTTGTATATTTTACAGTACTTTATGATAGTGAGTCTTCATTTTGTAGGATCATAATCAAGCCCTAAATTCTTATCAAATACTGCCTAGTGGATTAACTTTCAAGAAGCAGTAAAGACTGCCCTCCTTCCCCCTAGTTCTAGGATATTGATGAAGTGGCATGGGATGATGATGAATGAATGAATGAATTTTATTGGATTCTCATTGTGATTTTTAATAAAGAAAAAATAAAGTTATTATCTACTATAATCAAACATCTGTGAAAAAATAGCAATAGCAGTTAGACATATATATTGTTTCATAGTGCTTTACAACCTTTTCTAACAATCTGGGTCCTCCTTTTACCAACCTCAGAAGATGGAAGGTTGAATCAACTAATGAACTGGTGAGACTTGAACTGCCCTTAGTGGGGAGCCAGCAGAATTAACCTGCAATACTGCATTCTAACCGTTGCACCACCATGGCTCTTAATATTCCTTCCTTCCTTCCTTCCTTCCTTCCTTCCTTCCTTCCTTCCTTCCTTCCTTCCTTCCTTCCTTCCTTCCTTCCTTCCTTCCTTCCTTCCTTCCTTCCTTCCTTCCTTCCTTCCTCCCTCCCTCCCTCCCTCCCTCCCTCCCTCCTTCCCTCCCTTTCTCTTTTTTAGGTTCTAAAGCTCAGCAACTTCTGCAAGGGCTTCAGGCCACTGATGAAAGCCAGCAGTTACAGTCAGTGATAGAAATGTGCCAGTTATTGGTCATGGGTAATGAAGAAACTTTAGGAGGTTTTCCAGTCAAGAGTGTTGTTCCAGCTCTGGTAAGCATATTCATTAATTTATATCAACTTTACCTTTGGTTCATTGTGATTTCATGAAAGACTAAATGGATCAATTAAAAATGTACATAAATGGAAGCCAGTTTTCCCCATTTTGTTACTTATTTGAAGGAGTCTATAGCATAAAAAGTTACGAGCTGTTAGAATAATTCTTAAATTGTCTTTAAATAACACAGCAATGTACCTAAAATAGAAACATAAATTGTTCAGGGATATGGAGATGCTAAATTTTGGAAATACTTTTTACTGGTCTTTCTTGGTGACAGCTGTAATTTTTGTGGCACCTGATCGTTGTCTGATCAATATAATACAATGCACACTTCATTAATCTATTACTATAAGTGCTTAATAGAGAAGATTGTATAAACTGTAAAGACATACCCCTAATACAAATAAACTTGCTGCCTTAAGCTTTTGAAGAAAAGGGCAATATAAATCAATAAATAGAGTAAAGACTATTCTTTTTCTATGATTTACAGATAACTTTGCTACAGATGGAGCACAACTTCGACATTGTGAGTATTTCATCTTGAAAGTTTGTATACCATACATTTTGAGGACAAATGTCTAAATGAGCTACTTATCTTCAGAGTTAGTTTCATGATTAGAAACATTTTGTCTCTAAATTAATGCCTATGGGAACTAGCAGTAGGAAGGGGAAATATTGATTTAATGTTCTGTTTCTGAGCTTCTTTGGGATTTCTAGTAAGCCACATGAAAGAAAATACTATGTCAAAATAAACAAGCTTTTGGTGTGATCTGACAGGACTGCTTTTGCATTTGATTGCTTTCACAGATGAATCATGCTTGTCGAGCCTTAACCTACATGATGGAAGCACTTCCCAGATCATCTGCAGTTGTGGTGGATGCAATTCCTGTTTTTTTGGAGAAGGTAAAACTAATCAATCAAGAATAGCAATAACATTGTCAATTAATGTTCTCAGAGTCATTGTTCATTGGCTATACTTTATAGTGGCCTGTTGTGGTATAGGAATTGAGAATTTCCTATAAGTTCTTTTGAGAAGTAAATAATTTTTTAATTTATATTTATAGCTGAATATTCTTAATCGTTTTTTCATGTCTAGTATCATTTAAGCCTTAATGTTATGTACAGTAGGGATAGAACAGGAGCACTATAAAATATAGAACTATATATAGTTTCAAAGCTATATATGAGTTTTGAAAAAAAATTAAATATAGAAATGTGAAGTCTGTCTAATATTGATCAGATAAATCGTAAAATTTAGATTTTTTTTTTTTTTTGCCTAGTAAGCTTTCTACATGTAACAGTTATCCAAGCATTATTTATTTGGGCCTAAAGGAAACTTGAAGTATATTCCTTGTATCCTTTGTACAAAATACTTTTTTTTGTTTCTGTTTTAATCCCAATTATCTTTGGCTTATTTGTTTTCTTACATTTCTTCCTGATTTGTAGCCAAACATATTATCATGATGTTAATATATATTTATGATATAAGTGAATATCTTCTCTCCGAATCTAGTATAAATTCTAGTAGGAAACTTTTTAGATCTAGATCAGCGCTTCCCAAACTTTTTCCTTCTTTGCCTGAAACTATTTATTAGAAAGTCCTTGTTACCCAATATAGTAAAATATTCTAAATCAATTTAAATATACCTCTTGTGATTGGGTAATAGTTTGGTATGTTGTTATCCAAAGAGAAACCACTTTTATCTAATTTTGGGAATTCATCCAAGTTTGGAAAGAACTATTTAGATCTTTTTTCTAGATTTTGAGATTATCCATGTGTATCAGAAGGAATGGCAGCTAATGATAAACACTTAGAATAACTAATGGGGTGCCTTTAATCATAAATTCAATTCAGGAAGTAGTTTTAGTTTAGAATTTCTGGTCCTTATATACTTTAGGTTTCTCTGTATTTTGGAATGCCTTTTAAAAACTGCTAAAATGAACAAGAAGAAAAATATGAGTTGAAAATGTAAAAGATTTGTTACATAAGATGGAACATTGAGCATTTGGAAATGTTTGCTATTGTAGACAATTACCTTGATTCATTGCATATGACTTAAATAATTTTCATTTGTTCTAGCTTCAAGTTATTCAGTGTATTGATGTGGCAGAGCAAGCATTGACTGCCTTGGAGATGTTATCACGCAGACACAGTAAAGCTATTTTGCAGGCAGTAAGTATTGCTTCCAATTTAAAAAAGTTATTTTTATAGTGATCATAACCATAGTTTTCTCTTCAAGCAAATAAAGACTCCCAAAAATTCCCCCCTCCACCCCCTTTCCCTCCCTGGATGAGATGAAGTCTCTTTTGACCCAAACATTTTTTTTAACTTTTGTTTTTATAGGGAGGCTTAGCAGACTGTTTGCTGTACCTGGAGTTTTTCAGCATAAATGCTCAGAGGAATGCATTAGCTATTGCTGCCAATTGCTGCCAAAGCATCACTCCTGATGAGTTTCACTTTGTTGCAGATTCTCTTCCATTGCTTACCCAAAGGCTAACCCACCAGGTTGGAAAATCTTTTAAACTATTGTAGGTTTAAGGCTTTCATTTTGTATAGTTCAAGATATTTCATGCAAAATGTTCTGTAATTCTAAATGATAGTGAGATCCATTATGGGAGAAAATATCAGCCTAGCTTTACAGCCAAAATAAAAAAGGAATTGTTTCGGTTCTTAGTGAAATTTTTCAGGATTTTGGTTCTTGATATGTGTGACATTGTACATTTGTATATTAAATATAATATTTGTATTCAAACCATATAGGATAAAAAGTCAGTAGAAAGCACTTGCCTTTGTTTTGCACGTTTGGTGGACAACTTCCAACATGAAGAGGTAGTGTCTTTTTACTTTTTCAGCACAATCTTAAAAAGATTTTCTTATATGAAATATTAATAAATTTTCTTTCTTTTCTCAAAGAATTTACTGCAGCAGGTTGCTTCTAAGGATTTGCTTACAAATATTCAACAACTCCTAGTAGTGACTCCTCCAATTTTGAGCTCAGGGATGTTCATCATGGTGGTGCGCATGTTTTCCCTAATGTGTTCCAATTGTCCTATGCTAGCAGTTCAGCTTATGAAGCAAAGTAAGTTCTTGTGTCAATTATTTTTGTTTATTAGCTGTTAGTTTTTATAGATGAAGTTCAACGAATCAATAAGTGCCAAGCTGGGGAAAGGAAGATGCAAAGGATAGCACTAGAAATTATTTTTAAGAAGCTGACTAGAGCACTGCAGCACATTTCTTGACATCAATAAAAAGTTTATTGATATTAGCTGGGAATAAAATCTTGTAGGCCATTACATAGCAAGACCATTCTAGCAGTATAGAAAGATAGTAACATAATTGTTAAAGCTGAAAACAATAAAATAAAAGCAGGTTAGATGAAAGACAGATAAGGCGAAATGAATAATATTTTTAAAATTTTGGCTCTGGAATGTGGTCATCATACTGGGTGCTCTGTGAACTCCTTTGGCAATGGCATTTAACGGCATGCGCACACACACACAAACACACACAAGAACACATGAAACAACATCAACAGAAGATACATGAAACAATCAACAACATCTTCAAAAGATTAAAATTCACAAGGGAAGAACCCCTCCCCCCCCACCATAGTACAAGTAGTCCTCAATGTAAGACCACAATTAGGACCGGAATCTTGGTCAATAAGTGAAACAGTCATTAAAAAGTTGCCCACATGACTGCTTCTTTCAACCACTACAATCCCGTCACTCCCAGTTGTGATTATTAGGTGCCAGGTAAGTTGTATGGAGTGACTTGGGGATAGGGGGGATCCTGGAGGCTTCACTCAAGAGCTGAAAATCCTCCCTGCCAAAATCCAAGCAGGATTTTCAGCCCCTGAGGGAGACACAAGCATGGCCTTTGTCAGGCCTCCCAGAGCCTCCCCTGACATACCTCACATTCTTTACCTCACTGTGCTGCCTTTCTGCTTAGATTTTGGCTCCCTCTCATTGGGGACTGGCTATAAGAGCTGCTTGCCAAGGGAATTCAGGTCCCTTTTAGACTTTTCAGCAGGTAGCAACAGTTTGCCACCTTCCCTGCTGCCATAAATCAAATGCATTGCATAAGCAACACAGACTAGTATAACCACATGGCACAACCATAGTACATGAACCAATGAAAGGCCTCTAAATATTTTAAATAAACCAAATTATCCAGTAACCAAAGAAAAACCAGAAGTGATGTACAATATGTATAAGAACTATTACAGCCACTATGTAGGACAGACAGACTATACAATGAAAATTCCTAAACTTTAGAATATATGGGAAGACTTAGCCGTAGTTTCAACTAGAAATCTATGAAGATGCTAGATCAGGTTAAACCCAAAAACACTAGGGAATTCCTGGAAGCTTGGCATTCAGACAAATCAGCAGGGGTAAACCATATATACATACCATTCAAAATGGACAATAAAAAAAAAATGAACAGAACACTCCCTGCCAGCAATCAACACCCAAATAAAGAAAGATTAAGACAAACAAGCAGTAAACAGTATCCTAATAAAGGTATTATCAACTCAGACAAACAAGTAGTAAGTAATAGCTTAATCAAGGAACTACCAAGTACTAAGTTTTATTTAGTCAGCAGCCTTAGAAAAGAGACTCCAAAGATCTGGGTGATCGATATCAGTGTCATGCCAAGTAATGAAGGTGTTCAAAGTACAAACTATTTGTTTGAATTGGGCCGCAAAAAATTATGAATCAGGTGTCAGAAGATTGGGGGAACTAAAAGAAAGTAGAACCCTAATACTAAGTTTCTACAAAAGAATACCACAGCAAATTCACTCGAGGTGTTAAAAAATACCATCAGGATCTTTATTATCTCTCAGTGACATCTGACAGACCATGAAAGCAATTTCTTTGTCAAATCCCAGCCTAATTTTTGACTGAAATAGATCATGAAAAAAATTGTAAATTTTTAAAACATGAACTGGAACTGGGTGTCTATATGCTATTAGCTACAGAGAATGTAATGGGGAAAACATTGTTCTAATGCAGTACCTTTGATACAATCAAAATTCAACAGCTTTCACTGCCCTACTTTGCAAAACAATTGTTTTTTTTTTTCAAAAATTGATGGAGAATAGAATGAACTGGTTTAAAGTAACTATTGACATGCTTTTATATAAATGTTTCCTTCTTCTTTCTTTTTCTTCCATTCTGTAAATGTTTACATTTCTGAAAAAACCACATATGTATATTTGTACAGAAGAGCCTCATTCTTTAGACACTTGCCTAAACAAACAGACCAAAAGAAAATAATGCCTATTTTGCAATGGGTCATATCTTTCTGCCTTCAAGGGCATATGAAGTAAACAGTGTTGTGGTTTGGGTTTTTTTCAATTGTTGCGTCTGGGTACCTAATTCATGTAGCTAAAAATTGGGTTTGCAAAGCATATTCAAATTATTTATGTTGTGACATTGCATTTGTTTGTTTTATCAAACCCAGTTTTTTATAGGCTATTGATTCCAGCAGATTCATGGCATTTTATAAGTGAATTTATGGAGTCATCAACAAATCTAGTTTTGTGTAAGGCACAAAAAAACCCTACCCTATCCTAGTTGTAAAACTAGCATATATAACCATTTTCCTACAGATATTCCATAGATTAGGAAGATTTACATCATGTAAATCTGCCTAATATATGTTTTCAAAGCAACATGTTAATTATACATTATAGCAGAAACTAATATTCTAATTGCATGGTTTTTATTAAAGATATTGCAGAAACTCTTCACTTTCTTCTTTGTGGAGCCTCAAATGGGAATTGTCAGGAACAAATTGATCTTGTTCCAAGAAGTCCTCAAGAACTGTATGAACTTACTTCACTTATCTGGTAGGTTTCACCTGAATTATTATTCAGTTTTTGTTCAGGATCATATTTCATAATACCTAAAATGAGATGAATGCTGTTACTAAAACACACATTTACTGTTAAAATGTTGACTTGTTCTTTTTAGTGAATTGATGCCATGCTTACCTAAAGAAGGAATTTTTGCTGTTGACACTATGCTAAAGAAAGGAAATGCGCAAAACACAGATGGTGCAATATGGCAGTGGCGAGATGACAGGGGTCTCTGGCATCCCTATAACAGAATTGATAGCCGGATAATTGAGGTAGTAACATCAGCATATTAAACATCTGCATTTTATATAGGGGTTTGGACATCACTTACCAGCCACTGTCATAAATGTAACAACTTCTAAACAAATTTCAACTATGAATTGCAGGTAGATTAGAATTAGCACTAATTGGCAAGATGTGATACTTATGAAGTCAGTATTCATCAATTACTGAATCATTTGTTTGCTTTATCTTGGGTGTCAAACTTAGGCCCCGGGGGCCAGATGTGGCCCGCAGAGTACTTAGATCTGGCCCATGGGAGACCTCTGGAAATAGCGAAGGGCCAGCCTGTGGTGCTCCTGACTCTGTTTTTGCTGGAAAAGTTGATCCCAGTTGAAAACGGAGCTTGGAAGCCTGTTTTCTCTGGCAAAGCACCTGGGCCACAGGTGCCCCCAACACAAGTGATGTCAAGCTGGCCACGCCCACCCTGGCCATGCCCACTCCAGCCCCCGAGGTCATACACAACCCTGATTGAACCCTCAATGAAATTGAGTTTGACACCCTGCTTTATCTGATTAAAATGTATTTCTTCCTAATATTGTATATATTGCTGTTGAAAAGATGTCTCTACTGTCCTTCAGCAGGATCATCATGTTTAATTATTTGATTAAACAAAATCAAGGTTGTTAAACAATCAGTCAAACAAAAAAGGCAATAAAATTTTAAAAACATTGTTCTGACATTAGTCACATATGTATTTAGATGAACTCATAGATCTGATTTCCATATGACATTAAGCCAAAATGGTGGTTAAAAACATCCTACTGAAGCAAAAGGAAGTAACCCAACTACTATGGTTTAGTATTGTGTGAGAATTAAGCCATTTAAAGCATTCTGTGATTACTCAGAAATGTGTTACTGGATAGGAAGAAGAGGAAGTTGTCCTAAAGTAATTTGTACTTGTATTTAAACTTATATATTTGTTCTCAGGCAGCTCATCAGGTTGGTGAAGATGAAATAAGTCTGTCTACATTGGGGCGTGTTTATACAATTGACTTTAATTCTATGCAGCAGATCAATGAGGATACTGGAACAGCACGTGCCATTCAGAGAAAACCCAATCCTCTAGCCAATACCAGTACCAGTAAGCACTATTTTATTTTTGTCACTGAAAAGTGCTTCCTGTATAGTCTTAGTTTATTTTATCATACATTTACTTCTAGTTTTCTAAGCAGCCACCATTCCATATTCCAATTTCATATGGTCACAATGAAAGAGTAACCACAGTAAAAAACCGAAAACAGCAATGCAATTTAAAATAGCCTACTGCATACCAGATAGGATGTCTGGTATTAATGCTGTTGTCTAGATTTATTACACCTTAAAGGAGATAATCTTGTAGGTATCCAGTGTCCATATAGCAGAAGGTGATAATTGTACTCAGAAATGTTGGAAGCCAGTGCACTGCCCACAAAATGTTTATATTGCTTTATATTTAAATGTAACTTCAGGTAGAACACATTGCAATAGCCCAATAAGCACAAAATGAGAATATAAGTGATTTTTGTCAGAGTCTCTTATTCCAAAGGAGATGTAGTTGAGCAGTAGTATCCCTGTTAGTGGTCCAAGCTGTTAATCTACCTGGAGTAAATCCACTAGTTTTATATATTCATAATTCAAAACGAAGATCCTACCTTGGGTTACTAATGTCTTGTAGAAGGCATGCTGGCAAATTTTTGAACTGCATATATCCCAGTGGTTTCAATGAGCAGGTTTCGCTACATATTCTGGTTCTCCTATAATCATAGGAGTTTTAGATATATTCTTAAAACATTAAATCTACCTTTTTTGACTACAGAACTCCAAATTAAAGTATACCCAGAAAGGAAGCTTACCAAATTCATCAAGGATTGCATCTACTGTTGAACTGCTCTGAGAGTTAGATTCCCCATCCATAACATTCAACTGGAATTTACTTTCTTTAAGATCATTGCTCTATATACTATTTTCTGGGTTTATAAGTTATAAATAAGCTAGCATGGCTTTATACAGGCAGTTTTTTTCATGATGCAGGCCTGATAGAGTAGCATACTAAGTTATAGTGAGATTTTTGCTATTCTGTTGGATCTCACTCATTGGTGGTAAAATGCTATGCTTCAAATCCCAAGGGAGAATATTTCTTTCAGTGTGGAATGAAAGAGATAAGTGAACTTGCCAATGCTTGGTTACAGACTATAGAAGCGTATAGATCCGTAACTTCGTTATGGAATATTGCAAAACTCCATGACATTTTAGATCCACTTCAGTATTATTTTCATTTTTTAAATATGTCCTTCATTTTTCATGGTCCATATTCTTTCAATGAACAACAAAACTTTACGAAAGGTCATTTATTTCGTAGTGCTTAGTTTGAAATTTAGTCAGTTATTGGGAAATTTATGATATTTTTGTAAAAGTGTCAAAATGTTTTCTAAAAGAATGCCATAATGTATAAATGGAATGGAATGGAATCGAATTGAATACTATGTGTACATTTAGCTCAGTGCAAATAATTGACCATCTCTCTATACTTTTACAGGCGGACATCCAGAATCAAAGAAAGATGATGCTCGAGCACAGCTAATGAAAGAAGATCCAGATCTAGCTAAATCTTTTATTAAAACCTTATTTGGTGTTCTCTATGAAGTGTATAGTTCTTCAGCCGGACCTGCTGTTAGACACAAGTGCCTTAGAGCAATTCTTAGAATAATTTATTTTGCTGATGCTGAACTTCTGAAGGATGTACTGAAAAATCATGCTGTGTCAAGGTACTTATTAATCCATATCTTTGTTGTAAAGGATACTATAAAAATACTTGATTTTTGCTGAAACCAGTGTCTTGAAATTTTAATAATTCAATTTAATGAAGATATTTAATTGTTTAAAGTTTCTGTATTTGGCAATTATAGCCACAGTGAGAACTGTTGAGAATGTTAATTAATATTAGATGTTTATTATTTAATATTAAGTGCTAGCTGCTTCATTTATTTATATTAATGAAACATGTTTCCTATGTGAGTAGAATCAGACCATTATCAAATATTCCTGCTTAATACAGTAAGAAAGCTATATGCAAACATTTATTTAAAATTCTTGGATTGAGTCCAAATGAAAATATTTTTGCTGAGTACAAGGCTGGATTCAGAGTGAACTGTTCAACGTTGGATTGTTGTTGGACCATTTAGCCAAAAAATTATATTTCACTGGCAAAAGGTTACATTCATGGATTTCAAATCAGCTTTTGATCTGATTCCATTGGAGACACTATGAGAGAAAACACAGTGAATAAAATATTGATTTTTATTATTCATATTATTTTAACCCCATGTTGAGAGGCAGATGTTACTGATGGAAATACTAAGAGAAAAGTAAGGCAAGGGTGTATTTTAGCCCTCTTCCCCTTTAATTTATTAATAATGAAGGCTCTCAAATTTTCTGTTCATTATGTCATAGTTTAGGAAATTGCACTTTCAACTTTGTAGTTGATATAATTTTATCATTCTCCCAAATGGGAATGAGAAAGGCATTGAAGTCATTGGCTTCTTTTTGCCTAAATATTACTTGGAATAAATGATCAAAAAACTAGTACCAGTATTAATTTTTGCACTGCATATTGAAGGACACATAAGTAGTAAATATAAGTATCTTGAGATGCAGCTGGATCTCTCTTTATCTTAGAGCACACATTTTTCTTATTGGTTCAGGGTTGCTCAACATACTTCCTCATCTTGATATTTTTCCATTCAAAATTTTATCCCTGCAGCCTGCAAAGTCTTAAAACATTTCTCAGCTTGTTTATGGAGTTCAGATTTGTACTTTAATAAATTTAATATACTGGAAAATACCATCCTAAAATTAGTCTTAATTCCTATCATATAACTGACAAATTGTCTTTAGGAAAGTTTTAGTGTGGCCTATTGATATAAAGGAAATAAAGAGCTAATGCAAAACATTATACAGAATATGCAAAAAGAATAAGAAATAGTAGTATAAAAAATTCAAAATGTGAGACAGGAAAAGGAAATACAGGTAACAATAATTCACATCAGCTTTCTACCAGCATTTGCATTTTTTAAAATTTCTTAATTTTTCCATCTGTTTAAAACATTCTGCCAAATCTCACGTACTCACTTCCATTTCTCTGTCACAATAATTATATCCATTTTTGATATGCTAATTTTCATATCTATAAACCTTATTGCATCCTAAATTCTACATAATCTATCTAGGGGATCCCTACAATATTTTGTGTGTGTGTGTATGTATGTGTATGTGCCCTATACTTTCCATTTACTTTTATGACATTACTTCCATCATGTACTACTCTACCTGCTGGATCCAGCCACCAATTCTCAACTACATATTAGTGCAAAACAAAACCCAATTCTATCTTACATTTTCCCTAATAAGGAATAGTAGATTTCCTTTCTCATATTTGTATTATTTCTCAATGAGAATTTATTCAAATATTCAGCAATAATGATAAGAAATAAATACAAAATATTTAGGAATGTATAGTTACTTTTAACACTATTTTGAAAAATGTAGTCTGGCAAACAAACAAATAAACGAACTCATGTTCCATTGTAGGACTTTGTTGCTTGCATATTAGTATATTGGGTATGCAATAGAAATGTAAAGTGTATTGCTAATGTTATTTTCAATATACTTTTCCTTCCTATTTTTTGCATTGTGCTCAATAGTGAAAATACCATAATTTATCAAAGTTAAATTGCATTTTCCATAATGTTCTTTTTTGTTGTTTGGTTATTACAGTCATATTGCTTCTATGCTGTCAAGTCAAGATCTTAAGATAGTTGTTGGAGCCCTTCAGATGGCAGAAATTTTAATGCAAAAATTACCTGACATTTTTAGTGTTTACTTCAGGAGAGAAGGTAATGTTGACTTTTGACTGGATTCTGGTATTTGGTATCCTATGTACAGTTTTGATTATATGCAAAGTATAAGATAATAATCAACTAGTTATAAATTCAGTATTTATAGAATTATGAAAATTAAGCTTCATGTTTTATGATTCTTAGGCTATAAGGACTTGTTGGAGTTCCCTATAATAATATGTGGGAATGACCTTTGGAGACAGGAAGAAAACCCACATAGATAATGGTCTGATAAAAGGCAATTTAGCCCACATACTCTCTAGTATTCCAGGCACTAAAAAGAGATATAAGGGGATAAGAACTTTCATTCTAGTAAGAGTCTGTTAATGTAACCTTAGAATAAAATTGGATTAGTTCAACCAAGTGTGGTTTTGGCTATTTTACAAGGCTGACGTCCTTTTAATCCTTCTCATGAACTTTAGTGGTATGCCAGTTCTAGCACTAACATTTAGTGCAACTCTTCTGGCCGCAGAAGGGGCTGAATGAGCTGCCTCTATCTCCTAGCTGCAGGAGCACTTTCAAGAAGGAGCATACAACAGGAGTAACCTGAAGAAAATATGCTATCTTTTTTTTTTTTTTGAGTGCTCTTGAAACAGTTATGATTCTGATGATTTCTTGGACGGTTCTATGCAGCTTTCTTGGTGGTTTGCCATTATTTTTTGGGGATTATTTTTGATTTCCTGCCTAGGATTGATATAGAATGGTAAAACATCACCCAGATGGCTTCCATGCTAAATGGAGGATTAGTATCTGGGTTTCTCTAGTTGCAGTCCAGCACATTAACCATGATACAATGTTGCTGCTCATATATTTGTGAAAAATGTTTCAAAATCAAATTTTCCTGTTTTGAGTTCATAATTATTTGTTTTGAATTTAAAACAATATTTCAGCCATCTTGAAAGCGTTTGGAGCTTGAACCAGAACCCAAATGAACAAGACAGTCTGTGCTTATATTCAGACCAATTGTTGGTCCAAACAGGATATTTTAAATTTGAAATGGTTTGAAATCCAAGCATTTGGATACCCTCATTGACATGACTTTTCTTTGCATTTTCCTACACCTTCTCTTCTCCCTACTTCTTCTGAGTGAATTTGAAATGTAGATTTTTAATATGAAAAAATGGTTTGAGGAACACTTGCTTGTTTTTGAGCTCTGTAGGCAGCAAGAAACATCTGTACTTTTATTTTTGAGAGGAAATTGCTTTCTTTTTGTTAGCAGCTGTCAATTGTTGAAGAAAAGGGAATAAGTTCATTTTTTTCCATTTACTTGTTTCTGTTGAGGGGTAATTTGATTTAAGTATTTTACATTATATTTTATTTTATCCTACCACTGTTTGAAAATAGGATAACATTGGATCATTAGCCTATATAAGACTCGGCATCATGATTTTTGAGTGCACATGCAACATTGATTTTTTTAATAGTAATTATTAAACCATGCTGCATCTATCCAGTTCTTAAAAGTAAAATTTTCATTTAATGAGCTATAAATTCTGTCCCTTTTTTCAGGAGTTATGCACCAGGTGAAGAACTTAGCAGAATCAGAGGCTTTACTGACAAGTCCACCCAAGGCTTGCACTAATGGCTCAGGAACACTTAGTGCTACTACAACAGTAAGCACTGGAACAGCCACTACTGCTAGCAATGCTGCTTCAGACTTAGGTTCTCCAAGCTTACAGCATAGCAGGGAAGACTCTTTGGACCTGAGTCCACAGGGGTGAGTTCACTTGACTGGGTGTCTGAATCAGATATCCTCCTAAGGTGTCAATCAACATGTTCAAGGTTTTCTATTCTTTATTTGCATATAAAAAAAATGGAGTGAAGAATGTTATGATTCAATATTTAATGTATCAGTAATTTTTTTTTTTAAAAAGTCAACATAATAGGATGTTAGTATTGTTGTAATAATTTTCTCCTACATGCATTTGTTTTTTTAAAGTCTGCATTTTTTGTTCTAGCTGTCTTTACTCTTTTAAAATATACATCAGTAGCTGATATTTAATTAACTATTTGTCAACTTCTCTCAACTTGTTTTTAAGCCGTATAAAATGAAAAAGTAGTACAAATCACCTGAGTATTAAGGCAGATATTTGTCTTTTAAACAATGCTTAATTGTTAAAATGTTAGCTGCTGAAAAGTATATCTAGTAGGATCATTTAAAGTCCATATGTATTTAAAACTGATATTTGTTGAAATATGAAGCCACATTAATAAGCCTGATATATAATGTGTTTTTAATTCAATAGCCGATTAAGTGATGTTTTGAAGAGAAAAAGATTGCCAAAACGTGGACCCCGAAGGCCAAAATATTCACCTCCTAGAGATGAGGACAAAGTAGACAATCAAGGTAAGTTTTGTCAAAACAGGTATTGTAAATTTTTAAAATAAATTGAGGTCTAGGTTTCTTCCAGCCACATTCTTCAGCTAATATTGTCTCAGCCGACAAAACCATCTCAAGTGAAACTGCTGGGATAACTCACTTCTGAGAAATTTCTGGGCTATTGCCAGGTGTGTTGTTGTTTTTTGACTGAAATACCATTTTCTACAAAAGCCTTTAATTGACATCAAAGTTTCCCCCTTCTTGACAATACAAACTATTTCATAGGGCTTCTCTTCAATGTACAAATGCCACCGGGTTTTTGTTCCACAATATTTGAAATATTTAATTTTTAAATAAGCCATGGATATTCTAATCCTGCGCAAGTCCTTGTTACCTTGGATGTTTTATTATTTCTTATCACAGATACTTTTTGCTTTTGCTGTAAACTGCTGTGAGTCCCTTCATTGAATTCAACAGTATTACATGTTTAAATGAATGGACAAGCAAGCAATTAAATATTGGTTACATAACATGAAATAAGCTAGAATCTGGAACATC
Organism: Bungarus multicinctus; assembly: GCA_023653725.1. NCBI lineage: Eukaryota > Metazoa > Chordata > Lepidosauria > Squamata > Elapidae > Bungarus > Bungarus multicinctus. The sequence continues at coordinate 33,934,045 of CM042844.1, forward strand.
CTGGCTTGTTCTTAAGTATCTGTATGCTAGTTATTATTTATTTGCAATTACTTTGATTTGCTTGGGAGAACCCCCCCCCCCCCCCAGTAATTATGGCATTTGAGTGACCTGAAGTATTAACAGTAATAGGGAGAAACCAAACAACAGCGAATTTTCTAACATTAAAAAAATCCTTTTCTAAATGCACACACACACAATATTTTTTAAAAACAGGCTGATGTCTTGTTTCTTGCTGAGCACCGACAACAGCTTGATTTAGAACAAGTTTAATGATGAGTTTTAATATTGTAGGGAATTACAAAGAGTTGGCTGTTCAGTTGCATGCTTACCCTGGAGAACATAGGGAAGTAAAAAGTCTTTCTTGATAGCTAGACATAGCACAAATGGTTTAGAGTTGTCCAGAGTGAAACCATAGGGCACTGATAACATACAGGTAGTCCTTTATTTAAAACAGTTCATTTAGTGACCGTTTGAAGTTACAACTGTTGCAGCATCCCCATGGTCACGTGAGCAACATTCAGATGCTTGGCAGCTGACTCATATTTATGACCATTGCAGTGTTCTGGTGTCATATGATTACCTTTTGCAAGCTTCTGACAAGCAAAGTCAACGGGAAAGCCAAATTCACTTAACAACCGTATTACCAATTAAATGATTGCAGTGATTCACTTAACAACTGTGGCAAGAAAACTAATCAATTGGGCAAAATTCACTTAAATGTGTCACTTAGCAGCATAAATTTTGGGCTCAATTGTGGTTCGTAAGTCAAGGAATATTTGTACAAATTTGACAAAAGAAGCTGCAATGGCAGAGAAAGAGAGGCAAATGTTCACTGCAGTCCGGAAATCAAACATTAGAAAGATAGTCATTTATGCAGAGCTATAAAACAGAGCAGGATATAGGAATGCAGATCCTAGGGGATGAGTTGTTTCCAGCAGAGGGGCAATTACTGGCAGCTATTCTTAAATAGGCCAGTTGGATGAATAGCTCAATTATAAGTATTTGTGTCTTTCTTTCTTGTGGAGCTGAGCAGCACAGACACATTTGGACTTTGATGAGCTGCCAGAATCTGATCCCTAGCTCTCACCTAATTCCTCTCCCCCCACCCCACTCCTGGGGATTTCCTGCCCCAGGTAATAGATGCTGAGGGGGGTCTGATGCTAGATTGTCAGCACCAAGAGTCAACAGACCACCCAAACATCAGACTCCTCAGCATCTTGACAATCTTGACAGTTGGTATACGTATACCAAAAAACTGTTACAGTGGTATATGCCTGCAGTGGCAGAGTGTACAGTATGTATATATAAATCAAAGAGTGGCAGCAATATGGGTATGTAAAGCATGAAGAACACATGTCCTCATTTTGAAAGTGCATTTGGTAATGTGATAGTATTTTTAATTCACTTGGCAGCTGTGACTGCTTATAGCTTGCTGTGGGTTGAATCAAAGAGTATTAACAAACACAAATATTGGTAGCTCTTAATCTAGAACAATCTCAAGATAATTGGCAAATGTATTCATCCTATGTAAGTTCCTTCAAACTTAAAGTCTATTATTGTTTTCCATTTTTTTCTAAAAGCAAAAAGCCCTACTGCTACACAGTCTCCCAAATCTTCTTTCTTGGCAAGTTTGAATCCTAAAACGTGGGGAAGATTAAGTACACAGTCGAACAGCAACAACATTGAACCAGCACGTACAGCTGGTGTGAGCGGCCTGGCAAGAGCTGCATCAAAAGATACAATATCCAACAACAGGTACCCTCCCCCCCCAAATGAAAATCAGCTTTGTTATATAAAACACAATTCTGTACAACATTGAACATGATTTTATTTTTATTTTTTAATGATTTGTCTATAGCAACTAAAGTTCTTTAGTGACAGAAGATCCTGAAGAGCATATTGGGTCAGAAATATTATCCAATAGTTAGATGATGGAGATTATCAAGGAATTGGGAGTATACGTGTGAAAAAAATCAAAGAACAAACCATTCAAGCTAAAACCAAGACAAATAACTAGGACAAGACTATTATGTTTCTGTAAAAAGAAAAGGAATATTGAAGACGATCTAAAATAAACAGAGATTACTGGTGGAAATTTGTTTTTAGTTTTCATTCTCTCTAAAATTATGTGATTTGTTTATATTAAAAAATATCTACAAAGAACTGTTCAGGGAATGTGTGTAGTACAAAGATGGTAATGTATTGAATTGTGCATTTCTTGTAGAGAGAAAATTAAGGGTTGGATTAAAGAACAGGCTCACAAATTTGTGGAACGTTATTTTAGTTCGGAGAATATGGATGGAAGTAACCCTGCACTAAATGTGTTACAGAGACTTTGCACTGCAACTGAACAACTCAACCTTCAGGTTAGGATATCTTTTTCATTTGCCTTTAAATAAAAAGGTAACTTTTGTGGGAGGACAATTAAGCACTTTGCTCTTCTTGCTTAAATAAAAATGTTTAATGTACCGTATATAGCTTTGCTTTGGAAAAGATAGATTTAAAGCTTGGTGTGCTCAAGGATTATAAGTTTTTCTTGCTTGTAGTTTTTTTGCTGAAGAAAGATGATATTATTTTGTAACTATCAGTTTTTATTCAAATAATTTTTAAGGATATAATTAGAATTGTATCAGCTTTTTTTAATTCTAAGATGTAATTTTATAATGTACCAAGCACAATTGAACATAGAGTAAAACTAAGCTTGATCTGTGAATGTGCGAATTTAAAATTACAAGCAGAAGTAACTTGGACTGATCAGAGCTGAATACATAATAGATTGTTATGGAATTGTCATTCCAGTTAATGATCCAGCATGAAGATGTGCATGTCCAGGAAGGCCAAACTTTCTCTTCAGGAAAATATAGCAGGATAGCCACATCTTACGTTTGAAATATACTAGAAATTTGCATTGAAGTAAATTTTGGATTTAATCTGCATCCAATTAAATATTTTCCCTAGCATTATGTATCTTAAAATAACTAAATATTTAAAAAAAGGTCAACGTTGGGGAAATTGAGCTTTAAAACTAACCATACAAGCAACTATTACTTCAATTTAAGCACTTCAAAAACAGTTGTACTCATTTCATGGTACAGGTAGTCCTCATTTAGTGACTGCTTTGTATAGGAGCTGTTTTCAGTCTGTAAAGCAAAGGAAAGCTGAAGTAAGAATGTAAGCACAATTGCAGTTTCAGTTAGTGATCATTTTGCTTTACAACCAAATTGCTGGTCCCTATTGTGGTTGCTAAATGACGACTTCCTATAGTCGAATGAATTCATACTAATGCAAAGGGTGATGTGGTTTTAGCTTGGGCAAACCTCGTAATTACTTTATAAATTGTTTTCCGGTGTTTCTGCAGACATAGTGTTGTTGCTTTGCTTTCTACTAAACATAAAGCTGCTTTAATGATTTATTAAAGATATATGTTTCATTCAAGGCCTCATGCATTGCAAAACACTTTGTTCAGATGCTTTGCACAGCCTTGTTACCTAATAGATTTGGTATCTCTATTGAATTCAGTCCTTGGGTAATAACATTATTTTATGATTTTGTAATAGTGGCTCTTAATATTCTCATCAAGCTGTTTTAAGTGTTCTTCATATTTTTATTCACTAACTTGTAATAATAGATATCAATACAGATATAATTGGCCGTACACTAATTAGTGAGCATTGGATGAATGAAAATTTCAGGATTCACAAATAATAGGTACTGATGAATTTAATAAGCCACGATGGAAACAACGAAACTGTTATGAAAGTAAGAGGGAAATAAGAAATCCATAGTTTGTTCCTTATTATTTGTTGCCTCAATCTGTCAGAAGAAAACTTTTTTTTGTTTGTGTGTCAAAATTTCACTTGGATGGCTCTGAGGAAGTGTTGAAAATAAATATTTCAAGCATCCTATCTCTGTGGGTCATGCATTGCATGAATATATTGTGTGCTATCTCTTATTTATAGTGTGGGTTCTATCCATACTCTGATATGACAAAACAGGATTAGTAAAGTCAAATCTACATATATTTTGCAGTTTGTCTTTCTCTCATTTCTGTTTTTAACTATGTGGTTCTATTCCATTTATGGAATAGCTCCAAAACTACTAAGCCTTGTTCTTATATAGAAACTATTTCTTTCAGGCGGATGGTGGAGTTGAGTGCCTTGTAGAAATCCGTAGTATAGTCTCTGAGTCTGATGTCTCTTCATTTGAGATCCAGCACAGTGGGTTTATGAAGCAGTTGCTGCTTTACTTGACATCAAAAGGTGAAAAAGATGCTGTAAGCAGAGATGTCAGATTGAAAAGGTTCCTTCATGTGTTTTTTTCTTCTCCTGTAAGTATTCGTATATTGTTTGTTTAGTATAGGGGTCTTTTCATTCCACTATCTACTCTGTAACAAATCTTTTATATATATTAGACATTTCTGCCAGATAAATATGCTGGTTATTTTATCCCAGTAAATGCTTGACAGCCAAATTTTGAAATATGGTTTGATGCTAAACTCACACAAAATTTTTTTGAGTTTTCTATTTGATATATAAATTATTTAGTTTAATGATCGAGAAAGTTAACAAATTAAATAAAGTACAGTTATACTGCTCTTAGTGAACTATAGTCTATCAGAATTGTACTGTCTTGAACATTTGGAATATAACTTCCATATTGCCTAAAGAAGTTAAATAATACTATATTTTTTAATTTCAGTTCCTCATTAAGAGCTGTATGAATTCAGTGGTCCCGTCCAATTATATATTTGGAAGGAACCATTTCTGTTTGTCCATTTGGATTATCTAAATGTTGACTTGTTCAGGCTTTGTGATTTTTACATAATAGGAAAAAATTAACTTTTACAGCTTCCTGGAGAAGACCCCCTTGGAAGATTGGAACCTTTAGAAAATGCACCTTTGTTAGCGTTGGTCCATAAAATGAATAATTGTCTTAGTCAGATGGAGCAATTTCCAGTTAAAGTCCATGATTTTCCAAGTGGAAATGGAACGGGGAGCAGGTAAGGATTAATGCTCAGGTAAACGTATCTGTATTCCTTGTAGCATGTTCCTTGTATTATGAATGCTGCACAGGTAAAATGATATGCTATATGGTGTTTATTGTTTCTTTTCTTTAAATACTAAATAGGTATTTCCAAATTAGCGGAAAATCTTAAACTTCTGTGTAGAAGTTGCAAGAATATAATATTTATAAAATTCCAGCTTCCTAATCTGGCATGGTGCATGAACTTCAGTTGTCAGAATATGATTTGCCCATTTCATCTACTCGCACTTCACACTTTTGCATCTAAAATACTCAACCTACTGAAAAAGTGGTTGAGCCTGGGTGTATCCATATAAGAGAGAAGGAAAATGTCCCTTTCTGTCATTAGTAGCAAAAGTGAATTTGATATAATTTATAATGGGGGAGACATTATCAGATAGATCTATAACCAAACTGTATTGACCAAATATGGTAGGATAATTTAAGATAAATACAGAACATTATGTGAACCATGTAATCGTGCCTTCTCTTGTTGATTTATGAAAGAATATATTTTCATATATGTACATGTACATATACATACATACATACATACATACATACATACATATACCGTGTTTCTCCCAACAATACGGCCGACCCCAAAACAAAGACCCAGCACTGTTTTGTGTGCATTCAGTTAAATTAAGGCCTGCCTCCAAAATTTGGGTCTATTTAAGCGCATGCACAGCTGTTTATAACAGGAGGTGAGGAGGCATGCAGGGAGGGGGGGAAACTTATCCCACACGACTTGCCTGTTCATTGGATTGCAGTCCCTTGCCTCTGTAACCGCTTCTTTTGATCCCTGCTTTCCCTCCCACAGTCATTGCTCATCCAAAGCCCCCTGCCACCGCCCCCACCGCCCCCCTGGCTTTCTTTCTGACACACAAGAAAAGTGAGCAAGAAAAAGAAAGGAAGGGGAAGAGGCACTTTTGAACATGTCCAGGACTTTTCACATTGTCATGATCAGCCCCTGCCCTGTGTCTGTGTGTGTGTGTGTGTGTGTGTGTAGGGGGTATGTTTCTGGCAGAATTAGGGAAAAGGGGTGAATTGGAAGAGATTTTCCCCATGAGAATGGGGAACGCAATGCTTGTAGGGTATGATTTATCCAGGCTTCCCTCTCCTGTTATCTCTGTAGCCTTTGGGGAAACTTGTAGGGAAAAGTTAGTTTCATTAAAATATGCTTCTATTGGATTTTTGACTTTTCCCAATTCGCTTGTGGGGGTGGCGTTCATTCTCCTCTAGCCTCTGCCTTTTTTCTTTGGCTCACAGCTTCCAGAGTTTTCCCAGTCTCCGGATACACCCACACCCACACCCACATGGGGGGGGAGGGCTTCCATCCAATGCAGTGTCTCTGTATTAATCGCTGTTATTCTGCCTCACTCTTTAAGGCACCCCTTGAAAAGATGGTCTAACTGTTTTTTCAGGGGGTCTAAAATAAATACGTCCCAGCCTTATTTTCTGAGAAACACTGTATGTGTGTGTGTGTGAGAGAGAGAGAGAAATTTACCATGAGGCGAATGCAGTATCATTATTGCAATTTCAAGTTGCATTGTACCTCCAGTATTTAATCAAGGCATGTTCTGATTGTTTAATTTTCTTAGGTGTTCATGTTCATTAACTACTAGAGATTGTACTTTGTATTTAGAGAAAACAACTCTTGGTTTGAATTTAGTTCAAGTAGATTAGATCTATAATATTGTTACATAGAGGAGGTCTTCTTTTGATATTCTGAGAACAAACCTTTTTGCTCCTGGTTGTTTCTCAGTTGCTATCCATGGTTTGAATCATTCCTTTGTGGAATAATTGCAAAAGTATTGTCCCTAAAGGTGTCTCTGGTTCTTCATGTGTGGTCTCTGTGCATTATTTATGTGGCTTTGTGAATCTTTTATTGCTGATTTTTTTTCCTGGAGAACTATGCCAGTATTGGCATGCATGGAATCAGTCTCTTCCTCTTCATTCATTTTCTGCCACTTAGCAGTTGGTTAATTGTTGAGGATATTCCTTTTTTTATTTAATCATCTCTATAGCCAATAAATTCACTCATTGATTTTGTTTTCAATGGCAGGGTACAATAGAATTTATTGGCTTCTTAATCGGTAGCTTTAGGCTGTTGAACTCCAGTTTGTAGCTTGTGGATTAATATAATCAAACTTAGTACTTTATACAATGGCTCTTTGCACTGGTTTTATTCTCCACTGTGGGTTTGCCCCTGAGAATATTTTATCCAAATGTGATTTTCAGAACAAGTTTCAGTAGTTTATCGATCTCTCTTCATTCCACAATATAATTCTCAGATGCAATTGTTGCATCTGAGACTGTGAGAATCTGGAGAGACTGTGAAAAAGCTTTACTGCAGGTTTCTGCCCATTTTTGTACAGTAGATTCTTAATGCATTAGGAATTATGCATTCACTCCACATGGACCCTTTTAATATCAACAGTGCTTTGTAATGGTATATTTCTGTCAGATATCTACAAAGATAAGGCCTTAGTGTTTTGTTGTATGTTCCCAACTCAGTCAGTGAGTCAAGGGAAATTCTTAATTAGGGTATTAACTCTTATTTGTTTTGATATAATCACTGGGCCACCACTGTCAGGTAAACTTCCCCCAAATGTGTGTTGCGCTGAGCCACAATAAAGGAAAATAGACTGTTTACTTGCAACTGTGATTCTTTTATCATCTGCATTTGCACAAACCAGACTCCTTCCTCTTTTAAGTCTAGGTGATTCTAGTTCAAGTATTTCTTTGCTAATCCTTAGGAGCTGGGAAGGAAACAGGAGAAAGTTTTTGTCAATACTGACATGTTTTCCACCCAAAATCTCAATTATAGAAGGTTCTTGACTATCAAAAACCTTAGCTATAGAAAGTTTTTGATAGGCTTTAATGCAAGGTGTAAAAAACTTGTATATGTGAATGTGCAGATGCCAACAAAAAGATTTATAGTTATAAATAAGCAACTTGTCTTTCTGACTATTCTGCTTCTTATTTTTACAAGATGAAAATTATAGTATAAAACCTGCTAGAATAACTGATATATGAAAATCCATATAGATTATGAGAAAAAGATGCAAGAGGCACCATATAAATCTCAAACCAATTTTCTTAAATTAGAATATCATTTAAATTATAGTCCAAATACTTTCTTTTGTTTTTAGGATAAAACTCTAGCTTTCCAAAAGAAAATTCATAAATGTTTCTGTCAATTGATAAATCATTTTTGATGTTAGTATCCATCATAATTTTCTTAACTGATATCCTAAATTCCTGAAAAAAATTGCTACTCTTTGGGAATTCACCTAATTAAAAATACTTTAAAGTAACTGTTGGGAAGTGCCAGCTTTTAAATGGTGTAGGTATCATCTTCACTGAAATGTTCTTGTATCTTCTATGATACTATGGCATCTGTAGGAATTGTGGGAAAGTGGTAGTCTATGTTAATTTTAGACTAGATTGATGAAAATCTACATATTTTTTCTATAATTTGAACTAAAAACAGTAACCTATTAAACAATAGGTTAAACAATGATCTAACATATTTGTATGCTTGAACATTGAGATTAAAACTAACAAGATGGATGTCTAATGAAGTAATATCTAATTATTTTCTTCTACTAGTGCATTGTGGTGCACTACTCTCCATATTTATTCAAAAGGAGGTAACACTTTTTAATTGGTCTTGCCCTGGGTAAGATTGTATGAAGGTGCTACTTTAATCAATTTAAACTGTCTTGAACAGCACCTTGCTATAATAATTTGAAATCAAATGAAAAATATCACATGATGTTATGAAGGTTCTGAATTAGAAAGACAAATTAAAATACCTGTAATCTCACCAATGTAATCTATGTAGCCAATGCAAAAGATGAATTATTTTAATTATTATAATGAATTGATTGTATGAAACAGAAAATAGAATAACTGTAGCAACGTTTTTCATAAATTATCTTGAGTTTTTCTCTTAACAGAGGATCACAAGCTTTAAAATTTTTCAACACGCATCAGTTAAAATGCCAGCTGCAAAGACATCCAGATTGTGCTAATGTGAAACAGTGGAAAGGAGGACCAGTGAAGATAGATCCTCTAGCATTGGTACAAGCCATTGAAAGATATCTTGTAGTTAGAGGTATTTTATTCTTGTTATGATTCACTACCACTGTATGATCACAATTGTATATTATTTCTAGTTGTGTTTTAGGAACTCAGCTTTTACAAACTGTATTATAACCCACTCAGTTAAAAGTTTTAAACAGCCTAGCCAAGGTTTCTTTGCAACGACATTCTAGTCTCTATTGCATTAGTGTTCGTATATCTAGGCAACAGTTTGGTCTGCCCATTCCAAATGGCCAGAATCAGGAATAGATTAACCAGCTAATATGGACAAATAGCTAATTGAATGACATTTCTTACTGAATATTGTTATAACTCAAGTTAATTTTTTTATCGTATATAATTTTCCTTCATAGATCAGCAACAGTTTATTGTTGAATTGTTAAGGATTGCATGTGCAAGGAACATTTCCAATATGATATGACAACTTTCCTTACCTGATGACTCTGATAATTATTCCCTCTGTGACAGTTGCTGTCTATCTATTCTGATAGAAATTAAACAACCTGTTATTCTTTGGGTCATCAGCATAGCTTCTAATGCATTTGAAAAATTCTTAAATATTCAGAGAAATATCAGAAATGTATCCATCTTAAAAATAGCCCATGTTAAACTGTACAAAACAATCAAACATAGGAGTTGACCACATGAAATGTTTTATGATATTTCTTATTATATAATATTTTATAATATTTTTTTGATATAATGTGTTTTATAAAATGTGTCAAATTTCAATTCCATGGGAGTTCATGGCTCCTAGACTTTAGACACATTCTGTAATTTAGACCATTTGAAGTACCTTGGTTGAAAAGGTTTTGCCCTATGATGTACCATTTCATCCCAGTGGAAAGTTATAGGCATGTGTGGTTTACCGTAGTATTATATAGATTCATAATAGAGGTATATCCATTAGTTTGTGCAAGCCCATATCTTGGTAAGAAATGCACATATACATATGTATGCATGTAGATACACATTATTACTTCTGTAGTATAAGCAAAAATGATAAAGTTAACAAAAAAACCATATAGTCTCCATCATTCCAGGTCAATAGGAAGTGCTTGATAGATGGACAAAAATGCCAAATCCAGTTTAAACATCTGGCTGAATGTGCAACCAACCTTAATAATTGATTGAGGAAAAACAATTGGGGAAAAAATGAAATACCAGAATAGTGGGAGATATGCATATCAAAATTGTATATCTGTTAAAGACATGTTCATTGTTATACCAATCCTGATTGGAGCCCTCAAAACAATACATAAAGAACTTCCTCAATATCTCAAAATATTGAATATATCTGATACCCTAAAAAAATCACCCTGCCTATATTTTTAGATGGTACTTTAGTACCATCTCAGGTGCTTGGCTAGGACTTGAATTATTAAGACTTAGACTGTAAGTCTAAGTTTAGATTACCCAGATACAATAATTTAAAAAACATAACACCCACCTATCACTTATCCCAGAAGAAGCATGCTGGTAAATCTTCCCATGCCTAAAGCAAACAGTTTTAATTGTCCTTTCTTAGATCACTTAGTATGTAGAAGCTTCTTAGTAAAATTCTTGGAACTCCTATGCTAAATTATTTTTTCTGTAATGGGTTATTTGAGATAAAATATTATACTGTGATTTAGCATTTTAAGAATAATTTTAAAAAGTCAAGGCAATTTTCCCTGTCTTTGCTTCCTTCATTAGAGAAAATGTTTTCTATAAAAGAGCATAAGATATACTTTGCAGTTTCTATAATTATTTTAAAAGCATTCTTTGGTACATGATGCAGTGGTACATTCTATTTGTTTATTTTTAGGTTATGGCAGAGTGAGAGAAGATGATGAAGATAGTGATGATGATGGATCAGATGAGGAAATAGATGAATCTCTGGTAAGGCACTGTTCAGTTATAATTCTGCTTTGCATTTTCAAAAGTCGTTTTTAAAGGTTTTTCTCTCCCCCTCTTGGCACATCTGTTTTTTTAAAATAGGCTGCTCAGTTCCTAAATTCAGGAAATGTGAGGCATCGGCTTCAATTCTATATTGGAGATCATCTCCTGCCATACAACATGACAGTTTATCAAGCAGTTAGACAATTTAGTTTGCAAGCTGAAGAAGAAAGGGAGTCTACAGATGATGAAAGCAACCCATTGGGAAGAGCTGGCATATGGACGAAAACTCATACCATTTGGTGAGTCAAAAGAAAGGATCTGTGACAGTTCTCATGTAAATCTGATGAAGTATTATATTGATTATATTATTAAAATACTTGAACTAATTTTAATTATTCTTAATTTCTAATTAACATGATAAAATGGAGGAAAGTAGGTTGGAGCAGATTTTAAAACTTTCTGAATGGTTTAATCAAGTGTAAAAATATGTGAGTACAGGGATTAGTTTCAGTTTATTTCATCCATTCCTAATAGGAAAAAAATATTCTGGCATCTTTGGTATTATAAAGCCTGAATGAACAATAGACACTAAAGCTGCATGTTTGTCTCCTGGTGAAAGGAAATTGGAGACCTTTTATTGCATTTTATTTGAAAAATAAGATTGAATGTTTCACATGAATTCTGATGATTCTTCAATGAGGTGAAATATGACACTCATTTTCTCTGATATGCTATTTTTATTTATTTATAATTACTGTAGAAGTAGGTTTATTTATATGTTCTATTTCTATCCCACTTTCCACCAGAAGTTCAAGATGATGTATAAAATTCCCAGTTCCAATTTTTCCTATAACAGCCATCTGACCAGTTTTGTCTGGATTCTGAAGTAAAGCAGGACTTGATCTGGATGGGATCAGGGAACTCTAGGGTTGTAGGCTAGACTAGGGCAGTTTAAAATAATCATAGAAGATAGTGCAAAACTACTTCTGACCCATTTTAATAAAAGCTGCTTGGATATATATGTGTAGTAGAATAAGGTTCCCAGATGGATACCTATGTCAAATCCATTACTTATGTAAACAAGGAAGTCCATTTAACAGATAATCAGAGTTGGAAGGGAACTTGTAGGTCATCTAGTCCAACCCTCTGCCCAAGCAGGAGACCCTACACCATTTCTGACAAATGGCAGTCCAATCTCTTTTTGAAACTCTCAAGTGATGATGATCCCACAACTTCCAAGGGCAAGTGGTTCCATTGGTTGATTGTGCTCACTGTCAGAAAGTTTCTCCTTACTTCCAGGTTAAATCTCTCCTTGTTCAGTTTCCATCCATTATTCCTTGTCTGGCCTACAGGCCCTTTAGAAAATAGCTCTCTGTGGAAGCCCCTCAAATATTGGAAGACTGCTATCATGTCTCGCCTGGTCTTTCTCTTCACTAGACTAGCCATGCCCAGTTCCTGTAACTGTTCTTCATAAGTTTTAGTCTCCAGTCCCCTAATTCTGGTTTCTCTTCTCTACTCTATATTTCTCCTTTGTTGAAGGATCAATTTCTACCAGCGCCTATCCTAACTATAGAGTTGAATGCAGATTTCAGATCAAGAAAAACAAACGATGTCTTGCGAGGTGCCCCATGAAGGGACATAAATAGAAAGATATTGGGAGATAAATGTAAATTAATAATTTAATTTTATAGATATAACTATTTTTTCATTGACCTGATTTTTTTATTTTTAAATTGATCCAAGGAAAAAAGCTATTGCTCATGCTTCTCCGTTCTTGGATCAATTATTTATTAGAATGTATTTCTTTTAGGTACAAGCCAGTACGAGAAGATGAAGATAGTAATAAAGATTGTGTTGGTGGTAAAAGAGGAAGAGCACAAACTGCTCCTACGAAAACATCTCCCAGAAATGCAAAAAAACATGATGAATTGTGGCATGGTAAGTAATTTTTTCATTTCTTAATGTAGACTAAAGGTTGTATAAGTTTTGAAGTATATTAGTTCAACTGCGATTTAATTGACATTGTATTTTTACACTTGTATTATGTAAGATGACTGTGATGAAAATATTGTATATAATTCCTTCTCTAATGGAGTGTATTTTCTTATAGATGGTATATGTCCTTTTGTCTCAAATCCTTTGGAAGTTTATCTCATATCTTCCGCTCCTGAAAGTATAACTTTTGAAGATCCTTCAGTAGATGTTGTTATTCTTTTAAGAGTTTTACATGCCATCAGTCGCTATTGGTATTATCTATATGATGTAAGTATTAATGGTACATTTGCATTAGATGTCTGTATCTGTGTTGAGCTTCAATTTTTCTTAGATATAATTTAAATAAATTTTAATTGTCCATATAGGATCAGCAGAAGAATATTAATTAACATGTATGAAATTATTGATTATTGTCCTTATGACAATAGTATTTTCACCATAAAGCTAATTTATCCATGCGTATCAATAGAAAATTATAGTGGACCTGAATAATTTACTGTATGGTTATCTATTCCTGCAGATATTACACTTTAAAAACTATATCAAATGTTGATTATTTGATACACTGAGAATATAAGAACTGCCTTTGATCACAGCAAAGACAATCTATTCAGTATGTTGATAAATGCACATGTCGTGTGAGATTCTTTAACAAAGAATAATTTATATGATCATTTATCAAACGATTCTCTGGAAGTGTACTTCAAAATGCTTTGAAGGAAATTTAAACTACTGCTAGCTGGGTAGATTTGGGATGCGGTCATCATTTTGTTCTCTCATGTTTTGTGGTATTTCTTTATGTTATATATGGCATGGTTAATAGGAATGAGAAATTTTATACAGAGAGGAAGTGGGAGAGTTATGGCACCTAGCTTTTGATAGCATACTATGATTTATAAAGAGGCAAAGCAGGTTCAGAAAACATGTCACAATCTCTGTCTTTGTAATAGCCTTAATACATTTAACTGCCAAATAAAAACAACTTCCTTTTTGTTACTGCAGAATGCAAGCTGTAAAGAAATTATTCCAACATCTGAATTTATCAACAGTAAGCTAACAGCAAAAGCTAACAGACAGCTTCAAGATCCTTTGGTAATAATGACAGGAAACATACCAACATGGCTGACAGAGCTAGGAAAATCATGGTATGAAGTTTGTTAATCACTATAGATATTTTAATATGTTTATTCCTTATTGCATAAGGTTTTTTATTATGAAGGAATAAAAATAGGAAAATAAATACAAAATACTAAATTTTAATTTTAGATGGATGACTTTATGAAACATGTAAAACCACTCGATTTAATAAGGATCACAAAAAACAAACACCACACACTATATTTCAGGTTACTGAAATGCATAATACAAAGAAGAGTAATCAACAATTCTTTATATAAAGTTTTGATTGGCCATGTCTTTAATGTTTATGTAATATATACATAAACATTTATGTAATAGATACTTAGTGCTTGGGAGATCAAAGAAAATGATGAAAATAAGTTGTTTCTTGGTGACAGTTTTCCAAGTCATGACACTGGGTTGTACCCCTGCTCCCAAGAGGAGTTCTACTAAAGCCTGACTTTTTAAATGAGTACTCAAGTATTATTCATGTAACATAGTAATTTTAAACAATTAGGAGATATGGCTTCTTTTATTCATGTCCCAAATTATCTAGATAGAATTACAACTTCATAAGAGGCTGAATTTTGCAAATTAAAAATATCATTTGGTTACAAATCTAGCTTTATTCAAGTCTTTATCTTGCCAATACTTAAATCAGCTCATTAATTCACTTTACACTGATTTTGACATATACAAGTTCTGAATGGATTTGTTTGAAGGGGTAACTACTGTAATGTCAGCTTGTTTGAACTTCAGAGGTATGTTTTATAGATTCTAAGAAAATCATATTTTTCAGAGTATAAGATGCACCCCCCCTCAGAAAGTCTGTGGAAATGTCTGTGCATCTTATATAGCGAATATGGGCCCATTTTTGGCCTCCCAAAGCCTCCACGTATCCTGTTTTTGCCTTCCCTGGCGTGCTGAAGCACTCTGCAGGCAAAAAACGCACCCATTTTTGGCCTTTAGAGCAGGGGTGGGATTCAAATGTCTTAAAACCGGTTCTGTGGTATGACCTAATTTGGTGGTCATGTGATTGGGTGGACGTAGCTTGTATGTAAATATTATAAATGTTTATGTAAACATTGAATTTTTTTATAAAAAAGGAATTTTACCCAAAATCAGGCAAAGCAGGCAGATTGAGTTGCTCACAGAATCACAGATCTATGATTCTGCAATCTGCTACCTGAGTCTGTCACATAAAATTTGCTTGCAAGCAAAATCATAAAATTAATTTACAACACACCATGTATGTAAATATTGAATTTTTTTATAAAAAAGGGCAACTTTTACCCAAAATCAGGCAAAACAGGCAGGCAGATTGAGTTGCTCACAGAATCACAGATTCACTTAGAGATCTATGATTCTGCAATCTGCTACCTGAGTCAATCACAAAATTTGCTTGCAAGCAAACTCATAAAATTAACTCACAACAAACCTGTATGTAAATTCAGCTCTTCTTTTAGATTAGCTAGAAAGCAAGAAATCCAATGATTTCCTGCTTTCTAGCTAATCTAAATCTCCTGGCACAGCAGAACAGCTCATGGTTGGGGAGGAGGAAAGAAAAAATGGCAACTTACCATACTCAAGCATGTTTGATGGCGCGAATGCCAGTGAGTGAGCGGGGCAGGGCCAGCCAGTGGCGCGATTTGCCAGTTCTCTGAACTGGGCAGAATCATAACAACCAGTTCTATAGAACTGGACCAACCAAGTAGAATCCCACCCCTGCTTCAGAGGCCTCCATAGGTCCCATTTTTGCCCTCCCTCCCTCCCCTCCCCTGCAGAGTGCTTCTGGATACAGGGCAGTGCAAAAACAGGACCCACGGAGGGTTTGGGAGCATGCAGAGTGCTTCTGGACACTGGGGAGAGCAAAACAGGATGTGCCAGAGGTAAAAAACTATTTTTTTCTTGTTTTCCTCCTCTAAATCAAGGTGCACTTTATAGTTTGGTGTGTATTATACTCTGAAAAATATGGTACATCTTTTTTTCCCTAGGGGTGTTTACTTGAAATCTGTTTCAGTAGACATTCAGTTATCAGGTTTAAATGCTTGTGCTGATTTGCACCTTCAGTAGTCTCTAGTATACTTTAAATATTTTGCCATATTTAATATTTTTTCATTTGGCTAGTTATTTTAAAATTTTATATTGGGCAGTGAGAACTAGATAATGAAAGTGTTTTCAGCCTCATGATTACAGATTTGTAATGACATTTAATTCCAAAATAATAAACTTGTAATATAAACATTATTTCTCTTTTTATAGTCCTTTTTTCTTTCCATTTGACACTCGGCAAATGCTGTTTTATGTAACTGCATTTGATCGTGATCGAGCCATGCAGAGACTGCTGGATACTAATCCAGAAATCAATCAGTCTGATTCTCAGGATAGCAGAGTAGCACCCCGGCTGGATAGGAAAAAGGTAAATTATTATAGGAAATATGTCATCCTAAATCATTGGATTTTGAATAATTAGTTAATTAAATTAATTTTTATGCTGCCTATCTTTTTATGCTGTCTATCTAGAATCAAATAAACATCAGGATTACTGTGCTCATCTGCAATATTAGATTATTTCAACAAACAATAGCTAAAACAACCCAAAACCTAGGATGATATGTTAATTCAGCCTATGTCAAGTTTCCATTATATGTAATTTAAATGAATTTAATTAAATGTAATTTACATGGCTAGAGAGACAGTTTTGTGGCTAAGGTGCCAGACTAAAAATCAGGAGACAGAGAATTCTAATCCTGCCTTAGGCATGAAAGCTGGCTGGGTGACTTTAAGTCAGTCAATCTCTCTCAGCCCAGCCAATTTCTTAGTATTATTATTTTGGGGGAAATAAGAGGAAGGAGAATTAGATATGTTTGCTACCTTGAGTTATTTATAAAAATAATAAAGGCAGGATTTAAGTGAATTTATATTCTCATCCATGATTATGATATTAAAATTGTAGCTGGACAATAAATGCAGAAGAAATAATTTGTCCTTTTCTTTGACAACAGCGTACAGTGAATAGAGAGGAATTGTTAAAACAAGCAGAATCAGTGATGCAAGATCTGGGCAGTTCAAGAGCTATGTTGGAAATCCAGTATGAAAATGAAGTAAGCAAAGATTATGGTTGTAGGTTTCTACAGATAGTGGTAATGTTTATCTTCTTCTGTGAGTCAGTAAAAGGATTACACAGGTTCTGTGCTCTAAATTTCTGTTTTTCCTTTTTTTGTCCATTGCCAATCTCTATAAGCCCATAGATTGGCGCTGTTGCAGCTACAAAACCTGAAAATTGCTGTTAATAATACTTTAAAGTTTAAACTTGTCCTGAAATCTCATGCCATTGTTCTTGATTGAAATCTTGTGACATTTCACATCTTCTGGAAAATACTGGAAGGAATTCATTCCCCAGAATAGTTATCTCTGACATAGGAGCTATAACTTTATTTGTCCAGAATTACCACAAAAGATTAAAGTATAAAAGTATTTTGATTATTTTTCTATCATAACTGACTTATAATTAAGTCTTCCACTGCAATGTTTTCAATGGCTGGTTTTTTATGTTTGCTCCTCCTTTCAAGAACAAGACTTATGGTTTGCTGGATTTTAACAACTAGCATTTCCTGTTGCAGGATGGTTGTTGCTTTTTCCCTTCAAAGATCATATAATGTTAAATAGTGATTTGTTTTTCCTCAAAAGGTTGGCACAGGTTTAGGCCCCACACTGGAGTTTTATGCACTTGTATCTCAGGAATTACAACGGGCAGACTTGGGCCTATGGAGAGGTGAAGAAGTTACTCTTGCCAATCCTAAAGGTAAATAAGAGTCAAATCAAATTGCATTCCATCATTGATTCAGTGGTAACTGCCAGTAGAAACAGTGTTTGCTAGCAAGGTAGAAGGGAATAACCGTGAAAGTTAGTTTGCTGAGAATCTCTTCAGAGACTAAGGAATTTAGAATCCAGTTAAATTTAGGATCACTTCTTCCATGTATCTGTCCTATTTCACTTCTAAAACTAGTACTAGTGGGAATATACTGTAATTAATGATAGACTTGCAGAATGAACTATAAGTATGATTGACATCTTGGACTGACAAACAGTTCTCTCCATTTCCTTAATAGAAGCAATTCAAAGATTTGCCTCCTTATTCCCAACTCTCATTAGCTGGCAGATGCAGGATCAGGATTGCTCTGCATGAACTTTTTTAGAAGGTGGAAATTCAAGATTGATATTGAAAATGTTGGGGGATTTTATACTGTAAATAACACAAAAGCTTTGGAGAAATTCCTTAAACTTGGTATAGAACTGTAAATATAGTTTACAGTTTATAAAGCTGTAAGTCATAAATACTTGACTTTTTGCTCAATTTGGAGCAGCATAAAAATGTTACACTGCTGGATATTGTTGATTTTTCTTGAATTTGTCCATGTTTTTAAACACATACTAGAGTAAGTACTTTTAAACTGGTGTGGTTAGCTTTAAGATGTTACTAGTTTAATCTTGTTGTTTGATTTGTATATAAGACTACTTTTTGTTTTGAACAGGAAGCCAAGAAGGGACCAAATATATTCATAATATTCAAGGTCTGTTTGCACTTCCATTTGGCAGAACTGCTAAGCCTGCCCATATTGCTAAAGTTAAAATGAAGTTCCGTTTTCTGGGAAAATTAATGGCAAAAGCAATCATGGATTTTAGACTGGTAAGAGCAAAACTGAGTTGAGCTTGAAGTAACTTTTATTGTCATATGTCACATTGTCAGTTTCATATGTGAAATTACAAAGTAATCAGTACATCTTTTAATGTTGGAAAAAATATTCTATTTAGTATTAGCTGGATATGATTTACTTTTTGTTAATTCAGCTAATGTTGTCAAAATTTTATAGTCTACATTCAATAAAAAGATTGGTCTGTATAATTGTGGTTTCTCTGTGTTCTCTTCTTTGTAATTTAAAGCTGCATGTGCTTCTTTCCATATTTGTGATATTTCCTTTGTGGTTAATTTCATTCATAGTGTTTGTCAATAATTCTAATTATCCTCCACTTATCAACTATTGGTATGGATAGCTTTCTTAAGCAATGTGGTCTGCAGCTTGAGATGAAAAGTATATTGTGCCTGTTTGATCTGAATATGGTGTCTGTGTGTATATATATTTGTTTAGCTATTGAAATGTTTTACCTTTTGCTTTTAGGTTGACCTTCCACTTGGCCTTCCCTTTTACAAATGGATGCTGCGACAAGAAACATCTCTAACATCTCATGACTTGTTCAATATTGATCCTGTAGTAGCCAAATCTGTGTATCATCTTGAAGAAATTGTGAGACAGAAGAGAAGACTTGAACAAGACAAATCACAGGTATCCATGCTTATTAGATAGGAAAGGCTATATTTGGTTCTCTTTTCAATTAATCCTCCTTAAAAGGAGTATTTCACTTCGTCCTCCATTTAAATTAATTCTTCTGAGAAGATGTTTAACTACATACTTAAAATATAGAAAGCTAAAATATTTTTACCAGATGATCACTTGTGTTTATGCTTATAACTTTAGACCAAAGAAAGTCTACAATATGCACTGGAGACCCTTACAATGAATGGCTGTTCGGTTGAAGATCTAGGATTGGATTTCACATTGCCAGGGTTTCCAAATATAGAACTGAAAAAAGGAGGAAAAGACATACCTGTAACTATTCATAATTTAGAAGAATATCTCAGAGTAAGTAACACCAGAGGTTTTGAAGGATTTGATTGGCAGTAAGATTTTATTACTAATACTAATTCTGAATGATTGCTGACATGTTCCATGATGCTGGTGATGAAACTTCAACTGCAATTATTTTAAATTGTTTCTAAAATAGTTGCTAAAAGGTTATATGTTCTTTAGTGAATAAGCGTTCCTGGATATGCTTATTTATAAATGTGATTATTACACTGTTAAGAAATATGCTTCCATTGTGTTTTAATCTGTGTCAGAGAGGAAATATTTTAATCATTTTTAAACTTAAAAGTTACACTTAAAAATAAAAATATCAGTACAATTCTTCACACATATATTTAAAATCATAGGCCACTTCTGGGTCATCATAGGACAACAATATTATTTAGATAGAAATGTGTAGTAATGCCAGTTAATCATGCTGCATGCTGCAGGTACCAATAACAATATAGAATAAACTTCATAATTAGAGAATTTATATCAGAAATATTGCTGAGTTTTTCTGCTTTATTATTTAATAGCAAAAAAGAAACTATCAATTGTTTTATGTTACATAACTTAGATTTGGATGGTAGATTAATTAGTTTTCTTGCAAACATTGTTACCCATTATTAAGAATAAATTCTTGAATAGCATAGTAATGTTACTATTTTGTCAATGTTTTCTTATAGCTAGTTATATTCTGGGCACTAAATGAAGGTGTTTCTAGACAATTTGACTCATTCAGAGATGGATTTGAATCTGTCTTTCCCCTTAGTCATCTTCAGTACTTCTATCCTGAGGAGGTTAGTACATTTTATGTTTGAATCTAGAGAAATAACTTTGTATTCTTGAGTTGTATTTACTTGGTTATGAAATGTGTAGATTTATACAACTTGTTTGGTAATGGAAAGCTCTCATGGAAAATATTTAACTACATAAAACTAAATTATCTTGATTTCTGGGCATAGTTTTGAAATGGCCATATACTTTTATTTTTTTAATGTTTGCACTTGATGTGTGTTGAGGATACTATAATCTTACACAGTATTGCATAATTCTGTAATTTGTGGCTTGGTTTTTAAGAGCTGATAGTCTTTTGTGATATTTGGTTTACTTCATAAGGAATAAAAAGTAGGTGGTAAAAAGAAAAACAGGCTATGAAAAATACAAGATTTGGATAAATGGCACATGCAGTTCTGCACAAGGGGTTCTGTTAATCATGTAACAGTTCTGCAGAAATAATAGCAATATCTCTTAGATTTATATACCGCTTTATAGTGCTTTACAGACCTCTCTAAGCGGTTTAGATTGTTGCCCCCAACAATCTGGGTCCTCATTTTATCGACCTTGGAAGGATGGAAGGCTGAGCCAACCTTGAACCTGGTGGGATTTGAACTGCCAAATTGCAGGCAGCCGATAGTCAGCAGAAGTGCCCTGCAGTATAC
This sequence comes from Bungarus multicinctus, assembly GCA_023653725.1. Taxonomy (NCBI): domain Eukaryota; kingdom Metazoa; phylum Chordata; class Lepidosauria; order Squamata; family Elapidae; genus Bungarus; species Bungarus multicinctus. The sequence continues at coordinate 33,955,304 of CM042844.1, forward strand.
CACTCTAACCACTGCGCCACCGAGGCTGACTTGGCTTCTGTACTCTTCTGTCTTCACATTTCTCATATTGCCTCCTGTTCTAAAACATTCATATAGCTGGACCAGTTGCTGTGTGGTAGCAAAACAGACACTTGGGATGCAAAGACACTAATGGAATGTTGCAGGCCAGATCATGGATATACACATGACAGGTAACATGAATTTCTTGATAAGTGGCAATAATTCATTTATGAGTCAAACAGCTTTTTATACTGCATCTATATAACTATACCATAATGACTATCTTTGTTAACTGAAGTATTCCTCTTTTTATTATTTTAGTCGTGCTGTGAAATTCCTGTTTGAAATTCTTAGTAGTTTTGATAGTGAACAACAGAGATTATTTCTTCAATTTGTGACTGGTAGCCCTAGACTGCCAGTAGGAGGTAGGTGTTTTGTTTGGTATCTTAATAAAAACAAATCATAATTATTTATTTGTGCTGAAAACCATCTTTGTTCCATTTAATCATAACAGTGTTAGCTCTAAAGAGGGTACTTATATAATTCTTAATTTGTAATAATCCATAGCTATGTTTTAAAATAAAATAATTTATGATCTGATCCTGCTTGGGTCATGCCAATAAATAAAGGCTGTCAAGTATAATAAACTTTAGTTCTAGATAAGTATATATTGATTGCAACATTATACTAGTATATAAGAAGTTATATATGAAATTATAATGAAATTAGATCTGGCCTCTGGTTTGGACATTCTCTTTATATCTGTGGGACAGTCATTATCTCTCAGCTCAACTTACTGGCTTATTGTGTGGGAGAGATGCTTCTTGATTTCCTGAGAAAACTGGATCTAATAAATAAAATAAAAAATGTATAATTGCATCAGAGCACTATTTATTTGCCTTGAATAATGCGAGAGAAGGCAACAATTACTAAATAAAAATTTAAAAATGAAACAAGGAGTCCATATTTACAGGCTTATCTTGTGAGGGAAGGGGAGAAATGCACCTAGAAAGCGCTAAACAACTAGACTTTTTGTGATAATCACTCATTTAAGACTCTTGAATTCTAGCCTGCTGAGGAAGGAACAAATTGGCAAGAGATTTTTGAAGAAACATCATAGCTTCAAATGTTCTACCTTTTCTTCCTGTTTTAAAAAACCCTTTACTATTTGAGGGAGCTTCCAGGGGAAATATAAAGACTTCCACTTTAAACATTACAATTCTTTGTTAGGAAAAGAACATCATACCAACCATGCAACAAAAATGATAAGGTTGTGGAAATCTGCACACCGGTATCTTTTGAATTGATGAATCCCATAGTGGAAGAAAAGACAAGATACTTGTCTTTTGTGAGCTGAAAGATGGTTTGTTTTCATATGGATCCACTTTAGTGATACAAAAACAATGTAAATCATGTTGTATTCTAGCGTGATAGCTTTATATATAAATTTGTAGTGAAGATTGGTTTCCCCCCTCCCACTTTCTTCTTAGGCTTTCGAAGTTTGAATCCTCCCCTTACGATTGTACGGAAGACATTTGAATCCACAGAAACTCCAGATGACTTCTTACCCTCAGTAATGACCTGTGTAAACTATCTCAAGTTGCCAGACTATTCAAGTATTGAGATAATGCGTGAAAAACTTTTGATAGCTGCAAAAGAAGGGCAGCAGTCATTCCACCTTTCCTGATCACAAAGAATAATGCAATGTCTGCCTGTTACAGCAAAAAGAGAATCATGATTCTTTTCTAAATGTATCATCTGAGTCGAGGAAACGTTACGCCTTGTTTAGAAAACGGCTTGCAGATTATAAACAAAGACACTAGGTTGATATTCATTAAAGGCCCCTTGGACTTTAAAGTGATCAGGCCCTAAAGTTGTTGTGACAAGGTTTCTTTAGCAAGTTCTTGTTTTAAATTATCATTTATCAATGAGTGAAGTTTAACTTGCTTTGCTGTGTGAAATTTAAAAGGGATGTTTTTTCAGGCTGGAACAATAAATGTTGCTGTGCAGTTTAATACTGGGCTGTGTGTATCCATCTAGCCAAGTCTGCAGTTTTTTCCTCCCAAAGACAACTTTGTACATAAGTACAGAAATTGAAAGAAGTATTGGACCCTCTAGCTAAGTAGACTAGTTCTGTATACCATGATTTGCTCCCCTTTCCCTCCCTCATGTATTGTCTGATATGCAATCCACATGGCTCTATTTGTGTGCATCACTCACAATTGTTACATTTTTGGACATGGACATTTACTGTTCCATGTTTTCTCAAATTAAAAAATAATTTAATTTTATTAAATATATTGTCAATAATTCCACCTTTGTAAGTAGGTAGGATGTTTCCTATAGCTTAGTTTTAATGTAGTAGTGTATATTGGCTACTTACCAGAAGAAACTCTAGAGCTGTTTACACAGTAATTTAGGCAAACCAACTCTTGCCAGGGGCTAGGAGGAGTGTATGCTTTTTGTGTAGTTGAAAAACTCAACAATTGATTGGTCTGGCCAATATTTATGATGTGGCCAGAACATTTTGAATTGATGTAAAGTTTTTTATAAAGTCAAATTAATATTTTTTTCTTCCCTGTTCAGTCCTGTTTTCTTTATTTTAAGTTCACATTTTTTCTGAATTACTTGCCCTGCTGTCAGCTAGCATCCCCTCCCCTCTCCCCCCCATTTGCCCACAATACTGGTATGGATCAAGACAGTTTATCCATTTTTGACACATATAATGCACCTGTAAGAAATGCTGTCCTACTGTTTTATGTGCTGATTTCTCAAATCTGCAATAATTTACTTCATCAGGTCAATGTTTTTACCTGAATATAAATAAAGTTTGCTTCACCTTTTTGTTCATAGTTCTGTACTGTATGCATAAGTTCAAACCTGTAAATTATTCCAATGCAAGTAAATCATCTTAAATTTCATTGGCTAAGTTGCCATCTTGTCATGGATGATTTACCATTAAACAAGAGTTTGCAAGATCTAGTTTTCTTTATTTTCATGACTTCAAAAAATAGAATATTCCAAAACATTCCTGAGATGTACATGCTATGTAGTTCATCTCTTAATTAAAAACAGACATACAACTTTATTCAACTTTGAGAAATCAAAATAAACATTGGAGTACTGTTAAATTTGGTTGGATGATCAGGGTAGAGCATCTATTAAACCTCAGCAAGATTGCTTTTCAGATGAAGAACTTGTAAACTACATAATGTACTCAAGTACATGTAACTGATATTCTTTTAAAATAATGGGACTGGCCATATTGTGCACCACTGAACTGTGATGAGAAGCTGAACGTGAAAATCATTATGCAAAGACATTGAGCAGTCTGTCAGATTAGAACTGAATGGAAGTACTTCGCAGTGGACATAACAGACCATGGCTAGTATTTCTTAAAAACCGGAAGGCAGTGTTAAAATATGGACTGGTGTTTAAAATTGTTCCGATAATGCTATCAAACATGGCACAAAGACTCGTGTTTATAGTATATTGATAGCAATTTGTTCTTTTCTAAGGTTCTATATTTTAAAAAAGTTGACTTATGTAAAAATATTTTGTATTAAAATATCATCTGTATTGATATTTTTTTACCCATGTTGTCTCCCTACAGAATCTGGGTTTTATTGAATGGCAGTTCTTAAATTCAAATAGTCCTCTGATTTCTGAAAGCCCAAGTAGCTTTGGGGTGGGTGGGTGGGATGGGAAAATATTATTTGAGGAAAAATTGAGCTATTGCTCCATTGGATCCATGCTACAGGCAAGTTTTATGCTTAATTTGAAAATAGGAAGGGTTTAAAAAGAATAGTGTTTATTCAGCAAGCACAAGAATCGTATAGAATGACACACGAAGAGGCCTTCTGACTGTTTTACCATAGCAAACTTCAGTCTGCCAAAATGAAGTGAAATATAGAAAACTACATCGTGGTTTCCTGAATAATATATGTCTTTTGTTAATTAAAAAAAATTGACCAATAAGATTTGTTACTTTGAAAGATTGGTGATACTGACACAGTTCATCTCTGTATTGTCATACTACTAATTTTGGGTATAGTTTTGCTGCTGTTAGCAGACTCAGTGGCGCTGTATTCTAATTTAAGGTATGAAGTATAGTGCTTTAAAGCAGCTAACAAAGTGTAGATCGATTGTTTGTCTTCAGTAGTTTAGTAGATTGGCGGATGCCTCTAGCTGTGTATTTTGTAACTGACTTGGAATTCTGTTCAAGCAAAATGAATTACTGAGCAAATTAAGCAGATAAATATTTTGTTAGTTTTCGTTGCTTAATGGATGCAGTTTATATGCATTGCTAAATTTTAAGAAATGGGTTGAATATATAATTGTTCTATTCACAGTAAGAAGTGACAACATAAAATACTGCTTTCTGAAGACTTTACAATCTTACTTGTTTTGCTCTTCAAATATGAATAACACTCTTTGAACCAGAACCAGAAACTGTTCTTTATCAAGCTTTATAAAAGATTGTGGGAATTGTAGTCCAACAACATAGCATGGGTAAAGTGTGCCAGTAATCGCGTGGACAAAGCTACTCTTACTTAAGCTATCCTTTCATGATTCCAAACAGTACCCTGAAACTCATAATTACAGTGCACTATGTTGCCCGTAGCTATCATAACTCAATTTACTTTCAAACTGAAAAGTTCTAGTTAGTATTTTGCCATATTATTACCATGTGTATATAGTCTAAACTGGTGGAAACTGAATTAAAGTCCTAACAAAGGACTTAAGAATTAAGATAGTGTCCAAGGATATATAGGTAGTTCCAAATAGGGTGGGTTTTTGTAAAGTGTTCTGATCTGATAAATTCTGTTATTTCCATATATCACGGGTGTTCTCTAGATATTGCAGTAGGGGCTCCAATCACTATTGGAACAATAAGAAATTTTCATTTATACTTTCCTGTTTGATCTACTGCTGCTTTCTAATACTATGTCTTTAATTGATCCTAAATACATATTTCTAGCCATTATTTGTTGCTATTTTATTAATTTTATAATACTTCATAAGAGCACTTTCTCATTCTATTTTTCTGCTTATTCATGTCTTTTCATAATTACTTAAAAGTAGGCAAAAATAAAGAGTGAAACTAAATTGTTACTTTCATACACAGTTGTCACAATGAGCAACATCTCTTTCTGTGACTCTTCTCAAAAAAACTTCACTTACTTTTCCTAACTGTATTTGTGTTTAAAATTGCTTTTAAGTCTCTGGATTTTATTCCTAATATAGGAACAATTCTTAGCTTTGTCATAAGGCACAGTTTTGATTGCATTAAAGCAATTATGGAAGTACACAGTAAGCTGCTTAATTTTCAGATACTAAATTAGTGTCTGTGCCACTTCTTGCAATGTTATTGCCTTCGATTGATGCTAGGGAAACATATTCCATGTACAAAAGAAATGGAATATTTTCTTCTAAAATGATCTTCAGGCAAAGTTACATTGATATATAGTACCCTTACATTAAGCTAGTATCTTGAGCATCTCTTTGCTATTTTAAAATTCTAAATTCTAAAGATGTATTGGTTAGAGTTGATGAGATTGATTAGTAGAAAGATATAAAAGCCAGATAGATAATTGAGCTAGATAGATTTATTGAGCTAGATAAATTTATTGAGCTTTATTGAGTATTTCTTCCTAAACCAGGTTTCTTACCATTATGTCAATGGCAGAGCATTTGGAAAATCTCACTGACTGCATGCATTGTACATAGCTTTACCTAACCGTGGTTTATTGAATAAGCCACTGCCACAGCATACTAGGCCTGCATTATGGCTTAGTTATTGTATAAACCATATCATTTTAAATATTGTTACAGAAATACCCAGACTCACAAGGGAACATGTATTCCAATTTGACTTTAAAATCCAAAAACCAAGCTAAAACTCAGCATTTACCATAAAGCTCACGAAGGCTGGATTTATAAATATAAAAGAATATATAATTGGTTTGTTTGAACTCTGAATTTATGTTAATTTTTGATTCAGTGTGATAAGCAATCTGACAATGGCTTAAATCAGTAAACAATGGTTAGTCAACCATGGGTATTTTATGCAAACACAGTGAAAGTCTTGCATGCAATTTTGCTTCCTTTAAAATGAATCTTAAATGGATGGGAATTTTATAAATTTCAGAAGCTTCTTCCTTTTGAAGATAAAATTTAGGCATTTTTATCATCTACTTTTTCTAATGCTTTTAAAGCCTCATCATGATAATTTTTGCAAAGGTAACATGATTTTAAGACAAGAATAAATCCCATTTCTGCTACTTGCTTTAGCTACTTTGGAATGGATCTATAATATATCTATACATATGTTTTATGTATATATAAAAATCACAACTAGTAAAAGTGCTTTTGTTTATTCTTAGTGTAATATGGTTAATTGAAATGTTTTTGGCTAATATGTCTTAGAATCTAGGAATATCTTTTTTATGGTTTAATATCTCTTGACAGTTAAATTTTCTAACCAAAGATGTGGACTTCCACCTACAACAGGCACCTTCAGCAGTGCTTTTTCTTTGGTAGCGTTTGTTCATTAAATTTAGAGGGCTGTTGACTCCAGGATGACACCAGTTTACACTTCAAAACAAAACAAGAAGAAAAATATGTCTGAACAAAGCATATTCTATATAGGATGTACCACAACTGATAGGGACTCCACAAATACTCTTATCGCAAGGCCTGGAAGTACTGCCAGGTTTTTAAAGACTTCCAGAACATTATCAGGGTGTGAACAACATGGATCTTTGGGGATCCAGAGGGTAGATGTTGCAACAGAGATGATACATTTATTATATTTGATATATGGCATTTAATTAAAGGGATCCAAAATACACTAACTTCAACAGCTTTTGACTTATAACCAATTGTTTGAAGCACTGAAAAAAGTCATTTATGACTAGTCTTCATTATTATGACTGGCAGATCCCTGTGGTCACGTGATCCAAATTCATTGGCATGTGGCATGTATTTAAGACATCCTAGATTTATGTGATTAACATTTGTGTCCGTTCCATCCGGCTTCTGAGAAAGTCAATGAAAGAAGCTGGATTCGCTTAACAAGCACCTGATTAATTTGCTTAACAATTATGGCAAAATGGTCATAAAATCAAGTGCGACTCCCTAACTGCTTTGCTTAGCAATGCAAATTCTGATTGTAAGTCAAGGACTATTGTACACAAATAGATTTCATTAAGGTATCATTTACTGTTCAAGGATCAGCAGAAGTGTGAGCTAATATGTTCTCCAAAATGCCTGACGCCATGCTATGAAAATTCAGCAATTGTCCAATTTTCTGAAAGTTTTCCCTTCTAAGTTAAAAGGGTGTTTAATTAAACAACAGTTTTTCTCATATTCTCTAATAATTTTAAATGTCATTCTCAAAATCAATCAATCAATCTGAATAGAGATGAAAGTGACTTTGGAGGTCTTCTAGTCCAACCCCTGCTCAAGGAAAAGACCTTCTACCAACAGTGGCTGTCCACTCTTTTCTTAAAAACTTCCAGTGATGGAAGTACCTACAATTTCTAAATTCAAGCTGTGCCACTGGTTAATTGTTCTTATTCTTAGGAAATTTCTCATTTCCAGGCTGCTTCTCTCCTTGATTATAGTTTCCATCCTTTTTTTTTCTTGTTTACACTTTTACTGCAATAAGCTTTTCAACAATTGTTAAGTTTCTTCAGTAATATAACTGTGTATTCTGAATCCTATAATAGTAACCAGTTACTTCTCCTTGAATATGGGCCGAATTATCTTAAACGTATCTTACATGATTCATATATGAGTAACATTTAGCTTCTGAATATTCCCTATAATAAAATGGAAAAGAAAAGCAAACAGTTATTTGCTATTTTCACAAAACATGCTAAATGTGTCTTGTAATAATATGACTGTTTAGATGTTTTATTTACATTGAATGTATATGACCATCCAGAATTGTAACAATCCAGTTTCTGTAGCTATCAGCTGAACTGTCTGGGGATGATGGAGTATTTGGTGAAAGACAAATCTACTCCCCCCTCCATCTCTTGCTAAGAACTGGATACCTGCAATGAAAGATAAATTCAGATATCTAACTATAAATACTATATACCACATAACTACATAGTTGAGAGAACAATTTTAGGTAGTTTTCTGGAGAAGTAAATTCCATTTGAACCAAGCCTACATAATGTAATTCTGAGCAGACATGAATAATAGGATGTGGTTGGACGGGAGAGTTGGATGTTGCTGAATTCCAGTAGCAGCTGAATTGTGGCAGCTGAACCACTCCATTGCCGTTCTAAAGTTTGTAGAGGTTAATGTGCTGCAGAATTAATTTGAACAGGACTTTAAAGCATGAAGATAGCATGGTCTCGTGTTAATACGAACCATTCTTTTGCTTCTGACTATAATTCAGCAGGACCTTTTGGAATTCAGATTGTAAAAGCATCAGAGTGTTTTATCAGTCAACTGTGGGCAGGATTGGATCAACTACAGCAAAGAGTTGCCAAGTCAGACAGATGACTGGATGATAACTGTTGGTGAATTCGGATGAAGACCTTCAATACCAACCTATCAAGATGAAAGGCAAAGGTCAATGGACCCTGAGTGTTTGGAGGGAAACATTTAGATACACCCGAGTCCTATTAGTTTGACTTGACCCTCTTCTGTTAAATCTTAAAGACTACCTCAAGCATAATTTGTGGCAGGGACTTTGCTTGAAGTAAGCTAATGGGACAAAAATCTGTGGGGTTTTGGAATAAAGTGCTTGGGAAGAACCAGAATGCTTACGCTGTAATGATTTAACAGGGTGGTTATAATCTACCCCTCTCTGTCAATGTGTACATAAAAGTGATTGTAAGGGAGTTCAATAGTGTTTATTAGGTTTGAGAACAGATCTAATATACAGGTGGTCATAAACCGGACCTTGTTTTTGTCTACAGTGGATACAGATACTCCCTGCTTAGAGACTGCCTCATATAGAAACTGTCTGCAGTTATGACATTTGAATATGCTTTCCAAGAAGTCTAATCAATCTAAAGTGCATTTAAATAATTTCCAAACTATGCAGCAAGCAATTCTGCGCAATGCTATTGAGTAATTAGTAATGGGAGACAAATCAGATCATGAACAGTATTGCCTCCTAAGTAGCCTCTTTGGTAGCCTCTACTCCATTCCCAGCCAAGTTCTTGATTTAATGGGGGTCTTCAGGACAGGAAGCTGAGAAACAATGTCTAGAGCCGGGGTGTCAAACTTGTGGCCTGTGGGCGAGATGCACTACGCGCTGGCCACGTCCACCCCGTTTTAGCGAAGGGGAAAAAAGTGATACGTGATAATGCGATGACGCAAATTGATCTAGAGGGCCAGTGGAAAAAGACGAAAAACAAATCTAAATGAACAAGTGGGTAGCAAAAAAATTGACTTACCTGAATAAATACATGCCCATGTTTGAGCATACTTTGTGGCAATAAGGAAGACAAAGCATGTCTGCTATTTCTCCCATATTGTATTAGCAGGCAGTCTTGTTATGACAACCAACTTCCTAATAGGGAGATATTAACATACAGGTCTCCCCTTGATCATTGTGACCATTTTCTATAGTACTTTGCTGATAAAATTTTGAGCCCATTTGGGCTTCTTTATAGTGATTAATGCACTGTCTTGCACTATTACTGTATCTGGAATTCCTTTCAGCCTGGGAACTCTGAAGAAATAGAATGAATATTGGTTAGGTTGTTTCCTGGCACCTGTTCTTTGGAACCTGGCCTTCCTGGCTATTGTGTGGAGCATGGGAAAAGATAATCACTTGGTTCTGGGAGATTGGAAGCGCCTCCTTGCAGGACAGGAGTTACTAACCAGCCTTGAAAGAGACTGAATTGCCCCTTTTTGAAAAAGCCAGCCTCAAATAGACCGCAGGGGCCTATAACAGAAAGAGAATGCCACCTGATAGGTAAGTGGTGCTTGGAATATCTTGGGGACCATGCTTACAATTGGACTGTATTTTTTAAAAAATAAATGAATATGTAAAGAATTATTTCTTGTTTGCTTGCGTGTGACACCCCATCAGAATCAGGTTAGGCATTTTCCCTAATTTTTGACATGCTGAGCTCACCATTTTGCCATCTCTGACTTATGCCAAGACCTGGATGCCAAGACATGGATGAGGGCAGCTTGTCCCTCATGGATCTGTTAGATCTGTCTGTGGCATTTGATGTTACTATTATTCATTTCAGAGGGCAGTCTGCTAGTCAAGAACTGCTTCATTAAAAAGAATTTCTTTTCACTTTCAGGGTTTTATGATGTTCTCTTTTAGCCACACCATAGATCTTTTTGTTTGTTTGATATATTGCACATTAGGGAAGTTGCTTAGTGTTATAATCTATATTTTTTCAATAAAACATTAGATAAATTGTGTAGAACAAATCTTATACATTGGAACCTCAGGTCGCGACCGTAATCCATTCCAGGACTACGGTCGCAACCTGATTTGGTCGTGACCAGAAGCATGACTGACTGCGCATGCGTAGATAAAAAATTGCACAAAAGGGACAGCGTGGAAAGGGAATCGTAACCCAATTAAAAAATCAGGTGGATTTTTTGGTCGGAACATACTAGCAATGTACCAGATAAAAGACATGCTAACAGTTCTGTTTATCAGAATACTTTTAATATGTTTGGAAATGGTGAACAGAATACTATTTTGTTAATGATAAAGGAAATTATTGGTAAATGCTAAAGGAAGAAATGATGAAGGAAATAGTAAAAGAAAAAGAAAGAAAAAGGAATCCAGATCAGGCCAAGGCCCATCAGATTAACATTTTGTTTTGCAGGGGACCAACTGAGTGTCTTTGAGATACCTGTAAGCATGAAAAAGAGACATTAAGTCTCACTCCTGTCCTTATTCTCCTCAAATTGGTATCTGAAGGCATAATGTCCTCAATCTGGAAATAATAGTTTGCAAGATTCATAGTCTTTGATATACCTGTCCTCCATGAATTTAACCTCTCTTTTTAAAAACCCACCTGCTTTTTAAAGCTGTCCATGTTAATGACTATCACCATGTTTTCAAGTTTCTAAATCCCATGGATTAATTATAGGCTGAGTGAGAAGTGCCTTCTTTTCTTTCTTTTACATGTCCTAAACAGTTTCGTTGGATAAACCTGATGTTTTCACAAAATGGAAAGGGGAAAGAAAATATTTCTGTTCACTTTCTGCATGCCAAGTATGATTTTATAAATTCCAATCATATCTCCGCTCAGTCTTTTTAAAAAAAAAAATCTAAAGAGTCCCAAACTTCAAAGCCTTTTCTCAGAAATAATACGTTTGATCCTGAGATCATCTTACTTGCTCACATCTACCTTTTTTTGGTAGCTGTTGTGTTATGTATTTTTTTAAAGTGTAGCAACCAGAATTATAAACAATATTCAAACAACGTTGACACTTTTATTTTCATCCCTTTCTTAATTATCTCTGGTATGAGATTTACTCTTTTCAGATTTGTTGCATGCTGACCCAACATTCTTCTTGAGTTACCCGCCATGACCACAAGACCTTTTTCCTGGTTTTATAAACAGCTCAGAATCCATCCATATATAAATAAAGTCATAGTTTTAGAAATTAACATCTTAGTAGATCTTCCTGCTTAATGCCTCCTACCTAAAAATATAATGCATTTAATATGAGAAAAAAGCCAACACATAGATTATATAACCTTTATAATATTATACTATTGCTTTATTTTATTGAAGCTACTTGCTTAGGACTCAGTTGGCCAGGATCCCACGTTCACCAGTGGTGGGACTCAATTTTTCTTACTACCAGTTATGTGGGTGTGGCTTGGTGGATATGGCAGGGGAAGGATACTGTAAAATCTCCATTCCCACCCCACTCCAGGTGAAGGTTATTGCAAAATCCCCATTCCCTCTCCAATCCTGGGGGAAAATCTTACTGCAAAATCACATTGCCTCCCCACCCCAATAACCTGCTTTCCAGCTCCGTTCTCCTGTGCAGGGTAACCAAAGAAGACCCAGCCAATCAGCTGGGACTCAGGAGGCACAGAATAGAGGTGGTATTTGCTGGTTCTTCAAACTACTCAACATTTCTGCTGCTGGCTCTCCAAAACTGTTCAGAACCTGCTGAATGCCACTTATAATGTATACCCTGTCTGGCTGGGGAGAGTAGTTGAGAACCAGGTTGGGCATATATAGGGAATACAAGGGCAGCAGGCTAGACTTGTGAATAAGAAATCAGTCTAGAATGCATTGTTGTCAGAAAGTGACATAAAGAAATCAACAAGAGTCAAGTTCATGGAGACTTTACTTTTAAAAAAATGAAGTTAGACACTATCACATTAAGTATGCACTTGACTCTTAATTAGGTATGGAACAATCTAATTTGTACATGTTAAAACGGCTTGCTTAATTGTGGATCAATTTGCAATTGGCTGGTCTCACAATAGAACATGAATAGAACATAATCCAAAACTAATCAAACCACATTATGATTTAGGCAGGGATCTGTACCGTATTTCAGCTTGAATGCTGTACAAGGGTTGCACAGCCCGCCAAGATCTGCACACTTTTTAAATTTATTTTTTTCTTAAATATTTTATTGTCAGTGAAAAAGTAATCTTTTTATTTTATTATTTTAAAATACAACTTTATTTTTGTGTTTCAGGTAATAGAAATTCCCTCCTCTTGAACCCCTCTGTACTATTTTTTATTCTTTCTCACTAGAGGGTGCTATGACACCAAAATGGATGCATTTTTAGTCTTTTTTTATTTTAAGGTGTTTTTTTTTTCTCCCTTTACTGATAAAAGAAAAAGTACTGCATATATTGGCTGGGGAAATTCTGGAAGTTGAAGCCCACACATCTTAAAAGTTGCCAAGTTTGAAAAATACCGTTTTAGATGCTTCTCATTTTCTACTCCTAGTTTAGAATGATTAGGCAGCCAAGTCAGCATGCGTTTGTGGACTGGAGCCACCATAAGGAGGAAAAAAATAATTTTCTCTCAGATGCTTACAACTGCAAAATAATTGCAATCCTCCTGTAATGTCAATTTCCTTCAGAGTCAGAAGATGCATTCTGCCAGAGCCAAAGAAAGCTCTTTAGTGCAAAAACCCAACAAGACAACTAGCTCTACTGGCTGGAGTCATCTTCCTATGAGCCCAGGATGGGGGAAGAATTCTGCCCCTCCCACCCTTCCCTATGCATTCCTTTCTAGTCCTGTGGTTCTGCCCAGCTGACAAGGTCATAAGTGACCCAGCAGTGTTCAAGGCATCAAAGTTTAGACATTAGCTAGTGAAACAATTGTACCTAATTTGAAGCAGAGGGTTTATGTTTTTATTACACAAAGCTCTCACTGGTTGAGCAAAGTATATATATACATTCAATATATGTATATGTGACTCCTTTCCTTAAGGAACAGTTTGAAGGAATTTTTTGCTGTTGTTTTCATAGATTCACAAACATTTTACCTCAGCACATTCTGGTCAAATAATGAGCTGGAAGCAAACGAGATTTTAAATATTTTAGATGCAATTGACCAAACAGTTAATATACATGGCCTAATAGTGGTCTTAGCTGAAAGTAAGCACTTTCCATACCAAAGATAATTGTTCTATTTGCATTATAAATGTCTATATGATATACTTCTGAAAAGAATATTGAAGTGATTTGCAAATGGTACTATTTATAATTTATAGTTATTTATAGCTATAGTTATAACTATTTGAAGATAACAGTCTGTTCTTGTTCATTACCTACCCAATTTTCTTCTATTTAAAATCCATGTTTAAGCTAAAGAAGTCTAACTGCAGTGTCCTAACAAATTTATTGAAATAAGCAATGTACGATGTGTACATATGAAGAAATTAGAATTTTAAAAATATTTATATATTATATATTTATTATTATATATTACAAGCATAATGATTGTTTTTTGAATTTTTTTGCTTCTAGTATATGAAAATCCTTTGAAACTAGGCTACAATACTTTCAGTCCTTCAATCTACTGTAATCAACAGACCCACAAAAAAACATGTCCCCTTACTAACCATATCCAGGATAATGGGATTTGGAGCTGGCTTACAGTTGCTTTTAGCCAATGGGCAGGCCCTCATGCAAAGTGTTACCAGACAGCCCAAAATTTCACTGTCTGCATGGATTTGAACTTTTTTCCTTCTTTAGAACTAAAACAAGTATATTAGATTTTAGAAAAGACAAAGAACAGACATCCTTCTGGAGTAGCATTTCACAACCTCAGCAACTTCAAAATGTGTGGAATTCTGGGAGCTGAAGCACACACATCTTAAAAGTTTCCAAGATTGAGAAACAATGCTCTAGAGAGCTGAGCTGGATTCAATTTTCTTTTCTGCCAAAGATTTTGGCAAGTCTCTCTTGACTTCTTTAATCAATTGATTGCTGATGGAAGCAAGTTCTAAAAGCCATGAGAATCACTTCTGCAAATCAAAAGTGGCAACCTATTACAAAAAACAGTAATAAACTCTACTCATGTTAATACCTTCATATACTGCTGGCTGGACATTATCAGACTGGTTTCATTTAGTTCATTCTACATTTAAAAGGACTCAGCACTGAACAGAGAGATTATAAAAACGCTATGGAGGAACACTTGGGGTCAAAGGAAATACATTATCTAATATAGCAGCCCTCACTTTAATTGCCCACCAAGTGTTTCTCATTACAATTCCTTGAATAGCACACCAACATGGATATTGCACAGAAGCTGTGATGCAAAGCAGTAAGCACAGAAGTGTAAGTTCAGGAATCAATGACCACCAGAGGCAGTAAGTGTAGCACTTTATGTAATATTAGCATTCAGCAGATAAAAGCAGAAAAAAGATGTAGCCAGTTGGGGAAGGGAAAATTAATTGCTTTCCCCATATTGTCAGAATATTTTCAGTTTGCCATCAAATAAACCTTACGAACTGGTGTGTATATGTGTGTATGTGTATACATCTAGGCATTCTTGGTGGCTGCGTTTGAAGCAGGAAGGAACATAGCACATCTCTAGTGATCTATTGAAGATTTGGTGAAGATGGGGACCAATTGGTCAGCACAGACTTTTAAGTAAGAAGTCTTGTCTGGCCCTGGTGCTTTTCCTGGCTTCTGTTTGTGTAATAGATCTTGCACTTCTTTTTCTGTGATCACCAGAGGTTGTGAGCCCAATGGATTGGGGCCAGTTGTAGGAGGCTTGGCTGTTGTTGGTGTGTTTGAGATGTGGGTTGTGGAGATAGGTGGCTGTAGTTTCTTTTCAAATCTGCAGTAAAACACATTCAGGTCATCTGCTAGTTTTTGATTTCCTTCTGCCTGGGATGATTTACTGAAGCCAGTGATATTTTTAAGAGTTTACCACATGTTTGCTGGTTCATTTGTTGAGAATTGATTCTTTAACTTTTCAGAGTAGCTTCTTTTTGCTGTTCTGATCTCTCTTGTTAATATGTTTCTGGCCTGGTTGTATAGCATTCTGTCACCTTTTCTGTAGACTTCCTCTTTTGAACAACGTAGCTGCTTAAGTTTAGCTGTGAAACAAGGTTTATTGTTACTATATATTTGCAGGTTCCTTGTTGGTACACATAAGTCTTTGCAGAAGCTAACATATGATGTTACAGTATCTGTGAGCTCATCTAGGTCTGCAGAGGCATCTTCAAAAACATTCCAATTGGTGCAATTAAGGCAGGCCTGGAGTTTCAGCTTTGCCTCATCCGACCAAGTCTTCACTGATTTAATTGTTGGTTTAATGGTTTTAAATCTTTGTCTGTAGGCAGGTACAAGGTGAATCATGCAGTGGTCACAGTGTCTCACAGCTGCTCATGGTAAAAACCTATAAGCATTTTTTACTGTTGTGTAGCAGTGGTCTTTTTGTATTTTTGCCTCTGTTGGAACAATTTACATGCTGGAAATATTTTGGGAGCTCTTTCCTTAAATTTGCTTGATTGAAATCTCCTAAAATGATGGGAAGGGAACCTGGGTGTTTGGCTTCAGCCTCCATAATTTGATCAGCAAGAGTTAGTAATGCCTTGTTTACACAGGCTTGTGGAGGAACATACACAGCTATTAGGAGAAATGAGCAGAACTCATGTGGAGAGTAAAATTGTACAATTTATTGTACCATGAGTCAAACTTGCTAATGGGACGACAAACTAAATGAGAGAGATGATGAATATTTAGACTGCAAGGTGCCTTACAGATTAATAGAACACCTGAACTGCAAGGTGCCTTACAGATTAATAGAACACGCAACCAGTGTGGTGTTTTAAGGATTGATGTTTTGTGGTTCTATTTAGTCACTCCACTATCACGGATAATGCAACTAAAGCATTCTGTACTAGTTACAGCTTCTAGGTCATCTCTAGCCTCAAGTAAATGTACTACAGTAATCAAATCAAGCAATGATTGCATCACAAATCAGTCGGGCTAAATTGTGTAGGATGTTAGTTGGTATGAGAGCCAATCTTTGCATGGAACCTTTTTGCTATTTAGACTAGTTGTGCCTATATTGACAGATGAGAATCAAGAGAACTGGCTAAACTACATGTTTGTTCTGGAAGATAGCTTCAGGAACTTTTACTGCTGTCAATTGACTTTGTTGTGGATCTATGGTCACGGCATAGAAACAAAACACAGAAACAACTATTGTCTCTTATAAAAGGATAAGGAGTTTCTAAGACTGATATCAAGCTTTATGCAGCTAGGCATGGTCAAGAATGCAAGAACTATACAAATTTCAGTAAGGTATTTTTACTGGTAGATTGGGATAAATTTTAGAAACTGTCAAAAGAATTACCTACCCCTCCATATAATGAATCAGTTAGGGTCTTTTTGAGTGGTTTGAAATACTTCTTCTGAGGCTTTTTACCATCTGGGTTAAATGACAATGCATCATACAAATATCAACTAATCTGTGTTCTTTCTCTTGTTGATTAGGTCTATTCTCATTTGCATTCCTTTCTCAGCCTCCCCACAATTTTCCTTTCCTGATTCACATGAAAAAAATTAGAGCTGAATGTTACTGATGGCAACACTGATGAACTCCAGATTTCTTAATGACTGTCTCCAGTGGCTTCATGTAGGTAGACATTTAAAACTTGTGATATCCAAGGATCATGGGCCTAGACCAGGGGTGTCAAACTGGTGGCCTGTGGGCTGAGTGTGTCAGGTGTAGGCAACGCCCACCCCCAGCTCCGTGAAGGGAAAAAAAGTCACAAAACGGCAACAGTAGATTCAGTGAGGCGGCAAGTTTGACACCCGTGGTCTAGACTAAATTAAAACCTTCCAGCTACCTTTTTTTGTTAGTAGGATTGCAGAGGGGAAAAAAACCCACTGCCTTTAATTTGTCACCTTTAGATCACACGATCAGTGATTTAAAAACCAGGAGACTCAACATGTTAGAATTTTCTATGTCTCCCTCCCTGAGAAGTCAAGACATTCAAGGCTGCTTTGATGCTAAACTTTGATGCAAACCTCGGGCTGTCAGTTTGACATCCCTGTTCTAGACCTATGATCCTTGAGCTTTGCAGGCATCACAAGTTCTAAATGTCTACCTACATGAAGCTATAAACTGGTGTGAAATAGTTCTTACTATCCTCTCCAGAATCTAGCTCAAAATTTGCAGTTGAGTAACAATTGTCCAGCAGTATTAAAAGCAGTTTAAAATCAACGGAAATGTGACATGAACAATATGATCATTTGGGGACTTTGATCATTTGCTCAGTTCTGTCTTAGGGAGAATATATGTCACCAAAATCTAAATGACTGAATCTATTGCTTCCCATATATAAGACACATGCTGTACTGCTGCTTATAGATCCTCCCTTCATAAATAAATGTCAGTGATACCTTGAAACTGATTTCAAGAAAAGCTCTCTTTTCCCACCTTTCCCCATTTCACTAAGATTATTCCCTGCCCCACCCTCGTTTTGTCATTTAATGCAAATTAAAAAAAAAAAAAAAAACCAGGACTGGATCTCTTCTGCAGAAATATGCTTACATCTTTCCAAATCACAGAATAATTGGCAGATCAGAGGGCGGGGCAATGGACAAGTCTTCTGCTGCCTACCCATCCATTACTGAGTCTATTTTCTCAAGTGAAATGACATGTAGTTTCATGCTAGTTTAATAACACTGATTCCTGCCAATAGCCATACTATTTGGCAGCAGTAGATAGCTAATGGAATGAAGTGGTTGAGTATGCACATCCAGGTGGAAATGGCCCAGGGTAGATCCAAAGCAGCACATAATCCTGAAAAAAAGACACGACTGCTTTAACAAGCTGAATAGATAACTCAGATGCTCTCCCAAGTATTCTAACATACTATTTTGAAAGATGTGCATATTGCTAGAATCAAAATATCCAAAGGTGACCTGTTGAAGCTTCTGCATATGAAATGAGAATATATATCATACACCTTCTCATCTAACAGTCAAAATGCTTTATGTACACCAAATGTGTAACAAGTTGAGAGATATGACATCTCCCAATGTAGCTGGGCTGCATGAAAAAAGCATAAAGATTGTTCAATTTTTTTATTGTGCTCATTGGCAACTGATGACAAATTAACAGCAACACATCCAAAGCAAAGTATTTCAGTAATGAATACTTTTTCTCAGAATTCCACCCAGGTAGCCAATTTTCAGAATATTCTATCTGCCAAGCAAGATTATTTTTTCTCTCTCATCTATTTAAGGTATTCTCTTTTGTATTATAGATAATAATCAATTAAAAGAATTGTTTTGGTTTGATAAGAATCTACATTGGGAAAATACATTTCCTTAGAAGAAGTTATATTATTTCTTAAGCAAAGATTGGCAAACTGTTATAAATTATTTACTATACATATTTTACTGCTATGAGAAATAAGGGAAAATCCAGAAATGTGGTTTCTGGAGATCTCATAGAGAATGATAATCATTGCAAAATGAATAATATTTCCAGATTAATAAGTGTAATTTGAGAAATTCCAGTGTATTTCAGATATATTGATAATTATTAAGAAAGTTTTTATGGGAGGAGTAAAGCGCTATATTTTTAGTCACAAATAGGCATATTAATTTACTTTGCAAATGGGCACAATACTTTAAAATTTAATTTCTTCGTGTGATTCAAGTACTGTAACCATACTCCAAAACATTATGGATACAATTAGATAGTTACTATATCACCCCTTTGACACCATGAAAGGTGCTTAATTCCAGTTTCTAAAACTGATTGAATAATAGTTTATGAAGAATCTGGGATGCTTAAAACTGAGGAATCCATATTCAATAAAAAGTTCATCTGATTTCACATATTAACTCAGATACATCAGGACCTCTAAAGCTCTTGAATTTTTTCTGCACATTTTATATGAGTTGAAATTTTTCTACACATTTTATATGAGTTGAAATTTGTACTATTTAAATTAGACAATTGAATGTACAGTTAATGTATGTTGTGATGATGTTATCTAATTGGGTAATAAAATGTCTGTAAGCAAACAACCAAGCTCAGAGAACACCAAGAATTTCACAGTTGAACTCTGAGCTACCTGTTACATTATATACCTATAATATTATATTCTATTAATTAATGTGTCCATTAATTATTAAGAAGTTTGGAATAAAGACTTGGAAAATCCAGTGAAAACAAATAAAAAATGAAAAGTTTTAATGATCTCATAAGGAGATTGATTCAAGAGAAGTTTCCCCATCATTAGACATCTCATAGAATGTTTAAAATATCTGAGGATTAATTTGATATGCTAGAAATGTAGAATGATAGGCATAATTGGGACCTGGGTACTTATGGGACCCCCTACTGTCACCATCAGCCTCCCATTGGCCAGTGCGCTCCCATAGAGCAGGCCTTCTCGGCGTACCGCCGGCTGGACAGGGTGTCACCGAGGGTGCAGGCCTTCTCTGTGGGAGCACCCTCCCTCTGGAACAAATTACCCCCGGAGATAAGGACCATCCCTGACCTATTAGCCTTCTGGTGCACGCTGAAGACCCACCTATTCCATCAAGCCGGTCTGGCCTAGAGTTATTGGTAGGGTTTTTAATTGATTTTAACTGGTTTTAACTTTTTAAACTTTTTAATGTCACAGTTTGTTTTATCCTCAGCCACTTAATCTTTTTAATTGTATTTTAAATATTGTACTGAATTGTTTTTTATTTGGCTGTAAACCACCCCGAGTCCCGTTGGGAGATGGGAGTGGTATATAAAATTTGCAATAAATGATTTATGAAAATAATATTTTTTCTCACTATTACTGGATTTTGAAATATCCAGAAATATGTTATTAAATCCCAAAATTTTAGATTTTTGTCATCATAAAATGAGCTATGGATATTCTCTAAGTATAGGCACAGCAATAGGGACAGAGAACCGGCAAATATCACCTCTGACTGAAGATTTTACAGTATCCTTCCCCTGCCACGCCCACCAAGCCACGCCCACAGAACCTTGTAGTAAAAAAAATTGAATTCCACCAAGGTTTAATAATGAATTTTTAAAAATGAGTGGGTTATGTATTACTGGTTTTGTCCTTCTCCCTCTTTTATCCCTCCGTTTTATTTTTTCTGTATGTTACCAATTCTAAAAAGGCATTCATTACTGTTACTGTTTCAAGAACTGCCAATGTGGTTAGGCAATTTCATTTTTAGCATGATTATTTTTTTTCGACCACGGGTCATGCAAAACGTTTGATGGCACGATAACTAATTCATTTTCCCCGGTGTCCATCCAAAAAGCTCAGGCCAGGTTAGGTGATTTAATTTGCGAGATCGGCTAAGATCCCAATAAGGAGGCCTATGGTCACCAAATTAGCGTCTGTGGGAAGATGCTGCTCCAGTAGGCTGTTTCCGCCCCCCCCCCCCCCCCGGCTACGACCTCTCCGTACGACCTGCCCCGTTTTCCGCAGGCTCCACAGCGCGTACGCGCTTGTCATTTCTGCCTCTCTCCTTCTCTTCCCCCCGGGCGTCGGCCACCCTGTCCTTGCCCAGCCAGCTGCGCCCCTCTTCCCATTCCGTGGGCTCCCAGCGCCAAGGTCCCAGCAGCGCCCTCTGCCGATCGCTGGCGCTGTGGCCATGCCCGACCACTCCCTCCCCAGTCTCCGCCTGCACGTTGTCAGATTCTGGAAGCCGCTGTAAGCGCTGCCGTCTCCTCAGCTTTTGCTTCTTGCCGATAACGGGAGCACCGAGCCGGACGCGCTCTTTGCTTTACTTCCCGGGGCGGTCCGCGCCATTATGTCTCGTGCCGTCCCGCTCCTCTTGATGCTGCTCTGCTTGGCCCAGCGCCGCACCTCCCTCGCCGGGCCCACCGCCTCGTCCCTGGAGAGCGCGGCGGACCCCTGCCTCAGCCAGCCCTGCAAGAACAACGGCACCTGCACGCCCGTCTTAGCCAAACTGCCCGCCGCGCCCCACCGCCTGCCGTTGCTTTTTCTGTCGCCTCAGCCTGCTTATAGCTGCCTCTGCCGCCCGGGGGTCACCGGCACGGAATGCCAGGTAAGCCGGGGAGTCGGGCGCCTTCCCTTTGGGGGACCTTGTGGTCCATCGGTCCGAGCCTTGCAAGCACTTGCTCTTGTTCATCTCCGCCTTCTCAGGCTTCTCTCTCTCGGATGTCTTTTCAGGTCCATCTCGCTCCCCCGCGCCTTGGACTCGATCGGCCGTGCTTTCGTGGATTCTTCCTCCTTCTATCCTTCCCATCACTCCCCCCCAACCCCTGCACCCCGTAGATCGCGTAGTGATTTTGGTTCACTCCGCAACCGCGATCTTTCTTGGCGGTCGCTGTCCAGGCGGTGGCTCTGCGCTGCTTGCAGAATCCCTTATCAGACCGCTCTCATTTCGGTTTCTGCCTCCGATTCGGGGCACACGACTCTTTTGTGCAATCACCCACAGTGGCCTCTTTCTTGTGACGGATCGCTCGTTTGTTATACACACACACCGAGCCAGACCTCTTATGTTGAACCGAGTCCCGTGGCCTTCACACATAAGCGCTAAGAAGGGCAAATGCTTGAGTGCTGAACTTGAAGGGCATATTCTGTGCGTTCGCCAAAAAGCTTTCCACATGACCACCCTTCCTATGTAAATGATTTTGCACCACTTTAGCTAAGGATTTTTTAAAAAATCGTTCTAAGTGTGGTTTAGTGTAACCTTGCTCATTTTTATTTTATGGCTTTTCATATTATGCATACCCTGGGCCCACTTTATGATTCATTGTGCCTTATGAATCAGAAAATGGGTTAATTAAGTAAGCAGGTTAAGCCTGTTATGTGGAGGCAGCCTTGTATTTCTAAGAGATGCCACCAAAGATGCCAATTTGAACTCTTCTTTTTGAAGTGCCTGAATGATGCTGCCTGGGATTGTTAGAATGACCGTTGCAGAATGCCTTCCAGGATACAGAATTGCAAATTGTTGGTTGACAGAATTCTGCTCTGCTCAAGGTTAAAAGTATTTTAGAACTTAATGATGTTTCCCAACACAGTTTTGGTACTTTCATATACAGATTCCCCCCCCCCCCCCCAGTGATGAATATAGTCGTGATTTTTGTCACTAATAGTCAAATGAGGGCTTGTTCACACAGACTTGGGGTAATCAGATGGTTTCCCATTTTTATTGGGATTAAAAAAGATGAGTAAAACAAGAACTGCTATTTATTCCTCTCAAATCTATGTTGTAGTATGAAGAATACAACTATTGCTAACATCTGTTATGAAATGTTTTGTCAATCCAGTTTGGTCCGGGAAAGAAAACAGTTCATTTGTTTCTGGTCTTTAAAATGGTGCATTAATATTTGTCTTTCATTCTTTTGAGGAAAAAAGATGAAGAAGAGGAGGAATAGAATGATGGTGGTGGTGATGATGAGTTTGGTTATAGAATAAGGGTGCAATGGATTACATTTCTGTGCATGTTTACTTGGAAATAATCTCATAAAACTAATGGCTTTTACTCATGCATAATTATGCATAGGAATAGGTTGCTAATCAGTCACACTAAATTTACCATGCTAAATTTACTGAATATTTTTAACATGGCAAAATGGTTTGTAATCTTTCTCTTTCTCCCTCCCCCCAATATTACGTAAGATGTTGCATTTATGAATACAGGGATGAGAAAAGAACAAAAGGCTACTGTGTGAAATACTGAAAATTAAAGACTTTATGAAAGAAGTTGAGAAAAAGAAATTCTGCGTTTTATGTCACAGTGCCCGCAAGTTTGTGGGAGGCTAGATCAAACAGAGGAGAAATAAATGGAGCTTTTTTAAACCAAGTGAATCTTGTAAATTAGGTGTTGACTGTTCCTAGGTTTCCTTCTGTGTTGGAAGAAAGAGAGTGTTGTATGAATTGTGCTGCCTTCTGGAAGTTATCAAAGGCAAATTGCTATTTTAAACATCAGTAAAGTGTAATGTCTAGAGAAGAAAGAATTGCAACTAAAGATGCGGTTTAGCCATTTATTTCCACTTTGTTTGATTCTCATTATTGTATACTTTTATATAATTCTTATTTGCATGAAATCATTGAAAACTGAAGAACACTAATAAGTATATTTAAATGTTTTTATATTTTGTTAAGATTATGACTGTTTGATTTGATCAAATTGGATTGATTTTCTGTACTATGGAAAACTGAATTATCAAGTCAATTTGTTTCAAAGTGACCCAGACACAGTGGATGCGCACAGTTTCCTGCAAAATAAAAAGCCTGATTTTCCCAGTGAAGCATTATTGTCTCCTTGACTAGGTGGTGGAATGAAGGAGACCCAGTATGTGATGCCATCAAAAACACCACAGCCACCAACATAACTATAGATCTTCCTAGAACAGGGGTATCAAGCTCAAAGACTGCAGGCTGGATCCGGCCCATGGGTTGCTTAGATCTGGCCTGTGGGGCCACCCTGGAAACAATGAGGACTGGCCCGTGGTGCCTCTGCCAGTGAAAACAGGTCAGGAGGGCCACACGCAGCCCTCCAGGCTCCATTGTTGGCTGTGACGACTTCCTGCAGCCCTCTGCCAGCAAAAACAGAGCCCCCCGCACTCCATTTTATCTGCAGAGGGCTGCAGGAGGCTGTCATGGCTGAAAATGGAACCTCGACGAATGATGTCAAGTTGGCCATGCCCCCAGCCCACATCCCAGCCATGCCCCCCAACCATGCCTCTGGTCCCCTGAGGTCAAACACAATCCTGCCTTCCCCTTCAATCAAATTGAGTTTGACACCCCTGTCCTAGAAGAACTTTTAGTTGCAGGAGAAGATAAAGGTTCAGGTTATTGTTCTGGCCCAGGCTTAGCAGAACCAAGAAACAGACTCCTTGTCCCCCAAATCCCCTCTTTATTTAGTTACTGTGAATTCATGGCATTCACACACAGAAAAGTCCCAGCAATAATCCTCCCAAGGGTTAATTGCAAGAACAGACCTTATCAGTCCTTGAATAGTTGCCAGAGCTTCTAGTCCTGCAAAATTGTAAATGAAAATACCTGACAGGGAGTCTCTGTGAGGCACGAACTCTGATAAGCAAATCTTCCAAAAGAAATATGAACTCATTGTCTCCTGAAATCATCGTTCCTCTTTTGCTTTTATTTATTCCCCAGGGAGGGCCATTCAGTGTCCACATGTGCCTTCTGAGTTGGCCCCTGTTCCTTAATTGTTGTCCTGTCCTGACAACTCTGTGCATATGCGCATCTGGAACAGGCTCCAGCTGCTCTTCCCCACTTATCTCTGACTCCGACTCCGTAGGAAGCTGGGAAATGTTGGACAGCCCTGGCCCTATCTCTGCTTCTGACACAGAACATCCACCAGAGCCTTCCCCGGATTCCAGGACTGGCCCAAGTTCTTCCCCAACCTCCTCACCGCTTGAGTCTGCCACTGGCAGGTGCGGGCCACAACAGTTATGGTAGCAGAAGCAGAATTGGCTGCAGTTTGAAAGGAAATATCAGACCAGTTGATTTGATCATTATATTTTAAAGATATCTCATTGATCTTTAAGAAAAACAAATTGCTTTTTAATGGATTATCATAATTCTGGAGCAATAGTTCTTGATTATAACATATTCCCCATGGTGTTGAAATTTCTGCGCAGCTTGTTGACCTCCATGATTTTTTTTTTTGTATTTTCCTATTTCCCAACAAAGACACAATTACAATTTTATTTGCCCTACTGCAGCTCATGACAATATACTTTATACAGAGTTCCCACTTTCACTTTCTTCATAACAAGCTTGTGAGTTTGGTAGGGCTGGGAAAAGGACTATTTCCAAAGTAATCTGATGAGTTTTATCCACCTTGATGTGTGGAGATAGCAGAAGCTTTCTTGCTAGATTTGGAAATACTTTTAAAAGCATTTCCTCCCACCAATTACTCCATGAAACATAAAACTTGTATGATTTTAGGATTGTTGAATACAATTGTAGATACCAACAGAAATGCTTTTGGCTTCATTCCCCCTCCCCTCCAAAATAATTGCACCTAGGCCTGAGATTTTGAGAAAGGATTGAAAACTACCATATTGAATCAAGACCAAGAAGAAATGATCATTGATAAGAAACTAAATTTCTAACACATGTGGATTAAATTGATTTAAACTAATTTTTGTTTTTCACTGAAATGCTCTGGAAGAAAGTTTATGTTTTCCACTCTCCATAATTTGATTATAAAAATATTAAATATACTTGAATTATTTTGTGCTTTTAAAATATATATTCACATCTTCCCATCTTTCCTTTAAATTGTAACTTAATGTTTGAACATGTAGAACAGCATGTTTACTATGTTTTCTATGTCTTAATTAAACTCTGAATGTGATTTTGAAAGTATGCCCTTAAGGATTAGGTGTAAAACTAAACAGTTCAGATTGTCTTTATGGCAAATAAAGTGTCCTTGTGTTTATGCATCATGAGTTATATATATGCTTAGAATAGGTTATTTCTTTTTAAAGTACTCAAAAAAATCTATTGAATCTATTGAAAAGGCTGCTTTGCATAATTTACAGGTCATTACTCTGTAAATTGTTTGCTTCAAGAAATACTTCAAAAGTTTCAAACACTATGATTTGCCTTCCTGTATTCATAGTTGTTGAAAGGCCTTGAGAAAAGCTTTGTGAGGAAATTATTAACAAAAATAATTCAATACATCAAAGTGTTTTACTGTTTTATTTTCTAATTTATTTTTCTTTAATAAATCATTTTCATTTTTCTGTTATGCCTGCTATAATATCAGTAGCATAATGATATACATGCTTTACAATATATCATAGACATCTTAATACTAAACAGTATTGCTTGTACAGCTATCATATGAATCATACTTATTATGCAGTTCACCAATTCATTCAGAATTTTTGAAATGCATATTGGTCACATAAAACATGAAGCTTAAAAAGTCTGCTTTAAACCAATAGATAAGGGTTAGGATTTCCTGCCTAAGCAGAGGGTTGGACTAGAAGACCTCCAAGGTCCCTTCCAATTCTATTCTATTCTATTCTATTCAGATAAGAATTATATTATGTAGGGTAGAATATATTATGGTTGGTGATCTACACATTGTTGGAAGAATAAAAATGGAGCTCAAAAATGAGGGAGGGCCACAGAACCAGAACACTTACTGTGATGCATATATAAATTGTTGTTCAATTATGATAGTGGGACAGAACAAATACAAAAATTGCATGATAAAATGGATGCAAAAGTATAAAGAAACAAATTATACACAATGATTGAAGCAATTACGGAACAATGGTGTGAAAATTACCCTAAATTATAATATTAGGGAAAACTGATATAAAATATTTTATAATTGTTATATAATTCTATTAATCACCAGGAAAGACGTATAGTAAGAAATGTTGGAATATCATAAGACACAGGGAACATTTTGTTCTATGTAATGAACATGTAAAACAAATGCCAAAAGTACTATAAAGGAATTTACAGATTATCCAGAGAAATTTAGATACTCAATTTGAAATGAAACCAAAATTCTTCTTAGTAACCTAATTACAAAACATATTAACAAAACATACTACTTTATTAAGATACATATATAAGGTGGCAAGTTTAATTTTAGCACAACATCACAAAAGATAAAGAGCTCAGAATGGGAATTGAAACTTGGACAATATTTGGTAATGGCAAAATTAATTGGATCACCACCTGTGGACTTGGATCTTTTATGCCCGAGAGCAGGAGATGAACAAAATTTGGCCTGGTTATTATTGGGCTAAGAGATCACCAGAGATAGGCTGTAGAGAAGATTAAAAAATAATTCAGAAGCCAGTAGTAATCATTTTCATACTGTTATGACTTTGTCCATAAAATTACCAAAATTGAGGTTGATTTGAAGAAAACATTCTGATTTGTTGTCTCTGGACTTTGGCTCAAATCTATTTTGTTGTTTATAAGTTCATTAGTAGATTATACTAGGTAGCCCATGCCCCATTGGGTCATCATTTCAGAGACATTTCTTTACTTAAAGAGAGAAACAGGATGATCAAGAGGGGATAAAAAAAATCAGTAGTAGTAAGAGCAACTCCCAACTTCCTTCTGGCTTCCCCATTGAGTTTCCTTGTAGGAATCCGGCAGGGAGCACTGGAAATCTGCCTCCTCTCCTGCCCCTTCCTTTTCCAACAGACAGGCAAGTGGTTGCTGCTGAATGGGAAGAGTGAGGGATTGTGAGACTGCTTGGAAACTGTCATGGGATGCTGAAAATGAAGATCACATGACTGCAGCAGCAGCTCAGCAGCATAATAGCAGCCAATGGCATTCAATGGCATTCATGACTGCTGAGGAAATGTAACTTAGCCACAACTTCACCAAGTTACATTTCTTCAACTGTCATCCTGGATTTTGGACACATTCTGTAAATTAGCCCATTTTAAGTATCTTGGTTTGAAAATTGTTGCCCTATTATAATGCCCGATTTTGCCTAATTCAAGGTCATTACAATGAGTGTTGTAGTATTACAAAGGTTCAAATTTTCTAATCTTAAATAAAGCATACTATTTTCTCCCCTTATTGATTCTTAAGAAGATTTTCCTAAATGTTATTTACTCAGTTTGCTTTTTTAATCCAATTAATATTTTCCATGTTTTCTGTTCTTGTGTTACACATACCTTGCCATTTACTGTAGCAATCAAATGTTTGTTTCTTTTAATCTCTTATATAACTAATATTTCATCTGTTTATTCCTTTACTGCAGTTAGGTCATTTCAGGATCTTGATTATAATGATTTTGTGGAGTGGTCTTTAAAGGTGGCAATGTTTATTTCTATGTTTTTTTATATACGTGGCAAAGTGGACTTGCCAAGTCTGGTGGCTCTCTCTTTTTTTTTCAGCAGACGAGGGCTCTCGACTTCTGTCCTAAATAACCTTACAATATCATTGGTTCATGACATTCTGTTTCCTGTTGTCTGACTGTTTCAGTCTTGTTCTTCACATTATCCCTCTCTTTTTCTTATCTTTTTTTGGGGCTAATTTTTTCTCCTGTGTTGAATCACTGAGATTATTGTTTTTTACTTCCTGAACAACGAAAATTGTATGTCAGATTTTCCAAGCCATTACTCAACTTCCATTACTATTCATAATCTTGTAAAAATTGTCAGTAGCATTGATATTCTTCTTGTTGTCTGTACCTTTGGACACAATTACCTTCTTCCAAATTGCAACTAATGGCTCAGACAAGTAGGATTTTTTATTTCGTGTTTTGACTAGTCTTTCTTTAAAGTTTCATTAATGTAAAAATATAACGTTACAAAATCAAATACATAAAATTACTAAATTATAAAACACAGAATATTAAAGATTCCATAAAATATAGTTTTACATGGGTGGAGGGGCAGAGAGAGAGAGAAAGATAGACTGTAATTCCATTATTCTGTCCTTCTGTGCCACAAAATACTGCATACTTTCTATTAATCTTTCTAGTTCTAGATAAATCTTTAGTAATCTGTTACTAAAGGTTGCCGAGGTACTGGCTGTTTTCCTTATGTTAAGCCCGAAATAAAAGCCTTTTAATGCATTTTTTAAAAGTATGTAATTATTTTTGACTTTCTTATTCTATCCCTTCTGCATATAAAATGGCTTCTTATGATTGAGTATTATCTTTGTTGGAAGTCCTTGGCTATAATTCAGAGGATCATTTAATTGATCCCATGGGATGACTTGGAAATTAAAAAAAATATTTTTGATGCAATATACAAAGTTACTTTGCCAGGAAAAGCAAAAGTTCTTATTGGGCATTGCACATACATAGATATTTTATTATTTGAGAATTCTGAATATTGAAGGTTCAAGTTTTGTTTCACTTGAATTGAAAATGATATATGATTCTTGAGATTGGGAAATCAAAGATAATTGACTTTGATTATTACAATGCATGCTTTATATGGTTAGTTACAGACTCTAATGACTAAACTAGTATGTATGTTTACTATGTAATACAAAATACAAAAACAAAAATGTACTTTGAAAATGATATAATCATTTGATTTGTTTTACTTTTTTGATTTAGTAATGGGGAGGAGGGGTGCCTTCGAGTCAGTTTTTATCTCCCAGTGACTGCCTTAAGTAGTGTCTGCAGTTTTCTTGGCAAGGTTATATAAAGGTATCCAGAAATGACCTTGGGAGACATGAGCTACAGCATGGACAAGTGACATGTAAAATATTTCTCATCCTATAAGGAGGCTAAAGAGAGGAGATGTGGGAAGTGTTTCAGAAAGGACTTGCCCTAGTTTTCTGGATAAAAACTAAAGCAGGGTGAAATACTTGCAATCTTGCAAGGGACTCTTAAAGGTAACCTTGCAATAAATGTAGAATTAATACACATGGTTGTGCTTCTTGTCTGGCTTACATCAAAGAGCTAATAGTTTTCCAGAACAATTTTTCCATTGTCTTCTTTTCAGCGATGAAGAGCTTTGTGCTTAAGGCAGGACTAGAAATCACAGCCTCACAGTTACTAGTCTAGTGCTTTTAACCATTACCAAACTGGCTCTATATTTTTTACGTAAAATTAGTGCAGTGATTTTTTTTAAAAAAACTACTTCCTTCCAGCAATGCTGTTGACATAGTGCAGGGGTAGGGAAGCTTGGCTTTTTTATCACTTATGGACTTCAACTTCCAAAATTCCTGAATGAGCCATAAAAGGTTCCCCATCCCTAAAAATTTAATATATTAAACAGTCCCATTCAAATCAAAAATTGATTTCCCCCACAACTGAAAAACCAGTAGGCCAGGGATGGGGAACCTTTTATGGCTCACTCAGGAATTCTGGGAGTTGAAGTCCATAAGTGATAAAAGAGCCAACCAAGTTTCTCTACTCCTGGCATACTGTATATCAATTGTGCGAAACTATGGAGTATAGCCTACCCCAGTATGACAGGCTTTGTGAAACAGGTCCTGCCTAATTGTCATTGCTGTTTGCTTTATAACCCAAATAGAGAAAAAGTAACAAGGTAAAAGTCACAGGAATAAATTTTTGTGAAGTTCCCACTTTCACCTGGTTTGGAATCTGTCTTCTAATACCAAGAGAAATAAGCCAATCTCAGCCAATCATTTAACATAACCTGCCAAATTCAGGTCTCTGCTCTTGTAATTTCAGCTTCAATGTGTAATATTGTATTAATAACACAGTGGGGGGTTTGAAAAATTGCTCTTAGAAGTTTAGATTGGACAAGTTTCAGTGGTACAAGGTTGGAAGGTGGTCTCAGCTATGCATTATATAATCATTGTGCTAGAGTCTTAGCTTCAAAAAGCTTAAAAGCTGCAGGTTGGCCTCCCCTGGAGCTAATGTATTAACAAAGACTTACATTAAGAAAAAGACAAACTTCAGTCTCTAAATGGGAGTAATAAACCCATGAATGATTGCCAAGTTGAGTTTAAATTATATATCAGATTTATTCTTCAAATTTCTGGAAAAAAATGACATTTGAATGTTTTATGTTGCCATTCTTCTAAAAAGGAAATCTGATTGCCAGTAAGAGACAAAAAGTATTTTCGCAGTTATTATCCCATACAGAGCCAATGTAGGGACGTAAAGTTTGGTAACATTTACCAGAAAAACAGCTGGGAGGAAAGATAACTCATCTCTAAAGTTTATTTCATTCTTTAATATATTTTCTTCTAGAATTTTTGAGTCTTTTGTATGTTGCATCAAATGTGAGGAAACAGTCCAACTTACTGCATTTCTAGCCATTTTTAAAGAATGAATGTATATTTATTTATTTATTTATTTATTTATTTATTTATTTATTTATCTATCTATCTATCTGTTTTGGCAATAGACAATAGACAATGGAGTAACAATAAAACATCTTGTGTCCCTTTTCCTGAGTATGATACTTAGGAATATTGCCTTCCATTGATTTTTTTATTATTGCATATCAGTTATCTTGTTTAGACCTTGTATCCAATGAATTATTCAGCCTTTAATTTTTCAATTGTATTTCAGTAACCATTTGTAAAAAGCTATAAGAGATGTTCTGGGTTTTATATTATAAATTTTTCAAATTCAATCATGTTTCTACTGGAGTTTATCAATTCTTTACCGTAAATGAGACTAGGAAACCATGTGAACCAATGTTACTATTGTAAAGCTATAGTAAAAGAATCATGCAAATCTGAATACACTTTATCTCTCCCTTTATCTTTGTGTGAACTACAGACATGTTATATTCTTGTCCTAGATTGTCCCAGTTCTTTTATTTGATCATTGTCTTGGTAACATTTCTTTCTTTTGTCTCTCAAGGCATACTCCCTGGCTCTATGCTATCTGCCTTATTAGTTCCAGCTGTAGCGGGAAGGTTATAGTTATAGAATGACCTCTTGCAGGACTCAGAAAATTGATCTTTTTCATAATGGTGTCTGAGACACCTTATTATGTAAGATCAGATTGGCCGCAACCTTGCTTATCTTCTGGATCATGGTTCCCAATCTTTCCAGTTCCATGGACCGGCAGTGGCGGGGGGGGGGGGGGGGGGGGCGCAAGAGAGGATGGGTTTATGCATGTACTTGTCACTTGTGCAAATGGAGCTTTGTGCACTCACTCACTGATTGTACGATTTGGTTCCCAATGGGCCACAAACTAGTACCAGGCCTTGGAGCCAGGATTTGTGGATTCCTATTCTGGAAGGTGCTGAAGACCAGGCTGTTTGTCCCTATGGAGGACAGGAAGTTAGTGAAGTCAAAGTGATTTATATTAAGATTTTCAACTGCCATATTTTGTAGAGTGTATGTTGTATGTTTTATTAACTATTTATTTATCTTAGTCAGTTGGATTCAGCAAACCACTGGAAAGCACAGTGCTATGCACTTCCATAGGTTATCCTGTACAACAAGTATAAAAGGATATCATTGACAGAAAGACTCTGTTCCTGTAACTCAGGAGAAGTGGAGACTGTGGGTCACATATTCCTTAGATGTTCCTTTTACACAGAGATTAGGAAAAAACATTCTTCCAATAATTGCTAGGTATCCTTCAGTGGCTGCTTAAGGATGAACAGTCCATAACTACAATGCAGGTGGCCAGATTCTGTGCAGCAGCACTGGGGATTTATCATAAACATGTGTCTTCTCCACCATAGTTATGTTATATAACAAATGTGGCAAACCCTTTGCACTGCTTAGTCTTTTCCCTTTTAGCATTGAATCTACAACAGGCCACACAGTTTATGGATTGTAAGCTTAGTATAGTTAGACCATGTATAATTTGACATACTGGATTTTATTATAGATTTTAGTTGTTATTTATTATGTTATATTAGAATTTTAATGGTATATTTACTGAGCATTTTTATTTGTTTTGGTTTCTGGTCTAAGACTGTAATAAACTGATTGATTGATATTGTTATGATATGTACAGAATAACCCTTGAGTAACAAGGATATGCACATGGAAATGTTTATGAGAGTAGTTATGAATAATTATTTAGCCACACACAGCTACACTAAATTGAGTTAAAGTTTACTTTAAGAAATAGCACAGTCCAATAAACAGCCCAGGTCATATACGTTTTACAGTCCAAAGAATATCCAATTACAAAATCTTCTTACCGGTTGCCTTTGTCATTTACAGTAAACAAAGATATCGAAGTATAAGCACAGCAGATAGCAACAGAATGTCAGAGATACAGAATACCAGATAGAGCAGAATGTCAGAGAGAGCAAGCCACAATCTCTAGCTCCCTCTTATGGTAACCTGCAATACAATCAACCAATAGGAATATAGCACAAATCAACACAGTGATTCTGTCTTGAACTTACAAAAATACATTGTTGGTTTATATATTGCCAACCCAACTAATTTGTGGACAGATTCCTAACATTCTCCCCTTTGGGTTGGTCAATATATAATACTGTACATTACATCTTTAAACCATAATTCTCACAACAGTCTTTATGCTTAATTGTACCTTGAGCTTTTGTGAAATGATCTGCAATATTATGTTCTGTCATGCAGTATTCTAACTGAATTAATTTATTTTGAACACACTGTCTAATGTTCAAATACCTCAAATCAGTATGTTTAGACCTTGTTTTAACAGCTAAATTAGTAGCCATACTAATTGCAGATTGATTGTCTTCATAAACAATAAACGGATCACGTACAGTAATTCCAATATCCTTCAACAATTGTTTAAAATATATCAATTTTGTACACATTAAAGATAAACATGAGAATTCCGCTTCCATAATGGATAAACTAATACGTTGTTGCCTAATAGACTTCCATCTATTAAAGCATTACCCAACATTACCATTATACCTGATGTTGACTTACGAGTCATATGTAGTAGCAAAACTTGCATCAGCATATGCAGTTAACACTAATTCATTACTTTGTTCTAAATATAATGAATAATTGATTGTGTGTTTTAAATACCTAATTATTTGCTTAGCTGCTTGCCAATACTTTTCATTTGGTTCAGCATTATACCTATGCCAATTGGTTTACACCTTAAGATATATCTGGTCTAGACCAATTACTCAGATATGATAGACTACTGATTAAGGATTGATATATTTCCTTATCAAACATAGGACTTTTAATACCACTATGTGTAAATTCCTTACTCATTGGTGTTTTAGCAGATTTACAATGCTCCATGTTACAGCATTTTAATAATTGGCTAATCTTCTTGGCTTGCAAAATTTTAAAACCTTTATTTGTTTTCACTATATCAAGACCCAAATAATGCTTAATTTCCCCTAAATTTCTAATCCTGAACTTCTTCTGTAATCTATAAACAATATCATTTGCTTCTTGCTCAGTTTTAGTTATAATTGCTATGTTTTCTGTAAATAACAGTAATAGAGAAATTAAACCATCTTTTTCTCTTCAGAACAAACAAGGTTCAGCTATACCAGCTTCAAAACTTATTGAAACTAATTCCTTTACAATACATTTATTCCATTCATAACCGGATTGCTTTAGACCATAAAGACTTTTCTTTAATTTCCAATAATCAATTTTTCCATCATCCTTTAAATCTAATGGCTTTTTCATATAGATGGTATGTTGTAAAGGTGCATGTAGATATGCAGTTTCAATATTTACATGGTTTATTTTGCATTTATTCTTAGCTGCTCTCAAACTAATGCTGCTCTCAATGTATTTGTTCTCAGACTAGATGCAAACACTTCATCATAGTCCTTATCTGACTGAGCAAATCCTTGAGCAATTAATCTTGCTTTATGGGTAATAGTCCCATCCACACCAGTCTTTATCTTATACACCTATTTGCAACCTATTGCACGCTCACCTGGTGGTAACTTTACATCCTCATACACTCTAAATCCTTTAACGATTCATAGCTTCCTGCCAAGCTACCTGATCCTTTGTAGGATACAGTTTTATTTCATTGAAGTTAGAAGGTTCTGTATTAACCTGACATACAGTGCTTGCTTGAAATCTGTCAGGTGGACATCTCTCCCTAGGTGACCTTCTAGGAAACTCTGTACATGTTGTTGGCATATTCTCTTCCTTTACCTCCCCTATCAAATCCTTGTCTTCTACATAGAGGGTTCATAGAGGGTTCTACTATTGATGATTCCTCCATTGATGATTCCTCCACTATCTTATCATCAATATTATTATCATTAGGATTATTGGTAAACAATGGAGTTTCAACAACAACACTGTCCTGTACCTTATTATATTCCTGTTCAAGCTTTCTCCAGCCAACATGCTCCAGAAATTTAGCGCTAGCACTGCAATATACATTAGTAGTACCTGGCTCCCAAAATCTAAACGATCTATGATTAGCTTCATAACCTACAAAATGTAATTGTCTCGTTCTATGTTGTCCCTTTCGCCTTACTTGTGTGGGAATATGAACCCATGCTGGGATTCCAAATGTATATAAATAATTGAAATCTGGCTTTTTTCCATTCCAACAAGTAAATGGTAATTCATCAGTCATTGAATTCACTATGTTATTCAAAACATGGTTAGCACACATTATTGTTTCACCCCAAACTTTCTCTGATAAACAGAATCCGAAATCATAGTCCTAACCATAGCCTGTAATGTTTGTCCTCTACGTTCAATATATGAGTTATGTTGTGGTCTATAAGGACCAGAATGCGTATGTTCAATGTCAGCTTTCTGTAACATGGCTTCAAATTTTCTATTGGTAAATTCAGTACCATTATCTGTTACTAAGTTAATAACTTTCTTTTTCCTTTCAGAAAATTTTAGCCAGTTTACAAAATGCTGGTATGTTTCTGTCTTCGTTTTCATTACATAACCGAAACCATAACTGGAAAAATGATCAATTATACTTTATATATAACAGGCTCCGCCTAAACTAGGTTTCATAGGTCCAATAATATCAGCAAAAGCAACCTCTAATGGTTCACTGGTTTTGAATCCATTTACCCTATTTGCAGGAGTTACCTTGCTTTTTTTTTGATCGCAAACATTGCAATTTAAATACTTTGTACAAGGTTTTAATTTTATGCCATTAAATAACTCAACATTTTTCTTTAGCATTTTGAAATTTATATGCCCCATAGGTCTGTGGAGCAGATGAATACATTCATCATGAGGCTTTTTATTCTCATAAACTGAGTTAGCATTAAGTAATGGATTATCATGTATAATAAATAAACCATTATCCAATCTTGCAGTAACGCTTTTACCCTGTTTTTCAATTAAACATTTATCTCCCTAAAAAGTTACAACAAATCCTGCTTTTACAATTTATCTTACAGATAGCAAGTTAAATATCATTCTAGGGACATATAACATCGGTAAATGTTCATTAATACACAAACTATATGCAGTACGTTCTCCAGATGCTCTCAATTTCCATCCATTAGCTAATGATACATGCTGTTTACTCTTTGTCATGTTAACAAATCTCTCTTTACTTTTAGTTATACACTGTGATACTCCACTGTCAACTACCCATATATTATGCTTTAGAGTTGTAGTTGTAATTGATATGGTTAAACTAACATCTTTATAAGCTCTCTATATATTAATGCATTCTGTTTCTTACTCTTTTTACAGTATGTCTATATGACCTTTAGCTCCACAAGAAAACATTTCCTAACAATATAGGCAGTTGAAGACAGTTTTTCTTCCTAAGGTTGTCTTTCTTTCAGTTGATTTCTATCTTGTCTTCTTCTTGATTCTTCTAACAGTCTTCCAGTTATGCCAGTTAATGTAAGTTCATCTCTGTTTAAACCTTCCAGTGAAGTCACATAATCATCATAAGTTTCATCCAAAAAAGAAAGAATGATGTAAACTTGATGCAACTCACAGAAAATCAGCTCTTTTTCTTGTAGCTCTTGTAAAGTCTTTTTCATAAACTCCAAATGAGCTAACATATTGCCACCTTTTATAAGACGGGCTCTATACAGTTTACGTGTAAGGTGTATGTGTGCACTCACATTATCTCGAACATAAATCTTCTTCAAAATGTCCCAACACCTAGCAACAGATTCTTCACCACGAATATGGACTAACTGCTGATCACTCAGTGTCAGTCCAATTATACTAAGAGCCTTTTCATTATCCTGGTTAAAGTCAGCTATTTTCTTTTTGTCTTCATCATTGAATGGGTCCCAAGCTGTTACATCTAGTGGACTATTAACTACAGTCCATAATCCGTCTTTATGCAGAAGTAGGCTGCACTTCATAAACCAGGAAACATAGTTTATTCCATCCAACTGGGATATCTGGGATATACTGGTTGATTGTTCTTGTGCCATTTGTAGTTTAACAATAAACCTCAATCACCTGGCTGAATATGAAACTGTATATTCACACACTGTATCTCTCTGGGCCCATAACCAATGTTATGATATGTACAGAATAACCCTTGAGTAACAAGGATATGCACATGGAAACATTTATGAGAATAGTTATGAACAATTATTCAGCCACACACAGCTATACTAAATTGAGTTAAAATTTACTTTAAGAAATAGCACAGTCCAATAAACAGTCCAGGTCATAAATGTTTCTATGTACATATCCTTGTTATTCAAGGGTTATTCTGTACATATCATAACAGATATTAACCATTTATATTGTGATTTTTATTTTTAAACTTAAACTTTATCACCCAGAGTTGCTTTATCCAGAGGGACAGTCATTTATATCTATATAAACAAATATTCTGTCTTCTTTTTGTAATTCCTTTTGGATTGTGCTATTTATTTGAAGATATTGAAACCACTGGGTAATTGTGACTGTTTTGAAGAAAGACTTGAAAGATTTCATCTTTGTTTATTAAGAATTAAGTCTTAGAATGTATACAAGTTAATCTTTCTCCGTTGATTATCTGATTCCCATTTTCAAAAAGGGGAAAAAAAAGAAGTCCAAGAAATTACAGACCAATCAGCTTGACATCAAGCGTTGGTAAAATCATG
Source organism: Bungarus multicinctus (assembly GCA_023653725.1). Lineage (NCBI taxonomy): Eukaryota > Metazoa > Chordata > Lepidosauria > Squamata > Elapidae > Bungarus > Bungarus multicinctus. The sequence continues at coordinate 33,993,163 of CM042844.1, forward strand.
GAAAAGATAATCAAACAGAGGATTTATGATCACCTAGAAATAAACAAAATGATTATTAGAAGCCAGGGTTTGGCTTTATTAAAAACAGGTCATGCTAACTAAACCTTATTGCCTTCTTTGATAATGTGATAAATTAGTGGACCAAGGAAATGATGTTGATATAATATATGCAGAGTTCAGTAAGGCACTTGAGAAAGTAGACTACAACATACTTCTTCAGAATATATTGACTTTACTTCAGATAAATACTATGTGATAATTTGAATCTTATTCTTATTCATTTAATATGATACTGAATTGTGAATGTATATATCAATTCTCAAGAATCCTTTAGATGATTAATTGTATGTATAATTATCAACATACAAGTTTTATTTGTGTTCTTAATTTGCCAGTTTCATTCTTGAAATTTCTTTTTCTTGTCATATCTTCCTTGCCAGTGGTTCTGATGCCAGTAAAATTAAAGAAAATTTTAATTTAAAGAGGAGAATACTGTTTTGGAATCTAAGTTTATTATTTATCTTAATCTCTTGTTCTTTATAAATACTCTGTGGGAACACTTGGACTTTAGTTCATCTTCTTCAAAGTTGTGAATATGAAAACAGAATTATAGCCATGTTCATATTTTATACTGTCAATAGTTTTCAAAGTATATGCATATTCCTGAGACATCACTTTGGGACAAATCCAGTTTAATTAGGATATATTAGAGCACTTAAAAGACCATTTAATGCCTGTGTAAGAGTTGTTATAAAAAGTTTATAATCTAGATTTAGATAGAGAGATAGGCCTATATGACTCTGGATGAATTGGAATATTACCCTTTTTGTAAAACAAAGAAATGAAAGCTTCTTTGTCATGAGGAAAAGAGTACTTGATCTTGTATCACCTTCATTACCTGGGTTAATGGTTTGATCAAGATTTCTTGGAAGGCCTTAATATATTGTAGAAAAGCCATCTGGTCCTGGGGATTTGTTCAGTTTCAATTTCTGTGTTACTTCTTTTGTTTCATCTTTTGTGATTGGATTTTGTTGATCTAAAAATTTCTTAGTCTGCGTTGTTTTAGTACTCTTCTTCAGATTTAATGCCTGCATAAAGTATTGATTTATAATTTTTTCTATGGTTGAAACATATACCTCATATCTCAAATAATAATCATTATTTTTCTTGTTCTTTTCATATTTGAATATGCCAAGTAGCTTACTACCTTTCTCAAAATATTCCCTTTAGTAAAATTTAATGTCTTATACTTCCATGAAGTCTAATTGATTACAAATTGTTTTAAGCTTTTGTTCTAAATCCAAATTTAAGTTCTGCTTATGTATTGATTCTAATTGCTTCAATTCATTTATCAAGGTATCCTTTTGTTTTTGTGTGACTTTTTATTTGATGCCACATAAATAAATAGATTTTTAAAATAAATGCTTTAGGTTTAAGATTCTTTTTCTTACTCTCTAAGTCTTGTAGGCAGTCCAGGAGGATACCATGCTGAAAGATATAAAAAAGTGCTGAGACATCTAACAAGACCAAGAGAGCTGCATTCCCACAGTGCAAATCTAGACAGGAGTCATCCACTTAAATTAACATTAAAAATGAAATCAAATGCAGGAAACAATTTTCATCCTTTAGTATCAGGAAAGTATTTCCTGAATTATAATAAGTAAAACCAGTGTCAATTTTAAACATAACGGAAATTTTTTTTAAAAAAAGAAATACCATTATTGTAGTTCACAGAAATAAAATCTTGTCTAGGAAAGATTTAACACAAAATCCCTTAAAAGTTAATTGGTTCTGTGTGCCAGAAAGCCAATATAGGATCTAAAAAAAGAAACCTCGTTACTTATAAAACTAAAAATAGCTATAATTTTCTAACAAATATTAAATAATGATATTCTCTAAGCACAGCAAGATATAAAAATAAAAGAATTGAACAAAAAGGAGCTTTAAAGCAACTTTAGAATACTCTAATGATTACTTAATTGCCAAAAATGAAATAAATTATTTAATAAGTTTCAAAGACAAAAGATAAATGAACAAGATTTGAAAACTATGTTATATTTCTTTTAAAGTAAAACAATCCAGAGGCTGTGAGTTCAATCTTGGCAGAGGCTAATCTTGGGAATAGATTCTCCTGCTCAAGCAGGGGATTGAACTAGATGACCTCCAAGGTCCCTTCCACATCTGTTATTCTATGATTCTAAGTTTAGCTTTGTTGGCAGTTGATAATTATATATTCATGTAATTTATGCCTGCTATTTCCCAAAAGTACCGTAAACATGTAAAAGCATATTAGGTAAACATAAGCAAACTGAATAGAATTTGAACAAAAGCAGATATGCCACTTATATAGAACACTATGGGAACATGCCTAATATTTCACACAATTTGAAATTCCTCTTAAATATGTGTTTTATATTCCTAATTGTTAAATCTTAAGTTTGCCTTAAAGTGTAAGATTTGTTTCAGTTGCAACTGATAGAGAAAAACTGAAACATCTGCTTTCCAGTGTCAAAAATGGGCATAACAGTTTTGTGCCCACAACATATATTATTGTTTTAATAATAAACAGAATTGTGGAAAGAGAGGTCATAGTAACTATAAGGAAATATTAAGAGGCATAGGCATGAACAGACATTGTTTTTTCTTTTAGAATTTCTAGCAGATAAAGCATCTTATTTATGTAGGAATATTTATAGTCTTCTTGAGTCTGCTGTTTGTTTTATTGACTAGAACTGGTGGAAGGTAAAAGTCCATGAAAAAATTAGAAGAGTTATTTATAATGCAGTTGTATGTATAATGAAATAATTCCTTTTGTATAATTGTATTATATTCCTCTTTTGCTTTTTATTGATGTTGCTAAGCAATAAACATGAATTTTTCTTTAGTTTAAAACCTATTACTATTACTGAAATCACTATTTGTTATTTTATAATCTGCTTTGATGATTGGGTTAATTAGAAATACAATACCCCAAAAGTAATAAGAATCCAAACCTCATATTAAATCTTAGTGAAATATTGAGTAAACTACAGTAGGCCTCTCATTTTACTGCCTACTTCATAAACATAAACAATAGTGGTTATGATGCTAAATCATATTACATACAATGTATTGTTCTTTGTGTTTAATGGAATTTACTCTAAAGAAAATATACACACAAAGACAATATTATTACCTCCCTTTACAATCAGTTTATCTGAAAACTCAAGATGATTTATATGGTAGATATATGAAATCTGAAGAGATCTAAATTGCTCCCAGACTCCTTTAAATCATTTATACCATTTATACCATGTTATTACAAATGTCAAGATGTGTCTGGTCTTGGAGGCCTTGACTTTCTACCTTGTTATGACTCATTAACCATGTTAATATTCATTAGTGCTGATCCTAGGTGTTTAGGCTGCCTAATTTCCATTAAATGTTATTTATATTTTGCCCTTGAATTAATATCTAGTTGAACTGTTAGTTTGTGATATCTAGGATCAGTTTTTGTAACTCTGTATTGTTGCTCTTAGCATATGTGTAGGATAATGTAGAACAGAAAGCTATTCTAAACTTTAATTGCTGAGCAAATTTCTTTCCTATTTTTCTATCCCTCCCATTTCTGCAGATGTGTAACATGTGTAAAAAGACTGAGTGGCTCTGGGTTTGGAGTTTGTTGGCTCAGGGAGAATTATCACCTTTAGTCTCGGATGGGGTGGCACTACCCCAAACAGATCCTGTGCGTAATCTAGGGGTTTTCCTGGACTCACAACTTCTGTTCAAAGAGCAGGTGTTGGTTGTGGCCAGGAAAGCCTTTGCGCAACTGCAGGTTGTGCACCAGTTATGCCCTTTCCTGGACCAGCAGTCCCTATTCACAGTTACTCATGCCCTGGTCACTTCCTGTCTTGATTATTGCAATGCACTCTACATGGGGCTGCCCTTGAAGAGCATCTGGAAGCTCCAGTTGCATCAGGCCACGTGGTTTTATGCAGACCCCAATGTGCACATGTATCACCTCTTCTGCAGGAGCTGCATTGGTTGCTGATTTGCTTCCGGGTGCAATTCAAGGTGCTGGTTGTCACCTTTAAAGCCCTTCATGGCTTGGGTCCGGGTTATTTGAGGAACATCTCTTGCCGGTCACATCTACCCGACCCATTAGAGCGAGGAGGCAGGGAATGTCCCACCCCTGAAAGAGATACACCTGATGGGACCCAGAAGAAGGGCCTTCTCTATGGTGGCTCCCTCTCTCTGGAATATCATTCCCCCCAGAGATTAGAATGGTCCCCACTCTAGCATTCTTCCAAAAGGCACTGAAGACCTGGTTTTGCCAGCAGGTCTGGGGTCGCCAGAGGGGGATGGAGCCATCAAATGGCTAGTGTGATCTGCTGTCGTTGGGGTGGGGGGTGGGAGTTGGTTTTTATTTTTTTAATTTTTTTCCTAATTTTGTTCTATTGTACTTTACTAATTTATTTGATTCTTTTTGTTAGTTTTTATTGTTTTTTATTTTTTGTCTTAAATATGGTTTTAAATTGTGTAAGCCTCGAGTCGCCATGGGCGAATAGGCGGCAATATAAAATAAATAAATTAATTAATATTAACTTGTTATGGCAGCCAAGGGTTATAAGATGTTTATGTATTGTATAAGATGTTTGTATTAAGTACCCCAAGCTTACTTTATGATTGTTATTACTAGTTACTAAATTTGTGATTTTTATATTAAAAATAATATTTTAAAGCACACATCCTTTTTATTAAATGTGCTTGATTAGAATATTCTGCTCTTAACAATTTAATTGTTTAATATTTAAATTAGATAAAGCAGAAGTAGAGAAATCCTTGGGGGCTGAGGACTTCATTCTCATTTGGCAAATATAAGTTGCACTTTCAAATATGCCCAGAGCTAGGTTAAGAAATTATTGAGACCAATGCCTTTATATTTCAGTTTTAATTTTTAACCAATCTATTGAATGATTTTCATTAAATGTTTTCCTACATGTATAGACTACAGGTAGCCCTCAACTTAAAACCACAATTGGGACCGGAATCTTGATTGTTGAACACAATCTCAGCATCCTTGGTTGATATTGTTAAGTGCTTTTGTGAGTCATTAAGTGAATGGAGTACTTCAGGGAGGCTGGGGTAGTTCCCTTCAGAAGCTGAAAATCCTCCCTTTGAAATTCAAGCAGGACTTTCAGCTCCTTAGCACAAAAACACTTGTACATGGACTATGCTGCGCCTTTCTTACTCTCCAAGGCATCCTTCACTCTTCACCTCGCCACACTGCCTCTCTTCTGTCCTTTTGGATTTTGGCTCTCTCTCATATTTGATTGAAAGATCTGCCTCCTGAAGGTTGTTAGTAGAATTGTGTATAATTTATGGCTTTAAATTGGATTATTATTATAAAAATATGTTTATGCTTGATTTGATATAAATATGCACACCTGTTGAGAGAAATGCACTGATTAAATAAGATTTTCATAGTAAAATCATGTGAATATGCCTATAATACAAACTTATTTCCAAACCAAATAAGGTTTTCTGGCAAACTCAGTTCATCTTATGCTAAGAAGATCACATGGTTGTGTCCATGTTAATTATAAAGAATTGGATTCAGTTCTTTGAAAGCAATAGGGATGTTTTAGAGTAGAAATGAATTCAACTAGAAAAGGGTTAATGTTTGCTTTCATTATTCCAAGGTTCATGTTTTGAGATTGTGCAAATTTTATTTTAAAGGAAGTAAGAGAGCTATCATGATCTTGTAATTCTGCGTAGCAGAAGAATGAGCTCCTTCTACAGTAGTAGGGAATATAGCTTGTTTTCCATATTATATGCAGAGTACTGATATCCCCAAACAGGATAGGGCTGGATGATTTAGAATTAAGTTGGTTAAAAAAAAAAACCTATGTGATAAGCAATGAAGGAAGTTTAGACAATGTTGAGATGGGTGGGAATTGTGGAAGAAAGGGGTATGTTCTGCTGTAAAAACTGTTTTTCCCCATATTATATACAAGTTTCTGTGAACTATTTAGTAGAGAGAAATAACTACAAGAGGCATGTCCAGATTGATCAAAACCTCAGAATACAAGATGACTGTGAGGTCTTCTGTTATGTAGTCGTAGCATAGAAGGAAATTTGAACATGATGTTTTTCCAGATTGGCTTGTAATTTTTATGTACTACTAGCATAATAAAGGCTTTAAGCAGCCATGTTTATTACCCCCTTACTCAAAGGCAGTGATTGTATTTTCAAAAGTTGTCCCCTGATTAACAATGATTACTTCCCTTTTTCTCTCATTACTATAGAAAACTGCTATATTATGAATTCATAGTAGATAACTGTAATCAACCCTTTAGCTTAAAAGACTGGTTTCAGTAAGAGGAATTTCTTTTCTTTTACATTGAAGAAAGTTGGCATCCATCCCTCTTAGAAGAATGAAATATTTTAGGGAAATATTAAAAATGCAGAATATTATATGTTCGCTAAAGGAGAAACATGTTCTAAAGACAGAAACTCAGAGCCTCAGCTCTCTGCCTCAAGTAGAAACTAAGGGGCCAATTTTTAGAAATGCAGATTTGGTAATCTATTCAAGACAGGATTAAAACCCCAAGAAAGCAAGCATTTAGGATTAATTACATTTGTTAAACAAGATTAAAAACCCCAACTCATTGTGAGACAAACTAATTAAAATCAAATAACAAAATGCACAAAACAAGCCTCTAAATTACAAAATGCTGTAGAATAAACTAAATAAAATCCAAGTGCTCACCAAACCAGGTCGTTAGCTACCCAGAAACACATGTGTTTGGTGATTCTGCTTCACCATTATACCATCTTTCCAATCAGTCTCCATGTTTTCAGGTTTTTCCCCCCTGTTTGGAACTGAACTCAGATGGACGTTTCTTCCAACAACAGCTTTCCTAACAACTATAAAAATAGAAATATTTGAAACCAAAAATGCCATTGAAGATGTGGTGCTAAGCTTTTACCATTGTGGCCACTCCCTAATCATAGTGTAATAAGATTGGGACTGGGTTAGGGACTTCTGTCCTCACTGTGAGTTGCATTGGGGGTTGGGGGTTGCACAAAGGAAGGCTCAGCCAATCTCATTGTACACATGTTGTACTCTGACAATAAAGATAAAAATAATCTCTTAGAAAGGCCATGTTAAAATTGTCAAATGTAATTGCAGTGTGCTTTTTTATCAATTTCTGGTATATTTTAGATATGCATATGGTTTTCATGTACTCAGTAGTCATAAATAAATCATATATGTGGGAGCAACTCCCACATAAATGATTTATTTATGACAGTGATGACCACTGCATAAATGTACTGTATCATAATTGCTTAGCTTCAAAGTATCATGGGCCATACCAAGGACTTGTTAATTTAGAAAGGAAGAAGCCATGAGATTTTTTCCCTGCCTTGGATCGTCATGCTATGCAACTCTGCTTTGGGGTGTTCTTTCTTCTTTCTTCCCTTGAAGAAATTGCCTCTGCATGTGCTTTCTCTGATGTTCCTCCAATCAGTGGGGCAATTTCTTTATGACCTCATTCATTCTTGACCCTCTACTTCTAAACCTATCAACCATAATAATTTGAAGTTCATTGATTTCCAGTCTTATCAGTAGGGTTTAGATGGTCAGGAAAAAGATAATGGTTGCTATGTCATAAGGTGTTTTATTCTTATCAAGAGGAACAGGTCTAATATTAGGCAGCTGAATAAAACATTTTCCAGAATTTCATTATTTTTCTTTTTTCCTAGTTCAGGAAACTATGGTAGGTAGATTTGCAAAGTATAATTTAGATATCAAGTTGTATATTGCACAAATTATATATGCTTTATTCAACTATCAGATTCTTTGATTCTCTTTTTTTTCTTCAGATCATAAGTTGCTAGAGTTATTTACCTTCCCTTCCCTTCCCTTCTCTTCCCATCCCACAGGTAAATGGCTTTAGCCAGGTGGAGAAAGGAGTGAGGGTGCTTGTGATAGTTAAAAGAATACTGGATATCTATGCATGTAAATGACACCTTCATTAAAAAAACATGTACCTGTTCATGCAGAAACCTAGTAAGGTAAGAAGGTAATATGCATAAACTAGATAAAACATCTAAAGCATGAGCTAAAGGTGTCTTCCTGCTGCTAACAACTTATCTTGCCAAATCAAATGGACCTAGACATCACAGGCAGTGAATGTTGGCTAAGGAAGCTGCTTCCATCTGCTGGATGTTTACTAACATCCAATTCTTGATCCTGACCCAAGAGCAGCTGGAATGTTTGTATAATTCTGGAAGGAAGAGTTTTTAGGTGATGTCAGCAAAAGCTATGGAAAGCAAAGGTAAGCAGAACTGTTTTGTAATGTCAAATGTATTGGCTCAAGCAGTTGTTAGTTATTTGAGTTTAATAATGTCAAAGCATCTACATATATTTTGTATAATACTATTATGTGTGTCCTACAAGGCAAGTTATATATTTTCCTACGAATGTCTTCGACCATTCAGCCTAATATTTGAATGATTTTAATAATTTATTGAATTTGTAACTAAGTTTGACATATACAGCTTTTAATTGGTAAATAAAATATGCAAATAAAATTGATATGTTGGAGATGAAAACCACTCTTTAGTTTATTAATTTTAATGATCAAATGCCCCTTAAAAATTGAGTATTACTGTTAATCCTACCACAAGTATTGCTATCATGATTTTCAACATGTACAATTCTGAAAATAGGTTATTTATCTCTTTGCCTCAGATTAATCATTGTGGCCATAAACTTAATGAAAGCAATTAAATTTCTTTGTACAATTCCCATTTTACCTTTTTTTGCTTAATATGACAGATGAATAATAGATATCTTACATTGTTCTCTTCCATGTTTCTTTGGGGAAATTGCTAGTTTTGTGACTCAATAGTTCCTTGATTTTTTATGGCCATTATTTCAGAACTAAGGATCTTTAGTAATTGTGTAAAACAGAAACATTTCTAGTGCTTACGTTATCCTAATACTGCAGGGTTTTCAAAAGAGAACTTACATAACTAATTTCTTTTGCATATATAAGCCTATATATATACTTAAACTATAAATAACATCAAATAAACTGTTAAAATTTACTGACACCAATCCTTTTTATAAGGCAAGCTTTGTGTGGTAATCATGAATATAAATAGGGTTTGGAGTAGGTCCTGTCTGTTCTATCTGCTTCATGGACTCCACCTTGAAATACCCCACAGTCACCACTCTTCACACATGTGTGATCAGATGGCACTTAGCATTGCTAAATGTTGCTAAATGTAAGATTTTTTTCAGAAGCAGCCATTGCTTCAAAAAATAAAGCTAGAATCTAATTCTTGTTCAGGATGTATTTTACAACTGTTTAGAGATAATTGTTGAAAAAAGATTAATAGAAGTGAAATAAAGGAGGGTTTATTAAATTATTTTAGTAAATAAATATAATTTGACATTTGGGGACTGGAAATGATACGGCAACCAGTTATGATGAAACAAAACTATAATTGCATCTGAAAAGTAAAGCTACAGTTGTCAGTGTGTCTAGGATTTGCAGATTGCTGTATAGCTCAAATGAAGCACATTCATATTTAGATGTAGAGGACACAGAAATTGAGAATATCTTCTGACAAAGCAGCATGCATTGCTTCCAGGTGCTGGAGGAAGTGATTCATGGAGGGTTATGGTATTGGTAGCAACAGTGAATATTAGTCCTATTTATGCATGTATAATCAGATGGTAAATATAATCAAATTGTGAACTCTTGTTCTATATTTAAAACATAACTTAATCTTTAAAACATATCTGAAAGGGAGGTAAAATAAGGTAAGTGAAATGGGTGATGTTACCTGTGTTCTCATTGTGGTCTAATTAAGCCATTATCTTACTAATTATATTGAGAATCCCATAAATATAGTAATTATGCACTGGCACACCAATATACCAAGGCTTCACTTATACAATAGCTGCTTATCTGTATAATGAGGCAAATAGGCAAGAAGGAAGGCAAACATTCTTTTCAGACAGCTAAAAATAGTCACTCTAGTTGTGTATGTGATCTAATTTATTATTTAAAGATGTTTGAAAGATGGGTATAGATAAACTGAGATGACTTTCTCCTTTTTCAAATCTTAAAAATATTTTTTCTGAACCATTTTTACCTCAGTGTGTTTGTGTATGAAGAGAAAGGACAGGGAAGAAGATGAGTCAGTTTGTATTTCTGTATTTCCAAAATGATCTCTGGACTGTGTCATGTTTGCATCTATGTAAATTCTCAGTACATCTGGCTACAATTTTCTGGAATTCTTCTAAATGTATGCTTCTTTAAATACCTCAAACTGCTTAAAGTTTTTACCCTTGATTAAGACTTCCCAAAGCTGCTTATTGCATCATGTCTTCTCATCCTAGTGCAACCTTTTGATTATCTAAAATAGTTAATTCATATTGACTTCCATAACAAACCATCTCATCAGCAGTTTCTTAAAAGCATTTTCCAGCTCTTCTTTCTCAGTTTTACTTCACAATGCACGGCCCCACATAGGGCAATAGGACTGGCTACTATTTGAGGTCTCATTTGCATGGAGTCTATTTGTGTAAATTGTTCTGTGTTGCTGTGTGAATGACAGTCACCATTAAATACTGGTTTATATTTATTAAATTCTTGATGATTCTAAAACATATACTATATTGAAGTTGAGACTCCAGGTATTATTAATTTGCTATATTGCCATATTTAACACATATTTCCTTGTGTTAAATTCCAATTAAATTACTTTATTTGATGGATTATTTCTGTGAATATGTATACAGGACGCTTTCATAAACTATCCGAGAGTTAAAATATTATCAAAGACATTAATCAAAATTTGAATTAAATTTAACTATGCCTTATTTAAGGCACCCAGATGATTCTATTTTTCTCCCTGCAGCAAGATTAAAATCCATCCCTTTGATAGCTTTGTAGCTGACAAAGTTCTGTACGTTTTTTCAATCCAGTTCCATTTTGTCATGGCTACTGTATTGTTAGTTAAGTTGTACCAAAGCATTTTACCAGACAATAATTATGGAATTTGAACTGTGCATGAATATTGATTCCTTTTACAGTAGTTCTTTATTTTATTTTGATATATTGCTAGTTGCTAGGAAACAGAAAGAATGTCTTCTTTAACCTCTTTTCCTTTCATTCTACTGTAACCGTTCCCTGGGAGCATAAAAAGCATCAAAGACAAAAACCGGACATAATTAACATAAATTTTATCATGCCTTTAGAAATTTCTACTGTCATATGTGCTGGGTAGCAATATTATTTCACATAATCTCAAATGTAAAATAAGCTCAAGAGAGTTTTATCATTGTTGTTCAATAATCTCTATACTTGTAAACTGAAAAAAAAAATCTAGCATTTGAAGCATTGTATAAGTTTGCAGTTCTGTGTTCATTTACATGGGAATGAACATCACTGGATAAAGATGTGTATGAAAGCACCAAAATGATTTAATTTGTGATTCATTATCTATATTCATTTATATAGAGATTTCCATTATATTTTGCTCCATTTAAAAGTTTAATGTCCAACTTGGCCTATTTTCACTGATTTCCCTCCTTCTTTTGTCCTAATTAAGCTACTGTACATATTTTCCTCTTTGCTTCAGTGTTTGATGAAAATCTATTAAACCTGCCATATTAGTATGTACAGTCTTCCTTTCATCCAACCCAATTGGTGATTCCTCCCTCAGTAGCTTTTAAACTTTGTATTAACAGCCTCCACCAAATATAGCCAAGGAAGAATTTAGAATCCATCGTTGCAGTTTTTTATTCCAACTGATAGCTTTAATAGAGCCATATATAAAGGAGTCCATGGGGGGACATAAGGAACAAGCAACAAAACTTGACTTACAGCTGATGTTGGGACACAAAAAGGCTGGATATTGTTTGTAGTGCTGCAATAAAGTCTTGTCATTTTTTTCATAATTGCAGGTTTTACCAGATGCGTCAATTCTACAGGCATGCTGCGACTGTGGAATGGGTGATAACATTTGCTATAAAAGAATCTCTCAACTTATTGTTGGTTTAAAAATAAAAATAAACTAATGTCTTTTAAAAATCCATATTTTTGAATTATGGGCATTATGCATTTTGAAGAAACAGAGTAACATTCTCTTATCATTTAAGTTTAAAGTATTTTCCCATTTTAGCTTTCTTCTCCCTACATTTTATTCAGTATCTCAGTCTTTAATTTTCTAATCGGTTTCTTAGGGATAAGACTAATATTACTACTCTAATCAAAGAAATTATTCAATCTTTCTGTATATTTTAATTCTCAGATGGTAGAACAAGATTTATCTTTGGTGGCTGATCAGCTCTTGGAGATGTAGCTGTCATCTTGCAGAGACTGGAGTTGGCCATGCTTGACAGAAAGATGGAAAGATGCTTGAGCTAGCCACTGGGGAGCAGTTATCTTGATGCAATGGAGGCAGCACTGGGGCAGCACTGGGAGTGGGAACAGGTTTCTTGTGGGTAGAAGGTAATTGTGTCCTACAGATGCTGCATGATCAGTCACATGAAATAACAGCTGTTACAGTTTTTTTTTGGTCACATTTCTTGTTGCCCTCTTTTCTAGATTTGTGGAGGATAGGGGTCTGCAATTAACATTAGATTGATGGTGTGTAGCAGTTTTATGTTATCTGTGTGCTTGGGGATTTGGTGAAGATCTGTATTTGGACTGTTGAGAGTGGTAATGGTGATGTCAAGTGATTTGGGAGGAAAGTATGAGGGTCAGAGCTATTTAATCCTTTTTAGGTGAGAGATGGGAGACCCCAAGAGCATTTCTATCTGATTTGGAAGAGTGTGTGTGACAGATTTCCTCCAGTCTGCTGGATGAGAGCAGAGAAGTGGTTGGGGCTTGAGAGAATGATCCTGCATCTTTTTCTACAATAAGGAAATGATCTGTGGCAGGCTCAGGATGGGAGTAGTGTAAAACAGTAACAGTGTCGCATGGGTAAATTGTGAACAGATGCATTCTGAACTGGCTGTATCTTCAAAATAATCTTCTAGCAGCAGTCTCATGTAGAGTGTATAGAGTGTAGCAGGGAAGTCCCAGGAACATAAGTGACCATCAACAAAGCTTCCCAGTCCAGAAAAAGCTGTTACAAAGATGATATCACCGCCCCGAGTCCCTTTTTGGGAGAGGGAGCGGTATAAAAATATGATAAATAAATAAATAAATAAAATATACAGATTTGTGAAAAGTCTTCCTGGAAATAGTTCTATCTGGTAGAAGAATGAGCCCAGAAGGATCTCAGATTGGAAACCTCTCTGTACAAGCGAGCATACCTCATTTAAACTGATATTTCATCTGGAATCAAAAGGTTTCTAAATGGCCGAAACATGAGATTTTATGATTTTATGCAACAGATTAAACATAAATATATTTTCCCTATCTAGATTCTAACAACGTCCAGGTATAAAATTTGGAAAAGCAAATTTAATTTCACAGACTGCACCAATTTAAAGATAGGTTAAAAATCCAGATATATGGCAAATTTCATAGTAGTTATTAAGAAAATGCAATTCCCTGCTGAGCAAGGAAATAGTATCAGTCTTCCCAAGTAATCCAGACAGGAAACACAACTTGTTGAGCTTGTCATGCCCCTGTCGGAATCTGATTCAGAGGGGGAGGCCGAGCAGCTGACAGGGAGTGGGAGTGTGGCTCTGTTGGCTGTGGAAGAAACTGGGAAAGGGCACAGTCCAGTTGGGCAGAGCAGGGGAGAGGTATAGCAAGGGAGAGGGAATTTGGATGAAGACCCAAGCCCACTCCCTCTTCATCCTATGGCACGCAGGGAGGAACGGAGAAGGGAGTAACGTGAGTTACGTGGCTTATGGGGGAGGAAAGGGCCCTGATTCCCTTCATTAGCTGCAGCTAAACACAGTGTTTAGAAAGGGAATTTGCGCACAGCAACTTATTGGAAACAAATCATGAGTTATCTGTTATTGTTGAGGTTTATCTGAGTTTCTGGCAGTGGTGGGATTTAATTTTTTTTACTACCAGTTCTGTGGGTGGTGGCTTGGTGAGTATCGCAGGGGCAGGATACTGCAAAATCTCCAGTCAGAGGTGGTATTTGCTGGTTCTCCAAACTACTCAAAATTTCCACTACCGGTTCTCCAGAACTGGTCAGAACCTGCTGAATACCATCTCTGGTTTCTGGTGTCTCCCCAATTATGTGTGTTTTGTTGGCATTTCAAGTCTGCAATTCCTTATCCTGCCCTGTCAAGTTAATTGCTGCAGCATGGTTTATGTAGCTTTTTATTTACAGTTTATATGTACTTTGTTTTCGGACGGAATTTCCTCCACTTAAAGACTGTTCTTTGGAGAGTTTTTTTCTCCAGCTGAAGGTAGCTGGATATTGGAGGCAAAGTTGGAGATATTAAAGGGACTCTTCTTACTTATGTGACTGTGTTGCCTTTGTGCCACACCGTGGGTCATCACAGAGCTAAACTTACAGTACTTGACTGTAAGGTTACATTAACAGAATATTGCAAGTCTGAAAGTACTGCTGTTTTTAGGGCAAGTCCTTCCTAAGTTTCCTTCTCTGACCATTAATCCATTGAGGGCTCTTCTCTGCCTTAAAATGAAATCTGTTTCATGCTTCGCCTACTAGCTCCTTGATTAGATGGAAGCAGCTGTTTGAGAAATAGATATTACCTCAGCTTCTGGATTATTTATAATAAATGTGAACTTTGGTATTTTATGAAAGCTCCATAAAGTGCCATTTAGATTATGTGTTTATGACAACATTGTCAAGACTAAAGCAATTTCTGAACAAGGAAAGGTTAGATATTGCATATTGCCTTTTAATATCAATTATGAAATTCTGAGCTGACAGGGTGCATGTTTCAGAAAATATTTTTGAAGAAAAAATATTTTAGGTAAAGAGACCATATACCAGAAATATACTGATGAATGAGGCCTATTACTTAATTAGCTAATTGTGTAGTCAGTGAGAAAATGTCACAAAATAGTTGACCAGATCTATAAGCAGTTTTGTTCTAATTACCGAAAGAATTATGACTCTACCTGGTTGCTTTCTCTAAGTTTAGAGTTAACATTTTCTTGCTAGTTGATTCAACAAGATTTTAACACAAAATAAATATACTTATTTATTACACAATCATTTCATGTGAGGTCAGTAAAAATATACTAGTAAATACTTAAATACAAAATGCCTTTTAGCCACGATGTTAATCAACATTTTTGAGTACACTATAATAATTCAGGGCTGTCAAGTGTCATTTCAGTACCAAGGACAGCAATCTAGAATCAAAGATAAACCTCAATTTGCTCCAGCGTTAACTTAGCAAATAAGTAGCAAAAGAATTGTTCCAAACACTCCTTATCTATATAAGGTTTTTCTGCACTATTGGTTCTTAAATCTGTTTTCTAAAAAATAAGATGAAACAATATTTTTCTGTATGGTGAAGATTTAGCAATAAGGATTTAAGTAATTATATATATATATATATACTAGATGATCCATAAACCGTCATTTCAGAGATACTTCCTTACCTAAACAGAGAAACAGAACAACTATGGGCATGGGCAGGCAAAAAAGCATAGGGAGTGCAAGTTTCTAACTTTCTGTCAGCTTCCTTATTGAGTTTCCTAGTGAAAAGCTGGCAGTGAGTGCTGGAAATCTTCCTTCTTTCTTTTCATCCTCTTTCCTTCCTTCCCTTCCCTTCCTATCAGGCAAGTAAATGGCTGCAGCCAGATGGGAGAAGGAGTGAGGGTGTGTGTGTGTGGGTGACTGGCACAGTGCAATACAATGGGACAGAACCATTTCTCTATTGACTTTCTTCCTGAAGCTTCCTATGAGGAAAGACCTTGGTAGAGGGAAGGTGACAAGGAGCACATAAAAGCCATTGTATCAGTTCATTTCAGGTTTTCCATTGACTTGTAGGAAGCTGCCAGGAAACATTGAAAATGACATTCATGTAACTGCAGCTGAAAATAACACTACAATTAAGGATGGAACAAACAGTAAGAGTGCTATGGTGCTGAAGCAACAAAATACTCCCGAGATTTCATTCCCTTGGGAGTAATGGGTCCTGGCATTCTGTAAGTTAGCCCATTTGAGATACCTTTGTTGACAAAGTCTTGCCCTATGATGTAGCATTTTGTTCAATTGAAGGTTACAAAATATCAAACAGACACAGGAGTTTTAGCAGTATA
The DNA here is from genome assembly GCA_023653725.1 of Bungarus multicinctus. Lineage (NCBI taxonomy): Eukaryota > Metazoa > Chordata > Lepidosauria > Squamata > Elapidae > Bungarus > Bungarus multicinctus. The sequence continues at coordinate 34,009,383 of CM042844.1, forward strand.
AAATTATTATGGATATTGCATGGATCTTTCTCCCTTTTGTAGTGAATTAGCTTTTCCCCCTCTTTTTCTGATTATGTTATTCTAATCACCATAGTTTTATCTAGGTTTTTTAATGTATAATCATTTGTTTCTTGCTGGTATTATAGGTTTTTTAATTGCTATTTTAAAGTGTGAAACATTGGCTCATGTACAGAAATAAACACTCTGATTGTAATTGAGTCTAGTCACATAGCTGTGAAATGCCATCTCATTTTGGGGCACATGAACTTGAACTATGTGAATGAGTGAGAAAATTTTGTTTGATAACCAAGCCTGTAATTTTGGGCACAGTAACATGGAACTATTTTAAAAGAACCTGTACCATTTGATTGTATTCTTGAATGTGTATGCTGAATCATAGGTGAGTCAAATATAATTTTCACCCATGACAAGGATTTAAAATAAGGGATATTTTCATATAATTTTTTCTAGAGAGCAATTTGATGATCCTGAAGTTGTCGTGAAGCAGAAGGTAGAAGCAAACAGAATAGAAGTAAGGATCTAGAAGCTACAGATACTCTTGCATGGGGAAATATTTGAATAAATAAATACATTTTAGAAAATGAAGAATAGCTCCCTCTGAAATGACATTTCTGCACTGAAAATATTGTTGAAAAACATTTTTAAAATGTTAATGTAATGTTTTAAAATTCTGAGTTTGAAACTATCACTGAACATTGCTTCACTTGGTAACCTCTTTGGTGTAACTCTGTAGCTCCTATTCATATAATGACCATCTTACTGCTTGTTTTATCCTTAATTGTAGTGTGATTTTCAGATGGTGTTTATAATATTTCAGCAGCTGTTCTGTACATGCACTTAACATTTAGCCTCTTAACAAGAGCATCAGATTGGACTTAGCAGCAACACAAAAAAATACTGGGAAATTGAAGAAAGAAAGTGGTTAGTGGTAAAAAAGTCTGTTTTCCCCATTCAAAAATACTTACTACAATGTTAATTCAATATTAACTCACATATTGGGTTAGGATCGTGTGATACATCTATCTTCTGCTTGAAATATCCTGTTTATTAACTATAATCCATGCTCATTTAGCATGAAGAATCACATCTGAACTGTAAAAACATAATGATCTTAGCTTCTTTCCCCAAAGTGAAGGTTATTGCCAATCCTAAAGAAATTCACTCAATGTTGGTTTCTCATTTTTATGAGTACTTATACTATTGTTTAATTACCTAAGATGCTGCCTTCAGGACAGGTTGCTACTGGTCTTCTAGGCCTTGGTAGTCATCTTGTTGATACTGATACAATATTTATTCTTACTGAAGTTGTTAAGATGTCAGTGTTTCAAGAAAAATACCTGTATATTCTGCATATCTAGTATCATTTTCTAATTTACATTATTCTTGAACACATTGGTAGGCTGATTATTCCGGATATAAAGTTGGTCATATTCTATCCTGCTGTTGATTTCAGCCAACAGGTTTCTAAGATTCCCAAAAAAATAAATCCCAAGGAATGGGCCAGCATTCTGGAGAAAAATTATTCATGGAAAGCATCTGGCAAAGGATCTTTTCATTGCATTTAATATCAGGGAAGTCAAAAGGTATGAATATTTTCAAAAATATAGCTGGAAATGTTTCAGGTGGCTTGAAAAAATTGCATGATCATTCACAATGCATGTCAATTCCATCCCATCTCTGTCTTTTGTTCTTTTTCTTTTTTTCTTTACACATCTGATCACTTGCTCTTTTATAGTGTTTCTGACACTAGGACCTCTGTAAGAGATAGAAAAGGGATTAGTTGAACATAGAAGTTAGCTTGATTTTTATCCAATTTTAGTTAAAATCATATTCAATCTTTATGTCCATATAGCACAGAATATCTAGAACATAATTTCCCATCCTTATTTGTCTGATTGCATTTTATTTATTTATTTATTTATTTATTAATAGGTTTTATATACCGCCCTTCTCCCGAAGGACTCAGGGTGGTGAACAGCCAACTAAAATACATATAGACAAATATAAATATTGTTAAAAAAGAATGAAATCCTAGGCTGCCCCAATAAAAATCTAAAACCCCCAATTAAAATAAATTAAAACTTTGTACCCCATCCCAACTAATCTAAAACCCCATTTAAAATCCCATTTGAGTCAGCTCAGGCCGGCCTGCTCGAAGAGCCAGGTCTTCAGGTCACGTCTGAACGCCCTCAGGTCATTGGTCGTTCGTAGTCCCGGGGGCATATTTTGAGAAATATTGCACAGAAACTTGCTTATTTAGAGGGCAGTTGTGTGGGTTTGAAATAAGGAAATTATTTTTTCATTACAACTTAGTTTTTTAAAAAAATAATGTTGTATATTTTGTCCCCTGGAGCACAATGATTATTATTCTGACCTTTGGTTTTTCTAACATCCATAGTTATTTTATGAATGTCCTGCTCCATTATTATTTTGCGAATCATCAGTGATTTTATCCAGCATCAGTGATTTTATCTTTTTCAAGTAGGCTATGCCAAGCAGAATTCCTCCTTTAGTATAATTTTTATAGAGGAGTTATATAACCTTAAGATGCAGCATTATTTTCTGTCATACCTAATGAAATCCTGCTGACTAGGCATGCATTGAGAAACATAAAGAGTGGGATAGCTTAGTTTAAGAACAGATGGCAGGTAGGGATTTAATAGATGCATGACTTGAAAGACTAGGGATATTCCTGAGTAGATTCAATAGCTCACTTTATGTTTTTTAATATATTGCACTAGGGAGGTGTTTTATTATGCTTTCCTCCTATTCTCAAGCTGGCAAGAAATTAAGCTGCCCTAAATCTTGCTGCCCCCACAGTCTTTACCAAACATTTGAAATAGTTCAGTGCTGTGCTGTTGTTCATAAAACTTTAGCATACATTTTAAGGGCCAATCTGGTGGTTGTCTTGGTTGAAATTCCAGCCCTGCCCAAATTCATCCACCACATGAGAAGCTTTTTCTAATTGGATGCACAATGTATTGGTTAGTCCATATACACTGCATCCCCCCCCGCCCCGTGGCATTGTCAACCAATCAAGCATTAAAAAAATAATCGTTGAAACTGTCAACCAATTGCAGTTTTGAATTTTACCAATTTTGTTCAGGTCTGTCTCAGAGGATTTAACATTTTTACCAAATAGTCATTTCAAAGCCTTAGAAAAGACACCTCATACTTGTCATAGCACAGAGACCACGTTTTTGATTAGCTTTGAATCTGAAGGTTACTGCTGCAGCTGTGTTTTCTGCCCATCAATTACTGTCAGCTCTGAGTGCTGCAGAATTTAGATAATGAGAAGATACCCTTTTATATAGGTCACCATAACCTTAAGAACAAAAACCAGAGATAAGATAAGAAACCTGGATTACATCTCACAAACATTCCAATACAATTTTTTTCCAGTAAAGTAAAAATAATTGGCAAATGTTTATTTTTTGTATCCAGCTTGGAAACTTTAGTTGCTATTATTTCTCAGGTTAGATGGTATTAGGTCATTTATTTTGTTCTGTGAGGACAGAATCCTCATTGAAGTACCTCATGCTTCACACCGATGAAAAAAAGCAATCTCAAATATATGAGATTAGCTTGATTCAAGTTGTTTCCAAAATTTGAAAGCAATTCAACACTGTTGGATATTTCATATCTAACTAATGCCATTATCCATTATTGGTGCATATGCCCAGAGCATTCTAGTTACAAACTCTGCAGTATCTGTTTCCTTATTTCTCCTTACAATCCAGTTTACTTTTTATGTTTTTCTGGGCAAGGCCTTCTCTTAATTTCTTGTTCTTGTAATGTAATCCAGATTCCGGTGACATAGTGTTATCCAGTTCTTTAAAGGTCTACTATAATTTCACATTCTGGAATTATTTCTCTTCCTCCTTCCATCTTTCTGGAAGTGTGATGGCCTTTAAAGGATTTAAACATCTTTTTGTTAACTAGTAGGACAATCTGGCTGTTTTATCAGATTTTTACTCAGCTGCAGTTTTAAGTTAATACCTAAGAATTACTAAAAAAAGACATATGCCGGATATATTTTAAAATCTACTGATTTGTAGTGGTCATTTTAGTATTAATATTTGCTCACTGGGCTGCTGCTAGGTTCTGAGTTAATTTTTATTGGATTGACTTGCAAACATTGTGGATTTCTTTGGCTAAATATATATGATAATGGCAACAATGATAATTCTGAAATATACATTCAATAGTAGCTCTTACTCAAATGCTAATTCAGAAAGGGTTTTTTAAAAATTTGTACACATTTTTCTGTTGAATACTGATCAAAACTTACCTCTTGGGAATATAGAACATTATGAAAGACTGGAGGGAAATGATACAATAAATACAGAGTGCTTATTTTGAGTTAGGTTCTTTAATGTTAACACTTTATCCTTCAAAGAAATCAGTGTAACTGGGTTTAGCCAGTTAAATGGTTAATATTCTTTCTTAAAAGCCAACAGAATTTAATTTCTAATAGGCTTGGGTTGGATTGGAAATAGCTGTCAAACTAGTTACTGATGCCTAACTAATTAAATTGGAGACATGGGGGTAACTATAACATTTTAAACATTACTGTTAAACTTTGGCAACCATTTAGATGAGCTACCTTGTTTTCATAGAAGACCGAGTAAACAAGGTTTGCATGAGATGTTTGCTTGCCAGAGAAACATTCCAGTTGTAGCTGAATTCTGTGACTTCTTATATTTTGCATGTAGTGTCAAGACTGATCTACACCAGACATGATTGACATACAGTATATGTTGTGATATAAGGGATTAATGCTTCTTGATACTATTAAGATTATATTAATATAATCTCAGGAAAATCTGGGTATGGTGTCACTTTTTACAATGTGAATATATAATATTTGCAGGAAAGAGTTAATGCCACAAGTTTGTGATACTTCTTAGTTCATGAGAAAACATTATTTTTTGCCTTATTCACTTCAAGTCATACAGAAATTTTTAATATTTATGCAACTACAAGGCTTTGGTGATGCAGTGGTTAGAGTGCAGTATTGCAGACTACTTCTGCTGACTGTCAGCTGCCTGCAATTTGGCAGTTCAAATTCCACCACGCTCAAGGTTGACTCAGCCTTCCATGCTTCCGAGGTCAGTAAAATGAGGACCCAGATTGTTGGGACAATGTGCTGACTCTGTAAACCGCTTAGAGAGGGCTGCAAACCATTGTAAAGTGGTATATAGGTCTAAATACTATTGCTATTTGGACAATTCAAGTAATAATTTTTCTTGGTTATAACAGAAGATAGCAATCTAGACCTCTTACTTGTTCTACACAAATAATATTTGTTAGCTTTCTTAAAAAGAAAAATAGTTGCTGTTAAATTCAGAGAGCTGTGTATATTCCCATTTTATTTGAATTTGCTATCTCTACATTTTTAATGTATGTTTTAGTTGTGTGTCTCATCTAATTTCTTCTTTTTCTCATACTAATTTTTCATTCTCAAATACCAATCACCATAACTCTATATGCAGGACAACATTGATTTTCTATCTAGATTAATATTTCTTTACTGGATATTTTGCTTACATTTAATGTTCCCGCAAAGGAGGTGTAAGAGTAATGTTAGAAATATGCAGAAATCAAGGTAGAAACTCTGTGTAGGAATACATAGGATTAAACTGGCTGTTTTCTGTAGATCTCCTGCTTTTTCATAAATTCTTTTGAGAGCTATATACCTTTTTCTCCCGTATGACATATTGTTCATTTTATTTATTGTTTATTTTCTGTTTTGTGCTATTTTGATCTGATTATACACATCGTTGCTGGCTTAGAAGTCATATTGTGTTTGGATTCTGAGTACCCAATGATGAAAAAGATGCCCACAGGAGTGTAACTGGATCTATAGGCCTATACCTTTCAGCCAATACAAAATGAAAACGACAAAACCACATCCTTGGTGACATAAAAGTTAATATTTACCTCTCTACTGCCTATTTCTGCTTCTGAAACTATTATTCCCATTCACCTTGATGTGGTGGGTAGAAGGTTTATTAAAGATACAGTTCAAACATTATCAAATCATTTCTCTAATGGATAACATAAGAAGGATCTCATTTTCATTCATTCATGATGAAGGGGATAATTGCATAAATCAAATGTACCTCAGAATGTCAATATCACCCAATGAATACTTCCTGTCTTCATGTTGATTTTGAAAAGAGATAATATTTTTTATTTCATTTTCCACATCATGTACCTTAACATATATTAGTTTTTACACTACCCCCTGGGTTCCCACACTAAAATAGGTAGTCTTACCCAAATCTGCTCTCCAGATTTGTTGACTTCAACTGTTGGAATTGTCTACCTGGCATATCTATTCCTGAGAATTTTGGGTATTAGTTTACATCAGGGGTGTCAAACTTGATTTCATTGAGGGCTGCATCAGGGTTGTGTTTGACCTTGGGAGGGCCTAGGGGCATATTAGGGGGACATGGCCAGCTCAATGTCACTTGTGATGGAACAAGCACTCTACCAGTGAAAATGAGCTTGACGGCCTCCTGTAACCTTCTGCCAGCAAAAATGGAGCTTGAAAGGGCTGCTTGAGGTCCCCTTGAGCTCCATTTTCCCTGGCAGAGACACCACAAGCTGATCCTTTGCTGTACCCAGGCCATATCTAAGCACCCTGTGGGCCAGATCTAGCCTCAGGTCTTGAGTTTAATACTCCTAGTCTACATATTTGAAGAGTACTAGGCTTGGCAAAATCCACACTCTGTAGCTCTAAATACATCATTATCCAAAGCTTTAACAATAAATATATTGCTGCCTTTCCTTAATTTTTGCACTGCATTATCTCAACTTCTCCTAAGTGTCTATTTTTAGGAAAGTACTTGAAATCTCTAATCTGACTTCATTTAAACCGTGGGAGAACTCTCACTTCTTTTACTGCCTCCCTTCCAACTCTTATGATTTTATGAAATACCTTCCACTTAATTACCAAGGCATTTTGAGTTATAGATATAGGATATAGAGATCCACACTGATTCCTATGCTGACCATATCGCATGTGGTCTGATACTAAAGGACAGAATTTGCTGAAGAATGTAGAATGGTGCTTCCTGCTACCTAAACCAAGAAATTACTCTCACTCCCTTGTAGGAAGTAGAATTATTATATAATAATACTATTATTATTACAGAAAGCAGTTTCAGGAGGGAATATTCTTGAAAATCTAAGTCATTGAAGAATCTGGGCACTTTTATATGTGACAGGTGTTTTGGCACCGCCTTCTGGAATTTAACTTTGCAGTTTAACATTTCTGCACTTATATAATTCATTCCTATTTAGAAGGGGAAAATTACAATTCTCTCTTTGTGTGCAGGACGGCGCAGTGATGATGGAGATGGTCTCTGCTCCAGTGGTTTGAGTCTTAGTATTGTGTGGTAGGATGAGCTCCAATCACTTTTCTTAGCTGCTATCCACCCAACAGTTCAAAAGCATGTTCTATGTGAGTAAATAAATAGATACCACTTTGGTGGGGAGACGTGCTCTATGCTGGAAGATAGATTCCTGCTGGCTCTGAACCTTCCCAGTTGTAGTGCTTGTTTATGAGGCAACTCCAGAGAAGGAAACCAGGATGACACTGCAGGAAGAGCACTAATCTTTTTTTCTGGTGCAAAGTGAGCTCATCCTTCTGTGGTGTACCATGAGAAACATGCGAGTGTGTCCTGCAACAGAACTGGTAAATGGACTGCCAAAATCCTACTGTGCAATAGCATTGTGGACTCCTGGTGAATATAACTGCTCCTGATGATGATGATAATAATAATCATAGTAATAGTTGTTGTTATTGTTGTTATTGTTGATGATGGGATCGTAAACTGGACACAGGCAGAGCTGGACAGCCTGGATAGGAAAACGAAAAAACTGATGACCATACACTATGCACTGCACCCACATAGTGACGTTGACAGGCTATATTTGCCCAGAAAAGCAAGCGGCAGAAGACTTTGTGAAGTGATGTGAAGCAGACGGTCGAAGAAGAAAAGCATGCTCTGGCAGATTATGTGAAAGACAGTGTTGAACCAGCTTTGATGGAGGTCAACAATAGGAAGCTGTTCAAAGTGCAGCAAACCAAGAATCAATACAGGAAAACAGCGATGCAAACTCGGGCTGACAGCTGCTGTAACAAAGTACTGCATGGACAGTTCCTTGAAAAGATCCAAGAAAAAGTAGATAAGGAATAGACCTGGTTATGGCTGACCAACAGAACACTGAAGAAAGAGACAGAAGGCCTGATTCTTGCAGCCCAAGAACAAGCCATCAGAACGAATGTAATCAAAGCCAGAATAGAAAAATCTGCTGATGACCCCAAATGCAGACTCTGCAAAGAAGCGGATGAAACCATTGATCATATACTGAGCTGTTGCAAGACAATAACTCAGACTGACTACAAACAACATTACAACACAATCTCTCAGATGGTTCACTGGAACTTGTGACACAACTACCATCTGCCTGTAGCAAAGAACTGGTGGGATCATAAGCCTGAAAAAGTGGTTGAAAATGAACATGCAAAACTACTGTGGGACTTCCGAATACAGACTGACAAAGTTTTGGAACACAATACCCCGGATATCATGATTGTGGAGAAGAAAAAAGTGTGGATCGTTGACATTGCCATACCTGATGACAGCAGAATCGATAAGAAACAACTTGAAAAAGTCATCAGATATCAGGACTTCAGAATCGAACTGCAGAGACTCTGGAATAAACTAGTGCAGGTGGTTCCAGTGGTAATCTGCACACTGGGTGCTGTGCCTAAAGACCTAGGCAAGCACTTAAAAACAATTGGCGCTGACAAGATCACCATTGGTCAGCTGCAGAAGGCCACCTTACTGGGATTTGCTCACATAATCTGCCGATACATCACACAGTCCTAAACATTTGGAAAGTGTTCAAATAGTGATTTGTGATACGAAACCCAGCATGGTTATCTTGTTTGCTGTGTATACTGTCATTTTTGTGTATAATCATCATCATTATCATCATCTGTGTGCAAAGTAGTTAATATTTTGGTATTTTGTTCAACTTATTTATCTTTGGAAAGAGGAGATTTGGAGGCTTTGCATGGATAGTTTTGTTTCTTTATTTGGAAAGGGAGTCACATGACATTCTTTATACTGACAATAGTATTTCTGGCTTCAAGAATTCAAAAATAGCTGCATGCTCTCTTTATTGTTCCTCAAGGTTATACATATCATTACCTAACACAAACACTACTCCTGCTTGAAAAAAAGGTTAACTTTGCAAGAGAACAGTCAGATGGTAAAACTGGAAATATATAAAAGTTGCCTGATGATGATTTCCATTTCTTTTATTTCAAATTTTACTTGAGAGAAAGCCGGATGAAATTAATAAAGTTGATATGTGGGTATTTAACACTTCATACTTTCTAAAATAGGGTTTGAGAACATGTGGCTTTTCAGATATTGTTGAATTACAACTCCAGAACTATAAAAATTCAGAGGAATATAATATGAACTTTTAATTGTTATCCTGTGGTCACATACCTGGCTTTGATTGGGAGACATTTAACTGGTAAATAATATGTTTGAATTAATGCTGTGTTAGTTTCAGGTACCACATTTTAGAAAGATACCATATTATCCAAGATAATAAGCCTAGAAGGAAAAATCCATGAGAAACAGTTGAAGAAGGAAAATGGCAGAAAGACATCTAAGATATTGCTGAGCAATATTTTTGGGCAAATCTCTCTTTCCCCTTACCAGTTATACAATAAAGCAGTACAAAAGATAAGGAGATTTTTCCTTAACTCACATTTCCTTATGTAAAGCGAAAGTCCCAGCATCTTTTAAAAATATGTTTTAATTTTTTTGGGAGATAATAAAAGTTATTGCTATCAGTGTCCTTCACTTCATGTCTATTGATCTGGCTACCTCACTTCCTAGACTAAAAATTCCAAGGAGGAATTCCTGGTGGATCTTTCTTCTTGGGTTAAAAAAGGGTTGCCCAAGAAAATGGGGCTAGACAGTGGCAGAGAGACAAAATTGATCTGTCAGTGTAGGATTCCCTTCCATAGAGTTTCACAAGCTGGTGCAGCTGTAAGCCCAAAGTTTTATGACAGAGCAAGGTTATGGATATGAAGATGTTGGAGACTGGTTTCTGACAAATCAAGACTCTAGAAGCTTCTCTATATATATTCATTGCGAGCATGCCTCATTTAGGGGTGTTGTTATCTTATTTGTTTCCCAAATAACTGAGGAGACCTTCATTTTGTTCTTTGAAATTGTTGTCACATCCTAAGGCTAGATGTCTTGCTAGGATCTGGCTTGATGTTATCTGAGTCTGCCCTCATCTGTTTCTGTTTCAAGTAATTGATTGCCTCTCAATTTCCAAGCGTGGCAGTTTGTCAGATCAACACTGCAGCCTCTGATTATGAGGAGTCACCACAACATTTTGCCTGCTTTGACCCCACTCACTTTTATAGGCAAGCAGTAGAAGTTAGATAAAGGGAATATTGTGCAATAATGTGGAACTGAAACATAAAGTGCACTTCATGACTATATTGTGCGTTCTCTAACAGGCCGGTGCGTTCCCACAGAGAGGGTCTGCTCCGGGTGCCGTCGGCCGCTATGTGTCGTCTGGCGGCGCCAAGGAGTAGGGCCTTCTCTGTGGGTGCCCCCGCCCTCTGGAATATTCTGCCACCGGAGCTTCGTACCGGCACGGACCTGAGGGCCTTCAGGCGCGCGTTGAAGACCTGGCTCTTTGAGCAGGCCGGCCTGGGCTGAGAAAATGATTTTAATTTGGTCTCCATTTTTAATTCTAAATTGGGTTTTAAGGGGGGGGGGTGGGGTTTTGTTAGTTTTATCAAGCAGCCAATTTAATTTAATCTTTTTTAACTTTTGTATTCTTTGTGGGGTTTTTAGATGAGCTGTTCACCGCCCTGAGTCCCTCGGGAGAAGGGCGGTATATAAATGGAATAAATAATAATAAAAATAATAATAATAAATGGAAGATAATCTGTTTTGGTTATTTTGGGACACATGATATAATGTTCTGAGTAAGAAAAGGCAGAAGTAAGGCCAGAAAGTCTACTGTAGTTCGAAGTCAACGGTCAGATACAAGAGAGAGAAATAAGTAAGCCAAACCCACACTGATGAGAGGAAATTCACATTGATGTTTTAGATTAAATTTTTAAGTAATGGTAGCAGTAGTTAGAGCCTGGTTATATGAACCCATATCCCTCTGCTAGACCAAATACTTTGTGAGCAGAAAATTCCAGGTTCAATTCTGGGCACTGCTAGGTAGGGATGGAAAAACTGCCTGAAACTCTGGAATGCTACTGATTGTTTGGACCAATGGTCTATAGGTTAATTTCACACATTGTACTAACTTTTGTAGCATGGTTTACAAACCAAGTGATTGGATTTTTATAACATTCTAGATCTCAGGCTAGCAATTTAATCAGCAAAAATCCTGATGACTATGAGATAACAGTAAAGATCATATTCTGTGTCTCTTTCCTGCTTTTAGTTCTTGTATAGATTTTTTAAGAGAAGATCTGGTACCTTCTTAAGCTTAACAGAGTTTGTGTACCTTGACTCTATAAGGCATTTTCCTATATTTTAATGTTCAATTTGGTCACAGTTGCTTATCTAATCAGGTTGTGTTATGAATTAGCAAGTAAGGTAGTTCAGCTTATGGATACAAATAAAATTGCAGACATGTTTAATTGATTAATATAATCTCCAAAACGTTTTGTAACTAAACAAAGTGGTACTCAATTGTCAAGGAAAAGCAGCTGATCAGCACAAAATATAGCAAGCTTAAGAATAATATTTTGGTCTTCTGATGCTTCATATTAAAGCTGTTTACTGCTGAAAATGAGTAGAGAATTAGATTTAAATGTGAATTTAATGTATGCATATTCCTCAGATGAAGGCTTAGACACTGAATTATGAATTATAGTATGGCTGGATGAGTCTACCATCCTCATTTTGGAGAATTTTACTGTCACTCAGTTTCATTTGGTTGATTAAAACTTAAACGTGTATTAATCTCCTAGAAGATATTGGCTGGATTGACATATGCACTAGTTTGAACTCCGATGTGTACTGCAATATTAAAAAAATCTTGCTGTACAAGACTTCTGTGCCTCTTCCTATTTCAAATTAAAAACTAATAATGAAAAATCAGTAGGATTTATCCTGAAATACCGGATTTAAATTTCAACTTTAAACTTGTCACAGAACTTCTACTGTATGTATACTTTCCTTAGTAGATCTTCTGTTGTATGTATACTTTCCTTAGTGGGCTTCCACAAGACTTTGTTTTCTTCAAGTTTTTTTAAGGCTGCCTTTAGAAGGCAATTTTAAGTGAGCACTTTTTAAATGTTTATCATTAACAGGAATAATTAATCTGTAGTTTAAATACAAGAAAATCATCATTTCTCAGCTCTACACTGTGGTTGTTTTCTTAACTTAGAAATTATTGGCATTTTCACATCTATGTTTTCTGAATCAATGTTATGATCATTCCAGAGTTATGAATTGTGGTTATATAAATGTTGGGAATTATATCCCATTAGGTTTTGCTCAGAACCCTGTGCATTAATCTGTCCCTACCTTTCCTATTTCAGTCTTAAAGAGTTTGTAGACATCTAAATCACCTTCTGTATTGGTGTGAAGGATACACAAAAATACTATATTGCAGTCTTTTTTTCCCTTTAATTGGCTATTATAAGTGTTAACTTGTTTATTATATGAGGATTCTGCAAGATATTTTCTTTTCCTTTCCTTTTATAATCATATTATGCAGACTCTGTGGCAATTATCCTTAGTTTGTGATGAATTTTTCTCTTGCTAAGGAAAATATTTGAATTCTGTTATTGGTGAATAATAATTTCTAACAGATTGTAATCCAATCCAGATGAACCAAAATTATTGATATCTACTTAAAAAGAAATATATAAGTATTACTATTCAGAAATATTCTTATTGAAAACTGAAAAGATACACACAAGGTAAGTATTCTTTTCTGAGCTACTTGTTCTCATTTGGTGTATGGTATCACTCTGTCTAGATTTAAATTTTTAATCAATTTTAACCTCCTGTCTCTGGGATTGGATGACTTTGTTCAGACCATTGGATATATGGAAAACCTATAAATCTAAAAATTTTGGCCATACTAGCTGGGGTTGTTGGGAAGTATACTTCAACAACATCTAGAAATCTGTGTTTTCCATCCCTGAAGATTCCACCAATTCTATATTCCTAAGCTTGTAAGGAATTTTAACTTCATGATGATGTCTTTGAAAATGGTTGACCTGATTCAAACTTTTGATCAGGTGGGATGCCTGTTATTGAACTGCCACTCTGAACAGCTTCATTTAATAGCCAATTTGGAGAGATGATAGGAGTTTAATTCAACAATATCTGGATGAAATATAAAGTACTGTATAGGGTAATGTCTCTGGCTGCTGATTGTGAACAGTAGTTTGTTGTTTCTTGTCTTGTATCCTGCTTGCTTAAAAAAAAACTACCTCAATCACTAGAATAGAATAGAAGAGAAGAGAAGAGAAGAGAAGAGAATACTTTATTGGCCAAGTGTGATTGGACACACAAGGAATTTGTCTTGGTGTAAATACTCTCAATATACATAAAGAAGGAACATTCATTAAGAATCAAGAATCATAACGTGCAACACTTAATGATAGTCATAGAGTACAATCAACAATCAAATCATACTAGGAAACAGTCAATATAAATCGTGAGGATACAAGCAACAAAATTACAGTCACAAGTTGATACAGAGTCACAAGTTGATACAGAATCACTATTCTGCCCTCCTCATCCATTTCTCTTTGGTCACTGACATGATCCTTATAAATCTGTTCACTATTCAGCACATATTTTGATTGAGATGATTTTAGAGATCAATATTCATTTGAAGCCAGAACTTTTGCTTTTAGGGTTAGTCGATTAATAGTTTAAAAAAAAATCTATGGAAGGTTATTTCAGTATATGATTACTGCAAAGAGATTACTGTATGCACAAAGTTGAAATATTTGACAATGGAGGAATGGTTGATAAGGTTGACAGAACAGGCGCTAAGCACCAGATCCATAGAAGCTGTGGTTTACTGCAATAGGCAGGACCTGATGTATAGAATATGCTGAAATATCTTTGAGACAGTCCAGTACATAGTGGCAGAATGTAAGATGCAGGCAGGAACAGCATACACTGAACAGCACAACGCAGTAGCTGGCATTGTATACAGGAACATCTGCATGGCATATGAGCTAGAATCTCCCAAATCCTGATGGGAGAATCCATGGAATGGAAGAACTGGGCTAAGGTCCTGTGGGACATGCATATCCAGACACATAGACAGGGAGTGGCCAATTAACTAGATATTGTGGTAATAGAAAAAGACCAGAAGATAGCAATACTGATATGTAGCAGTGCTAAAAGACAAGAACATCAAGAAGAAGTATAAAAATTGTACAAGGCTTGAAATAATAATTAGAGAGTATGTGGAAAATAAAGGAGCACTTGGACCCCAGGAATGACATTAGAGCTCTTTTTCCAGAAGAGTGCAGTGCTAAGATGCTGTGCAGGACCCTCAAGCTCCCAGGCTTGAGGATATGAGATTTAGAAGCATACATACCATGAGGAGGGATTTTTTAAAAAACAAGCCTGTTTATGATTTCTTCATTCACTATTCTATGATAGGAGGGAGTGCAGAGTAAATCTGACTGTGGTACTGCATCAGTGCTCACTGGGGGGAAAATGGTCTAGGTTCTTATTTTTCCACTAAATTGTTTTCTCTCTTTTAAACCATTTTCTGATAAAGACAAATTATACTTGTTTGATTATTGCTTTACTGCTAAGAATGGAGTTTTATAGTTTGTTTTCCTGTAGCCTTGCTTTTAATTTGCATTTATATTTGTTTTTAATCCTGTTGCACGTCATACTGACTACTTGGTTCTAAGCAGAAGGTAACTCAGTTATTTTCAATTAAGAATGAAACCATGTAATCATATAGATCTAGAAAATATTTATTGTGAATTTTGCAGGGATTGTTGTCAGTTGCATGTGGGTAGGATTGTGATCAAAGGTGATAGTCATGATTTGATTATAAATTCACTTGACATCCCTTAGGCTTTGTTAATTTTATTTACATAGGCACTCATCTCAAGTACATGACTCTGAGTAACTTAATATTAAAAACAATTAAAATATATACGAAGATTGAAATAAAACAAGAAACAAAACATACAACAGCTGGAGAATCATAAAAAATAGACATAGCCAAGAAATGATTACAAATAAGGTGTTCAAAGCCTTCTGAAAGGCCAACCTAATCTCAGTAGAGATGATTTATCAAAGGATGAACAGAAAAGGATTTTCTTTTGGGTCCTATAAGCTCATATTCCTTGGCTGATAGTAGCGATAACATGCTTCTCCTGCTGTTAAATTGAGTAAAATGGGTAGAAACAATTGAGAGCAAACATCCAATAAGTAACCTGGTCCCCAGTCATGAAGAAAGCCCTGGGCTGGTTTAGATAATAAATAAAGCCATGTTCTATAAGTTTCAGATTGTTTATACTGTATTTCAGTCTTATATTATTTCAAGATATGCAATCATATGTAATGTTAATTAGTGCGTGTGCAGCTGTCTGAGATTATGATACTCAATATTTGCATTTAAGAACATAATCTATCAAATAATAAATGAATAGTTAATGTGATGACCCGGGGGCATGGCACAAAGGCAATATAGTCACATAAGTAAGAAGAGTCTTCCTTTAATACCTCCAACTTTGCCCCCAATGTCCAGTTACCTTCGGCTGGAGAAAAAAACTCACCCAAGAACAGTCTTTAAGCGGAGGAAACTCAGTCAGAAAACAAAGTACATATAAACTGTAAATAAAAATCCACACAAACCATGCCGCAGCAATTAACTGGACAGGGCAGGATAAGGAATTGCTGACTTCAAAGGCCAACAAAACACACACAGTTTGGAGGATGCCAGGAATCCAGATAAGCCTCGACAAAACAAGATAATACACAATTTGTTTCCAACAAATTTCTGTACGCACACTCCTTTTTTAAACACTGTGTTCCTAGCTGCAGCTAATGAAGGGAATCAGGGCCCTTTCCTCCCCTGTAAGCCACACAACTCACATTGGTTCCTTCTCTGTTCCTCCCTGCATGCCCTAGGATGAAGAGGGGGTGGGCCTGGATCTTTCTCTGAATTCCATCTTCTTTGCTCTACCTCTCTCCTGCTCTGCTCAGCCAGAATATGCCTTTCCCAGTTTCTTCCACAGCCAATGGAGCCACACTCACACTCCCTGTCAGCTGCTCGGCCTCCCCCTTTGAATCAGATTCTGACAGGGGCATGACAGTTAAAGTCTATTGTTTTAAATCAATCTTTTAGCTTTTCAAAGTGATTTTCATCAGCATGAATGTACACAGTCAGTATTAAGAGCTATAATGTCACTGTACTTACTATTACACTTCTCCATAAACCCTATTAATAGTAGAGGTCAACTAGGATCAAGTGCTTTATCACATAGTCCAAAAACTTCTAAAGTATCCAATGTGTATTTATTTTTCAAATCTGTTGCATTCTAAATCAAGTGTACAGGGAAGATGCTCTGAAATAGATTTGCTGCTAAATCAAATCTAGTAAAGCCAGGTAATAATTCTTGTATACAGCAAATAATAATTCCAATAGACCAGGGTGTCAAACTCACATCGTCACAACGATGTCACGTGATGTATTGGGACTCCCCCCCACCTTCATTGAACCGGGCATAGGCATAGCCAACATGTTACGCATCCAGCCTGTGGGCCGGCAGTTTGACAGCCCTGCAATAGACAGTAAAGCTAAAAGAAAACTGTAGAATTACAGACCTATTAAGTACAGTCAGAGGTTAACCCCCTTGTTAATGGCTGGTACATTGGATAGATTCTAAAAACATTCTGGCCATTATTTTGCATTCATCTTTACATTGGATCCTCCCCCACTAAATAATCTAGCATTATATGCAAGAGTTTTAGATTTTGAATTGTTATCAAGACAGAATCTGTGGCATAAATTACCTATCAAAACAAGAAAATGCATATCTTGGGGTGCTCCTTTATGTAAATGGGGTGATAATTTTCTCTCAAACCCCATTGGGTTTAAGAAGAGCATTATACTCTCTTGCTTGCTATTATGAGAAGCAATGTTTAGAGATTAATTATGACAAAATCAAAATAATTGTGTTCAATAAAAGGGCAAGGATTCTAAATTGGTCACTAAATAGGCATAGTCTAGAATAAATAAATTATTTTATATTCCTTGTAGAAAGGTGAGTCTATAACAGTGTTGTCAACCTTGGCAGATTTAAGGTGTGTGGACTTCAACTCCCAGAATTCCTCAGCCAGAATAGCTGAAGTCCATACATATTCAAGCTGCCAAGCTTGAGAAACACAGGTCTGTAGACATTATGTGACACAAAATGCAGCTAAACCCACATCAGCTATTCAGGATAGTGCTCAGTTCATATCTGCTACAATGAGATGCATTTTGGCAAAGACTAGTGGACAGTTCCTTCATGGAGGATAACTTGGCATTTATGGATGATATTTTTTTTACTGTTAATCAAGCCTTTTAATTTCTTATAGACTCTCCCTATGTGTTAGCTGATCCCTGTATCCCAAAACAGAAAAAAAGACTTGGGAAATAAATAGTTAATGTTTCCATTTATCTATTTCTAGTTATATTGGACCCGTGCCCTTCCTGGCTGGTTTCGGCCGCCAGGGAGACGACACGAGGCTGGCTCCAGGGGATTGTCAACGCTTCCTTGAGAGAGGGGGTGCTCCCTACCGCCCTGAAGGCGGCGGTGGTGCGCCCCCTCCTCAAGAAGCCTTCCCTGGACCCAGCTATTTTAAACAACTATCGTCCAGTCTCCAACCTTCCCTTCGTGGCGAAGGTTGTTGAGAGTGTGGTGGCACGTCAGCTCCCCCGGTACCTGGAGGAAGCTACTTACCTCGATCCGTTCCAATCGGGCTTCAGGCCTGGACATAGCACTGAGACGGCATTGGTCGCGTTGGTTGATGATCTCTGGAGGGTTCGTGACAGAGGGTTCTCCTCTGTCCTGGTCCTATTAGATCTCTCGGCGGCTTTTGATACTATCGACCATAGTATCTTATTGCGATGGTTGGGGGGGTTGGGGATTGGTGGAACCGTCCTTCGATGGTTCTCCTCCTTCCTCTCTGACCGTTCGCAATTCGTGTTGGCGGGGGGGGAGAGGTCCACCTCTAGGCCCCTGGTTTGTGGGGTGCCTCAGGGGTCGGTCCTCTCTCCCCTCTTGTTCAACATTTACATGAAGCCACTGGGTGAGATCATCCGTGGTCTTGGAGTGAGGTGTCATCTGTATGCAGATGACACCCAGTTGTACATCTCCACTCCGGACCACCCCAACGATGCTGTGGGGGCTATGTCTAGGTGCCTGGAGGCCGTGCGGGACTGGATGGGCGGGAACAGGCTTCGGCTCAACCCATCCAAGACCGAGTGGCTGTGGTTTCCGGTGCCCCGATATAGCCAGCTGACACCTTCGCTGGCTATTGGGGAGGAAGTTCTGCCCCCCACAGAGAGGGCTCGCAACCTGGGTGTCCTCCTGGATGTACGGCTGTCACTTGAACATCACATCGCGGCCGTCTCCAGGGGGGCGTTTCATCAGATCCGTCGGATCTACCGGTTGCGGCCTTTCCTGGATTGGGACGCCTTGCGCATGGTCACTCAGGCCCTTGTCACCTCTCGCCTGGACTATTGTAATGCCCTCTACATGGGGCTCCCTGCGGGGAGCATCCGGAGACTCCAGCTGGTGCAAAATGCAGCCGCGCGGGTGATCATGGGGGCGTCACGTAGCGCCCATGTGACGCCTCTCCTGCGCGAGCTGCATTGGTTGCCGGTGGCTCTCCGGGTTCGCTTCAAGGTTCTAGTTTTGACCTTTAGGGCGACCCATGGCATGGGACCAGGTTACCTTCAGGACCGCATTCTGCCAGTGTTCTCCAACAGGCCGGTGCGTTCCCACAGAGAGGGTCTGCTCCGGGTGCCGTCGGCCGCTGTGTGTCGTCTGGCGGCGCCGAGGAGTAGGGCCTTCTCTGTGGGTGCCCCCGCCCTCTGGAATACTCTGCCACCGGAGCTCCGTACCGGCACGGACCTGAGGGCCTTCAGGCGCGCGTTGAAGACCTGGCTCTTTGAGCAGGCCGGCCTGGGCTGAGAAAATGATTTTAAATCTGGTCTCCATTTTTAATTCTAAATTGGGTTTTAAGGGGGGGGGGGTTTTCTTAGTCTTATTATGCAGCCGATTTAAATTTAATATTTTTTTAACTTTTGTATTCTCTGTGGGGTTTTTAGATGAGCTGTTCACCGCCCTGAGTCCCTCGGGAGAAGGGCGGTATATAAATGGAATTAATAAATAAAATAAATAAATAAATATTTAAAATAGTATTTTCACTGAAATCTTTGTGTCTCAGTGTTCAAAATGCTTTATTTGAATAAAAAGGGATTCACCTGTGCTCGTTTTATTTAGTGTACCTTATTCTGTTTTATTTCTCTTATTTTATCTTTTTTTAAAGTTAAACACAGTGATAGAATATAAATCAAGAAAGGTAAAGGAGATTAAAAAGAATAAAAAGGTAAAGTAAGAAAGAAAAATAAGTAAGCCTGGGATCTAAAATTTTGTGGTAATTATAGTCTTTTACTAGATCATGAATTATTCATGAAGTTACAAAAGTAATATATTACTTTTTAAAGGAAAATCTAAAAATCACTGCTAAGCTTTAAACTAAGAATATACCAAACCCTGCCAACTGAAACTCAAGGGGATTAATTATAGAAGCTGGCAGATAATGCAAATAAACCTTAAATTGAATTTATTTATTTTAAAGAGTGTGGGGATTCTAACACATCTGGAAATGGGACCAGTTTTATGGAGTATGCTGTACTATTCTGGTGACTAATTTTAACATATAAATTTGTTTGATAATGACTATTTTCTGTTGTGAAATTATGAAATTGTCTGATGGTAATTAAACTAATTATTTACACCAAAAATTAGTGTTTGAAGATTAGATGTTCTGGTGAGTTGGAAAGTGTAGTCCTTTAATTCTCAGCTTTCCTGGAAATACCAAACTGCACCAAACCATCTGTGCTGGGAAAGATGTGCATGCAGTATTAAATATTTTCCAACATATAATCATGATTCAGGAGATATTAAAAGCTAATATACTGGTGAAGAATTCTACCTTGTCCTGTCCCGCTCACACATGCACAAACCACAAGAGTTTGAAATTTTATTGAGGACTTCACCAGCCCCAAAAAGTATTCCCCAGTATTCCACACATAGGAATCAGGACAAGACCCAATGAGTCCAGTTTCCCAAGTCAGGAAAAATATAGACCAAGTCCAGCAAAGACAAATCCACAATCCAAAACCCAAATCCCACAAGCCAAATCCAATTCCAAGGTCCACAGCAAAGCCCAAAATTCAGAAACACAGTCAAAGGTGAAATTCCAAGGCAAGGTACATGATGGCTAAACAAATGCACAGTCTGAAATGAAAGACTTGTTCTCAGTATAGCTCTACTCCACTTGCAGGGATAAATTGCTGTTGACCAATGCAACTCATTAGAAGGGGCGAGGTTGCCTCCTTGCAAGTATCGTCACCGACATCTGTTGCACCTATTTTCTTTCAGCCCTATACACCATCGGACTGCAGATCCCTGCTCATTGGTTGCTGCTGTGCCTCTTCTCCCCTCTTTATTTCTGGCTGGCCTCCTGAGCTTTTTGGCTCCAGTTGCATTTCTTCCTCCCCATTGTCAGCTAGCAATTCATTTGATCACTTCTCCAGCCCTTTTGAAATTTCTGGTCTCTCCTGCTCTTCTTGCCCATCTCCTCCTGCTTCAGAGTTCCCTGCATTTTCCAGATGCTCTGCCATGTCCCCTCCCAAATTCTTGAAGCAGGTTCTTCCTCATCATCTAATCCTGCTTTGAGGGCATCCATGACAAATTCCAGATTCAGGCTCGAGTCAAACCCTGGTTCAACCAGGAAAACTAAATTAGTTAAAGTTTATAAGGCTTACACAGCCAATAGTGGTCTGCATGTGGTCAAAGTTATGACAGATGCTCAAAAAGCTGTGGATGTTGCAATGCCCCCTGTTCATATGAACAAAATTTGTGTAAATTTTTCCTTATAGCTGTCTGCAGCAGTGACCCCCCTGCATTTATTTACTCCCCATCTCACCCCTCTGGATCCCTTGTAGGCCTTGGGTCTGCTTCCCCATTTGGTTCCCATAGGCCCTGGCCTGCTTCTGTGTGGATGCTGCATCTTATTCCCCATCACTGCTTGCACACTTACCCTCTGGAGATCTCTGGAATTCCAGAGTTTGTGCTGGGGAAGGTGAGTAGCCCACTCCATTCCTTGCCATCTATAGACTACATGGTCCCAGATGCTATTTTTAGAGCAGTTGCAATGAATTCTGCAACTGCATCATATGACCCGCGGGGATGCCGAGGAATGGAACAGACTGTTCTCCTTCCCCAATACATAAAGGTTGCCAGAACTTTATAAAAACATGTCTTATTTTAGTCTTGATCAAATAAGCCAACTTTACATTCCCTTTCTTTCACTTTTGAAAATCTTAATCTTTAATTTATTTAAATATTATTCTATGATTTTTCTTCTTTGTCCTATCTTAAAGGCTTCTTTGACTTTAATAAGTTTTACTGTAACTCCAGTAAAAAAAAAACATCATCCAGGTTATTGTCAGACAATAAAACTTCAGACAACTTCTTTTGTATATCTAGTAAACAGTCCTTATCTAGGTCACTCTCTTAGTCTGTCATATGTATTTCCATTTTAAATGCCTTATCTGCCTTGTAATCCCATCTTTTTATTCAGTGTTTCTGATTATATTGCTTTATCATAAAAGATTTGTTTCATCTATCATATCCTCATTAATATATTTTGAACATAGTTGATCCATTCTTGATATTGTTAATATTTTGGCTACTAATTTCTTCTTCTTTGAAGATCTCCCTTAATGCTTCAAATGTTATAGCATTTTGTGCCATTCTGTAAATTCCAATACTAATTGAAACCAAAATCAGGTTTGCATTTTTTTTTCTTTTTGCCTGGACTCTTTAGTCCCCTGAAGTGTGAAATTTAAATGGTAAAGTCTCTAATGTCTGTTACGATTTACTGTATACAAAATAATTTTTATATACAAAAAGCCACTTATTTTATATAACTAGTTCCAAAAGCTTGTAGTAAAACTCTCAATGTTCTAAATTTGTCTGCACCCTGAATTCATTTATAACATTTTTAGTTCAAAATCTTATTTAGCTTTTTGCCATTTATTTCAATTTCTTAAACTTAATTTTTCTTTTGTTAGAAATGAAAATAGACTTAACAGTGGCTTTTCAAGCTTTACTGTTCCAAAGATCTCTAATAGCTTTAAGATGATTACATAGGCAATTTCAGAAACTTAGGTTAAGTTAGAAAGATAAATTAACAAACCTAGTGTCCTTTAAATGGCTCGGCTGCAGTTGTGAACTTAATTACTGATCCCTTCATCCTGGCACCCAAACCCATGGAAAATCACTATCCTGTGGACACATGTGGGCCATCTGTGGAGAAGTTCCAAAGATCGAGTTGACTCACTGATCAACTCACTGATTTTACATTCTTTACTGTGATTATCGCCTTAACTCTTCTAGAGACATATTTAGCTCATCATGCCTCCCCCAATCAACTAACAAATTCATTTCAGTTTTGCTTTATGCTGATAACACAGCCCCTCTGTCCAAAAGTCAAGTGGGTTTCATCTTCAGCCTTCAGGTCTTTGCAAGTTTATTACAAAAAATTATGAGATGATTATGAACTTTTCTAAGAGAAATTACTAATCTTCATCAAAAAGCTTTCCAGTTATACTTATTACTATTACATAAATAACATCACAACAAAACAAAACAAAGTCTTTAAATATTTAGGAATTACTGTACCTTTCAGCCATTTGTTTCTGAACAGAACAATCAAAAGATTAGAATCATAGGATTATTGACAGAATTGTGTGTTTTCCGGGCAGCAGAGGTAATAGCAATATCCTTATTGCTATAAATATATATATTCAAAGTGTTTTATGGTTTCCAGGTTTGCTTTTATAAAAGCCCAGGATCCCCAATCAATTTTAAAAAAATAAACAATATGTTCTGAATTCTTTGTGTTATATCCAATTCTATGTTATGACTGGAAATAGGGCATACCTTTATAAAGATACACAATATGTCAAATTTTTGTGGCAAAAGTGTAATCTTTGACTTTCTGACTACTTTGGATATTTTCTCTTCCTCTTGGAAATAAGATGTTGAACATGATGCTAGATAAATAAGGTATCTTCCAACAGACTGGAATTTGGGAGACCAATTTACTGGAAACAGTGAATCCTTGAGATGGCCTTCACAGCAACTGGATCACAATCTCTTTGCATTTTGGGGATAGTTTGGGTAAAACACTGTTTATTTCCCCTAATTATATGTTCAAACCTCATATATGCTGCGCTATTAGGTACTTCCCCTACTCCTGGTGAAATTTAAAATAGAACCATATATATTATAGAAGGAAGATGTTCAATGTTGCAATCCAAGAGAGATTATGTCCTTGCTAGTTGAAAGATATTGAATCTGTTTTGCATGTCTTATTGCTCTACCAATTTACACAGCTTGGTGCTCAAACTTAATATCCCCCTTGCTGTTAAACTATCTTGGCTGGTTGGATGTGGAGAAACTTTGCCTCCTTTTGGCTGAATAATCTAGAAATAGCTAAGATTTGTGCAGTTGTTGCTGTAGGGAGGCAACTGTTCAAATATTAATCATTTACGCTTGCATATTTGTTTTAGATAATATATAACATTAAGTTTTTTTGGATGTAGACAAACATATTTTAAAAAACCTGCTTAATGGCTCATTTTTTAAAAAATATACTTTATTCTTTGTTCTATCTCTTTGTTTAGTCTTAAATTATGGTGAAAGATAGTTCAATAAAGCTAAATTAAACTAAGCAAAAATATTATATAGTTAGAGCATGGACTACAATGACATTTATCCTTTCAAGTGAACTCTGAAAGTAGAGCAAATGTCACAATCCTGTTTTGCACCACTCAGATTTACATACATGAGATTGATGGTGTAAAAAATTAATAAATGAATTGTATTTTGTGTCTTGCATTGCATGTTTTTGAATTTAACTGAACTTGATTATGAACTGCAATAAGAAGTATCTATTTGGTTTTTTTTTTAAAAAAAAACAATACATTAGAAGTCATCTAGGGAGGGATCAGACATTTCGACCAATCCTTGAACTTGTGCATATGCAACTTTTTTGACAGATTGCTCTGCATTCAAATATCTACTAAAATTACTAATTATTTGTTTATTTATATATTAGTTTTTTTATCCTGCCTTATTTTTGTCTAAAAAGTAATTCAAGGTAGTGAACGTACATAATACTCTTTATTCCACCTGTTTTCCCTTCAACCCTGTGAGATGGATTGGATAGAAAAGAGAGCTTAGCCAGCTTTCATGGCTAAAGGGGGACTAGAATTCACAATATCCTGGTTTCTAGCATAGCAGCTTAACCACTATACAAAGCTGGCTTTTTTCTGTCTGGTAAAGAGAATGACTTAAAGATATATATGTATTCATATGCCATGTTCCATAATTAGTTTTTTTTCAAGGTTCTGCTTGGATATGAGACCATGTATGGCATAACTGAAGTAGTTTTCAAACTTGGCTCTACTTTAGCTTTCCTCACTAGGGGATTCTCAGTCAGTGTACCATGATAATAAAATCTAGCATAGTGAGAGCATTTTTGGAAGAAAGCAAATGGAAAGGCTTCAGAGAGAAAGTTGTTCTTTTAAATCCAAGGATTATTTGAGCTTTGGGCAAAGTAATTGGCAATGTGGGGTGGCAAAGCAGAAAAAAATAGCTTAGCAAGATTGTAGAGTACAGCCTGATAGAAGAGCCAACTGTAGAGATGCCTGCAGAGAAAACTAGTAGTTTAGCAATCTTACTGTGTGTAAAGAACTACAGATAATAAAAACAGAGTGTAATTTACAGAGAAGTCTTTAGATTTTGCATGCGGGTGTTGATTTAAAATATTACGGAAAATAAAGAGTGAGAGAAGATTGTTAATCTAAAGACCAGTTTGAAAAAAAA
The DNA here is from genome assembly GCA_023653725.1 of Bungarus multicinctus. NCBI lineage: Eukaryota > Metazoa > Chordata > Lepidosauria > Squamata > Elapidae > Bungarus > Bungarus multicinctus. The sequence goes on from CM042844.1 coordinate 34,034,662, forward strand.
ATGACAAGAATAAAACTTTTTCTGCTTAGTTGTCTGCTGAAACTGAATGCACTGAAAGCTCTCCAGGGGAGGGATAATGCCAAGAAAAGAAAGGAGGATTCTTTCAATAGTATTTCTTTATTCTTAGAATTTGATCATTAACATAAAATAAGGGATGACTTCAAAATATATTTACAAAAATAGTTTTAAGATGGAAAGCAGAAGAGAAAAAGGACTGTATGCTGGCTCATAGATATTTTGATGCAAAGTATTTAATTGATTATAATTGTTGAAAATTTTATTATTTATTTGTCAAGCATGTATAAGATAACAGATATAATTAGAACATGATTATGATTACATGAAATGGGTATGAATAAAACATTAGGATAGAGAAGGTAAGCACTTATGCACGTTCCTTACAGACCTCTTAGGAATGGGGGGAGCTCAACAGTAGACAGTCTAAGGTTAAAGTTTTGGGGGTTTCAGGAAGAAACTGCGGAGTCAGGTAGTGCATTCCAGACATTGACAACTCTGTTGCTGAAGCCATATTTTCTGCAATCAAGTTTGGAGCGGTTTACCTTAGGTTTGTATCTATTGTGTATTCATGTATTGTTGTGGTTGAAGCTGATGTAGTTGTTGACAGGTAGGACATTGTAGCAGATAATTTTATGTACTACACTTAGGTCAAACTGAAGGTGGCGTAGTTCTAAGTTGTCTAAGCTCAAAATTTCAAGTCTGGTGGTATAAGGTATTCTGTTACGAGCAGAAGAGTGGAGGACTCTTCTCATGAAATATCTCTGAACTCTCTCAATTGTATTAATGTCCAATATGCAGTACAGGTTCCAGACAGATGAGCTGTATTCGAGAATTGGTCTAGCAAATGTTTTGTATGCTCTAGTTCATTGATTCCTTCTATTTTGAGGTGAGACATAGAAGAAAACCGTACTGTACAGGCTGAATAGGCAATGAAAAACAAAGAACCTTCCTCAAATGTCCTCCAGACCTAGTTCATCATAACACAGCATTGGTCAATTTGAGGAAATCCTTGCTGATACAGGAGAGGAGATTATTTAGAATGACAGTAGAATAACAGATATAAACAATTGGCAACTGAAATGTTGTTGGAAAACGTTTACTGTTCTGAAAGAAGACAGTGATAATTAATTTCATGCTCTTGACATGAAAATTGCCAGGATGCGCTGATATTGTTGCCGGAAGTCAAGCTCAGTACAGTGATGACTTTACTTTGCTTATCCTTACTGTATACTTGTGCCCCTTCAAAAGGAAGAAGAATGGTTTACAATGTAATCATATCTGGGTTCTCATTGGAAAGATGGAAGGCTGAGTCAATTTTGAGCCCAGTCAAGATCGAACTCCAGACTGTGGAGTTAGCCTACAATGCTGCATTCTAATCAACGTGCCACTATTTTGTTTTATGAGACATGGTTTTATATGATGACCTGGGGCATGGCACAAAAGCAACAAAGTCACAAAAGTAGGTAAAGTCCCTTTAATACCTCCAAGTTGGCCCCCAATGTCCAATTATCATCGGCTGGAGAAAAAACTCTCCCAAGAACAGTTTTTAAAGAGAAGAAATTCCGTCCAAACCCAAAGTACATATAAATTATAAATAAAAACCAACACAAACCATGCAGCCACTGGAGCCACACCCCACTCCCTGTCAGCTGCTCCATCTGTCCCTCAGAATCAGATCCAACAGGGGCATAACAATGTAGTTTTTATAAAAACAAAACATGTTAATATGACATAATTTCTAGTCTATCTGAATTTATTTCTCCCATTAAAAAACTTAAGCTAATAAAAACAAACAAAAATGTAATGGCGTGTCCCACTTCTCTCTTTGCAAGGAGGACTTTATGAAGGATTGCTCTTTTTAAAGGACTTGGTATATTCATTGGTGGAGCTTATATTACTTCTGCTTCAACATTCTTGTGTCAGAAGGTGGATTTTCATAGTCAAAGGAACATTTCTTCCTATTCATAGCTCCAAAAATGTCTCCTCTTCAGATTCAGAAGTATTAAATTTAGTTTATTGGGGGAAAAAAGAATTGAAGGAATATTTACATGTGCATCCCCAACAGCTGACTTGAGTGTTGTGGTATGTGCTTAAATAGGTTGGAAAATAGAATGAAACTAGCAAGTGAGGGTTGGAAAAATTACAGTTATGGAAGAGGTTGCCCTATTAAGTAGAAAGGCAATTTTGTAAGAACCTGGAGAGAATAGTTATAGAAAACTGCTATAGGCATATATCTTCATTTGCATTCTGTCTGTGTTGTGGGGATAAAAATGTCGAAGTGCATTGTTAAAGTCACTTTGGCTTCCATCTGTCTGCAAATCTCATGCTAATTGAGGTGACACATGTGATTCCCACACTTTCCATTCTTGTAGCTATATTCTGCAGTTACTGTCTGGTACCAATATTTCTATGGAATAACATATGCAAGCTGAAACTCAAGATTATTCTGGATAAATACAGAAGCAGATAAAATAGAGTACATGTGATATTAATTTTTGTTTGAATGTTATGTATCTCAGCTACCATGGTATTTTTGCTCCACCAAATTCTTAATTATTATAATGCTAAACCCAAAGGACATTGTCCCCCAAAAGGTCAACCATAACAGTGCAAAGCTGCTTTTGTCATTCTGTTCTCAAGCTTGACAAGCTTTGCTTTGCTGCACAAAGTGCCAGTAATAGGTCTATTTGTTGTTATTCCTAGGGTTCCTGACATACTGAAAAGACAAAGTTGATATATTTTCCCTATTAACACTCTTAGAATTTATTCAATAAAATAAATACAATTCTTTTTGGCCATTACACCTTGCTTTCACCTTCAAATTCTACAGAACCCATTGGTTCCTGATTGGTTACCTGGTGCCAAAAGAAATTGAGAACCAAGAGTTATATCATACATGTAAGTGACTTCTATACCTGCCCTGCTATTCTTAACACATGTATGCAAATTAATGAGTTCTTAAGGACTAATATTTTAACACTTTTATGGTGTTAAAACAGTGTCAACACAAAAAATAAAAGTGTGATACCATTTTGGCCATTTCATGTGGCTAAAAAAACAACAAGCAATTGAAAGAAGAGGAAATGTGGCAGGTTTTTTGGGGAGGAAACATTATGAATAGGTAGGTTAATTACAGGAACTGTGGTGTGATCATGTCATACTTGAATAGAATCACAGATAACTGAACTAAGTCAGACTAGTATTTTAGACTTTAAAAGAGCTGACTTCAAGAAACTTATGATTATGGGGGATTCATGGATAGAAATTCAAAAAGGAAAAACAATTCAAAATGCTTGGGAAAACCTGAAAAAGAGGTAATGAAAAACCAAGCAAAACCAACATTTTTAGCCATTTAATCATGTCTGTCCTTTGGTCACTCTATGAATCAGCACATTCAATGCCCCTCTGTCTTGCATTGTCTCCTTCAGCTCTACAGAAAACAAAAGAAGACACCAGATGCATGATGCGATACAAATTTTTTTTACTACTGGTTCTGTGGGCATGGCATGGCAGGGGAAGGATACTGCAAAATCCCATTTCCTCCCCACCTCACTAACCTGCTTTCCAGCTCCATTATCCTGAGCAGTGCAACAAAAGAAGTTCCAGCTGATCATCTGGGACTCGGGAAGCAGAAAATAGATGGGGGCAGAGCCGGTCAGAGGTGGTATTTGCTGGTTCATCGAACTACTCAAAATTTCCACTACCAGTTCTCCAGAATTGGTCAGAACCTATTGAATACCACCTTTGACTAGATAATACCAGCAAGGATGCACAACGGGCTTTCCAACAATCTGAGGGACAGACAAATATAAAAAAAATGGAAAAGGACACATAACTAAAACAAAATATCAGCAAATAGTTGGAATCTGCAAAGAGGGAGTTAGGAAAGCTAAGGCTCATAATGAGCTAAGATTGGCAACTGATGTCAATAATGATAACAAAATTGTTTATTTCAGTATGTAATGAACAAGAAGAAACTCAATGAAACAATAGGTCCACTAATGGGAGCAGAGGGCAATAAGGTGACAGACAGTAGGGAGAAAACAGGACTGCTTAACTCCTGTTCAATCAGGGTCAAACTCCTGGCTATGGACAGAGTTTATCTGCAGTACTGCATTATAGCCACTGTGCCACCAGGGCTCCTAATGGTGAGAATATATAGGGAGAAAAGAAGGAAATGCACTAGAACAGTGTTGATGAATGTTTTTGGCACTGAGTGCCGAAACAGGAGCACCGGAAACCAGAAGAGCAGCGCTCCGGTGTGCATGCTAAGCTTCTGGTTTCCAGTGCACGCATGCATGCCACCATGTGCTCTTCTGGTTTCCGGTGCTCCTGCATGTGCAAAGTCCAGCTGGCCGATGCACATGCATGCACCAGAACCTGGAAAAGCAATGGCCGAAGGCTGGCGTGCCTGGCAAGATGGCTATAGGTTCGCCATCATGGCACTGGAACATGTAAAACCAACAGAAATATCAAATGAACTATATAATAAGTAGTTCAACATTTTTCAAGAATTCTTTCTTATCGCACTGTGTCCTATATTCTGAGAACAGTCATTACCTTGATACCCCCGGTGAGGCATGGCTATGTGGTAGGCTCGGCGGCCTCGGGGGGGCCCGGGCGGTTCCGGAGTGGATTCGCTCTGGCCATGGCGACCCTGGATTGGACCCGGGGCGGCCCTGGTGGCCCCGAAGATGGCGCGGAGACTGGGGTGCCCATGGAACGGCTCGGCTGAGGAGTGGTGGTTCCGACGCCCTCGAGGGCCTGCTAAGGAGATCTGGCGCCGGCCGTTGGTGCCCCTGGACAATCGTTGGAGCTGTGGCTGTTTCCCTCCCTTCCCTGGGGCCCCCACCGGTGGCAGAGGTGGTGGGCCCGGGGGGGGATTGACTCTGCCTGTGACTCTTCTCCCTCCGGGGGTTCCACCGGTGGCAGAGGTGGAAGGACCGGGGGGAGGGGGCGTGTACCCCAGTCTGACTGGACTACATCATTCGTGGCCGAGGGATGGCAGAGATTACGAAGAATGTTCCAGGACCGTCGTGACGGGGGGGCCGGGACCACGGGGTTATTCAAGGGAAGAGCTTTGGGCCCTGAGGGATGTCCCCCTCTCCCTTAAGTGGCCTTCAAGGCTCTCTAGAACTTTCTGTGATGAAGGATCCTGGGATCCTGAGCGATGGTGGGGCCGGAGAAACCAGAAAAAGCGCGGGAAACCCGGGGTTATTAAATTTTTAATGGGGCTTTTTAAGGGGTTAGAAGTATCCAGGGCAGGTGTGGGAGACAGCCCGCATGGAATTGGGGGCAGCCGGGCCAGCCCGCGTGCCTGGGGGGCCTCGGGGGCTTCTGTGTTGGGGTGGCAGACGGGGGGTGGGATGCCGGGGGCCAATTTCATTAGCACAGTGACTGGGAGAGGTAGATATGCTGGGGGTAGAGGACCGTATCCGGTAAGGGGATCGCGCTCCCGATGTTTGCAAGCGGTAGCGCGCTCCGACCCTCCTCACCCATCTTGCAGTCCTGGCTGTCCGGAGCCTCAGGCCCTGAATACCCGGCTGTTGTTGTGCAATGCCAGGTCCGTGGTTAATAAGGCTCCCCTGATTTATGATCTGGTTCAGGAGGAGGCCGCGGACCTGGTAGGTATCACCGAAACCTGGCTGGGCCCGGAGGGTGGTGTCCCTCTGGTTGAGATGTGCCCACCAGGTTTCCTTGCATTTCACCAGCCTAGGGTTCAGGGAAGGGGCGGCGGGGTGGCGGTGCTTATAAAGGAGGTCCTTTGTCCTAGGGAGGCCACTGTTCCTCAGACGGCTGGCTGTGAATCTCTTTTTGTGGAGTGGGGACAAGGGGTTCAGATGGGTCTTTTTATGGCATACCTGGCTCCCTGCCACGTCTCATCGGCCCGGACTCCTTGAGGTAATAGCCGGGCTGGCGGTTGAGACCCCTAGGCTTTTGGTCATGGGGGATTTCAACCTGCCATCACCCGGTGAAACCTCGGGGTTGGTCCGGGAGTTCTTGGCTTCCATGACGGCCATGGACCTGACCCAGTTAGTTTCTGCTCCCACTCACATAGGAGGACACATGCTGGACCTGATTTTTGTCTCGGGTCAGTGGTTGAATGACTGTAATTTCGGGGATTTAGTTATTACACCCTTGTCATGGACAGATCATTCCCTTCTTAGACTGGACTTCTCTTCCGCCACCCCCCACCGCAGGGAGGCGGAGACACGTAGATTGTTCCGCCCCAGGTGCCTGATGGACCCTGAGCAGTTCCAGAGGGAGCTTGGGCCATTTCCTGAGTCTCTGGCTCACAGCTCGCCTGGAGACCTGGTGGCCACCTGGGATGGGTTGGCCGCCAGGGCTCTAGATCGAGTTGCGCCTCTGCGACCTCTGACCCGGCACAGATCCCACTTGGCTCCGTGGTATACGGAGGAGCTATGGGAGATGAAGTGCCGGAAAAGACGTCTAGAGAGCATTTGGAGGGCGAGCCGTTCTGAGTCTGACCGAACACAGGTGAGATCTCATATTAAGACTTACCTTGTGGCGATAGGGGCGGCGAAATCTTCGTATTTCTCCACCCTTATTGCGTCGGCAGAAAATCGGCCTGCCGCCCTGTTTAGAGTGACCCGCTCTCTACTTGAACCGAGAGCGCGGGATGACCTCTTGCAGGGTAGGGCAGAGGAGTTTTCCCTATTTCTGCATGACAAAATCGCTCAGATTTGGGAGGGGCTCGACTCCAATTGGATGGTCCCGGGGGAGGTGTCCGGGGCAGGTCTTGTGAATGTTATCTGGGGGGAGTTCGACCCTGTGACCGCTGAGGGTGTGGACAGGCTGCTGGGGGGTCTGAATGCCACCACCTGTTTATTGGACCCGTGCCCTTCCTGGCTGGTTTCGGCCGCCAGGGAGACGACACGAGGCTGGCTCCAGGGGATTGTCAACGCTTCTTTGAGAAAGGGGTCGCTTCCTACCACCTTGAAGATGGCGGTGGTGCGGCCCCTCCTCAAGAAGCCTTCCCTGGACCCAGCTGTTTTAAACAACTATCGTCCAGTCTCCAACCTTCCCTTTGTGGCGAAGGTTGTTGAGAGTGTGGTGGCACGTCAGCTCCCTCAGTACCTGGAGGAAACAACTTACCTCGATCCATTCCAATCGGGTTTCAGGCCTGGGCATAGCACTGAAACAGCATTGGTCGCATTGGTTGATGATCTCTGGAGGGCCCGTGACAGAGGGTTTTCCTCTGTCCTGGTCCTATTAGATCTCTCGGCGGCTTTTGATACTATCGACCATAGTATCCTATTGCGACGATGGAGAGGTTAGGGATTGGGGGAGCTGTCCTTCGATGGTTCTCCTCCTTCCTCTCCGACCGTTCGCAATTTGTGTTGGGAGGGGAGAGGTCCACCTCTAGGCCCCTGGTTTGTGGGGTGCCTCAGGGGTCGGTCCTCTCCCCTCTCTTGTTCAACATTTATATGAAGCCGCTGGGAGAGATCATCCGTGGTCTTGGGGTGCGGTGTCATCTGTACGCAGATGACACCCAACTGTACATCTCCACCCCGGACCACCCCAACGATGCTGTGGGGGCTATGTCCCGGTGCCTGGAGGCCGTGCGGGATTGGATGGGCGGGAACAGGCTCCGGCTCAACCCATCCAAGACCGAGTGGCTGTGGTTCCCGGCGCCCCGATATGGCCAGCTGACACCTTCGCTGGCTATTGGGGGGGAAATTTTGCCCCCCACAGAGAGGGCTCGTAATCTGGGCGTCCTCCTGGATGTACGGCTGTCGCTTGAACATCATACTGCAGCCGTCTCCAGGGGGGCGTTTTATCAGATCCGTCGGATCTACCGGTTGCGGCGGATCTACCGGTTGCGTCGGATCTACCGGTTGCGGCCCTTTCTGGATCGGGACGCCCTGCGCACGGTCACTCAGGCCCTTGTCACCTCTCGCCTGGACTATTGTAATGCTCTCTACATGGGGCTCCCTGTGGGGAGCACTCGGAGACTCCAACTGGTGCAGAATGCGGCCGCGCGGGTGATCATGGGGGCGTCACGTAGCACCCATGTGACGCCTCTCCTGCGCGAGCTGCATTGGCTGCCAGTGGCTCTCTGGGTTCGCTTTAAGGTTCTAGTTTTGACCTTTAAGGCGATCCATGGCATTGGGCCAAGTTATCTGCAGCACCGCATTCCACCGGTGATCTCCAGCAGGCCGGTGCGTTCTCACAGGGAGGGCCTTCTCCGGGTGCCGTCGGCCGCTATGTGTCGTCTGGCGGCCCTGAGGAGTAGGGCCTTCTCTGTGCGGGCCCCTGCCCTCTGGAATACTCTGCCACCTGAACTTCGTACCAGCACGGACCTGAGGGCCTTCAGGCACGCGTTGAAGACCTGGCTCTTTGAGCAGGCTGGCCTGGGCTGAGGTAGTTTTAATTTGTCTCCGAATTATTGATTTAAATTGGGTTTTAAAGTTGGGGGGTGGGTTTAATTAATGTAATCAGCCATTATTTAATCGCTTTTTAATTTTTGTATTGTTTTTTGGGGTTTGGATTTGGCTGTACACCGCCCTGAGTCCCTAGGGAGAAGGGCGGTATAGAAATCCTACAAATAAATAAATAAATAAATTATTCTGCTACTTGTAATATAGGACAAAATGTCCCTGGGAACAACTTGATAAAATGTGTTGGCCCTAGTGAATAAGTAGTGTATTTTCAGCACACCAAATACATAGTTATCTTCTCATGCATTCCATGCATAACTTTCAATTATAATTATTTTTCAATTATTAAAAACATTAAAATCATAGCATTGAATAGCAGAAAGATATTTTTGTGTTTCTTAAGACAGTCCATAAGAGCACTAACACAAATATTGTTCTCCTAGGATTCAAAGATAATCTCCCTGATGTTCTTTGTGGGGTATTCTCATAAAAGTGTATACAAAGGTGATCTAAGTGGTTTGACAATTTATTTTTTAAAAAACCCCACACAGTAGTCTTCCCAATTTGTTAGCTTCTTGGTATGTTAGATGACATCTCAAACAGTGTGCTATAGGTCAGAGTGCCAAGCCAATCTAGACAAGACTTCCTATTTTAGCTTCCCTGAAAAGCTGTTATTTTAACCAGCTACTCCCTTAAGTACAAAAGTCCTTCATTGTGGTTCTCTTTGTCTTTGTTAAAATGAAGGAATAGCAAGATTCTCCAGATTACCTGTGACACTGCCATTCTAAGCAATTTGAAGTCATTTAACACATCACATTCCCTTCTGCTAGTTTATAGAGATATCTGCAGTATTCTTATTCACCAACTATTCATCCGGGACAGTGCGGTGACTCAGTGATTAACACACTGGGCTTATGGGCTGGGACAACTGGAAGCCCAGATTCGAGACCCAAACATCATGTGAGGGACTGAGCTCCTTTCCTTGTTCCGGTTCCTGCTAACCTAGCACTTTGAAAGCATGCAAATGTGAATAAATGTGATAAATAGGTATCACTTCAGTAGGAAGGTAACAGCGCTCCATGATATCGTGCTGTACACATGACTGCGGAAATTTCTTTGGATAGCGCTGGCTTAATGGCCTTGAAGATGAACACTGGCCTCTATAGTCGGCAACAACTAGCATAGTAAAATCTGCAAGGATTCCTTTACCTTTATTCATTAAATTATCAGAGCATAGATACCAATGTTACATCTCCCTACTTCCAACTCATATGTCTCCATAATACCAAATTCTGCACAGCAGATTGCATAATTTGCTAATTTTGACTGCCAGCTACGACCAAGTTTAATCCAGCTCACACCAAACTACTGCTATTTCTAATTGGTAGTTATTTCATTTGGGATATTTTGTTGCTTCAACTTATTCCTTTTGCTTTTCTGTAGGATAGTTGTGCTATTTTTTAAACCAGACTTATGTCATTTCTATTGCTCTCTTTTATTCTATAATCACTGCCTAACAGCGTTTAGATACAAACAATTATAGTATTGATTCCATAAGCCCTGTGTTTTGATTTTGTCTTTGTGTGGGCATGTGCTTTCTTTGAGTCAGTTTTTTTTTTTACTCCTGGTAGCTTGTCTGGACTAGAGTCTTCAGTTTTATTGCCAAAAATTTTCAGAAGTGGTTTGCCATTTCCTGCTTCCTAGGACTGAGAGAGAGTGATTGACTCATGGTGAAACAGTTGGCTCTATGTATTAGAAGCCGGCATTAGAAACTGGCATCCTGGTTTCTAGTTTGATGCCTTAACCACAATACCAAACTAGTTCTCTTTAAAATAAAGTAAGATCAAAACAAAACTCATGCCATAAAGACTTCATTATAATTTTTTATTATAACTATAAGAAAAAAATAATAGTTCTTTCTTAAATTCTGTTTGTGTGACAAAAGCTTTCATTTTCATTACTTATTTGGTTTCATCCATGGGCAAAAATTCTTTCTTTATAAAGATTTATTTTGAAAAATCAACTGATATTGGCCAAAACCATCGAAGTAAAGAAAAGAATGACAAAAGGTTAGATGTATTTAGGTATACAAAATATAAAATACTTCAATGCTTTTAAGTTAAAACTATTAAGTTATATTAATCCAACTCAAAACAATTACAGTAGAAATAAGAATATTTTCATCCTGATTGACCAATTTTATTCTTCCCTCATGCTAGGAAATTAGTATCTAGTATATGAAATCTATACTTAAAGCTAGTATGTCAAGTTTGGAAAAGATGAAAATAGTTTCTGTCCCATATCTCCTCTTCTAGATTACTTACCCAAGTTGTAAATGTGGCTAATTATCAGTTCAATAATGTAACTATAGAAAATTTTATGAGAGACTTTTCCCTCTTCCTAGTGCAAGCTCCACTTTTTGGGATCAATCAAGTATTTGTTGCCTGAGCCTGATATCATGGGCTGACAAAAGAGTGATTGGCCTAAAATCATCCCATCAGCTTTCCTGTCTAACGAGGGACTAGAAATCACAGTGACTTGGTTTTTGGCCTTGTGCCTTGGCCAGTAGACCAAACTGACTGGTATGAAAGTATGAAACACTTTTTATTAATGAGATATTTATCTTTTTAAATTATCTGGTCTAAAAATTGCTTTCTACTCTAATTGTGAATTTGAAATATTAAGAAGAAAACAAAGTGCTATCACACCTGGTTAAAAAAAGAGAAATTGGACATTTCCCCCCTCCCTTTCTCTCTCTCTCATGCAACATTAAGTTTTTTTTATGGCTAGCAATATAACTAAAAGCTAGAACATGTCTTTCTTTGACCAATAGTCTTTAACTTACAACCATTTGTTTAGTGATCATTCAAAGTTACAACAGCACTGAAAAAAGTGACTTATGACCGTTTTCACACTTATGACCTTGTCACATCTCTGTGATCATGTGATAAAAATTCAGAAGCTTGGCAACTGATTTATATTTATGATGGTTGCAGTGTCCTAGGGTCATGTGATCACCTTTTGCAACCTTCTAACAAGCAGTCAATGGGGAAGCCATATTCACTTAACAGCCATGTTACTAATTTAACAACTGCAGTGATTCACTTAACAGCTATGGCAAGAAGGTCATAAAATGGGGCAAAACCCACTTAACAATTGTCTTGCTTAACAATGGAAATTTTGGACTCAGTTGTGGTTAACACAATAGTACAGAGTCTAAATGACATTTTTGGTAAAAGGTTGTTTCTTTATAGGGATTATATTAATAAATGTGCCCATTTTTAAGATATCACTAGTCTATTAAATTGCTTTTGTTGATGTCTTAAAATCAAATCCATTTATTATTATTATTATTATTAATATTTGGGTGATTTAATCTATTAGATAGAGAGCTTAATCTAACATGACTCTGATTTCCTGAATGCACATACACACATATCGCATATATGCTCAAAGCTATTGTTTGATCATTGTTCAAGATGCATTTTAGGTAATAAAGACTTTTACCACAATTTAGAAGATGATTACAAATAGTATGAATAACTCTTTGTCTTCTACTGTCTTCAGAACAGTGCACCAATGTTCTTCAAATATCCTCACAAAATAGCATAACAGTAATAAATACGCTACTTCATACCTATGTTCTTTGTTGTATTGCTACAAAAAGCTAATTATTATTCCTCTGGAAACTGTTCCAATATTACATTTCTAAACCATTCAACTTTGTCAACACCATAAGTTTTGTTTGCTAATTTTCTTCTATTTCTCCTGCATAATCTTTTAATTGAAATGTGAATAATGAACCTCCTTCTTCTCCTGGTTACCTTCCAGCTATGTTCTTTCACAGCTTTCAGTGTTAACAATTATTATATCAACTAGAAATTTTGACCACTGAAGTCCAGCACACTTGAAAGATGCTTGGTTGGAAAAGGAAATTCTAAGTAAAGCAGGTGAAAGCTACCCAGATATTTTAGCAGATTAACATTTGTGACAAGATTGACACATCTTATTCTGTGGTACTAAGAATTCCATTATTGTTTGTGTTTCAGTTTGTTTCAGATCCATGTGCCAGCAACCCTTGTCACCATGGCAACTGCACTATTAATGGTGATGGATATCTCTGTGTTTGTAATACTGGCTATGAAGGTACAAACTGTGAATATTCATTTTATGGTTCCCCAGTGTCTGGGTGGACAGAATCAGAGTTGCCAAGTGAAAATAGGCCAGGAGCGGCCACCATGGAACCGGACATTATCCTGCCACGAGTCCAAGCAACAGTGACACTACCAACATGGGAACCGAAGGAGGGGCAGAAACTTATGGATCTGAAATGGGATGAAGTAGAAGTAAGTTTTTTTTTTTTAAAAAAAAGCAAAATACGTATCATAAATTATTTATGAATGAAATCTAGTAGGAGCTTTAGGAAGAGATTGTATGTGACCTTATGTGGAAAGCTGGAAGCATCAAGAAAAATAACTAAGAATTCTGTTTGTGAAATTTGTGGTGGGAAGTGTTAACTACAAAATTATCTTAGAACTTGGTATAAATTTTTAATATTTTTCTGAGAAGTAATTAATTTTAATGAATGCCACCAGCATTATTGTTGATCACAGACCATATTTATTACTAAATACATAAATTATTTAATATGACCAAATGGACATTTGTGGGTATAGAGAAATTATTTATTCCTTGGAATATTAAAAGAAACAATCTTTTTTATTTTTTTATTTTTTTTATTTTTAAATGGGCTAGTACTTAAGTAAGTTTGAAATGCATACTGCCTGCATAATTACTATTTTTTGTATGCATTATAATATATAGCATTATATTCTGTTCATTATTTTATTTTATCAAATGGTAAAATGTTATTGGATCTTCATCAAATTTCAGTTTAAGAAAACTGAAGAATGAAATATATATATTTTAAATTTAGATGATCTATAACTCTGTGAACGTGACCTAAAAGCATTGTTAGGGAAAATGTTTTAATTTGATCATTTATTTTGCAAGATGGATTTTTACACTCTTTAAAATCTAATGAAAATATTAATTAACTGATCCTGTTTTATTTCTCATGTCCTACACTGAGAGAAAAGAAAATTATATTTTATATTAAGAAAGGGTAAGTTAGTATATTATTAGTATATTATATCTCCTCCCATTTTTAAAAATTTGTTTTGTATTATCCATTTGTATGTAAGAAGGTTTCTAGGAAAATGTTAATGTTTTGAATTTTTCTGTAATAAGAGAATTGAGCTGAACAGCCTAAAATCTGGGAGTCAAAAAGAAAAGAAAAAAAATGTGGAGAGCATTTGTAAAATAGGCAGGAAATACTCCCACGGACAACTTAGATAGTAGCTTATACATTTAACTGAGCTGCTGCTGAATTTGCAATCTAGAAGACATATTAATGGCATACTTTGTTAATGCTTTTTAAAGAAGTACTGCCTGGAAATGAAACATTTTACCCACAAAAATAAACATATACTTTATAGTATTTTTTTTCTCCTTGGCAAGTAGCAATGGGTCTAGTTTATATTGTGAAAGATCTTTTCTCATAGGAAAAAAATAATAATTGTTCTTCATTTTGCTGGCATCAGGTGGCAAAGCACAACAGTAAGATGCTGAGAGATGCTATTGGCTATCTTGCTGTGTGTTCCTGAAAACCTATGAATTTTCATTACCTGCTTTTTTAAAGGATTGTGTTGCAATCCATTAGAAATCTAGGTTGCTATAATATGAAAAGGCCTTTGTCTTTTTCTTAAGAAAACCAGACCCAAACCAATGTGTTTTCAAAGCCTTTTTGTTTGTGTATCTATTGCTCTATAAAACTTCAGAAAATATTTCCTATTGCTCTATAAAACTTCAGAAAACATTTCCAAAATATATCCATCAAATACATTTCAATTTGATTACATTTTAAAACCAGTTTTTGGGTTCAATTTAAAAAGGATTAGTTATATACAGTAGGTTGTCTCATATTTATGTACACTCTTTATAGATAATCCCTGATGTAGCCTGTGGAAATGCCAGCTCCAATAATTCTGGTGGGGGTCGCCTAATATCTTTTGAAGTTCCACAAAATACTTCAATAAAGTAAGAAACTGCTGTTTTGCATTATTACATAAAAGTTTTGGATAATTTGGTTGTTTAATCCATCATTTGAAATCTTTTGTATAAATGGAAAAAAGTGGCAGGAACACAATGTAAAAACCTTATGGTTTCTTATGTTACAATCTCCCTAAAATACCTTGTCAGTTTTCCAGTTATGTTTTCCAAATGTTCAATTTTTTATTGTTTCATTGGAATACATGAAAAGTTTATTTGTAAGTTTTCTCATCCATGGTCTTTGAAAGAACTCAGAAAGCTCAAACTGCCCAAGGAGCTGCTGATCCAGTTTTACAGAGGAATTATTAAGTCTATCATCTGCACCTCTATAACTGTCTGGTTTGGTTCTGCAATCCAACAGGACAGACACAGACTTCAGAGGATAATTAGGACTGCAGAAAAAACAATTGCTACCCACCTGCCTTCAGTCGAGGACCTGTATAGTACACGAGTCAAAAAGAGGGCTGTGAAAATATTTACAGACCCCACACATCCCAGACATAAATTGTTTCAATTCCTTCCCTCAAAGCAACGCTATAAAACACTGTACACCAGAACAACTAGACACAAGAGTAGTTTTTTCCCAAAAGCCATCATTCTGCTAAACAAATAATTTCCTCAACACTGTTCAACTATTACAAAGTCTGCACTACTATTACTGCTAATATTCTCATCACTCCTTATCACCCATCCCCTCCCACTTGTGATTGTAGGATTGTAACTTTGTCCCTTGTATCCTTACGATTTATATTGACTGTTTCCTAGTATGATTTGATTGTTGATTGTACCCTGTGACTATCATTAAGTGTTGTACGTTATGATGCTTGATTCTTGACGAATGTATGTTTTCTTTATGTATACTGAAAGTATTTACACCAAGACAAATTCCTTGTGTATCCAATCACACTTAGCCAATAAACTATTCTATTCTATTCTATTCTATTCTATTCTATTCTATTCTATTCTATTCTATTCTATTCTATATACTTTGGTGCATGCAAGGGCCCATATGAATTTTTTCCCCAGATCATTTACGTAATTATGCTTCCCCCTCCCAAACTCACATGACTGCTTTCAATGTTGATTTTGCAGTCTCTTTTTTGCTTCACTTCCCACCCCAATCCTGGAGGGATAATACAATAGGCAGCAAATGCTTTTCTAGAAGTGGACTAGCCTTTTGTATATCAGAACTTCTTAATTAGTTGGAAAGTATGATAGTTTAAAACCAATACAAAAAGAGTGCACTAGACTGGGGAATAATATAATATATTAAATATAGAGCTTTCCTTCATCTGCAGATATTTATTATTAGGGATCCTAGAGTTTTAAAGCAAAAGAAGTAGGAGTCACACATTTATTATTTGCCATCAAAAAGAAATATCTATCTGGAAGGAAAGATTTAGCCTTTTGTATGCTTATTATTCCAAAGAGGAATTTTTGAAGAGGCCATTTATGTTAGAAAGCATGGTGGAAATGGGATATAATGTTCAACTCAACATGAAAGTTGGTATCTAACATAAAATAGACATAATATATTTAAAAATATTAAATTCTTGTTTTGAGTTCCTAACTCTTGTATCTAGGAATTCCACATTTGGAACAGAGTGCTTAAAAATATTTGGCTATTCAACTGAAGATGCAGTGAAAGAGTAAGGGGAGAAATATTCATTAGAAAGAACTATTCTTCATTTACAAAACTTGTTTTAGGCTAAAAAAACTCAATTCTTCCCAATAATTATTTCCCAAATCCAGTGTCATTAGTAGAAATATGACTTTGACTATGGCAAAATTAATATTTACAACATAGAGAAACAAAGCCTAATTGCTTTTTTAGAAATATAAAAATGCTAAATATTTAATAATTGTACTTGAGCCAAAATAATATGATTAATTAGAGCTGCAATTTTAATCTACTGTGACTGATTGACTTGAGTTGCCCTCCAAGGTTATTGCTTTAGAAATGCAGGACTATTAAATTTTTGCTGCTGAGATAGCAGTTAATGGATTGAATGTGTATACATTTATAAGATTTATAATCTTTTCCCCGTGGGGTTAATGTCTTCAAAGTTACTTATTGATGAAAGATATATCTTTTTTCTAAGCTTGACGTGACTTTCCCCCCTCTTCCCTCAGAATTTATATTTACTCAGCTTCCAATTGTCTCTTCACTCATGTTTTTCACCCTGGCTTTTCCTTCATCTTTCTCTCATGTTCCTGAGGCCTGTCTCTTCTTAGTCTATTCATACTTTAAAAATATTCAAGATGGCTCTGTGTTTCTCAGGCAAATTTTGATTATTTCTCATATTCTTGAACTCATTGTTAACTCGTGTCTCCCTGACTGCATTGCCAGAGCATTTTCACCCATTGCATTTTCAACCTTGTTGTTTATTAGATATTATTTATGGTAGGAATAGATTGGCCTTGCCCATCCTAGTGCCTGTGGCAATCACCAGAATTCCTAACTACTATGGGCAACGGCAGCTGTTCAACATGTATGGAAATTGAGGATACTTACTGTAAAGGAATATTTGTATATATAAAGCTACTGATTTAAAACTGTGTGATTACCACAATTCTCCTTTCCATATAGTTAATTTCTTCCTTAGTTAAGAAGTCCAAGGCGGTCCTATTGTCAATGTAACATGTTGCATGTATGCATATTTTAATTGTTTTTATTATTTTGTATTTCGAAGCTGTCCAGAGTCTATGAAAAAGAGCAGCTATAATAAATTTATAATGATAATAAATTGACACAAATATTAATAACCAACATCATTATTATTAAAAGAAACATGGCAAGGCAAAGTATTACATGGCCAATACATTTTTTAAAAAGCAGACAAAGCAGATAACAAGATCTGGCAAAGGCTAAGAGCAAAAAAGTTGAAGAAAGAGACAGAGGCGCTAATTCTGGCTGTACAAGACCAAGCCTTAAGAACAAAGCAAGAATTGAGAAGACAGCAGCAGACAGCAAGTGGTGCTTCTGCAAAGAAGCTGAAGAAATAGTGGCATGAGAAAGAAGCAACAATGGTGCACTAAAAAAATCTTCAAGAAATACCATTTTCCTGTAAGCAAGAACTGGTGGGACCACAAAATAGACAAAGTATTATAAAATGAAAAAGTTAAGTGCTCTGGGACTTTAGAATTCAAAAGACAAGCACTTTAAAAAATAAAACCCCAGACTTAAAAATTGTCGATAAGAAAGACAAAAAAAAATCTGGATAGTGAATGTTGCAGTACCCGAAGCAACAGAATAGAAGAGAAAAAAACTAGAAAAAAAATCAGAAAATGTCAAGACCTGCAAATAGAAATAGAACAACTATGGCAAAAGAAAGAAAAGATAGCACCAATAATTATACGTACATGAGTGGAATCCCAAAACAATGTGAGCACCATGTGAACACCATTGGCATTGAGAAAATCACTATCAGTCAATTGCGAAAGATTGATTTGGTACATCTTACATCCTATGATGGTATCTTTAACACCATCAAACAACATCTGCCTATCCCAGAGCCTTTGATAGGTAGGAAAAAGTGCCAAATTCAGTCTGAAAATCTGCCTGACTTTGTGACCAACCATAACAATTAGGCTAAAAATGAATTGGACTAAAATATCATAAAATTGATTACTATTCACTATGCATTACAACCCTGTAGTGATATAGTGATAGACTATACCCTATGAAAAAGAAGGCTGAAGTTTGCTTCAAGTCAAATTGTCAAAGAAGAAAAATATGTGATGGCTGATTATGTAAAAGACAACTAAGAGCAAGAATTGATGCAAGTTAAAAACTAGAACTTATTAAATGTACAGGAAATAAAACATGAATATTGAAATAATGTAATAGAAACATTAATGGAATGCTGGTAAGGAAAAGCATTAATGATCAATTTCTACAAAAGATCAGTAGAAAGTGGATAAAGATAAAACCTGGCAATGCATTACAACTAGAATATTAAAAACAAAACAAAACCTGAAGCTCGATTTTGGCACTCAAGAGGAAGTTGTTTGAACAAATACAATCAAAGCCAGAATTGAAAAAATAATTTAAAGTATAGATTGTTCAAAGAAGCAAAAGAAATGATCATATAGTCAGCTTGTGCAAGAAGGTCAAACAAACTCTTTATAAACAATGACTAAACATAGTCATCATGATGAGTCATGGAAACAACTTTATAAATTATCATATGCTAATAATGAAAAATTAAAGTTGAAAGAGGGTAAAAATTTGAGCAGATTAAAATATTATGGGATTTCCTAGTGGAAACATAACTTGGCTTGGCACATAAGTATCCCATCATATTTAACTGGTTGAAAAAACTAGAGTGTGGATAATCGATATTGCAATACCAGGAATAGTAGAATAGAAGACAAAGAATTAATAAAGATCACAATGCAGTTCAAAATCTGAAACTTGAACCTGAAAGATTATAGCATGAACCAGCTGTGGTCCCATACCAAAAATCTTTGATGGGATTTAGAAAACCTGTACATTGACAAAATTTCCATCCTTCAATTATAAAGGATCACACTGCGTGCATCCACACATATGCTACACCACTATATTACAAAATTCTAGGTTCTTGGAAAGAATTAAGGAAGTTTGAGAGAAGCCCAACACCAGCCAAAGAATTGCCAGCTCGGCTTTCAAATTGCTGTGTATTTAATAACAACAGCACAACAACAACAAAACAATAAAATATTTTCTGGTAAGTCTAATATTATAGAATTAATATGTACTCACTTTTGACATCTTCCACAAGTGTTGAAATTAATGAGAAATTTTGCATCAATTAAGTTATAGAAACATGTTTTTAATGTCATGAGTGATGTTATATTCTTATAGAAAATGTTTAAAATATTTATTTTCATTATGATCTCCTTAATATTTTTATTTTTGCCTTTAGAATAAGGCAAGATACCATTGCTTCCCTTATCCTATTATGGAAGGTGACCACAGAAAGGTTTAAACAATGCTCACTTATAGATGCCACAAGCATTACTCTTCTCCAAGCAATGGGTGGACTTGTCCTAGCAGAGGAGATGCTGGAATTGGGAAACAACTATTTCATTGGTGAGTTTTGCTAATGTTGATTTTTATACTCATAAAGTATTTTTCTACTGTATTGAACAAACCATAAGTGTATATTTTATATCAAATCAGAGTTGTTACAGTAAGTCATAACAAAAATAGGATTTTCTCTTTTGCATTACAGTAACACACTATGGATAGGACTACTGTGAGATATGATTTGTTTTTTAATAGAACATGTATATAAAACTTCCTTAAAAGATTACCTAGGAAAATGTAAAATGCTGACAGGTAACCACTATCAGTGACGTATGAACTTGATTCTGTGGGTATTGCATTGACTTCTAGGAGGCTTCAAAGCACAATTCAAAGAGATGATGCAATTAATTTTAAAAAAACTTCATTTTGTTAGATCCAGGAATGTGAGATTTTCACTAGCTCCTTTACTATACAAATATTATCCCTTTGATGAAAATGACGTTAGGATTAAAATTTAGAACTATATTACATTTCTTCACCTCCATATATTGCTTCATGAGAAATTTATGTAATTTTCTGTCTTCATAATCTCATTCTTCTCTATAACAGAAGTAATTTACATAAAGTTGCATCTGTTTTCTAAAACTTTGGCTGTTCATTGTGATTGAAAACATTATCTGATAAGTATTTCAGTTATATTCAGTTATGCCAAATGCTGTGAGTAGGTTGGTTGCCTTCCCCAGTCTGATATTCTTGAGATGTTATAGACATACATTACTGTTGGTTGTGGCAAATAAAAATCCAGTATAATTGTGAAACCCTGGATAAAATGTATAAGGCTTTATGACTTTAGGTGACAGTAACAAAAGATGTGAGGAACAGAAAAAGACATTTGTTTTGTTTTGTTTATATGCATTAAATAATTGAGGCAGATAAGTAAATATTGTTCTTATTAGCAGGATTTTTTTGGATTCTTTTGCTTTTCTTAGCATGCTCACTAGCGTCATAATATGGTTGTCCATTTTAAAAGTTACACCGGTGCAATAATTAATGAACTGAATTCTTAGCAATTTAAAATATAGTAACAAAATGGCAGATATTTCAATATTCAGCATCTTCTTGTCTTAATTTTGAGTTTTAATATAAATTGGAAAGTTAGTCCATCTGCCTCCACTTTAGATCATTACTAGCTGGAAGGAATAAACTATTGAGGTTCCTATTTATTGTTGTAGCATAGTCTTTAGGAACAACTTATAACAATTAGTCTCAAGAAACCAATAAAGAAAAGATCATTGGGACCTGCCAGTTTTGGAATAATAATATTTAATTTATTCTCTTTATTATGAAGGATAATTTGATATTTATGCAAGACATCTCCTCCACCTTAAATATTAATGCACTGCAATTATACATTTTAAAACCTCTCCCATTTCATCATAAGTAAATGACTGAAAGTGTTTTGCATACATAATTTAGAAATATTTGGTTGATGGATCCAAAAACCCATCATTATTTCAGTGTGTTAGAGATTTTGCAGTCATTAACTCATTCTTAAAATACAACATATACTATTTACTCCTTGTCATTTTACTTAGCATGGAGTTCAAAACTATTTTTTAGAAAATGTTATTAGATAACAATGGTCTTAAGTAATTTTGTTATTGGAGAAGGACTATCTTGCTAATTACTCTAGGTAGTAATCACCACAAATTCAAGGCCGCCTTTACTTTTTTCTTCCAAGTGTTCTACTTCATGATCATTCTTAAAATAAATTTTGCATAAGGATGATAGTGTCTTCATTTTGTTTCTGTGTATTCTCCTGTATGGTAATTATACATTAATCAACTCAATTTACTAATAATGAATTTTTCTAAACATTTAGTTGCTGGCATAAAAGGTTACGAGAGAGAGCATCTAAATTAAGTGAAACAAAATTGTAATTTAGTCATTTATAACTGTTCTAATGCTGTGACCTTGATATCTGATCAACATAGGTATAGATATGGATGCTAGAACTACTTTAAATTATAAGGGCCTTTGCACATGACTGTATATTATATCTCCAGTGATGTGCAAATAAATTATATATCTATATCTCAAGCTGCTTTGAATCTCTGTTCATTTTTCAAAAGCATCTGACTATGGACTATGTAAAAGTAGAGACTCCTTTGAGTACAGATAAGTTCTTGGTAACTCTGTGGATATATCTGTTATTTCTATACTGGGTGGTTTGCCACTTTATTATTCCAGGTTGTTTTCCAATTTCTCGCTGTAGCCTGCATTACATTTTGTATTCTTGTAGTATTCCATTCCATAACTTAACCAAACCTGAACTTGCTTAACTTCTGAGTACTAAGTTTGCTTAGTACTGATTCCTGGTCAGGCACATATAGGAAGTGAGAAACCAATATTTGGACCACATAAAGCCAAAAGCCCACTTTCCCAGACTGTATAATTAATGTGGTCTCTCCATAGCTTTCATAGGTAATGAAAATTTATAAAGAAGCAGTATTATCTACCTGATTTTTCAACTTCTGATAAGGGATTTATTTTTGCTTTGATACAGTTCATTTGGATTAATTGTAAGTGCATTTGAACTACATTTCATCTGTTCTTCTAGTGAAATTAGGACAGACAGACAGACACACACACAAACAAACACTTCAACTCTAGATTGACCTTTTTTCCTGTCCTTTTCTCTTCTAAAACTGTTGTAGACTACAGAGGCAACATAAGCAAAAAATTTTTTAAAAAAACATCCCCAATCTGTACAGTATAATACAACTGATTTTCATATATCTTCTGTCTATGGACACTCAGTAGCAGTTTAATGGAATTTAGGTGAGGAGATGTATTAACTGCAGCCCTAACTCATTCCCCATCTCTGCCATTGTCTCTTGTCTATTTTAAGTTCCCTTTTAAGGCATTGTATTCTATTTTAACAGTAATATATATGGTCTCTTCCCCCCCCCCCCAGGTTTTGTGAATGATTCTGTTTCCAAATGCATTGTGCCATTACGGTTGACAGTCATAGTAAAGGTCAGCATGTGTTTGCCTGGAGGAATCCAGTCTGATGGCTTTCAGTGTTCTGGGAAAGGCAAATGCATTACAAGAATGTCTGAGGTAAGAAAAAAGAAGGAATGTGGATGAAGGGTGGAGGGATATGAATATCGTAGTCTTGACTTGTTCATCTAAGGCTGATGGAGACAAAACAAAGAATTGCAAAGATCAATTGCCAGAGAAGAAGCAATGTATGATTTGGGAGAAAATCATACATCAGCAAAAGGCAGGTGTAAAGGGTAGGTGGATGGAAAAAATTGGTAGTTGTAAGAGACACATTCATAAGGCATGCAATTGCCTGAATTGCACGATGAGCTGAAAGGCTGCATATCTCCTCTGTGGAAAATGAATCATTAGAAGACCTTTTCTCTAGCTTCATAGCCAGCATTTGATTAGTTCTTTGCAGCTTTTTAGAAATATTCTGGCATCCAATTCAGACCCCTGAAAACACAGTATGGTACCAGAGATGTCCAAAAGTTGTATTAAAATATAAATACAAATCAAATCAGTTATAGTATTTCTCCTGGGTCTACCCACTAGTCTTTAGATCAGGATTCTTAGTGAAGCAGCTCTCACCTTAGTAAATTCTGCATCTTAAGTTGTTGCATAGAATTTCTCACAACTGCTTCCCAATAGTTTCTCTTCTAGCTTACATGAGCTTTGGAAGTGACTGATTAGCTGTTGCTTTTCAGCCTTAGCAATTCTATTTGGATTACATTGCTAATTTTTATTTAATAATATCACATTTCTATAAAACAAAAATAATTAAGTATATGCCTTATAGCAAGGTTATCAAATTTGATGTCATCAAGGGCCACAACAGGGTTGTGTTTGACTTCGGGGGGCTGGGGATGGGCATGGTCAGCTTGATGTCATTCATGTTGGGAGCATCTGTTGTAGCCCGAGTGCTCTGCCAGTGAAAAGGGGCTCCCGGCTCCGTTTTTGGCTGTGATGGCCTTCTGCAACCCTCTGTCAACAAAAACGGAGCTCGAAAGGGTTCCGGGAAGTCCTCCCGAGCTCCATTTTCACTGGCAGAGGCTCTGTGGGCTGGTCCTTCAATATTTCTAGTGCAGCTCTGCGGGACATATCAAAGCACCCTGCAGGCTAGATCTGGCCCCCGGGCCTTGAGTTTGACACCCCTGCCTTATAGGATATTATCCATTCTGATGTAGAAACTGTCTATATCCTTAAAAAATGAAAGCAGTTGCCAAGAAAAATCATAACATTTGATTTGCCAAAAAAAAGTTAAAAAAAGAAATAATTATGTGTTCAACAAAAATAACAAATCTTTCTACTTTAGGACATTTACCAAGTGATTGAGAACTGTAATTCTCTATTGCTATAGTTTCAGTACTTATTTTTTAGTGTCCTCTTTTCTTGCCCTGCATATTCAAGACTATAATTTTGGAGCTAAAACTCTTCCTGTTTCCTATTTTTATTGGAAGCTTGTCCTTTCTTAGCTTATTTACCAGATGCATAAAAGATGAATAATAAAAATCTTGCTATTTTCATTCTTGGAAGATATTTTATGTGTTACTATCATTGTTTGGCATGTTTCAGCAAATTTATTTTATCTCCCAGACAGCTTGAGACATTGAATTGGGAAAGAGAGTGTAGTAAAGTCAGAATTTTACATACCATCACCATTTTCTTAATTGTGAGTTAGATCATTTCAGATAGAATAACTAGCATGGAAAGAGAATACAGTTTTTGAGGTTCTTGCAATGACCTCATCAGTTTTGAAATGAGATACTCAGCAATTGCTTAGCTTTCAATGTCCACAGGTATAGAGGGGCTCTGAATCTATGAAATCTGCAACATTTGAGTAGAAAGTGCAGAAGATGGTGCCAGATTCATTGTATGGCATATATTGTATTTTCATGATGTTTTATCACTTTGAATTTTACTAATATTCCCATAAAAATCAGCATCAAGAGAAGAAAATAAAAATTTTAGACAACAAACTTGGAATTTTATTTTATCTTGAAGACTCAAACAGAATATACCTATTCTGGAATATTGTACATGTTTACGAATTATTATATATACAATAATATGAAATCATAGCTGCTAGTTCTTTAGTTTATATTGGGTGTCATGCCCCTGTTGGAATCTGATTCCGAGGAGGAGGTTGAGCAGCTGTCAGGGAGTGGGAGTGTGGCTCTGTTGGCTGTGAAAGAAACTGGGGAAGGGCACAGTCTGGCTGGGCATTCAGAGGAAGAACCAGCGCCATCCCCTCTTCATCCTAGGGCACGCAGGGAGGAACGGAGAAGGGAGCAACATGAGTTATGGGGGTTACTGGGAGAAAAGGATTTAAAAAGGGCGTTTGCACACAGCTGGAAGCAAAGCGTGAATTTATCTTTTTTTGTCAAGTCTTATCTGGTGTCCTCCCAACTGTGTGTGTTTCATTGTCTTCTGAAGTCTGCAATTCCTTATCCTGCCCTGTCTCGTTAATTGCTGCAGCGTGGTTTGTATTGGTTTTTATTTATAATTTTTATGTACTTTGGGTTTGGACTGAATTTCTTCCTTTTAAAAACTGTTCTTGGGAGAGTTTTTTCTCCAACCGATGATAACTGGACATTGGGGGCCAAGTTGGAGGTATTAAAGGGACTTTATCTACTTTTGTGACTTTGTTGCTTTTGTGCCACACCCTGGGTTATCACATTGGCCTTCATATGAGTCCTTCCCTTCAATGTATCAGCTTAGTATACAGTATATATGCATCCAAGCAATGTAATTGATAGATGGAAATTTTGTCAATGCTCAGATTTTCTAAGTGTCCAAGATTTGTTTTTGAAATGGCACCCAGTGTGCCAATATTAATTAATTTATTTATTTAATCGTATTTCTATACCGCTCCCTCTCCCAAAAGGGACTCGGGTGGTGTACAGCCTAATAAATACATAAAATACAAAGTTAAATAGAATTTAAAATCGAATTAAATACAAATTGGCTGCATCCCGTCCGACAATAATTCATTTAAAACCGGGAAATATAAAGTTTAAAAATAAGATTAAAATTTAAAACCCCTATTAACTTAAAACCCCATAGATGGCCCTTACTGGGCCAGGCCGGCCTGTTTAAAAAATAAGGTCTTAACTGCGTGCCGGAAGGTGAGGATGTCTGTCATGGCTCGTATCTCCGGGGGGAGATCATTCCACAGGGAGGGGGCTCCCACAGAGAAAGCACGCACCCTCGGGGCCGCCAGCCAACAACGATCAGGTGGCGGCACCCCAAGTAGGGCGACCCTGTGGGAGCGTACTGGGCGGCGGGAGGTTGTTGGTGGCAGCAGGCGGTCCCGTAAGTACCCAGGTCCCGAGCCATGGAGCACTTTAAATACCATCAGTACCACCTTGAATCGAATCCGGAAGGCCACAGGAAGCCAGTGCAGCCTGCGGAGAAGTGGTGTTACGTGCGCGCCCCGAGGGGCACCCACGATCACCCGCGCGGCTGCATTCTGAACTAACTGCAACCTCCGGAGACTCTTCAAGGGGAGCCCCATGTAGAGAGCATTGCAATAATCCAAGTGGGAGATGACGAGGGTGGAAGTGACTGTGCGAAGTGCGCCCAGATCCAGAAAGGGCCGCAACTGGTAGATCAGACGAATCTGATAAAAAGCCCGCCTGGCGACGGCTGCAATATGTTCTTCCAAAGACAGTCGCACATCCAGGAGGACACCCAAGTTGCGCGCCCTTTCCACGGGGGTCAATACCTCTCCCCCCATGGCCAGCGAAGGAATAAGATGGCTGTATCTGGGTGCAGGAAACCACAGCCACTCGGTTTTGGCGAGTTGAGACGAAGCCTGTTACGACCCATCCAACTCTGCACGGCCTCCAGGCACCGGGTCATCGCTTCGACGGCTTCGTTGGGGTGGCCCGGGGTGGAGATGTACAGCTGAGTATCATCAGCGTACTGATGGAACTCCACCCCAAAGCCACAGATGATCTCACCCAGCGGCTTTACATAAATGTTGAACAGCAGGGGCGAGAGCACCGACCCCTGAGGCACCCCACAAAGCAGGGGCCTTGGGGACGATCTCTGCCCCCCCGTCAACACAAATTGCGAACGGTCGGAGAGGAAGGAGGAGAACCACCGCAACACGGTGTCTCCAACCCCCAACCCCCCCAACCGCCGCAATAAGATACTGTGGTCGACAGTATCAAAAGCCGCCGAGAGATCTAACAGGACCAGGACAGAGGAACAACCTCTGTCCCGAGCCCTCCAGAGATCATCCACCAACGCGACCAATGCCGTCTCCGTGCTGTGCCCGGGCCTGAAGCCCGATTGGAGGGGGTCAAGATAACTCGCTTCATCCAGGAGCTGCGGGAGCTGACGGGCCACCACATTCTCTACAACCTTCACAACAAAGCGAAGGTTGGAGACAGGACGGTAATTTGATAATAATGCTGGGTCCAGGGACGGTTTCTTGAGGAGGGGCCGCACCACCACCTCCTTCAAGGCGGCGGGTAACAGCCCCTCTCTCAAGGAAGCGTTTATAATACCCTGGAACCAGCCTCGTGTCACCTCCCGAGTGGCCAAGACCAGCCAGGAGGGGCACGGGTCCAACAAACAGGTGGTGGCATTCAGCCCCCCCAGCACCCTGTCCACGTCTTCCACGGTAACAGGGTCGAACTCAACCCAATTGGCCTCACCGATATCCACCCCCGCCCCCCCGCCCGGAGATGCCCAGTCGGAGTCCAGCTCGTTCCGAATCTGAGCGATTTTGTCCTGCAGAAACCTAGAAAACTCCTCAGCCCGACCCTGTAAGGGATCCTCCCACGCTTCCACCTCTAGAAGGGAGCGGGTCACCCTAAACAGGGTGGCTGGGTGGTTTTCCGCGGACGCAATAAGGGTGGAGAGGTAGGTCCTCCTCGCCATCCTTATCGCCACTAAATACGTCTTAATATAAGATCGTAGAAGTGTTCGGTCAGACTCAGAACGGCTAGCCCTCCAACTACTCTCTAGGCGTCTTTTCTGGCACTTCATCTCCCTTAGCTCCTCAGAAAACCAAGGAGCCACTTGGGATCGGCACCGGGTCAGAGGCCGCAAGGGCACGACCCGGTCAAGGGCCCCAGCAGCCACCCTATCCCAGGTGGCGACCAAGCCCTCAACCGAGTCGTGTTTGTGAGCTTCGGGAAATGGCCCAAGCTCCATCAGGAACCTATCCTGGTCCATCAGGTGCCTGGGGTGGTACCATTTAAGCGGCCCCGCCTCCCTGCGGTCGGGGGGTGCGGAACGGAAGTCGAGCCTCAGGAGCGAGTGATCTGTCCATGACAGGGGTTCTATAACTATATCCCCTACACCCAGACCACTCTGCCACTGATCAGAGACAAAAACTAGATCCAGGGTGTGACCTCCCACGTGAGTAGGGTCCCTAATTAACTGGGTCAGGCCCATGGCTGTCATGGAAGCCATGAACTCCTGAGCAATCCCCGAGGCACCGCCGGCAGAGGGAAGGTTGAAATCCCCCATGACCATAAGCCTGGGGGTCTCAACCGCCACGCCGGCTATAACCTCAAGGAGCTCAAGCAGGGCCGATGCTGCATAGCAGGGAGCCAGGTATGCGACCAACAAGCCCACCTGCACCCTGGGACCGAACTTCACGAAAAGAGACTCACATCCGGTCGTCTGAGAAACAGTGGATTCCCTCGGACACAGATCCTCCTTAATAACCACCGCAACACCCCCTCCCCTCCCCTGGGCCCTCGGCCGATGAAAAACCCGAAACCCGGCTGGGCACATCTCCACAAGAGGGACTCCCCCCTCTAGGCCCAGCCAGGTTTCGGTGATACCCACCAGGTCCGCTCCCCCCTCACAGATCAAATCATGAATGAGGGGGGCTTTATTAATAACGGACCTGGCGTTACACAACATCAGCCGAAGGCCCAGGGCCCGATCGCTCAGACCCCCTGGGGAACGGGACATAACAAGGGGGTCGGAGCGCGCCACCGCAAACAAATAGCAGGGGCGCGCTCCCGAAACAGAATGTGGCCCCCTATAACCGCCAAATCTGCCTCTCCCGCTCACCGTACTAATAGCTTTAAGGTCACCCTCCCTGGGACAACCCCCCATCCTCAATACAGCCCCATCCAAACCCAAACCCTCCCGGCAACGCTCAGCCCGCGACCCGGTCCCAGCCCCAGGCGGGTTGTCCCCCAGCCCCGCCCAGCCAACCCTAACCCCTTTAAAAATCTAATTAAAAATTTTAAACAACCCTCCCTCCTACGCTTCCGGCGACCCCACCATCTCTCCGGATCCCAAGATCCGTCCTTGAGATAAGTCTTGGAGAGGTAAGAGGGCCAAATCTGAGACAGGGGGACATATCTCAGGGCCCACAGATCTTTTGAGGAATATATCAATGTCTGTGTCTTTGGCTGGATCTTCCCTGACTGCCATCGACCAGGCAAAGGCCAAACCAAGCGGGACCCAAGTTCAGGCTGGAGCAGTCGCATCCCACTGGCAGCTGACATCCGGCCTCGCGGGGGACCCATCACTCGGGGACGCAGGTCATGTTTTCTGGCCTCGCCGCAGGCCCTCTCACTGCCCACGGCGACGGCCCCGGCCCTGGCAACACTCCTCCGCCTCCAGTTCTGGTGGAAAATGCTGGGCACCTCGCCAGACCCACGTCGTCCCCGGGTGGATAAAAACGCCGAGGCCTGGCCAGACAGGGCCGCCGCCACTCGAAAACCCTCAGCGGCGGCTCCAGCTCTGGCCCCCGTGGCCGCCCAGGCCCCAGCAGCATTCCTCCAGCTCCGGGCCTGATGGAAACTGCCAGGCACCGCCATGGTTGGTTTACATCATAATCTTTCATCTTAAATTTTCCTTTATAATTTTCTCCAATTCTTTGTCTTTTATTCATAGTCTTATATTGTTCTTATATTCTTGTGGTTAATTGCACAGTCAGCCAGATAGATGTTCAGACTGGATTTGGCATTTTATCCACCTGTTGAGTCCTTCCCAAGACCCTGGAATAAACTAATGAGGGATAGGCAAACCTGAGAGATAGCCAGTGGAAAAATATTTTACAACTGTACTGGCTTCTTTTATTGCCAGCTCTCCCTACAGTCTGCCTCTACAGATTGAGTTACTTCTGGCAAGGATTTTTTTTTTTTTGGTCCTGGGTAGACCTTTGCTCTTCTTCTCTTCAGTGAATATTTTATTTTGTATTATAAATCAGTATTGATCCGCTAGCCTCTGTTATGTTATTTCTGATTCTGGATGTTGTTCTTTCCAAAATTGATACATTCAGTTGAAATATCCTCTTCTTATCATACTTGATCTGTAATAACACATCATTATTTTTTTGTTTACAATCTCTGTATATTTGCCATTGGTAGAATACCCTTCTTTCCAGTAGTTCTGCAGTTGCTGGTCCTGGTTGCTCAGCCATCAGTTCTGAGTTTTGTTGCCCATTTTTCATTAGATGTCCAGACACTCAAATACCTAGTGCAGTCCTTATTGACCCAGGCAATGACTGATCCAGATTGGGTTTCTGTAATTTACATCTGACTATAATTCTTCTTTGTCTGATTCCTCTGGTGAGACCTGTCCAGTAAGGTTGAACCTCTGACATAGCTCTCATCTTCCTCAGAACACACAAGCCCATAACCATGTCAAGGCAGTGCCTCACTGGGGGATTCTTACTCTTTTGTTATCTTCTTTTAGTGTGTCTTGTTTTTTTGAAATGCTTACCTATAATTAAAAGAAGAAATTATGTGAAAATAGGATGGTATATTTTTCCTATATATTTTTCCTAGATAAAAGTCTAATTATTGATCTAAGATAATCTGAGTTCAAAAAGCAATTGATAATTTGTCAGAAAAATGTTTTAAAGGAAAGTGACAGTGAATTTTCTTGTTTGCTTTCTTCTGGACTTGTGTACATCGTTTTGTCTCTAGCAAATACCTGTGCCCTTGAAAATATCTGTGTTCAAATGTCTCCTAAAGCTTGTTCTACCAAACTTACATATTATCACCTCCTAAAAATAAGTCAGCCAAAATATTGTTAGCAAAATCCATTATAAATATGCACTTGGAAATTCCATGCAACTGTTTTGATCAACAGTTTGAGCTTTCAAATAAGCATATGTGTTTACAGATGATCTAGTCTTTCACTAGACTAGCTCACCAAAAGCTTCTGTTGAATGTTTACTTTAATGAGATTATCATTTTGAGTTTTGTACTTTGTATTTTTTTCTGTAAAAGTTTATTTTTTTGTGTTCCTTAAATGGCCAATTGGAATTTAAGCCAAGAAAATTTGATTCAAAGCCAGAATGAACAGTAGTTTAATCAGCTAACTTAATTAGAAATGATGTTTCTATGACACTTTTTTTCCCACCTACAATGAGACAAGCCCATAATGCAAATACCTGCTCATATAATAATCAGTTAGCAATACTGAATATCTTATCTAAATTAGCTATAGAATTAGGTTCTTTTTTCCAATTCTTTTTAGATAATGGTTGCAAATGACATGGTCTTTGCTGTTTTCCTTTTCCTTTCCTTCTTTATAAACATTTCTTCTTGTAATACATATGTTTTACTGTGCAAAGAACATTATTAAAAAAAGGATAATTTAGAAGGCATTTTGCAATAAATAGGCATAAAAGTTAAATCAAAAGTACCAGGAAAAGGATAAAGATGAAGTAACTCAAGTTTTCCTGAATACGCAGGGATATATTTTGTCATGTAAATTAATCATTCAATAAAAATAGTTGACCATTCTGTATTAATAAAGAGTTGAAAATAGTGAAGCAAAAGAAGAATTTACTTTCTTTACTCAAAATTACATTATCATGGAAATCACACATATATTATACTGCTTGGTTTGTAAGCTCTAGAAGAAAATGGTGTCACTTTCTAGAATGCTCCTAAAAAGTTGCAAGGATTATATTTAATCTTGAACATTAAATGTGGATAGTTATAAATATCTCTTAATACACTACTCATTAGATTGATTCCCACTTTTTAGAAAATTATTTTGCTTTTGGGATAACTTGGGAGTTTTTATCTGATTACATCTTTAGCTTAGTTACAGCAGCCCACAAGTATACATTTAATTATTTGTTGGGGTTTTAATGCTAGTATCAGCCCATGCTTGGAACTATTGAACTTAAAAGATAAAACCATTTTTTTTTTTAAAAATGGATGCCATTTTCCTTTTTGGCCATTTGTCTCATGAGAAGATCCAGAATAAGTGCACACTAAAAGTATTTATTGTACAAATTACAAATGTCAATTTACATGGATCACAATGAGATCAATCTGTGGCTTCTTATACATCAATCAGCCACATAGATAGAGCTGTTGTTGATTATATATTCACATATATTTACTCATTAGTATAGTTTTTAATATTTCATTAGTGTAGTGTTTAATATTATAGATAGACTAGAGAATGATAAATTATCGCTTGTCTTGGACTTGTGTGTATATGTGGAAATAATGTAGAACGAGAGTCATAATATAGAAAGCATAACAAAGAATCAGAAACAATTAAAGTGGACATTCCCCTTGGAAGAAGCTGAAAGATCAATGCTGTACAGTCCAACAGCAGTACAGCAGATGGTTACACTTATTCAAAAACCAGAAATTAAAAGTATCATTTACGAGGATGTGGTTGGTAATTTTAAACCTGTGGTGTGTAAACCATGGAAAGGGAAAATGACTGAAACCAGAATCTCGTGGTTTCACCACAAATATAGATGTGAAGAAAAAAGGAATTGGCTAGACTATTAAGACAATGAAGAAAGATAAATCATTTGACAGGATATACATGAACTCTGGAAATATCAAGTACTAAAAAGTAGAAACAAATAGGATTTACTATAAAAGCCAGTGGTAAGAATTAAGACTGTCATGTTTACAAAATAATGCTATAAAATTTATAAACTAATTTCCCAAGGCCAGAGAAAAATAAATGTAGTAATAGAAACACATATTTCACCTGAGGTTTGGATAGCTTATTTTAAAAAGAAATTTGAGGATATTAAGAAGAATAGTTAATGGGCACAATTTATTAAAATTATCATTAAAATGTCCCCAAGAAACTGCTGCAGAAATTAAGAGAATAATTTCACAACAGACAGTTAGCAAAGGCCCAGGAGAGTGTATGTTATCACCAAATATTTTAAGGCACTCCCTAATTGATGGGCTCCTATGCATGCTTCCTTGTTTATTTATATCAATGTTACTGGGCAAATCCTTCTATGTGGGGAAAACAGTGCATTAATTCCAATATTAAAAAGGGAGATTCCACAAACCCTGCTAATTTTCACTTCAAAAATCTCATTGTATATAATAAGCTATATACAACATATATTTTAAACTGCTGAATGACATAAGATATCATACACTATTGAGGGACTGCATATGTCTTTAAAGATTTTAGACAAGATAGATAGCTTGAGTTGGCTAAGTGATTTTTTTTTTAAAGATGCACAAGGAATGTCATATTATTTACAGTCCCTTATATCTCATTACCAGAAACAAGTTTCATAGGACTTTATTTTCAAACAATGTAACAGACTATTGGATAGAAAGGTCGAAGATTTGACCTATTATTACAATATAAACTGTATCAGGAACTTAGACCTAGATTGGAGATTTGTTATCCATCTGAATGAGTCTAGATTTAGAATAAAAAAAATCTATTTTGTTGTCTGATGTTGATGAGTGGACAACCAGCTAAATATGAGCCAGCAGTGTGCAGCAGCAGCAGTCAAAAAAGCTAATGCAATCCTAAATTGCATTAACAGAGGGATAAAATTGAGATCAAGTGAGGTACTAATACCACTCTATAAAGCCTTAGTAAGACTACACCTAGAGTACTGCATCCAATTTTGGTCACCACATTATAAAAAAGATGGTTGAGACTCTAGAAAAAGTACAGAGAAGAGCAACTAGGATGATTAGGGGACTGGAGACTAAAACATATGAAGAATGATTACAGGAACTGGGCATGGCTAGTCTAGTGAAGAGAAGGACCAAGGGACACAGGATAGCAGTCTTCCAATATTTGAGGGGCTGCCACAGAGAGGAAGGGATCAAGCTATTTTCTAAGCCTGTAGGCCAGACAAGAAATAATGGATGGAAACTGAACAAGAGATTTAATCTGGAAATAAGGAGAAACTTTCTGACAGTGAGAACAATCAACCAATGGAACAGCTTGCCCTCAGAAGTTGTGGGAACGTCATCACTTGAGACCTTCAAGAAGATATTGGACTGCCATTTGTCAGAAATGGTGTAGGGTTTTCCACTTGGGCGGGGGCTTGGAGTAGATGACCTATAAGGTCCTTTCCAACTCTGATTATCTGTTATCTGAATGTGGAACAAACAAGTTGCATTGTTCACAATTTAATGCTATTAATATTAGAGGGGATGTATTGAACTGATATCAATCATTGTAATTTTATTTTATTTTTTCTAAAACCTATGGTTCAAAAGCATACAAATACAAATAATAAATATATACCACTTCAATGGGAAGATAACAATGTTCTGTGATGTCATGGAAATGTCTTCAGACAGCACGGGCTTAATGGCCTTGAAAAGAAAATGGTCACCACTCTAGTCAGCAATGATTAGCAGAGTAAAATTCTCAGGACTTTCTTTTTTTAATGGTTGCAAATGAATATAAAAACATAGAGCATTTGTCTATTATTCCTGGAAGGAACATAATGCAAGTATTAAGCAAAACAATTACTAAAAGGTAAAATAGTAGTAGCTTTTAAAATACCTGCATATTTGGGGGGGGGGAACTAAAAGAGGGAGCTCATTTGCATTGATAGTGATCAGTGATGGTTCTTCTGAAAAACTTCTTTGTGAAGGGCTTATCCAAAATTGTTTGCCTTGAATTGGGTCCATTTCAAGAGAGGGAATGTCATATTTGGCTCTCCCTTTTCTAAGCATCTTCTCATTATTTCTAAACAGGCAATAATAGCAAGTTAAAGATCTTTAAAAGAATTATTTAGTTATTGCTGGAAACCGCTTGTAAAGTTTTAAAAAATGATTATGACAATTTCTAGTGATCTTGATTCTGTGTTATTCAGATAAATGAGTACATTTAGCCAAAAATGTAACTCTGTGATGAAAGAAAAATGGCAGTGGAATACTTAATAACAGCTAATGATATCTAATCATCTTTGCATAATAACTTGTCAAAATCCCAGTGTTATTATCTATCTGCAGTTCTGATCTAGCACTGAGACATGTTTCATTGCCAATATTTTCTCAAGAATAAATTGTTCTTTCGATTTTAAAATAAATTGTTTCAGCATAGTCATCATCCTTTCCTTATTGGTAGTATTATAACTATAGAACTGTAAGCCAGAAGAATGTACTAATCTTTAATTTCTTTTTAAGTTCTTTGATAGCTATGATACCTTAATTGATGCATTTCTATGCCATATAA
The DNA here is from genome assembly GCA_023653725.1 of Bungarus multicinctus. NCBI lineage: Eukaryota > Metazoa > Chordata > Lepidosauria > Squamata > Elapidae > Bungarus > Bungarus multicinctus. The sequence continues at coordinate 34,069,678 of CM042844.1, forward strand.
TAACAGTAGCAAAGAAACAGTAGCAAAATATAGTTTAGTCAGAAATAAGTCATTCTGGGTTTACTGAGGCTCATCCTTAATTAAGAGTAAGCTTTCGTCCTAAGCATATAAGACCAGAGGTCTATGGAGATTCTCAGTCATCCAGGTCATTGTTGTCCCAAAGACGCTTTTCAAGAGGCAACTAGACTTTCTGTTTTTTTCTTTGAAGACATTTAGCTTCTCATCCAAGAAGCTTCTTCAACTCTGACTGGATATTGGGGAATGGAAGGATTTATAGGCTCCTTGCAGACAGACGGTCTGCAAAGAATGCAAAGCACCAGCCGTCTGCAAGGAGTACAAATCCGTCCATTCCCCATTATCTAGTCAGAGTCGAAGAAGCTTCTTGGATGAGACATTTGGGTGGGTGGGCAGAACAAGAACAAGTAATTTTGCTATCTGACTTTCCAAGGTAATGGAGTCCATTCTGGTGGATTGTGTTATTTTGTTTTTATATCCATACATGTGCCTCAGTCCTGGGAAGCAGAAAAGGGCAAACCATTTCTGAAATCTTGCAAAAAAAAAACCTTGCCAGAAACTTGTCTAGTGAGTTGCCAGGAGTCAACATTGACTTGAAGGGACAAAAATGAATTAGAAAAATGAAATGATTTTGTAGTCTTAGAATTTGCTAGTATTTTTTAACATATTTTCTGAATATGCTGTTTCCAAAGCTATTCCAGTGGAACTCTCCACATATGAAATCTATTTATTCAAAAAGCTTTGTGGATATATGTGTATGAAATTAGATAGATGAAAGAAAGGAAGGAAAGAAGGAAGGAAGGAAGGAAGGAAGGAAGGAAGGAAGGAAGGAAGGAAGGAAGGAAGGAAGGAAGGAAGGAAGGAAAGATTGTAGACAGACAGACAATATCATACCCTTTGCATGTACTCATAAATTCAGCATATACATTCAAAGAAGTGTTCAAGTTGAAATGCAGATGTCTTTAGACATATAGAAAGAAATAATGCATGTCGCTTTGTTAAAACTGTTATGGTTAACTATATAACATAATTTACTATACGCTACCTAAATATTTATGCTATATCTACAATAATACTTGTGATTGCAAATTCAGGGTTTTAAAAAAATGTTCCAGTCAGAGGAGTGATAAAATTGTCTGACTCTCAAAGGGGTGCTTACTGTATATGTAAACAGCTGTCTTTTCTTGCAAAAATGTATGTCCTTTATTTCTTGTCCTCACTCTTTTCAGTCTTGTTCCTTAATCTTATTTGGTTGTTTGCCATAATTATGCTTTGCTTTAAGAGTGTTTTACATAATCAGGAACATGCTTTAAAAAGAAGTTAGATTTCCTTGTAAAGTAGTGTGGATTTTTTTTTTGTTCTAGGCAACATTTTTCTGTGACTGTGACAATGAATACCTGGGTGTTTTCTGTGAAGAATTTAATGCCTGTCAAAGCAACCCTTGTCAGAGTAATGGAACTTGCATGGATATGGCAGAAAAACATGTTGGAAAAAATTTCTCCTGTACTTGTCTTCCTGGTATGTTTTGAATTATGTATCATTTGTACAGTGCCTCCACTTTGCTTAGGAGAGCAGAGCATCTCTGGATACTGAAGGGATAAGGAAGCTAACAGAACTAGATATAAGTTTATATGAGGATCGCCAATACAAAAAAAGAGACGTGTGTGTGTGTGTGCGTGCATGTCCGTCCATCCATGTATACATATACATACATACAAATACATAAAATCCTGTCCTAGCTTCCCCATATTTTCAGTCTAGGGGCCAACTCCACCTAAAAGTAATCTGGTAAACTGTTTCAACTTGTACATGTGCACATGACATGAAGATAGCTGAAGGTTGGATTCTGAAACAGGTCTCCTGTATGGAGAATTAGTGCAGGGAAAGTGCCCTAGAGAGAGACCACAACTGCAATTAAGGATATCTACAAGAGGGACCTAAAGGCCATAGGAATGGATATCAACAGCTGCGAAACCTTGACCTCTAATTGTTCAGCTTTGAGGCTAAAGACACAGCATGGCTTTCTTCAATTCGAAGAGATACTCGTTGGGCAGGCTGAGGCAAAGAGGCAGTCCCGGAACCAGAGATATTTGGGGGCTGGACAGGAGACAGATTGTCCTCAGTGTGGAAGGGATTGCTACTCTTGAATTGGCCTTTTTAGCCACATTAGATGCTGTTTTAGGACCTCTAGTTAGAGCATGAAATCATAGTCTCTTGAGACTGAAGGATGTCAATTATGATGCATACGACATATTTGAATATAGGTTAAATATATATGTGAGGAACTGGGTGGAATGGACCAAACACAGATTGAATCTTGGCAAGGTGCCTTTTCAAGGGTTATTGTTTATGCAGAGGCTCCCTGGCACAAGGGAGGCACTTCCACTGAAGAGTGCAAGTGATGGGTTCTCTTGGATGGGTTCTCAGTGCTGGATGGGACAAGCAGATGCTTTGAATAGCTGGAAGGGTGGTTTCAAACAATAGATTCCAGCCTCTCTAGAGTGCTTTTACATGTTTCAGTTCAAATGTTAGAAAAACTGCAAGAGTGTTTGATGGAGCTGCACAAAACCTGGCCTGCAGGGCCAATAATATGGTTGTGTAAGCTGTCATTGATGTGATGAATGAAATATTACACATTTTTGGATATATTATTCTATGTGTTGATTATTATTATGTTTATTATGTGTTTAATGACAACTGTACATTGTTTGCTACTGGGGGGATTATAGTTAAATTATGTATGACATTGGAATTACTAGAAACAGATACACTTCATATCACTGATGCACATTTTATTTAGGAGTTGCAGTTAATGTGACTTGCCTAGTTCCAAAAGCACAGTTTCCTTACAAAGGCTTGGAAGTCTGTTACATCTGCATTAGCCTACATAGCAGAATGAGATCAGCAGGCATTAAAATGGGGTCAGGTGGTACTGCATAGATACTGTAAAACAGATGATCTATTCAGTTTATGTCTGTCAGTCTCTCCTCTATTCTTTTTAAAGAAAGAGAAGGGGACTTCAGATTTTCCCCACATAGCAGAATTAAGTTATATAGCAAACTGTGACTTTCAGTGGTATTGAATTTCTGATAGCTCTGGCCAGTATAATTAGTTGGTAGGAATGATGAATTTTGAAGTCCATCTATATAGCGAGGTTCTCAATTTTATATCACTATATGAAAATAATTGAAGAGACTCCCATGCTACAATTCCTCTGTTCTGTTGGAAGTACTGGATTGCTTTTTTATATATTTGATGGATAAATTGGAATAGATTAGTCTACCAGAGTTAAAAATTATATAGTACAGTATTCTCTCCTTCGTTTACACAACATATTAATTTTTCAAAGCTGAATTATTTTAAGTACTGCAAACAAGATGTTATCTTTTAAAGTATAGATTTATTGTATGTAATATAAATACAACAGAAGTATTCTTATCAAGAAATAGAGAGAAATACTCTCTCTCTCTCTCTCTCTCTCTCTCTCTCACACACACACACACACACACATAAACACACACACACACACACACACAGACACACCAAGATAACTTAATAATGCCTGAAATTATATTAGCTAGAAAGCCTGTTTGATTAAAAAAATCCTGCAATTAATTTTAAAGTAGAATTACTTGAGTAGCATGTACTGTCAAGGTCAAAGCAAGTGAAAAACAATATTCACTTAGCAAAAAGAAGTAACAGTTTGACCAACACATTATATAAGTCTTAAAAATGGAAAACTACTCAGTCACTGGAAAAGAACTGTTAGCTGTATTGCAAACATTGTTATAAAGAAATTACATCTTTAATTGGAATGCTGATGGTACTAGGAATGCTATGAGCCAGGCTGGGATTAGAAATCTGAGTTTAAAAGAAAACAAAGACAACTAGTATTCTAAGCAAGGTTTCCAAGCCTGGATCTTCTCACTTCCTAAAAAACTAACCTCATTATATATTACAAGTATCACTTTTCATCCAGTAGTCAGTGTTGAAGCATATTGTGGATTGTGTTTGACAACCCACAATTGTGTTTGAGTAATGCATATAGTTCAAATATGCACTATATATCATAGTTACCTATTATATTAGTTTTAATTTGAATTGAAATGTGGTTAATTTTTAGTGATTATGATGGACTCTTTAATATAGGAACAATGTTTTGGATGCTATTATAATATGCCAATAATTCATCTATTAATTTAATGTATTTTCCTTTCCATATTTTAAATTATTTTATTGTGCTGAAGGATATACTGGGGGAATGTGTCAGTCAGAGATTGACTATTGCATTCAACAACCTTGCAAGAATGGAGGGACCTGCTATTCGAGTAGCAGTGGATTCAATTGCCAATGTCCAGAAGGTAAGCAGTAGGTTTCAGTAATACTTGAAAAGGTACGTATTCGTAATAGAACATTTAAGGGTGCTGTTTCTCTCTTGCCAAAATAAGTTAACGCACTGTATGTCCATATGTGTGAATATAAACCAGAACCTTCCTATCCAATCATAAGGAATTCTTGCCATCTGGCAATTGCCCCAGTGCTTGGATCATTTGGCAAAAATCTTTATGTCACCTTTTACGTAGCATTCCTTTTCCCTGCACAAAAAAGGGTCTCTATTACCAAGCGGGAGCATTGTGAGAATTATCACTTCATAGTTTCATCTGCAGAGAAAAACTGGTTAGGCAGTGGCAAACACAGCATAGCTCATTGTTATCATGTAGCTATGAGAAAATCCTGGGAGCTAATTTGACTTCGGATGAATAAAAATATTCCACCCTAAAGTATACATGGACATATATACATGTCTTTTATATGTTGCTGTGTAACCAGTTATTTAGATGGTGTGTTGCAATGAACAATGTGTGAGTGTTCTCCGGCTGAAAGAGAGCATATCTAATAAAATTCTTCTGTTGACTTTTGTTTATAGAGTTATCAATGTTTTAGATAATAACATTGTGTATTGATTTTTGTTGTAACTTGTATCTGGTTTGAAATGCTTTTTATATAAATGATTTACTTTCAAGTATAGATATATCTACTAAATAACAATCTGCTATTAGGATTCTGTAGCCTGAGAATTCTGGAAGTTGAAGTCCAGCATATCTAATAAGGTCTACGATAATTGGAGAAAGCTGCTAAATGCTGATAATTAAAGTGTATTTGCAGTAGCATACTGTAACGCGAGTTTTGTACCTGTCTTTAGACTGAACCTCTATTCTGTAATCAGTAAACCGTTTACCAATTATGCTATAGCTTGTGAACGGAGCAAACCCAGTAATTTAAACAGAATTTTAGATATTTTTGACTCTTTCCAACAGATATATATATAAACAGTAACAATGAATAGTGAGACAGACACTAAAACTGAACCTAAATTAAATGGCTTTCTTAAAATATGCTACAAAATCTGTGTCTAGATTGAGAATAGGATGGATGGATTTGGGGTTTATATCCTAGATTTGATAGGGCACCTTTGTTGTTGTCTGCAGCCTCATAATGGACTGCAATATTTACACATTGAATATGTCTGTACTTAGCCAAAATTGAGTTGATGACTGATATGCAAAATATATGTATGAATTTGTGCATTTTATTCATTTATTCATTTACTTTACTTGTATCCTGGCCATTTCCATGGATTCTAAGCAGCTTACAATGTAAACATATTTCAGGGGATCCCAGTACCTGCAATATAATCATATATAAAAAGAGTAAAGTAAATATACACCAACAGATATGTATGAAACTTTAGCGGGTTAGAAATACCATTGACTAACATATAATAAACAAGAAAGGAAGACAACCTCCCTAAAACAGTTTCTTGCATGTATTTGGACTTGAAGATCTTCATGTAATGTCAGTTAAAATTTTAGAGAATTGCATTTGTCGTTATTTGCTGTACCACAATGAAATGCCTAGTATGTTATTTGACAACTAGTAGTCATTTCCACAGTCAATACGAAGTAAATGTTTTCTAGAAAACATGAAAGTAATACTGATCAGACATGAAATATGAAATTATCACTGATCAGACTAATCTGGCTTCTCTTTTATTCTTTTAATCAAGATATATGGGTGAAACATAGTACTTTCCTTCTCCAATAGTATGAATTTTAGATTTTTTTGACTCTTCCATCCACTCTATCTTTTACTTTCAGATCTAAGCTTGTTGTGCGTGGGCAGAGTGAGATTAAAAATACAGACACAGACAATATGGCTGGGAAATTGGAAAGCCTAGGGTGTTAAGTTGCACATACTGTTATTTTTAAACTGCCATGAAATTTTCTTCTGTGGATGTTTTTGCTTTGATACTTTTCCCTCATTGAGATTTGTTGTAACAGCAAACTGTGAAGAAGTTGGGCATTCTGTTCTATAATACAAATTTGAGCCACCTTGAAAAGGTTAGCATGTATGTATGTATGTATGTATGTATGTATGTATGTATGTGTATATACTGTATGTATGTGTATGTATATCTATATCTATATCATACATATCTATATCTATATAATGCAGAAGCTTCCTGAATCTGTGAGAAATTGTGGCATTGGAAAAAAAAGAAGAGCAATTTTCTATTTAGTTTAGTTTAGATTGCTCAGTATGGATCTATCTCTGTGATTTATCTGAAGGATAGTTATATATATACTAAGCATGTATTAGAGAACATCACAGGGATTTCCCACTTTTCAGAGGGATGAGGGGTATGGGTGAAGAACTTAAAATTTATAAAGTCAAAAATCCCTTATACCTTCCAAATCCTGCTGTCCTGATGATAGCCTTGATAATAAGAGCTATCAATCTCTTAAGAAATGCAAGCCCTTTAATTTAAGGATTAGTTCCTAGCATTGTGAGAAAGCAGCATAGTGACCTAGTGGTGAAGATGCTTATCTCACACTTGGAAGGTTAGGAGTTCAAACCTAGGTAGCTGCAAATATTTATCTCCTAAGAAAAAATATCTGCTGTGAACTATGCGTGTTGGCAGGAAACACATCTGGACAATAAATGCTCAGCTCCATCCAATCACCCAGACTCAACCCTGAATTAAGGGATTACAGAGTCATAAAAAGTGCGTTTTTATTGTGTTATCCAGGAAAAATGTAAGTTCTACTGAGCTTTTCATGTTTTGCCCAATTGCTTAATTGGAACATAAAATTCATGACCAGAAACAATAATAAACAAGAGATAATAAAGGATTCTTAGAGCATGAAAAATGTATATCATAAACCTAAGATCAATAGGTTACAAACCACTATTTTGAGCCAAAGTGGAAAGTAATTTTTGAAGCAATTAAATTAGAGAAGATATAGAAGGATACTACAAATAGCGTAATAAATAATCCATAAAGATATGTTTCATATTAAGAAATTCCTGGTTACAAATTTCTGTAATTTCTGTTGAGTACTTTTTTCAACTGTACAAAATATTGATGGGAATAGTTATATTTCATTCAGCTTTCCTTTCTTATTTTTATAATTCTGTGTCATTTTCCAGTTGACTGAGACTGAGGCTTTGAAACTAACTTATATTATAAAATTATTTTTCATCTAACATCCAACTGATGGCTCAAACCATAAAAAATATCATTGAGACACTGTATGAGGCAATTAATAGGATTAAAAGGGAGTGAGAAGGAAGAAATCTATTTGGGGATATCACTGGGTTTGATTCTTTGGAAAACATCATTATGGTAGCAGACATATGGTGCTATAAAGGATAACCTGAGGATATTTCTAGAATTTCTAATACTCCTATATAATTTTATATAGGGGTGGTGGTGATGTATTCTATTATGTGCATATTATTCTTCATATTTCTCCAGTCCTTTTGATCTCATGTTGAGACTCATGTTCTGTTAATGTCAATTAATGGTTGTTGGTTAATCATCCACTTCTAAAATCCTCTGGTGTTTAACCAAACCTGGTCCAAAGATTTCCCAGAATTCCCTGCAGAAATTAAATATGTAAAGGATATTCCATTTAGATGATGTAGTAACTACAAATTTACAATCTGTTAGAGGAACTGAAAATTATAACTCTTTTTACTTTGCCATCCCTTATTCTATTTGGCTATTTCATCATTTCAAACAACTAACATCTGTTTTAAACAAAAAAAATATCTTCATTTCCATTTCTACTATAACTTGTGTCTTAGCTTGTCCTTGATATGAAATGGTAAGGTTATTTTAGAATAGGCCTGTCAAACTGGTGTTCTGAGGGCCAGATACATCACACACAGGCTACATACCCCAGTTCCACAAAGGCAAAAAAGTCACGATACATCATGATATATCACATGATGTGATCGAGTTTGACACCTGTGTTTTAGATTATTAAGAAACAGAGGAGAGGTGTGAATTTAACTGATTGTTCCTTTATGTATATATTTCTCATGACAACAGAATAATATAGTATGACATATTTCTAAAAAACCTTTCCTTACCAGAGGTACAAAATGTCTTGGGTTTTCAGCAATATAATATCATTTACTGCCAAATATTAGTATCTCACTTTGTGTCAGTTTGCAATTTAAGATAATTTTATTCATAACATTCTGCTTAAATAACTGTAAAACAAATAAAGTAGGAGATGAACAGCCAGACCTAAAGGGTGGGGTTAAACATGTAATTAGTTTGGTGTAATTGCACAGCTAAATCCTTACACATACCTATACTGTGAATTCTATTGACTCTTATCTAACAGTAATTTAGCTTGAGCTGTTAGTTTAGTTTAGCTTGTTTAGTTTATTAGATTTTTATATTGCCCGCTCTCCCAAAAAAGGGACTCGGGGCGGTGTACAGCCAGCTAAAACAGAAACAGTATAAAGTTAAAAACCAAATTTACCAGTTGCGGCCCTTTCTGGATCTGGATGCACTTCGCACAGTCACTTCCGCCCTCGTCATCTCCCGCTTGGATTATTGCAATGCTCTCTACATGGGGCTCCCCTTGAAGAGTGTCCGGAGGCTGCAGTTGGTTCAGAATGCGGCCGCGCAGGTGATCTTGGGAGCTCCTCGGAGCTCTCATATAACACCACTTCTCCGCAGGCTGCACTGGCTTCCTGTGGCCTTCCGGATCCGATTCAAGGTGGTACTGATTGTTTTTAAAGTGCTCCATGGCTCGGGACCTGGGTACTTATGGAACCGCCTGCTGCCATCAACAGTCTCCCGCCGCCCAGTGCGCTCCCACAGGGTTGCCCTCCTCAGGGTTCCGCCGCATGATCGTTGCCGGTTAGCGACCCCGAGGGTGTGGGCCTTCTCTGTGGGGGCCCCCTCCCTGTGGAATGATCTGCCCCTGGAGATACGGGCCATTACTGACATCCAGACCTTCCGGCGCGCAGTAAAGACCCTGTTCTTCCAGCAGGCCGGCCTGGCCCAGTAAACGGTTCTTGGGATTTTAAATTAATTAGGTTTTAAATTTTTAAATTTTAATATAATCCTTGAATTTTAAATTTTAGTAATATTTTGTACTTGATGGGATTTCGGCCAGATCAATTCTGTTTAATTTGTTTTTAATTGTACATATTGTTCGTTTTATAGGCTGTACACCACCCCGAGTTCCTTTTTGGGAGAGGGGGCGGTATAAAAATTTAATAAATAAATAAATAAAAACAATTTAAAATGATTAATTAGAGGCCGAATATAAAATTAACAAGTATAAAAACTGATAAAAATTTAAAAATACCAAATTTAAAACCCCACAAATCGTTATTGGCCAGGCCGGCCTGTTGAAAAAAGAAGGTCTTTACTGCACGCTGGAAGGTCTGAATGTCGGTGATGGCCCTTATCTCCGGGGGCAAGTCGTTCCAAAGGGAGGGAGCCCCCGCAGAGAAGGCCCGCACCCTCGGGGCCGCCAACCAGCACCGAGGAGGCCGACCCTGTGGGAGCGCACTGGGCGGCGGGAGGCTGTTGGTGGCAGCAGGTGGTCCCGTAAATACCCAGGTCCCGAGCCATGGAGCAATTTAAAGATGATCACTACCACCTTGAATTGGATCCGGAAGGCCACAGGAAGCCAATGCAGCATGAGCAGGAGAGGTGTAACATCACTCGTGCGGCCACATTCTGGACCAACTGCAGCCTCCGGATACTCTTCAAGGGGAGCCCCATGTAGAGAGCATTGCAGTAGTCCAAGCGGGAGATGACGAGGGCAGAAGTGACCGTGTGAAGTGCGTCCAGATCCAGAAAGGGCCGCAACTGGTAAATCAGATGAATCTGACAAAAGGCCCCCCTGGCGACGGCCGTAATGTGATCTTCTAAAGACAGTCGTATGTCCAGGAGGACACCCAGATTGCGAACCCTTTCCATGGGGGACAAAATTTCTCCCCCCACGGCCAGCGATGGAATAAGCTGGCTGTATCTGGGCACAGGAAACCACAGCCACTCGGTTTTGGTCAGGTTGAGAGGAAGCCTGTTAAGACCCATCCAACTCCGCACAGCCTCCAGGCAGTGGGTCATTACTTCAACGGCTTCGTTGGGGTGGCCCGGGGTAGAGATGTACAGCTGAGTATCATCAGCGTACTGATGGAACTCTACCCCAAAACCATGGATGATCTCACCCAGTGACTTCACATAAATGTTGAACAGCAGGGGCAAGCACAGACCCCTGGGGCACCCCACATAATAGGGGCCTCAGGGTCGACCTCTGCCCCCCTGTCAACACAAATTGCGAGCGGTTGGAGAGGAAGGAGGAGAACCACCGTAAAACGCTGCCTCCCACTCCCAACCCCTCCCAACCGCCGCAATAAGATACTGTGGTCGACAGTATCAAAAGCCTCTGAGAGATCTAACAGGACCAAGACAGAGGAACAACCCCTGTCTCGGGCCTTCCAGAGATCATCCACCAACGCGACCAACGCCGTCTCCATGCTGTGCCCGGGCCTGAAACCCGATTGGAGGGGGTGTAGATATACCGCTTCATCCAGGTACTGAGGGAGCTGACGTGCCACCACACTCTCAACAACCTTCGCCACAAAGTGGAGGTTGGAGACCGGACAATAATTCGACAGTAATGCTGGATCCAGGGACGGTTTTTTGAGGAGGGGCCGCACCACCGCCTCTTTCAAGGAGGCGGGTAAAAGCCCCTCTCTCAAGGAAGCGTTAATGATCCCTTGGAACCAGCCTCGTGTCACTTCCCGAGTGGCCAAGACCAGCCAGGAGGGGCACGGGTCCAATAAACAGGTGGTGGCATTAAGCCCCTCCAGTATCCTGTCCATGTCCTCCAGGGTAACAGGATCGAACTCATCCCAAATGACCTCACTGAAGTCCACCCCCGCCCCCCCGCCCGGAGATGCCCAGTCGGAGTCCAGCTTGTCCCGGATTTGAGTGATTTTGTCCTGCAGAAACCTAGAAAAGTCCTCGGCCCATCCCTGCAAAGGATCCTCCCGCGCCTCCACTTCCAAAAGGGAGCGGGTCACCCTAAACAGGGCAGCCGGGCGATTTTCCGTGGACGCAATAAGGGCGGAGAGGTAAGATCGCCTTGCCATCCTTATCGCCACTAAATACGCCCTAATATGGGATCGTAATAGTGTTCGGTCAGAACCGGAGCGGCTGGCCCTCCAACCACTCTCTAGGCATCTTTTCCGGCGCTTCATCTTTCTCAGCTCCTCAGAAAACCAAGAAGCCGCTCAGGATCGGCACCGGGTCAGAGTCCACAAGAGCACGACCCAGTCAAGGGCCTCAGCTGCCACCCTATCCCAGGCAGCCACTAAGTCCTCGACCGAGTCGTGTGTGTGAGTCTCGGAAAACGGCCCAAGCTCCATCAGGAACCTATCTGGGTCCATCAGGCGCCTGGGGCGATACCATTTTATCGGCCCCGCCTCTCTGCAACGGGGAGGTGCGGAATGGAAGTCTAAGGAGCGAATGATCAGTCCATGACAGGGGTTCTACAACAACATCCCCTATACCTAGATCATCCTGCCACTGATCAGAGACAAAAACCAAATCCAGGATGTGACCCCCCAAGTGAGTGGGGTCCCGAATTAATTGGGTCAGGCCCATGGCTGTCATGGAAGCCATGAACTCCTGAGCAATCCCCGATGTCCCGCCGGCAGAAGGCAGGTTGAAATCCCCCATGACCATATGCCTGGGGGTCCCAACCGCCAAGCCGGCTATAACCTCAAGGAGCTCAGGCAGGGCCTGAGTTGCTCAGGTTCCTGTGCATAGGTGACAAGAATAAACTGTTAGTGTTTTGAACTCAACTGTTATTCTTGGTTATTTGCTCCCGACAAATATTTGCTTCGAATTTGGAGAGAGCCTACAAATTAGGTCCATTTGTGTCTTTTTAGGATTCCTGGGACCAGCTTGTGCAGACAAAATCGATTATTGTGCATCATTTCCTTGCCAGAACAATGGAACCTGTTATACAGATCGAGTCTCCTATTCTTGCAGTTGCAGTCCAGGTTTTACAGGACCTACCTGTGCTCACCTGATTGACTTCTGTGCTCTGAATCCTTGTGCTCATGGCATTTGTCGCAGTGTTGGAACAAGTTATAAATGTCTCTGTATTCCAGGTATGTAAGTTCTTGTCATATTCTTTCATATCTTCTTTGCTAGCAATATCTAATTAAAAATATTTTTATTTTCCTGTTTAATATATGCATATTGACAAGCTGGTTTTTTAATATTTACTTAAACAACATTTATGCAGTCTATGTTTAATGAAAGAAATAGATTGAGCACTTGGACATGAAATTACTCTCAGTATGGTATATCCTTTGTCTGAAAGATTTATTCATAATTGTAGGCAGGAAGGTATTTGTCAAAGGAGTTAAAAACACCCGAATCAAGTGATCATAGCTGTACATTAAATTATGTTCACAGAAAATTAAACCACATTTTAAATTGTCACTACCTTACATAAAATCCATGGATTTGTAGGTTTTATGAACAAGTAATTTAGCATGATAGACTGAGTTGGATCATTATACGGCTAGTTGAACCTCATTGAATTTTAGTGCGAGCTAACTTTATTTAGCTTTTTATCTAATTTCTGATAACTTAGGCTGCATTCAAACATGAAGTTTCTCTCATCTTGTGGCATTCTCTTTAGCATATACTCAGAATCCCACTAAATTTGTCTTATCTTTTTCAATTTCTCTTCTGTTGCCAGCCTCTGTGTTCAGTTTTCTAAACAGATTATTGGAAGTATGCCCGTAAGCATTTCATACACTTAGACACGTCCCTTTAAAAACAGAATTAAATTTGAAATTCAGGAACATCAAAATGTTCCTATTCATTGGCTTTGCTCAGAACTACAATCAGAAATTCTATAAAAATCATGCTGAAATTGAGAGAAGGAAGAGTATATCTGGACTCAAACAATTAATAGAATAAGTCATTGCTGGTTTATAAAAGAAATAGGTTCATAGCCCATTGTGCCAGCAGATTGGGAGAAAGAAATTCTCAGCCACCTCTTGGCTCTCCAACACAGTTAAAGTAAGAGATCTCAAATGCATACTATCAGAGGCAATATCAGTCTTTAATCCAGCTTCTTTACAGAGATGTAGAGCAGCAAAATGTGATGAGTTGGGAACATCCATGCAAAGTTAGCACTGGGAACTCTGTCTTCCAGTACTATCTTTATTTAGTCAGTCCTTAGTCCATACATCTGGTGGTCCTACCCCAGGGCAGCCCACCCCCATGTCTGTCCTTCCCCTTCCCATCCAGTCACTGCACATCTCATTAGCCATCTTCCTGTGTCCGAGGCCAAGGCATGCCAGCAGCTCCCGGCTGATTTGAATCTGCACCAATCAATTTGAATCCGCACCCATCAAGTTGTGAATCATGCCCATCAGCTGTTGCTCGCACTGGATACTCCAGTGCCGTTGACTGTGCATTGCTGGGCTCCCCCCTCTCCATGTCTCTCCATTAGCTAGTGGTAAGCTGCCTCTTCATCTCCCCCTTCGTAATGGTGAGCCCTGAACCGGGCTCGACAGGCAGCTCCCCCCTACCAGGGATCTACCTGAAAGATAGTAAACAGAACAGTTAGATACAGCCCTAGTCAATTCAGAAATTCAGAAGCTTCCAAGAGGCCTGCTTTAATGAGCTCACTAATAAAGCATGACTGGAGGGTTTCTATTTCAACTCTCAAGATTCTGCACTTTCACCCCTAGTTGTTACCATTAAACTCATTACATAAAGTCTGGATGAGTTTTGCTTCATTGTAAGGCACTTGACACTATTTTACAATAAAAACTGTAATAACTTGATTCAAAAGGACAGTTAAAGCAGATTAATGTGTAAAGGAATTACTAGCCCTACAAATAATTATTTGGGCATTATCTGCAAGCAAACTGCCAATTGTTTCATGGTGCTCTTTCTCTTTCTCAGAATAGTGATGTGAATTAGAGGAATAGCTTAGGGTAAGATGTATATTTGCAGACCATTACATACTACACATTATGAAAATCCTTCTATTCTAGATGGGAAAAATGAGCAGATAATTAGAGGAAAGCATTTTAAACAATGTTTAAGTGAAGAATATTGTTGGATACTTGTTCCCAATAATGTATTTGCATCATTGTATGTTATCTACATTTTTGCTGAATTACTGACCCCCTATTATGTCACTCAGAGAAACCAAACAAAAGAGAAATTTAAAATAGGCTGATTATGTTCATAATAATCATCAGTGGGCTCATCTGGAAGAGCTTTGTATTGTCCATTGTGCGACCTCTGTTAAGTATTGTAATGAGTTGTAATGTAGGATTGTCTTTGGAAATAATCTGGACATTTCAGTTATTTCAAAATAAGCTGCTATAAAGGATCATAAACTGATACCATTTCTCACTTAATATTAAAATATCCCTAATTATGTTTCAAGTTCAATTTAGAATATTGGTATTTACCTTACCCTTGCTTCTTAAAGGCAAGAATTTTCAAAATTTTGCATATTTTGTGTCCTTTTTAAAAAATTCATTTTTAAGCTTGTCCACATGGTAAAAAGTCTTCAGTGAAAGATTGCCATTGAAATTTCAGAAGTGTCCTTATTTCAAATGTAAAAATGAGTTATATGAGGCCAATTCTTCCTGTTTTGTTCATTTACATACATTCCTACAAGCCCTTCAAACATTGAAGAACAATGATACTTCACTGATATTTTTCAAGGTTCTTAATGTGAAAAATATGTTCAGTGTTTTTCAGGAGTTAAAACCCTTTTCCCCAAATGACAGTGTACTTATCTAGCCTCTAGGAGCTCTGCTGGCAGGCATAGGAATGTCAACAAATCAGTGAATAGATACTATTCAGAAACACAGTATATGTAGCTGGTGCTGGGACTGGTTGATTGCTGGCCAGGCCAGCAAAGTTTTTGATGGACTAATTGCATAAGTTCTCCATAGGCATAACAAAAGAAGAAGGATTACATTTTATTTGTCCTTCTTCTTCTTTTGTTATGCCTATGGAGAACTTATGCAATTAGTCCATTTATCTAGTTTATCCCTCCATAAACTAGAAACACACGCACACTCTCCCACATCCCGTACACTTTGAACTTTGATTAAGGGACCTTTGGGGGAAAACACTACAATATATGCTTCTGACCAAATAATGTTGAATTTAGCTCTCAATTATCTCTTATTGATATAACATAACTAAAAACATCCAAGAATTGTAATTTGTGATATTAATGCTAAGCCTTCATTTGATTTATTTGTTTTTAATCATATTATGATTTGTGAGCCTATTCATTATGATTTAGTTTTATGTACAAACTAGTTTCTTATAGCTTATTGGATAAAAATAATTTAAAAATGCCAGTAGATTATTTTTCTAAGATCTGTGTCAAGTGAATAATGTATGATACAATAACATATATTGCCTTGTATGTCAATGTATGAACAGTTCCCAATTTTATATTTATAGGTTAGGAATTTTTAACCATTTTACAACTTAACTTATTTCACAGTGAGAAGTACAGTGAGTGTAAAGTAGTTTTAGTAATAAATTATTTTAGTAACAATTAAAATGATACACGTAATAGGAATATTTTTTTCTGCTGCATATTGAGTCAGGAGTTATAGTTTAAAGCTTTCTAGTTCCTTTACATCACTTGAAAACCCTATTTTCTGAATTGACTTTGGACTTTCAGGTGCAAAGAAGCCAAAATGGTTCTAACTAAATGTTTCCCATGCACTCTCATATCTTTAATTATTTGTAGTACATTTAATCTTGGATCATTGAAAGCAGTTATAGTAGGGTGATAAAACCTATTTATTGAATATATTTTGAGAACAGTGCAAGCATTGGCCTTATAAAATGGGCTAAGAGAGATTAGAGTGTCAGTTTGAAATTAACTAATGTATGTACTGAGAGACTTCTGTCTAATATAAGTGGTTATAATCCTTTAATCAACAATAATTGAGACATGAAGGCTGTCACATTAAAGAAGACTGACTAGACCAAGATCTAAACTAGTTGAGAACCCCTGTAAACCCCCTGTAAATTACTGTCCAGGCTACTCCAAGTTGAATTATCTTTCTTCCAGACTATTGAATTACTGTCCCTCCTGTAAAAATAAAGCATCCATGCTCATTGTCTATCTTTGAGAAATTTATGCACAGGAATGTATATGAGGTTTCAAGGCAAAAAAATATTGGCTGATCAGTGGGATACTCTGATTAATAATGAATTTGCAACCCCCCCAAGTTGTAAGAGTAATAATTACGGATATTGAGAATTATAGTTCAGCAATATCTGGAAGGACAAAAAGTTTTCCTATCTTGGTCTTAAGCACTAGGTAAGATCCAGCCAGACTACCGTATTTTGATTTATAATTGTAGTTGACTAGGTACCACTGATCTTAAATTTAAAGAAATTAGACTTGAGAAATACAAGCAGTTCTAAAGACATAACCTACATCAAAGAGCTTAGCCTCTTTTATGAATCACACAGTAGAGCCCAATATCTTCCAATTCTGAAAAGATCCAGGAAAAGAGGGAGCAATTCTCTCCACAGTTGGCCATCTACCACAGCAGCCAAGCCCTGACATAGGGCCTAGTTGATATGTCATGAATTAAAATAATCATAAAAAATTATTCGACTTTTTTACAGTTCTCCTCTGAATATATGACTGTGCAGCATCTTCCAAGATGCTACTAGCTTTGAATTAAGATTACTTTGCCTTTCTATTGAAATGGCATGTTAGTTATATTTACAATATAGGCATGAAAAAAGCCCTGTTTTTGTGCATATCTGCTTGTGGACAGTGGCATTTTTGAAGGTATTTCTTATGGGACAAGAAAATACAATTATTCTTAAGTTTCTTTAATTACAATTATTCTTTGGATATGGAGGAATCAAAATTGGGCAAAATATTTAGATAGTATTTAACTATTTTTAACCCACTTATCTATCTCTTTCTCTTTAAAAGTCAACAAGTGCACAAGTATAATAAGCAGTTAGATTATGGTGATGGAGTGCCCAGCAGCAAACACTCATATATGATTCATGCTGTATGACTGTTTTGAAAGGTTAGTGGTGGAGAAATTCCTGAGTTTCTGTACTTTCAAAGACTTTGGGGTAGTTTGAAAAACTTCTGATCTATGAACAACCCTTCATGTATAACAGATGTCAACAGTATCATAGCCTAAAGATAACTTTCAACTAGTGATATGAAGAACTATACTGTTACCTATTCACTGTTACATACACAGATGGTTTGATTTTGAGCTGTATGAAGCAGTCACTATTTCTATTATTTGAAGCCAAAAGTAAATGGCATCTTAGAAATGGAATCTGATGAGAATATCTGACCTTTTTTTTCTAAAGCAAAAATCAATTAAATTAATTTTTAAAAAACTGTCATGCAGAGCTACAATGCCTACATTATTTTTTCTGTATATTTAATAATGAGTAGATGCATAAGAACACTGTACTTAGAATGGAGCACAAGTTACGTATTGTATCTAGATTCATCTTAATGTTTTTTCTCCACAAATGCATACACCTGAATGATTTATTACACCTCTGATGGCATTTTAAAAACAGATTTTTAATCAGCCCCTAAAAATATCAGAGATTGGGCATTTCCTATTGTCTCCTTGATGTTTTGCCTTTTCTGTAGTCTGTTTCACTACCAATTTATCAATACCTGATATCATTAATTTTATAATCCCTTTTATACCCCTTTTATAATCCCTTTTCAATTCATTCATTGTACTAATCAAACTCTGCCCCTTAATTTTCTTTGAAGATGCACCTTTCCCTAATAACATGAAACTATATATTTTATTCCATGGCTTATAAAAGCTATGATTGCTCAAAGAAGTGTTCGGGGAATAGATTTTTTAGGGAAAAAGTAGGATGTCCTGGGCTGTCCATCATATGTACCATGATTGATGCTGTCATCATATTGGTGGAATATAAAACTTATAATATCTTTGATTTTAGTTGTCACAAAAATGAAAAGATTGGGGTTAGATAATTTCATTATTACACATTTATGTCATTTGTAATATACATGTCTATGTCACACTGCTACAAATAAAAGGTCCTGCACAAAAGTTACTAAAATGGGTATGTCTTTTGAGGATTGTTTAAATCCCAAATTGCAAAGTGGTTGATATGAAAAAGTCAGTATGTGAATTGAAACAGATTTGTTACCTTCTGCATGGAAAATAAGATGTTAACTAGGTTTTAAGACCAATTTGGTCACTAATGTTGCTTGACAAATGGATTGCCTGACAATGTTAGATTATGAAATACTTGCTAAAGGGAAGTTATGAAAAATGATTCAAAAGCATTTTGAAGATGTGAGACATATTGACAAATCTGTGATGGGTATAGAGGCAAAAGATTTATTGCATGTCACATAAAAGAAGAATGCCTTGATAGGAAGAGGACAGCAGAATGTATGGAATTGTGTGGTTATGATGTAACGATTTGTGTATTATTCACCATGATTTTATTGAAGGATTTCCATATATATATATGTTGTATATTGTACGTATGCAGATATAAATGACAAGTTTGAAGAAGCTTCTAAAAACCATAAAGAACCATCCTGATGAATATTAAGTGATGAACCAGCAGTTTAGAATTTAAATATTGTGACTGGATGCTTTTTCTGGTCTTTCCTTCCACAACATATTTATTGCTGAATGAGCACAAAAGCTAGAATAAGATTTGCTTTTTAATGATTCTGGTGACTAAGCATAGCAGAATTTCTGTAACACCAGAGAAATGAAATAATTGCACTTATATTGATTGCAGTGTTATATGTGGAGTAGGTCTCATTGGATTAAATGAGAGTTATTTTTGAATAGACACAGCTTGATGAGACCATACCAATAAACTGTGATATATACTTTACAATTCAATGGTTTCTTTAAAAGGGACAAAAAGGAGTGTTAAAATATTTATGTTTTTATTTTGTTTATATATTTTACATATTTCTTCAATTTAAAAAGACTCTTAAATTGTGTACATAAGAACAACAATAACACCACCAAAGCAAAATCTTAACAGGATAAAATGAATTAACCCTAATTATCACAATCATCAAAACATTAAAGCATTGAACTGTGTTACAAAATCATAATTAATTAGTCTCTAAATGCCTTCCACAACAGTTTTAACTAATTTTCAGATGGAAATGAAAATTGGAAAATATATTTGAGTCATAGAGAAGGCTGTTTCAAGCGGGAGATGAGTAAATCATCCTATTTCATATCTTTTCTATTGCACTTTGTGGCATTTGAGAATCCTTATTAGGTATTCTCTGTTCACTTTGATGGAATGGACAGAATTTAATTGGTAAAGGTAGATACCCAGGCCATGAGCCATATTGTTGCCACAATATTATATAGCAGTAGTGGCAATAATGAAAGTACCCTGTAGAGTAAAAACAAAACCATTGAACTTAGTACCAGTAGAGGTTTCTCGGTGGACATCCCTTGTAAATTGATCCAGGTGAGAGATGAGTTACCATCTTTAGCATCTCTTCTTCTAGGTAAAATCATAATGTGTTCCAGTCAAGCTGGGCAAGGTCCTTCTGCCCACAGCATCCACCAACTTCTGAAAGGAGCCATGAGTCCACCAGGGGCTGCCAAATTGCAACATGTTCTCCAGTTCACCTTCTCCAATTTAGAGTTTAAGATGCGTAAACCAGCTATATGGATCTTAGTGAAGATTAGCACTCCTTCCTCATCTAATTACCAATAGGTCTCTGTATTGCACTCCAAATCAGCTTGTCCACAGTTTTATGGTGGATAGTGCTAGATTTATTGAAAACGTATTTGGATGCTAGAGTTAGAGTTTATGTTTTCAAATTCTCTACCCTTGGAATGGCTATCTTTTGTCACATCTCTCTCTATCCATCGCTAATATTATCTTACCCCTTAACAACTTGCAAATCAGCTCCCCTTTCCCAGGAAATAAAGCACCAAACAATAATGCAAAGTGAATTCCATTTCACACTTCCACAGGGCAGTTATTGCAAACCTCCAATCCACTTCTTCAATAGCTTGTTAGGATTCCTGCTTCCTTGCATAGAACCTGCAGTTCTCAGCCCCAAATGTCTTTCTTTCTTATTTCTGTCTGGGACAGCTTCATTCTATGTTCTCCCAACAAGCTACGGCCTCTTCAGATCTTGCCTGCCTTCTCAGGTACAGCTCTTCATTCTGCCAACTCTCTATCCAAGCTCAGCTTTCTTCACCAATTGTCTTTTTAGTTCTTTCAACATTACAATGGTTTACTTTAATAGACACTGAAATAATTATAGTGCCACTTAAGAAAATAAGAATACCTACTTGCTACACTTCTAGAATAGAAGATAGAATGTATAATAATAACAGGGCTGAAAGGAATCTCAGAGGTCTTCTAGTCCAAGCCCTTGCTCAAAGCAGAAGGCCTTATACCATCCTGCTCAAATGATTGTCCAGTCTATTTTTGAAAACTTGCAGGAATGCAACACCCACAACTCTAGAAGGCAAACTATTCCAATGATTAATTGTTCTCCCTGTCAGAAAAGTTCTCCTTACTTCTAGGTTGGATTTCTCTTTAACAAACTTCCACCCAATCAGTAAAAGTCATGCTGGATGCTGGTTAGGGGCAGGCATATTCTGTGAACAGCCTGTACTTCCATTTCTTCAGGGTCTCTAACCTCTTTTCTATAAATCTGTGCTTGAAGGTGAGGAGGAATTTTGGGCCCTCTCTGTCATGTGTGCAAATATTTCTTATCTTCGATTTTTCCTTCCAAAGGCAAAATTGTACTGTTGTAATTGAGAGCAGAAGTCTATGCGAACATTAGTCTACAAAGAAAGGGTTAGAACAGTTCTGAATTTTTAAAAATCTCTTACAAACATCCCCGTTAAAACTCTACTTAACCCAGTTAGAAAGGCTTTAAAAAAAAAAAAACATCAGTAATTTAAAGTTTAATGGAGGACAAATGTCCCTTGCATTTCATCTGGGGTGGCATTTCATATTGGTTTTGCAATTGAGTTCAAAAGATCAGGATTCAGTTTCTCTGTAGCAGAGGAATACGCTTTTGTGACCTCCTTTTTTGAAAAAAAATGTAATAGGGTGAAGACGCCCTCTACCGGAGGGAAAAAGGCATTTCTATATCAATGTAACGTGATCTGTGTCCAATTGCCCTATAAAACCTACTTGCTTGTATTCAAAATTAATATTTGTTAAATATGTAGCTGTTTTCCAAGAGCAAAAAAATCTTGATCCTATCAAAATAATTCAGATAGATATGATATGAACTACATTAAGAAATCAAATGTAGTGTTTAATCCATAAATAGGAAATCAAGATAGAATTACAGAGTTATTGTCTGGTTTCTATTCTCTAAATGGAATTCCATAGTTTTACTAAAAGGCCCAGTATGTAGCTATGTATATATTCTATGTAAGGTAGGAAGTGCATTCTGCTCCAATGACCACCATATTACCAAATTCATACTGTGTCTGTACTATGCAAATAAATGTTTAGATGTTTGCTGATATTTTAAGACAAGGAACTCCATTTACTTTTCTTTCCAAGATTTCTCTTGCTCTTCAGAATTTCACTGAAGTCAGTAGGATGATTATGAAAAGTATACATTATTCTGTTCTGCAATGCATATTCATAGTCCAACATTCTACTCATAGATTGAGACTTCAGGTGGCTTTTTAATTTTTTTAAAAAAAGCTGCTATTTATTTATTTTTGTTCACATTAGATGTTAGTGGTAGAGAATAAAAAGTAAAAATATTTTATATCTGTTGTCCTATATCAGTAACAGAACAGTCTAATTAATATTAATACAGGAAGTTTTTTATCTCAATTCTGTGTTAAGAGAAGAATATAGAATAAAATAAAATCTAATATATTCTCCTCCTTGTTCACTTTATCATATTGGTACCCAGAAAATCTACTTTTATTGTAGGACTTACTAATTTCTCCCCCAACTTCTCTAGGGAATATTCTAATATAAAGAAAATGCTTTGAGGAGTAAAATTTGTAGGATTGTGCGTCTGTGTTTATGAGTAATTGGGAGAGTGGTTTGGGGATCCCTTGTATATATATATGTTCAATTGTATTGGGGCGGTCATTTGAATTCACTCCATTTTTACTGAAGAAAAATAAACCACACCACTGTATTTATTGATAGTGGTGATTTCACATTTTAGTTGCAAAATATCTTGCATGAATGGTATGTGTGAAAAATGAAAGTTCTATTCACTTAAATATACACAGTGACCTGGAACTGAAATGTAATATCCAATAAATGCAATGACAGCCACAATTCATCTGGGATGACAGCTGCTCAAAGAGAGTTAGCCAGGAAATCCTGACCTAAACTGATAAAGGTATAATTGTGCTACTATAAGGGTTAGTTAGTGTTGTTCCCATATATGTGGAAACAATATTAGGTCAGTGTTAATAGGAATAAGTTCTTACTTTATGAATAGTTATTATGCTAAGCAATTATTACCTTCCCTATGTTACTCTGGATAAATTATACTTATCTCACAAACCACAACTGAGTTCACATGGCATATTAGTAATGCTTTGGGTGATATGTAAACATAGCCAATATGTTGACCTTTAAAGCGCTCCATGGCATTGGACCAGGTTATTTGCAAGACCGCATTCTGCCAGTAGACTCCCACCGGCCGGTGCGCTCCCACAGGGAGGGCCTCTTCCAGATCCCAACGGCCTCCATGTGCCTCCTGGTGACCCCGAGGAATAGGGCCTTCTCTGTGGGGGCACCTGCTCTCTGGAATGGGCTCCCCCCAGAGTTGAGAATGATCACTGACCTGAGGATGTTCAGGTGTGATTTGAAGACCTGGCTCTTTGAGTAGGCCGGCCTGGGCTGATTTTAAATTGATTTTAAATTGGGTTTTAATCATGGTTTTAGTATTGGGGGTTTTAGATCTGGAAGCAGCCCATATTTAATTCAGTTTTAACTTTTTTATATTGTTTTAGTTGGCTGTGCACCGCCCTGAGTCCTTCGGGAGAAGGGTGGTATATAAATTGAATAAAAACATAAACATAAAAAAACATGGTGGAAAATAAAAAAAAATAGTATTAAAAATAATGTGACCTACTTCAGACATCATGCTAGTGAAGCTTCCTTAGCTATGATTTTTTGAATAAATCATAATTGGCTGGGTTCACACAATGCTTGCCACAAAACATGTATCATTAATTATAGTGCCTAGCTATCAGAAAGCGTGTTAACCCATAGGCAGATAAACCACATTGTGGCTTAATGTGATATATGAACTCAGTCTGTGAATGTGCAATCAGCATAGTTTATTGAACAACTGTGCACCTTGTATGCTAACTGAATTTTGGTCAAACACATTAGTAACACTTTATAAACTGTGAAACAGCTTTCTTGCTTTTTCTGGTGACCATCGACCTGTTGTGCAATGGTAGAATCGTAACTGCACATTCATGGTTCCCTGCCCTTATCTGCCTCAAGGATGATAAAACTTGATTATGAATCTTTATGTACATCTAAACATTTTCCATTGAATTATATGGTGGTGTGCGAGCTATTTCAAGATAAAATGATCTCACTATCATTTCTACATACTTCAATTATGCCAATTGCAATGGAGGAATATTATTGTACTGGAAACTGAATAGTTTCTGATTTCTAATAAAGCTTGTGAAGTTCTATAAGAGAAAAATGTATTTGTAGCTATTTAATATATAAAATAGACAAGAAGATCTATTTAAGATTCCGGTTTTTCATTCAGAAATATTTTAAAGCTATATCTGGGCATTTTTATAAATAGCAATTTCATCCCATTTAGGACAGGAAGTCTACCATTTTCTGACAAAGGTGTTTGCAGCATATATTCTTTTTTATTTCTGTTGTGCCTTAGGTTACCATGGTCTTTACTGTGAGGAGGAATATAATGAGTGTCTTTCAGCCCCTTGTCAGAATGGAGCTACCTGCCGAGACCTTGTCAATAGTTATGACTGTACATGTCTTCCTGAGTATGAAGGTGAGCAATACTATATTTTAATAGAAATTGATTTATAGATGACTGTAAATCCACCCAATAAATGTATGTGCATAATTTAAAGTTCACAATTTGCCAGATAAATCTTTTTGTGGACATTTCAGACTGTAATGTTAAACAGCTTTGGATGCAACAGCATTTTCCCTTAGACTATTATACTACGTGGCCTAAATTAACAATGGTAAATTGATAATTGCCCTGACTCTGGAACACAATTAATGAAATTTTCTGATTAGGACAAAGATTGGTCTCTGACCTAAAAAGAACATTATTTGAAATGGAAAGTAGCAATTGAATATGCAAATAGAAGCAGTTTGTCATTCAGAGAGGAATATTATGGTTTTTAAAAAGCGTATACATCTAATTGAGCAATTTGTGTGCATATGTTATGTTTGACACAAAAAAGAAAGAAAAAAAACAAAGAGTTTTGAATGCTGATCAAAAAGAGGAAGGAAATACTTCTTGTTGAATTGCTGGTTGTGATTCCAGAGATAGCAAAGTAAATTGGTCAGTTGTGGGCTGTCAAAACCAGAAACCTGCACCCTCTTTTTGAAAGTGTAGACCACTACTATTCCCCCTCCTGTCCTTGAAAATGTTCAGTATATACCCAGCAGCTGGACCTAAAAGTTAGAGGAATCACTCACTTCAGGTTTACTCTTCAATATCATCTTCAAGAGAGTATGCTAAATGTTAAATATAATATCACTGGAGCATGATCAGAAATAATGATTGGGTGTATATTAGAATCACAAAAATACAGAAAAAGACCTAGTGGTCCACCAAATCTGCCCTTTTTTGTTGTCTTTGTTTTCTTTAAATGTATTTATGTATTTATTGTTTTTAATTATTTTAATTTTTAATTCTATAACATAATATTCTAGTGAAGAAGAAATCAAACAATAACCTAGAACAAACTTTATGATCATGTAAAAAGCAATATATTCTCTATCAGTCAGATGTTGATACACTATATTTATGCATTCTGATGCAATTTGCTTTTAATATTGTATGCTATTCAGAGTTGGAAAGCCTTGCAAATTTTATAACTAAATATTTTTTCATGTATTATTCGCAGGAAGACACTGTGAATTATATAAAGATCCTTGTGTAAACATCAGCTGTCAGAATGGTGGGACTTGTGACAGCGAAGGGCTAAATGCTACCTGTATCTGTGCACCTGGATTTACAGGTATGTATTTGGAAATTGCACAATATGTGGAGATATTTATAAAAATGCAGAAGTAGAATAGAATAGAATACTTTATTGGCCAAATGTGATTAGACAACAAGTGATTTGTTTCTAGCGCATAAGCTGTCAATGTACATACAACAATAGTGATAAACAACAAAGTTATAATCATAAGAAGGGGATAGGTAATAGGGAAGATGAGAATAATTATGGTTTAGTAGAGTGATGGCATGGGGGAAAAAGCTGTCCTTGTGTTTAGTTGTTCTGACATGCGGTGCCCTATAGCGTCTTTTTGAGGGTAGAAGTTGAAACAATTTGTTTGGGATATGAGGCATCTGCAGATATTTTCACAGCCTTTTTTCTGGATTGTGCAGTATACAGGTCCTCAACGGAAGGCAGATTGGTAGCAATTGCTTTTTCTGCAGTTCTAATTATCTGTTGGAGTCTGTGTTTGTCTTGATTGGTTGCAGTGCCAAACCAGACCATTATAGAGATGCAGATGACAGACTCAATAATTCCTCTGTAGAACTGGATCAGCAGCTCCTTGGGCAGTCTGAGCTCTGAGCTGGCACAGGAAGAACACTTTTTGTTGTGCTTTTTTAATGACATATTCGATGTTAGGTGTCCATTTTATGTCTTGAGATATAATAGAACCTAGAAATTTGAAGGTTTCTACAATTGCTACTGTGTGATCTAGTATTGTGAGTGGTGGTAGTGTAGGAGGGCTTCTCCTAAAATCTACTATCATTTCTGCAGTTTTAACTGTGTTCAGTTAAATGTAAAACATATTAACTTGCACCTGCACTACTTATTATTCCAACAAATTAGTGGGCAGTTTAGATAACAGTACCTTATTCTGAACTAAAAGAAACATATCAATAACAATATTTGTGATGTTTTGATTCATATAATAAAAAGTATATGAAAATGAGAAGATCTTCCATAAAGGGAACTCAATTAAGATTGCCATTTACAACTGTATCCTTTTTATTTATGCTGTTTCTTTAATCTCTTTTTTAATTAATTGGCATATTTACTGCTTCAAGACAACCTTTTCACAATTCTTGATTGATTCAGATTTGGGTAGGGGGTTTTTTGTATATGGGGCAAGGACAATACTTCAGGACATTTTTCAAAGTACAAGTGGTCATTTGTTTAGTGACTGTTCAAAATTACAATGCCATTGAAGAAAGTGACTTACAATTAGTCCTCAGATTTATACTGTTGTAGCATTCTTCATGCTCACATGATCAAATGTTGGCAACGTATGTATTTATAATGGTTGCAATGTTCCAGGATCTTTTGATCACATTTGCGACCTTCCCAGAGGATTTCTGATAAGCAAAGTTAATGGGGGAAGCTGTATTCATTTAAGGAACTTACGATTGACCAAACAACTGCTTAATAATAAAAAAAACTCATAAAATTGGGTGCAACTTAACCACCTTGCTTAACATTGGAAATTCTGGTCCCAATTACGGTCGTAAGTTGGGGACTACCTGTATCAAAAAAATAAGGAATACAACCACAGATTTCTGCTCTCATATCTGTTTTGGTCCTTTAAAGCAGCCTCCTTGAAACTAGGGTTCTACAGAGAAAATTATTAAACCTAATTAATCTAGTGACTAGAGGTATGGGAAATGCAACCAATACAACTGAAGGCACCAATTTGGGAACAAGGGTTTCAGAAATTTATTTCTTAAAATAAATCTTCCTACTTCAGAATTCTTTAGAGAAAATTCTGTTGGAACAGACATTTTGAAAAGAAGCTTTGTTCTGATTACAGTATAGTAATCTTATTTCATTCAAGCTTTTTTCTAGAAGTTTGATTGCTTTGCTATGCAGATTTTTGGCTATATTGTCATTATTCTTGTTTTAATCTCCTATGCAATATCTTGGGCTGTTATTATAGAAGCATATAATATGAAGTGAAAGTAATAGCTGACAAAAAAAATACAGGTGAATTACTTCTGACAAGGAATATGTTACTTTTTAGTCACAGATACAAATTTAGAAATAGATTTACAAATCAAAATAATATAGAAAGTGATCATAATGTACATCATGTTCTACTGTTGCAATAGAAAACTCTGTTTCTTACCTGTTTTAAGGTGAAGAATGTGACATCAACATAAATGACTGTGAAAGTAACCCTTGTCGCCATGGAGGACTGTGCATAGACCAACCCAATGGATATAATTGCCATTGTCCACGTGGATGGGTTGGTGCAAACTGTGAAATACGTGAGTGTATTTGTTACTACTCACAGTACATTGAACCACAGAAGAATTGTTTTTATGCAACATATTTATTTTAGTATTTAATCAAATAGAACAGCAGTTTGTAATGTCATCATAAGACACTCTATACAGTATGTCTTCCATAATATTATCACTAGTTTTTTACAGACTTGATGTCTGAATGTAGCTGAAATTCCTGAAGACGTGGGAAAGGATTTCCTACAAAATTATAGTCCCAGACATTAATGCAGATTTTTTAAAAGCGGTAGTAAATAGCAAATACTTCTAAGAAAGCATGCATGGATCATTACAATGTTGGAATACTCTGTCTAATCTAATCTATGTTAAGCTTTCAGGAACCACTGCTAGAAATATTCTGGGAATGCATATTTTATTTTCTGCCCAGCTTTTTAATAGCTGTGATTGGCTATATACTGTATTCCATGCATTTGGAAGAAACTGTAAAGTGATACCCTTTTACAGTTGTCTTGTTTTTTAATTTTATTTATTTCAGGATATTATAAATGGGAGATATAGTGTTGGTATATAAACTATAGGTAATTTGCAAGTGATTTCAACTTAAACCACTTTATTAATTAACCAATTAAAGCAAAATTGTCCTGTAAATTGCATAGACATTTTGATATAGATTGAAAAGCACTCCTTCTGAAGTTTAAAAGTACCACATAACTTTTATGAGATGACATTAAACTAAAAAACCAGATTTTTTTCCAATTTTTTGCTTATGATTTATAATAAAGCAGCTAGTCCATATGTAATTTTCATTACACAATTATGGCAACATCTTCCTGCATCTATATACTACTAAAATTCTAATACCTGTTTGTTTGTAATCTTCAATTGGAGAAAATTGGATATGGGGCATAGGTCCTGGCATTCTGCAAGTTATTCCATTTGAGTTGTCTTGGTTCAATAACTGTTGCCCTCAGAAATCTTTCCTCTTCTTTCTTGGCTGACCTGGGGAATTACCTGCCAATGTGCTGAGGGGAGGGGGAACAAAGGGAGCCATTGACTGCAAAGAAAAAAGCATCCCTGCTCCTCATCCCAGCATGTCCCCAAGGGACCTCTCCCTCCAGTGATGATTCACCTGCCAACTGCCAGCTCCCCCAACCAGACCTACATCACCAGCAGGCATCCAAATCATTCATGTCTCCTGTCAGCTTTGGAAGCCATATTAGCACCAGAAGCTTCCATGCTGCCACATTCCTGTGCCTGGAACGCTGACTTCTCCTTTACAACAATGCTTTCTAGCATTTTGGGGTGATGTTTAGTTTTCAAGAAAAGGAGCACATAAAAGTTAATATAAATTATAAGAGATAAGTATTGTGTTACTGAATAGGGATTCTCTAATGAATACCTGCATGTTCAGATCAACTAAATAGAAATAGCTCATCTTTTCCCATTTTACCTTACTGATAAATAGAACAAATGAATTAAGACTTAGAGATACAGCACCTCATCTCCAATCCATGTTTAATTCAGGGGAGTAGTATGAAAAGCTTGAGGAAACAACTCTCTTGGTTTTAAAATTCATCCTTCCAAGCTGCTGCATTCTAAGAAATGACATGCAGTAGTCGTTCATCTCTACATTCTCAGTTCTATGACATTTCACTGCATTGTTTATTTTTGAGTAGGTTTGAACCAAAGAATAAAACAACATTCTATATAAGGTTTTCCTAATTCACCTCGATTTAACAGGTAAAAAAGGCCATTAATTCATCCATAATATAATTAGTATGGGAAAGGCTAAAAAAATTATATTTGTAGCTGTGTAAAATTTATATTAGGTTTTGTTAGCATCTGGGGTGCAGTTAAGGTTTTTTTTTTTTTTTTTCATTTCTAATGTGTGTTTTGTTATGAGTCTGGAAATTATCCAAGGATGAATGACAATTTATTTAAGTGATAGACAATAGGCTGACTGAAAGCTGGATTTAATAACCTGAGATATAAAATAATCCTTGAAAAATGCATTCTATTTTTCAATATTATGTATTGTAATGACAATATTATGCAAGTTATAAGAAAGAGATATATTGCCGGGACCATATGACTTTACTGTCTACTGAAGCTGATAATCTATGATGGCAAAAAATTCAAAACCTTAGTTTAATCCAATATTTTAAAAACTTCACAGGTTTAATACAGATTACAAATAACAGTGAGATGTAACCCAAAAGGAACATTACTTTATTTGAGCTATTGTTCCATCATGGTGCTCTCTGAGCTTGCTTATTTTCTTGAAGACATTTCATTATCCTAACTAGGTAACATCATCAGTAGCTAGTACTTTTCCACCTTACCTGGCAGATTTATTCCTGGCAGATAAGAAAGAACAAGAAATGCAAATACAATTTTAATTAGAAAGTCCAATAATTGTCTTGGGCAATACAGGTCACTTTCAGACTTGGGTGGACAAACCATACATATAACTATGTGCAGGAGAAGTGGTCTAGAAACTGTTTCAGTGATAGTGAAGTCATGATGTCAGAAATTGTCTACTTACTTCACTTCATTTAGGAATACCAAGTAAATGCAAAGTTGGTGTTTCAGTGGCGGAGGAGGAGTCAAAAGAATAGGCAGTTTGTAATACAAATAGTCCTTGACTTTAGCAATTGTTCAGTTATATTGGCACTGAAAATATGATTTACAACCAATTGTCTTATGACTGTTGCAGCATTGCCACAGACATGTGTTCAAAATTCAGGCACTTGGCAACCGGCATGTATTTACAATGGTTGCAACATCCCAGGATCACGAAATCTCCATTTGTGATCTTCTCAGTCAGTTTCTATCTAGCAAAGTCAATGGGAGAAGCTGGGTTTGTTTCATTACTATGATTCACTTAACAACTGCAGTGATTTGCTTAACAACTGTGGCAAAAAAGGTTGGGCATGATTCACTTAACAATCACCTTGCTTAGCAATTCTGATCTCAATTCTGGTCATAAGTCAAGGACTACCTGTAGTTCTTGCTAGATTTGTAGACCTTTATGCAGATTAGAATGCCTTCGAAAGAATATTCAGAGAGTAAAATGGAATGAGCTTTTTGTGGCACAGGGAAATGGAAGTGCTATTAATACTACAATCGGTTTTTTGTTTTCCTCTACTCTTCTAGATCTACAGTGGAAATCAGGGCATGTGGCTGAGAGTCTGACAAATATGCCTCGGCATTCTCTGTATATCATAATTGGAGCCCTGTGTGTAGCGTTTGTCCTGATGTTGATCATTCTCATTGTGGGGATCTGTCGCATCAGTCGCATTGAATACCAAGGTTCATCTAGGCCAGCCTATGAAGAATTCTATAACTGCAGGAGCATTGACAGTGATTTCAGCAGTGCTATTGCTTCTATCCGACATGCCAGGTATGCTTGGGGGGAAACAGAACACTATTTTTGATGAAATATCAAGTTGGATGAAAAACCAATTCATATGTAAGAAACAATGATAGAATGCTTCTGCATACAAATATTCTGAAGGATGAAAAAATAACTGTTAGCGAATAAGCCTACGTTACTGTCTGTAGTCTGAGCCCTATCAATATTTTTAAAAATGCCTTTGGTCTATAAAAGCTTTTTAATATATAATTTGCCTTCTTCAATTTGGAAACCACATTACCTGATATGCATTTTTAACTGGTTAATATTATTTTCCTAATGTATACACACATTCAGGCACAAACATATTCATATGGCCAAGCAGTAGTTAAATAAGAAATATAATTCTATTGGCCACCCAATTCCCAGAACTCTGGCCACTGATATTGTCACTTAATTAAACTTTTCACATTAAACTTTTCACACCATTTAGATTTAGATGTATCTAAATCTAAATGGTGTATCTATGCCCATCTTCCCCAAACAAGAATAAAATCTTGGCCATATTCTTCCAAGAAATGTAGAGAGAATTACAAGAATTTGTGTATATTGAAGGTGTTTTTTCAAAGTGTGATATTTAGAACCTCACTTCCCCTGTGTAGCTAGCAACAGTACAATTTAGATTAACTATATTGTGTAATTGATCACAGTTTCAGTATAAGCATTTTAACATATATGGTTCAGTGGTTAGAATACAGTACTGCAGGCTACTTCTGCTGACTGCCAGCTGCCAGCAGTTTGGCAGTTCGAGTCTCACTGGCTCAAGGTTAACTCAGCTTTCTATCCTTCTGAAGTTAGTAAAATGAGGAGCCAGACTGTTGTGGGCAAGATGTTAAATCTATAAACCACTTAAAGAGTGCTGTAAAGCACTGTGAAGCAATATGTAAGTCTAAGTGCTATTGATATATATGGGATTGCACCATAGAAGTTTGGTAATGAAGTAGAGTTTTAGAATTAGAAGTTTTAAGTGTTGAAAATAATGATCTTGTAGAATACTGCCAGGAAGATAGATGTTTTTATATGTACTACTCCTCTACGACTTCTGTATCCACTTACTTTTTTAAATTTTAGATTTGGAAAGAAATCTCGCCCTGCAATGTATGATGCAACTCCAATTGCTTATGAAGATTACAGCCCTGATGACAAGCCTTTGGTTACACTGATTAAAACAAAAGATTTGTAATCTATTTAACAATCGTTTTGGGGAGGGGATTATTTTTCAAAAGGATGGGTTACTGAATTAATTCAATATTTTTAAGATGAAGCAAGTGTATGAAAATTAAAATGTTTAGCTGCTCCAGAATTTTCTGTAGATTATTTAAGAACAGGTTTTTCTGCAGCTTTTTGTTTGAAGGAAATATTTTAAACTGAATTTGTGAAATTTATTATTTCTCTTTTACTGTACTTCAGCATTAGAAACTCTAATCTTAACAAGTAGTGTGTTGTTGCTTTTACCAATCTCAGATGAGTACAGAATATGATATGTTAAGCAATGAAAATTTCTTCTTAATGTAACAGTGGCAGCATTCTTAGTAGACTTAGGAAAAATGTAAAACTTGATATATTCATTATTGAAAAAAATGAAGTCTGAAATGTTTGTGTTTGTGAAAAGGAATTTAGTAAAAATTATTATTCTTAAACTGAATGAATTAGCTTTTTCCCTCTTTTGTGCATGGATAATCTTTCTGTATTATGTTCCTGAAACCTGCTAAAATTTGGCCTTGAGTTGGTGTTTGTCATTTTTGTAATGGTATTCAAGGTAAGCTTTGTAAAAATAATATATCATTGAAGTGCCTATTAAGGCGAAAAAGGAGTTGTTCCTGTTGCTTTGAAATTAATTTAGGTTGATTTCATAATGCTGAGGATTATATCTTTGTATTGGAATTACATTTTCTTTAAAAAGTCGAGTTTTTAAAATAGTGTGAGTAAAGAAAACATATAAATTTGAACAATTTGTCTCTCAAATGTTAACGTAAAGTATTACTTTTGTTTACAATATTGTGTAATTCTCATAGCGCATCTTATTTACACATGTGGGATTTTTGTGGCTATATTTGATTGCTTATATGTTTCAAGATTTTTGCTCATTTCAAACAATATTGAATAAATGTGACCAATTCAAGTGGCAGCTCATTTGTTTTGCCTTCAGCTGTTACAACTAGTGAGTGCCCTTGAATATAAGCCATATGCCTTATAATTATAATGTAAACCAGTCATGGTGTTTTGAGAACTAGTTCCATTTTATTTATATATTTTGAACATTTTCAAATGTAACATATTTTTGGTTTGTGTAGTGTGGATTTGGCTCATATTGTTTGTAATATGAGCAACTGTCATTTAGCATAAGCGTGGATTTTGAGCACAGTATAATCATGTGATAGGGACTGTTTTCCTTCATCTCAAAACAAGACCTACAGATGCACAATTTTAATTTTCTACTATATTTTTCTTCTCTTTCTTTCTATGTGTATATTTCCTGCTGAATGGTATTTTTTTCCATGCTTCAAAATATTTAATATTTAATAACTAAGTATGCCCAAGGTAGTTACATATTAAGACAGGAAGATCTTTAAGTAGTTATCATCTACCCATTACTCTGGGGGATCTGAAGCAGTCAAGATGAATGGACCAGATGCCTAGAATGTAGTGGTTATTGTAGACAGCAGTACCTCCTTGGTATGTTAGATAAATTAGTTGAAAGCACTTAGAGAGCAATGTGTTAAGGATACAACAGTGGGAAAAGACAAAAGTTTACATCTCAAAGGGAGACCAAATGGCAGTGGGGAGGGGGAAGTAGGGCCAGCAGGAAGGAGAGAGGTAGTAATTGAATATAAATAATCAAAGATTCTTGTTTATGTGTACTGATTAATACAAGATTATCCATAGGATTTTGTTTCACTAGCATCCTCACCTTATTGCTCAGTTGCAGCTGAAGTGGGACTATAAATTGGATACAAATATATTATATTTTTAGTAAAATAATTGCAGAGAGACATGGTCAGAGACATCTGCTGGAATTCTAAGTGGACAACTGCCAACTGAAGTAGACAGCATGGATCAGATGGAACAGTTTTAGGACATAATTATATCAATATATCATTTCTAGAAGCTACATAACAATTCCAAATGGCATTTCTGTTTCATTATCACTCTATTATAAAGATGATGAGAACTGCTACTCGGTATGTTCATGGCTGTGATTTATGTTGCCAGAAAGCCTCATGCAATGTATATATGTATATCAATGGCTAACAGGAAGCATTGGTATACTCTATTAGTAAGTAAAAGACAATTTTTCTGAGAATATCAAAGTAATTTTCCCATATTTTTGTTTGTGCAATATTTTATTAATTGTTAGATTTAATGTACACCAAATACCATTATTTTAATGATTTATAATTTACAAATGGTACATAAAACTGAAAACAGGATTTTGGAACAGATGCGACACATGCAGACCATACCCACCCCAGCTTCGCGAAGGGAAAAAACATCACAAAACCTTATGTGACGGCAACATGGTGCCGGGAGTTTGATACCCATGCACTAAATGAACCTCCATAGGAGAAGGGATACATAGCATTCCCTGCCCCCTGTTCTGATGGGTAGATGTGATCAGGAAAAGATAGTCCTTCAAATAACCTGGTCCCAAGCCATGTAGGGCTTTAAAGTGACAACCAGCACTTTGAACTGGCCCCAGGAACAAATTGACAAACTAATGCAGCTCCTGCATCTGGATACTTTTCAAGGGCAGCTCCATGTAGAGTACATGGCAATAATCAACATGGGGGGTGATTAGGGCATGAATGTGAGTAGATATTGTTAATCTAGGAAAAAGAATAACTCACACAACCTGCAGTTGTGCAAAGGCCCTTCTGGGCATCATTGTGACATGCTCTTCAAATAGATGTTGTGAAATCCAGGAAAACTCCAGATTATGGACTGAGTCTGTTTGGGACAGTACCACCCATCTAAGATCAGAGATGGTGATTTTCCATGGAGCAAAGAACTCTAAACCCAGAGGCATTTTGAATTGCCAGAGTTCAGCTTCAGCCTGTTGTTTATTCCTCATCCAGCCTTAATAGCATCCAAGCACTGCAAAGGGGGAAAAGCGTCCTTAGATACCCACTGCAATTTCTAAAAGTAGATTGGGACCTTACAGCTCCCGTATAGGAGGTGGAGAATCTTTCTTTTTATTCATGGTTAAATCAAGGTCAAATCTCCATACAAACCAATATAAAGAGAAGGGAAACTGAGGAGGCCTGTATTTTCTTTATACTAAAGAAAAATATTGGTATGTGGAATGCAAATATATAGGACATGATATATAGGAAAGAAAAATGTTTCCAACCATCTCAGTGCTACTTTTAAAGATTTAACTTATTCTAAGACATCCCGCCCATGATCTCCAACTTAATGTTCAATCAAGGACATGTAAAGCTGCTATATCAAATCCATGTTTCATCTATTTACTGTAAGGGGTCTACAATTACAAAAACTTTCACAGGAAATTAATACCATGGTAGCCAGCAGCAATTTGTATGTTCTCTGATGCAAGAGAATAAAAGAAGAATGTGAAGAATCTGGGCACCTGAAAATTACAAGTAACTGTATAAGCTAATATGTAGCTGAATTATTTTTCTCAGAAAGTTACTCAACAGGTTTTGTATTATTTTGGCTCATTGAATACCATTTGGAACAACCAGAGACATTTCTGCTAGCATAGTATTAATGATTCCTATGTTTTGTTTTCTATGATCAGATGTAATTTTCATGAGACCAAATGTACCAAATTTCATAGAAATTAACTCAAGGCCTTAAAGACTTTTAATTCACTCACATACTAGATCAAATGGAAAGAGATTAAAATGTTATGGGAACACCACTAAAGGATTAAATTTAGCTCCAGACTCATTAATTTAAAGCTAACTTTACTCAGATTAGATTCATTTTGGTTCCAAGAAACAGTTATATAGAAAGAATGATTGAAAAAGAAAGCCTCCATATTCTAGAACTCATAGCTGAATCCTGACTATCCAAAACATATCTCCGAAATATGATTGACTGCAATGGTGCAGCCATGCCTGACATGAAGAATGCACACCCACAAATCAATATTATTTAGAAATGTTTTCAAAACTAAAAGTTAAAAATAAGTACTGAATCATTTGTGGATAGTAAGAATACATAAGAGAGGTTGCTAAAAATGTATAATTGACAAATTAGTCTTAAAAGTATCCTGGAGAAGGAGAAGATGAGATGGAACAAAGTATTATAAATACAACTACGAATACACAGTACATTGATTTCTTTTTTAAGCTTCCCCAATTTATTCCCTCATCAAAAGTCTCTAATTTGAGGAAGGGCCTGTTACTTCCTTAATGCAATAAAAGTAGTCCTTGCTTAAAGATCATTCATTCAGCAACCATGTTATGTTGGCACTGAACAAATGGTACTTATGCCTGGTCCTTGAAATTACAGCTGCTGTAGTGTTAGTTGCTTGTTAGCCCACCCACATTTTACTCTTCCCCATCTCTGCCCTTTGGCCACCCTTCACAGTGACTCTCCTTGTGGCATCGGCAGTGCTGGGGCTAACATACTAGTTTTGAAGCCTTCTAAAATTTATGAAAGGAAGTATCCACAATTCTCCAAATCACATGTATAGTTCTTGCTTTCTTGAAGGCCTTTCTCAAGGAAACCACATGTGATTTGGGATGCAGCTTGCTTGCTAGGTTTCAGAATATAATTTTATACTTTGCCCCAACTGGAAGAATGGACAAGAAATGCTGTTGTTTTCTCAGTTCCTTCACCTACCCTTACACTCAGGGATATGTGAATAATTTTGCAGATTCAATTAGCTTCAGTTAAACACATTAGGGCTTTGTGCAATGTGTAAATCTACCCACAGAGAGATTGCGCATAACATCTAGGAAAATGAGTTACCAAATATAGTGAAATCTATTTGCCTGTTGACATTGCCATCTGTGCGCTTCCAATATTCATACTACATGACAGCTTTTCAACTTTCCTTCTATTATATGTGAGATACAGCCAACAAGTATTAATCATATAACAGAAGCATTTCTCCCAAAATTATTTTACCCATATGGTGCAGCATCCTCTAACTTTAGCACCTTTATTTATATATTTTACTATTTGAATGGAAAATATTTAAGATGTACATGCAGAATTAGGCATATCTTGTGAACTCCATGTCATAAAATAAAGAGCAAGTAATGCTTTATGAGAATGTATAAGCCCTTCCATTCCCTATCAGCCAGTCAGAGCTGAAGAAGCTTCTTGGATGAGAAGTTTTTCAAAGAAAAACCAGAAAGTCTAATTGACTCTCAAGAAAGCACCTTTGGGACAACCATTGACCTGGATTTCAGAGAATCTCCATAGACATTTAGCTTTATTAGAAACTTATAATTTGATTAGAAATACAATTCTAATTGTCAGGAAGACTAGAGGTTGACATTCTTTTCATCTTTCCCAATATGTATTCTAAATTTAATTTACTGATATTAGCAGGAAAGATGATCAAATATATTTCAATAGTATGGTGTCTTTCTGCTGCACCAGCAGTCAGAAAACCTGGATAGTTATAGAGAAAGATGTATATAAATTGCAATGCTTGCTGGTTTTATTTCCATCATCAAATATATTTGCTTTATTTTTGAGCAAAGAACATTATTACATTTGGTACCTTGGTTTGAAAGGTTCTTATTCTTTTAGTAAGTGCAAAATGCAAACTCTGTAGTGAGTTAGCTGTTATGAGATGCATATTATCTTTTAGTCAGAAATGCCTTCCAGCTGTTGCAGCCACTTTGTTTAAAATAAGATTTCACTGGCCTCCGAGTTTTAAAAGGTTTTCTTGGAGATAGATTGGTTCAGATAATACCTATTGCAGTGCTTTAAAGAAAAGAATTGTGTAATTTCCTGCTTCAAATTGGTAAAGGTGTCAGCTACTGGAATCTCAATTATTATGAAAAAAATATTTTGCAGTTATATTGACTACAGAGGTATATAGTGCCTACCAGCTAAGAATCTACTTTACTAACAATTAACAATCATTTATAGCTCTGTTCAAAGTATTTTAGAGCAACAAAATTGCTTTCCTTGGGTGAAATTAGCTCTGGTTATGGTGTCAGCATGTCAAATAATCATACTATAATTGAATAATAGTAATTAAAGCAATCATTGAATTGGATTCAGTGGGTTTTTATTCAAATAAAAGAAAATAAGATTGTGATCAAATAATTAATATCATATTTACGGGAAATAGGACTATCTTGCCATATAGAGCTCAGTGAAACACAGTAGACAGTAATGTTTGCCAAATTAGAGGCAAATATGGCTTTCTGGAAAACAATTTGCATTATTGCAAGATGAGCTGAAAGCATCATAAAAGAAAGCAGGAACACATCCAGGTCTAAAATGTGAGAAGGTGGACAGATGGAGGAAAACAGTGGAGGGCAATAGGAAAGCTAAGGAGAGCTGTGAAAAAACCAAAGTAGAAAAAAAAACTGGAAAGGATGTGCATGGATATTCTGCATGAGAAAATGAGAGTGAGATCATGAATGTTGATAAGAGATGCTGAAAGAAAATGAATTATTGGCTTGAATGGACTTTGCATGCTGTCGTCTGGGATGAAAAGATTAGAAAGATTCCAATTGAAAGATATAATTATGCAATCACAGGAGTGGCTTGTAATTTGAACTTCAATGTATTTTTAGACTTAACATTTTTGCCTTCCAGGAAATGGGCACTCTAATCATGGGGACTATGCTCTTTCTAAAAATTATGTGCTCCCCCAAATTAAGAGTCCTTCATCATAGCCTTGTTGGAATGATATTAGATCTCACAAGAAAGTGAAATTTGGTTATACACAACTAAATAAAGAATGCAGAGTTCCCTTCCTAAGGAGTGTGTGTGTGGGTTACACATATGGATATAGATTTTCTCATTGTTAAGGTTAACAATGAGAAAATCTTAATTAAGTACATAAGCCTAATCATATGTATGCATCTACTGGTAAAGACATTTTGTTGTCTTCAGTGGACTTGTTTCCAAGTTTACTCGCTTTATTTGCATTAATACAGTAGCCAGCTTTGAAAGTATGGTTCAGAAGGGAAAAGAAAAAAAAATAGTTCAACCTATGGTGTTCTTGAATACCATAAATACCTGGTTGAATAGTGCAAATATAAATTCTTCTGATACCTAGACAGGTCATTGAGAGATGCCTGGTTGTCATAGTAACCAACCTATAATGAAAGTAGTAAAAGAAGCACTAGGGCTCCAATAATTATCTTCTGAAACCAAAACCAGAAAGCTGTGTTTTCTAGGAACTTGGTAATGTGCACTTCTGCTTAGTTTCATACCTCACCAGCAATGTGTCTTCCATACCTGTACCAATTTTCAATTGTAAAGATTCTGCATATATTTAAATGCAGTAGTGCGTAGATAGGAAAAACATATTCATGAGAGATGACTGGGAAATGTTGGTATGAAATTGATCTATAATATATGACAGATGCAGCACCTGCATTGTATTAATGTAAAAAACTAGCAGTGCAACGGCCAAATAATCTGATAGGAAAACATGAGAAACCTTTTTTCCCCTTGGCTTTTGCAGTTGAATCTCTTTAGAAGACTGATTTATTTTAAATTCATGTCATGATTTGGAAGCACATAAATAATGGCAGTTACAGTTTGGTCTTTTCTCCCATAAAAAATGATAATGTCGGTGTGGCTTTTGGAGAACTAATTTCCAGCAGAAATGGAGTGAAAATATGTTGTGTGTAACACTTGGAGGATTAAGAATCACTTTAGAACTTTATACTAACTAATGAATTGTAGATTATATTTGCATACACAGCCATTATGTGAATACCTTTCAAAGCAAGGAACGCTATTTAGAACTCAGAGTATGAAATAATAAGCTAAAGACATTAAAGGCATGAGATAAGGAAAAGAAAACAGTTAAGACTGGTTTACAAAATGCTTATGATATATTTCTATCCTTTCAAACCCTCCTTGCTTCTATTGCAACCGTATGTGCTTTGTGTATTACACTGTTTTTCTCAAACTTCTCTGTCTCATTGTGAAATTTGCATCAATTCAATTCAACTACAATTATTTTGGTTTTCCTCTTTTGCTCAATTATTAACTCTTCCATCAGATATTGATTTTGCTGTTCAATCCTTCCCAATGGATCTCTGAGTTGGAAAACCTCTTGGATACATGGCTACTGCTTAAACAGCATGGCTGTGGCGGTAGCCAAAGATACTTTGCCTGGCTCCGACTAATGCATTAGTTG
Source organism: Bungarus multicinctus (assembly GCA_023653725.1). Classification (NCBI taxonomy): domain Eukaryota; kingdom Metazoa; phylum Chordata; class Lepidosauria; order Squamata; family Elapidae; genus Bungarus; species Bungarus multicinctus. Next base: position 34,110,290 of record CM042844.1, read on the forward strand.
CAACATCCCTTAGTGACACAATTCATTCTTCAATCACCACTTTGTTGGATTGCTCTAAATGTACTTAATGAAGACAGCATTTGGAGACCACCCAGAAATTGTGGTTAGTCCAGTATGAAGCAGTTAAGCTAGAATGCAGCAGCTATAGTGTGACAGGCCAATCCCTTTGCTGTAGAGTACTAAAGATGCATTGGTTGCTACTGCCCAGTTTCTGGATCCAAGTCCAATACAGAGAAGCACTGGCTGACATCAATTTGCAAAGGGTGAATCTGCCCATCTAGTAAGTACATTGTGAGAAGACCTGCTTAGAATCTTCACTCTCTACTGTAGTCCCCTAATTTTGGAACTCCTTGGCATGAAGGATCATAAATCCTCATCCCTCTAGGCATTTCATAAAGCCATGAAAACTTCATTGTTCTTTTAATGAGAAGTGACTGTCTATGGTGATCATCTGGGGGGAGCATTTATTAATAGTACGCTTTGTCTTTGTTTCTGCTTCTATTTTTACTCTGTTGTATACCTCCTAGAATTGAGTTGGGTTATAAAAACTGAAATAAATAAATAAAATCTATTCACTTTATGGTATGCTTTCTCTAAATCAACAAAGAAACCTCAATAATTTTTCTTTCCCCTATTAACATATTTTCTCTACCAGCAACCACGACTGCAAATTATCAGTCCAAGGAATATATTTCGCTGAACCCAGATTAGTAGTATTTGTTGGGAAAAAGGCTAAAATTTGTTTTATTTTCCAAATAGACAAACAAGCATAGATAACATTAACAAACTAATTTGTCTATAATTCTTCCATACACTCTGACTACCTTATGTTAGAGTGAAAAATACACACTTCTTTTTGTTCTGTTCCAAATAGTTTCCACATACTTTTTCCTGTCATCCATTTTCTATTCATTTTCTGTCTTCTAACATTTTATATACTGGAGTCATGCTTTTTTTTTTTCATATTTTCACTGTTTTCTTCCATTGTCCACATATCCACAAGATCAGGCCACTTTCATCCTTTGTTTTAACAGGTTTAAAATAATAACATAACCAGTTTTTCTTTATTTTTTATTTTCACTTGTTAATTCATGAACTTTATTCCTCTTAGATTCCAAACTGCAGTCTTCTTCATCACCATATGCAGCCATACATATTGATCTCTGCCTCACATTGCTCAATTGAGACTTTTACATAATGCTTTTTTGATCAGAATGAAAAAAAATGTACATGTTGTTAACTTTAATACTACATGCAGCACTCCCTGGCAATGGTAAAGACAATACCTGTCCGTTTTTGCCTATTTGGTTTGAAGGCATAATTCAGGCCTATCCCAATAGTTAGGACTATTATTGTATTAAGCTAGAAATCACTTTGTTTGAAAAATAGTTTGATACTATTTTTTGCCCATGTTCCACTAGCAAGGTGAGATGCAACCTACTGACATTTTACATTATACCAGCAATTGTACATTATACAAAAAATGGTAGAAAATATGAAACAATGCAACTAACTAAGAAATGTGTTTCTAATTGGATAAAAGTAACAAATGGTGCAGTAACAAAAAAGCTCCTGTTTTTTATGGATATTATTTTAAACTCTTAGTATCTACAAATTAGTTTGAAGCAACAGGAGAATAATTGCTCTGACAATAATTAAAAACAAAAACATACCAAGTTCCTAGGAAGGTATCCCCCCCCCCCTCCATCACTGCAATTGCAGTCCAAATTATTTCCTACCTGGCTTTGAGGTTGTTTTATAGTCTCTAATTCAGCACTTGGCTATATTGGAGGCTGGGTTCACACATTGTGTGATGCCATAAAGTGGTTAGTTGACTGTGTCTTGGATTATAATGATGTGCGAACCAGACAAAGATTGAAAGCAAAGGCATTGAGAGAGAAATGTTTCAAGCTAAATTTATAAAAATAATATATTATCCTTAATAATGTGAGTTTCTTATACAATTCACCCATTTTTATACATTTTAACCATTACGTTTTTTCCCTTTTATCACCAATACCTTTTGTATTGTATACTGAGACATAAGATACCTTTATCCATAAGAGTCAACTTTTGTTTTCAAAATAGCTATTATTTTCTCTGACCATTGTTTATTTGGCTTACAATTTACCCTTTTCCTTTTACATTTTCAATTATCCAGTTGAGATGCTTTCTTACTTATAATAACATAAATTGCGTACTCTATACACTTCCAGGGTAAATAGCTGCTGCAGAAATGCCTTAAAAGTAGTAGACCATGAATCCATTGCTTCAAACAACAAAGATCATTAAAATTAACAGTGGTAATGCCTTATGATTTCCTTGCAGTAATAGTCTTGGAAAACAAGCCTTTCACTGACAGTGGATAAATGTATCATCAATATATTATCCACTTGGGAATCAATTTGGTAAATGGTTAAAACATCAGGCTAGAAACTGGGACACTGTGAGTTCTTGATCTTGGACTAGCCACTCTCTTTCAGCACTAGGAAGGAAGCTAAGAAGGAGGCAATGGCAAACCACTTACTTAAACCTTGCCAAGAAAACTGCAGGAACTAGTCCAGGCAGCCACCAAGAATCCAAAACTGACTTGAAGACATATATAATTATTATCCGTCTGGTTCAATATTATTTGCTAGCCAACTCTGAGCCAGTTTCATATCATGGCTTTATTAATAGAAATGAATCACAATTTGCTAGCCAGATAGGACTAATGGATACATGCAAGCCAGAAATTAGCTAAACGAATCATGTTATACCAATTACTTCTAAATCTGGCCACTGACAGGCAGACCTCTCCAAGGTTTCAGATAAGTCTTTCTCTGCCTTGTTTAGAGATAACAAGAATCAAACCAACTATCTATTCACCATCATTATCTATTCACCATCATTATAATTAAAGAAGCTGTGATATTTAACAGCTTGGAATAACTACACATGACTATTAATAATTAACAAGGGAAGAATAAAGTGAAGACCATTAAAATGTTGTATAGTAGTAGGCATATTATACATTTTTAAAAAGATTCCACTTTACATAATTTGAAATTTCTCAATATGGATCAGTGGGTTCCAGTTCCCACAATCGTTAGCCATGGCTATTCTACAATGAGATTCCAAAAGTTGGTCTACATGTCTAGAGGAGTATCAAGTTAATGAAGATTGGTGCATGTTAATAATTTAGTCTGTTTTCTTTGTGAAACTGGGAAAGACAGCATTCTGCAGTCCCTGTACAAGCATTTAGGCATTTGGAGAGGCAGCTTCTTTTTTCAGTGCAGAAGCCTAATCATGGGGACTATGCTCTTTCTAAATAGTTTAAGCAATGAGATTGACTTTTGCAAATATTTGCTGTATCCAGTTCTACAAACAGTTTTTATTGAACGTGATCTTCTGCAGTCCTACTATCATCTTACCCAGCATGCTAAACCATGACTGACTAGATACGCATCTTATTAAGTCAAAACTAAATGACTACATTAAATAACATACATAGGTTTAAAGAAACCTATGAATACAGCTACTTTGCCCAGCATCCTGAGATTGTTTCCTAATTATTCAGAAGACTTGACATGAGCATTGTGGAACGCAGAATGTTCCACTTAGCTTCCAAATATTATTGCTATGATCATGGTCCCCCGCCCCAAGAGATCAATTTCCATAGGTTTCTCCCCCAAAATGAAGATGAGATACATGTGTTGATGATTGCACTGCCCAAAAATGTTTTTTCTGAAACATAGCAACCATTATATTCTCTGCAGATTTTAAGATTTTAAGAAAGTTCAGAATCTACAAAAACTATATGCTTTTCTAGAATTTATTGTAAATAAAAGCTAAACTTTTGTACGGTCAATTTTAAACAATGTTGCTCTTGCCATATCGTTGCTTGTTTCCATGTGTGACTAGGTAGAAAATGCATTTTTTTAGTAAATTCCACCAAATAAGGAGATGAACTGCATTGCTCACCAGCAGATGTCTCTTTACTCTGTCCAACCAGCATAGATTGCATAATGCAGAAGACAAAGTTTCCTTTGCAAATGAGTATCAGAAGGTCTTTTCCTTTTTATATTATATTATATTCCATAATATTGCTGATGGAATGGCAGATATGAATGATGCAAGTTGCTAGACTTGGAACGCTGCTGAAACCTGATTTCTAAGGACAAATGTATTCATTTATAAAAATGTCTCAGATCTTGTTATGAGCTTTTCTGACAAATTCCTTAATGGAATCCCTGTGCATGCTAGGTGCAGGAAAAAATATGGAATCTAAAATATTTTCCTAAATTAATTTAATTCTATTTATATTCTTAAAATAATGAAAAAGACACCTTGGCTTTGAAAATAAACACATTTATGAACCAGATAGATAGATGATAGATAATAGGTGATAAAAAGAGAGTTGATAGAGGCAGACATATTTTTCTAAAAAAATGAGTGTTTATTCTTTATAAAACTTCAGCACAACTTCAGTATGATATCTTGACAGAATATTGATCTGCTGTCTTTACTCTAGTTGCTGTCCTAATTAATAAAAATGTGAAGTGTCAAATTTGGGACTTTCTGAGGACACTATCTTGGCTTATTAATAGCAATGGCATGCATTTCTACCATGTTACACAGATGGACTGTTCACTTCACCAATAAGGTGAGGTAGGTCAAAAAAATAAAAATAAAAACCTTACATATTTTTTTTAGACCTGTGATGGAAATGAAGGAATTTCATTATTTTCTGACTAGTGAAAGTCTGGAGTAAAACTAAAACAAGGCAGACTAACAGTTTGACCAAGAAGAAAAAAATGACATTTTTCTGCAGGTGCAAAGTGTTGATAAAAGGATCTCAAGCCTATCAATTCAGTATTCCCTTCCCAATGGCAGTTGCTGATCTATGCCAGATAAATGTTTTTAACTGTGATAAAACATTTCAAGCACATATTTATCAATCAAATCAATTAACGTGTACTCTACCATTGTACCAATTCCCAAACAGGAAGGTTGTCAAGTCAACAGTATAGTGGTCAATACAATCATTTCTAAAATGTTGGAGGTTGCAATGCTAAAGAATTAAGGATGGTTTTATCTCAAGAGCAAAGCTGTGGCTTAAATTTGTCCCTCCCTTTCCAACTCAGACTGGACCTGGAAGTGCTTAATAAAGCCATATTGACAACTCACCCTGTTATGAAAAGGAAAATAAGTTTACTTTTGAAAAAAAAAAAACAGAAATAAAGTCTATCCCCAACAGCACACACAAATCTAACGAACAAACAACAAACAACAAACAAGGGAAGTTGGTTGAAATCCAATCCGACACTTCCTTGATGAGAATGAGGATTACAAACACATGCCATCAAGACCCTCATCAAGACTTTCTCTATGATAAGCTATATCAGAAACTGAAAAGGCTGGATCGGAAATCCCGAGTGACAAGGGGCAAAACGGCAACAACACCCTAGCGAAGCAGTATGTGATGGAATCGTCACATTTTAACAGAAAGGAAAAGAGGTTTATTCATGACTGCCTAAGGGCAGATGGTATTTTGCTTCGAAAACGAGCAGCCGAGCCTCCGCCAGGGAATCCCTGACCCTAGGCGGAGATCAGATCAGCCGCAACGCCGTTACACGCCAGCAGCGGCGAGGCAGATAGTGTCCGGGGAGGGGCAGCAATTGGACCAGAAACCTCTGGACTAGAGGGAGCACACCACTCGGGGTGGGGGGGGGGAAGGCCATGTAGAGGTGGAACTTGGCGGAGAGGAGGCGCTTGGGCGGGGCTTCGTGGGGGTGGGGCTTAGCGTCCGCTGTCCCCCGTCGCTGCTGTTGCTGCGGTAAGGGGCCGAGAGGGTTTGGGGGCGAGGGGGAGCTAAGGCGATAGGACAGCGCATCTCGCCGCGGTGAGGAGCTGGCGCCGAGCTCTTGCTACGCGCAGCCCAAGTTCAACCCGGGTTTCTCGTCCGTAACGCACACGCCTCCTTTCCCCTCCTCAGCTGGGCGGCGCTCGCTTCTCTCTCTCCCCCACCCCCGGTTGTCCGCTGGCGGCTGGCCCCGAGCTGACACACGCCGAGCAGATGTGAACGAGCCTGGCTGGAGACCCGCTGCAGCCGCTCCACAGCCAGCTCGTTAGCAACAACCCTGTCCCGCCGCTCCGCCCCTCCAGGTCCCAGCGGGAGAAATATGTGGCAGCCGGCAACGGAGAGATTGCAGGTAAGGGAAGAATCAAAGGAGGCGGTTGGGGGGATAGAGTGGATTGGGGATGGGGGTGGGTTGTGTGGGGAGGGGGGGAGATACTGCTCATGTGACTGCAAGGCAATATTTTGCGTCCTGACTAGAGAAAGGGGGCAGCGGCAGACACAACAAGTTAGCGCCAATCCTTTGCCTGGTCTTGGTGGTAAGGATTCCGCGCTTGCAACTTTCCCCCTTTGCCGGTGGCTTGCCCTCTCCCCGGACGGAGGAGACGCAGGGATCTTGGCTACCCTCCTCCCCCCTCCGATGACTTGCAGGTCGCGCGGCGAGGGGCACTGCCACTTCCGTAGGGTTCTAGAGACGCCTCCAACTCAACCACTTCCACCCCATGTCGAAACACTTCGGTGTATGCGTGTCTAACGACGTCCAGTGCAGAGCTAAAACCGTGAAAGAGCGTCAAGTCGAGAGTTTCATTGACAATGAGTTGGTGAGCTCTGTTCGAGGACTAGAGACGGGTAGATTGCTGTGCTCAGTCTCTTCCCAGACGGCGCTGGCAGAGTGCGGCGCTTTTATAGAGAAGTCCTTGGCCAAAAACGAGTCAGGAATCTGTTGACTTGGAGCCGGAGGTGGGGGGGGGGGGAAGAGCAGATTGTTTTTGTTGCAGGTCTCTCTCCTTCTGAATTTCTCTTTTTCACTTTAAAATATTCTCCAGATGGTCAGCTATAAAGGCTGCCAGATAAATTTACAGAAACCAACTTTTTTTGGCAGGCCTGAGCAGCATTAAATCCCCAAGTAAAACCTTGAAGAAATTCTAAAGTGGCAAAGGCAAAATAGTTGGGAAGGCTGCTTTGAATGCCTGGAGAGGGAGAAAAAAAAAACACACACACACACACACAATTGCAGAACAACAAGATAGAAGACAAAGGCTAGGTAGGCAGAGACAATGCTGAGTAACCTCTCAACGGTAGGATCTGGGAGATGCTTAGTCTTCAATTCTTATGCATGATCAGGTGTATGATGGGTGCTGCACTTCTCGAGTGTTTTGCCTTAAACAATATGGGGACACATTTGTGAAAGTTGCTATATATTTTGGCCTTGATTCATCCAGGACAATCTAAAATGAACTTGACTATTCTTCAAAGATATTTGGGAATAAAGACTCACGTTTCACTCTGATATTTTTCTGGTAGCAGTTACAGTTCTGCTAGTGTGCTTTGTCTTCTGGGATGGTTGTTCCAAGACATAATAATTAAGCCTGCTCAAGTTATTCGGTCACATCATGCTTTACTTAAAGTAATATGTAGGCTCCAAAGCACAGGACCTTTGGCAAGCAGATGATTCTGGCTTTTGTTCTACTTCTTCACACACTAACTTTTGATTTAGTGTTTATTTGGCTATACCATACTAAGGTTAGCTTCAGGCTCCTGCAGTGCATGCTCCAATTTTAGCAGGATTGCTTTCTGATAGCAGACTCTTATATAAAAGTGTTGGCACACTGAAGACATTAGCAGTAGTTGTACAAATGCTGACAAAAGTAATACATCTTCTACTGTTATGAAACACACTGTTAAAACGATACTTTTGCTTCATTTCTTCAGCCTGAAGTCCTCAAGCCATTTCAAACTGGGTTTTCCTTGGCAGCAGTGAAATGTGAATGTAAATATGTCTGCTAACTTCGATAAGCTGTTACAACTTACTGTATTATTGGACTCCCCTGGATATATCCCATGATTCAAACATTTCAAAGTTCAAAACCTCAGTCAGCTTTGATGGTATCTTTTTAAAACCAGCATTGTTTGCTTTGTTTGAGGCTCTCTTCCCTCCAGAGTTCTTGAGGGATGTTTCAGGAGATCTTTATTTGCACGTACTGGCTAAAAGACAACTTTTCCCATACTTTCTTGTCTTTTCCCATATCTCTGTGTGCAAAGTACAATTTTCAATGCATTACAAAGCTTTTGTTGGTAGACAGAGAAGAACTTGAAAATAACAACAGTTATTTTTTTAGTAGTTTTTAAAATCAAGCAAAAGTGACTCATAAAAGTTCTTATGTGAGATAGATATTATGCTTGATTTTATTTAGGGGAATTGATACATATTTTGGGCTTACTATGGCAAACACATTTATTATTATATTTTAAAATGTTTCCATTTACTAGTTATTAGAGTTTTATCCCATCTTATAAGTAACTTATAAGTAACTCAAAATGCAAACTTACATAATACTCCTTCCTCCTAATTATTCCCACAATAACAACCCTGTGGGTGGGTTAGGTTAAGAGAGAGTCATTGGCCCAAGTCACCCAGCTGCCTTCATGCCTAAGGCAGGATAATTTCTAAGCTTAACCACTAGGTTAGGGTAGGGCAGGCTTATCAAACTCTATTTCATTGAGGACTGCATCAGGATTGAGTTTGATCTTGGGAGAGGGGGTCATGGCCATGGTAGGCATGACACAGGACTCGTGTTGGGGGAGCCTGTGATGGCCAAGTGCTAAGGCAGAACTTCCCTGAAATCCTCCCTCAGTCTGATTATAATCTTCCTTCCTTCCCTTTTCAGTAATCTTCCTTCCCCTCTTTCTTTATTTTTCCTTCCTTGGTCTCTTCTCATCTTTCCTTCTTTGTCTTTCCTCTTTCCTTTTGTCATTTCCTGTCCTTTCTAGCATTCTCCAATGGAAAAGGGGAAACATTTTTCCTTTTGTTTTGTTTTTAATTTGTTTTGATAGCCTCTGTCTGCAAAAACAGTGCTTGGGGGGGCAGCACATGTCCCCCGCATCCTGTTTTTGGCCATGACGGCCTCCTGCAGCCTTCTGTCAGTGAAAACGGGGTGCAAGAGAGCATGCACGGCCCCCAAATTCTGTTTTCGCTGGCAGAGGCACTGCAGGCTGGTCCTTTGCTGTTTCCAACCAGCCCCGCAGGCCAGATCTAAGTACCCTGTGGGCTGAATCCAGCCTGCGGGCCTTGAGTTTGACATCCTTGATCTAGGCCATTGACAGCTGATTGTAATACATGATGCATTATTCTCCATCTTTCCTTTATTTTGTGCAATTTAAGGTGGTATATATAAAGTACCCAGTCCCTATTTTCCCCAGAACAACCACCCTGTGAGGTAGATTGGAGTGAAAGAAAGTCACCCTGACAGCTTTAAACTGAATCATAAGAAATACAATTCTAATAGTTTGAACATATGTCTATGGGAAGATGACACAATTCACTTATCAAATGTCTCACTTAACAACAGAAATTTTGGGCTAAATTATCGTAAGCCGAGGACTATGATTGTATACCACTATATTTTCATTCCACATACTAATTGTAAAAGATAAGCCAAATTATATTTTGCAAATCAAGTTGGGGATAATAGTCTATTTAATAACATTAATTTTATCCTATAAGCTTTCATCTATTTATATTCCTTCAATCTTTTCTAAAATTTTCAACGTATTTATTTCCAAATATTTAGAAATATTTTGGCATATTAAAGTACCAGAGTACTTTACAAGTAGAGTACTTAACAAGTAGAAATCACAAGATCCATCTCATTAAATAAGAGTACTGATTTATTGGGACCTAAGGGAAAGTAAACAATATATATCCCAATTACTTTTACAACCAACATACTTTACAAACTGCTAAAGTACTTTTATAAAATTAGGCAGATATATAAGGCAAATATATCTCCAGCATATAAACATAGTTTTTACTTGAACCCTGTCAATGTAATGTATTTAATGTCTAAAGATTGTCTTATGGTTACAAAGATTAAATTATAAAGGTCAACATGAATAGCCTTATTGAGTGCCACATTGTAACTCAAAAAGAGTCCAAAGTTATTTAATTTGTTATAATTCTAGCATAAGGCAGAAAACAATAAATTTAAATCCACTGATCACCAGATGTAATTATCACTTGCTTTAAAAAATAATCCAAATGAAAGACTTTTCCTGCATCTAAAGATACTAGTACAACAGATCCATTATCTCCTTGGCTATATATAATAAATCAATTAATTGATGCCTGACAACTTATAATGAAGACAGAGTGGAAGAATTGAATTATATATGATAAGACCTTCTGCTATTACCGAGCCATTTTAATAGTTAATATTTTAGTATGCACATTAATTAATGAAATAGATCTATAACTAGCACAAAATGTAGAATCTTTACTTTTTTAATATAAATTTTATTTGGGTTTTCATATAATACAAATAATACAAAAACCCGTGAGCCAACAGGTAGGGCAAAAAAAAAAAAGTAGAATCTTTACCTGGTTTGAAAACTAACCTTATTATGACTCATAACATGATGATGACAATTGAATATCCTTAAAAGATTCATATATACATCCAAAATGTAGAATTTAACAAACCTGCCAATGATTTATACAGTTGCACTTAAAAACCATCAGAGCCTGGAATTTTACCATTTTGTAACAGCTGCATAAATCTTAATAGTTTTTGGGATAACGAGGAAGACTTCAGAAAATATGTATGTATGTATGTATTATTTTTTATTTTTTTTTTATTATCTATATGCCGCCCTTCTCCGGAGACTCAGGGCAGCTTATAGTCTTTAGAGCACCATGCTAAGTGCTCTGCAATAGCCTTCATTCCATTGTATATGCCTGCTTATTACTAGGACTTTTTGGCCTCCCCAAGCGGCATTTTTTACAAAGTCAGCTTATTTCCCCAACAATCTTGGGTCCTCAATTTACCTATCCCGAGAGGATGGAAGGCTGAGTCAACCTTGAGTCTGGTGAGATTCGAACCTGCACTAATTGCAGGCAATTGAGCTAAGTGCTAGATGATTAACAGCCTGCACCATCGAGGCCCATGTATGTATGTATGTATGTATGCATGCATGCATGTATGTATGTATGTATGTATGGTATTTAGCTTAAACTTAAGAAAACACACACACACATATACACAAATATATATATGTATATAAACTTAAGAAAACATATACATACACACACACACATATTACTGTTCAATTGGGTCTGATTCTTAGAGACTAATTTGACAAGTCCCTGCAGTTTTCTTGGCAAAGTTTTTCAGAAGGGTTTTTCAGAAATGGTTTGCCATTGTTTCCTTCCTAGGGCTGAGAGACAATGACTGGTCCGAGGTCACTCAACTACTTTTGTGCCTAAGGCATGAATAGAACTCATGTCTTCCAGTTTATAGTCTGATGTCTTAACCACTGCACCAAGCTGGCTTTCAAATCAATATTATCTAACGATAAAAACTGAATATCCACCAGATTCAACATTTGATCAATATTGTTTTTTTTTCATCCAAACTATATATTTATAAATAAAGAAGAAAACCCTGTTTATTTATGCCTACAGACTCAATCATGCTCTGGCTATCCTTGGTAACTTTCTGAAATTAACTTTGTTGATTTTATTGCTTCAACTTAAGTAACTTTTTCATTACTGTACTTTAATATACTCAATAAAAATTCTATTTTATCAGGATAAAATTCCCCTTATAAAGCTTGCTCCATTGACTCCATGAATGTTACAGTGACAAAAAAACTATAAAGCTAAAAAATAAAGAACTAACAATAAAGCAACAAAATAAACAAAAAAGTCCTATTCCATAGAGAACTCCTATGCCACCATTATTTGTTAACATTGAAACATTTATAACAAGCTTTTAATACCATACCACAAACAGCAACCCTGAAATTTGGCAGGAATCAAGAGCTACCATCTGTGATTTAACCCAGTAAGAATTTGCATTTATCAATACCACCTCTAAAGACAATTTCTTGCAATTACTTTTTGGGCCAAGTTTTTGTACTTTTCTTATCTGTAGAAAGACATCCATATGTGACACAAGGTACCACATTTCTACTTTCTTGGGCATGTGCATTTGAAATATTGATAAATAAACCAAAAAACAATTATACTCCAAACCCTCCAATTGAGGGTTAAGCCAAAATAGGAATGGTATTAATCCTTCCTCCATCTCCAACCCAATCCCATCCTAATTTGTCTTAATTCTATAGACTATTACTTTTATTCAGGGATCAATAATAAATCTCTGTCAAACCTTCCGTGTTGATTTCCAACTGTTGATTTCCAGAAATAATGACATTGGTATTATTTGTTCAAAAGAATAGTTGACATTTTCCAGTTACAGCATAGGAGATGAAGATTTGTTGCAAATTAAAGCAAATAAGTCCAGGAAGATTTGCAATAGGCAAAATTGGAAGAAATTTGCAGGCAGAGTTGATATTAAGCTAAGATTTAGGTTTCATGTGTTATGCAAACTCAGCTGAAGTATAATCAATAAAACATATTTATTGATTCCAATCACAGAATCATTTTATTATAAGAATGATAAATTTGGACAGGCAGTAGTAGGATAGAAATTTAATTTGCACAGAATCAAGGTATATTTGTAGTACACACAACTAAACTGGGGTGACATTAATGAGGAAAAGAATGTCAATATGCAAGCATTCTTAATTGCCACTGAGCATGTAGGAATTAGCTACTTTCTAATTTTTAAAAAAACTTCTGTGTGTCCAACAGAATGCTATATGGCTGTGATGGCGAACCTATGGCACGCATGCCACAGGTGGCACGCAGAACCATTTGTGCAAGTTGCAAGCAAACTTACCTCACTGGGCATGCGTGTGCCTTACAGCTGATTTTTGGCCCGTTTGAGGCCTTTTTTTGGCCTCCTGGAGGCTTGAAAAAAGCCTCTACAGGCTTTGCAGGACAAAAAATAGGCCTATTTAATCACTTCCTGTTTTTCCTGAAATACCGGAAGTGACGAAACAGGCCTAGTTTTCGGCCTGCAGAAGCCTTTCTAAAGCCTCTGGGAGGCCGAAAAAGGCCTCAAACTGGCCAAAGTGCAAGTAAGGGAGCATGGGAGGGTGTGGGGACTGTGCATGCATGCATAAGGGGCATGGGAGGGCACGCGTTGCCTTCTGGGTGCTGGCACACGAGCGTAAGTGTGCAAGCGCGTGTGCAATTTTTGGCACAGGACCCAAAAAGGTTAGCCACCACTGCTATATGGCTATCAAATTGCCTGACATAGAAGTATCGAGTAAAAAAAAAACCCTTTTTGCTTTTTCTTACCTTGGATCTCCTGTTTTCTATCTTTTCCTTAATGCTGCATTGTATATGCTTATAAATAAACTATAGCTCAGTAACCTCAGAATGGGACATATAGGTTGCACTGCCTCTAATTCTTCAGGGCAGAGCAGTCTTAATTGGCTTCAAGCTTATTCTAGTGTTAGTTATCAGATCTATTCAGCTGTGGCAAAAATTTTGAGGTCAATTAACTCCACGCTAATCCTTAGATTTACTCATCCAAAACAAAATCATTAGTACAGTATTCTTTGAGAAGTCTGTCAAAAGACACCAAACCATTCATTGTGCACACGATATTAAAATTATTTAAAAAGTGAAGTAGGCATTGACATGGGGAATGACTCACTCTTGCACCTTTTTTTCTTGGTTTTTTGATCTGATTATTTTGGGAATAGTCACAGCTAAAAAGAGATTGGTTCTGAGCTGGCAGGAAAAAGATCCATTTACACTTCAATTTTATTTGATATTCTGCTATGATCCACTAATTAGCTTTCTAATAAAAATAAGTTTATAAGATTTATTTATTTAAATAATTTGTTTATATTTCTATTTGTAATTGACTGAGTTCACTTCAAAACAACGATTACAGTAAATAATCAGGAGAACTAATACCGTTTAACATTATTTTGGTGAACTGAAAAGTTTCATACAATAATTTTGCATTCTAAAGGAGAAAAAACAAGCACCACTGTAGGCTTTCCTTCCTTCTACTGTAGAAATGTAGTAGATTTATAGAAGAAAGGCATCACTGAAAAACTTATTCAAGGTTGATATTATGAGGAAACCAGCTGTTAAAGCACCAGAACTTCTGTAAGGAAATTCCACCTATCTTGGCCATAATTAGACTTGGACCATGGCATGAAATGTACATATTGTTTACCCAGTGCTTTTTTTGCTTTTCTTTTTCATGAATGTTGACTTTAGACAAAGTGACAAAGCCACAGATCCCTGAATTGCATTTTGGGATTCTTCATAACTTTGTGGATTGATGGTATTTCACATAGCAGTCATTGTTGGAAGCAAAGAGTGACGATCATCTCAAATCTTTTGCATTTCAAGACTGTCTCTTACTCTGATTTTTCATTGGTAGAGATCCCAGAGTTTTGAAATTAGTTTTATAACTATTTTCTAGACTGATAGGCATATTTTAAAAGAGATCTTAATTTTTTTACAGGTTTTTTTGGGGGGAAAATTTCTTCTAAGAAAGGTATTTATTGTTAGAATATATAGTAAGAATACCACTATGAAGAGGGAAAATAAAGTTTATGGGATACAGATCTGATTTGTTAAATTAGGAACTCATAAACTTAATTCTAGTTATGTCTTTAATTGAATTGATTGAATGGGAGGAATTACTTCTTCACACTGTCACAGAAACATTATGTATTAGATGACTTTGTTGGTAATATTGGTACATTAGATACATTAATGTATCTAATGAACATCAATTTCAGGGTTATTTGTTTGTAATACCAGTAGGATGCACATAAAGTTTTATAATATTCAGAAAACCTGAAAAGGGCAAATAGTTTTTTACAGAACTGCACTGTTATACTTTGAATATACACCTTCTCTATAGTAGAATTCATAAATGCTAGAGTACTAAGTGTTCTGTTTAATTATTTTTTTAATATAACATGTATCTTATAATCAGAAAGCACTAACCTTATTTTCTAGTCTTTTTTAAAAAAATCAAGCAACCACACTGCTTTTTCTAGCAAGTGAATGCAAGGTTTTTATTTCCTTCACTGATCCTTGATTTTTAAAAACCATAATAAACTGTTTCTTAGTTAAATAAAAATACTACCTTTATTAAGTATTATTCTGAAATACTATTTGGATTAAAAGAGTTGGTTAAACTTGATACACAAAATATATCATGCAAGTTTTACACACCTGAAATTACTCGTAAGTTTATCCACTAGTATTATGACCACTGTATTATTGACCTAACCCCTGAATAAACTTGCTTGTGATTGCTCTATACTAGCAATGGATATATATACCAGCATTCATTTTCTTTTTCTTCAAAACCGTCCTAAAACCTGAGTGCTATTGAGTGCTAATTAGGTAGACTAAATGCTATCTAATTTCCTAATGTGGCTGATTAGGAGCCTTCATGTAACATTTATGAGCTTATGGGTAATGACTCTCCTACCTTTATTTTCTGTGAAACATTCTAATTCTGTAGCCATATTGATTTTTTTCAAGGTAGTCATAGCAACAAAACAAAGGTGCTGAGTAGACAGGAAAAAGATCCTTTAGGTCAGGGCTGTCAAACTCACAGCCCACCGGCTAGATGTGTCACATGCTGGCCACACCCATGTCTGGTTTAGCAAAGGAGGAAAAAGTTGCAATATATCACATGATGACGCCATGAGTTTGACACTCCCGCTTTAGGTCACAATGGATAGCTTGGCTTAATATGTATCTGTTACAAAAATGGAAAATTTCATAATGGGAATTCTAAATAAAAAATAAAAATTGTATGTATTGTATGTATGCAAATCTATGATGTATGTAATACATGTATGTATGTATGCAATTGTATGTATGCAAATCTATGATGTAACTGCTCTTGGACCAGTTGATAACAAAATCTCAAAATTGCCTAACAATTCCATTAATATAATATTCAGATCCAAAGTGGCAGAGTTTGCTGTTTTTGGTTCTTCTTATAGAAGCAACATCTTTCTTGTTATCCCATAGTAGCCATACAAGCCCAGGACTATATGTGCTTGAATTAAGGAGATCCTTTAGTTTTTGTGACAATTGGAAGAGAAAACTCTTTATCTTCTAAGTCTTGTCCATAAACTTTTCTCTTCTTTAGCTCTTCCATCTTATCTGCCTTAACCTCAAGGGAGCAATTTGATATTTCGATCCAGGAGTCATTTCATGAAACTCATATTATCGTAACATATCATTTCTGAAGTTCTACTTCCTTATAATTATTGTTGTTAGAGTTTTTTGTTTATTTTTTTTGGGTATTTTTGGTCTTGTTATGTTTTGAACTCTGAAGACCTTCCTTCTCTCATTGTAGAATCTCAGGTCATCAATCTGTTTAGTTGTTTGCCACATTATGACTGGAATTGATATGCTTCATCAGTTGGACTTCCCTGTAAGCTTATCATGTTTTGCTATCTTTGCCTATTTTCTTCCAATTTCTGCTATGGCTAATTGAATTAGAGGGTCTTGGTTCAATGCTTTGAACCTTGTAAAAAATTAATTTTCTAGACCTATTTTGCTATTTGAATTAGTATCAAATAAGATTGTTTGAAAACAAAACAGATCTGGGGATTCAGAAAAACTCATCTGGCACTACTTAGCTTAGGGCAGCTCCCATTTTCTAAGTTGTTTATACTTTGCAGAAAGTGAACTACTCTGAAAAAAAAGTTAATTCTGGGGAAAGCTTGGTATAACTAAGAAAAATAAAAGTAAGGGTTTTTTTTGGTAGAAAGACTGTTGTGGAATACATCCTGAGAATTCATGACAACATGGTACCTTGTTAGAAACCACATACCTCCTTTAATTATTCAAATCAATAGTTTTCTTGAAAGTAGCTAATTAAAATTCTGTAGACCTTATTAGGTTGTGTTTATCTAGATGTCACAGAGTTGATGGTAAGTAGATGTTTGCACTGGAGTGATAATTAAGTATTAGTTCATTTTTGTCATTCATCTGTCCAATAGAGAGCAGGCTGAAATGATGGAATATGCTTTCTTTTAGGATTATTCCAATAGTTCCAAGTGCAAAGAGAATAATTTATCTTACATTTGCTGCAAAACAAGTCTCTATTGCCATACTGAATGTTGATTTCCAGCCAGTCTCAATATAAGCTTGGTCTTTTAAAGAATCTGCTTGCAAAAGAATACAATTATCTTCCATCCCAGCAGAGTAATCATTTTAGTCTCTACATCAAATAATAATAGAACTCAACAATTCTAGCAAATTTGTAATGAAAATTGCTTTTATACATAAAACCTGCTTCATTGAAATAGGCACAAATAAGCCTATTTGCCATATAACTTAAAAAGTATTTTTATTTTCCATAAAATTATCCTTGATCTTTCTTTTCAGCATCTAGTTGAAATTCTAACAACATAAAAAAGGATAAAGCCATTATAATAATTATTTTATGATTGTGAAATGGGTCATCCTGATGTCTGCATTTTGAAAGTGATAAATGAGATTTTTCTGATTGTGCTTTCAGTTCTCTGCTTCTGCTGTACAGGTAGTCCTTACTTAATGATAAAGCGCAACATCATGTGACTATACCAACTTATATTCTGGGAGTTGTGCAATTCCAGTTGCCATTGTTAGGTGAATTCTGTATGGCGGCAATGACATAAAGACATCTAATTGTCATTTGTGACCACCCCTCGGCTTCCTCATTGACTTTTCATGTTGAAAGCTGTCAGTGAAGGTCACCTTTAATGCCATAAGATGCTGTAGCATTGTAATTGTGACCTGGTTGCCAAGCATGAAATAAGAATCATATGACTGTGGGGATGCTCCAAGAGCTACAGCTATAAAAATTGTTTTAAGTCCCACTTGTTCAGTGCTGTCATAATTTTGATCTGTGGGTGAATGAATGATTATTCAGTGACTACCTATAAAAAGTTAGCTAGCAAATAGCAATAATAAACCATTTGATACTTTCCAAAACCAACATTTAGAATATACAGTTAGCATTGGAGTAATACAGGCCTTCGGATGAATGCAATCACTAAAACTGTGCTTTTCATCTGGGTAAGCTTATCTAGATCCTTTTAGACAAAAATGACAAGAGAATGATCATGTTATAGCTAACTTCGTTTTAGGACATTAAAGGCTTTAGAAGTCATCATCAACACTGTGAATTGCACCTAGAAACACGCTAGTAACCAGCGCAGCAGCAAAGCGGTGGTGTCACTAATGAATCAAGGAACATGAATGTGATCTTGTGATGATATTTTGGGCTATTATAGCCTCTGAATGGTTTTCAGGGGCAGCTACATTAAAATAGTAAGCTCAATCACAAGATAGCTTACAATTCTGTAAAGAAGAGCTATCTCATAGAATCTCTCCGCACCTACCAATACCAACTGGAACTGGTCCTAAACAAAGGAGAAGAATTACTGCAATGTATTGCCCCATGTTCCTATCCAATGGGGATGAAAGGAAGGATGTCATTTTCAATGGTACTAGATACCAGTTAGGCAACAAGCAGAATGAGCAGCATTGCACCACCTCAATGTCCCTTCTATCGAAGTTCATTTACATGTGTGATCAATGCTGTTTGTATGGTGTACCCAGATGTAAAGTCCAATTGAAAGGTCCAGTTATTGTTCCAATATATCTGAAACATACAAGAAAGGGAAAGTTGGAAGTCATGTTGATTGTACTACTAGCAGCATCAACAAAACAGCATCCACAAAAACAAGTGGGCAAGGAGAAGATGATTCATAGAATATTTGAGAGAATAATCTATTTTGTTGGGCATCTCATAGACAAAATATATGTTTTATTACATAGCTTCTCCAGATTCAGGACTGTCATGAATATTGAGATTTCACTGAATTGTACAAATTATGAAACATTTTGTTTTTGTTTTTTAATTTTGATCTCATTCTAATGCTGACATATGGATATTTATATTGTCCAGACAGTGATTCTACAGTTTACAGAGTCTGCACATTAGCTAAAAAATGGTTTGTTACATAAACTATAATTTCTGGATTATACCCTGGATAGAAATTACAGTGGCTGGACCCACATATTTTATTATTTCACTAACAAATAAATACAAGGTGACCAATCATCCTCCTTTAGGGAGGACAGTCCTCCTTTTATAAGTTCTGTCCTCTCTTTAAAAGTGTCCTCCTACATCTCCTCCTTTTTGATTTTTGAAGACTAATCTGTAAATCTCCAGTTTGATCGATGCCGAGCTGATCCGTTGTGTGTGATGTGACATATTTGTATTTGACATGACGATTCGTCAAGGTGCAGCAAGACATGGTTATGAGATGCATGCGCTCCACACAGGAGCAGGGGTGGGATTCTACCAGTTCGCACCTATTTTCTAGAACCGGTTGTTAACATTCTAAGCAGTTCAGAGAACTGGTTGTTAGAAGAAATTACTGATCTAATCCTGTAAGGAAGGCAGGAAGGAAACATTCTGGTGTTGCTTACATAAACTGCCTCTCCATTAACCCTTATTACATTCTTAGCAGGACTAGACTTCCTTGTCTCAGGAACTTCTCTAAAGTTTTTTCCCCCTCCTTTGCTGGTACTTTGCTTGTATGGAGTGACCATTCAAAGTTACAATGGCACTGAAAAAAGTGACTTATGGCCATTTTTCACACTTACGACTGTTGCAGCATCCCCACAGTCAAGAGAGGCCAGGCGAGGAGATGCATGCCTCAATGTGAGTGATGTTGAGTTGGCCACACCCAGGCAATAACATGACCACCAAGGCATGTCCATCCAGTCACACCAAGTCACATGATCACCAAGCCACGCCCATCACCGAAGCCATGCCCACAGAACCGGTTGAATCCCACCCCTGCACAGGAGAATTGTTTTGAGAGAGTGCACCGCGTGCAAGTGGCTTTGTTTTTTCTCTTCAATTTATTTGTGTCCTCCTTTTCATTGTAAAAAAATTGGTTACCTTAAATAAATAGTGTGTCTTAATGTTCCTATCCTATGGGGATGAGTATGCATCCAGCTAATTAGAAAATTCATTGAGACATAGGAGATGACAATATTCTTTTTTTCAATCCAAATTTATTTTACAGAGATTTCCATGTTACTACTTACATGGTTCAGAGTATTGTTCAGATAATAGTTGACAGTTCTGAATCTGGAGGATTTGT
The DNA here is from genome assembly GCA_023653725.1 of Bungarus multicinctus. Taxonomy (NCBI): domain Eukaryota; kingdom Metazoa; phylum Chordata; class Lepidosauria; order Squamata; family Elapidae; genus Bungarus; species Bungarus multicinctus. The sequence goes on from CM042844.1 coordinate 34,130,424, forward strand.
TTAAAAACAGCTCTATTAGAAAAACACACATTTTTGTGTGTGAGATAATAGTAAATTTATTCACCAAAAAAGATGGGAGGATTTTTGCTGCATAAACTTGCAGTATATTTTACTGAATGGAATAATGATCAACAGAGAACCAATGAAATCAAGGATCTTATGAAATTCAAGGGAAAAAAAAAGCTAAGAAATCCAGACAATGCACATAGGACTGCAATTCTACGGGTACTTGGGAATAAGTCACAGCAAATTGAGTAAAAATTATTTTTGTATAAATATGTATAAGATGGAATTGCATGTTATGCTTTGGGTCAGCAATCATGCTTTTAAGAGGTATAATTTTGAAAATGGTGTTAAGTGCATTAAACTGCATAAAGAATACACTGGTCTCTGACAGGAATACTACATCAGATATTAAATATCCTTTATTACCATCAAACTGCTAGATGTTTGAATAAAATATTTTAAAAATCTTTAATAAACACAGTTAGTCTGCTTTGCTTGCTGTTAAAGTTTATTCTAATTGTTTGTAGAATAATGACTGAACTATTTGTTTCTCTATTATTATTTGAGGCTGTTGGAAGATGTAACTCTTTCCAAGATAAACTGCTTATGTGTGGTTTGGCATTGGAATAACTAATGTTGAATGAACCTGGAGTTTCAGAGCAATTATGACAGAATTAAAATGTTATCAACTGAGTTATGAGTGTGGTTGCAGTTATGTGGGGATAAGCTTTGGCCTTGCATATATTTATGATTCAAATGTTAATTTTAGTTACGGTTGAGTAAAACCAGCCTCAATGAAGTAAATGTAGTTATCCACAATTTGTCTTATCTTTTTATAAACTTCAATTTATTCATTGCACTACAAAGATATTACTTCCAGTCCAGCAATTAGCCTTGTCAAGTCACAAAATATAAATATCTTTTTTCAAGAAAAATATAGAGAGAATGTTTCGAAAAAGGAATGGTTATAATTTTCTTCATTTTTTTACTGTAAAATTTCCTAATTACTATTTTTTTAAAAGAACCCATAGCGATTATATATTAAAATGAAGAATTTAGCAGATTCAAAAGTGTTGGAATAGAACTTCCAGAATTCTCAATTCAGAATAACAGAGTTGAAAGAGACTATACCATTTCACACAAATGGTTGTCCAATCTCTTCTTAAAAACCTCCAGTGTTGGAGCACCCACAACTTCTGAAGGGCAGTCATTGCACTGATTAAGTGTTCTGTCAGAAAATTTATCCTTAGTTCTAGGTTGGCTCTCTCCTTAATTAGTTTCCATCCATAGCTTCTTGTTCTGCTACTGCTTGATATCGGAACACTACTATCATGTGCTTTAGAGAATAGGTTGTGGCAGCCCTTGTCTTCATTAAACTAGATATCCGATTCCCGCAAACTTCTGCGTATGTTTTAGCCTCCAGCCCCAAATAATTGCTCTTGCTTTTCTCTGCACTGTTTCTAAATTCTCGACATACTTTTTATATTGTGGTGCCCAAAACTGGGTGCAGTATTCCAAGTATGGTCTTTTAATCCATTATAAAGTGGTACTAGTACTAATACTTCATGTAATCATTCAACAAATGCTATCAATATTATTGGAAAAATGCAATCATTACAATAAATTGGCTCAGCTTTAGTGAATAATGCATCTTAGCTAAAACTAGAATAACAATGATACTGGAATAATGACTACTGCATATTTAATGCTTTGGAATCCTGCATGTTAGAAAAAATGCAATAAGTGTAGCTTTTTAAAGGTGGAGATTGCAGAGATGTTAAAATATTCCATGCTAAAAATTTTCTGGAAGGCATAGAAACATGAGAAAAAAATATGTAAGTTTGATTTCTGTTGGTCTGAGACTTACTTATTGAGGAGTTAGGGCAAGGCTATTGCTGAGAATGTTTTATTTTTATATTTGGCCAATATCCATATACACTATTTGTGGAGGTGTCAGTTGTCTTATCCTCTTTATGTTTTCATTGCTATCAAGAAATAATGTCTCTTCCAAAGGAAAAACTGAACTTTATTGACTAAATGATTCTGCCCCAGAGCTGTTTTCAGTTTCTGTTAATATTAGTATTAGGATACAAAGCCTATGCCAACTCATTATACATGTATAAAAGAATCAGTGTTGTGATTTTCATTTTGCCATTTGCCTCCTCAGGATGGCCATTATAGTGGCTTTCAAGATTTTGTTAATACAAATCAGTTCAAACATCATCCATTGTAGAAAGTAGCTTCCATTTAAGCTATAATGTTAAATATTCCAAAAAATTGCACATTAAAAATACACACTTCTCTAACAGTGGTGATAACGATTGTGACTTCTGGGATTCATTTTTTATTTTTCTTATTGAACTCATTAACTGTTAGGAGAAATATCTAATCAGAGTAATTTCAGATAGTAAAACTTTCAGTTAATACACTTATTTCAAGTAAATGCTTTCTAACTTTAAAATATTCTTACCTAGCTTTTAATGAATGAAGTTATTTTTCCAGAGGAGAGCCTGAGTACTTATTACAGTGCATTGAAAGAATACCTTATAATCAGCAAATGAAAATTGCTAAGGAATGTCTGTGACTCCAGTGCACCAAGACTGGCAGTTTAGTATGGATGCTGAAGGAAGATAGTGTTTATTCTCTGTACGTTGTACGTTCTTAATAAAAATATGTAATAGGTACCAGATGTCAAGAGAGAGGATTGAAATTGAACGTAATAACCTACTTTTTAAAAAGTTTAAGATATATAGTTGCATGGCATGATGGATTTTGTCCCAGTATAATATAACAATATTCACTCTGTTATTCTGTTATTCTCTTTTATTCTGAAAATTCTTACAGTGCATAAAACAAATAGTTATGAAAAGCATTCTTACGTTGCATAAAACAAATAGTTATGAAAATATTTCTCAATATGGAATAGGTCATGGTTGTTCCAAGGCTGATTTTTCAGAAAGTTCAGTTGCCTCTTGAAAAATCATCTTTGGGACAATATGGAATAGGAAAATCCTCAATGGTTGCTTTTGCATTCTTTCTTAATCTATTGCATCCTATACTGTTTTACTATCTTCCATGGGTCGCAAACACATAGTTCAAGTTGGTACTGATTACCAATTGGTTCATATATCAAACTGATTAGGCAAATAAAGAGAGGCAAGATATGCATTTGCAGGCTGTTTGAATCAGCCACACTTCTGATATTGAATAATAATGAAGGAAAGAAGCTGGCTGAAGAAGTCTGTTAAATAATACATTAATAGTGTGGTATAGTGGTTAGCATTAGATTAGGACTGGGAGTTCTAGATTCAAATTTCCCTGTAGCTTCAAACCCTCCTGAATGATCTAAGACTGATGTAAATTAGTTGAGGATAGCTGTATATGTTAATCTCAGCTCTTGTAAGACTGGGATATCTTTTTCATATGAAAGAGAATTAGGGAGGTTGTTTAATCTTAATAATCAAATCCCAGAACAAGTCATTACACTTTTCTTAACAATAGTATGGAAATGGTAGTATCCCATTTTGTTGCCAACATATCTTTTCCAGGGATCTTTTTAAACTTAATCTTGCCTTTCTCTGTAGACTTCCATCCAAGAATTAATCAGGTTCAGCCTTGCTTAGTTTCTGAATCCAGACAAGGTTAGCCATGTGTCACCATGTGCTAAGATGATTAAACTTAAAACTAGAACACAAATGTCAATCCCATCAAACAGACAAAAGAATACTCATTAAAGTCTGAAGTGCATAAAAATGACAAAAAATGATTCAACTTATTGTTGCTTGAAGACAACAAAGAACCTGTCTCTCACTACCTTTTTTACAGGTTTATTAAGTAGCTTAGAATTATATATGAATTGAAGCAAATGAAATAAAACAGAGTGCTTTGCTTTTTTATTCAAAATGAAGCAGTGCCTCCATTTTGTTCAAATTCAGTTTTAGATTGTTCATTCCCACCCTGTTCATTAATTAATTTACATAACATTCAAAGTGTCTGTATTGCTTGTTTAGACCTGCAAGTTTTGAAATATTGAAAAGTCATGTTCTTAAGATGAAATCCAGTCAAATGGTCCAGAAGGATCTTATGGTACTGAAAATCACAAAGAAATATGGGAGGATTTAGCAGGCTGCCCATAACATAGCCATTTTTTAATTTATATCATCTACCAAGTCAGTCACAGTAGTTTTACCATAATATCTCATTCTGAAAGTTTATCTGAAATAGATTGAATTGAAAAATATTATTCTCTTCCCCCCCCCCCTTCTCTGTGTTTGTAAATTTCTAAGTGTTTCTGCTAAATCACCAGAGAGACTTTCATAAAGAGTAAATGAAAATTATGATAAGTGTGCTTGAAACAAGAAATATAGGAAGTTGTACCATCTAGAGCAGGGGTATCAAACTTGATATCATTGAGGGATGCATCAGGGTTGTGTTTGACTTCAGGGGGCAGGGTGGGCATGGCCCGGTTGACGTGATGTTGGGGGCACCTGTGGCAGCCCAAGTGCTCTGCTAGTGAAAATGGGCTTCCAAGCTCCATTTTCAGGTTCAATGGCCTCCTGCAACCCTCTGCCAGCAAAAATAGCTCGTGGGGAGGGGCACAGTCTTCCTGAAGTCCATTTTCACTGGCAGAAGCATCACGGGCTGGTTCCAGATCTAAGCACCCCATGGGCTGGATCCGGTCCCCAGGCCTTGAGTTTGACATCCCTGATCTAGGGACTGCATCTAGTCTCTTCTTTTTCTGATTTCAGTTTTCTGTAAAAAAAAAAAAACCCAGAAAAATAGGAAGTTCATAATCCATTCTTAAATCAATTGCTGTCAACTTTTAAAATCAGCTTTGTGATGATTATCTACATAATGTAAAGAGCAATTAATTTGGTCCTCTTCACAAGATTCTTTTGAAACAAATTAAAATTTAATTTTTTAAAAATAATTTGCCAAGGTGGCAACTCATTTTATTCTGAAATAGACAAAAATGCTGTCAAATGACTACTTCCATTTAAATCACATTAGAAATACTAATACTAAGAATTGTAGGAAGACTGATGTTTTGATGAAACTAATATTTGTGGTTAAATTGAATATTTAAAGTTCAAAATAAGGAATGGCTCCTGGCTAGGTTTGGGTACTGGATCCCTTATTCATCATGAATATTTATTAGTGGATAATCAGTGGGATATATGGTACTTATTTACAAATGACTGTATTTTTAAAGCAGTAGAAGAGACAGTGTAACTCAATGAATATAAAATATGTAAACTGGCTTCGTTGAAGGAGGACTTAGTGCTTCTAAAGTTTTTCATTTGACACTCTTGAAGTAATCAATATCTTTATAAATTAACTTAAGATGGCATTGGGCCATATCATTTCTTTTTACAGACTTTTTTTGTATTCAGTACAAATGTGAGAAGAATAAATATTTATACTGTTTTCCTTTCACACTTTATGGAACAAGGGGAATAGAGGCAAAGGAGGCATGAGAGATTTTGGCAGTTCCTGAAGCAGAAGTTAGAGAAAATAGAACAGCTAAGCTCTGCTGTGCCTCTTTTTAATTATACCCCAAGAGAAAATTATACACTTTTGTAATTTAACATTGCACTATAATCTTAAAGATCCCACTGTTAATTTATGTGTGAAGTCTACAATCTGAAGCTCAGTAGTCTATAAAGAAAGATGTTTTGTTGGAATGCTTGATCCCAGAAGATACTTTGAATCAATTGATTCCTAATGGTAGTTTCAGTTATGCTGCTTTTTGAACATGGCGTGTATACACCACCTACCCACAAAAGAGAGGGGGAGAGGGAGGGAGGGAGGGAAGGAGAGAGAGAGAGAGAGAGAATTTAGCTGTTAATCTCAAAATCATGACTTTGGATAACCTTAGTAAAAACAGCATAAGCAATTACATAATAATAAAAATATAATTCACAGCCAAAACAACCTCCTTAAACTAGCATCAAAGTAAATTTCACTTGGTAAGCCACACATTCTGACCCATATGCTTAATAACGTAGCCATGATTATAACAACTTTCGGGTTTAGTCTAATGTAATCTTTGGGAGAATGATGGTTCCTGTCAGATGGCACTTTTTAAGAAGTGGGACCCGGAACATGCTTGTTATTCTGGATCTGCTGAAATGGATTTTACATCAATGAAGGTAAACTTATCCCAATTTTAAAATATAGATATGAGTTAATTGTCTATTTTTGAAATGTTTTTTAGTTCTAAGAATCAGAAGATGGAACAATATTTTTCTGTATGAGGCAGATACAATAATAATAACCCCAAGGACTGAATTAATTTTACATCAATGCCTATGGATGTATGGATTTCTTACCTTTTTTATTTTTTCTGTTCTTTGTCACATTTAGTTTATCAAGATCACTATTGTATATCTGGGATTATTTTTTTCCTTCACTATATATTTTTTGCTGTTGGTGTTTTGGTACTTCGCTATTGCAAATTTTAAAAATAAGCCTTCTGAGGAAGGTAGGCTGAACTGAAGATGGCTCTGCAAAAGCAAACCAGCAAGCATAGTAAAGACAGGTGTCCTCAAACTTTTTAAACAGTGGGCCAATTCACGGTCCCTCAGACTGTTGGGAGGGCCAGACTGGCTGGGTAGGCATGATTATGTGGGCATGTGATTGGGTGGAATGGCTGGGATGTTTGGCTATGTGGTCATGTGACTGGGTGACATGGTCAATTTAACAGTTTTGCCACTTGTCTAACTTCATTACAGCAGCAGCTTCAGGCTCCTTAAAACTCAGGAAAATCACGTTTTGCAGCAATTCTTCTCAGCCCCAAGGAGCTAACAATCAACAAGTCTCTCTCTGTCTCTCTCTTTGGGTCTGGGAGATGAGAACAAACCATTGCAGAGCAGCTTCTGCAAACACCCAGGAAGGGCTCCAAAACAAAGATATCTCACATGCTCTCCTCCCCTCCCTCCTCACTTAATCAGGGCAGCTTCTGTAAACACCCAGGAAGGGCTCCAAAGCCAAGGTATCTTGCAAGCTCCCCTCCCTCCTCACTTAAGCAGGGGAACTCTGTAAACACCTAGGAAGGGCTCCAAAACCAAGGTATCTTGCAAGCCCCCCTCCCCTCCCTCCTCACTTAAGCAGGGGAACTTCTGTAAACACCTAGGAAGGGCTCCAAAGCCAAGGTGCTCCCTCCCCACTGAGGCAGGGCAGGTTCTGGAATCACCCAGGAAGAGTTCCGATTCCACCGTCTCCCACGCACTCCCCACTCTCCCTGCACACATCAGTATTCTGGCTGCCAGTATCACCCCTCTGCTCGCCTTTCCCCACCCATCCATCAACCTGCACCCTTCAGCCTTACTTTTACAAGCAGAAGTACCTTTACACAGAAGTGTTGCTACATTCTGCAAGGTATACCCATTAGGCTTATGGCTGTAGGAGGGGTGATGAGGGAGATGGGAATAGCCAGCCGCGCAGGGAGGGAGTGGGTGGGAGGCAAGGGGCAGGGCTTAATCCCATCACTGCATGGGACGGATAGATTGTGTCGGCAGGCCATATATGGCCCACAGGCTGTAGTTTGAGGATCCCTGGTAAAGACCAAGCAACTGGTGAGTTCCAACTTCATTCAGTCAAACTAGCTGTGAATTTCAACACATATGGAGTCTCAACACATATGGAAAGTACCAGATTCCAGACATTTTAGCAGCACATGTATACAGTGATGCAGTGGTTAGAATTCAGTGGTGAGATGCACTGTATGCAGTGTATACAGTGATGCAGTGGTTAGAATTCAGTATTGCAGGCTAACTCTGCCCATAGTCAAGAGTTGGATGGTGAACAGCTCAAGGCCTTCCCTGGTCAATAAAATGAGGACCCATATTGTTGAGGGCAATATGTTGACACTGTAAACTGCTTAGAGGTGCTATAAAGCACTATGGAGTAGTATACCATAGTGCTTTATAGACCAATTTCTTGGAGTCTCTCCTGATAAGGAGAAGAGATTGCCCACAAGTGATCCAGACAGCAGTTTTCTGCAGATTTGAGTACTTGAAAATGACAGGATTAACCATTTTGCTAGGCAGAGACTTTTAAAGGACATTAAGTTCATAAATCTCTCTCATTGAAATGGTTCATTAACTACTTTTTAAATATAAGCAGCCTTCAAAATGACAATATCAAAATCATGAAGCATATTGAGGATGACAGCATTTGTTTTCACACTGATTTTAAGGTTATGTCTGACCCACCCCATACTGAAGTATCCTTTGTGCTGTTTTATCTAATTGTATGATATCACCTTGACTTTTTGGGGACTGAGCCGAAGGATATCATCCATCAAATGTTTTCCTAATCCCCATTCATCTGATCTTAATTGAAGCTAGTCAAAAGGGTCAGCTAGGTGGATCCAGCATGAAGACATTTTTGGGAAATAAAGAGATACTGTAATCTTTAAGAGGCAATCCGTCTGCCCATCTCTAAAGAAACTGCATGGAGCCATTAGCTACTATCAAATTGTAGGTATGTACTTTGAAGGCAGAGTTCTTTAATATGTGATAACCTGTGGAATTGCATACATTCCTGGATGACACTGGACTGACTTTACTGTGGATGCATTGTTGCTCTGGTAGATGACTATTTGCAGAGGAGAAACTGATATAAATTCTTTGTGGGTTGCAGAATTCTGCTAGACAGAGAGTTTAGGTTGGAGTCATGTTACAAGTATCCCATTCTACTTGTAAATCACTGCCAGAGAGTGGAATTAGGAGATTATACCTCTGCAAACAAGATACCTATATTTTGTGATGTCACCTGTACTTTGTGATGTTATTTAAGATAAGTATGTAATTGCTGGCTTGGTATCATTCATATGGTTTTCAACTAGTTCCTAGACACAGCGGTGAGATTTCAATCTGCCCTTTATCTAAATAACCAATCATTAGGATTGTGCAGAACATTTGATTTTGATGTTGGGCAACAAGTTGGAAAACAAGAGAAACATCTCTTTTTAGAATATTGATGCAATTAGAACATTTGCAAGGTTTTTTCAGCTATTTTGGAAGCATTTCTTTGTGTGTTTCTATGCACAGATGCACACGTACTTGTGTTGATTTGAAACAGAAAGGGTGTTTCATTAATTATTCAGTGCATTGTGAAACACTAGTTCAGAGGTCTCCAAACTTGACAACTTTAAAACTTGTGAACTTCAGCTCCCAGAATTTTGGGAGTTGAAGTCCACAAATCTTAACTTTGCCAAGTTTGGGGACCCCTGCACTAGTTAAATACTTTGTATAGCCTTATTACAGTTACTTTTCTATCCATTTTATATATCAGATTCATTGTGTTTCCTTCCAGGATATTATATAATGTTATAGCTTTTCTCTTTTTAATAGCCAAAGAACATCATTTCAAAAGAACTAATTGAATTTGGAATTATCATCATTTAGTAATAGAGATTAACTCCAACCTATTGTTTTTTGTCAGTGGAAGGACAATCACAACATCCTCTTTTAATTTTTGAATGTTTATATTTCTAAACCTGAAAATCCTACCATTTCTGGTTATCACACCCAAGCCTAACACGCAAATGAAGAGAAGAGGAACGCATAAAAGATGGGAGACGTGATGGTGAAATTAGAACAAATATTCTGATCTATGGTATTAAGAAATCTTTAGCTCTTATGATTCTCTGGTATTTATATATTTTATTTATAAGCTGCCTAAATCCCAGATGACTTTGGAAGCTAGAATTAAACACCAGCTTATTAAAAGAAAATATAACAGGCCAGAATATAAAAGAGACAAACAAAACAATCATAATCAAAAGAAAACAAAAGAAATAGATATTTAACTTTTGACATGATGTAGATTCTCACTCAGGTATTATGTGTTTCATGCATCCAAATAGCAAGAATAATGCTAATACATGTTTTTTAATACCAGATTGTATAATAGCATATAATAGCAATAGCTATTATATAGCTGTAGTATACTGCTCTGTAGTGTTTTATAGCACCTCTGAGCAGTTTACAATGTCAGTATATTGCCCCCAACAATTTGGGTCCTCATTTGGGAAGGCCTTGAGCTGGTCACCATCGAACTCTATAGCCTGCAATACTGCATTCTAACCACTGCACCACCATAGTTGTATACACGTGCTGCTAAAATGTCTGGAATCTGGCACTCTCCATATGTGTTGAAATTCACAGCTAGTTTGACTGAATGAGGTTGTACAATAGTGATGCCTCTAGGAAGTTCTGGAATATGAATCTGAAATGTATGATTAGAATAGAACAGAACAGAATAGAATAGAATTCTTTATTGGCCAAGTGTGGTTGGATACACAAGGAATTTGTCTTGGTGCAAATGCTCTCGGTGTACATAAAAGAAAAGATATATTCGTCAAGAGTCAAGAATCATAAGGTACAACACTTAGCAATAGTCATAGGGTACAATAAGCAATCAAATCATAGTACTCAATATAAATCATAAGGATACAAGCGACAAAGTTACAGTCATACAGTCACAAGTGGGAGGGGATGGGTGATAAGGAGTGATGAGAAGATTAACAGTAATAGTAGTGCAGACTTTGTAATAGTTGAACAGTGTTGAGGGAATTACTTGTTTAGCAGAGTGATGGCTTTTGGAAAAAAAAAACTGTTCTTGTGTCTAGTGTGCAGTTCTCTATAGCATCGTTTTTGAGGGAAGGATTTGAAACAGTTTATGTCCTGGATGTGAGGGGTCTGTATTACACAGTCCTCTTTTTGACTTGTGCAGTATACAGGTCCTCGATTGATGGCAGGTTGGTAGTAATTGCTTTTTTTTTTTCAATCCTAATTATCCTTTGAAGTCTGTGTCTGTCTTGTTGGGTTGCAGAACCAAACCAGACAGTTATAGAGGTGTAGATTCTACTTTCCTTGTACTCTGCCCAGAGTTACTTGCCGCGAGATGGGTGACTATATAAGTTTGATAGATAAATAAATAAAATAAAAATATCAAATATTAGGAAAGAATGGTTTGAGCAGAAGAGCTTCTGAGAAGATGATTCCCTCAGCAATGAAACTCTTTATGTGCTTGTTCATACTAACAATTTTCTCACAATGCCTCATTTGTGGCTTTGTTTTTAAAGTTAGTTTATAAGAAACAAAACCATTTATAATGGACCAACCAAGATTGTAAAACATGATTATAAAAGAGTTGTTGCAAAGTATGAATTTATGTTCAGAATGTTAATCATTTGTTTATGAATATGTGAAACAATATATAACACAATTGCTGAATAAGCAGTTTTTGACAATCTGTGAGTAAAGCTGTACACGGGTTATGTATTTGTAGTGTGTGTTTGTGTGTTGTATCTTCTCTTAAACCATAAGGAATATGTATTAACATTTACATAACCGAATATAATGAAGAAATAGTCGTTAAGAATCTGATATTTTTTTAAAGCCTTTAATAGCTTTTGCTCATAAAAACAACACTCCAGATACACAGCAAAATTACTTGCTTTGGTGCTTATTAACTATGAATGATTATAAACTTTTAAAACTACAAACTGCAAATCTCATTAAAGCAGCTTGGAATTTTTCCAGAACACAGCTATTCTCTTCTATACCAGAAACCTGCCTGCAGGAATCAATGAGCAACAGGAGAGGCATATTCAAGGAAATTGGTCATTTCAGCAAACCCTCATGTGGTTGGCTTAATCATGAAATGGAGCTGCAATTTTAACTCTATATTTAAGCCCTAATTACTAAGGAAATATTGGCATATTTTAGAGTTTTGCAACTCTTATCGGTAGCTGAGTGTACTGATGCATCAAATGTAAGAACAAAAATAATGTGTAAACAAGAAAACTAGATGCATCTTTGATTTTATTATCTATATAGTTATCATGTAAATGATGAGTCTGTGCTGCCAGTTTCTGGACTATATAAAAATTCGAATGGCTTCTAGATAAGCATATTGCATACTATCTGGATATCAGTTCTGAAGTTGAGAAGCATATTCCATGCATGTGAAATAAATTGTCCAACTCAGAAATACTGCTTTCTTCCAATGCCAAACTTGAGACAGTATAGAGTCAGATTTAATACTACCTTCAGTGCATTTGAAGAGGCCAATAACTGGAGACATCAGGGCGTCTCCCCAGGTCAGTACTAGATCTTAATTTTAGGTTATGCTGAATGAAATGCAAGTTTTATTCATTGATGTCATCAGACTTTTAAAACTAGCCCATTGTAATACTTGCTATTGCCTGGACATTTTCTAAAGACCATATAATTAATGGCTGCTACCATGACAGAAAACAACTCTAAGTTAAAATTTTTAAAAAAATATTGGGAAACAGTTAAACATTTTCCTGGAATATATTGTTTTTTAGACATTTGAGCAGTGTGGGGTGGATTTTCTATGAAGCTGAATAATTACACCTGCTTCAATATATTCAATTGTTAAACTTCTAGGGTAAACATAGTGCTGTATAAGTGCTCTTATTTCACTTTTCATTGGTTTTTGAGGTGAATGTGTAGATCGGGCTTAGAGCCAAGACTAAAATTTCAAAAGAGTTTCAGTGTTATAAGTCATTTCCTATATTCTGCCAGAAGCTATTTTTTTGTGAAAGTCTCCATCTTCTCTCTGTTACATCACTGAAAGTTATTTCAATATTTATTTCTCCAAAATGTACATAGAAAATGTATTTTTAGATATTTAAGTATCATGGCCTATCTGTTTTTTCTGGCAGTAAGTCCTTCTCATGCAATGTGATGTGATAAATCCAGCCAGGTCATTGCATTTCATAAAGTTAATGTTTATGGTAAATGGAAAGATAAAAAGCAATTGCAGAAAAAAATGGTAATTTTGTGGAATATTTTTAGTTAGACAGTAGTGGGCCAGAACATGAAATGTTTCTTCAATAAACAAAAAAAAAGCACAAAATAATCAGAAAAACATGTTGCTGGAAGATAGTATATTCATCATTTTCCTCAGTAAGTGAGAGAGAGTTTATACTTGGTGGCACCTGTAATAGATGTCTTTTTTAAACTGTTGTCTTGCTGTGAAAGAAGCTAATCCATTATATCACTTCGATCCTGAGCTATTCAGACTTACTGTTGAATGTAAGAATAACTTGCTTCAAAACAGACATGTTTGGATCACAATTCTTACCAGTTTTCAAATCAGGTTCAGCTATAAACACTTCAGATACTTGACCTCTTAGTATTGTTCACTTAGCACAAGCTCTTAGACATGACTCAGTCAGTTCATTCATTTTTAGGGACAAAAATGAGGCTGTAAGATACAAAAAATATTTGCCCCTTATAATATTTAGAAAGCCTTTTATAGATTTATATTCCAAGATTTAAATTCTAGATTTTTTTTTCTTCCTTCTCTTTTGAGGCAAAATGCAGGCTTTGTTTTAATAAACGATACATTATACAAACACTACTGGGGGATTTTGTTACTATTCAGCAAATTTGGCTTTTTACAATGATTTTGAGAAACTGAACTGGGGATTATTAGACAAAATGTTTATATTCTTTTCTTTCATCTGCATCATTATTAATTTTAAAGAAGGAAAAAAGAAAACATACATGACATTATCTTCCTCTTTTGCTTGTTTACATGAACTTAAGCAATTTTCATCCCTTCTAGCAATGTTTCCATTTCACTGCACAGATCATTAGAACAAGTCAGGTAGAAATATTGACCTTCATATATTTTTATTTTATTCAAGCACATAAATTCTACAAAACTGAAAAAAAAACTCCATACTATCTTTGTTTTTATTTCATTTAGCATTTTCAGACCATGTTGAAGACTAAGCTAAATGTCTTAACTCTTCGGAAGGAACCTCTTCCCACTGTAATCTTCCATGAGCCAGAAGCTATTGAGTTGTGCACCACAACTCCATTAATGAAGACTCGGACACATGCTGGATGCAAGGTATGTAATAACTGAAGCAACATAACTTCTCTGGCAGTGTTCCATTTTGATACAAAATAAATGAAAAGAGGACCCCAAACAACTATATTTCACAATATGAGCACCAATTGATAAAACTGGCATGTTATTAATATCTAAGGGAAAAAAATCTTAGGAAAATATTTTCTTAAAGACTCAATTTCATGTTTTCTGGACTTGTTAAAAAACATACTCTGTATATACATATTGGTCATTCTTTGTTTAGAATTCTATTTGGTCAAATTAACATTTTATTATTGATACCTTTTTGCCTGGACAAGTTGCCACAATTTTCTTGGAAATGGTTTGTCATTGCCTCCTTCCATGGGCTGAGAGAGACTGATTATCCTAAGATAATCCAGCTTGTTTTGTGCCTAAGGCATGAGTAGAGCTCATGGCCTCCCAGTGTCTAGTCTGATGCTTTAACCACTACACCAGACTGGCTTTCATTGACACATTGGGCAGCTTCAATTTTGAATATGTTGATCTCTTCAATAGCATACAGTGACTTAGTTTCTAACTGATGTTGTAGATCAATTCCCATCAGCCGTCAGTCAGCATAGCTGTTAACTGGAACTGAAAAATAAAATGTCTGATGAACACCAGACTTGACTCAAAACATCTTTAAGCAAATAAAAAGAAGAATCAAATAGACATTTCATATAAATAAAGTCTGAAAAGATGAAATTTAAATTACTTGACAAAGATATATGATTTTAAATAAAAATATTGTGATAGATTGGCAGAATATGTACCATATATAACATGCAAGATTTATTTCCTGACTTCTGTGGTGCATGCCAGTGGATAATAGGATTACAAAAGATGTTTTCGGCATGGATCCTTTGAGAATTGCTCCTAATCAGAAAAAAAGTGATAAACTGTGTGGATTGCCTTTATATGTGACAGTTTCTTAATCTAATTTTAGCTTAATTGAAATTTTGTGTAATTGCTGCAGAATAGCAAAATGCAATCATTTGAAACACTTGGTGAGCCTTTGTATCTGTAGATTCTGTTCTGCTCATGGAAAACTGTCAATTCATAGATAGTTTCATTGTGCTTCAGATTTGCTACTAATTTTACTCAACCTGTCAGCATTGTGTTTGCTTGTTTTGTCATGAAATTTTATAAAAGCTCATTCAGTAACAGGCAGAGGTATTTGTGTGTTATATAGTAATGTTTTTAAATGCCAGTTAACTTTTTAGAGAGAAAAAAAAATCAACTGTGGAAGAAGAAAACGGGCTTTTCTGAAATTTGAACTATCTTAATACTATATGTCAAGAAATTATAGTCTTGGGCATCTGACAGTCTCTGTCCTAAACAATTAAATGTAATTTGGTAGCATAGGCTAGCTTTATGAAGACATATGACCATTTTTAGTCAAACATAGAAAGAAACAAAATGAGAATGAGTTTACCATATTTTTTTACAAGTGGTTACTCTTCCACTTCTGTGAGCGTCCTCTTTTTATCAAGCATTGAAATGTCATAGGCCATGTCTGTAGTAACAGCCATTTTGATATAATGGTTAAGGTACAAGTCTAGAAACTATGAGACTATGAATTTAGTCCCACCTTAGGCATAAAGCCAAATTTCTTTTATCCCTATGAAGCAGGCAAACCACTTTTGAAACTTTGCCAAAAAAAACTATAGGAACTAGTCTGGACAATGACGAAAAGTCAACAGTGACTCAAAAGAAGGAAGGGAAAGGATGGAAGGAGGAAAGAAGGGCTATTAAACATCAACTGAACATATCCTCAGTCTTATATAATTTTCTTCATATAATTGTTTATTATATTTAATGTACCTCTTAGCAAATTCTGGTACATTTTTCATGTTACAGAATTCTTTGGACAGGTCAAGTCTGGGTTCATTGCTTCAAATGGCAGCACCCATTGAACATCCTTTTCTAGCATCTGAAACCAAACATAGTCAGTCCTTGTTAGCACATAGATGGACAATTTTATCCTTTTATATTTAGTAATCTGAATACAAAATGTTTATTTTAATGATGGCAGCAGTTGTTGTGCAAAAATGGGTACTTGCCAGAATATGAAAGGAAAAGATAGGATGAAAAAAGCAAATAGAGGATGTGGTGGTTAGGCAAGAGAAGGAAGAGGTTTGGAGTGAAATTGATCAGTCTAGTTCTTTGCTGATGTAGTTTGACAGTAACTTTCACTTCTTGGAAGATCAAAACACCTCATGTAAATGGGTCACATGTTACATGGTTTCACTTCTGCTTTGAAAGAGTCTCAAGCCTTAAAATTTCCCCAATAATACAATTATTGTGGTGGTGATCATTTACCTCTATCACCAAACATTGTATTAATATTTTCATCACAATAGGCATTTGAATGTGCATTAGCTGTTGTTTGATGGTTTTGTTTATGGACCTGCATTATGCTATTTTCTTTTACTGTGCGCATATTTTATGTTAGTATGCTGTTTATCACTGCAAATCCAGAAGGTTTTGGCAGCATACAAAGTTAATTAATTGTTCTATCTATTTGTATATGATGTTTAATATATAAATCATCATAATGTTCATATTCTTAAGACAGGAAAGTAAAGGGAACATTACTGTGAAAATCTCTAATTCTAGTTTAGCTGCAGTTATTTTACTGAAAATAATAGGATGAACAAAAAGTATGATAACATGGAATTGTGAATTGTAAATTATCCTGTTAAATGAAAAATCAAAGCATTTTTTCCTGGCAGATTTTCTCTTTTTTAACTTATAATTAAAAAAATATAATAAACTTTTATAATAGAAAATAGTTTACTAATTATTCAGTTAATTATTTAATCTATAATCTGATGTTTGAAGATTGTTAATTTAGAACATAGATTACATCTATGATTAAATGCATAGTTGGAACAAGTGACTTTTTAAAAAAAAATTTCTATATATACATTTTAATATATTCTCACTAATGGGAAGACAGAAGAGAGAGGGAGGGAGGCTGACAACTCATGCAGGAAATGTGTCATATTCTAAGATGTCAAAGATCTGACATACAAGATACTTTGCCATACATCTGTTTTGTGAAGATGTCATGAAATGATTTGCAGAAGAGAGATTTATTTGTTGGAGGAAAGGATTTATTACCTGCTAAGAAATTTTAAAAGCTTAAAAAGTGGACAAAAGCTCTGCCATAGATCCTGTTACATAAAGATTAATTGCCATGTAATTGCATTTGGAAAGATTTCCCAAAGGATGGGAAAGTTCTCCATTTGTGATAAAGAGGAAGAAATAATTATTTCCATGTTCATTATTATCTGTTTATTATATGGTTTTATTTCTAATCCACCTAACAACCAAAGCTTTTGGTGGATTATAAATTAAGATTATATTATAATTTTATACATTTTAATTTATGTATTATATAACTAGATTTAACTATAAAAGAGAGCCAATGTGGTACAGTGTTTAAGGAATCAGTCTAGAAACTAGCAGGCTATGAGTCTTGGGCCACTCACTTTTTCTCAACAGAAATCAACAGTGATATAAGGCAAATACACATACATTAAAACTATTGAACTTTTTTTTAAATTTTTAGATTGGTGCAGTTATGCAATCCCTTCAAATAAATAAAATGGCTGCTCAGAATCTCTATCATTTTCCAAAGGCCCTTTGAAAAAGAATGATCACAAATCTCTTACAAAAGATAAGGGTAAGGTGATCGTTCTCTTTCAGTCCTACACTGTGAAGTCAAAAAACATCAGCCTACCAATTGAGTGCGATCAGTCATCTTTAATGAAAAGAGCTTCATCCTTAGTGAATTGAGTGGATAATTATACTATCACTATCCCAGCATACAGAAGGCACTCAAATAAAATTTTACACTTCTTAAACAGATTGTTACTCTACCTATAATTATAGAAGAGAAAACACAATGTTATAGTTACACACTACCTACCAAGTAAATAACTAATTTGGTTTTTATATATAATTTCTTTTACTGACTTAATTTTAACAGCTTGGCTTCATAAATGAAAAAAATATATGCTTTTTTCTTAAATGGACTTCAGAACATCGGAGGTTTTTGATATTTACATACTGCACAGTTCAAAAGGTCTTAGCTTTTTAATCTTTACAATTTTACAAAAAGCCGCTTATCTTTTGTTAGCAGCACACACTCAGCAGGTCTGTACAGAATATTATCAGATCTTTGGCTGTAACTATCCTTGTATCTCTAATAAACATAGTTCATATTTATCCCATTTAATACTTTTTGACATTAGATGATAAAGCAAGCTTGAAATATATTGTTTTGGTCATTTTGGACATATTCTGCTGTCATTGTTAATTTTCTTGCTATGACATGTTGTAGAAGAACATTTTTTGCCTTTTTTTATGATCATTTTGGCTTCTGGATGGGACCACAAAAATATAACTTGATAATTTGTATGAGTAATATCTAGGCTAGGTTGCCATGGTTACTAGCCTATCTAACAGCTAGTTGACTCCTTGTGATGATTAATGCCGACACTGCATTTCAACTTCAATTGGCTTTGCTAGATGGACCATCCTTTATTTCTAAAACTTGACAACACAAATTGTATTAGGATGGGTATATTTTTTTGCCATGGAGCTTGAAAAACATTGCTTCCTTGTGAAATAGAGTTATATGTGTTATTCATCTTTTCCCCAACGGTTTTCAGAAAAGCAGATCTTTTAATCATCTTATTTATGAGAGAATATATTTATATTCTTGAATTTTTTTTAGGGAGCATCAAAAATCAGTTTGACTCATGACAAATTTAAGAACTTATCAATTGATCAGAGTTGTCAATACCTTGAACTAAGAAACAGACTTATGAAATTACTTATATGGATCCATAAGCCTTCATAAAGCCATAAAGTTGATATGTTTATAAATTTTTTTCTCAGAGTACTTTTATGAAAGAATTGATGTCAATTTTATTTAGAATATTTCATTATGATTGGAAAAATTGTTTGGTATAGGAACACGTTCTTACATAGCATTGTTCCTTGAATTATAGATTAGAGACTCGTTCAGTACAATAGCCTTTTCCCCTTCACCTCACTTTTCTGTTATACTGTTTTTCTGAGCCATGATGTTAGCATGTTTGTAATTCTAACTTACATTTTTCATTTCTTCCCCCCCCTTCCCCTTCTTTATTTCCTTTCCTTCTTGGTGTGTTTCAGTTTTGGAATAAAATATAATGATACTACTAGGCATAGGATTCTTCAAATAATATGCATTATCACATCATAGATAATTTATATATGATTTCAGGTTTTTGCTTATGCAGTCTCTCTCTCTCTCTTTGACTTGGTTACTCTGGTAATATAGGCCTGCCTAGATAGAAAATAAATTATTCTGATATTACTTAGAAGCCAACCTTAAAATCTGGATTTTGATGTTGTGGTGGAACTACTGCTAAGAAATCTTTCCTGTCTCAAAGAACCCTTTTTAAAAGTCATGTTGGGAAGTTTTGACCAAAATGGAAATACTTATAGTAAGACTGGTATGATATTTGAAATCAAAAAGGACATTCTGTTTACAATACAAATTATTTTATTGATATTATTATTTACTATTTTTTCTTTTTATCCAAAGTACATTCTCTTTCTTATGTACTTACGAGAAATAGTGACTAGATAGGACTTTTTCCTCTTGTAATTCCTATTAAGATTAATATTCAGGATTTATGGCTCCTATAACAGCAAAATATTCTGACAGCTATTTAACTTTATTTCGTAGATAAAACTAATGTATTGCAGAAACAATATACAATGGTTTAAATTTTATCCTTATCAAATGATATTTGCATTTACATATCCATCTTTTGTACTTTGTTGATATGGATTTGGGATCTAATAAATGAATTAATTGCGAGTGATCCAAAATCATAAGTAAGCTTCATAGTCATTTGAGATTTGAACCTGGGTGTCCCCCTTCCATGTGGAGTAAACACAACTATTAATCACATAAATGGATTGTAAGAGAGAAAAGAGGCAAAGAATTGTGATCCATTCTCATAATACCATCAGAAAAGTTCTAAGAGTTGGTTAATGGGGATTAATTTAAAGCTACTTCTGGGGACTGAAGATTTGCTGAATACATCTCTATTTGTGACAGAATACTTCCTCTTAAAATAGTTAAGCTAGTTGTTCTGTATTTTAGTTCTTTGCCTTGTCTTCAAATAAAATAATTCTTGTTTGGTACAATTTTGAATTGTAGGCTTTTTAAATTTGTGGACTGTTCTTTTTTAAAAAAAATAAAACACAGTTTCTTTAAATTTTCTGAGAACTTTATGATAACTATAAGTCACATGGATAAGAAATAGGAAATATAAAACCACATAACACTTGCTGTTTGCACAGTATTTGACTTAGCATAATATGTTAGTTTGTTCTGCATTACATTTCTCCTTTTATAGAATTTTTGTTTACTTATATATTTTGTAGGAACTTGCATGCATCCATACGTAAGTTTCTCTCATGTTGTTGCTGTTCAGGGTAAATGCAATACACTTCTGCAAAGGGCAGAAAAGGAGTAAAAATAGTAAGCCAAATAACTTAAACACAAGATAAGAGAAAGGAGCAGCTAAATCTAGTTTATATCAGTACCATTAATTGTACTTCTCTATGCATTTGATTTTTTGAGAATTTTGAAAACTATAATCACAAATGATATTCTTTTTTCACCCATTTGCTTTTACTTTAAGAACTTGTTTTGCAGTTGTATCCTTGTTTGTTCTCTTTAAATGACCAAACTATCTCAAAGTCATGGACAGTTTTGTATTCAATCATTCAGCACCCATTTATTATTGATATTACCACAGTTTTTGCCACAAATACATCTTACAAAGATGTTATGGTAAAGATTTGCTGTAGAAGTGAGTGGCTTTACAGAATACATTTAAAATAAATAATGCTCATTTACATTGCAGTCAAATTGCATTTCTGATTTTCCTAATATATCTAAATCTCACTTCTCGTATATGCATGTGTGTGCATTTTTATTTACAGTCAGACTTTTGTAATTTTCAAGAGACCACTCAGGACATATTACCATTCTCATACTCTTCTTTCCAGAATTAATTCACTTCAGTTTCATCTCATATAATTTTATCACTTTTATTCTTATTTTCATTCACTGTGATGGAAAGTCTTCATCTATTTTGTCAATCATGCAAAGTACACCAGATAGAAAGTTCAGCCAGATGAGTTAATTCTACTTTATTGAAGGTTACATAGGTCAGGCACTTTTTGATAAGTGGTGTGGCTATCTATTTTGTTGGAAGATGTTCCATAGAAGCTCTACTTTCTTTTTCTGCTGTTCAAGATTGGTGCAGTGAGTTTGTTCTCATATAAATAAAGTTCTTATGTAGCATCTCTAGTTTGAGGTTGTATTATTACTTTGATAGTCCTTCTGAGGTCGGTAAAATGAGGACCCAGATTGTTGGGGGCAATATGCAATATGGCAATATGGGTAAAACCACTTAGAAGGAGCTGTAAAGTGGTATATAAGTTTAAGTGCTATAGCTATTGCTGCAGTGGATCACTTGATTGGTATGGGATTTTTTTTCAGTACACTTGTGTTTCTTGTTTGCCATTCCAGTCTCTACTGATCATGATGTCCAGGAAGAGTAGTGAGTTATTTTCTTCTTCTCTGGTAGACTGTATTTCTTTGAAGATGTTGTTGATGTTTTTGTGGGTGTTCTATAATTGATCCTTTTTAATTATGGTGAAGATGTCATTTACATGTCTGATCCATATTGTGAGTTGTACTTGTGGATTATGGCTTCCAGATGTTGCATAATGATCTCCACTATAATATCTGAAGGTGGTAATCCCATAGGTATATCTTTAATTTCTTAACACGTTTGCCATCAAATTGGAAGTATATAGTTAGATGTTAATAAGATCCATAATCCTGGGTGTTTCAGTCTTCATGTATTTGGTAAAGTCAGGTGTGCTGTGTACAATGTGATCATAGATTCTTTGGCTAATGCCTGATTTATGGATGTGAAAAGGATTGTGACATCAAATGAGACCAAGAGTCAAGTATAATAAACCTATCAAGAAACTGCCAAACATGAAACAGCCCAGCCAAAGGATCTCTTAAGGCCATCCTCACCAACATTGACAGGGCAAGCCATTAGAATATAAACTGAAGCAAACCCCACTCCTTAGTACTGATGATGTTACCTAGTTTGGGTAATGAAATGTTTGCAAGAAAACAACCAAGCTTAGAGAGCACCAAGGACTCTCAAAATATTGCAAGTCTGAAAGTACATTTTGCGCTCCTCCATCCCTTTGCAGTCCAAGAAATCAGGGAGTATCCTTAACAGTTATTTATTTCTACAAAAAACACTCTAAACATTTTCTTTCCATTTTTGTTTTATTTTTGTCATCCACAGCATCTGTCACTTCATCATTCTACCAAGTGTCTTTTCTGATACTTCCCAATAGCAGAAGTGATATCTCCATATACTTCTCTGTAGCATAATCCTTTTATATTTCTCATCAGCATTTCCCACATCCTGTTTTTTTTTTTGTATCCACTTTGTGATGTTTGATGATGTTTGAAGTCTGGGTGGCTAACAACAATAGTAAAACACAAGCAACAAAAGCAGTAGCCCCCCTCCCACCTTCCCCTCTTCTCAGTGAAGGAAATACACCATCACTAAATATAAAGGCTTTAAAAGTAGTAATCAAAACCTTGAGATGTACAGAAAGAAGCCAATGCAGCTCATGCAGCGGTGAGAGAACATAAAATACTGGTATATTTTGAATGGGTTGTAATGTCTGGATGGTCTTCAAACAACAGCAAGAATATGTTGCTAGAGTCCAACCAGGAAATTACTGCAGCCTTCTCCTTTCTCCTAGCTTCTCAATCATATTACTTAACTCTTTTTCATTTGTTCAGGCATTCATTTAGTCCTTTGTTTATTAATACTGTTTAC
Source organism: Bungarus multicinctus (assembly GCA_023653725.1). Lineage (NCBI taxonomy): Eukaryota > Metazoa > Chordata > Lepidosauria > Squamata > Elapidae > Bungarus > Bungarus multicinctus. The sequence continues at coordinate 34,153,295 of CM042844.1, forward strand.
TATTTAGATTTCTTTTCATATAATATTCTGTGGTTTCCCTTTTGGCATAACACTGTTTGTATTCAGTTTGTATTCAGTGTTTTTATTCTCCCTTCTGTTCCGTGGCCATATCAAAGAACTAAAAGCTAATCTTCTACTATAAGAGAAACAAGAAGTCTTAAAAACTCCCAATTGTATGTTTCTAGAAGTTTCCAATTTTATATAAAATTCAGAATAATATTTCTTCCATTCATTTTTTCCCAGTCTGAGTACTGTCCAAATATTTTCTAAAGCATTTTCTAAAATATTTTCCCAAAAATACAGTTTTAGGCAAGAAAGCCTTCTGCAGAACTGTAATAATTTTTTATATCTGTGTTTATGTGTAAAAGGGAAGTTTATCATTATTTGAATAAATACAGAGACGGGTTATTTTGCAATAAATTGGATGTTCTATTTCAATAGTTTTCATTTTTTTACTTGGAATATTTTGGAAATCTTTTTGGAAACATATAATTAAAGTGCATTAAACTACACAGCAGCTGCACAATATCTTTTTTCATTTCTCCTTTAATGTGCCTCTGTTCCAATTTCTGTTTTTAATATATACTTAACAATATTAACAGTTTTTTATAAGTAAAAGACAAGTTTAATAAAAATAATAATAAGGAAAAATAAAAAATGTTCAAAGAGAAGAAAGGAAGGAAAAGATCATTAACTAAACAACAATCAGGAAGAAATAACATCTGCCCCTTTCAACAGGTATGAACACACTATTTATAAACACATCATCAACATTGGAAAAGACAAACTTTGTCAACGATACAAGACAGGAAAAATAAAATTAGAGAATGTGCGAGAAAGGCAAAACTGATAATATATATCTATACTAAAAGTCTAGTTAAATTTAAGTTTATGCTATACATCATATAGAAGCAAAATCTACAGATTTGCAAAATGGTTTCTAAGAAAAGAGATATGCAGCCAGTTAAACAGATACTAGCAATAATCTTTGTTGTTTACTGTACAATACAAATACTTAAATTAGCAGTTGGGAAACAAATGAAAGAGAAAGGAACATTGCATCACCAAAAAAGAAACTAGTTATGAAGAGAAAGAGTTAACTAGTTTACTTCTGCTTTTTCTAATTTTACTAGTTTCTATTAGTTTTTTTACTTGTGTTTTATTGGTATCTTTTGTTATTCTGCAATTTGTATGTTTTAACACTCTCAAAACCCTGTTAAAAGCCTAAATAATAATTATTTGAATTACAGTGAAATTTATTGCAAACAATTTAAACATATACTTACTCTTGGTAAAACTATAGATTACTAAAAAGCTTACATTGTGCTGAGTTTTAATAAACATTAAAAGTAGTTCTTATTAGTCTACCATTGTTCCAACAAAATTTTCAAGCTTTATTAGAGGTTTTAATTATTATTGCAGCATTTTGTACTATTCTTCTCCACTTTTAACATAGTAATAGATTTATTGGCAATATGATTGTGCTAGCACATCATGCTAGAGCAGAGGTCACCAACCAGTGGTCTGTGGACCACTGGTGTCTGTGAGAAAATTTTGATGGTCCCCAGCACACCCTTGTCTGCAACAAGAGTGATATTGGTGGCGGATGGACTGATGAGCACGGGGAGGGAGGATAGCGCATGGGAGATCGTGGCATCGGAGCCCTTCCTGGGCATTCCCTGGCCTGTGAAGGGAAGGTGCAATCTCCCACGTCCCCCCAAGAGCCACAAAGTGCTTGCTGCCCCTCTGGAGCAGCCAAGCCTTCTCCCACCATGCTTCTCTTCCTCCTCACCAGAAGCACTCACATGCCCAGCAGGAAGGAGAAAGCTTGCTGGGTGCCAGAGGGGTGGTGAGAGCTTTGCGGCCCCTGAGGGAGGGGTTGAGTCTCCTTCTCACAACATCTTCACTATCTCATTGCACACATCTGCAGAAGCCACACATTTCTGCAGAGGTCCATGGCTTCTTGCACTGTATAGTGCTACATTTTTTCAACCTGTTGGTTTTGTATTTTGAGAAATTGGGGGCTTTTAAGTACCCATTTCATGTCTGAAAAATTCTAAATTCCTATTTATGAATCTGGTTAATGTTAAACGAAATCTTCAGCTATAAGAAAATTCTTTATCCTATATTAAACCATATAACTGAGTTAATCATGGTTAGGCTTGGCTATAATTCATGTTTGGTTGGAGTTGTATAGCTACTGATAATGTGATAGAACTTCAATGAAGTCAAAGAACAGAAGCTTGGTTCTTGTTTGTTTACTTATTATCCAGCTTCCGGGTGGATGCAATCCACGTCCTACTAAAATTGGCTAGCAAAAATATAGCTAGCTTGTTATCCATACTTGCCTGTTGCCAAAGCTAGGAAGTATGTTTTGGCATATTTGGTACAGGCTACTGTTATGTATATTACTGTATTTAATCATGGGGGTCAATAGTAATTGCTAGTATTTTAATGTAACTATATGTCTATGTTGAGAATTTATGCACTGGAAACAAAGTCCTTATGTGTCCAATAAAGACTTCTCTTCTGTGAAGGATCTTAGGCAAAGCTATGCTGTACTTCCTATACAATTTATACTTTTCTATCCATAGATAAATCAGTTAATACTCATAAAACTGAATCTGCCTTGAGATTTTCAGAAGTTTTCTTTACCTGTGAAAGAGATTTTCTTTCTCTTATTGGTAGCAATGGGAGAATTGCTATGTGATGTTGTATTGTATTTGCATTCTTTTTCTTATTCTCAAGATTTCCTGAATAGCAACACAACCCAGTTTGCAGAACCTCAGGGAGAAAAATTCTTTCAATACCTTTGAAATTTAATTGAAATGTGGGAAGTCAGGGAGACCATAGATCAGTAAAGAGGTGAGATTTTGGTGAAAGAAAGCTATTCCTATATTGTTAAGAATATCACATTCTATTCATTAGGATTTTACTAACACTCTTGTTCAACCAGATTTCATTAGAACTGAAAAAAAAATTCAGTGGAAACTAATAACATTACAATATTACTTTTAAAACTATTGCAGAAATGAAAATGAATCTTCTGTGGACATGATGGAAGACAAATTGGATCATCTAAGCTCATTGTAATAATGACATACCATATTGGTTTTAGTTCTCAGTGTGGGAAGTGACTGAACATTCAGCTTTTTTTGCTATCTTCAAAAAAAGTCCCAATTCCTGAAAGAACATGATAGACTATATGGTTGCAAATGATCTGAAGTAATGATGTATTTTTCTAAGCACATTTTTCAGCCTACAAACATTTCTGTAGTTTGGATATGGATAGATATAAGGGATATTGGAAATAATCCAGTGAAAAGTTCCAGACATACTCTAGTTTTCCATTATTTCCTCTAGACAGACTGATTATGTGCTTTTTCTCCACTTACAGACTTCTCAAGCATTTAATAACTTAGATGCCTGTTAAATGTTTTGAAGATATTTTGTATGAAATCTTATCTTCCAGAAAGCTGATCTGAGCATCTGTTAAGCAGATGGAGGTGAAAATGTATCCAGCTTATAATGGCAAACACAAGTAAGGGAAATTATCCAAATGTTGAGCAATTTTGTAGCCTTAAGCTCCCTAGTATTCTAAGGGCAAGAATCTGAACCTTTAGAGCTAAATGGCTGTAGGAAAAGCAGTTGTTTGCAGCATATGTTGCAAACTAGTTTAAACTGTATACTCTAAACATTTTGTAAGTTCTAAAGCTAGGCCAGCCTTCAGCTGTTTGGGTATCTATTCAATGAAAAGTCAAATAACTAGTTAGAATCAACTTATTTTAAGCAATATTTCATATTGTTTATATGCTTGTTTTTAAAAGAAAGTTTTGATGGATTATGGAGTATAATTACTTAATGCTTATGGCTACAATTGTATGAAATTTGAACCAGAAACAGAAACAAGTCCTAACAAAAAACAGTTGGTATGTATCACTACATAATAATATATCGTTCAGTTTTTTATTTCAACTTAAGTATACTGCTAATAGGATCCATTAAAAAGAAGATTAGTGGTTTCCAATCTATGATCTACAAATTGCTCCTAAATTATGGAGAGTTAGTATCATCACCATCAATCATCATCAATCATCATCATCATCATCACCACTACCATCAATTATCATCATCATCTAGCCCCATTGCATCTACTGCAGCTAATGTAACAATTCTAACTTATTTCTGAGTCGACTTAATAAATTGTAAAAAATATCCATATATAATATTTCTTTTAATATATAAACTTGAATTCTGTGGCCATAGCTATGTTGAAAAGGTTGTTTTCCAAAGCATGCAATGCAGTGGTCTGAATAAATGAAAGGGTTAGAAGCCACTACAACCACTGCTGGAAATTGTTGTCAGGTTTTGAAACTAGAATCTCTTATTCATTTAGATGTACATGCAAGAATACTTGAGCATAATGAGAACTTGAGCATAATGAGAACTTAACGAGGGTAAATGTTGCACTCTCCTTGATGTCATCTATCTTAATAAACTGACTAATTTCCCCCAAGCTGTAATTTTAAACATTTTAAAGGGCATGTAATAGTAATATAATTGCGAGATTACAATGATTACTATGATAAGCGTAGATTTGATTTGATTTAAGACTTATTTATAAATTGTAATGTGCATAGAGCATTTTAGAATATTAATGTTAAATACTTTATGTTGCTATTATAAAAATATTTATAATTGACTGACATGCCCAAGAATGTGGTACTAGTATTAACAATATATGAAAATATAAAATAATGAAATAATGAAACAAAAATCATATAAATCAACTGCAATAAATAAAAAGGTCACACGCCTTGAGTAACTGCAAGAAAAAAAAGAAAAGAAAATATTGTAAAAGTGTTTGATAATAGATCTGGCAATAATAGATAGAATATAAATTAGATGTGAGGAAAAATGAAAAATAATGAAAAAATATGTTATGAACTTCGACAAAACTACCAATATGTAGGTAATGCTAATGGAAACTATGAAAAGAATGCTTAGTGTAATGATAAAATGTAAAAGGCTTATGAATAAGGAAAAAATAAGAGAAATCTAAAACATTAAGATAAAGTCAAAAGTAGGAGCAATAATATGTAATACATATATAAAGAATAAAAAATAATTGTAAATAATGCAATCAAACAAGAACAAGTAATGGGTCAGATTATAATAAATACTTAGAATACACCAATTAATTTTGCTGAAATAAAAACATGTTTTGGAAGTGGATGAAAAACTACTAAACAAAGAACCTTTACATAGAAAATGGATATAGAATAAAAATGATTAAATAGGGAGATAGTCATTCCTATTTATTTCTAATATTTACAGACCCCTCACATCCTGGACATAAACTGTTTCAACTCCTTCCCTCAAAACGACGCTATAGAGCACTGCACACCAGAACAACTAGACACAAGAATAGTTTTTTCCCGAAAGCCATCACTCTGCTAAACAATTCCCTCAACACTGTTCAACTATTTACAAAGTATACACTACTATTACTGTTAATCTTCTCATCACTCCTTATCACCCATCCCCTCCCACTTGTGACTATAACTTTGTTGCTTGTATCCTCTGTTTCCTAGTATGATTTGATATTGATTGTACCCTATGACTATCATTTAGTGTTGTACATAATGATTCTTGATTCTTAACTAATGTTCCTTCTTTATGTATACTGAGAGTATTTACACCAAGACAAATTCCTTGTGTGTCCAATCACACTTGGCCAATAAAGTATTCTATTCTATTCTATTCTATTCTATTCTATTCTATTCTAAGTATAGTACATAATCTAAGACTGCTCTAGGCTTATTTTAATGCAAGAAATTAAATGGAGCTGTTCTCATCTTTGGTTCTGAATATAAGACAACCATGTTGCTTGTCTAATAATGTTGCTTGTCTGTAGCTAAAAATGCATTGACTTTTGTTGGATCTGGAGTATATTAAGCAACAGTGTTTAGAGTTCCTCCATGATAAGGATTCTTGATTAAATTCATGAGAATAAATTTTATAGGAAGCAGAACAGATTTTGCTTAGAGTACCTCTGGATGATGTTAGTTCTGAAATCCAGGACCAGTTCAGAAGCTGGTAAATTTACAGTGCTTTTGCATTAAGAAGGCATTCGAAAGTTGTCTGAGGAATGCTGTAAGAACACTGTATAATAGATATGTGAATAATATATATAATGCTTAGCAAAAGGTTTTATTATTGAAAAACAAGGCAATATAAATATAAGATAAAAATCAAGCAAGATGAAAAAATAAGAACAGATACATGTTTTTGGTAATGTTTGAGATACATTTGTCAAAGATGCTAATCAGAGTGTACTTTTGTTTGCAGATTTTGCTGGCAGAGAATTTGAAGCAAATATTTGGTCAAATGATGCAATGAGTAACATCAATCAGAAAATCACTGTATCAAACACAAAACTGATTATCTAGCTCTCACAGTAGTTGTGTTTGACAGAACAGAGAATGAAGTAAATAATTGCAAATTATATATAAATGAGAAATAATTTGAGCAATAAACACTTATTAATGATGAGAAAATGGGTGATAAATTTTTAAATTTTAAAATCTACAAATTCTGATAGAAAGATAGTAGTATAAAGTCTGTTTCAAAAAATAATTAATTGCTTCTTTTTTAAAAAGTGAAAATGACTATTTATACTGTAAGTATGTACTGTATTATATGCTTTTACCCATTGTGTTATGTGGAAGAAATAACCTGAACTTATTGATAACAGTTTACTTGAGAAATGTAAAGCAAGAAGGAAAAATACCAAGAATGAATGTGGAATGTGAATTAGCAGATAACAGTAATCAGAGTTGGAAGGGACAGTGATGACCAGTAGTCTCTCAAAATAACCCAGAACATACATTAAAGTCCGGTAATGCCTTCAACTTATCTTCACTGTTTTATTAGGCATAGTTTAAAGTCACAAAAGTAAATAATGAGGCAAAAGGAAACCAAAAAAACCCCGCATTGATGAGAGTTCCAAAGCAAGCCAAGATAATTAATCATACATTCCAGGAAGATAACCGAGGAGAGTCCATGGGAAGAATGCCAACAAAGATAAACCTCTTTCAAAGGAACACTAAATTTGACTTCAGCAATTCTGACTACGTAGTTACACATTTATATACATAACTCCCAGCTGCAAGCCACGATGATCATGGTAATCTCCTCCCAAGTACACCTCGCTTTTCCCTAATCTTCTCCTCCGTGCATGCCCTAGGATGGATAGGGGATGGGCCTGGATCCTCCTCTGATTGCTCAGCTGGCCTCTGCCCTTTCCCAGCCTCTTCCACCACCACTGGAGCCACACTTCCACTCCCTGTTGGTTGTTCCTTCTCTTCCTCAGAGTCAGTTTCCACCAGTGTCATGACAGACCTTGTAGGTCATCTAGTCCAACCCCCCGCCCAAGTGAGAGACCCTACAACATTTCTGACAAATGGCAGTCCAATCTCTTCTTGAAAGTCTCAAGTGATGGCGCTCCTACAACTTCCGAGAGCAAGCTGTTCCATTGGTTTGATTGTTCTCACTGTCAGAAAGTTTCTCCTTATTTCCAGGTTAAATCTGTCCTTGTTCAGTTTCCATCCATTATTCCTTGTCTGGTCTATAGGCGCTTTAGAAAATAGCTTGACCCCTTCCTCCCTGTGGCAGCCCCTCAAATATTGGAAGACCGCTATCATGTCTCCCATGGTCCTTCTCTTTACTAGACTAGCCAAGCCCAGTTCCTGCAACCGTTCGTTGTATGTTTTAGCCTCCAGTCTCCTAATCATCCTGATTACTCTTCTCTGTACTTTTTCTAGAGTCTCAACATCTTTTTAATAATGTGGTGACCAAAACTGGATGCAGTATTCTGTGGTCTTACTAAGGCTTTATAGAGTGGTATTAGTACTTCCCTTGACTCTTGATTGTATCCTTCTGTTAATACAACTTAGGATTGCATTAGCGTTTTTGGCTGCTGCTGCACACTGCTGGCTCATATTTAGCTGGTTGTCCATTAAGACTGCAAGATCCCTCTCAACGTTACTGCTATTGAGCCTGGTTTCACCTAGTCTATATGTGTACTTTTGGTTTTTCTTGCCTAAGTGTAGGACTTTACTTTTTCTGCATTGAATTTCATTTTGTTAGATATGGCGTTCTAGTTTGTCAAGATCTTGAGCCTATCTTCTTGGGTGTTAGCTATTCTTGCCAGCTTAGTATCATCTGCAAATTAATATGTATTGGAGGCAAAACTGATGATAAATACAAAAGAAATTATTTGTATTAACAAGCTTCCACCAGTTTAAAGGACTATCTCACTTTTTGGACAACTTTATTTTTTAATTAGTAAGCAGAAAATTGCATTTATCTTCATTTAAATTAAGGCTTTCTTCAGATAAATTGTGGATTGAATGTTGAGAAGGCAGAGAAGTCATTCTCTAAGGAGGAACTGTTGAAAAATAGCCAAAAACTGAATTTATTTCTGACCACAAGAGGATATAGTAGGAAAAATAACACAGGAAGAAATTATGTGCAATTCCTTATCTTTTTAAAAAGCTATTTATCATGGTGTATTTTATTTACACATGTACGTGTGTTTTACATATTTTACATATTTACATGTGTATATATTTTAATGAAAATAAATTCATGAAGATAATAACTACATTGGATGTAAAGAATCAGAGCTTTTCGAAACGATTCTTTAGATCAGAAAATAGCTATAGATCACTAAGGTTTAAGCCAATTGATCCTGTGGAGAGTTGGAATAAGAACACAGATTGAATGTGTAGTTGCACCTATATGTTTGTGTTTATATAGATGTCCTTTGTTGTGTCTCTAATGTGTATCCTTAATAATAGAATTTTATTATAGTACTGAGCTGTGCTTAATTAGTAACTAATTGATAATAGAATTCATATCTTGAAAGGAGGCATGATTCAAGAAGCAGTGCTTCCTTGTCTCTTTCTTTCTCTTCCTTTTGTTATAAGTGCAGGCAGTCCACTAGAATAACAAATAGATCCTTGTCTGAAGTCATATATCAAACCTATTATGTTTCCATTCTAGAACTGTGGCTGTAGTGGTTACACCATGAAGGTTACCTGTGTCTCCATATGGATAGCTTGTTTTTTATACAATTTGTTATAAAGCAATTCTTTCTATATTGTAAATCGCTAATGTATATTCATACTTAGTTGTCTTTGTTTAATATTCAGTATAATATCTGTGCAACCTTGTGACTCTTGGTCTTAGCATTTCTAGCTAGTAACTTACTATAGAATTAATAAAATGATCATTTGGAATCTTTTCCATTTGTTGGTGAGTTTGAAAATTCTTATAAAGAAGTTAAACTTTCCTTATAGTACTGAACAAGAGCAATCTATAGCAAATCAAAAGATCCGTTTGCTACAACTGGAATGCAAACTGGAAAGTGAAACTATTATTATGTGGATTTCCATTTGTTATGAACAAGAGCAATAGAACTCTAACAGTGGTAGTCTTCGACTTTCAACCCTTTATTTTGAAGTTACAGCAGTACTAAAAAAAATGACTTATCACTATTTTTTCACTCTTGCATCATTCCCATAGTCACATGATCCAACTTTGGATGCTTGTCTACTGGTTCATATTTATGGGGGTTGCAGTGTCTCGGAGTGAGGTGATTACCTTTTGTGACCATTTATTTACTTAACAATTGTAGCTATTCACAAATGGCAAGAAAAGTCATAACATGGGACAAAAGTCTTGCTTAGCAACAGAAATTTTGGGCTCAATTGTGGTTGTAAGTTGAGGACTAGCTGAATAAGTCTTTTAGGATCTGCATTTCAGAATATTATTCTACATTTTTCCTGTCAAATGATATATTTGGAATGAAATGCAAAGATAATTATTTAGCCAGATCAGCTTCAGAAGTGGTTCAGAAGTTATTGAATGAAATCCCCATTGCATAGATAAACAGAAGGGATTAGACATGTTTCTTCTTTTGCAGGTTTTTGTTCTGGTTTGATTTGATTTGTTTTTCCATGAATTCTGCTATAAAGATTTGTTTTATACCATAGGCTACAGAAAATATTGATCTGAGATATTTTAGCATTTTTTATGTTCGTTATTTTAAAAAAATGAAGGAAAATGGTCCATCTTAACTTGGAAAGAAGTTCCCATATTCTATTTCCATTATCTCTCTTCCAAAAATTCCAGTTTTCAAGAAAGTTATATTCTGATTATATTCATACATATGTTTATGTACATACAGATGTTTCCACATTCACAGATTTGTGGGAAAAGAAATCTTCAGGTATAACTTAAGCTTGGCAATTCTAGGATAAATTAGATAAGATAAGATAAGGTAAGATAAGATAAGATAGATAGATAGATAGATAGATAGATAGATAGATAGATAGATAGATAGATAGATAGATAGATAGATAGAATGAATAATGGTTTTCTTTCTACTCTTCCTTTGGAGGAGATGTTAGCTTAAATTCAGATTTGCTCTTCTTTTTGGTAAATATATTCCTACTATAAACAAACAGGATAAATATGCTATTTTATTTTAAAATAATTTCAGTTCTGTAATTCCATTGTAGCTGAAAGAAAGAATTTAGATGATAGAAATTGTATACATTTAATTGCTTCTCTGAAAGCCAGTAATTTTACTGTTAGTTATTTCAGGGTATTTTCTGATACCAACAAGCACAAATTCAAAGAAGGCAGCAATTAAACAGAGAACAATGTATTGGCAGAAGTGCTGAATAAACACCAATCATTTTCAATTGATAGCCACAGGATTTTAGAGAATGGGGAGTAGGAATTATATTTGGCTTATAACATGGAATCTTAATTTTGTTATTGATACCAGCCACAAGGAACACAAGGAAATAACTGATGTTCATTAAGTAGCATTCTGGGGATACTTGCTAGCCAAAGGTAGTCTCTTCTTACAAAATGATCTAACTCTCTTTGTTTCAGCTTGTCATTAACTTATAATTTCCAGTCTCTCTAGGAAGATCTCTTCCCTTGTCATTATTCTTCTGAGTCCAGACAAGGAACCTGCTTTTAATTTTAATCTGTTATGTCTGTCTTGTAAAACACTCACTGTATCATTTGACTAAATGAATATCTCCACATCAGAAAAAACTTGTAGAGTTAAAAATAAGGATGGGTGGGTGGACTGGCAATTTTCTTCACATTAATGTCAAAAATCAATTAAGAAATAGAGTGGGTTGGCTTGTTTGGGATCCTGATAAGTTGTACTTTTGAATGAGAGAAACGTTCCAATTATTTTGGGGTAATTCTTTTATTTATTTGTCTATTTTCAGTGCTACATTGTGACATGTTCATAAGCAGTGGAGCAAGAAAAGATCTGAAAGGGATAGAAAAGCTGCTTAGCAGATTGCATTCAAAATATTCATCCACAGCTTGCCCTGAATCCTCTTCCTGTTGTGTGCCAAGATTTCTGGTTGCTTATTTTCCCCCCGTACTGAAAGTGAGTTGCCAGATTCAAAACAAAGAGGCAAGAATTCAGTAGAGGAAAGGACCAAAGAAGTAACAGTCCAGTTGTAGGGAAGAAATAGTAAATGGGAATAGAAAAAGAAAGATGTGTTTGATTTGCATGTGTGCAAAATGTTGTGGTATACATGGATAAGACAATTAATTAATTGGGCTTTCTACCGTGCTTTCATAAAAGGTTCATGTATTAGGACATATTGATCATGTGCAGGCTCACCCCTAGTCAATCAGTGTTCTTATTGTATTGATAAGTGATTTTGATTATTTCAAATAGGTGTGGAAATATGGAAGTCTGTTTTATCAATACTAGATTGTACTACATAGAATTATCCATCAAAGCATACGTGATGTTTCTGTTTTGTTGTTTTCCCATCTGTAAAGTATATGAATCATATACTTCTGGAAGATCTTTTCAATGTGTAGTATACTATACTGCATGGAGTCTGCAACTGAACTTAGCTGAGTTTTCTGCTTTGTGTGTTTGAATTACAATGTATTTACTTGCACATTCTTTTCTGTATTATGTCCAGTTGACCTGCTATTGTATATGGATTTGTTGATTAGTGACTGTAGATTGACAAGCATATGCAATGACTGAACACGGGCAAAATAATTCATGTATGAGATTAAGTACATATATGATTGGATCCAAAAGCTGTGTAGATACATCCATGAATTATCTTAAACATGCCTTTATCAAAAGGCAGGGAAAGGACAGATTGCTTTTACCAGAATTTGAACCGATCGTTTGCATAGAGCTTTTGAAATTACGCTGGGAGTTGAGTAAAGTCCTAGAGACATACTGTTAATTTTTCTGTTATCAAAACTATTTTTAAAAAAGAATCTTTATAAGCAAAGTTCTAACAATTCTTGAATAGCATTTCTTTTGATATATCAGGGTATTTGTCCGCTTATCTTATAATGAAGCTTTGCACAGATACAGTTTGTTTTGTTTCAAAATATCACAGCTTTATTCATTTACAATTTTGCCTGTACCATGAAACTGCTTTCCCACAGGATTATATTTATCAAGAGTACTTCCCAAAGGACCTCCTTATTCTTTAGAAAAGACAAACCAGGGATAAACTAAATTATGATGGGAAGTTTATGCCATGTTCTGTATTTTTCCATTTTCCAAGTCATGAGTGTTCAGTGGGATCACACTTCATAGAATCATAGGGACAACAGGGATCTTGGATTGTCCATTATTTTCTTGAAAACCTCCAGTTATGAAACTGTACTTTTTCAGAATTTTTTTTATATCATAATGACCAGAACTGGACACAAAATTTCAATTGTGGCCTCACTAGTGCAGTATAGAACGGTACTGTCTCTTCTTTTGATCATGATACTATCCCTCTGTTGATGCAGCTAGAATTGTGTTGGCTTTTTTTGGCAGCTGCACACACTGCTGACTCAGACTTAAGAGGTGATCCATGAGGTCAGCTGGATCCCTCTTTTGCAAGAAGGTTACAAGAATATATGTTTAATATTGTGTTAATTTAGCAAACAAAAGGAATTCTTTGTGCCTATTCTCTGTGCCCTAGTATGATTTTAGAAGCACCAGTCTGTATGAATTATGAATAGTCTCAAACATGAATCACAGATGAACAATTATAAATTGTTTATAAATTATAAACAAGAGAAAACAATATAAGTAAATTGATTGTTTAATGTGGTCTCTTTAGTTAAATTATCCCGTGGAGCCAAATTAGAGCAAAGGATATTATATAATTAAAAAAATTAAAAGATGTGAGGAATTAATCTTGACTGGGATTTCAGAAAGAACACTGAGTTTAAGATTCATCTGTAGAACTGTTCAACACAATAATTTCTTAAAAAATGAACAGCGTATCATTTTATTCAAATGTTCTGCTTGACTTCATTTTCATTTTTTGCAAGATGGTGATATGACTGTGAACTAAATCTTAGAAATGGCATGTTGTAAAGTTGTACAAAATGGTCAGAGAGATGCTTTCCAAAGTGCATTAATTTGAATTAAGTACTCCATCCCTGAAAAACTAAGGCAGCTCCAAACTTCAGGAGGATATAGCTGTTTCACCTATTCAAGGAGGGGTGTGTTTCCTTGTCCCATTCCCCTTTGTAAAACATTCTTTTGAAAGTTTTGCACAGTCCCACTGTATAGGCCTTAAAAATGCAGTTTAGAGCTTCTTGTAGCTTTTAAATGAGCTACTGAACTTTTTAAGTTGTAACGTTATAATGCCAAATCTTGAAAGAGTATAAAATTCAAGTTCTATCTAAAGACTATAATAATTTTGACACTTGTTAAGCCAGAAGAAGGCAAATGACCTTTCTTGGGTTTTTTCTCCTTGAAAACAGTTCTTCTTCCTCAGTTTTGACTGAATGGTGAGGAATGGAAGGATTTACTGTATATTCTTTGTAGTCATCTAGTCTTTGTAGTCATCTAGTCTGTATATTCTTTGTAGTCATCTAGACTGACGACCAGTCATTAGCTCTTCAAGAATCATTGAGGCCATTTGGGAATGTATCTATATTCTTATTGTCACTTGAATGAAAGTGCAAATGGGTGTGGAACCTTCTTGGGGCTGCTGTCAACTCTCAGAGAGCTAACAACCTTCAGAATGCTAAAGATCAGATGACTTCAACGAATATAAATTTTTCTGTTCCCCACCATTCAGTCAAAACTAAGAAGCTTCTTGAGTGAGAAGTGAAACATTTTTCAAGGGGAAAATCCAAGAAAATCCAGTTGCCTTTTTAAAAAGTATCTTTGGGACAATCGTGACCTGGATGATTGAGAATCTCCATAGACATTTTTTGTCATCTGTTAAGTTTTATTAAGATGTTTGAGGGCTGTGAATTGTTCTGAGACCAGTGAAAATAAAGATGCATCTTGGTGGTCCCATTCTAAGTTGTGCTAAGGTTCCAGAAAGTTCTAAAGTTCCAGACAAGTTCTCTACTTTCATTTGTTGATATTTTGCCCCTTAAGAATTTTGGTTCTTGAGTTCTTCTATTTTTTCTATTTATTCAGTTATGATGTGGTAGGCAATATATGCTAATGTCCTATATTTCTTGAAAGAAGTTATCTGGTGTGATTCCTGCTGGGCTTTACAATAGCAATTTACTTCTATGACTGGTACTTGGGAAATTTTTTATTTCTTATTTCTTTGAATTTCTTCTTCCTTTGATGAAAAAGGTTGAAAAACCATATCTGCCACCTCAAGTGTTTATATATCAAGCAGTATAGGAAAATTACCTTTAAGTCAGTCTTCTTAGCAACTATATCAATAAGCCCCTCCAGTTTTCTTGGCAAGATTTATCATAAGTGGTTTGCCATTGTTTCCTTTCTAGGACTGAGAGAGAGAGTGAGTGGACCAAAAGCACCCAGCTGGCAGAGATAGAATTCACAGTGTCCTGGTTTCTAACTCAGAACCATTACCCTTATGCCAAACTGGCTTTCTTAAACAAAACTAGGTAATGTTAATTGCTAAACAATGAAGTGAAAACCCTTATCTTTACTTTATGTATTCCAATGCAGGTTAGCAATGCCAAATCTCCTTTCTACCTTAATTTTAAATAATCAGAATGCAATGAAGCATAAAAGCACCAAGAAAGTAAATTGCATTGGAAGAACCAGAGAAGTGTGTGCACACATACATTAGAAATGCATGACATTTTAGTAGCACAGCAGGAAATCTAGGCAAGGAAAGCAATTGTTTAAACCTCCCATGCATGCAGTCTGAAACAAGGTGTGTCTATAGAAGGGGACTGGGGAGAAGAAACGGAGGATAGATTTTTAAAAAATGTCAATATTATACCGAACATATAGTTATCTACTATATTTTGGGGGATACTCTTTGGTAATGCTTTTTGAGGACATTGTTCTTCTATCTTACAAAGAAAAATACTGGGGGGAAATTTGCTTTTATTATTCTGTCACTATTTTGAGGGGTTTTTTTATCTTTATATTTTTTCAATTACAATGTCTTATATATCATTTTTTTGCCTACTTTTATTTTTATTTTTTTACTGTGCATCCCCAAACTGCCACTAGAATGGAATTGGAAATAAAATTATATTTTATGGTGAATAAATCCTTTATTACACAACTTCTTGGTTTGGTCTATATTTCTAGGGCAGGGAATGAAGTTATTATCTAGTTTTTTTTTTTTGCAGAGTATTAATTGCAAAACCTTTTGTTTTTTGTCTACGTAACTTCCATGTTATTATTTTCCCAATGCACAATTAAAAAAAAGAAAACAAATGCTTTTCACTGTTGATTAAATAGTCAGTTTTATTAGTGACCGTTTCTCTCATTTTATTTTCAGTTATAGGGATGATTTAATTTCATTTTCCCATTTGAATTATGTGTGAAGTTCATTGGGATTTCATGTTGTCCATGAAATGATTTGTACTGAGTGCCATGGTTTTCATAATAGACTCTTGTGTGTCATTGGGCCATTTCTGAATGGTTATTTTAATGTGGGCTATTTCAGAGGATTTTAATGTGGGCTATTTCAGAAGATTTTAATGTAGCCTTTGAATATTATGGTAATCGGTAAAAATGAACTATTTATGATAAACATGGAGTTAGATTCTGAGAAAGTTTATAAGGACAAATGTTTATTATTGGTATGGCTGTTTGATAATTTAGATAACAGAAAGAGAAAGAATGAACTTAATTAAAAACAGCTGTATAATATGTAGCTGTTCAGAACATAAGAGATTAGTTTCAAGGAAGAAGATGTGATTTTGACATGAAGTTTGAGAGAAGACATACTGTAGATGATCTATCTATGAGTAATCTAGTATAGATAATTATACCTTTGGAGTGTTCACTACAGATTAGCTGCTTTGATAGAATAAATGTGGTTTTGTTTCTGCTTTGCTATCTTCAATTTTTCATGATGTAAATGTGCTTATTTATATATCAATGTTATCATTTATTCGAGTTTGGGAAGCACGTTATTGGATCTTCGAAAGAGAAACAGGTGCTGTATGGCTTTTATGGAATGCTGCATACAATATGCTTTTTTTGTCCTTATGATATGGTATGTATCAGAATCAGCCAACATACAAATTTAATAATATATAAATAAATACTATTTATAAATCAATTGATTTTTGGTAGTGAACATCAGATCTTACAACTAAAGTCTATATTTTATAGATATTAAAAATGGACTTGAGACTGAGGGTCCAGAAATATTTTTCACTTCATTGAAGCAAATACATGCTTCTTTCATAAAATGAAAGTGGGCAATATTTCCTTATATGGTATTATTCAAAGTGGCAGAGTAACTGAGTCTCACTTGATCTGAGACAGATAGTTTTACTTTCCAGATGCCCTGTATTTAATGTATATAAAATATGAGCATTATATTGATTAAAGGTTTTGAGTATCCTGTTCCAGGAAATCAATGGAAATCAAGGATAATTTTTTTAAAAACCACATGTAATAGACAGAATGTTATTTGAAAATAACACTCCAAAAATACCATTGTTTGAGAATGTATATAACTACATTGATGAATCAGATATAAAGTAAAAACATGGGTTGGTGTTTTGTATAAAGAAAAATGAAAAGAAAGTTCCCTCATCTTCTCTCATTGTTTGAGAGAAGCTATGAGTTGTGGTGGACTTCCAAAGTAGGATAGAGGTCAACATTTGATCTGAATTTAGGATCTCTATTTGCTATCAACTTAAATTGCAGATAATTCTGCATGTAAGGCAAAGAACCCAAGAGTATCAACTAAATATTTATTTAACCTCAAACTACCTCTAAGAAACATCATTATTTATAGGCCAAAAACACAAGTCAGCTTTGATTTAAAACCACTTACCTGCTTTCTTTGTTGATCAATTTTGTATTCCAGTCTTTATAGTACATTAAGAAGGGAGGAGGAGAACTATTCACATATAACACTAAATTATTGTTAGATAGCCATGACTTGGCTGGATATCTAAACTGAGCATGTGTATTAAAAGCAATGATTTTGGTCATAAATTAGAATATGAAATAGCAAGAGGAGGAACATTGTAAGTCTTTAGTATCAGAATCCTTGTTGTTTATTGTTATATGCAAGCTATGTATTACCATTTGTGCAAGAAACTTTATTCACATAATGCTAAATCTCAGCTAGTTTATACACAAAGGATAATAACATAATAATAATGGAATGCTGTATTTGAATATTGATGGAAGTGTTGTAGGAAATTGTGTACAATCAAAACAAACACACAAATGAGTCCCAAACTATGATCAAAGTGGGAAAAACAATCTAAAAATGCAGTCTTTTCAACATTTGCCATATTCAGTGACACTTCCTTTTTATGATTTGTTCTTTTTTAACAATATAAATTCACTGTCAGTTAAAAGGTATTTGCAAGGCTGAAATAAAATGAAAATCAGAAATATTATTGTTTTGAAAAATTAGAGACTTGTTTTTTGATGGAATAAGTTAAGGAATATACAACTTTTTGTTAGCTACTATTTAAAGTATCAATGATGTGGTATATATTAATATTATATAAAAGTTATCAGGTAACATTAAGAAAAGTAACTAGCAAGCTAGCTGCATTAGAAAAACTAAGGTGACACATTAACCGTTCTCAGCTGAAGTTGTCTTAAATTAAACAACTGTTTATTTGCTAATAAATATACAAGTGCAGAAGTATTTTAATAATTATCTCTGTAGAAAAAAGAAAAAGTGGAAAGGAAACTTTTACCTCTGTGTTTGTTATATTTCTCATCCAAAAAATAAACTTCATTATAATTGAGATATGACAGACCTGTTATGATAAACACAGCAGTGCTGTCATGCAGGAATAAATGTTATCATATTTGGTTTTTCATATATTCCAGGGCTAACTAGATTAGTGCATAATTTTAAAATATACTCAGTACAGCATTCCAAAAAAAAAAAAAAAAAAGACTGTCTAACTAAAAACACCTGTCTTGTAATATTGCTTCTTAGGTTAGTACATACTTGCATGCATACAGTACGTACTTCTCTCTTGCATCTTATTTCAATATTGCTTTGATGTATGCTTTTCACTATATGGAAATGTAATGTTTAAATTTCTATTTATTGAATTAACTGAAAGTTGATGTCGACTGAGGAAGAGTATGGGTAGCCAAGTTTCGGATAAAAAAAACCCTTCATATAGAATGATATTTATTTAATAGTTAATATTAATATTATTAAACTATTATTCATTTAATAGTTTTCCATTAAATGCTAGGAGGCACATAATACCTCCACTAGGTTCAACCTGTTCCAATTTTTATTGCTGTTGCAAAACCATTCTTATCAATTTTTAGCACACTTCTGTCCTAGACTTTGTATTCCTAGACCTCTGTATTCATAATGCTAGCTCTATACCTGTGCTTCGCTACAAAGCTATGTGATCGGGCTTAGTTTTTGAGGAGAAAAATAAGAGAAAAAAATTGTGCTCTGCCTATCAGCATCCATCAGTATTCATCTGACCAGTGTGTGAGAGAGTTGAGGGCTCTTTTGAAATTGAGACAGTATTTGCTGTGTGAGCAAGAAGGAGACAGCAAGGAGCCTGGGCACGACTTAGCTCAACTGTTCTGTACTAAAGCTGGTTGCTGCTGTGAAACTAAAACTGAAACTCCTCTCTGCTTGTGTTTTGCATTTGGAACAGATTTCTTTTCAGGTGGAAGGTGGAGTAGAACTCCTTAGCATCAGAATGTGTTAATAAAAATATACGAAATACTAATGTTCTGATGGTTATTTTGAAAAATCCTTTCTTAGTGAGCATTAGAAGCCAAGAGGAACATACGTGCCAAATTTCAAGTTTGTAGGCTTTACGGTTCTGGAGATTTTGTGATGATGCTTGAGTGGTATTTCGCTTTTATATATATATATATACCGTGTTTCTCAAACAATACGCCCTCCACCAATAGGAAGACCCAGCATGTTTTCTAGGCATGAAATGAAATTAAGCCCCTCCCCCCAAATTTAGGCCTAGTTTAAAACATGCTGGGGGGGGAGGTAGGGGTTAAAACATGCTGGGGGGGAGGGCAGGGGTTAAAACATGCTGGGGGGGAGGGTGGGGGGGAAACTTGCCTTTAACAGTGCCCTGTGCGGCGCTGCCGCTGTTCTCGCACCAGCAGGAAGTGTAGAAGCATTTCTGCTGCTTCTCAGGTGGGGGAGCTGCCTCCATGGCTTCCACAGTTCCTACCGGCATGAGAAGAGCAGCAATGCCGGCGGGAACGTGGAAGCGTTTCTGCTACTGCTCGGGTGTGCGGGAACTTCCGCACACACCTGAGCGGTGACAGAAACACTTCCACGTTTCCGCCGGCGCTGCTGCTGTTGTTGTGCTGGCAGAAACGTGGAAAGCGGCGGCAGAAATGCTAATAGCTAATAGAACTGTTCTGACCCAGCTCCCCAAACATGACAAAACCTCTGATGTGAACTCAAAAGATTCCTTTATTAGGAATGCCAGCAGCCCTAGCAAAAAGTTTCTCTCACAGGCTAACAAGTCTATCCAGCTGGAAGATGAATAGTTGTCTGCCACACCTATTCATCTCTGCCCCTTCCCTTTTATCCCCAGAATATCCCCTCCACTTGTTAGCAGTGGTGGCTCTTCCTTCCCCAGGATCAGCCGATGGCTTTCCACTATTGTCCCTTGTTCTGCCTTCTGTGCAGCCACGTGTCAGGCACTGGACCCAGTTGTTCCTCTTCTTCTTCACCAACCATCTCCAGATCTGGGGGTTGTTGACTCTCCATCTGAGGGCTGACTGATGGCCCAGGCTCCACCTCTGTCTCTGTTTCTCTCTCTCTGCCAGATCTTCCCCCTCAGAGCTCCCAGGTTGCCCTTATGCTGACCCTGAGTTCCATGCCTCCTCCTCCTCTGATTCGATTGCTGGAGTGGCCGGCAGCTGACAGGCCACAAGTACAAAAGACAGATAAAGCAGAGAGTGACAGAAACATGAACAAGATTAAAACAGTACAGAACTAAATATAAAATTATCATAATCTATCAATCCATGTTTTAAAAGTCACAGAACTTTCAAAACCACTGGAAACAAATGTGCAAGTAATTAAGATGGATGCTTTCAAAGGGAGTTGTCTTCGATAATTTCAGCTTTAACCATTTTTTTTTCAGAAGGGTTACAAAAGCAAGATTTATGCATGGCCCATCTCTAGCACAATACAGATGGAAATTAGGACATCAGATGATTCTTCTGTTATACTTCACTATGAACATTTTGGTGGATGGGTATGATGGATGGAATATCGTTCTAAAAATCTTAATTCCCATTAATTGGTTTTTAATGTAATGCCTTTTCCATAGAAGCCAAAATGGTTAGAAGGTATATAGTCTGTTCCTATTAATATTATAATTAAAATTCAGATTGGCCTTAATTTTTTTCCTAGGAAGCAAAATGATAATTAAATGGTTACACAGTGTCACCATATATTATCAATGATGTCTTATAGAGTATATTGTTTAGAGCTGCTCGTTATTGATGGGAATTAATTTATTTCATGGTATTACTGATGCTATCAATCAAATTATATTTTATTTTTGTTTAATTTTGTAATACTTTACATTTGACAATATTCATTTCACAGCAGAATATGTGCATTAGTGAAATTCATAAACAAGGTTATGATGCATGGAAAGTTATTTATTTAGTTATTTATTTATTAGATTTTTATACCGCCCCCTCTCCCAAAAAAGGGACTCGGGGCGGTGTACATCCAAATAAAAATAGAAACAAGATATAAAAATTGTATAGTTAAAAGCAATTTAAAATGATTAAATTAATGGCCGAGTTATAAAATTATCAAAATGTATAAAAACAGGTAAAAATTTTAAATACCAAATTTAAAATATGAAGTCATATTGAATATGACTTCAATTCCCTGAAAACTTTGGAGAAGAGGACTTGATGGAAAAGTATATTGGTGAAACTGGTTAGGTTCAATAATACTACTCATATATTTAATACTATCATTTAGCCAGTTATTTAAAGAATGGAGGGGGCACAATGGCTCAACACAGTGAGCTTGTCATCTGGAAAGCTGACAGCACAGTTTCAAGACCTGTGCTGTGTGATGGAATGAGCTCCCGTTACTTGCCCCAGCTCCTGCCAACCTAGCAGTTTGAAGGCAAAGAAATGTAGGTAAATAGGTACCACTTTGGATTCCATGCCCCTTGGCATATAGTCATGCTGGTTACACGATCAGGTATTGTTTTTGGAGAATGCTGGCTCCCTCAGCTAAGGAATGGAGAGGAGCACACACACACACACACAGACACAGACACACACACACACACCAGTCAGACATAACTGGATAGGGAAACATGTACCTTCACCTATTTAACAAATATCAGGAATGTAAAGAAGGTAGGAGAAAAATTAAAAAGCCAACTTTTCTGGATTAGTTACAGTTGAGAGAGAGAAATGAAGGAAAGATTATTCTATTTTTTTTTATAAACAGGCATACATGCTGTATATGCCTTCTGGTATATATAAAACAATCCTTTTAATCAGCCCTATATTATGTGCATACATGGACAAACTATATGCATAATTGATCATAGTTCCATTTGTAAAACGATTTCATTTTCATGATAAAAAAATACAGATTAGAATTGCAGGGATTCTACTGAAAATGACTTCTGGGTCAAGTACTAATTTTTTCTGCAAATACCATGTGCCTTTTGGTTCCAAAGGCTTTCTTGAGGAAGATCTGTATCCTTCAATGCTGAACTGACTTGCTTGATATTAGGAAGCTGTAACTCTTGCTTCCTGAAAAAAAATTAAAACTTATAAATGTTTTAACTCTGACACGCTACCTATGTTACTTATTCTTTTCTGTTGCTTTGAAAAGTTAATACATCAAACATGGGATTATGGTATGCTATTGGAGAAGTTCCAGCTATTTCTGCAATTGCATCATTGAAATCTATAGCCTAGGTCTCATCTGTTAGACACATTCCTCTTCATGCTGTCCTCAAAAAATTTCATTATTGTAAAGGTCAGGAAAGTTATCTTACAGAGCTAAAGAAAAATACTTTATGATCAACAATGTTTTTAAGTAGTGTATGATACCAGAATGGTTCTGAAGCAAAGTGATCGAAATAGCGCTCTGTCCTTTTTAGATAGATAGTATAATGCAGATATTATCACTTTAACTTACAAATGGAAAATAAGCAAATGTATTTGTTGGCTTGACTTCTTTCTTGCCACATGGCACCACAATCTTTTTCTCCATCTGTTATTTGAAAGAACAATGTGTTTAACTTTCTCTATGATCTATGATATCAAATTCACAGTCACAGATAGTAAAATGAGTTTTGCCACATTTTACAACCTTTCTTGCCAGAGCTGTTACATGTATATCTTCAATTGCTAATTAGTAACACAGTTGTGAAATGAACCTGGCTTCCCTACTGAATTTGCTTGGCAGAATTTTGGAAAAAAAGATCACATGACCCTGCAACCATCATAAGTACGTGCCAGTTGCCAAGCATCCAGATTTGGATCACTTGACCAAGGGGATGCTGCAATGGTCACGTGAAAAACGTGAAAAATTGTCCTAATTAACTTTTTTCAATGCCATTGTAACTTGGAACAGTTACTAAATGAATGGATGTAAGTTGGATCTCTGAAGTTTTTGAATACTTTTCAAAGGCAGCTGTTTTACCTCTTTAACACATTCTTTGGCTCAGTATTTGTAAACAGCAATGGATCATGCCCAGTATTTCCTAGTCAAACCACAGACAACTACAATGATCTAATACATATCAATTTTACAGAAGACAATGTTGAAAAAGCACTACGCAATATAAAACCATCTCTATCTATTGGACCAGACGGATTTTGTGCCTACTTCTTAAAAAAGCTATCCACTGTCATAGCCGAACCTCTAAGCATAATCTTTGAAAAATCTTTCAGAACCAGCTCCTTGTCAAAACTATGGTCGCAAGCCACGGTCATCCCCGTCTTCAAAAAGGGAGACCCCAGCCTAGTTGAAAATTACAGTCCAATCTCTTTATGCTTATCACCTTTAAAGACATGGAATCAATTATTAACCAATTCATTATCCTCCACTTAGAGACAAACAACCTACTCTCTAATAAACAATTTGGTTTCAGAAAAAAATTATCCTACAATCTGCAACTCTTACACTGCAAAAACATATGGACTACATAACTTGATCAGGGCAAAGCAATAGATGCAATCTACATAGACTTCTGTAAAACCTTTGATTCAGTGGTACATGACAAACTACTCCTAAAATTAAAATCTTATGGTATCTCTGGACACCTGCATAACTGGATAGAAGCATTCCTGTCAAACAGACAACAAATGGTCAAAATTGGGAGCATCCTATCAAATCCTGTACCTGTCAACAGTTGTGTCCCCCAACGCAGTGTCCTAGGACCAATTCTCTTCATACTCTACATAAATGACCTCTGTGATCATATTAAGAGCAATTGCATCTTCTGATGATGTAAAGCTATTCAACACCACAGACAATACTGCTATCCTTCAAAACGACCTCGACTATGTATCAGAATGGTGAAACAAATGGCAACTTCAAATCTCAACAAATGCTCTGTGTTACATATTGGCAAAAAAAAATGGAAAATAAAATACAGGCTGAATAGTCAAGATCTTGTTGATGATCCAAACTCTGTCAAGGACCTTGGAGTACTCATCTCTAATGATCTAAGTGCTAGAGCCTACATAGCCAAAAAAGCATTAAGAGTTGTTAACCTAATCCTACGTAGCTTTTTCTCTGGTAATATTACACTAATAATTAGAACATACAAAACATTTGCTAGACCAATACTCGAATACAGCTCATCAGTCTGGAACCCACATTACGTATCTGATATTAACACAGTTGAGAAAGTCCAGAAATATTTCACACGAAGACTTCTCCACTTCTCTACTCGTTGTAGAATACCTTATGCCACCAGATTTGAAATTCTAGACCTAGAAACCTAGAACTACGCCGCCTTAGGTCCGATCTAAGTATAGTATATAAAATCATACATTGCAGTGTCCTACCTGTCAATGAATACTTCAGCTTCAACCATAACAACACAAGAGCAAACAGTAGATACAAACTCAAGGTTAATCGCACCAAACTTGATTGCAGGAAATACAACTTCAGCAACAGTGTGGTCAATGTCTGGAATACTCTACCTGACTCTGCAGTTTCTTCCTCAAACCCCAAAAACTTTAACCTTAGACTTTCTACTATTGACCTGACCCCTTTCATAAGAGGTCTGCAGGGGACGTGCATAAGCCCTGTCCTATTGTTTCTTTTATTTTTCTTGTATCCGTCTATTCATAACTATGTTTTTACTTATACCTATTATCTTGTAAGCAATTGACAAACCAAATAAAATTAAAATAAAATATTATATTAGTTCAGATGGGATGGATCACTCATGACTGTTCTGATATCTCCTGGGATATTCACATGTGCTGTACTACTATAGTTGCATTCATTTATAGCCTTGTATCTATAGTTTTGAAGCTCAGATGTTCCTGCCCATTACAGTCCAAATCTCTATTCTCCAGCTGTGTTCCAATAACTAAAAATAGGAAATACTGGAATCTATATCTTATGATATATATAATACCAAAAAATCCACAGTGCTTTCATGTATATGTTAAATCACAAAATAAAATTCCTAGGCCAACAACTATATCCTTAAATAAGCTCATATTATGTCCTGAAATGGGATTGCCAATGATAGTACTACTGTAAAATGATGTTCCCTGACTGCAAAATTCAGAAGGATACCACAGTTTATATGGAAAATTGCCAGGCGATTAAACAGAATCAAGAAACAATATTTCATCCATGAAGATGACCAAACCAGTACCTACCTCATAAATGGACTCAAACCTAAATTGAAATGAATCCAGAAAATTCATATCATTTCAAAACCTGTGAAGATGTAGCCACATATTCTAATAACTTGACCAAGACTAAAAATTACACACTCAAGAATTTGCCAAAGATTAAATTCTACAAACTTTATTAATTATACAACTAAAACAACAAACAAACACATACACAACACACACAAAAAGAGAGAGAATATATATATATATATATATACCAGCATTCCCATCTCTTATAATACTGTGATGATTCTTTATCCTTAAGTGCTAATGTTAATTTATCCATCTCTGCACAAGCTGCTATCTTCTGAATGATCATTTCCTTTGTTGGAATATCAGCTTGTTTCCAACATTGTGCAAAAATTAATCTAGCTGCAGTGAGAATATGTAATATTATATATTTAGATTTTTTAGAAAATTGTCTATTAAATATTCCTAATAGAAAGAATTCTGGTTTTAATTCAATTTGTTCCATTGTTATTTCCTCTAACCATTTTTTAATTCTACGCCAATATCTTTGGGCTTCAGTGCAGGACCACCACATGTGAAAGAATGTTCCGTGTTTCTTTTTACACTTCCAACAGTTCGGATTCATGTTAGGAGACATCTTCGCTATTCTCAAAGGGGAGAGATGCCATCTATAAAACATTTTATAGGCATTTTCTTTATATGTTGCTGATTTTGTAATTTTATTATTCCTAATCCAGACCTTTTCCCATTCTAATAATGTAATACTACTTCCTATATTTCTACTCCAAGCTATCACATTGCCTTTAACCATTTCTTCTTCTAATTCTATCTCTAAGAGATAATTATAAAATTTTGTTATATTTTTTTTATCAGGGCCTAATAAGATTTTTATCTAGTTGTTGTAGATTACCGTAGATTCCAAAGTTTTTTTTAATCTTGTCTGTATCTATTTTGAATTTACAAATAAACCCACCAATCTACTCTTAGCCCTTGTTCTTGGAGGTCTTGCCATGATTTTAAAGTTCCTTGCGCATCTAGGATGTCCTTGTATTTTATCATCATATTAAGATCCAAATTGTTTGGGTGTATCATCGCCTCCATCGTTGAGATCCAAATTGGGATTTTTAAATAATGTTTTTTTTTTATTCCAAGTAGCCAATAAAGAGTCTCTAATTATATGTCTGTGGAAATAATTCTGTTTAGTTTTTCCGATGTCCCATAAAAATGCATGCCACCCACTCTGTAAATCGTGGCTTTCTAGAAATAAAATTCTTTTATTCGACAGATTTACCCACTCTTTCAGCCAAAGTAAGGAGGCTGCACTATAATATATTTCCCAATTTGGGAATGCCATATCCCCTCTGCTCTTCATATCTTGCATCGCCTTTAATTTTATCCTCGGTTTAAATTCTAATTGGTTCCTTTTCTTTATGCCAATGCTGTTGGCACTCTTAAAAAAATACATTGATCTATTACAATCTATATTTTATAATTTTAATCGTATGATTTTGGTAGACTTTAATTTATAATAATCTTAGAAAGTATGGCCAAGTATGGCTGTTCTCATATTTAGAAAGTCGGTTAAACATTTCTTTCCTTAATGACCTCAAACAAAGTCTAATTATTTTTTAATCAGCTTCTTCTGGGTCATGCCAAAATTGTTCTTAGGCAGCTACTGCCTAATGAATACTTTAGATCAGTGGTCGCCAACCAGTGGGTCAGGGACCACTAGTGGTCCACAATAATATTTTGGTGGTCCACAGAGAAATATTACCTCCAAAACACCCCACAAAGCAATCCAGGCTGCGCAGGAATACAAGGCTGCATCACCCATATAAGCTAGTGAGGAGAGGGGGGAAAGGACATACGGGGAAAGTTGCCCCACTCGCCCCACGCATCTCGCCTGGCCATCAGGCTGCTTCTTTCTGCTTCTTTTTTCTTCTGCTTTTGGCTGCACACAAGGAAAATTTTTCTTTCTTTCCCCCAAACTTCACCAGAAATGAATCTTTGGGACCCTGCAAAGCATCCTGCTCCAAGAGGCTGCGCTGGCATGACAACTCTCACAAGGACTCATTTCTGGTGGAGTTTGGGAAAGAAAGAAAGACTTTGCTGCTTTCCTTGCATGAAGCTAAGTCAGTGTTTCTCCCTCTCTCTCTCTCTCTCTCCCTTCCTCCCTCCATCCCTCTCTCTCCCTCTCCCTCTCTCCCCCCACTAAGAGCTGGAACTGGAGACAGTATCTTGCGATCCCAGGTCCAAAAGGTTGGCGATCCTGCTTTAGATAGTCAACTTTTGCTAATACCTATTAGAAAAAAGCAAAGATTGAAACATTTAATAGTCATAATATTAATACATAAGTACATAATATTAGTACATAAGTATTTAAAGCCCGCAAAGACTGCAGTAGAAATCACTTTGAAAACTTAAATATGTTTCCTACTTACACTTAACTTATATTTCATTTACATATAAATGGAAGTGCCATTCTCCATAAATGGATTTGCATTCACTGAACTGATAGACATCAAACAATGAATAGAATTACTGTCTAACTTAGAAATATAGAAAAATAATTATTTCCTTCTAATATTGAAAAACTGCCATGCTGTCAGTGGTCATGAAATGATAAATATTGTTTGCTCAAAAATTGCGGAAAATTTCTTTTTTATCTTTGTCATTGACTGGATAATTGACTGTCTCCAAGTTCCCTTGATTTATATTTTTTAAATCACTATGACTAGAAAATTCATTTTACTATTATTCTCTTTCAAAAGGATAAAGAGAAAGGTATTAATCTACATAAATGGTTTTAAATGTATTATTGTTTTAGCTTCAGTGTGTAAATATGGCTGTTGAAGTATCCATAGCAAATTTGCTTTTACATGAAGCAAATTTTGTGTTGTGCCTCTAAGAGTTTTTTTAACTATTTTTTTACACATCTCAGCCAATTTCAAAAATATAGTACAGAACCTCAAAAGAAAGTATTGTGAAATACTATTATATTTGCCAGAGAATTTATTACATCTCTGCAATATGAACTGAAATAAAAAAAACAGAGTCCATTGGAATAAGCTACAGCATTTTGTCTTCTCAAAGTCATCTAGTTTCCAATAACAAGCCCTGCTAAATGACATCCTTTGGCATTGTTACATGTTTCAGTTTTCTAAGTCATGAAAGATACACTTATTCATATTTAGTTTTCTTTGTAAAGAAATCACTGGAGATTTTCTGTAATATCTCTGCTTATATACAAACTCTACTAGTTGGGCGTTAATGAAGGGTCTTAAAGTTATTCTAACAGTCACTGTTCTTTCATTGACGGAAAATTGCCAACTCAATACTTTATATCTCTTTCTAAATTAATTCCAAATACTGCATGCTGGTCCTTTTCAGTTTTTTTAATGGATCCCTAGACAGCACTCTTTAAGCAGAAGAAACAACCTGTTCACAAATTTACTTGAGTTAGAAAGCTATTGCCCAATCTCATTACTGGACAGACTTAATACTTTAGCAGGGATTTTCATATGTCTAAGGTTCTGGTCATATTTACTATATCAAGCAAATCTAATGGCAAAGGTGCCTTTGGGTGATATTAAGCCCCTGATTATGACAAACTGCACAAATATTACCATGTAGTTTTGACAGCAGCATAAGTGAGATTTACTCTTGTCCTTTTCTGTGAGGATTTTTGATCTCCATTTCTATTTTACAATTCCTGACAATTCTCATTCAAATTACACAACTGCTAGTGTCTATATGCTGGATGGGCAGCATATATAAATTTAATGACTAGATACACAGACTGACTTGGTTTTACTTAACTTCCAAACTTAGTCAAGTTCATCCAGGTGCTGCCATTTAAAACTCAAGCAATCTGTTTGGATAGAGATGCAGTGAGGATTAATTCAAGGAAAGATTTTTAATTCTCAGTTCTTTATATTACAACAAAAACAGTATACATATTAAAGGCATGTTTATATTTCTTATTGATCTAAACTTACTGAATTCTTTCGTTAAAATAAAACATTTACAATTCAATAGGCCCATTGTGCATTGAAATGCTTTATGTTGTGTTTCAGTGTTATTTGTATCTCTCCTTACCCTGAACTGTTATTCTAGCAGTGTTTTAACTAATGCAACAGGTTTTGAATACAGGCTCTACTAATAGCAGTAATTGACCTACAACCCTTATCCAAGTTGCTCTGTAATAGTAATATTGAATGTTTTGTAACTAAATGTTTTTATTAATGAATTTTTATTTATTTATTAATCTCTATGCTCTCGCTGGTGTCAGCTTTGATAGTGCCTAAGCTGTTTAGTATAATTAATTTAATGTTTTATCTGATTTCTAACTTTGGGAAAAATGGAAATGGAAATTACAAGTAATCTCATCTACTGATTCATATAAAATGTTGGGATGTTTCTGTCCTGTTATTCTTGCCATTTGAAATCAATGCCATTATCTTTTTATTTAGATAACAGGCTAAGCATTTAATGGGACTTTAAAAGTGCTATAATATTTGTACATTCATCTAGAACATGTTCAATTATTGTGTGCATGTCCTTACAACTAAAGATTCTAATTTCCTATTGTGTCAATTTTCTTAAATATTTGCTTTTGTATATCCTGAAATGACCACTATAGAATCATTCAGTAAATCTACTTGTAGCTCAGATTGTCATCTTATAAATATAGAAAAATGAGTTTTTAATTTCTTACTTTGTTAATAATTTCCACAGTTCCTTTACTTGGATATAAGTGATGGCTGAAATCATGCTGTTTTCAAATTTGAAAGAAAAGATTTTAACTGAGAGTGTGCGAATATAACTATAATGGGTGACCTGAGTTCTATAGCATTTCATCTATATTGGAAATGTTGAAGAGATAAAAACTTTGTTTTCTTGAGCAGACTTTTTGTTTGGACATTAACTTGCTGATCTCTGAGAGTTTATTCTCTTTTACATATTAAAACAGGAAATTCTCATACATAGTTTCTTAACTGCAATTGAACAATTGAACCAGAGTTGAATAATGGACTGGGCTGGACTGAACAATGAAGTATTTTCTCAGCTGGTTATTTTTTAAAAAAAACCAATATTCATTCATTCATTCATTCATTCATTCATTCATTCATTCAATTTTTGTGATCACCTATTTCAAGCACATGACTCTTGGCAGTGAACAATCATAAAATCAATGAAAACACAATTCAAAAAAGTAAACATATATAGCAAACAAGAAAAATTATAAACCAAAGATTATAATCTTGATTTATCCTCATTTATTTCACATTTTAAAAATACCTATATCTATAATAGTGCAGCATAATACTGTCAGTTTCTCAATCCAATTTTAGCTCAGTTCACTACATTTAACTATGACTATCCATTCTTTTAGCAGAATTGTATCTTATGTATATAAAAGTATCTAACCAGTATCTTAGTGATCTTTTTACAGTTTTTGGAAACATACATACATGTCAATAAAACTCTTCAGACACTGTAACTAGCTATTTACATTGCGGGCAGATTTACTTCAAGGTTGCCCTATGTACTATTTTAATTTTGTAACTCAGTTTGAAGGTTTATCTACCCAGATTTGGTTTTAAGATAGAAGAAAAAGAGAAGTGTTGATGGGATTTCCTCTCTGAATATGTTGATTTTTCCTGGCAATCATCTGTATGCTTTGCACCAAGAAAGAAGTGTATAGTAAATGTCACAAGTTGAATTACTTCTTTGCTACAAGAATAGCAGTTCTTTGTTTTTACTCAAAGCTGACAAATTTGACATCAGAGATAAAGAAGAATATCCTGTGGAGTATACTAGTGTCATTTTATAAAGCTCCTTTGTCTCAAAAGGGTATTAATACATCACAAATCATTTCAAACTTTGTTAGTATCAGCCACAATATTTACTGTCTTTCCATATTAAGAATCTTGTTGAAACATCAAATTATGTTCTGGCTGTGTTTGATAAGCAAAAAATGAACTGAGAAATGAGAGTAAGCCAAGTAGAGTTATCTTATCATTGAGAAGACCAGAAAAAAAAGTAATACATCACTAAATAAATTAAATATTTTTGTTCTTGTGTCCACATACACTTTTGCCATTGACATCTTCGATCTAGAATTAGGTGAGTGACCTGGTGCAGGTGCCATTGCATTTCAAATTCCCAGAGGTTGTGGGAGGAGCTTCTGGCTGCTTGTGAAGGAAGCAGAGGGTGAGTAGAAAAGAGAAAGATAGTGGCCCATGCACCTAACAGCATGCAAATCATATAATTATAAACCAAGAATACCAATAATACATTTAGGGTAAGTACGCTTGAGATTGTGATTTTATTTTA
The DNA here is from genome assembly GCA_023653725.1 of Bungarus multicinctus. NCBI lineage: Eukaryota > Metazoa > Chordata > Lepidosauria > Squamata > Elapidae > Bungarus > Bungarus multicinctus. Next base: position 34,185,003 of record CM042844.1, read on the forward strand.
TTTCAAATGACCAGCTTAGTTCAGTGTAATACTTGTTTTACACTTGTCTTTCGCAGTACTTTTTTCAAAGTACTTTTTTCTTTCGCAGTACTTTTTTCAAAGTTTGAACCAGGTATTATGCCCCAGTCACACAAGAAAAGCAAGGCATCCAAAAAGAGAAGCCAGCTTCTGGTTGGGGACTCAATTGTAAGAGATGTAAATTTAGGAAAGGATACTGAGGTTTTGAAAGAGGTCAGGTGTCTACCAGGTGCTACTGCCAGCAAAGACAAGAAGTGTATTCTTAAGATAGTCAAGAATGCCAGCAAGGACTATGATGTTGATGCTATTATACATCTTGGTACAAATGGTCTGTCCCAGAAGGATGTACAGGAAGACTTCCAGAGCTTGGGGTATGAACTTAGTAATATGGGCTGTAGGCCTATCTTTTCAGAGGTTCTACAAGTATACAAGGAACAAAAAGGGAAAGGGCAGTGTGTAGCAGAATTTAATGTGTGGCTAAAGGAGTGGTGTAAAAGGGAAGGCTTTGGTTTTATTAGTCATGATGTTGGTCCAATGAAAAACTGTACAAAAGAGATGGTTTGCATCCATCAAAGAAAGGGACTGAGTTACTTGGCATTAACTTCACAGATTTCCTGGATAAACATTTAAACTGAATAGCGGGGACAGAGAATTAATGGATTCAGAACATTTCTGTCCCCAGCAACCTAAAACTAATAAGAATACCAGTGTATGCAAAATAGATGTTTGTGCAGGTAAGGTTATCAACTTTGATGCCAACCAAAACCAAGCATTTAATAGTGAGTGCCATACCACGTGCATTAATTAAGATGGCAAGAAAGTAGGGGCAGGAAGACACAACACAGGTTATGTAGACAGTAAACATGATGTCAGACATAACTATATCAAGTGCCTATATATAGATGCACAAAGTCTGGGGAACAAACAGGGTGAACTCGAATTACAAATACATGAAGGTAAATATGATATAGTTGGAATAACAGAAACTTGGTGGGATGAAACCCATGACTGGAATATACTGGTAGAAGGATACAAACTATTAAAAAAAAAACAGACCCCATAAAAATGGAGGTGGAGTTGCACTGTATGTAAAGGATTACTATATTGCTACAGAAATGCATGAAACCAAAGATGAAAACCTCCTAGAATGCATATGGGTCAACATAAAAGAAAAAAAGAATGACATGGCCTATGTGTATATTATAGGCCACCCAATCAAGCAGAAAAAATAGATGTCTTTTTTGCCAGCCAACTAACAAACATATGCAGGAAACATATAACAATAGTAATGGGAGACTTCAATTATCCTGATATCAATGGGACACTTCAATTGTCCTGATATCAATTGGATAACTTCCAAGGATGAAAATCTTAAAGGGGAAAACAACTCAAGAATCTTGCGAAACTCTAAAAAGTGTGATCATAGAAGCCTAGACCAGCACAATATCACTAGGAAAGAAAAACAAGAAATCCAAGAAGAAACCAGCATGGCTGCACAAAGATCTCTGGCAAATTGAAAGAAAAAAAATGACAAGAATAAAAAATGAAAATAAGGACAGATAACAGATAATCAGAGTTGGAAGGGACCTTGTAGGTCATCTAGTCCAACCCCCCACCAAAGCGGGAGACCCTACACCATTTCTGACAAATGGTAGTCCAATCTCTTCTTGAAAGTCTCAAGTGATGACGCTCCCACAACTTCTGAGGGCACGGTGTTCCATTGGTTTGATTGTTCTCACTGCCAGAAAATTTCTCCTTATTTCCAGGTTAAATCTGTCCTTGTTCAGTTTCCATCCATTATTCCTTGTCTGGCCTACAGGCACTTTAGAAAATAGCTTGACTCCTTCCTCCCTGTGTCAGCCCCTCAAATATTGGAAGACCGCTATCATGTCTCCCCTGGTCCTTCTCTTTACTAGACTAGCCAAGCCCAATTCCTGCAACCGTTCGTTGTATGTTTTAGCTTCCAGCTCCCTAATCATCCTGGTTGCTCTTCTCTGTACTTTTTCTAGAGTCTCAACATCTTTTTTATAATATGGTGACCAAAACTGGATGCAGTATGCTAGGTGTGGTCTTACTAAGGCTTTATAGAGTGGTATTAGTACATACAACTAAGGCAAAATATCAGCAGATAGCCAGAATCTGCAAAGACGAAGTCAGGATAGCAAAGGCTCAGAATGAACAAAGACTTGCAACAAAAGTCAATAATAAAAAAAGTTTCTTCCAACATATAAATAACAAGAAAAAAATCAAGGAAACAGTCGGTCCACTAAAGAGAGAAGAGGGAAGGAAGTAACAGGCAACAGAGAGAAAGAAGAACTGCTTAGCTCATTCTTTGCATCTGTCTTCACGCAAAAAGAAACTATAGCTCAACCCACCAAAAACGTAACTGTAAAAGACAGACCCGAAAGAAAAGTTAAAATAAGTAAAAAAATAGTAAGAGAACACCTGTCTGATCTTGATGAAAACAAATCACCGGGGCCTGAGGGATTACATCCCAGAGTTTTAAAGGAGCTGGCAGAGGACATCTCAGAAGCACTGCACCATATCTTTCAAAAATCCTGGAACACCAGGGAAATACCAGAGGACTGGAGAAGAGCTGATATGGTTCCCATCTTCAAAAAAGGAAAAAAACAGACCCAGGAAACTATAAACCAATCAGCCTAATATCAATACCCGGGAAGATACTGGAAAAGATAATAAAAAAACAGATCTGCCAACATCTAGAAACAAGTGAAGTAATAACTAGCAGTCAGCACAGATTTGTTAAGAACAGATCATGCCAAACCAATCTTATTTCATTCTTCAACACAGTGACTAAATTAGTAGACCAGCAAAATACTGTGGACATAATATATTTAGATTTCAGCAAGGCATTCGACATAGTAGACCACAACCTACTTCTTAGTAAGCTAGAAGAAAGTGGAATAGATAGCACCACCACTAGATGGACACGCAACTGGCTGGCAAACCATACTCAACGAGTAGTGCTTAATGGGTCTAAGTCTACATAGAGGGAAGTAAGCATGGGATGCCACAAGATTCCGTCTTAGGCCCAGTACTCTTCAATATCTTCATTAATGACTTAAATAAGGGAAGAGAAGGGGAACTTACCAAATTTGCAGATGATACTAAGCTGGCAGGAATATCTACCAGTAGCACCCAAGAAGATAGGCTCAAGATCCAGATGGATCTTGACAGACTAGAACACTGGGCCATATCTAACAAAATGAAATTCAATGTAGAGTAAAGTAAAGTTCTACACATAGGCAAGAAAAACGAAAAGTACACATATAGACTGGGTGAAACCAGGCTCAATAGCAGTAACTGTGAGAGGGATCTTGGAGTCTTAGTGGACAACCAGCTAAATATCAGCCAGCAATGTGCAGCAGCAGCCAAAAAATCTAATGCAATCCTAAGTTGTATTAACAGAGGGATACAATCAAGATCAAGGGAAATAATAATACCACTCTATAAAGCCTTAATAAGACCTAGAGTACTTCATCCAGTTTTGTTCACCACATTATAAAAAAGATGTTGAGACTCTAGAAAAAGTACAGAGAAGAGCAACCAGGATGATTAGGGAGCTGGAAGCTAAAACATACAATGAACGGTTGCAGGAACTGAGCTTGGCTAGTTTAGAAAAAAGAAGGACCAGGGGAGACATGACAGTGGTCTTCCAATATTTGAGGGAGGAAGGGGTCAAGCTATTTTCTAAAGTGCCTGTAGGCCAAACAAGGAATAATGGATGGAAACTGAACAAGGAGAGATTTAACCTGGAAATAAGGAGAAACTTTCTGACAGTGAGAACAATCAAACCAATGGAACAGCTTGCCCTCAGAAGTTGTGGGAGCACCATCACTTGAGACTTTCAAGAAGAGATTGGACTGCCATTTGTCAGAAATGATGTAGGGTGTCCCGCTTGGATGGGGGGGTTGGATTAGATGACCTACAAGGTCCCTTCCAACTCTGATTATCTGTATATCAGTAGATGCACACATTGAATCCAATTAAGAGGAACTGTTACCAAATAACAGTTCTAATCACCAGAATTATTGGCAGACATTTGGATTAAGGAATAATAAAGAAATTCTGCCCAAACTACAAGTGGGAGCAAGTTATATTTAACTTACAAGAGTTCTGACTATGATAGACATTAGTCAGAATTGAATGCCTAATTTGTTTCGTATACTGTATGAGATCTTGTAATTTGTTTATTTGAGTTTTGGCTTAGAATTGCTCAGTGACTTTGGACCATGCACTATTTGTCAATCTAACCTACCTAAAAGGATGGAATATAAATAATATAAATGAAGTAAAGTGGAAATTAAATAAATTAAATTTTAAAAAATGGCCTACATCATGGGGACTTGTATCTCTGTTGTTGTAAATAACAATGAAAGGAAAATTAAAACTAGTTATACATATTAAGTGTAATGTTTTGTCATCTAGAAAGAAAATAAACCTGCTTTGTGCTAATCAAGCTTCTGGGCTCACTTTAACTTTTTAAAATGTTGTTTTAATTAAAGTAATCTCAAACATTTTTTTATTTGTTTCAACAAATTGCTTCCTTTTTAGAGCTTGTTTAGTTTGATTCACATTGTATATTTAACTCCAGTATAACATTGGAGGATGACCTCATCAACTTTAATCTACTATTTTAAATTATGTGTATAAATGTTTACATTAATTTCTCACCCACTAAGATTGGCTGACAGGTGGGTCAAGGATAACAATAACAAAACAAATATTTTGCTTTCAACTTTATACAATTTAAGTATGTATCAATGAGTTAATCTGCCTATAGTCAATTGTAATTTTGCATGCATTAATGTGTTCAGTTGATTTTCTAAATTACAATAGTGTTTTATTTAAAAACAATAAGAATATATAGTTTCTTGTGCAACTTTTTCTGATACATGTTCTTATATTTAGTTTTCTCTATTGGTAGCATTCTCAGTTAACTTAAACATTTTGTTACAAAATTTGGAAAGATACATATTCTCAAGGATAGTTGTATTCCAATCTTCCAATATATATGTGACGTGTGTGTGCGTGTGCATGTGCATGTGTGTGTGTTCATGATACTGAATAAATATGAATGAGTGTACACACATACACATATATACACATGCACACGTGCACACATACACACACATGGTTTGTTTGTTTATATTTTTTTTATTTATTCAATTTCTATTGCTATCCAACTCAACCAAGTGATTCATGTTCATTAGGTCCTACAAGTCCAGCTTAGGGGCAGCCTTCTTGATGCACATTGGACTTCAGTTTATACTAATCTTAGTCAGCATGTTGTTGCTTTGTAACACATGATAATTTTAATCCAATTTACTTGGAGATTACAAGTTTAATGAAGATTTAACATAAAATGAGGTTTTTCCAACTTTAAAAAAAGCTGTTTGATTTCATTGCAGCTTGAACCATGAAGTTATTTTGATGGGTTACTAGACTGAATCTTTTCCAGATAATGTTATTGTTAAAAGCTAGCAACTTTGAAGATAATTTGTTTTTATTTGTTTTTTGTAAGTTTGTTAGCACATCAGAGAGAAACTGTTGGGAATATATTACTAAAAGAGACAATATAATAGCAGTGGACAAATACGTTTTCTCAGAAACAAAAGTGTTTGCAGGACCCTTAACTTTTGAGATGTTAACAGTTTAGATATACATATTAACCTGAATTTTCTGAAATTGTCTGGAATGTGGTGGAATCCCCTGAGTTAGGGCCAAATATGTCATCAAATCTGGAGATAACTTGAGAAATTGCATAAATAAACTAAGTCAATTGGAGTTTATGGTTTAGACTAAAACAGCAATATGAGCTGCAAATTGATAATTTTTCCACATATCACTGCAACTCTGCAGAGCGTAACCGATAAATTTACATTTTTTGGCCTTCAAATAATCTAGAATCATGTTGTTGAAAAGACCTGGCTCCAATAGAAGTATGATTGTTTAAACTCTTATGAGCCAATTGCATTTGTGTAATGTAATAAGTATATCCCTTCACAATTGTTTAGATGCATTTCCTGATCTAAGGCAAGCAATATTTTCTTTAATGATAGTTCAGCTAATTAGTCTGCAAAGGCAACCAACATTTAAAGCTGTGGAATGAATAAGAGCTTGCTTAATAAATTGCATCTTTTGTTCTCTCTTTGAAAGTTTTTTTCAATGTGATTATAGGGCAAGGCAGATCTACTTGAGCACTGTTAGAAAGCCAACCAGGCATTATTCTTATAATAGGTTAAGAAATAAACTTATTAAAATCCATTAATAAATCCAAATCTGGAAGAAATTAACTACTTTGGACAAAATGAATTCATAAAAATAAAAAGTAAATTGATAACATAGAAGTCTTTAAAAGTTCTTCAAAAGTAATCTAGGTATATTTAGAATAGAATAGAATGGAATACTTTATTGGCCAAGTGCGATTGGACACACAAGGAATTTGTCTTGGTGTAAATACTCTCAGTATACATAAAGAAAAGATACATTCGTTAAAAATCAAGAATCATAACGTACAACACTTAATGATAGTCATAGGGTACAATCAACAATCAAATCATACTAGGAAACAGTCAATATAAATCATAAGGATACAAGGGACAAAGTTACAGTCCTACAATCACAAGTGGGAGGAGATGGGTGACAAGGAGTGATGAGAAGATTAGCAGTAACAGTAGTGCAGATTAGCAGTAATAGTTGAACAGTGTTGAGGGAATTATTTGTTTAGCAGAGTGATGGCTTTCGGGAAAAAACTGTTCTTCTGTCTAGTTGTTCTGGTATGCAGTGCTCTATAGCGTCGTTTTGAGGGAAGAAGTTGAAACAGTTTATGTCCGGGATGTGAGGGGTCTGTAAATATTTTCACAGCCCTCTTTTTGACTCATGCAGTATACAGGTCCTCGATTGAAGGCAGGTGGGTAGTAATTGTTTTTTCTGCAGTCCTAATTATCCTCTGAAGTCTGTGTCTGTCCTGTTGGGTTGCAGAACAGATAGTTATAGAGGTGCAGATGATAGACTCAATAATTCCTCTGTAGAATTGTATCAGCAGCTCCTTGGGCAGTTTGAGCTTTCTGAGTTGGCGCAGAAAGAACATTTTTGTTGTGCTTTTTTGATGATATTTAAGAAACAAGAAACTAATAGATATTCTATATCAGAACTGTCAAACTCCTGGCCAGCAGGCTGGATGCATCATGGGCTGGCCATGCCCATGCCCAGGTTAGCAAAGGGGGAAAATGTCCTGATACGTCACGTGACACCACCGTGACAATTTGAGTTTTACAACCCTGTTCTATTTGTAACAGTGGAAGATAGCCATAATCCTTAAATATATATCTATAAACTTTAAATCTGGTAAAATATATTAAAGTAAAATATTGAAAATTAGGAATAAAAAATACCTATTTTATGAATTACAACTCCTGAAATGCACAAAATAAACATTTGCATAATTTCAACTAGTGTTTCTAGAATCTTTTTCTATACATAACAACTATGCCTAAGAGCTCCATGCTGTGAATCGTTTGGAAAAGATATAAATAAGAACTTTGGGTATAAACAGGAAGGAAATGATAAATAGACTTTGTGATTTCATTGATTTAAGTTCCCCCCCCCCCTCTATTTTCAAAAGTATTGAAAAGAGCCTCTCACAAACAAATTAATCAATAAAATAACATTAGAATTAAAACCATATTCAGAGTTTAGCAAGTTTTTATGGATCTGGAGACCTTGTAAAAGTTTTCATGGTGGCCTGGTATCTGTTAAAGCTGAAATATTATAATTATGAAATCTCATGAGTTTGGCATTATTGTGTGAGATCTAATGCAATTAAAAATAAAAAAAGAAAGAATCTTGATGATTGTATTGGATCTTTCTGTAATCAGTGGGCATTGAAATATATTTCCAACAAACATAACTTTTAATGAAAACCATTATTTTGCAAAAAGTGTCTTTGATTCTAATGAAAGATTATTAGAGAATTTTTCACAGCTTCTCAAAATTCTTAATCCTAGGCCACATAAGAAATGATCTCCTATGCTGCAGTCAATGAGTAATATTTTAGTATTTTTAAACCATAATATTTTATCTTTTATTATTACAATAAATTATATTAAAATACTTTCTTCTTGTGTCTTGCTGGAGATGGGCAGCAAAAGTCAGGCCTGAGGGTCAAAAGGTATGGCTTAGGCTTAGGTTCATTTTGATTGCTAAATTAATTTTTACCTTGGCTGCTGTTTTTTGTGTCTTGTTTTTCTATTCTTTCTGGTTTTTAAATTCTTTTGATATTGCTATCTGCCCCAAATCATGCATTTAAATAATAATAAATAGGCAATATAAAAACATTTTTTTAAAAAAATAAATGAATAAATCAGATGTAGTTTAATGTTGCTGGGCATGCAAGATATACTTTGACTATATTTAACCACATTCGAAACTTAATGCATAATTGTCAGTTGTACATTGTCAACCTGGCTTTACCAATATAAATAATAATAATAATAGTCTTCAGATTGCACACTGGATGAGATTCATACAAGTTGAAGTCTAATATAGTTTGATGGTGCCAGATTGGATAACTATTCATGCATCTTTGCTGTGCAGGTAATCCTCAATTTTAGGACTACAATTGGGATTGGAACGTCTGTTGCTAAGTGATGTGGCTATTAAGTTAGTCACAACCAATTTTACAAACAGAGAGAATTAACAAAGCTTTTTCATCGCAATCACTATGCAAATCATCCCAATCATTGAGCTATTCATATAATTGTTAAGTGAATTTGGCTTTCCCCAAAATGATTTATGACTTGGCCTATCATAAGGTACTTATTGTGCTCAGTGTTTGTTTTTTAAAGACAATTGCGTTTTTAACTTCAAATGTTTCTGAAAACATCCATATGCAGTTCCAGAGTTATATTTTAGCTAATCTTGGCCAAAATAAGTTGTTGTGTAGATAAAAAAAAGTGTATTATGTATGAATTATTTTTTCCTTTTTATAACGTGCATACTTATAATATGGGAGTTTAATAGCTTGGCTCTGTAACAAATGTAGTGAAGTTTTTGTGCTGCTTCTTTTTTCCTTTAGTAAATCTCAAAATGTATGACATGTTAGATTGTGAGACTGTTTGGAGGAAATATTAGATATGTGTTTCCTGGTAGAAGATAAAGACTATCAATCTGTTTGAAGGTAGCTAAATTCTGAGGCATAGCAATGTCTGAACATGATATACAGCTGTGCTTAGTTCCTACTGTGCATAAATTGTACATATTGCAATAAATTTCTAGAATTCAAGACTACAGATAATCCTAATTTAGCAACCACAATTGGGACTAGCAACTAGTTCCAATGGCTAAGCACTGCAATTGCTAAGTGAAAAATCACATGACCATGCCAGTTTTACAGTGTTACTCCCATTTCCATGGTTAAGCAAATCATTGAAATTGTTATACCAGACTTAATGTGATGGCAACATGCATTTTTACTTCCACAACCTCCATTAAATTTGTTTGTTGGAAGCTGGTTATTAAGCTCACAAATTTATTTATTTATTACTAATACTTATATACTGTCCTTCTCCTGAAGGAGTCAGGGTGGTGCACAGCCGATCATAACCCCAATACACTGTACAAAAATTAAAAACGAATTAAATAATTTAGGCTGTTTAAAATTTAAAAAACTTTACCCCTCCCCCATAAAATAGTTAAAACCCCAAATATTCGAAACCAATTAAAAACGAGAGACAAAATTAAAATCTTGTGTCAGCCTAGGCCAGCCTGCTCAAAGAGCCAAGTTTTTAACGCCCGTCTGAAGGCTCTCAGGTCCGTGTTGGTGCGTATCTCTGGGGGCAGACTATTCCAGAGGGTGGGGGCCCCCACAGAGAAGACCCTACTCCTGGGGGCCGCCAGATCGCACATAGAAGCCGACGGCACCCAGAGAAGGCCCTCCCTGTGGGAACGCACAGTTCTGTTGGAGATCACCGGCAGAACACGGTCCTGCAGATAACGTCGCCCAATGCCATGGATCGCTTTAAAGGTCAGAACCAGAACCTTAAAGCGAACCCGGAAAGCCACCGGCAACCAATGCAGCTCGCTCAGGAGAGGCGTCACATGGGAGCTTCGCGATGCCCCCATAATCACCCACGCGGCCGCATTTTGCACCAGTTGGAGTCTCCGGGTGCTCCCCACAGGGAGCCCCATGTAGAGAGCGTTACAGTAATCCAGGCGAGAACTGACAAGGGCATGAGTGACCGTGCGCAGGGCGTCCCGATCCAGGAAGGGCCGCAACTGGTAAATCAGGCGAACCTGATAAAACACCCCCCTGGAGACGGCCGCAATATGATGTTCTAAAGACAGCCGTGCATCCAGGAGGACACCCAGATTGCGAGCCCTCCCTGTAGGGGGCAGAATCTCTCCCCCAATAGCCAGCGAAGGTGTCAGCTGGCTATATCGGGGTGCCGGGAACCACAGCCACTCGGTCTTGGATGGGTTGAGTCAGAGCCTGTTCTCGCCCATCTAATTCCGCACGGCCTCCAGGCACCGGGACATAGCCTCCACAGCATCGTTGGGGTGGTCTGGGGTGAAGATGTATAACTGGGTGTCATCTGCGTACAGATGACACTGCACCCCAAGACCACAGATGATCTCGCCCAACGGCTTCACATAAATGTTGAACAAGAGAGGGGAGAGGACCGACCCCTGAGGCACCCCACAGATAAGGGGCCTAGAGGTGGACCTCTCCCCCCCGCCAACACAAATTGCGAGCGGTTGGAGAGGAAGGAGGAGAACCATCGCAGGACAGTTCCCCCAATCCCCAACCCCTCCAACCGCCGCAATAGGATACTATGGTCGATAGTATCAAAAGCCGCCGAGAGGTCTAACAGGACCAGGACAGAGGAAAACCCCCTGTCACGGGCCCTCCAGAGATCATTGACCAATGCGACCAATGCTGTTTCGGTACTATGCCCGGGCCTGAAGCCCAGTTGGAATGGATCGAGGTAAATCGCTTCCTCCAGGTACTGAGGGAGCTGACGTGCCACCACACTCTCAATAACCTTCGCTAAAAAAGGAAGGTTGGAGACTGGACGATAGTTATTTAAAACAGCCGGGTCCAGGGTAGGCTTCTTGAGGAGGGGCCGCCATCTTCAGGGCAGTAGGGAGCGACCCCTCTCTCAACGAAGCGTTGATAATCCCCTGGAGCCAGCCTCGTGTCACCTCCCTGGCGGTCGAAACCAACCAGGAGGGACACGGGTCCAACAAACATGTGGTGGTATTCAGCCCCCCCAGCAACCTGTCCACACCCTCGGCGGTCACAGGGTCAAACTCTTCCCAGATAATATTCTCAAGACCTGCCCCGGACACCTCCCCTGGGACCACCCAATTGGAGTCCAGCCCGTCCCAAATCTGAGCGATTTTGTCGTGCAAGAATCGGGAAAACTCTTCTGCCCTACCCTGCAAGAGGTCATCCCGCGCTCTCGGCTCGAGCAGGGAGCGGGTCACTCTAAACAGGGCGGCAGGCCGATTTTCTGCCGACGCAATAAGGGTGGAGAAATGCGAATGCTTCGCCGCCTCTATCGCCACAAGGTAGATCTTAATGTAGGACCTCACCTGTGTTCGGTCAGACTCAGTGCGGCTAGCCCTCCAAACACTCTCTAGACGTCTTTTCCGGCACTTCATCTCCCGTAGCTCCTCCGTAAACCACGGAGCCAAATGGGATCTGTGCCGAATCAGAGGTCGCAGAGGCACAACTCGGTCCAGAGCCCCAGCAGCCAACCTATCCCAGGTGGCCACCAGGTCTCCAGGCGAGTTGTGAGCCAGAGTCTCGGGAAATGGCCCAAGCTCCCTCTGGAACCGCTCAGGGTCCATCAGGCGCCTGGGGCGGAACCATCTACATGGCTCCGCTTCCCTGTGGTGGGTGATCATATGACTGTTGGGTGCTGCAATCCCTATAAATCAAAGTACTGATTTAAGAGATATTTTCCCCCAAATATCAACACTTTGAATGGTAATAAAACAAGACAGTTGGTAAGAGAGGACCATCTGTATGATAGCTGACGAATTCTGGGAGTTGCTGTAAGTTCAACACACTTGAGAATTCTTTTTTCAATGTCCCACATGGAATAATGATACCTTGCTTTCCTCATATGAAATGAAGGTGGTTAATGGTTTTAAAAATTGCAATTTCCTAGTTGCTTCCTACCCACCGTCTTAAGAATGCAAAATTATAATAAAGCCTATTTCCAAGCATATCTGTTATATTACTGGAGTTTTTATATTGCAATATTTGGGTGGCTAAATCAAATAAAAAATCAGAATTTTAAAGCATTTATATATTTGGCTATGACATGTTTTTTTTATGTTGCCCGTACTCTCTCCATTATAGCTCGAGCATAAGAAAAGTAATTCTCAGAAAAGCTGCCACTGCCTATTCCAAAGTTGAGAATCCATGGGTAGAACACTGATTATAATAGTGCAATCAGAGATTAGGGTAAATATCAAAACAACAATCATTCTCATCAGGATGTGATGAAAATCACTCTTCTGAATACGCCATTTACAGCTGAAAGGAATAGGATCCTTAAAATGCAAATTTGACCTTTGGAGAAACAGCTTCCTCATTCATTTATAATAGCAAACCCTGGACTAGAGTAACTTTAAGCTAAGTTGTTTTGTTTCAATTAAAATTATTTTATATCATAGTTAATAACCTAGCAATGATTTATTATATATGTCATTTAATAATTGCATAATAAAACTAATATTTATATTTAATCCATTTGTAGCACAAAAATAAATAATAGGATTTGAAAATTGGACCTAATTTTGATAAATGAAGTCAACACTTTCTTATTCCAGGTCTAATGCAGAGCTTAGAATGCATTGTACTAACATTCTGATCTCTATATTTTCATTCTCCATTATCCAATGCCACATATTCTCTTCCTTGTTGTCTTCTCTAGCACATCTCAGTGTTGTCTGCTGCATTGATTGCTGTTTCTCTGCTCTTCTTAAATGTCCTTCCACCAAATAGCTCCTTAATGTTTCATGTGCTTCAGTTTATTTTTTGTAACAAATTCTAAATTACTTTTTAATAGCTGAAATTTTATTCTAGGAAATGGCTAATTGTTTTCTTTTTTTCCTAGAACATTATTATAACTTCTGATCTGAATAATAAATAGAATACTTTGATTTTGTGAATTGGGCTTTGCAGACATGGCAGTAATTATATACAGCAGATTAAGGTGTTGTCTAAAGAACAGAAAATTGGAGGGAGGCATGATAGGATTTTAATAAGGCTACTACTCAGCCTTATTAAAGGCTAGGATGGACGCAATGGCTCAGTGGTTAAAGACACTGAGCATGTCCAGCTGACAGCCTTTGAGAGCCGAGTGCTGTGCAATGGAGTGAGCTCCCATTCCTGTTCTAGCTCCTGCTCACTTAGTAGTTCAAAGCCATGCAAATAGATTAATAGGTCCCATTTCGGTGGGAAGGTATGTGTTCCATGCACCTTTGGCATATAGCCATGCTGGCCACATGACCACAGAAAATTTCTTCAGACAATGCTGGCTTTCTTGGCCAAGGAACAAAGATGACACCACCCCCTAGAGGCAAACATAATTGGACAGGCAGGAAAACTTCTACCTTTATTTTTTACTATTCAGTATCTCTGACTAGTGGTATTTAAATAAGTCCCATGGAATTCCATTGTGACTATGAATGTAGAAACATGGACAATTTTTTATAATTAGCATAAAGGTTACTTGTAAAAAAAAACCCAGTAACTAGCTGATAATAGAGTGTTTGTTTTGTTGATAACCTGCATGTGGAAGCAGTTAACAAAATATCTTTAAAATCTTATGCCTTATCCTTATAGTGATATATTTCTGATATTTTGTAATACTATGGTGAAGCTAACTTGAAAGCTGTAGGTCAAGGTAGCCTCGACATACAACAATTCAATCAGCAACTACTGCAAGGCACTGAATGTAGGGGTTATGATCAATTTTTGGATTTATGTCCATCTAGCAGCCCCATGATCACGTGATTACAATCCGGTTGCTTAGCAACCTGTTCACACTTACGAGTGGTTGTTCAGTGACTTGTGATCATGTTGATAGCCAATTGCAAATTTCCTTGCCGAGTCCTCAGAAAGTAAATGAGGAAGCCATCAAAGAAAGTTGCAGGTTACTGTGGTAAATTTCCTTTATGCATATACTACCTTCACCCAGCCCATCAGTGTTCACCTGGCACCAGCCACTATCACACATTCTTCCCAACCACACAATGATTCTCATGAACCCTTGCACCAGTGCCTCATCTATCCTTCTTTACCTATGTGGCACCTCTTATGCACCCTCCCTAATCCATGCAGCATCTTTTGAACACCCTCTCATACCCTCTTGCACCCGATCCATGCTGTACTTCTCATGTATTCTTGCCCTTGTGCATCTTCCCCAACCTATGCTGCATTTTTCTGCAACCCTCACACCCTCATGCACCTTTTCCTGAATTTGTCTCAGGCCCTCACTCACCCTCACATGCCCTCTCTGCACTACATTGTGTCTCTTGCCTGCCTTCTTGTACCGTCCCCCATCCAGAAGCATCCATTTAACCTGTCTGCAGATCTAGGACTTGCAATCTCTTGCTGACATCCCCACTGATTTTGGTTGTGGGAAGGGCACAGGAAGTTGCCACACCTATGACTGATTCAGTTAATGATAGAATCCAGGACTTCAGGTATTTGTATTATGATTGCATCACGTACATTTGAGAACTGCTAAGCTAGCAATAGATTTTCTCAGTGACTCAATTTTCTATTTTTTTTTTAATTATGATGAGATATTTGGCTCCTGAATGTGCAGAATTTTGAAGGAATATTGACTCAGTATTACAAAAGTTTTGTGAATCCAAAATAAAAAATAGCCTTTTAGAGATTAAGTTTTGCAGAAATTTTCAGTAATAATGATGGATTTCTTGGAACAATTACTGGACATTATAATGTTAGTATTTGGATTACTAACTTTTTTCTTTTTCTCTTGTATCAGGTTACGTATTTGGGAAAAGTTTCTACAACAGGGATGCAGTTTTTGTCCGGTTGCACAGAAAAGCCAGTAATTGAATTGTGGAAGAAGCACACCCTTGCTAGAGAGGACATCTTTCCAGCTAATACGCTCCTAGAAATCCGTCCTTTCCAGGTTTGGCTTCATCATCTGGACCTCAAAGGAGAGGCCACTATCCACATGGATACCTTTCAGGTTGCTCGTATTGCTTACTGCACTGCTGATCACCATGTGAGCCCAAACATTTTTGCTTGGATATATCGGGAGATCAATGATGATTTGTCCTATCAGATGGACTGTCATGCTGTAGAATGTGAGAGCAAGCTAGAGGCCAAGAAGTTAGCTCATGCTATGATGGAGGCTTTTAAGAAAACTTTCCATAGCATGAAGAGTGATGGACGGATCCACAGGAATAGTTCCTCTGAAGAAATGTCTCAAGAATTAGAATCCGATGATGGCTGAATTTCAATTTTTTGATGGTTAAGCAACAGCAAAAATGGCCCTGGGAACATAAACATATATATAAAATGAATGAACATCCATTAAATTTGGGAATTATGAATTTCCAAAATTTGACTAATCACCTTTTTCATTTTTTTAAAAAAGCAATTCAGAAAATTTCATGAAAATATGCTTCTTTATTATAATTACGTAACATTGAAATCTGCTGCTGGATTTTTTTTAATGTGATAAAGCTTCTTGTTTAGTCATTTGTCCATTTCACCTTTCAAACTTATTTTAAGCTTTGGAATTCAAGTTTTTGTCTTAGGGTTTGTAAATTATTTCAGTTTTCTTCTTGAAATTCACTGAGCAGATTTAACAATGAGATCTTTCAGAATTTGTTGTTAACATATAATATGGTAGTAAGTAGAATCATCTTGTACAGATACAGAGAATACAATTTGAAGATCTACTGCTCTCTTTTTACCACTTCCTGGGCTGAAATTTCTGCCCGCAGTTTGAAAGCCTAACAATTAATCCACATTTCATGGTTTGAGTATTGACATATGCTTACTTTTACACATTATAATCATATTCTATATTTTATTTTATTCATTTAAGCTTTTAAAATGTATTTCCAGTCACATATTTCCCCCTTAGTGCCATTGTTTAAAAGATGAACTGCAGGGATGCCAAGTGAATGGTGGGACATCTGAATGTAAATTTCCTCTTTTATACCTTGTCCAATAAATCAGACCACTGCCTAAGGATGAACATCCTGAATATTAGTTGGGCTGTAATGTAAAGTCTACCTTGCTCCTGGCACAATCTTTAGTTTGGCAACTGTCTTATCACAAACAATCTACATTACCTTATTTACTTGTGCTCCAGGTTCAGTTTAAAGTAGCATATTAATCGTTAAGTATAACAATCTTTTAAGATCAGGTTTGGTGGAAGAAAGTTTGTTAATATTCTGCTAATATTTTTTAAAATATTAACATCCTGTTAATATTTCTTGAAATGTTTTCAACTCACAGATGAAAGGGTTCATAAGTATTTTTTAATGTTTTAAAGACAAAGTGCTGATTACTAATATATAGGTAATACTGCACTTTATACAGTCTTGTTAATAACTTGTGGTAAGTTAGGAGCACTGGGCACCTTACAGAAGCCTTAAAAGAAAGCAAATCAGAGCAGATAGCTATGGAAGACCTTTTCATTGTGTCTGAATATGCACCTGTATGTATGTATGTGTGGGTGTGTCTGTGTGTATGCAGTCAGTATTAGAGCATATAGATTTATCATGGGATATTGACATATTGAGGAGGAATTGCACCTTTAATAAATATGCTTATTGCTTTCCAATGTATGTAAAATATTCTGCAGCTTAAAGGCATTCATACTTTAATAAAAAAGGTGAAATTAAAAAGTAATAATTTCAGACTTCATGATTGTATGTGTATACTCTTAATTTACTAATTCTATGCATTAACTACAATCTGCATAATAATATATAATACTTGGCACCAAACTTTGAATTATGGATTCAGTACTAAATGGTATTATATACTTAATTATACTTAAAATTAAATTGTACTTTTATTCTGATGTATGTAGGCATTTTGCCTTTTCTGAAGGGATTTTCCTAATAGCGAGAACTTTCCATTAAGTTCTCATTATTAGCCATTCCAATCTCTATGAATTGAAAAGTTCTATGCTTTTTTTCTAAATAGGAGTTTAGAAATGTATAACTGTAAAACTCAACTTCAATAGTTTTTCCTAAGAATTCAGTTATATAAGCTTTATATTCATTCTTACTGAGAGTTATAAGATCTTCCCATTTGCCCTCTCTTTCTTAGAGTGAATTTTGGATTTATAATGAAAACCATAGGAATTATTTATTTGTAAGCTGCTTTAGCTTGAAGGACACAGTCTTCCAAGGTTTGGCTTCTTGTAAGAGAGAACTAAAACACACATACCCATGAAAAGTTCCTTTGTTCCAAACTTCTAGGAACACAGATATTGTGAATATATATTGACACTTGGCTCAGAGATTGATAGGATAGGTACAGGTTCGGTGATCGTGCACTTCGCATGTGCAGCTTTTCAAACACCAGCTGAGGCTTTGCCGTGCTAATCAACTGAGAGGATAAAGAACAGAAAAGTGCAGGGGCTGGTGGAAGGGCCTATCCTGCGCTTTTCTCTTTTCTCAGCTGATTGTCTGAGCTTTCTTTACTACAGGTTCTGATGAAACAGTAGTAATTTTTGCTACCGGTTCAGTTGAACTGAGTCAAACCGGTAGCATTTCACCACTGGATAGGAATGAGAGAAAATATTTTGTCCTCTTCATCTTCTCTATCCTTGAATCATTCAGAGGAAGAACATCAGCTTTCTTCTTTCTAAAATTTGGGGTTCCTATATGAAAAATCAATTCTTCTTGAATTTAGCTTACTCTAAATCAGCTCACTATCAAAAGAGATTAGGGTTTATTTATAATGCGGAAAGAACAAGAATTCATATAAAATGCATAAAAAAGAAAAAAACAACCCAACCCCTAAAGAATGCACTGTTGTCTTAGTAATAATTAACTTGTTACTCTCACTTCCTTTTGAAAGTGTTTCCATCAGTCTTCATACATTGTTATTAAGATATTTTAAAATATTGTCAAATCATGACACAGGTGAAATTATCTAATCCTTTTTATTCAAGCACTAACTATTCAGATTCGAAGAAAATGAAAATGATACTCAAATATGATCCGTGTTTTTGATATTCGTAATGTGGGATTGGCATATTAACACCATTCTTGTTTCTCCTCTCCAACCACTTCGTTATGCATATAGAGTGGCCATGTTCCAGTGCATGCATCCAATTTGGTCTACAGTAGCCAAGTATTATCACGAAGATAAACTCTTCAACAGTGTTGTTATACCAACTGCAATATATGCTTGCGAAACATAGAAGTGTACAACCAACATGATTAAATGGTTAAATGTTTTCCAACAACACTGGTTGAGAAGAATGCTCTGCATCTCATATTGTGACTACATCACCAATGAAAAGGTACTACAAAGATCAGGAACTGTGAATTAATATTGAATGTGGGTTGTTGGCCATATCTTACGTATGCCTAAAGATCCAAAAATTGCACTACATTGGATACCTCCTGGAGGAAAGAGGAAACAGGGTTGGCACTGGAAAACTTGGACCCAAACACTTAAGGAAGATCTTAAGATTATTAATGCCCCTTGGGATGATGCCGAAGATGCTATAAATGATAGAAGCTGTTGGAATGCTCTGCGTAGGACCTAATGATGATAATGATAATGAATGTGGGATTTAACTATGATATTGGAAATCTCTAGCTCTTTCTCCAACCAATATGGGCCATGAATACAGTTCCAGAGAACTATAATTCAGCAACATTTTAATTACCTTATCTACACTTTTTCCAATTACATGTCCCACTCTTTACCTATTATAAGTAATGCAACTGCATATGAGCACTATTAAAGTCTTCTGTTGTATCCAAACACAACAGAGTGATGTGAGCAATCCTTCAAGTTATGATGTTTCCTAATCCTACTGCCCTAGATTTAAACCAGAGGCCTTTTAAACATTCATAACCAATGCTTTCAAATAATCATATTAAAACTGAGAAACTTGTCTTCAGTTGGTTTGTAAATTATCTGTATTTGTTCATGAAATGGCACAGCATATATGACATGTGGACAATGTGAACCGGATTAATAGTCAAGAACTATGCTGCAAAACAGCAAATTTGTAAAAGCTATCTTGGCCAGAATTGTTAGAAACGTTTCCAATGAGTCTGGCATTTCATTGTTCATTTCCAAGTCAGTGCAAGGAGAAAAAAAACTCTAAACATTATCAGCTTTATGATCTTCCTGTTTTTGAAATCAGAAGTGTCCAGGCCCCAAGGCTACTAACATTATCATTTCACAGATGTTTTCCCCACAAAGATATATTTATAAATGATACAATTCTTTTTACTAGTCCTAATTTTTCATATTTTTTTCAAAATTGTTTCAGCTAAGCCACTCAGAAAAAAACTGTAACTGCTCCCTGGCTATAATCTAACTTTCATCTTCCCTTTCAGGAATAGCATTATTTATTCTATTTCAAATATAATACCATGTTTCTCATAAAATAAGGCCGAGTCTTATTTTTTTTTGAGCCCCCCAAAAATGGCTAGGGCGTCTTTTCAGGGTAAATTAATTTCTCCCCCCCACCGGGTCAGCGGGTGGGCGGCAGCGGTGTGGATATTGGCCTTGGCAGGGCACTTTAAATTGCAAGACCTTCGGCATCCATCATTGCTACTTCTTCCGCCGCTCTTGCTTTTCCTTTGCATTCCTCCACCGGCAGTGTTTCAGCTGCTTCTCAGGCGGGGGAGCTGCCTCTGTGGCTTCCACAGTTCCTGCAGGCACAAGAACAGCAGCAGCACCAGCGGGAACTGTGGAAGCCACAGAGGTGGCTCCCCCACCCGAGAAGCAGCTGAAATGCTTCTACGGTTCCACCGGTGCTGCCGCTGTTCTCGCTCTGGCAGGAACTGTGGAAGCCACAGAGGTGGCTCCCCCGCCCAAGAAGCAGCAGAAATGCTTCCATGGTTCTGCCGGCACTGCCGCTGTCCTTGCGCTGGCAGGAACTGTTGAGGCCACAGAGGCAGCTCCCCTGCCCGAGAAGCAGCAGAAACACTTCCACAGTTCCTGCCAGTGCTGCTGCTGTTCTCTCGCTAACGCCAGCAGGAACTGTGGAAGCCATGGAGGCAGCTCCCCTGCCCGAGAAGCGGTTGAAACGCTGCCGGTGGAGGAATGCGAAGGAAAAGCAAGAGCAGCAGCAGGCGCCGAAGGTCTCATGATTTAAAGTGCCCTGCCAAGGCCAACATCCACACCACCGCCACCCACCTGCTGACCCGGCCTGCAACCAGCACCATACCTGTGTCTGCAGCAAAGGCGCTTGGCAAGGGTAGGAAGCAGTCCACGCTCAGCCATGATTGGGGCTGGTGACGAGGCATGGTTGCCAGCAGAACACTGTTAAAGGTAAGTTCCCCCCTCCCCTCCCCTCCAATTTTGCATGTTTTAAACTAGGCCTAAATTTGGGGGGAGGGGCTTAATTTCATTTAATTTAATTTCATGCCTAAAAAACAAGCTGGGTCTTCCTATTGGGGAGAGGCATATTGTTGGAGAAACACGGTATTAGAGTCTATAAGCTCCCCAGACAAATCTGGTTTTACCTAATGTCCTTTAGATGACATAGACTTCTGTCCTCTCTTTACTTGATAAACCATGGCCAGAGTTACTGGTTGGGTGGCATAAAATTTAATTATTAATAATAATGATGTCTGGATGATGGAAGTTACAATCCTACAGAGAGACTGTTGGATTAACAAATACTACTATTGGAATGAGGTACATTTCTTGTTACCACAAGTACTATATATATATAAAATCAAAGGAAGCTCTAGTCTATATTAATTTTAATAACTTTGTTCTTATATATGTCAACTGAGTCATATGCTTCTGAGTTCATTTGAGCTCAACAGATATAAAAATGCCACATATTTACCTGGAATATCTTTGGGGTTTAAACTATCTGGATAGGAGATATTCCCTATTTGCATATTTATTTATTTGAATTATTACCCCAACATACATTTTAATGGCAGTTTAAAAATAAATGTAAGTATTTCAATATAATCCAAAAGTGGAAAGCAGAAGCTAAAAGAGTTCAAAAAGCAATCTAAAGCCCATGCTCCTAGGATATAAAGACTGGGAAAAAATCATTCACAGTTTCAAGTTTCTAGTATGTGTATTTGTTTTCAAAAAGTAATACCAAACAGTGATTTCTTTTGAAATAAAAACACCTGAATTTAGAGCAGCTTTTGTTTCATGTTTAAATGGAACTTAAATGGTACTGCATCCAGTTTTGGTCACCACAGTATAAAAAAGTTGTTGAGACTCTAGAAAAAGTACAGAGAAGAGCAACCAGGATGATTAAGGGACTGGAGGCTAAAACATACAATGAACAGTTGCAGGAACTGGGCTTGGCTAGTCTAGTAAAGAGAAGGACCAGGGGAGACATGATAGTGGTCTTCCAATACTCGAGGGGCTGCCACAGAGAAGAGGGGGTCAAACTATTTTCTAAAGTGCCTGTAGGCCAACAAGGAATAATGGATGGAAACTGAACAAGGAGAGATTTAACCTGGAAATAAGGAGAAACTTTCTGACAGTGAGAACAATCAACCAATGGAACAGCTTGCCCTCGGAAGTTGTGGGAGCGCCATCACTTGAGACTTTCAAGAAGAGATTGGACTGCCATTTGTCAGAAATGATGTAGGGTCTCCTGCTTGGGCGGTGGGTTGGACTAGATGACCTACAAGGTCCTTTCCAACTCTGATTATCTGTTAATATGTTAATCTATAATTTAAACGAATGGTATAATTCCAAACGTGAGCAGATATACTCGGTAAAATGTTCCACTGGATTACAAAACATTTGCTGATCTATGAACTTCTTCAGAATTAGGATAGTAAATTACATTTAAATAAGGCTGATGGATGTGCATAATATTTATGAAATATTTAAAAAATCTCTTCATGTTAGATTGTTTTTCTCATATTTCTTTAATAAATATTTCCTACAGAAAATTCCAGATAGATTTTGATAGCTATTTTACTATCACAAAAGTCCAATGATTGTCTCTTCTACAACAACCATTCTAGATAGATGTAAACAGCAAGACTTCAAATGGATATGAGGAAAAGAGAAACATTTGATAAATATTAACATAAGCACTTTCACTACTGTATTTCCCAATATAAAAATGTAATTGTCAATAGCTCTTCAAGGTTTTTAGATTATCTTGTTCTGTTGGGGATAATGTTAAGTACAATTATAATGTGGCTACTTAAATGCCACTTTTATTTCTTTTGTCTTCTGGAATATGCTAATAATTTTTATAAAATTAAGAAAAAAATCACCATAAATCACAATTTTTCATTATCCTTTTGCAAATTCAAATACATAAATTCATAATATATTTCAGTCAACATATTTTAAACAAAGTTGAGCTGCAGCTCTGATTTCATGGTTGGTTGTTGATTCCAGATTTTGTCTACTCACCATAATATATCACATTCCCCAGAATTTTAGAATAACAATCTTTTGGCATGGCCAGAGCATATTTTCTTTCAAATGTACTTTAGTATGGAACCATTTGTGCTTCAAAATTTATACACTCAAGTACTTCTTCGATTTCCAAATGTGTGTGGTTTAATTATGGTTTACTGTTCTTTGCTTTCTTATTAGCTTCATTCCCCCACCTCCAATTTCTCAAGCTGTTGTCAGTTTATCTGAGAAATATCCAAGAACATTGGATTTCATTGCCAATTCTTTCCACCATTCTGTATTTTTCTCAAAACAAGCCTATGGTTTGGAATATATACCAGCAAAAGGCAAAGGAAGGTGACCAGCTACATTCATAAAGACTGAACAGAACAAGCGTGGATGTGTTTGGGTACTTGTATTTCAGTGATTTGGTCAAGGGGCACTGCAGTCTCTTGTATCCCCGTGTTTGAAACTAATATACTCTTTAATCTCCAAAATGAGTTCTTTCCAAATGAGACATTTGGGGAAAGGTGGGAAAATTGGCAAGGAGCAAGTGTATTATAGCCTGAGCAGTTGTCAGAAATGTATTGCTAATTTGTTAACTAGTTAAACAAACAAGGAAAATTCTGTGGGAATATGTGCGTGAGAGAGAGTGAGTGTATGTGTGTAGGCATTTTATACATGTATATATAAAGTTTCACACCATACAAAATGACTATATTTTAGCTACTTATCTTCTATAAGCAACTTGTTCATAAGTTGAAAGTAAAATTAGGTCTTCTGTCTACTGAGCAACAATTCTCTTTCTTGAAAATTTATCTTTCTAGAACTGAAGAAATAATTCATTACAAATATGAGGGTTATGGACAACCATACCCAATGTTCAGTCATAAGTTTCCATGTAGTGGCTAAAGAGTTGAAAATAATATGGGTATCTGAAACTATTAAAACATGTCTCAATGTATTGTAGGTAATTATTTCTCCTCAGAATGTATGAATTTTAGGACTTCACAAAAATATTTGAATGAAACATCATTCTCATTGCATCTCTAACAACTTTTTTTCTGTACAGACTTAATAACATTCAATGAACCTGAAATACTATTTTTAGGTTGAGTTGGTTCAATATCTGTAGAATTTATAATTATACTCTATAGATATCGTGTTTCTCATAAAATAAGGCCGGGTCTTATTTTTTTTTTTGAGCCCCCAAAAAACGGCTAGGACGTCTTTTCGGGGGTGACTTAATTTCCTCACCCACGCGCACCCCAACCTAGAACGCCCCATGTGCACTCACCTCTCCACGAGGCCACTTCTATCGGCTGATGGAAGTTCCCTGAAGGCAGATCATCAGCTGCTTCTATCGGCCAGTAGAAACGGCCTCGTGGAGAGGTAAGTGTGCATGGGGCGCTCTAGGTGGGGATGCGTGTAGGGGAGGAAATTAAGGTATTGTGGAAAGGTGAGTGCGCATGGGGCGCTCTAGGTGGGGTGCACATGGGGGAGGAAATCTATTGGCCAGTAGAAGCGGCCTCTGGGCTAGTGCCCACACGCACTCTTCTCGCCACAAAGTCATTTCTATCGGCTGATGGAAGCTCCCCAAAGGCATAATCACCAGCTGCTTCGGGACAAGGCATGGCTGCCCACGGGGCGCTCCTGAGAGGCAGAGTTACCAGCCGCTTCTATCAGCCAGTAGAAGCGGCCTCTGGGCGAGTGCCCCACACATACTTCCCTCACCACGAAGCCGCTTCTACTGGCTGATAGAAGTGGCTGATGACTCTGCCTTTGGGAAGCTTCCATCAGCTGTTAGAAACAGCTTCATGGCAAAGGGGAGTGTGCGTGGGGAGCTCACCCCGAGGCCGCTTCTACCGGCTGATAGAAGCAGCTGGTGATTTTGCCTTTGGAGAGCTTTCATTGGCTGATAGAAATGGCTTTGTGGCGAGGGGAGTGCGTGTGGGGTGCTCCTGTCAGGAGCGTTCCATGGGCAGCCACACCTCACTCCAAAGCTCCTGGTGCCTCTGCCTTTGGTGAGCTTACATCGGCTGATAGAAACGGCTTTGTGGCAAGGGGAGTGTGCGTGGAACACTGTCAGGAACGCTCTGCGGGCAGCCACGCCTCACCCCGAAGCAGCTGGTGATTCTGCCTTTGGGGACCTTCCATTGGCCAATAGAAATGGCTTCATGATGAGAGGAGTGCGCGTGTGCACACGCTCCGAGGCTGCTTCTACCGGCCGATAGAAGTGGCTGGAGACTCTGCCTTCGGGGAGTTTCTATCAGCCGATGTTCTATCGGTAGTAGATTGGGGTATTCTAGCCTAGGCTACCTGCAGGGCGCTCCTAAAGGCAAATTTTCTCCCCCCTTTCCCCCCCATTTCTCTTCACCTTGTGTCGTTTTAACGAATGATGTGAGAAATGGCGGGGAAGCACATGGATTAAATAGGCCTAAATTTTTTGGGGGGGGCCTTAGTTTCACCTCATACCTAGAAATCATGCTGGGCCTTCCTATTGGTGGAGGCCGTATTGTTGGAGAAACACGGTACAAACTTTAAGACAGTCTTCTAATGGGAAGCTCCAGTATTTATTCTATTGTTTTAAAAAAAGGAATATAGAATTGATGGATATAATATTAGATTTATTGTGGACTTTAGTTACTTATGATCTGATGCTGCTTCTAATAATTTAAGACTCTGAAAATGGAAGTGCAGCCAATCCAAATTGAAACTACCTTAAGTTGCAAATTGGGTTGGCTGCACTTCCATTTTTAGAGTCTTAAATTATTAGAAGCAGTATCATATCTTAAGAGGCTAAAATCCCACAATTAATCTAATACTATATAAAGCATTTATCTATTAAAATGTTTATACTAACAGGAGTCAAAATTTGTGATATTTTAATGGTATTGCATAAAATAAAATGTCTGAATTAGGAATGACATAAAATAAATGGATCACATTGATCCAATATAAATCCTTTTCACAGATTGAAGCATTTAAATAAGCTCTTCTGCTGAGCCCTGTCAATAATTGAAATTCTTATTAGCATGATAATGGACATTTATGGAAGTCAAAAGCATGAAACAACCTTAGTCAGTATGAAGTTCTATTTTAACAAATAAACAGATAACAGATAATCAGAGTTGGAAGAACCTTGTAGGTCATCTAGTCCAAACTCCCACCCACCCAATATAGATTAAAATAATCTATATTTAAATAGAGTGAACACTATTAGAAATTAACCTTGGAAAGACTATCCTGATTCACAGAAAGTTTACTGACTTATGATAGTTCTCCATTGTAGGTAAATAGATGTGATAGAATGTGTACTTGAAGAAGCAGCGTGTGTGGTTTTTGGTAACACAGTTTTCCTAGAAAGGGCCAGATTAAGTGACTGTGTTCAGTCCCAAGATAGATGGGGGAGGGGGAAATAATTTAGTTTTGAGGTCTAGGAGTGTGAATTGTGGCACTTTAGTCATTTTTACCAAAGAGTAAAGGGTAAATTAGTTTTATGTGTTGCTCAATGCACAAATCCATAGGTACATATAATCTCTGTTCTATTTCCTTTATAGCTTCAACTATATCATGCCAATACTATTTCAATGGACTGACTATTGAATTCATTATATATTAACTTTTTTAAAATGCAGAACTGTATTGCTATAGTTGGCCTGCTGTCTAATCAGAGAAGCTTATTTTTGACAGTCAGTAAACATTTTATTTATAACTAGTTTCATATTACCTTTGGATCTAGTTGCATGCTGTAATACCTGGCACCTGGAAAATATGATAGTTGATTGTAGTGTCATTGGAGAAGATTATGATCAGTGGTGGGATTCAAATTACCGGTTCTGTGGGTGTGGCTTGGTGGGCATGGCAGGGGAAGGATACTGTAAAATCTCCAGTCAGAGGTGATATTTGCCAGTTCTCCAAACTACTCAAAATTTCTGCTATCAGTTCTCCAGAACTGCTGAATACCACCTCTGATTATGATACCTGAAAAAAATCAAGAATGCTGAGAGAAGACAAGGTGTAAGATACAATTAGTGATAATAGCAAGTTTAGAAGAACTCAAACTGAATTATAAAATATTAAGCTCTAATGAAATAATACATATCAATGCAGAGAATAGAACATATGAAGAGGCATTTTTCTCCTGAAGTATGATGCAATCATTTATCCAAAGTTTCAGTGCTAAAGTTTTAAAATCTAGTTTCTGATAATTCATCATTCTCTATATGGTTTGCAGATTGTAAACATTAACAAATAAACCCATTATTCTACTACATTAATTTTTAAAACTATAGATTCCCAAATTTGTTTAAAGCTTTACAAACTTTTTTTAAAATTTAACTACGTTTCTGATCACTAATAAGTTCAGGTTACTAACACAAACTAGATGATTAATACTTTTCTTGTTCTTTTCCAATTTCCTATTTCTGATTCAAGCAAGAAGCTTTCTAAAAAAAAATATGCAATAAATAATGTGTATGTGTGATTGGGAAGGCTTGTTCTGCTTTTGAAATTTGGCATTTTGTTTAATGAAGTTATTGATTAGATGCTTTAAATATTATGTATTATTAAATCAATTTTGATATTGTTTAATTTATTTTTAAAATATTTTGAAATAGTTGATTGTGTTAAAATTGTATGAGTGGCAAAATAATTTTGTGTGATCTCTGGATGCTTTCTATTTTTTTTGTTGGTAAATACTTTTAGAATATTAATATTACTGGTAATTTAAAATATTAGTATTCTAATTTAGAATATTAGAATATTATTATAGCCAACTTTTGAATAGATTTTGACTGTGTGCTGTTAATGGAAACAGCACATAATCAAAATAGAGGTACAAGTAAAGGTAGAATAGAAGTAAAAATAAAACTAGACAGAAAACTTTGTAAAACACACTGACTACACTCAAATGAGGAACATTTTCTCCTCATATATGCTTAGTACTATTACCAATACTTTATTGATTAGCCATAGACCATATCAGAATGCAAAATACAGAACAATAGTAACATATGCTACAAATAAAGTAAAGGGAAGACATAAAATCATATAATCCTGTGTCACCCCACGATTTATGCCAATCAGATCCACAATTGTATTGTATTCTGAGGAAAAATGACCATTGGTATATAATATTGGGCTTCTCTCACTGCAAATGTAGAATGCTATTGAAACATTCATTTTATGTGCATCTGAGATACCAATCTCTCTCTTCTAAAACAATTCACATTCAAATAATTATATGTGCTGTCTTCTATCCCTCAAACCTTGCTCAAGTAAATACCTCTAAGATGCTTAGCCAATTTAGTCTGTTCTATTATAGGCAATTTGAGGAATCAGTTTCCACATCATTGGTTTTTCACCAATAATTGCATAGTATGCCTGAGTTTAGGCAGAGAACAAAGGGGATGAATTCCCAATTTGGCTCTAAATGCAGCATCTGCAGTACTTTTATCTGCTAACAAATTACTTCTCAGATGCTGGAATTGTGTTTGCTTTAGTAATGATATATATTCTCCAAACTTCAACTCCATACAGAAGCATAGGGGTAACTTTTATTTTACACACCTTAATTATTGGGGCTAAGTAATCTAGTTAACAGTGATTTATTAATTTTAGAAATTAATTCATATGTGTCTTTGCTTGGAGTGAGCTCATCTAATAATGAGGGGGCCAAGATTCAGTATCAGGGAAGCCTTAACTTGTTCTATTGAGTCTCTATCTCAGGGGTATCAAACTGAAGGCCTGGGAGCCAGAACCAGCCCACAGGGTGCTTAGATCTGACTCGTAGGGCTGCCCTGAAATAGTAAAGCCTGGCCCGCAGTGCCTTTGCCAGAGAAAATGGCTCCCAAGCTCCATTTTTGGTTGTGATGGCCTCTGCCAGCAACATGGCCCTCTTGGGCTCTGTGTTTGCTGGCAGAAGATTGCAGGAGATAGTCACAGTCAAAAATGGAGCTTGGAAGCCTGTTTTTTCTGACAGAGTGGCCAGGCCACCACAGGTGTCCCCAACACAAGTGACATTGAACTGGCCACACCCACCTCAACCACGCCACTACTTCCCCCCGAGGTCAAACACAACCCTGATCCGACCCTCAATGAAATCAAGTTTGATACCCCTACTCTATCTAAAGCCACCTATAGCTGTGATGACATTTTTTTAAAAAAATGACCTTTGACTTCATTTATTAATACAGAGAATAATTGTGATAATAGGAGCTAAGACTTCTGAATAACCTATCCAACCCAAGATGTGAATATGAATCATATTGTCAGCAAATATCAAGTTGTTGCAATATGTGTTAAGCACCTTATGTATGTGTACTTCAGGATCCTTCATCAGTCCTAGTAAGTCAATATTACTTAGATCGAATAGTTTGAAATATTCACTTTTCTCTTACTCCTTTGTATTGATCTTGCTCATTATTGCTTCATTTGTTCCAAACTGCACCCTAAGCAGGTATTAGTACAAAGAATTTTGAACACTACTGGCAATCTGGGTT
Source organism: Bungarus multicinctus (assembly GCA_023653725.1). Taxonomy (NCBI): domain Eukaryota; kingdom Metazoa; phylum Chordata; class Lepidosauria; order Squamata; family Elapidae; genus Bungarus; species Bungarus multicinctus. The sequence continues at coordinate 34,214,160 of CM042844.1, forward strand.
CTGGGACAGTCAGTTTTCTCTATAATGTTTATCTGTTAAGTGTGTGAAATGTTGCACTAAAATCTGCACTAAAGTCAGAAAACAGTTGACTCTCTTTACTGATACAATGTATTGTATTATTCTTTAGTAATATAATGGTTCAAGACACAACAATTTGTCATAGTACACCGACTCTGTCAAAACCTAGATTGTTCTTCTGCAGTTCTCAATATTTCATATATTTTTCCATTGATATCTATATTTCAATATACTGCCTTTCCTATAATTTCATTCTTTATATTATTTTCTTTAGTGAAGAATGAAAATAGTTTTTTTCAATCAGTTCCTTTCTGATTGCATATTTAAATATTTATGATGAAAGAACAAACATATATTTACTAGAATTGCTTGAGAAATTTCTCCATAATCTGAAGATTAATAAGGGTTAGATATTTCACGGTCTCCTGCGGATGCTTCACAATTTTCAGTTCTTTGCTTTAAATGCTTGGTCTTGCTGGAAAGAAATGTCATTCACCATCATATGGAATCCTTTTAAACATGTTGAAGGATATGACAAGGTGCTTCCAAACCATTTAATGTTGAATGTTAAAGATTGGCAGAAAGCATACATCAGTGCATTTATATAGTTATAAAATTTCTAAGGCACATAACTCCATAATGTAGATAATGCTAGATAATGTATATTAATATTAAAAATAGAAACAATATAACAAAAACGATAAACAATCATTTTTAGGAATAAAATAGGAATAAAATGAACAGTCTTATTCCCATTATGTTGTACAGATGAAATTTGTTCAGTCTTCTTGCTGAATTCATCTATTATCTAAAGGTTTTTTCTGTATTATTATCTCCACTTTCTCTCCCTCTCCCTCCCTCCCTCTCTTTCTCTCTAACTCTCTCTCTCTCTCACACACACACACACACTCAACACACACACACACACACACACACACTTATCTGGCAGGGTAATAATTATGTTTTAATATATAATGTGAGCCCTGTATTTGAGTTAATTAAATTATCAGGTTAAGTGTATCGTATGATTATACTTCAAGGTTTTTTTCCTCCCTCTGAAGCAAAAATAATAATAACATGATCTGGACTAATGAAGTGTGTTCCTCTTGATGTCATGTCTGAAATTTGCACTTAAAAAATAAAAACTCCTATTCAAAAGCACAGGCTTGACATCTTCATCCAAATCTAGACATAGCAAAAATATCAGGATTACGGCAAAAAATACAACCCCTCTATTTCCTATGCTGAGAATCTGATCTGGAAAAGATTCAAATAATTGGACTTTTTGACTAGATAAAACCTACTTGCCTTCATCAAACAGGTTATCTTGATACACTTCAGGCATCCAAAAAGATGAATCCACTTCTGTAGCAACATCTTGGCACTTAAATCAGCGTCCAAATAAATCAATATTCCAAGCAGTCATGAGACCTGGATAAAATTCAATGATTACTTTTATAAAGAAAGTGGATTTCAACAATATTTGGGTCCTTTCAAATTTATGTCATTGTAATTGATTACATTTCTGGGGGCTCAGGAAAGTATAAATGCCAGGAAATGCTGCTTTATGTATTTTTCCCCTTCCCAAAATGTTTTACCAGTGTCTATTTTAAATCACTGAAAATAAAATGTATCCTAAGAATAGAATAGAATACTTTATTGGCCAAGTGTGATTGGACACACAAGGAATTTGTCTTGGTGTAAGTCGGTGTCTTGTGTATCGTATTAGGTTTATTTGATCAAGAGCTTAGGCAAAATTACTTGGATATTTTGAGGGTAATTGAATTTATCTTACAAGAAAAGAAAATTGCCAATGCAAGGAAATTAATTAAAATAAGCAATTAATTCTGTTCCAAAGATAGACAAATGGTGTTTGAGCATATTGAGTTTTAAAAAGTTTAATTCCCAAAGAAGCAATAATTAAGTAAGAAACTATAAGAAATTATAAATAACTATATTAAACAAGACATAATTTTAGAATAGTTATAAAGGTTACATTTGTATGCAATTTGTCATAATGAAAGATTAGGTTTTTGTGAATTTTTATCCCTAATTGCATCTTTATATTGACTCTGGGTGTTTTATACTTAGTGGATAAAACAGAGCTATGCTTATGTTTCACTATATGCCTTTCCATTTTGTAGAAATGAAAAACCAGCTTTAAATACAGCATAATAAGCAATATCAACATATGCAAAACATTAAGTAGACTAATTACTTCAAAGCCTCACTGAAGTAAAAATATTGAGATCTTCCTTCAAAACACTTTGATTACCTGACAATCTTTTCAGTAGAAAGTTCTGAAATTTGGAGCCATTATCAGAATGAGCAATGTAGAAATCATTAGAAAATCATATTCTTATGTAACTTGGTGCCTTTCTACAGATAAATTTCTACTTAAAGCCTAAGCCTCTTTTCAGTCACCCTGATTCTATCCCAAATCAAAGGATTACAAAAAAGGATTAGAAAAAAATGTATGTAGCCAAATCAATACAAATTCACAGCTCTAGTAAATCTAGTAAAAGATCTAGTAAAAACATATAATCTATTAAGACATTTGTGTGTGTGTGTGTGTGTGCGCGCGCGCACGCACACACACACACACACACACACACACACACACACGCAGAGCCAGCTGGGTGACTTTAAGCTGGTCATACTCTGTTAACTCTAGGAAGGAGGCCTTGGCAAACTACTTATGAAATGTCTGTGGAGATTCTCAGTCATCCAGGTTATGGTTGTTTCAAAGATCCTTTTTTTTTCTTCCCAAGAGTCAACTGGCAATTGTTTTTCAAAGAAAAACAAGAAAGTCCAGTTGCCTCTTGAAAAAAAAAAAAGTACCTTTGGGATACTTGTGAAATGTTGCCAAGAAAAATGCAGTCCAGCAAGAGACTCCAAGAATCAATGCTGACTAGAAGACACAAAAGCAAAAGTCTATATAAGCCAATAACAAAATTGTTTAGAGTGAACCAACAAATCCAGTTAGTATTGAGTCAATCTGCATACTAATTATCTGCATACATTATTTAGTTTTTCTTTCTGTCTGATGTTGTAATGCAGTGTGACAGATGTTGAGTGTTCATTTTAAGCATCTAATCCATCATCAGAACAAATGTTATATCTTTTATATTAGATTCTGAGTGAATTTCTTTTGTGCTTGACAAAATTACAAAACTATTTGTGGCAACATATGCTGAACCACAGCTTTATTCATTACTTGCTAGAAACTCAAATGAAGAATTACAGGCTATTTTATTTATTCTTTATCCCTTGGCTTGCTTTTTTAAATTTTACTTTCAGTTAAAATATTTTAAGAGGCTACAGAGATAGTAAGATTAAAAATAATTAAACTTTACAAGTTATATTGTCCCAGACAGGAGGTTCTGTTCTAGGGGATCACAATTAAATTATTGCCTTCTTAATAAAAGGACCAAATAACTGGTTTCTGGGCTTAACATAACAGGGAAGGCAATTGACATGTTGCATTCCACTGTACATATGGGAACAATATTGCATGCTGTAATGAGAATTTAAAATATGCTGCTATTTAACCAGTGTCTTAAAACTCAATTGAAAATCTTGAAGTTTTTGAATATATGTAAAAATAGAACTATGCGTGGACTGCTCAACCTTATGTCCAGTTAGAGGTAAAAGTATCTTATGTCATCTTGTTCCTAATACTACAGCATAAAATGGGAAAACTTGGTCTATCTTCCCATTATTAAGATAAAAAATGAATGCACAATGGCATTTATATATTTTTGTTTTTGTTAATCTCATTTGGTTTGGAATAGGACAAACTTTTCAAGATCATTAGACATTATTAGGGCATGAAAAGTAGCAAATTTTGTAGAACAGAGTGGCACTGAAGACCTGGTTTTGCCAATGGGCCTGGGGAACCCAGAGAGGGATGGAACTCATCAGATGGCTAGTGTGACCCGCTGTTGTCGGAGTGGGGGAGTGGGAGTTGGTTTTTGTTTTGTTTTGTTCTATTTTTTGTTTTCCCAAATGTTGTTCTATTGTACTTTACTAATTTATTTGATTCTTTTTGTTAGTTCTTATTGTTTTTATTTTTATTTTTTGTTTTAAATATGATTTTACATTTTGTAAGTTGCCTTGAGTCACCATGGGGGAATAGGCGGGAATATAAATCAAATAAATAAATCTTGAAGTTCTCAGTAACTTCCTACAACAAAATTTCTACTTCTTTTTCATCTTTCATATCTTCAATTTTTCTGCTAACATACTTAACATTCTAATATAAACTCATGTCTCACCAGGACTACTGGGAAGGAAATGAAGAGTATAGGCTTACACAGACAAAATATAGTAATGAAATTGCTACAAACACCTATATTTGTAAGTTTACAAACAACTAATGAATTGATAACTTACAAAATGACTAAATGAATAAGGAATTTGTTGAATTGAAAAATGTTCTCCTTAAATATGTAAGGGAGAAAGAACGGGAAAAGCTTTGAAAGCAAAGGAACAAGAATTTAAGTTGTTATCCTATGGCTTTTAGGCAGTTGGTTTCTGATTTGAGGTGGAAATGACAACTCAAAATTAGGTTATTTTAAAAAAATTAAAGAAAAAAAGGAGGGAAACCCCATTGTTTACTTTGGCCCTCTTAGAGATTTGAATAACATAATATTTTATAGAAGGATTTTTCTGATTAATATTTAATATTCTACCTTTCCTCTACGAACTAAGTCGTGGAATTAGCATTATAGATAATCCTTCGCTGCTTGATGTTCTACTTTTTTAAAAAAAAAAGGAGGAGCATTTATAAACTGATGGCGATGTTAGTTGACTTCTATGCAAAGTAAAACCACACATTAAGCCACAATCCTGGCTTAGGTGGAAGTCAATGTGGAGGTATGGATTTGTTTAAGGAAGCCAAAGTCATTAAAGTAATATTGACAGTGGCAATGGTGAGAATGTGTGTACTTATCTGAAGCCCTCACCATATGAATGCTTGTGAATTATTAATGCTTGGGATTAATTGGGATGAAGAGTTGGCCTAGAGCTGTTTTCTCATGCATAGGACAGCATTTATACTACTGCTGAAATACTTATGAGTAAAAAATATTCTTTTTTATGCCCAAAGCTGAAAATGAAACCCCATCAACCATTTTTGAATAATTTTTTCCCTATATCAGAGGAATGTTGTTTATAGCAATTCATCAATTGCAGCCAATCTTTTTGCAATATCCAAATGCCTATAAATACAAAACTTTCATTAATACATTAAATACTGTCATGTATTCAAGTCATGATAACTTATCCCCATTTTAAAAAATCCTGAAATTTCCTAAAGAGATATGTAAAGTTAATAGTGTTCCCTATGTAATAGCTGATAATTTGAAGACCCTCGTTTCTCTATAAACCTATTTTTTTATCCTAAGTATTATGAAGCAGTGATGTTCAGTTCTTGCATTGATATATGTGGACTAATAATTAATTGAAGAAGCTAGGCTTGTTTTTTTTAAATTAATGCTCTAAAGAAAATTATTATCTTCATCTATTTCAGCATTTTACAATTCCTTAGGAAAAGGGGTGATTTCTTTTTGCCGACAAACAGATAATAAAAATTAAAGACAAATTTCAATATCAGCTTCTAATCATGATAATAGCTAAAACGGAAATAAAATTAGATAGGTAATTGGGGTAACCAATCATCTAAGATCCAGTCCAAGTGGGATTAGATTTGATAAATTGAATCAATATGGTTAAAAAGTCTACTGAATAATCAAACCAATTGAAGGTGCTTCCTTCAATCCAAAGAATTGAGCTAAACTGACAAGTCAGTTCAAAGCTTCAGTTCAAAGGAATCATTCTATTAAATCAGCTTAGAATCAAGGCTTTAATTAGAATTCTTTTCATAGCTCTAATACTCTTATTTAAACATCTATCTAAAATATCTGAAATGTTAACAAACTGTAGCCACAATGTTATAACTTTCTGGTTTTATCATGCAATATCAATTAATCCTGCTAACAACTTTCCATTTCTGCTAAAGGGGAATGAGATGTAATCTCTAGAAATAATTATACTGAATTCGTTAATTCATGCTTTGTAATGTCACTGAATAACTCAATATTCTAAATGAATTCTATATTTTATTATTCTAATATTCCATTCACATAGGAAATTTAAAATGCCTTCAGTAAAATCTAAAAATAATACTGATCAACATTGAACCAGAACATTATACATTTTACTACTGATGCTTCAGCTTAGTTCTCTTATAGTGGCTGCTACAACCAAAACTGATGTCAGATAGTTTTTAACACAATTAGTTAATAGTGTTAAAGATGCTATTTGTTCATTTAGATCCATGATAGTGAACCTATGGCACATGTGAGCCATTTGTGCAGGCCATTTGTGCGGGCCAAGTATGAACTTATGGCACGTGTGAGCCATTTGTGCGGGCACGTGAGCCCCAGTCAAAGTTACCTGCACTGCATATGCATGCACCTCCCAGCTGATTTTTGGGCTGTTTAAGGCTGTTTTCACCCTGCTGAAGTTTCATAGGAAGCCTCTACAGCCTCGGTAGGCTGAAAAACGGGCCTTTTGGAAATACTGGAAGTGCCTGTTTTCAGCCTTCGGAGGGCCTCTGGAGCTTGGGGGAGAATCATGATGGTAAGAACTTTATTTGGATTTCCTTAGAATAATGAAAATATTTTCTCTCACAAACATATTATTCTGAAAAACTCAGATATGTAAGAGCTTTTTCTGAGTACTTTGTTACTTGCTTTTCTTGGTGGTTGTCCTTTGTTTAGTTATTTACTTGACTGTATGGATAGCTCATATGATTAAAAAAACAGAGCCAAACAATCAGATGGACTGAAAGGGAATTCATGTCAGTTTGACTATGAATTCAGTTCCATCTATGATTCAGGATGGAAATAAAGCAGGATTACAGATTGCACTCGCTGGTCTGTTTATATTCAAGTAAATAAGAATATAACTTATTCAGAATTTCCATCTGTTCTGTACATGATGGTCTGCCCAGTAGCACTGTATGGTGTTGAGTTCTGGCCAACCATCAAAGTGTTGAGCACCCTTCATATGCCATGGTGATAGGCATGTTCCTTTAGTTATTAGGCATTTTCCATCTTAAATACATCAACAGTGCTGTAGTCTGGAAGCAGATGAGCATGCACCAATAACAAAGAAAATGTAGGAAAAATTTATCAAATGATACAGCCATGTTCTATGGATAGCATCCAACACCATTGTCTGTACTATCTATCATTTTATCACTGATGGCAAATGCCCATATGGAAGAACAAAGCAAAGGTCTCAGGACACAATTAATGCATTCATGAAAGTTATTCAGTTGGACCTTGGTGCTGGGTTTCTTGGTTTCTGGCAGAATGTTTCCAGAAAATCTTTTCACCCAAAATGCATATCAGTCTGTACAGGATCCTGGCAAAGATCAGCTCAACTCTAATATAAGTATGAACTATTTACATATAGTTGAAGTGAAAGGAATATACAAAAATGAGCAAAGTATTCATTTAATAAGTGTATATTTGATATTTATTTGATATTTGGATATCTATGAGGTTCTTTATCATCAGCAAATCAGCCACTGATTTGGCTTTTTTTTCACAGTATAACTGAGGAAGCTTATTGGCCTGAATCAGCCACTTAAAACTGATAGCCTAAACATCTTTAAGCATTTGGCTTCAGGCTTTTAAATGCTATCATTATGACAAGCAACAAGAATCAAACATATAGGTGTCTGGCTTGAGAGAGCTAGAGGCAACAGTTTCCCAAATCTGTGTCTCAGCATTTATCTTTTTGATGAGTTACTTTTCCCTAAACCCCTTGACAAGGATTTTGCCAACAGTAAATTGTTTGTTTTATAATTCCAGCAAAAGTATCAAGCCCAAAGCAAGCCTTCTGTTCATACAAAGGTGAGGGTGAATGGGCCAACAGTTTTGCCTTCCGGTCAAGCACTGAAAAACTAGTGTTATGACAATAACATATGATACTAACGTATGGCACTTACAGAAGCAGAGTTTTGCTCCCATGTGCCTTCGTGTAATTAGGAAATGTGAATACATAATTTGAGTTGGCCAACTTGGAGGAGATGGGAAATTAGCATGACCCCATCCCATATTTTCTTTAAAAAGCAGTTCATGAATCCAATTCTCAAGATACCTTCCTCTGTCTTTCATCCAATACTAAACTGGTTCCATAGAATCACTTGGAACAATCACATTCACTTGGAACAATCACATTCAAGCCAATCAAGGTCATATTGACAAGCCAATTTATTCTCTCTCCTTAGTACCCATCTCCCTTGACAATCTTGTTAGGTAAAACTGTTTTAGTTGTCAAAGAATGAAGTATCTCACCAGTATAAGTATAATATCTTACCAGAATATGTTTCCTGAAATGTTTAGCTATGTTTAGATTTTACTTCATTAAAAAAAGCAAGAAAACATTTCTGCTTTTTTTCTTCATATTACTTTAATAAGATAATGGAACTGAAACTAAATTGGTTTTTTTTTATTCTGGGATGTGACTTATTTATGACCCAGGTAGATGGATGTACAAGCTTACCTGATTGACAAAAAAATAAAAATATTTTTTTGGAAAAGCAGTCTATTCTTCACTAAAAATATACCCTCAGGCCTAGATCCTGATATACCAAACTAAAGATTTACAAAGTATTTGTCAGCTCTGTGAGGTTAAGACTAAAGCCTAAAAACTAACCAACATATGGGTCTAAAATCACTTTTATTAGATCAGGTATAGTAATAGCTTCTAGATTTTATTTGTTTAGTTTGAGAGCCAGTTTGGTATAATAGTTAAGCCATTGGGCTGGAAACTGTGAGAATGTTAGTTTAAGCACAAAGTCAGCTGAGTGATCTTGGACCAGTTATTTTCTTTCAGTCCTAGGAAGGAAGCAATGATAAACCACTTCTGAAAAACCTTGCCAAGAAAACTGCAGAGATTTGTCCAGGCAGTCTATGAGAATTGGACATGGTTGAACAGGGGAAAAAAAATCAAAGTATTGCTTTAAAACCATCAGCTAATATTGTTTACAATCTTCTGTGCTATCATTGCTAGACAAGTACTTAATCTAGAGAATACATTCCAGATGATTGCAGACTAATGCTTAATTTCCTTTCTCCATGGAACCTCTCTAAACCTCACATATCTAAAACTCTGGGAATAAATGCACATCCTTTAGTTTCTTGCAAAAAGCAAATGTTCTCTTCCTTCAATTTTTCATTATTAGGACCTAGCAAGATTGCAGGCAATGGAACATTTCTCAAGGGCAGGAAGTCTGAACTTCATCCTCTACCTGCAAATAACTCCCTGGAAAGGAACATCTATTCATTTTTACATTAAAGTAGCATTTTCTGATTTGGCCTATCCCAAATGGTGCTATCAAGCTTGCTTGTTTCCTATATGGCCATTCCTTTTACAATTTCACCAGTGGAGCAGTGAAAAGCTAAGGGCAATGAAAACATGGACATTCCAATAAACAATACAAAACCAGATCCAGTTGAGAAGAGTTTTGCCATATCAATCTTTCTAGGTCAAATTTTAAGAAAAACAGTAATCTTGCTCACCTCCCTCCCTCCCTCCCTCCCTCCCTCCCTTCCTTCCTTCCTTCCTTCCTTCCTTCCTTCCTTCCTTCCTTCCTTCCTAGGAAAGGTCAGAGGAATGGAACAAAATCCTACAATTAGGGTCAGAGGGAACTGGATATGTTTGGCCATGAGAAATGAAGACTAAACAGAGAAATAATGGTATCCTCCAAATTCCTGAAGAAATTTATGTAGAAGAAATCTGCAGCCTGTGTCAGAGTTCAGGACAAAGAACCATGCCTTATTTCAGATTCTGAACTGAATAAAGTTCAGATTCATTCAGATTCTGCCTGAATATTAAGGAGGGAAATGAAAGTAGTGACAATGGAATCAATTGCAGGGAAAGATTTCTTAAAGCAGTGACTGGACAGGCATTTCTCATAGATGCTTTAGTTAAGCAGCAGTTCAGCTTGGCCTAAATGAACACTATTTACTTTTAAAAACACCTATGCCAGGTATTCTTTCAAGTATCTCTGATAAAAGAAGTCAGAAGTACGATGCTTAAATAGTTTTGAGGATGGTCCATTGTCTGGTTCTGATGGTGACACAAAGACCATATGTATGGAAATCAGAAGACAGTCTTGCATTCACCATTGCAAGGTTTTTCTTGTTTCATTAATACAAACCATATGCAAATTTTAGTTACTATAGTTACCAGACTTAATCTAATTTGGTTATGACTTATTCTGAATGCTCATAGGTCACAGATCTTAATCTAAAAAATGCCACCCCAGAACTAGCAACTCCTATTCTAGATCTTGAGTCTTTGTTTTCTGAATGATAATACATTTACATTATCCCATCTTGCTGTTGGAAAGAGTGGAAAACATACTAATATGGAACTGACATATTTATTTCCTTTCCTGTTGCCATAAAGTTGATTTTCATGTGCTATTTTTTCTTAAGGAAAAAGATGTTTTGCTCTTCTTCATCAGTTGGGATTGGATGGTGAAGGAATGGAAGAATCATTTAATTTTGTTTATTTATTTATTTGATTTGTCAATCGCTTGCAAGATAATAGGTATAAGAATAAGCATGAGTAAGAATACAGGAAATAGGTACAAATAAATGGGGACAATTGGATGTTTCTGACAGGATAGTGGGGGGATAGAACGATCATATTCCCCCAATATCCTGTCTGAACCTATCCTTCCATCTATGCACCATCCAATCACAACTAGTGAAGCTTCTTGGATGGGAAGTGAAATGTTTTATTTGCCTCCTAAAGGAAAAACAGTCCAGTTGCTTTTTGAAAATGCATATTTGATACAACTGTGACCTGCATGATGGAGAATCTCCAAAGTCATTTCTCCAGTTGCCACTTTTTCTGCCAATTTCGACAACTTTAAGATTAAATAGTTCCTGGGCTGATAGCAGTGTCTTGAAAGTGAAATAATGCACAGCTATCTAGAACATTATGCCCAGAAATAAACAATATCTTATTGCACTTTTCAAATCAGTTATGCAATACTGAAAATTGGTTAGCTGCTTTTCTTTTCCTTCACAGAAATTTATTTGACTAAGTTAGTGAAAAGGAAGGTAGATCTTGAAAACTGAACACATAGTGGAATTATCTTAATTATTTTATGTAAAATTATTTCATTAAAACTATAGATATAAGCTAGGAATGACTACTATTCACAGATTTGTTAGTTAGAAATAGTTTTATTTACTTCCAAACATTAAATCACTGGCATCATTGAGTAATGCTGCTCAGCAATGCTAACTGGAATGTACAAAATATTTGGCAATATTTTCTTCAAAGCAGGAAATGGCATTTAACCAATGTACACATGAAGTAATTGTAGTTTTGCTGTCCTGAGGATTCAGGTTTAATGAATATCATGCGGCTGAAAAAAATGTGTTTTAAAACAGGCCTCGTTTACTTGCTTAATAACTAATAACTCTTGATGATCACCCAAGCTATGTATACAAAATATATTTTGACTGCCAGGATTTTGAACTGCTTAAAGATTTTCAAAACCCTTGCATGTAACTAGTAGCAAGTGGACATATCTGGTAAGCTTTAGTATTTTGAAAGGTTGACATAAAAGGATGAGGTCCAAGAACTACCCAGATTTATATGTGAGGTTTTAGTTATCCTTGCAGAATTATTTACTACTTTTCTACAGTCAAGTATTTTTAAGCTGTAAAGTTTGGTGTGAAAAATGTTTAGCTTGGTCAGACTGCTATTAGAAAAATGTTTTTTCTGAAGTATGTTTCATTCAATTCAACAAGGCTTACTCATTGCAGAAGTACATCATCACAAAAAACTTAAGGGCAGAGATGAGATACATCTTGCAAAAGCTGGAAAGGAATTGTTTGGCAGGCGATTGGCCAGTCTCATTAGGAGGGCGTTAAACTGGAACAGAAGGGGGAAGGTGGCAAAAGCCCAGAACCAAATATGCAGCCAAGAAAGCAGAATACAAAGAGAGGAGCAGGAGGCCAGGATAAGGATTCAGATTATTGGAGGACACTAAACAGAAATACCAGTAGGGGGTACTCAACTATTTCTACAATATTATGCCTAATATGGAAAATAAACAAGCACTAGAGATGCTAACTTAGAAAGCCAAATGCAGTGTGATAGGTAGCATTATAAGTTGGTGGGATGATACTCATGATAGGCAAACAGCCCTGGAAGGTTATAATGTATGTAAAAGAAATGGATCAATGGAGAGGACTGAGCCATTACATTGCATGCAAAAAAAAATCCTTGTACAGATATTCAGGAATCAGAACATGAAAATCCTGTTCAGTGTAATTAGGCAAGAATAAAAGGAAAGATAAACAAATGTGATACCCTTGTGAGAGTTTATTATAAATCTATAAACATCTGAATCTAAACCAAGATTCAGAGACCCAAAAAATTCTTGTCCTTTTCCCTGGTCACTTACCCGGAAAGAGAAGAAAGAACAAGGGATCTGGAGGTCAGAATTGGTTGAATAAGCTGAAGGTTACTGGCATCTGGGGAAAACTGATTATGTTATTCTTGAATGTCTGATATCCAGAGGAGGAGATAATAGTAGCCTCACCACTCTCTGATTTTAGCTCTGACTCTAACTATGGTTATGCAGGCTTTGAAGGGGTAAAAGGGATTTTGAAGTGTGCTTGCATTTAAAACCTGCTTTGTCTTTTCTATAATTGTTCTGCAGCTGCCAAAGGCAGCCATGTGGTCCTAGGTGAAAACTCTCCTGCTTTAAAGAGCTTCTGGCAGGAGCTAGGTGAGGGCTGCTGCAGGTTTCCAAACACATTTTTCTCTTTAAACCTGAAGTATTTCAAAATCCTATTGAAAACCAGTTTCTTTGAGGAATGGTCCATGTGAATACATGGAAGCTGCAACAATTCAAATGTGCTCAATTTGTCCTTATTAGAGATGTTAGAAATATTTCACATGTCAGCAATGGAAGTAGTTATATTCCTGGTTATAGACAGAACAAATTAGAGAAAGCTTGTTGATTCCCAGCCCATGTGCCAGATGCGTCATGCGCTGGCCATGTCCTTTCCCAGTTTAGCTAAGGGGGGGGGGTCCTGATATGTCATGTGATGCTGCTGTGAGTTTGACACCCTTGTTGTTGACTATACTGCTAAACTGATAGTTTGACTACCTCTATCATTCATATTTAAGCTAAGGTGAGATTTGGTTATGTCTTTCCACTGATTAGGCAAAGACAGTCAGAAATAGATTATTCTGCTCCTTGCTTTTATGAAACTTTGAGCAAAAACTCAGTGTGTATGTGTTCTGACCCAAATCCTTTTCCAATAAAACAAACACGAACCAAAGGGAACAGAAACCTTTTAATGATTCTTACGAAACCTTTTAATGATTCTTACGAAACCTTTTAATGATTCTTACGAAACCTTTTAATGATTCTTACGAAACCTTTTAATGATTCTTACAAATTAAAAGGCTACTGCAAATTAATTCACTTTGATAAGCACAAGCCTCGCCAAAACTGTGCGAGGCTGCCAAGAATAACAGATAAGGTTACCTAGAAATATTTTACAACACAAGAATCTTTAAATACCAACTAAGATACTGCAATGTTCCCAAGGCTCGAGTTTCAGAAGATCTTTGCTTCCTGCAAAGAACGTCCAATTCACAGCTGGCTTTTATGTTCTTGAAGGAAGTGCCATTACCTTGCAGCCTTACTGCCAAGTTGCCCATGCTGCTACAGCTACTTTTTCCTGTGAGCAGCCCTGTACACACACACACACACACACTTGTCAAGGCTTCTCGGGAACCTCCTCATCGCTGTTGCCAGCCCCCACAATATCTGAAGGCAGCAGTCCACTCTCTAATGGTCCTGGCCCCTCATCTGAGTCCTTGCTCTCCTCAGCTGTCTGCACCTGCTGCCGGCTAACCACAACAGTCTGCAAGAATTAAAACATCTGAAGCAGCCCAGCTAATTAAGTAACAGTACAAGATCATAGGCTTACTTAATCCATTGCTGATAACAACAGATAACACAACAGACTTCGTACTCTGAATTTCTCACCCCTCCTTTCTATTCAGTAAACTCATCTCCTGGCACTGATGGATGGCCTAGTCAAGGATCCGTATCAGAGATATTGCTTCACGATCCACCTCTCCCCAATAGCTTAATGCTTATGAAAGGGAGGAGAGGAGGACTTAACAGGACTTTATGCACAATGATTTTTATATTTTGAGCAATTTGTTAAGCATGGATTTTTTTTTGTTTCTGTGGATGACCATTGCCTGTTTAAGAACAGTGTTGAACATTTTTCAGACAGGAGGGATTCCACAGAACTATCATTAACAGAGCAAGAAGTAAGAGTTACAAGATGAGTTGTTTTTTTAAAAAACTCTCTCTGTATAATCTTTCATTCCTTCGTGTTTGGATTTCAAACTGAAAATTCTTTTAATTTATTGCTTGGTTGTTGTGATTGTAATGAACCAATTTCTCCCAGAGTTTATTTTGCAACATAAAAGGCAGACAGGCAGATAATATTCAGTTAAAATAATTGTTGGTTTTTGTTATGATATTTTCACCCCCCCTGCAAAGATCTGCAGAGCACCTAGGGCTGACCCAAAGTATTTGCTGTCTAGTGAAGAATACCATGGATTTCGTCATCAGGAAACAAAAATAATTTGTTGATTTCATTGGGTTAACATTCTTCTCTATGGCAGGGCTAGGATGAAGGAAAGGAGATAAAAAGAAATTCCAGGGTTCACCACCACCATTTATCACCACATATCAGGATCTGTCCACATGAAACAATTAACGCACATTTCGCATAATTTTAACACCAATTTTGAGCAAGTAGTAAATTAGAAAATGGGAAATTTAGCATTTTAGGAGAAAATGACTTTTCATCATAAAAACAGGATTAGGAATATGATTTATTACTTTTTATGCAATGTGTAATAACAGCATTGTTGGATTGTAGGAATATGATTTATGACTTTTTATGCAATGTATAATAACAGTGTTGTTGTGATGATGTGACTACATTCCTTCTGATTTCTGATCCTTTTAACTTGTTAGTTTTCTTCTTTTATCTATTTTTATCCTAATTTCTAACCCTTAGCCTTTATTTTTTACTTTACTAGCTGATGTAACTCTAGTTATAATTCTAATTTTGTTTTCAGTTTTATATTAAATACTTTTTCTTATCTCATTGGTAGGAAAGAAGAACAGAACATATTCCAAGTCTGATATTACAAGTCCATGGAAAATCCTAAAATAGATAGGAATAGCTAGATTTGGGGCCCAAATCTGATTATGTGTCAAGAGGCACAAATTACTCTTTTAAATAATCAGTTTGAACTGCTGGCAATCATACAAGCAGAGATGGTCCTGAGGAAGTAATTATGAATACTGGGATGTGTCTTCTCTTCCATTGCATGAAACTCCTGTGATAAATTAAGCAACAATTTATGCCGGTTGGCGGCCCCGAGGGTGCGGGCCTTCTCTGCGAGGGCTCCCTCCCTTTGGAACGATTTGCCCCCTAATTTAATTGTTTTAATTTGTTTTTAATTGTATATACTGTTTCTGTTTTAGTTGGCTGTACACCGCCCCGAGTCCCTTTTTTGGGAGAGGGGGCGGTATAGAAATTTAATAAATAAATAAACAAAAAGTTTTAAAAATAATAGGATACTGATTCTTTCAATAGCAGGTTCTTCCCAGACTGATCTCATGATAAATCAATGTTTAATTATCGTAGACACTGTCTCGCTAGTTTACTTGACTTCATGTATCAACAATATAGAATAGAATAGAATAGAATAGAATAGAATAGAATAAGATAGAGCTGGAAGGGACCTTGGAAGTCTTCTAGCCCCCTGTCAAGCAGGAAAACCTATACTATTTCAGATAAGTGTCTAGTCTCTTCTTAAAAACCTCCTGTGATGCAGTGTTTTCTGAAGGCAAGCTGTTCCATTGGTTAATTGTCCTCACTGTTAGGAAGTTTCTCCTTAATTCCAGGTTGCTTCTCTCTTCGATTAGTTTCCAACCATTATTTCTTGCCCTGCCCTCTGTTCCTTTGGAGAATAATTTGACTCCTCTTCTTTGTGGCAGCCCCCCAAATACTGGATTACTGCTATCATGTCACCCTTATTTTATCATGTCACCCTTCTTTTCTTTAGACAAGCTAAACCCAAAACCTGCACCCGTTCTTCATATGGTTTAGTCTCCAGGCTTATAATAATCTTAATTGCTCTTTTCTGAACATTTTTCCAAAGTCTCAACATCTTTTTTGTAATATGGTGAAAAACTGGTTATTAAGAAAGCCATCTTATTAGACAAAAGAAATCATATAATGTCTTCTAATAAATTGTCATTATATATCACAATCAATTTGAAAAATGCTTGTTATTTGAAACAAGTCTATGAATATTCTTAAATGGTACTTAAAACAAATAGTATTTTCCTTTAGTCTGTTGCTAACAAATCCCAAGTGGAATCTCCCAAGTGGAAATAAAGATCGCTGTACAGTAATGAGCAATATATCCAGAAAAAATCGGCATGGGTTTGTAACAAGACTTGTATTTCAGTAGTGTGTTGATTCAATAATTAATTATATGGCATTTTGTTAATTTCCCCAATTTTCAGAAGTTCCATGTTTTTCATGCTTGGATTGATTGATTGATTGATTGTATGGCATACAATGTAAGAGAAATCTATATATTCTAGGCATAAGATGCAGTCCTGACAATCTAAAATGTTAGTTATTTTTCCCACTGAATTGGTACCCATTTATCTACTCACAACATTGCATGCTTTCAAACTGTTGGGTAGGCAGGAACTGGGGAGCAAGCAACTGAAGGTCACTTTGTTTCACAGAACGAGACTTGAATTGTTGGGATACAAGCCATTTCTGGCTGGCAGTTACAGCATCATTAAGTGTCTCTACCACCAAGCCCCCCATGCTTCGGTAAGAAAATTTAGACATGTAAAGCCTGTGTAATATAAACATAAATGCAGAGCAAGATAAGGAGATGCTATGCTACTTTACATCTTCAGGGATTTGTCAGGTTAAGGTGTTTTCTCAGTGATTGCCAGGGTCCAGAGTATTCCATAGATAAATCACACAGAAGACAATATGCTTCAGGGTACAAGCTTTTTTATAGGACTGATGGTATTGGGCTTCTACAGTCCTACCGACTTGCTATCTGGGATGAAGCCCGACACGTTCTCTGGATCGGGGAGGGAGCGTCTGTTCCTGCACTTTCTGATCCGGATTGGGAAGGGAGTGTCTGTTCTTGCAGTTTCTGACCGGTTGTCTTGATAGAGGAATGTCTTCCGATCCTGCAGTTTCCATCCCGGCTGGACTAGTCTATCATGTATCAATACAGACATTGCACTGGGATGGGAATGGGAGAAGTTTAGCACTCCAATTCCTTATTTGTTGTAAAGAACAGGACATGAGGGTTCTTTGGGGGCGGGACTGGGGAGAATTATGGCAAGGATCAATAGAGCTGTTTAATTAGTTGCATTTAGATAGGCGGGGTGGCAGTGCGCAGGGCTAGTGGGGAGGGTGGATGTTAGCTACACAGGGTGGGGCTACATGATATATTGCGCTGATATATTGCAAATGATCTCAGCGCTGACTTTATTTGGAATGATCGTTGTTGCCGTGTTTGAAGGAAAACAAGCGCAAATAAATGTATCCATTCACAAACAACTGTGAGTAACATAGTTTATTGCTAGCATTCCTACTAAAATAAATGGATTCTTCCTTTTTTTCAAGCATAAATAGTTGCCACACAGTCCTTCCTAAATTTTGATTGAGGATTTGAAAGCTGAAATCCCATTTTAATCAAAGTAGAAGAAACCTCAAAATAAGAAGAAGGTTGTGCTAGTTGATTCAGTGGAGAATTACAGTGTAGGAAACTAAAAGTCATTAGTTATGAATACTGAAGTACATTTTTGCTATTCTTTCTGTAAACTGTGGAATGAATGATTCAAAACCACCTGTTAAATCTGGAGTAATTACTAGGAATAGGGTGATAATGTTCCTAAGGAAAAAGAAATGATCAAGTAAGTCAGAAACTCTGTAACGGATGGATAAGGAAATTAAAATGCAAAGTGAAGGAAGCAGAGTTTTGGACGAAAGTATCAGTTCTTTTTAAGAGAAAGGATTGATGAATGAAGTATTCCTACTATTATTAGAAGGCTGAAACAATTTATTAGAAGCAAGAAGAAAAATGGCTAGCTTTTTTCTCACATTTGCAAGTAAAATTTAAAGTGAGATATTGCTAATAATTCTAGCAAAGTAAGTATGACTTTTACAACTTACACCTATTGGATTATGTCAAGATATTTTCTGAAAGAACATAAAACCATCATTAACACTGAAAATGTAACGAAATAAATGAATGAAAACTTGTAATAAAACTCTTAAAAATAATATATAATATTGATTTCTGTTTTTAAAAAATGTTCACATCCTCCAAATTTTTAATATTGGAAGCTTATAGTAATGGACCAAACAAGTTTAATATTGGAATATATTGTACAAAAAGTATAATAAGAGTCTGTAGGTTTGTCTATGCCTATTTTTCCTGATTTTTAGAACTAAGATCTTAGTCAAGTTCCAAACTTTCCCCACAAGATTACAATTAAATATATATTTAATTATTCCACTCTTTGCAAAATCAACCCAAAGATTTTGAACTTCACAGAAGTTGCTGCCTAAGGCCATAAGATCTGGGTTGCAAAAATCCAAATAACTACTAGATGGTGGCAAATGGATTATTCTCATCTCTTGGTACTATATGGATTTTTGAAGTCCAGATATGATAGCCCCAATTTTTAATATTCTTTTTTGGAAGAGAATCTAAAGTTAGCTAGAGGATAATCAAGTTCTTGGAGGTTGTTGTTTTCCAGTTTCTGAATTTTTAATTATCTACTGGACTTACTTTTTATATTCAAGTGGTTCAGACACCAACCTACTGAGTTCCTTCTGAATATTATCTAGTTTCTGAATTTAAAGGGTGTTCCAGTCCCTTTGTCTAATAATACTATAATGCTATTTTTATCAAGCCTTTATTACATGGTATGGCCAAATCATTAACATTAATATGTGCCTTCTGGGTTGTGTAAATCAATTTAATTCATGCAAAAAGTGTATCCCAAAGCCAGAACATGTTTATGCGTATTTATTTCTAATGCATTTATGTACCCATCATATATTTTAATCTATATATTTTGTATAAATGAGTCCAATACTTCATTATATTTATTCATGCAAAGTATGTTTATCGGCAATCCACTCATAGTTGGCAAGTGCAATCAGTTCTTCAATTCATTGAGTGAAATGAGCTCTGTTTGATTCACTTTTTAATAATGTTACAAATTTCATTCCGGAATTCTTCAGGCATTTGATTTATTGTCTATAATCCTTTAAATCTATCCTTTACTTTCTTGCATAATGAAATATTTCTGAAGTTTTATCTTGTTAGTTTGATGAGTCTATAAATGTTCTTTAAATTGTAATTTTATAAGAAAGGCTTCATGATCTGAACCAGTCAGCAACAAATCTTGTTTTTGCTGATAGTATGAAACTTCTCCATCTTTGCTTTCAGAATATATAGCTAGCTTGGTTTCAGTGTTGTCCACTTAGTTCTGTCAATAAGTAGAGACCTCTTTTATGGAAGAGGCTTTTGCTATAAACATTGAACTATTTTTGGCAGAATATTTCTGACATAGTTTTATGCACCAAAGCCAGATTTTCTTCTTATTCCAGTTGCTATTTTACTTTCATCTTTAGCATTTCAGTCTCATAATTGGTATAATGCTTTTTTCAGCACTGTGTTGACAAGGGGATTCAAACAGAGGTGGTATTCAGCAGGTTCTGACCAATTCTGAAGAACCGGTAGCAGAAATTTTGAGTAGTTCGGACAACCAGCAAATACTGGACCCACCCCATCTCTGCCTCCCAAGTCCCAGCTGATCATCTGGGTCTTCTTTTGTTGCCCAAATTTTTGTTCCATTTTCCAGCAAATGGAGCTGGAAAACAGAATAGTGGGGTGGGGTGGGGGGATTGGGAATTTTGCAGTATCCTTTACCTGCCATGCCCACCAGGCCACGCCCACCAAGCCCTGCCATAGAACTAGTAAAATGTTTTGAATCCCACCACTGGCTTCAAGTTGTCATAGATACAGATATTCAACTTCTCTGTATCAGTGGGTGGTGCACACACTTGGATCACAATATTATTGACTAGCTTGCCTTGGATCCAGTCTGAGATCATTCTGTAATTTTGGGAAGTATTGACTGATATTGACAATTTTTATTAATAATAATAGCTACTCCTACATAATAATGAATTATTATGTATATGTATATATATATTATAATGTATATTATAATGTATATATATATACATAACATACACATAATATTATCTATTATATTATCTATTATATTTTATTATATTATGTATAATATATACATAATATAATATAATACCTAATATAATCTACATTATAATGTATATATCCTACATAATAATGATAGCTACTCCTGTTCTTTTATGATTTTTATGATTTTATTTTTACCCTGTCTTTATTTTTTTTATATAAATAACTCAAGATGGTGAATACTGCTTCCTCCTACTGTTTTCTTTACAATAAACAACTGTGAGATGGGTTAGGCTGAGAGAGGGTGTCTGGCCCAAAGTCACCTCTCTCATGCCTAAGATGGGATTGGAACTCACCATCTCCTGGTTTATAGCTGGTGCCTCAACCATTAGACCAAAGATGGGATAGCTCTCTCATCTGCAATAGAAGATTTAGTGTTCCAGTGATGTGAAATTATCTACTCCACTTTATTTCAATTTGCCATAATGTCAGTGCTCATCCTTGTCTACTCTGAAAACATCAATTTTGCCTTGGTTTGTGGTTCTGATGTTCCAATGCATCATTAAAATGCTACAGTTTGCTAGGAGTGTAAAAGCCAAATATGAAAATAAATAAGTGGACTTTCCTTTCCTTTCCTTTCCTTTCCTTTCCTTTCCTTTCCTTTCCTTTCCTTTCCTTTCCTTTCCTTTCCTTTCCTTTCTTTTCCTTTCCTTTCCTTTCCTTTCCTTTCCTTTCCTTTCCTTTCCTTTCCTCTCCTCTTCTCTCTCCTCTCCTTTCCATTCCATTCCATTTTCATGTATAACCTATTTTGACTATGACCAATATTTCACATTATTGGATTTGCTCTGTGCTATAATTGGAAAAAAAATGCATCAAGGGTTTTCCCCCCTTCCTGTTTGTATTATACCCAAATTTCATACTTGAGAAAGCTGAGTATGCTTGATCTGAATTTTTGAATCATCACTGGGATATATTTTGTATTGGTTAATTTTAAATTCTGGCCACTTTAGAAATTTCTATTTTGTTCCCTCAGAACTTTGCTTTAAGAAGATGGCTTTACACATTACATTTTATATCATTTCTCTCTAAGTCAAGAAAAAAATATCAAGCCAACTCTGGTGATAAAGAGCCTTATTCTCCAAACAGTCATTCTCTTTTTTGAAGAAAACACATTTGAAATGTGTGCAGGATTCATGATATCTTCACCAAAGTAGCTCAGCTTGAAGCTAAAAATGTGTTGAAGAATCGGTCCATTGAAGATCTTCTATTGAGTAATCTACAAGACCACTATAATTCAGATAAACATTAGCAACTGTAACAACAGCAGCAATAGAGTAATGATACAATATTCTAGATCTAAATGTAATTGATATTATTTGGAAGATGAGATGGTAGCCTATTTGGACATCTGCAGAGAAAATACTTTCTAAACATTAGTACTCGGTGCTGCCAAAATTGTGAAAGAAAGTATGTTTTTCAGTGTAAGGAACTGAAAGAACCCAAATCAATGTGAGCCATTGCCACAAATATGATAAACTCAGTAGGAATTTTAATAGGATAATTATTCTGTTGCAACCAGCACTTCAGTTGTTGCAAATAGATTTAAATCATTTTTAAAGGAAAATGCAAGGGTTCCAGTTTATTATTTTCCATTTTTCTGCAGAAGAATAAACAATGTGGCTAAATAAATATGCAAAACATCTTTAAAAGATGATGAATTTTTATGCATAATAAAGAAAATCACAATTTATTCAAAAAGATTTAAGGTCCTACTCCTGAATATATTTGTATAGGGTTATGATTATAATGTAGCCCATTATGGTCAGAAGTTGGGATGACTGTTAAATGAACCACATCATTTAAAGACCACCCGCCTTGTCTCCCCATTGCAATTTTTAAGCAAACACATGATCATTAAATGGAGCATGGGGTGTCTCAGGAGGGAATAGGCAGGGTGCACATTGCAGCGTCTCTGTGGTTGGTTGTAAAGGTGAATGACCATGGAGGTACTGTAGCAACTACTTTGAAACTGGTAATAAATATCTTTGGGGATGGAGTCTGTCATAATTTCAAATGGTTCATAAGTGACTTCTTGTAAGTTGTACTGTATTGACAATCAGATAAAGAAGAGAAAGAAAAGCAATTCCAAATACGGACATTCAGTTATATTTATAGAAGTCATACACCTGAGATAGCAAGAGGTCCATTATTCTTGCTTACATACATTTTTCACATATGATGCATAAAAAGAGATTCTGGCTATATGTAGGAGAAGAAATGGAAGAACCAGAGAGTGGCATGGAAAGATGGATCAGCCTAGAACTCCTATGTGCACGGGCTTTTCATAATAAATCAGCTCAATTGAACCTACACATGTGGACCTAGTCTTTTGTGCCTGACATTACTTTTATACATATAGAACTGAAAGGGCTTGTAAAGGAAAAACGCCTGTCCAACTTATAGAATTCTGCTTTTGTAGTTCAACTAATTCCTGCAAAAGATTTATTTCTTTGTAGCTTGGCAGTAAGTCTAATGTAAGTATTACATATTAACTGATTGGCCAATTTTAAGAGCCAATAATTGTTGTACACTGCACAGAGTCACTTGTTTGTGAGATGTGCAAATATATAAATTTGATAAATAGGCAAAATACATTTAGAATGATAAGAATCCTTGGTGTTCTCTCTTCATTTGTTTGTTTCTGCAGATGTTTCATTATTTAACTAAGTAGCATGATGAGTGTGATGATATGAAAATGCACACATATTTTCCAGGTAGTACAACTAGACTGAAATCAATACATATATCTTTAATAGTCAATTGCTACTATTATCCATTGGGAATCTAAAAGGATAGAAGTATCAGTAATACTTTTTCAGCAAATTCAAATGTTGTTTATGACTTTTGTCCATTGTTTTATTTTTCTAACAACCACTTGCCTTAATAAAGTTGATATTTTCTAAGTATGCAGAGATCTGAAGGCAGAAATACTAGCTTGCAAAGCCCTATCAGAGTACAGAGAAGTAATTATATTTTTCTTTCTCTTTTTTCTTTCTTTTTATGTATCTTTTATTTTTATGAATTGCCTATTATTGATAGTAATGAAATAAGAATATTATTATTTATGTCACAGTCTGATGGTATTTTGGAGGAATGGAATGCTACAGATCCTATGGAAAAGCAAAAGACATGGAAATCTCTTTGGCAGCTATAATGGGATTTAACAAATTGGACCTCTCTTTCTAAAGTTGGATCTTTGTCTCGCCTTTTAGTAAAAGAAAATCTAAAACATCTTATGATCTTTGGACAGCTTTGCAATGAACATGGGATTGAGCCAAAAGACACTGTAGTCAGACACTGTAGCATGTACTTTTCAATCCAAGTTCAGAAAATTGGACAAAATTAGGAACACATATTTCATATTAAATTATATAGTATGATAACTATAATAATTCCCACAAAATATTTAATTCTCCAATTAAATTTAATAATAAGGTTACTAAAAGAACAATATGTAATATTTAATGTCAGAAGCCTGTACTCTCCAAGTACTGTATTATGGGCTCTTTGATGCTTTCCAGCTATTTGAGGTCAATTTATGGCAAACCATTTTTTTCCATTGTCTTGCAGATGCTCATTTTCTGGGTTGGACATATTCTGAGCATTAACAGGACCTATGTAACTAATTTATGCATCCCATAATATGTAGCAGCAGATTGATGGATGCATAAATTGGAAGGTTGCAGTGAAATAGTCTGTGATGTGTAAGGGAACAGACATAAGTGACCAATATGTTGCAAAGATTGTATACAATATAAGAACGATATATTTTTTTGTCCAAGCTCAGAGGCACTATGGTTCTTGAATCTTAGTCAAGATTCTCAATTGCATGGCACCTCCCTGAGTACAATCCTGTGGACGACAATAAGGGCAGCAGTTGTGAACAGAATTAGCAAGTTTACCCTTACATACAGATTGTGCTTTGCAAAGTGTCAAAACAGATTTTTGTTGCTGGTGGACTAGCCTCTACCATCACATATTGTTAACAAACAATCAGCCACACAGATTGAAAAAGCCCTAGGGGACAATCTTACAGCTGCAGAAACTATTATTTCCCACACTGTCAGAGCTCTCTGCTCTTCACATAAGGGAATAATGACTTGTTTTTAACAATGAACTGTCCTGGTGGTTATATACTGAAATCTAAGCAATTTTATATACCTGGGGGTTCTTCATCTTGATTGATATGTATTATAGAGGTGCTGATTTCAGTAGAAAATATTCCAAGATGTTTCTCAATGAATTCTTAGAGTATTGGCTGGGTTCCAGTTGTGTGATTACTGCAGCTGCACAAACATTTGGGGTCAAAATAATTCATTTTGAACACAAATGTGGGTTTATTCGAGTTTTTTATAAAAAGTCAACAATTCAGTATCTTGTCTCATTCCTTATCTTGAATTTTGTCCAGAATGAATCACAATTCTAATATGAAAGTAATTGTTTCAGTGTTTCAAGTAATTGTTTCAGGGGAAGGTTACCAATCTTTAGGATTGTTAGGACCTAATCATAACTCCCAAAACAACCAATCCAATAAGGAGGTAGAGATGATGGAAATGAAGAAAAACTCAAATACAAAGTAAGAGATGTAGAAACCTTCCCCGTGGTCAGCCATAAAAGACTTAGATGCCTAACACACATAGGGTGAACCTGAAGTACTAATACTCAAGGTCAAGTATGATCTAATTGCTATTACTGAAACTTGGTAATTGCCATTACTGAAACTCATGACTGGAATGTGCTGATGGAAGGATATAAACTGTTTAAAAGAAATAGACCTAACAAAAGAGGAGGCAGAGTTGCATTATATGCAGTGGTGGGATTCAAATATTTTTACTACCAGTTCTGTGGGCGTGGCTTGGTGGGCATGGCAGGGGAAGGATACTGTAAAATCTCCAGTCAGAGATGGTATTTGCCGGTTCTCCGAACTACTCAAAATTTCCACTACCAGTTCTCCAGAACTGGTCAGAACCTGATGAATACCACCTCTGATTATATGTAAGAGATCACTACATCGCTACATAAAATGCATAAAATCAAGGGTGGATGCATATGGGTTAATATAAAAGGAAAAAAGAATGACATTGCCATAGGTGCATAATACAGGAAGTCCAACCAAGCAGAAGAAATAGGTGCACTTTTTGCTAATCAGTTAACAAATGTATATAGGAACACACAACAGTAGTAAGGGGGGAGTTTAACTACCCTGACATCAACTGGTAGACAAACTGCATCAAGTGGGAGATAACCAGAAGTCAAAAACAGTTTGTCAAAAACAGTTCATGCCAAACAAATCTCATTTCGTTTTTTGACTAAGTGACTAAATTAGTAGACCAGTGAACTGCTGTGGAGGTAGTATACTTGATTTCAGTAAAACATTTGAAAAAGTGGACCATAGCCTATTCTTGGTAAACTAGAAAAAAGTGGGATAGGTAGCATCACTACCATATGGATTTATAACTGGCTGTCAATAGAGGCATGGGGTTCTCCAAGGTTCTGTCTTAGCCCAGTACTCTTCAATATCTTTATAATGGAATTAGATGAGGGAATAGATGGGGAAATTCATCAAATTTGCAGATGACACCAAGCTGGCAGGAATAACCAACACTTCAGAAGATAGGCTCAAGATCCAGATGGATCTTGACACACTTGAATACTGGGCCCTATCTAACAAAATGAAATTCAGTGTAGAGAAAAGTAAGGTTTTATACTGAGGCAAGAAAAAAACCAAATGTACAGATACAGATTAGGTGAAACTTGGATCAATAGCAGATCTTGGAGTCCTAGTGATTAATCACTTAAATATGTGCCAGCAGTGTGTGCAGCCACCCAAAAATGCCAATGCAATCCTAGGTTGTATTAAGAGAGGGATAAAATCAAGATCATATGAAGTGCTATTACCACTTTATAAGGTCTTGGTAAGACCACACTTGGAACAGTGCATCCAGTTTTAGTCATCCCAATATAAGAAAAAGATGTTGAGATTCTGAGAAGAGTGCACAGAAGAGCAACAAAGATGATTAGGGGGCTTGCAGGATTTGGCTATGTCTAGTCTAGTGAAAAGGACTGAGGTGTGTATGTGACATGATAAAAGTGTCCAATATTTGAAGGTCTGGCACAAAGAAGAGGAGGGTTAACCTATTTTCTAAAGCACAGGTAGCAAGACAAGAAACAATGGTTAGAAACTATCCAAGGAGAGAAGCAACCTAGAACTGGGAGAGATTTCCTGACAATGAGAACAGTAAACCAATGGAATGCCTTGCCTCCAGAAGTTGTAGGTGTTCCTGAGGTTTTTAAGAAGAAATTGGACAGCCATTTGTCTGAAATGGTATAGGGTCTCCTGCTTGAGGAGCGGGTTAGACTAGAAGACTACCAATGTTCCTGCCATCATTGTTATTCTGTGTTTATTTATAAGCTCAATTTAATAATGCATAAATAATAAAGGATCTAACTTTCAAAGTTATTTAATTCCCATTTAGTAACAAAATTAGGATCATATGGCTCAGAAAGTGTGGGAATTCACAGTAGTCCTGTGGTTTCTTGGTACCAGATTTTTGACACTGGGCAAATATAAGCTTGAATATTCAAATGATTCTTAGTTGAGGGTGCTAAATATTTTTGAGAACCAAATTCCATATTTACAGATTGAAACATGACATAGAAATATCTCCTCATTATATGTGATATGAACTTCTTAAAGATGTGAACTTATGATGTTTCATCTTGAATTAATGAAATATAATAGTTTTAAAAAATGACTTAAATGGGATTTAAAATTAGATTGAAAGTAATCCTCCCCACTTCTTAGAAAAGAATATATAATATCCAGTTTCAGTTCTATTGTCTTCAGACAGCAACAGGCTTCAACACTTGGTTTTTAATTAAGTAATTTTTCTTTGCATCCCCATACAATAAAATTATTTTGAATCTGCTCTTAAATAGTGCTTAGATTGTCCACCTTCAACCTTATGTCCCCCAGATGTGTTGGATGATAAATTCCCGCCACGGTAGTAAAGTCAGGATGCCCTCAACCTCAAGGCAGTGGTGGGATTCAAAAATTGTTACTACCAATTGTGTGTGTGGCTTGGTGGGCAGGGCAAGGGAAGGATACTATAAAACCTCCATTCCCACCCCATTCCAGGGGAAGGACACTGTAAATCTCCATTCCCTCCCCACTCCTGGAGGAAGGTTACTGCAAAATCCCATTCCCTCCCCCCACCCCCACTAAGCTCTTTCCAGCTCCATTCTCCTGTGCAGAGCAACAAAAGAAGACCCAGCCAATCATCTGGGACTCAATGGGAGGCAGAGAATAGATGAATAGATGGGATTGGCAGGCCCAGTCAGAGGTGGTATTTGCCGGTTTTCTGAACTACTTAAAATTTCCTCTACTGGTTCTCCAGAACTGGTCAGAACCTGCTGAATACCACCTCTGCCTCAAGGGGTGTTCTATAATGGGAATTATGGTCTAAGATAAAATAAAATATAACCAAATTTGGATGATCTCAAGAAATCGAGTAGGGACCTCACTGATACTTGGGTAGTCTTGTACCAAAAAATATCAAGATTGTTGAGTAGACTGGAAAGTTAAAAAATAAATATTCATAAATAAGGTAGCAGCAATGATTTCTATATTGCTGCAAAGAAAATGATACAAATGACCCATGAATTCTTACTGATGAACTGTAGCATTTTTGCATTTAAATCATTATGAGGTAGCCAACTGAATGCCTGCCTTTCATTCTACAATATTTTCACTGGTCTTCTGACTCCCTGCCACTGTTATTAGAATTTAATTTGATTGCTGAACCTGAAAAGGAAGCATATACAAAAGAGTCAGAGAAACTTTGGTGAAATTAAGAATCACCCATTTTCCAAATGGATCGTGAAAATGGGAGCAAATTATGCTATCCATGGACCTGGTGAATATATCTTTCTATTAGTACCAGCAAGGAAACATCTGGGGAAAACCTGTCCCTACTGCTATCAACATGGCTCTTTGAAGACCTTTGGGATTGACAGTTTCTTCCTAAGATTCTCTAACTCTCTTAACCTCTTTTGCTCTGATAGAATAATCTTTAGCAATAATTAGCAAAAACATGGAGTGCATAGGAATAAGATATGCCGTCTGATTCAGAGCTTTCAGTAATGATTTATTTAGTCCAGGCTAATGTGGAAGCAGTCTGGTTTGATGCATTGCTCCAACTGAGATTCAGAGTACCAACACTTCCTCCTGATCATGATTTTCCAAGGTTGAACAAAAAGTTTAGGAGATGAATTTCTGATGGGTTTTTTTTTTTTGGTCATTATTTAAATAAGTTGGGGAAATAAAATTGATGGGACAGGACAAGAATATGTATGATATATTTGGGGTCTATCACTTGCAGTCTTTACTGAATCAAAGGTTCTGGAACAAATTTTATTCTTTCCTAAAGTGAATGTGCCGCTGTATGGGTTGGAACATTATGACCTAGTACATAACAGACCTCTTTCCTTAGCCTGAGATGAGATTTTTTATGTCTGCCTTGAATCTCATTCTTAAGCCAAGCCGCATTACACAACATTCTAACCATCACCAAGAAAATATTTAATAAGGACAAACAAGCTAAGGAAATTGGAAAAAGAAAAACAAAGCATTTCCAAATGAAAAACTGTAATACATTTTCTCCCTAAACCCTTCTTACATCTGGAACATAACTGTCTGGAATTTGTCTCTCTTCTCATTTTTGCTGTTGAATAATATTCTTCTGTCTCAGTTTTTCCATGGGTGTGTTTTGAAGCCCTACCAGGGAGAACTAAGCATTTGCAGAGAAATCTGCAGGTGTCTATTTCATCTTTATTTTCAAAGCAGGCAATCCCTGGTGAGAGGATGCACCATCGTTGTCTAGAGAATAAAATGGCATGTTTTAGATGTGCAGTTTCAGATATTTGGGGAAAGAAAGAAAAGGGAAAAAAATCAACAAGAAACTTGGATTAGATAACTATTTCTTGGTTAACAAAAAATTCTGTTATTTTATTAGCCACTAAAAAAAAGGAAAGAAAGTAGGTAGGTATTAGAGTACTTCCCCAACCTGAAATCCTCCAAATATGTTCCCATAGACATAGAATAAATAAACAAAAGTTAAATGTGAAATGAAAGTTAATACTGTAAAGACATCAATTTATAAATATAAAAATGGGGTGAGAAATGTATTTTCAGTTTTGTAAGATTCTGCTATTTAACTTTACAATAAAGTAGTAGTTCATCTGGTGGTGCTTCCTTTGTACTACCCAGCAAGACAAGACTGATATCAATCTTACATATCTGAAAACACATTTCTCCCTTTTTTCCTTTATGCCCAAAAAATTAGGAAAGGTCCTTTCTGTTATGCCCACATTCCTTCCGTCGGAGTCCAGCTTGCTGTAACTTTTTTCTTGTCTCCTAAAGACATTCCCAGATACCATTGCACACAAAGTATCTTGCCTGGCACAAATAATCATTAACATTTCTATTTATCTATCAAACGAAAGAGAAAAATATGTGTACATCAGGTATAATTATGGGGACTGAACTGAGCTCAGTGCCTTTGAATCAGTTTAGTGACTTGATTCTGCACACATTTTTATCATTTAAAACTAAGAATCTGATTTGAACTAAATCAGTAGCCTGTTAAGTTGAATCAGCCATCAGATGTGAATAATGGTAATGAAGTAAAATAATACAAACGATGTAAAATAATACAAGGTGTGTTATATTTGCAATACTATATTTCTATACTATAGTTAGAAATATAGTATTGCAAATATAACACACCTTGTATTATTTCCTTTTCAATTTGATGTTGAGTTATTTGTCTCACAGAATAGTCAGAAATCAAATACTGAAGACTGAAGAGATGCAAAATAAGTGATCTCTGTTCCCGTGCAGGAATATTACAGACAATCTGTCCTGCATCAGTTCTGGAAAACTGTTTGATTATTCATGGTCTATAGACTGACCGCCAATCATATTAATCAATAGTAAATGCTGAATTATTTCTCACCGCCCCACTTCCCCCGCCCAGTTTAGTCAAGGTAAATATTTATGATAGGTAAGAGCAATCTTATCTTGAAGTTTCATCGCTATTATAACGCTTTTATTTAAATATATAAAATATGCATTATAAAAATTAGCTTTTTTTCCCAGCACTGGCATAGGCTATCTGTTGAATGTGGAAGACAGCAATTATTTATTTATTTATTTATTTATTCGTACTTCTATACCGCTCCCTCTCCCAAAAAGGGACTCGAGGCGGTGTACACTCAACAAACAAGATAATACAGAAAACAGAAGCGAAAACAGGTAAATAATCAAGATGGCCAAGAATCACCCCTATAAAATTCCAAAATATAAACCCCAATGATTTTATTTGGCTAGACCGGCTTGTTTGAACAGCAAGGTCTTAACTGCGCACCGGAAGGTTAGGATGTCTGACATGGCTCGTATATCCGGGGGGAGACAATTCCAGAGGGATGGGGCTCCCACAGAGAAAGCGCGTAGTCTCGGAGCTGCTAGACGACAGCGATCCAGTGGTGGTACCCCGAGCAAGGCAACTCTGTGGGAGCGTACTGGGCGGCGGGAGGTTGTTGGTGGCAGCAGGCGATCCCGTAAGTATCCAGGTCCCGAGCCATGGAGCACTTTGAAAACTGTAAGTACCACCTTGAAACGAATCCGGAAGGCCACAGGAAGCCAGTGCAGCCAGCGGAGAAGAGGTGTTATGTGGACGTCCCGAGGGGCGCCCAAGATCATCCGTGCGGCTGCATTCTGAACTAACTGTAACCTTCGGAGACTTTTCAAGGGGAGCCCCATGTAGAGAGCATTACAGTAGTCCAAGCGGGAGATGACGAGGGCAGAGGTGACTGTGCGAAGTGCGTCCAGATCCAGAAAGGGTCGCAATTGGTAGATAAGACAAATTTGATAAAAAGCACTCCTGGTGGCGGCCGCAATATGATCATCCAAGGATAGCCGCACGTCCAGGAGTACACCCAAGTTGCGTTCCCTTTCCACAGGGGATAATGTCTCTCCTCCCACGGTCAGCGATGGAATAAGCTGACTGAATCTGGGGGCAGGAAACCACAGCCACTCGGTTTTGGTCGGGTTGAGACGAAGTCTGTTATGACCCATCCAATTCCGTACGGCCTCCAGGCATCGGGTCAGCACTAAGACGGCTTCGTTGGGGTGGTCAGGGGTGGAGATGTACAGCTGAGTATCATCAGCGTACTGGTGGAATTCCACCCCAAAGCCACGGATGATCTCACCTAGCGGCTTCATATAAATGTTGAACAGCAGGGGAGAGAGCACCAACCCCTGAGGTACCCCACAAAGTAGGGGCCTTGGGGTCGATCTCTGTCCCCCCGTCAACACAAATTGCGAACGGTCAGAGAGGAAGGAGGAGAACCATCGTAGAACGGTGCCTCCAATCCCTAACCCCTCCAACCGATGCAATAGGATACTGTGGTCGACAGTATCAAAAGCCGCTGATAGATCCAGAAGGACCAGAATAGAGGAATAACCTCTGTCCCGTGCCCTCCAGAGATCATCCATCAACGCGACCAATGCCGTCTCAGTGCTGTGCCCTGGCCTGAAGCCCGATTGGAGGGGGTCGAGATAATCCGCTTCATCCAGGTACTGCGGGAACTGACGTGTCACCACAGTCTCTATGACCTTCGCTACAAAGCGAAGGTTGGAGACAGGACGATAATTGGATAGCAATGTTGGATCCAAGGACGGTTTCTTGAGGAGGGGTCGAACCACCGCTTCTTTCAAAGCGGCGGGTAGAAACCCCTCTCTCAAGGAAGCGTTAATAATGCCTTGGAGCCAGCCTCGTGTTACCTCCCGAGTGGCTAAGACCAGCCAGGAGGGACACGGGTCTAATAAACAAGTGGTGGCGTTCAGTCCCCCCAGTATTCTGTCAACGTGTTCTTTGGTAACAGAGTCGAACTCAGCCCAGATGACCTCACCGATATCTGACGTCGCCCTCTCGCCCGGAGATGACCAGTCGTTCCGAATCTGAGCGATTTTGTCCTGGAGAAATATAGAAAATTCCTCAGCTCGACCCTGCAAAGGGTCCTCCCGCGACTCCACATTCAAGAGGGAGCCGGTCACCTTAAACAGGGAGGCTGGGCGGTTTTCTGCGGACGCAATAAGGGTGGAGAGGTAAGTTCTCCTCGCCATCCTTATCGCCACTAAATACGTCTTAATATAAGAACGTAGTAGTGTTCGGTCAGACTCAGAACGGCTGGTCCTCCAACTACTCTCTAGGCGTCTTTTCCAGCGTTTCATCTCCCTAAGCTCCTCGGAGAACCAGGGAGCTACTTGGGAGCGGCGCCGGGTCAGAGGCCGCAAGGGCACAACCCGGTCAAGTGCTCCAGCAGCCACCGTATTCCAGGCGGCAACTAGGTTTTCAACCGAGTTGTGTGTGTGAGTTTCGGGAAATGGCCCAAGCTCCATCAGGAACCGTTCTGGATCCATCAGGCGCCTGGGGCGGTACCATTTTAATGGTCCCGCCTCCCTGCGGTTAAGAGGTGTGGAACGGAAGTCAAGCTTTAGGAGTGAGTGATCTGACCATGACAGGGGTTCTATAACTATATTCCCTATACCCAGATCACTTTGCCATTGATCAGAGACAAAAACTAAATCCAGGGTATGACCTCCAATGTGAGTAGGGTCCCGGATTAACTGGGTTAGGCCCATGGCTGTCATGGAAGCCATGAACTCCTGAGCAACTCCCGAGGTACCGCCGGCGGAGGGAAGGTTGAAATCCCCCATGACTATAAGCCTAGGGGTTTCAACCGTCATGCCAGCAATAACCTCAAGAAGCTCAAGCAGGGCAGATGATGCATAGCAGGGAGCCAGGTAAGCAATCAATAAGCCCATCTGAACCTTGGGACCAAACTTCACGAAAAGAGATTCACATCCGGATGTCTGAGAAACAGTGGACTCCCTCGGACATAGATCTTCCTTGATAACTAACGCAACACCTCCACCCCTTCCCTGGGTCCTCGGCCGATGAAAAACTCGAAACCCGGCCGGGCACATATCAACCAGAGGGACACCCCCCTCTGGGCCCAGCCAAGTTTCGGTGATACCCACCAGGTCCGCCCCCCCTCAAGGATCAAATCATGAATGAGAGGGGCCTTGTTCATGACGGACCTGGCGTTACACAACATCAGCCGAAGGCCCAGGGCCCGATCACTCAGACCACCTGGAGAACGGGAAGTGATAATGGGGTCGGAGTGCGCCACAGCAGATAGGTAGCGGAGGCGCGCTCCCGAAACAGAATGTGGCCCCTTATAAACGCCAAATCTGCCTCTCCCACTCACCGTTTTAATAGAATTGATGACACCCTCTTTTGGACAACCCCCCATCTTCAATCGAGCCATGTCAGAGTCCCAACCACTCTGGCTGTGTTCAAACTGTGACCAGGTCGGAGCCCCAGGTGGGTTGTCCCCCAGTTCCCACATGGTTAACCCTAATTTGTGTAAAGAATTGATTAAAAATTTTAAGTAACCCTCCCTCCCACGCTTCCGACGACCCCACCATCTCTCCGGATCCCAAGATCCGTCCTTGAGATGGGATTTGGAGAGATAAGGGGGCCAATTTTGAGATAGGGGGACATATCTCAAGGCCCGTAGTTCTGTTGAGGAATATTTAAGTATTTCAGGTTGTGGCCTCCCAAGTTGCCAATAGTCAGGTATAGAATGAAATGGGCGAGAGAAAGCAAGTTGTGATGGTGGAATTGGTAGTGGTAATTGAGGTGGGGAGTCCGGTGATGATGTTGGGCTGTATGGTAATGGACTTAGAGTCAGAGTTAGTGGGTCTGTATAGTCCAAATAATATCGTCCGGGAACCATTTGTGTTGGTGTAGGTGGATCGAATGCTGGTCCAAGGACCCTACAAGGGGTTGGAGGAGGACCGGATGATGGCCACGGTCTAGGATTCGACCTCCAGGCAGGTTGTGAGCAAGGTGGTGATATAGCCCTAGACCTCGAGTCCCGTCGCCGCTCGATAAACATCTGTTGCGGTTGTGATGACGGCGGATGTGAGGGCAGACCCAGGCATGGCCTCGGCAGTGGTTTTCCAGAGATTTGGATGGTTAAATCCGATTTAATTCCGAGGTTTACAGGAGGGTTTGGAGGATGTTCAGAAAGTAGCCAGAGTTCATGGTCAGGCCTCCAGGTAGTTGACAAGAAGGGCGGATATCTCGGCCCCGCCTCTGGGATTGGCCTCCATAGAGAAGTTGAGGAAGGGGGTAATCTCGGCCCCGCCCCCGGGCTCCCCAGCCATCCCAAAGAACTCTGCTGCGGTAGGGGAGATGGTCGATGGCTGGCTGGTGGAGTCGGCTCCGTCACCAGGCCTCGTCGCCATCCGAGGGGCATCCGATGTGATGACGGCGGCGGCAGCCAAGAGGACAGGGTATGGTCGTACGGCGGTCCCGGCTCCCGTCTGCAAGGCCTCCGCTGTGGTGGAGGCGGTGGCCACGAGGATAGAATATAGCCGTGCGGAGGTCCCGGCTCCGTCCCCAGGCCTCGCCACTGTCTGTAAGATCTTTGCCGTAACGGCGGTGGTGGAGGCCACGAGGAAAGAATATGGCCGTGCGGTGGTCCCGGCTCTGCCCTCAGGCCTCGCCGCCGTCCGCAAGATGTCAGCCGCGGCGGCGGCGGCAGCGGCCGTGGCCATGAGGGCAGTCGATGGCCGCTCGGAAGTCTCAGCCCCGTCTCCATGCCCCGCCGCTGATCGAAGAGCAATCGCCGCGGAGGCGGCGGCGGTGGGAGCCATGAGGGCAGCCCCGGGCAAGGCCCCGGCAATGGTCGTACAGGCACCGGGGCAACCGGATCCGGTCTCGGCTCCGCCCCCAGGCCTCGCCACCGTCCGCAAGATGTTTGTCGCGATGGCGGCGGCGGCGGCGGCCATGGCCCCGGTAACGGTCGTGTAGGCACCGGGGCAACCGGACCCAGTCTCAGCTCCGCCCCTAGGCCTCGCCGCCGTCCGCAAGATGTTTGCCGCGATGGCGGCGGCGGCGGCGGCCATGGCCACAGGGGCAGCCGATGGCCGATCGGGAGTCTCGGTCCTGTCTCCGGGCCTCGCCGCCGATCGAACAGCACTCGTTGTGGTGGCGGCGGTAACGGTCGTGAAGGCACCGGGGCAACCGGACCCGGTCCCGGCTCCGCCCCCAGGCCTCGCCGCCACCCGCAAGATGCCTGCCGCGACGGCGGAAGCGGCGGCGGCCATGGCCACGAGGGAAGCCGATGGCTGATCGGGAATCTCAGTCCTGACTCCGGGCCTCGCCGCCGATCAAAAAGCACTCGCTGCGGTGGCGGCGGCGGCGGGAGCCACGAGGACAACCTCGGGCAAGGCCTCGGAAACGGTCGTATAGACACCAGAGCAACCGGATCCGGCGCTGCCCGAGGACCCCTCCTAGGCCCCGGCGGTCATTCCGGGGCCGGCAAAATTCCTGAAGGTGTCAACAGTCTGGGCCCAAACCACGGATAGGTGGGATAGGAGGTAGAGATCCCGGTCCTGTCCCTGAGATTAACCATCGTCCAAGAGAGATCAGCTGCCGTGGCGGGCCATTGCCGGTCGCGAGGACAGCTCCAGGCATGGCCCTGATAACGGTCGACCAGCCGGGGAGGCCAAAAGGATCTAACGCCGCCCCGAGGCTCCCCCAAGGTGCCGGTGGTCTCCCCGAGGCTGCCCACCCTCCCACAGGGTCCCTTTGACACCATTGTCATGGGTGAGGACCCGGGGGAGGGGGGTTCGTCACAACATCGGATCATCTCGGGGGAGGACATCAACCGAACAGCCTCTGGTCACCATGTTGGAAGCGGGGAAAAAAAAAATTATAACTGACTTTTGTCAACAGGGAACAAAATAGAGGCAGTAGCTATATTTTTATGTCATACAATTATCTGATAAATTCCACATTGTTGGTTTTCAGGACTAGAAACAAGGAGGCTGATGCACCTTGTTTTATCTACAACTGAAGCATAGCTTAGATACCTCTGGTGTATGAAACAGGCATAGCTTCCTTTTGCATACAAAACAGTTCTGCTTGTCAGGGGATTGATGTAGAAGCAATTTAGAAATGGTCTACAAATTCTGCACCAAAGTATAGCCTTTGAGATACTCCTGATATTATTTAGAAACCAGTTATTGTAAATGCCAATGCAAATCACACATTTAGACAGCAGAGACCCCCACCCCAAAATGAATGAGGTTATAAAAAATTCCACCCCCAAAAAAGACCAAACATGGGCAGATTGTAGGAAAAATTACAAGAAGCATCTCTTTCTCTGTCTCTCTCTTTTACATGCATATTGGTTATGTCCATTGGTGTATCTTGTTTGTTATGCAAGTAATAGTTAATAATAATAATTCTGAGCAATTGTCTCAACCCAAAAGGACTAGATCCCCCCACCTGTGCCAGCAGAAGGGGCATGGTGAGGATCCCATCAGCCAAGGAATTTCAGTTGATGGGGTCCAGAAGAAGAGGCAATTCTACCCTCATGGAACATCATGCCCCTCCCAGGTCAAATATGCACGTTCCCTTTTAATCTTCCAAAAGGGCTTGAAAGTATGGCTCTGCCAAGGGGCCTTGGGCCCCAGTGGGGATGTGACATTCCGGAAGTGGCTAATAAATCTCCCCCACCTCATTCCAATGCACACAGGTCAATTTAGTTGTAAATGGATTTTAAATATAATAACCATGTTTATTGTTTTGATGTTTTATATATCATTTTGTTTGAATTATTGTAAGCTTCCTAGAGTTGCTTTTGGTGAGATGGGTGCAGTGATGGGATTCAATTTTTTTTACTACCAGTTCTGTGGGCATGGCTTGGTGGGCATGGCAGGGGAAGGATACTGTAAAATCTCCAGTCAGAGGTGGTATTTGTTGGTTCTCCAAACGACTCAAAATTTCCACTAATGGTTCTCCAGAACTGGTCAGAACCTGCTGAATACCACTTCTGGATGGGTGGCCTGTAGGTTGAATAAATGTGTGTGTGTGTGTGTGTGTATGTATGTATGTATGTATGTATGTATGTATGTATGTATGTATGTGTTCTGACCTAACCCTGTCACCAGCAAGAAAATCTCAAACAAACACAGCAACTCAAACCTTCACAGCTTTAATCTACAAATAACTTCTTTGTAGATAAAAGATGGCTTGCAGCCAATTAGTCCAACCAGAAAAGCCTTGACAGAATTCTTCAGATAAGCCGGAGTCTCTATACACAATGCTGGGTTCTTAGAGCTTTTTTGCCTTCTGCAGAGGCAAAAACCTTCTGAAACCAGGCTTATATTTCCTGGAGAGAGGGGCTATTACATTGTATCCTTACTCCCAAGTCGCTTATGCTGCTCCAGCTGTTCTCTTCTACGAATCATCCTGCGCTCACGTGCACTTGGCACAGGATCCTTGGGAACTTCCTCATCACTGCTGCCAGCTCCCACAATCCCTGAAGGCAGCAGCCCATTCCCTGATGGTCCCAGGCCCTCATCCAAGTCCTTGCTCTTCTCCACTGTCCGCACTTCCGGACAGCTAACCACAACAGTATGTATGTATGTATGTATGTATGTATGTATGTATGTATGTATGTATGTATGAATGAATGAATGCATGAATGAATAAATAGGTGGTCTGATAAAATTGTATACTAGAGTTGTGTAGCTTTGAACATTATTTGAAAGAAATATTTCTACAAACATGGTAACTCTCTCCTATTCATTCAAAGCAGTTTCTGTTCTCTCACTTCCAAATGAGCATCAGAAGATGGTACTACTGCTTCAGAAAGTCAGTTCCTTCTGTCTGACAGTGAGCTGCACATCTTCCATTTCTCCAAATAGCTTCAATCCCTGCAATAATCTGAGAAATTTTATCTGTGAAGAACTGATACTCACAATGGTTCACAAACGCTACATGTCCCTCAGTTGGGGCCACTCGGTAGAGCCAATCAGTTGTCTGTTTCTGAAGATACAATTGGAAAAAACTTACCAAATGCTGCTATTTCTCAATTTTCAACTAAGTAGAAAGTTTTATAATGACATCTAGGCTCAATGCTTTACATACCATGGATCATCACAGGCTGACATGGGTTAGGGGTTTGAATTTGATTTACCAAGCATCTAGGAAACATTATTTCAAGACTCCATCAGTTGCTTAAATAGGGAACTGGCCACGCTTGAGAAAAACACTTTAAAACTATCAATTACCATTTATATCTTCTTTTGTGACTTAACCTTTCTAATCTTGACCCTGTATTTACAGAGTTATTGATTGCAAGAGCCTACATTCGTTAGGCAGAGTTCCATCCAAGACAAAGCCAATATTATAGATAGGTTCTAAAACAGTTGGATGAAATCAGTTTAAATAGGTTTAAAAGAGGGCAGGAGATCTTGAGGTGCTCCTCTCAAAGTAATTTTGGTATAAATATTGAGATTTTCAATATGCAATGTTTTGGAATTAACACTATCACTATGATAGTCTGAATCAGACCAAGATACATAGTCTTAAAAATAGCAAAATCTTCCTCGAGAGGGCTATATGAGCATTCCTTCCCCAACCTTTAGATTTACAATGATTACCTCCAATAAATAGCACCATTTCTCTTGCTGGAGGAGATTGAACAACATGCAGCAAAATCTTCCTGGACCCACCTACAACTGAACACCAAAAAAACAGCAATGATTTGGGACTCACAATAAGAGAACGTAGGGGGAAAACACTGAAAGAATTGATACCCTTGTAAAAAGTTACTGAAACAAGATCTCTCAAACAGTTCTATCCAGTCAACTAATCAAGGAGAGAAACAACTTAGAACTAAGGAGAAATTTCCTGACAGTTAGAACAATTAATCATTGGAACAAGTTGCCTCCAGAAGTTGTGAATGCTGCAACACTGGAAGTTTTTAAAAAGATGTTGGATAACCATTTGTCTGAAGTGGGGTAGGGTTTCTTGCCTAGGCGGTGGGTTGGACTAGAAGACCTCCAAGGTTTCTTCCAACTCTGTTATTCTATTCTATTCTAGTCATCAAGAGTTCCAAATTTCTTCAAAAAGGCTGTTAATATTATAGAAAGATTGGTATGGGTATTATTTTCAAACAGGGAAAGTTTTCAAAAACTGTAATTGATATTTCTTAGTAACATAGAGTAGTATATTTATCATTCAATATTTACAACACTTTAATAAATAAACATCAACTGATTGAAGCTACCTTTTTATCTTTATGATTTCTGATCATAATTCCATTTTTTGTTGTTTTTTCATTACCAAAAATCAGTAAGTGGTCTTTCAATTGCACAATACTTTGCAGAGAAATCACTGTTTAGAACTAAATTCTTTCTAGAGAAGAGATAAATGGTAATTGATAGTTAGTAATTATTGGAAATTAACAAGAGAAGAATTAATAGTTGTCAAACTGATTATAGAAAAATAATACATTTAAAGTAAATTATAAAACAATATAGGTTTAAAATAAAGAATAACATCCACAAAAAATAATAATAATAAAAAATAATACAAATGTATTATTCCTTATTTGAATTATGTCAAGAATAGCCTCATAGCTTATTTTAATAGTTAGATGTGATTGCAATATTTACTTTTTCCTATCATGTATAACAAAATTTAACTTTCACTTCCCCTGTCTGTTTTTTGTTGCCTTGTGCAAGACCATACAAAGTATGCTAATGTCTTTTATAGGAAAATGCCCTCAAGTATTTAAAAGGATGAATCAAATGATACTGATGTCAAATATGACAATTCAGCATATGGATGGGGAAACTGTGGCCTTTCAGATATTACTGAAATACTATACTTGGCATCTCTCACCCTCAGCTGTGCTGCCTGAGTACTAAAAGTTGTAGTTCATAACATTCAAAAAGCTACAAATGACCTACTTTTAATGTAACAAAATCAATGCACAAGATTTATTCATTGATCTTGTTTTAAAGCATACATAAAACATGTAGAAATATTCTCTGCAACTCAAAATCTTCCCATCAGGGAGTTTACGCATACAACTCAGGTCTTGCATTTCAAAAGAGAGGTCGTATGAGGTTGAAGCTGGATTAAAAAGAATTTAGAGCAGTCCTATATGTGTTGCTGAGAGCACTTGCCAATGCTCTGGATGCTGCTCTCTTTTCTGTTCTTTCTTTTCTACCTCCTCCCTGGCAAAGAGAAGCCAACAACAACTGTGGCCACACAGAGGGAACTCTAGTCTGCTGTACAGCTGCCAGGCCTGGAGGTATTTTTCCAGGAATGGCATCTGTGTTTGTGGCTGACATCTTGGCTGGTTTCTTAGAGTCTTTAGTTTGAACTACTGAGGAATTACTGTTGGACCTGCTGCTGTATGCGGTACACATACACACACACACGCACACGCATATGCACACACACACACACACTACACACAAGGAAGGAGGAGGGAGGTGTTGGATGAAAGGAAACATTAATCATGGGGATGTTTTTTTCTAAAAACCAATTAATTACTGGAGTCAACGGCCAAGTTATTGTACAAATGCACAATATGGTCATTTATGGAGGAAATCTTAGTTTCCATAGCCAGTTTATTTTGGCAACTAGGCTGGAAGACTCCAATTTGATGTGTGATTGATTGGTCATTGTTTAAAAGTTCAATTCACTGGTTAATAGTTACTTTGTTAATGAAGAGTTGGAATAGTGATCTGAGGTCAAGTTGTCCAAATGTCTGTCTGGCATTATAGTCTTTCCCAAAACACCTTTGATTCTTATATAGCATAGCTTTAATAATTTGTAGAACAATATTTAACCATGTAATATACATAGAAATTATTTTCAGGTGTTGGTTGCAAAACTCTAGATGGAAGTAGAGAAATACTAGAAACGCTTTACTGACATTTGGAAGTTATCTAGGTTTTTGCATCCAGTTTGGAAAGCTGTAAATTACGTTGATTTTGAAGTAAGCTATTGATGTACATTTTAGCAACCACAGGAAAGAATCAGTGAAAATATAATGAAATAAGACCAAGAACTTATTTTAGGAAAGACCATGAACAATTGCAATGAATAATGAAAGTAAGTTAAATCCCCATTGCTATCTAATGGTAATCTGAAGTTGTTGTTTTTTATTTAACCCCAGAACTGATAGACTAATGAAAAAATAAAATTAAAACAATGTTTCTTTAACTGCAATCTAAATTCAGCCTCAACATTATAAGGCTAATTCAAGCAATTAATTTAGGGCTTAATTTAACCAAACATTATACATGTGGACTCCAAATTTAATTTCATGAGAAAACTAAGCATTTGGAATTTGATTTGATATTATTCACTGTGATTTCTTCAGAATCCTATCCAGATTAAAGTCAAAATATTTCACACTCAAACGTTTATATTCTGCTACTGAATACAGTGGTGGGATTCAGCCAGTTCACACCAGTTCGGCAGAACCGGTTATTAACCTTTGGAGCAGTGGTGAACTGGTGGTTGGAAGAAATCATTAGGGCAGAGAATTGGTTGTTAAATTATTTGAATCCCACCACTGACTGAATATGTACTATAGTAAAGAAACCCATCTGGGCTTCAGTGGATAGGATTTGGACTAGGACTGAGACACCAGGTTTTAGTAGCTGCCTCAACCACAGAACCTCAATGGTTTACTTTAAGTAAGTTCCTCTTTATCCAACCAACCAATTTGCATTATGTACTCTGCCTGGAGTTCCTGCATGGAAAAAATAGGATTTGCATATGGTATAACAAATAAATAAAGACTGCAATTAAAACATTATTTGTGGAATAGCCATAAATATTTTAAGGTAATAGTTATTTTTCAGTAAATCTCTTTTTGGAGTAGTCTGAATTTCACTCCTAGGGATTGGAGGGATCTATAATTTCATGAAAAATCATCTGGGTTATTGTATATTTTCCAACCAATTGGAAAATAAATATCAATTATTTACTTTTTATTTCAAAATAGTAAATAATTTAGGATAAGTTTTCCTAGATGCAAGATTTGCACTTAGTTCTGAGGTGGTGAATCAATGTGTGTGAAAGTATTCTGCTTTCCCTTCTAGAATCATAGTTTGTCACT
Source organism: Bungarus multicinctus (assembly GCA_023653725.1). Lineage (NCBI taxonomy): Eukaryota > Metazoa > Chordata > Lepidosauria > Squamata > Elapidae > Bungarus > Bungarus multicinctus. Next base: position 34,256,757 of record CM042844.1, read on the forward strand.
TTTCTGTAGATTCCTACATGCAACTTAAATCCCAAGAAAAGTCCTCATGATGCAAATTTTGGTGGAGCTCAGATTGGAAAATAAGGGCAGCCAGGGAAGCTGCAGAGTTTGCTAGTTCAATACTCAAATACAGCTCATCAGTCTGGAACCCACATTACGTATCTGATATTAACACAGTTGACAAAGTCCAGAAATATTTCACAAGAAGAGTTCTCCACTCCTTTACTTGTTGCAGAGTACCTTATGCCACCAGACTTGAAATTCTAGACCTAGAAAACCTAGAACTACGCGCCTTCGGTCCAATCTAAGTATAGTATATAAAATCATACATTGCAATGTCCTACCTGTCAATGAATACTTCAGCTTCAACCATAACAACACAAGAGCACACAATAGATACAAACTCAAGGTTAATCGCACCAAACTTGATTGCAGGAAATACAACTTCAGCAACAGAGTGGTCAATGTCTGGAATACTCTACCTGACTCTGTGGTTTCTTCCCCAAACTCCAAAAACTTTAACCTTAGACTATCTACTATTGACCTCACCCCTTTCCTAAGAGTTCTGTAGGGGGTGTGCATAAGCGCACCAACGTGCCTACCGTCCCTGTCCTATTGTTTCTTTTATTTTTTATTTTTCTTATATGTATCCATGTATTCATAACTATGTTTTTACTTATACCTATTATCTTGTAAGCAATTGACAAATCAAATAAATAAATAAAATAAAATAAAGAGTGATGACAGAATTGTGAATATTAAATTAATATTAATATAAGTTCCAGACCACTACCCAGAATTATTCAAAAATAATTCTCAAAGTGTCAGACAAAAAGATAGAAAAACAGTCATTTTTTTCTGGGAAATAAATTTCTGAGAAATGGAAAGATGGATTTGTTACAGCCTTAATTCCTTTGTTGTTATGCCACCCATGGTCATGCTTTGTGAGATGGTCAGCAATATAAATTTGATAAACAAATGTATATATAATAAACATTTGGTCCAGACCTACCAAATGACAATCTTCTAAATCCTATCAACCTGGACATGCTTGAATCAGAGTTGGGCCCAATAGATGAGTGCTTCTTTTTCTTGAAATTCATGAATTAGAACTTTTAGTATCTATATACTAATGCAACCTAAATAGCCTGAAAAATTTCTCATTTTCATGACAGGACCCATATCTTTATGTGGATCAGGGAATTCATCAGCTTTCAGAGTGAAAGAAACTGAAACCTTCTACTTTCCATAAAAGAAGTGGTTTAGGGACTAGGTTAAAGAGCATATCAAAAAACTAATAAAAGGTGATTTTCTCTTAGAGTACTAAAAACAAACACTTATTGTGCTGATCTGACTATGAGCCTGGCTTATTGCCTAACAAATTACTGTAGGTAACTTGCATTTTTTTCTCTGAATAGCAAGCAAATATTTGTTGTCTATATTTATTGCAGTCTTTTCACCTTGCATGTTGAGGACCCAGCTTCATAGCATCTTGGTCTTGGTTTGATGCTGTTGAGCCTGTTTTACCACTAAATCAAATCAGATTTGCCACTTGATTCAAACCATTTATTCAGACACTGAAAATAAAATTGATGTGGTCCAGAAACTTAACAGGACTTAGGGGGAGTTGGCTGCTCACTTGAATCATGATCTATGATAGGATGCACTGTCTTTTCTAGACTTTGGAAATCTTTTAGTGGGCATGTTACTTTGGCAAGCATAAGATTTTTATTTTCTGTTTTCAGGTGAAAATTACTACTTCGTAGAGTTCACCAACAGATATATACAATCAGGAAAAGTCTCAGGCAGAAGCAGAGATTAGCTCATAATATTCTGATTCTGCTTTTCAATATAACCAAATTTAGCACTTTTGAAAATAGAGCAGAAGTTGGGTTAAAATGATTCATTTCTTTTAATATTAACACATGATTTTATTTCCTTACTCCAAGCATGGAGACAAATTATTAAAATCCCAAAAGTAATCTGAGGTCCAGCAAATGTAATCAGACTGATGATTTATGGAGGAAATAAAGAAACTTGGTAAATTATCAACATGTTCAAAAAGAGATATAAATGTTAGTCCCATCATTACTAACTCTTCTGGTATTTAGTTCAGCTGACTTTATCTTAAAGGCAATTAGAGTTACACAATTCATTAATATTGCCTTAGCCACTCTGGAATGAAATGTCCAGCTGAGACATAAAATTATATTGCAGGAATAAGTACATTTTTAACAGTATTTAATAGTTGAGCTTGCAACCAAAAGTCCTGATGAAAAAAACATGATAATTTTTTCTTTTACAGCACTGTGCCTATCAGTAGTATCTTTAATTGGAGTTATAGACATATTGTGGTCAAACAATTGAATTTTCCATTTCTAGCTTTCTATATCACGTCTAAGGATCCATGTGGCAGTTTTATGTAATTTCTTGGGTTAAATGAGGGATTTGTGAACATTCAAATCCTTTAAGATTGAAAATGACAAACACATAACAACTAGAGCTGGCCACAAGTGGCCTTTTGAAATTAATACTGCACAAGTCAAAAAGAGGGCTGTGAAAATATTTATAGACCCCTCATATCCCGGACATAAACTGTTTTAATTCCTTCCCTCAAAATGACGCTATAGAGCATTGCACACCAGAACAACTAGACAAAAGAACAGTTTTTCCCCGGAAGCCATCACTCTGCTAAACAAATAATTCCTTCAACCCTGTTCAACTATTAAAGTCTGCACTACTATTACTGTTAAATCTTGTCATCCCTCCCTCCCACTTGTGACTGTAAATCTTGTCATCACTCCACTCCTACTTGTGACGATAACCCGTCCCCTCCCACTTGTGACTGTATGACTGTAACTTTGTCGCTTGTATACTTACAATTTATATTGACTGTTTCCTAGTATGATTGATTGCTTATTGTATCCTATGACTATCATTAAGTGTCGTATCTTATGATTCTTGACTCCTGGTGAATGTATCTTTTCTTTTATGTTTACTGAGAGTATTTACACCAAGACAAATTCCTTATGTGTCCAATTACACTTGGCCAATAAAAGTATTCTATTCTATTCTATCTCCATCTAATTCATCAGAAAAATTGGATGGAAGACTTTTTAAATATTTCTGCATTTCTTTTTCTGCTGGGGAAAAAGAAACCTTCAACAATTTTTCAAAGGCAGGAGTTTTAGTTAGCACATTCATTTAATTTTTTCTTGGAATGTAATGGAAATGTGGAAAACTAGATGGTCTAGAAAAATGATTGTACAATAAACGACAGAATATTATATCTGTTGCAGGCATACATACATTCACATTTTATCATCTTGACTAAGAACTAGTAGAAAAAAATGACAGATAATTCATATGCTTAATACATACATATTATTAATTCATACATTAATAACAGTTTTAATGTAGTAGATAAAATTGAAGATTAATAATACTTTTTCTTCTGGAAGGGAGAGAGAGAGGTACAGAGGGAGGAAGGAGGAGGGAGGGCTTCAGCTACAGCAAACTGTTCTTAACTGGGTGGGTTGTACTGTATGTTCCCTTTTACATTCAAAATCTCAATGTTTTTTGTAAGGATATGAATATGCTAAATTATTATCTATTATGGGTTATCACTAATAATATTATGTGTTGCTACCTCTGAGACTTTTTCCATAACCTTCCTGTCTTTGTAACAAAGAATAGACTTCTTCTGCAAATGCATCTGAAATACTGACCCAAATGCATTTGACAATAATAATATATTACCATGTCTTTATTTATGAAAGTGGAGAAATAGGATGTGGATAGAGAGTTAGGAATTTCCTCTGTACTCTCTCTTTATTTACCATTCTGCTGGCTCTGTTTGTGCCTTCAAATCAATTCTGACCTCTAAGGACTACCTCCTGCCGTTTTCTTGGCAGTATTTTTCACAAGTGGCTTGCTTTCCTTCTTCCTAGGACTGAATAACTAGCCCACATGGCTGGCTTTCTGCCTAAGTTTATAATATCCTGATTTCTAGTTTCATGTCTTACCATGATATTAACTGACTTTCATTGACAGGAGAAGTGATCTGTTCTCAGTGTTAAATACACTACACTAAGTAGGTTCCTGATGGGTATTTTCTTCAATGGTTAATGATATGATGAAAAAGGATGGCAACAGATCCAGAAGAGAAAAGCAATTACCTTGCCTATAAGTACTGACATACAGTTCAGGCCTTCACCATGAGGCAGGGAATTGAAACACATATTACACGAGGCAGAAATGGGAATGAGAATGGGGAGCTTAACTTTTATTTAGACTTGTTTTTTGTTTAGTGCTGACTCAGAAACATGTCACTTAGCACTTTCCTTCAGAAGTGGTCTAGGGCTCTGAACCTCTGACATTCACAATTTATCGTTTCCTCTTTCCTACTTCTGCATATGTTGAAAGATCATTAAACCCGGCAAAGGGAAATTTGGTGTTTCATTCTGCCATTAGTCATGCATGTGATGTTCTCTAAGCTCTTTGACCAAGAAGGTCACATTTTATGACTCAAAAACAATTATATTTATAATAACAAACAGAACAGAGATTGAAAAACACTCTCAAATTTCCAGTAAAAATACAGGCTATGGCCATTCATCTCTTATTTAATTGGCAATTGACATTAGACTTAACTGTTTCTTCATCAAAATGTTCTACAAACTTGGGCTAACGTTTTATCAAAATTCAACACTCAGCATTTACATGTAAGAATTGTCGCTTTAGCTACTAACCAGGATTGGTTGCTTTCCAGCTCATCCATTCTTAAATTTTTGTGCTATGGACCTATGGGCTCCTTTGCATAAAATATATATTTAAATGATCAAAATAAAATAGAGTAGATATAGTTGTATTTTTTGTTATCCAAGTTTATGGACCTTCAACGGGTCTGTGAACCTGAGGTTCAGAACCTCTGCTGTAGGTAGAGGATTGGGAAACCTGCCAACTGTATTATCTATGTAAATTAAAGTGACTTGGTCAAACCAGTTTAGCTTCTGATTGCTAAATTTTATCTTTGTGGTTTATATACCATAGTTATCATTATTCAAAATTGAAGAAAGGCTTTGGTTCTCTGGCAAGCCTGAGAATGGGACCCTTCTGTTATTAATAAACTTTCCTACTATAATTCCAAGCCAGTCTGGAAAAAAAAAGCAGATTAGAGTCATTCAATGAATAACAGAGACTTAATGCATTTATTTTAATATGAGTTCTGAAGTCCTACTTTTGAATCTACCTTGTACACACAATGTGGAGCAATAATATTTATTTATTATTATTATTATTATATTTACTATCACAGTTGATGTTTATTTTATTTTATCATTTAGTTTCTTTCTACTATATGGTTTTATATTGTTTCATCTTTTTAATAATATGTTCTAATTAATTCTCATATAATCCTGGTAAATATAATTGTATGTGTGTGTAGAAATACAATCAAGCTAAACCTATCCCACAGCAGCACAGAGATGATTCAGTCTAAAGATGCTGTTTTTCACATATTTTAAATCTTTTCCAATCCTTCATTTATCCAAGGATTCCAGTTTCTGGCAGCAGCGATAAGATCCCAGAAAGGAATTCTAGACAGAAAAGCAGGAACATAGAGAATGTAAACATGAAACTGCCTCCAGTTGATGGATTGGGGGGATGAATAAGAAATGGGATCAGGAGTTCCCTCCATAAAAGATAATGCTAGAAAGTGATTCGATGGATTTGAAATATTATGAGATGCATTCTTCCACACATCCAAAGAATACCCTTTCTAGCTATGTTTCTACATGTCTCTGGGACATTACAAACATTGTCATGTTTGACTATTTCTCCCTTTTGCACAAATATTGTATAGTAAGGAGGAAAAACAGAAGAAGCAATGGAAAAAGATAGGAAGGTCACAAGTAAGAGATGACAGATTCCATTGCCCCCATACACTTCTGTGAAATAGGCTGTCAATTGCATATCCATGAGCTGTCTGAAAGCAGAGATACCTCTGGCTTGGATATCATACAAGCTTTTGTGGTTTTCAAGCATTAATTGTAAGTTAAAGTTAAAGCTTTTTGAGTTTTTGATTTTCACAGCATAAACTTATTTTAAATATGTGCTGGCAGATATTTCCAATTCTTTATGTGCTGATCACTCAGGCTATATTGTATCACAATAAAAGTGAGAGGTTGGATCACAATTAAAATCACACGGGGCTTTATATATGGCCTTTCAAATTTCCTTGCACTAAAAAGTTAATACATAGGATAATTGCTTTTTTAAATTTCAGGGTAATGTAGTTCGCTAATTCTGCTCATTACTACGATATCACTTATCAGTGGTGTTTCTTCACTGTAAATTGCTAAAATTGCTCTAAATGTGTAGTCACTTGTTTGACTGTGAGTAAATCAAATAGTATAAATTCAATCTTCCTTGCTGATTCTTTGCTTATTTAGAATCATAGAATTATAGCAATGAAATGGACCTTCAATGTCTTCTAGTCCAACCCCCTACCCAAGACAGGAGTCCTTGTTCTATCCAAGACAATCTTTTATGGAACACCCTCAACTCTAGGATTAATTGTACACACATTCAGGAAATTTCTCCTTGGGTTAGATCTCCCTCTGATGATCTCATTGTTTCTTGTCCTGCCCCCCCAGGTGCTATGGAGAATAAATTCATTCCCTCTTCCCTGTGATAGCCGTTCAAGTATATTGGAAGAAGGCTATCTCACCACTCTAAGCCTTCTCTTCTTTAGGCTAAACATACCTACAGTAGTTTGTTTAGCCATTCATCATTTATTTCCTTATACATAGGTGCTACTTCACACTTTCTCAAGGACTTCTCAAAATCTTTTCCCCCTTTTCTTTATTTGATTATTGAAACCCACTAAATTGGCTGTAAAAGGGCTTAAACAAATTTAAAGTTATTTTTTATCACAAATGAAAATCATTACAAGAAATCATTGAATTGTTCTAGCTCTCTCCATTTGTGTGTGTGTGTGTATGTGTGTGTAAATTAATATTAGTCTTTTATTTGGAGAACTTCAGCATTCCAACCAAAATTAAATATACAGATATTATGCCTCTAAGCAAAAACACTAGAAAAAAAAGTCTTTCTCACAACTGTGAGAAAAACAGAATTAATTACATTCTGAATCTCTTATGCTGATGCATTTGCTTCTGATGTCTTCGACTAGTTTCAAACTCTTTATTAAACAGTGCAGGCAATTTGGCACTGGAAAAAGCTTACATCTGCATCTGTATTTTCCTAATAAAAGTGAAGGGAGAAAATGAATGCTAAATCCTTTCATCCATTGTTCAAAAAAGGTCCAACCAGAGAATAAAAACACGCACAGAGACACAGACACAGACCTTAATGTTTACCCTTTCTGATTTCAATGGTCTTTAAGGAAGCTTTAAATCCTTTGTCTCTTTTCTAATTATATATGTGTGTGTGTGTGTCTGCCTGTCTGTTTGTTCAGCAACTGTTTAAAAGTGCAATGATGCTGAACCAAGGGCCTATGATCTGTATCTGAAGTTGTAGCCATTGCAGAGCCCCAGTGGTCATGTGATAAAAATTAGTAACTGTCCACCCTTAGTAACTGATCATGGAGGCACTGAAGGTGTCCCCTCCCCCATCTGTCTCCCCACTGCTCCGGGTAATAAAATAATAGAAAGCATGGCTACATAACATTCTCATTGTTAGAAGCAGCAGAAAAACTGAACTGCACACTTCTGAAACTTAGCCATTGACAAGGAGCTGGCAGAATCGATATCACTTTTCTTGTTTCAGTTGATTAGAATGTCAGTCCTTTATAAAGAAAAGGGAAAAAAAGGACAGATCTAGCATTCTTTCAAAAGTCCACTAAATACATTTTTAAAAATCATATTCTCTGCGTATAAAGAGGCTGCATAATGCCTGAATGTTCAAAGATCCAGTTAGGGACTTCATGGGTAGATGTCTCTGTGGAAGCCAAGCCATGCTCTTGCAGCTCAGACCAAAATGGCTATGGAGGGCAGCGCCCGGCAACAAGAGAGGAAAAGAAAAATTTGCCAGCAGGAGCTTCAAGTGGCTAGTATGAATAAGATAGATTCTAGCCCGTGACCACATCATCGACATCATCAATAAAGCATTATAAATTTTTCATAAGCAGGGCTTGTTTCAGGAGGATAGAGCATTACTTTAAAACTGAAAGGTCATCATTAATTTAATCTACCTCTGTGTTGGGTTAGCAATATCATGCAGACATATCCTTTAAAAGCAGTTAGTGAGACATCTTTCTGACATGCTTAGTGGAATCGAAGAGAAAAGACCTAAGTCTGGCACTAAACCAATGCACTGGAATACCAAATTCCAAAATAATGTGCATCAGCAACATTTTATATTATGAAATAAAGTGGCTTTAGCCAATAAAAAAAATTAGTCAGAGAGTTAAGTTTCTGAAATTACACGATCCAGATTCTAAAAATATTGGTGTCTATGCAAATAACCCTCTTTTTCCACCTTGAGATACCATAAGATGCAAATTTGGTAAGATGATTTCCCCTAGAACCTATGGCACTCATGCTGGAAGTGGCACGCAGAGCCATCTCTGCTGGCATGCATGCCATTACCCCAGAGCAGGTCCACCGTGCAGGCATGTGTGCTGCCCACCCACCAGCTGATCGTCGGGTAGCTGCCGCACATATGCGGGAAGCGGGGCACATCCAGGAGACATGCGTGCATGCGTAGAAATGCGTGCATGCGTAAAAATGCGTGCATGCTCAGAAATGCACAGTACATGTGGGGGGCGTTCGCACATGCATGTGCAGAGACATGTGGTAGACACGGGAACAGTTCATGTGCACACTTTTGGCATGCGAGGATGGAAATATTAGCCATCACTGCCCTAGAATTTCTATTCCTTGTTATGATCGGGATGATCATCAATTGTTGAAAAAGATAGTGACAATGACCAATATAGAATTGCAATGATTTACATGGATTTAAAAATAAACTTATAGCAATAGCATTTAGACTTGTATACTGCTTCACAATGCTTTACAGACCTCTCTAAATGGTTTACAGAGTCAGCATATTGCCTCCAACAATATGGGTCAACGGTGGAAGGCTTAGACAACTTTAAGTCTGGTGAGATTCAAACTGACAAATTGCAGTCAGAAGTAGCCTGCAATACTGCATTCTAACCACTGCACCACTATGGCTTATAGCATCTATAGGATGGTAATTTCAGCCTCAGGCTTCCCAACAAATATATTGGCAGGAAATTTTGGACATTGAAGTTTAGCCTATCTGGATGGCATTGACTTTCATCTCTGTTAGTTGACCTCTGGGAATAATTTTCAAATTATTCAAACTCACAGTAAATTAGTGACACTATTCCACATTACAAAGATAATGATTTGATTTATTTGTTTATTATGTATCCAAAGCATGGATTACATTTAGTTAAATGTCCATGTAGATTCATGTTTTAGGTTTGCATCTGTTTTTACAAAAATGTAGAAAGTTACCCTTACCCAACTATTGTAAAGCAGTAGACTCCCCCCAACCTTTTTGTGCTCCAGGGACTGGTTCCATGAGGGCGGTTTTTCCATTGACCGGGGGTGGGGGGGCTGGTTTCATTATTGCTTTGATCCTACATGTGTGCAGATGGGGCTTTTCTCACTTGCAGGGCCCAGTTTCTGGCAGTCTGTGGACTAGTGTTGGCCTGTGGCCTGGGGTTGGGGACCCCTACTTATAAAGGATCAAATCAATCCCATTTTAGAATTGAATTTTGTCAAGTTACAAATTTAAGCTACATGCAGTAAATATAATTCAACAAAGTTTTAAACTTCAGATTGATTGGTATTCCAACTCTCATTATTCTAATTACATACCAGCAAAGCTGAAGTTAATCAATTCCACTCTAAATTTTCCATGTTTGTGTACAATTCTGAAGTAGTGAGTATATTGTTTTGTTGTTTAATTATATTCTACAATCATAAACCTCTGTTGTAAAGAGGAATTGGATATTATCACAGGAATGTTCATGTTAAAACATTTGCTGTTTCTGAGGACAAACAGCTTCAATTTTTGGAAAGCTAAGAAAGTAAAGGCACAGTCATGTTGCATCCAACATTCGTCTGCTGACATGTTTGCCTAAAGCAAGGCTGTGTTCACTCTTCTGCAAAATAGATGGATTAATATCTTCATTTCTCAGCACACAACTATGTGGCTGGATGTTAAATATGATAAAAAGCACAGACAGCCTTGAGTCTATGTAGAAGATATACAACTGCTTTAATGTGTGTTTTAACATATATCTCCAGGACAAAAAAGGGAGTTAGAATAAACCAATACATTCATTGGTGTTTTTAAAATTTACTTCAATCCAATAAAATATGAGTCTGTATCTCAGAAGGATAAAATTGCATGGAATTTCAGAAAGAATGGGTTTATATGCTGAAAATCCTAGCATTAAATGGCTCACTATGTCATGAGCTGGCTAAAGATAAATAAATGGAAAGTAGAAAATACATGCAAAATAAACTCTTATGGAAAGTCTTTAACAAAACAAAGGAAGAGGAGGAAGAGGGAAGGAGGAAGAAGGAAGGAAGGAAATATTACCTTTATTGGACTTTTAGTCTGCCGTAAAATGAAGACTGACCTCATCTTTTCAAATTAATTTTAATCAAAGTTACAAATAAAATTGGAGAATGTTAAGATAATGCCATTGGAAGTGCCTGGACTTATCTTTTAATGTATATATTACATATTTTATTAGTAATTGGGAAGAAAAACAAAGTTTGCTTTGTGGTTTTCTGGAAAAGTTTATTATTCAATGCATTGTGTGGAATTATTTGTCTGTTTCAGATTTGAGAATCCTGGATGTTGATGTAATCCTGATGTACCAGACCTTGTACTCAACTGTTTTTAGCTATAGAATTTGAAGAAATCAAATTTGATATTGGAGTTTCCATCAAATTCCAAATTATTCACTTCATTTGTTTGTTTGTTTTTAAAGACCTTTATTCCCTGATGTGTTGTTTAGTTTTGGTATCTTTATAGTTCTTATAGTTTACATCTTGTGTTGCTGGTGCAGCAGAGAAACAGTTCTTTTGGTGTGTAAACAAATAAATCCCAGGAAACAAAACCACAGAATATCATCTTCTCATCCTCTATAAATTTAAAGCATTCATAAATTATGTGGTAGAAGTATGTTTAATTTACTAAAACAAGCTGAAATTCCTAGTACATCGGAAATGGTAGTTGTACAACTTCCTTGTACCAGGATTTTTATGGCATTATCTATTAAAACATTCAGAGCTAAAACAAAACCAAACATAATAAAAATATCAAGAGTAATGCTTAAATTATAAGAAAGATATCCATCTGTTTAGATGAGCATGAAATCCATGTCCAACTTTTAATTTATTATTGCCTAAACTATGCCCTCTGCGAATGTTAGTTAGCCAACACAAACTTAGTCTGGCTTGTGTTATTTTTTTAATATGGCAGCTACTATGGTTTTGACACGGTTTTCTCGCTTTCTGCTTAGTACATAATTTCTCTTGATCCTTGTGTTTTTTATTAGAATAAATCAATTAGCATAGAATATACAGATCTTATAAAATATACACAATTTTTCCCAATGTGACATTAATAAGAAAATTAAGATTATCATTATAATATCAGCACATTTGGTACAGTATAGAGATGCATAGGGATGTCAAACTCAAGGTCTGTGGCCCTTAGATCTGGCCCAGGGGCTAGCCTGGAAATAACAAAGGACTGGCCTGCAGTGCCTCTGCCAGACAAAGCAAGGAGCAGGACCCTCATGCACTGCCCCGTGTTCCATTTTGGCTGGCAGAGTGCTACAGGAGGCCATCCAGGCCGAAAACAGGGTACGGGGAAGTGCATGAGCCCCCCCACCCTGTTTTGGCTGGCAGAGTACTGCAGAAGATTGTCCAGGCCAAAAATGAAACATTAGTAATATTATTAGTAATATTAAGTCCTCTTCTAAGGCTGTGTCAGAGGTGGTAACAAAAATTGATAGACTGTTGGACAGACAGTTTTTAGAGACATCTGGAAAAATTGTCAGTTCATTTATGTTTTGCTCCTATACAAAAGAGTCAAGTCCCATAGCAGCTGGGGACTGTCCATGTCTTTAATCTCTACATTATGGAGTTGAAACTATTTGTGCCCGAAAGTAAATATCTCTTTGTCTGGAATAGCTGTTTTGAATGCATAGGGAAATAATTGCCTTTTCGGTTTGTCTTTTTCTTTTAAACATTTTTAAAAACATTCTCCCTGGTACTGTTTTAAATTAGCCTTTAGTGCTTTATAGATATATACAGGTATTCAATCTTTTTAAGAATCATAAAGTATGTTGGGTTTTTGTAGTTATTCCATATAACTAAAGACATAGAACTAAATACAGAACTTTGTAAAATAAATAAAAGAATGGCATGTTCTTCTGCAACCAGATCTCTTCTTCATGCAGAATGGCTTTTGTTCATTTCTTTTTCCAAAAGAAACTGCAGAGACAAATTTCTGTTTGCCTAAAAGATTTTGCAATGTCTTACTTAAAACTTTACTTTCCAATATGTGTGCTAATACAAAAGATTGTACAATGCTAGACCAATGTCTGCTATTCATTCTAGCTGTTGCCCAACTATGCATGTTCAGCACTACCACCAGAATTTTTCCACTACTTACTATTTCTGGATTTACCCCAGATAAACTAAACAGCAAACCTGGTTCAAAAACTGAACCCAAGCAAAATGGAATTGCTATATTTGTTCCTCAAGCTATTTCATCTTAGCTGCCCTTAATTTATACAGTTGTTAAATTTCTGAAGAAGTCTTTATGCAAGTTTCTTTGATATAATTTTTGTTATGTGTATTTCCATATTGCATCTACACACTTCTCATTTTGTACATAACTTTATGAAACATATCTTTTTCAGACTCTATTATAGATAAAAGGAGAGGAAGACAGAGATGAGCAGCCTCTGTTCAGTGCAAATGTACAAATCTAATTTCTATTGATTCTATAATATTACCTAACTAGATTACATCTGTACATCTTGATGTAATTCTGTTTGGTCTTGATGATACAGTAATAATTCATATAGGTAGGTTTTAATTCTTTTAAATCTCTTCGGCATGTTAATGCAAAAAAAATTATAGGCAAGCAAAATCTGAAATGTTTTCTTCTACAGTGATCACGTGAATGTGCTTATATTGGAAAAGACATGTTGAAAAGCTGAATATATCTGTCTTCTTTTTTTCCAAGAGTATTATTTGTACTGTATCTATTTCCTTGTTTGCCCTGACCTGGTTAAGAGTAAATTTTGCCTTTGAGTATAGAAACTGCATGGACTTTTAAAAACATTGCTAGTGGGAATTCCATAATGTTGTCTTAAATAAAGAAAGTGAAACCACTTAGGAAAAGGTGAAAGTGTATTCTATATAAAAATTCTGCTAGAGATAAAACAGGTGAAGAAAGAGCAATGGAATAGCAACAGCAATAGCTCTTAGAGTTATGTACCACTTCATAGTGCTTTACAGCTCTCTCTCAGCATATTTTACCCAACAATTTTGGGTCCTCATTTTATCCACCTCAGAAGGATGGAAGGCTGAGTCAACCTTGAGCCTGGTGGGATTTGAACTGCCAAATTACAGGCAGTTGACAGTCAGCAGAACTAGCCTGCAGTACTGTACTCTAACTACTATGCCACTGAGGTTCAAAGCTAAGTTTAAATATATTTCAAAGCTAAGTTTAAAAATGTGAAATTCAAGTGAAATATAAGATTATTCAACAGGGGTAGTTCACAAATTCTCCTGAGAGTCCCCAGCTGGTAAGTCACTAAGCAATATGTGTAAAAGTATAACTATATTAACAGGAACTAGTTTAAAAAAAGAAATTCCTTAGACATTTTAATTTTCATTATTTGACATGCAATTTGGATTAAAACTTCTACTATAATGGCTCATCTTATTCAAGCAGAAGGCAGAGGCACAGAAATGGTCTTCCTTGGCATAGTTTTATTATTCTTGGATAGTTCTGTACAATCAAAGAAAATTTATTGCATCTTTTCTGTCCCTGCTCTTTTCCCTAAGAAAAACGTTTCCACATACAGTAAACAAAGAAATTAGGAACATCTAAAATACATGGAAATTTTTTATCAAAGCACTTCCTGTGTTTACAGAAAGGAATAGTTCTAAAACCACAACATAATAATCTGACAAATAAGAAAGAAATAATGGGCATGTTTTCAAGGCATACTAGATCATAAAATATTTAAATGGGAACACAATACAATGAGTGCCCTGTAGACGATCAATTTTACTTATATACCTCCTCATCCTGTAAACCTAACTCCATCTTTATTAGCTCTATGGATTTCAAAAGAATAAGAATTTAATATAAATTGAAATGTTTATTTCATTACATTATTTATATAGTTTCCCATCTCATGACAGTAGCTCTGGGTAATATGGAGGGATTAAAGCAATAACTACATGAATGGACTTTATCTTTTGAACAGTAGATGTGCATATAGACATTGAGTGTGTCAATAGATCACAGTCTTGATGTAGTTTCAGAATACCCCCTAAAGTTACTACAATATTTAATGTGAAGAATGACATTATAAATTACATGAGTGATCATATTTAGTGTGCTTGATTAATTCAGTTTAATCTGAACTAATTTTTCCTAATATCTCTTTTTTCCTTTGTTGTCCTGAATTGTTAGCACCAAATATACAATTCAAAAGTCCAGTGTGTTTCTCACTCCCCAAAGTTCTATACCTTGGTGTAGAACCTAATTTTTAGGGACAGATTTTCTAGACAGATATATTGATTTGTATTGTAATAGCTTGTCCATCTAGCTCAATATTCTCTACAGCAGGGGAGACAAAATTGCATGCTGCACTTTACCCTGCTAATGAACATTTATACACTGTAGATGGTTATACTGTTTCTATAAACATTAATCATAAGAAGACATGAGTAAATTTAAAAAAAATTAGCATGTTTTTACAGAAAAATTAAATAAATAAATAAATTAACCCCATATTGAAAAAAAATGTTATTGAAAACACTAAAAACGATTCTAAGGCTAAACTTAATTATCATTTTTTCTCTTCTTTTTGCTAAAGGCAATAATTATAATTCCAGTAAAGGCCCTAGGTCTATAAAAGCTGCCTAAATTTACACATAGAAACACACACAATATGAGATCTGTATTGATAAAGAACATAGTACTGCTTTTAAAAGTTAACCATGTCTTTTGGATGTCATGTATGGTGTATTTCAGATGAACATAGAATTTGCTGTGGTCTCTGCAAAGGACAGTCTTTAGGAACAAATTACTGATTCGTGGTGTTTTTTTTTCTTGCTATAAATCAATTTGGAAAAAAATGCATGCATACATTAATTCAGAAAAAAATTAAATGTATTTTAAAAGATTAAAATACAATTGAAACCAAAGATTTTTAATTTGGAGCTAATGCATAAGTGTTTAGAAAAAGATATGGAACTTTGTTTTTATATACTGTATATTAACTGCAGCAAGACTATTATACTGTATACTCAAAAGTAGAAAAGTTCAATAATACCCACAACAAAAGATTGGTTGATTAAATTTACAGAGATGGCTAAATTAACTTTTTTTGCTTAGAGGGAAAATATTATCTACCTTTATGGATGATTAAATACTCCTTATAGACTTACAATTTCTTATACTTATAATTTGTGGCTTTGATGCTTAGAAAATCATGGATAATAAAAAAGAATGAACTGTCTTTTGGAATCATAGAGTAAGAGAATTTTGTACATTAATAGTACTTAAATTTACTGCAAAGCAAATTAGAAAACTTTCTTTTTCTTCTTTCTTCTTTTGTCTTTTTTCCTCTCTTTTTTCTTTTCTTTCTTTTCTGCTTTTTCCTTTTTATTAGTTCATTTGTATTTTATTTATATAAACTGGCTGTGAACTAGATAAACTACAGTCAGATGGATTATTTTTGAATTGCAAGGATCTTTTTACAGTACAGACAATTTATGAAGGAAAAAGCTTCTTATGAGATTAGTGTAGTGATTAGTGAAATGATCAACAGTATAGTTTTGTTTAATAGCTGTGAGAATGATTCTTCAATATATAGATGTACTAAAGTTATATCCCTGTAAATTGTGTTCTGTCGCAGGAAATGAGACACTCGCACTCCAGTTGATGTTCTCACTTTATTTCTTTTGCAGGACTGAGTGCCAGCAAAACCACGGCAGCCTTTCTTATGCCGGCTGCTCGCGGCTCGTCGGCCAATGACAGTACTTCAAAATTCCCGCCATTGGATCCACCAATTGCGGGTAAGTATGTAAATATAGAACACCCCTCCCCACTTGGTTTAGTCCGACCAATCAGGGCCGCCCTAGGTTACGTAATCCCGTAAGTAGGTGGGGCTCCTATGGGTCCGACTAGACCTGCACAGGTTAGTCGCGAGTTCGCCAGCGGCTGGTACGGACGGACTTGTTGTTCTTCCCGTCTCTTCCCGTGGAACCTCCTGGAAGGTAGAGCCGGCCATGCCACTCCCTCCAGGCTTCACTTGGCCGGTTGAGTTGGCTAGGCCGCTCCCTCCCAGGTTTCTTCCCAGCTGTTCCTCCGGTGCCCGTTCCACATCGATCAGAATGTTACTCCCTTCGGCTACAGGTGTGTAGTTGCGAACTTCGACCAGGGCTAGTGTTAGTGGTGGTTGTGTAGTTGTTAGGGTATGTTTTGTTCTTTGGGGGGGTTCTCCTCCCTGCCCTTGGTTTTGCTAGAAGGGTCTCCCCCTTCTTGCCTGCTTCTGTTTGTGTCTTGTTGATGTGTGTTTGAAGGGCCTCCCCCTTCTCGCCTGTTTATGTTTGTGGGTTGTGGGTGGTCTTCCCTTCCCTCACGGTTTGTGTTTGAAGGGTCTCCCCCTTCTCCTCCTGCTCTGTCTGTGTTTGTTTGTAGTGTTCGTGATCTCAGCTGATCCAGTCCCTATTGTCTTCGGTAACTACTCTGTAAGACCGGGGTCCCATTATTTGTGTAATTTTTGCTGGTCCCCAGAGAAGTTCTTTGTGTAGACTAAGTCTCCAGTTTTAAATGTTCGGTGTTTGCTGGAGGAATCTGTTGGTTTCTCTGTGCAGTATGTGGGGTGTAATCTATCTAGATGTGATCTTAGTTTCCTACCCATCAATAGTTCTGCTGGGCTTTTGTTAGTTGTTGTGTTTGGTAACATGTGTTGTATAGCTAACAGTTTGTCTATTTTTTCTTGTATTTGTCCCGGGCCCAATTTTTTTAGCATGTCCTTTGTGTAACGGACCATTCGTTCTGCTTGTCTGTTCGCTGCCGGATGTGCCGGTGCTGTTAGTGCATACCTTATATCCTGGCTAGCTAAATACCCTTCGAATGTTGTTGCTGTGAATTGCGGCCCGTTATCGGATACTAATACATCAGGTAAACTGTGTATTGCAAATATTGTTCTGAGTTTTCTAATAACTGCATCTGTAGTGGTAGAATGCATGATGCTTACTTCTAGCCAATTTGAGTAAGCATCTACAATTATTAAGAATGTATACCCCTTTGTTGGTCCCACAAAGTCAATATGTATTCTTGACCATGGTCCCCTGGGTATTTCCCATTCTGTAGCTGGTGCCTGTGGGGATGCGGGTCTGGATTCCTGGCAACATTTACAGCTTGCTACCCAATCCCCTATATTTTTATCCAACCCTGGCCATCATACGTAACTTCTAGCCAACACTTTCATTTTAACTATACCCGGGTGTCCTTCGTGTAATAATTCCAGTATTCTTTCCCTTAGTTTGTTGGGTATGACTACCCGATCACCCCATAGTATGCATCCTTTTAACAGTGATAGTTTAGTCTGTCTATTTTTAAAAGGTTTTACCGAGTCGTCGCCCCCAGACTCTGGCCAGCCCTTGTTGATCCATGTTGTGATTCGATTCAGCGTTTTGTCTTTTGTGGTTTCCTTTGCAATGTCTCTGGTGGTTATAGGTAGGTTTGGTAGAGTTTTGATTTGGAGGGTCGATGTGCTTGGTGTGGGGTCGTCATCTATGTCAGGTAAGGGGCAACGGCTTAACACGTCAGCATGAGTTATGGTTTTCCCTGGCCGGTAAGTTAAGTTGTAATGTAGGCGGCCAGGATTTCGGACCATCTAGTCATTCGTGGTGACAATATGTGGGGTGTTGCTTTATTCCCGGCTAATATTCCCAATAGTGGTTTGTGATCAGTAATTAACGAAAAGGTCCTACCGTATAGGTACTCGTGGAATCGTTTTATTCCCGATATGGTGGCCAGCGCTTCTTTATCTTGTTGGCTGTAGTTTCTCTCTGCTTTTGAGAGAGTCTTTGAATAAAAGGCTATGGGTGTTTCTCTTCCATCCGGCAAAGTGTGGCTGAGTACTGCCCCCACACTGAAGGGTGATGCATCACAGGTTAATGTTATGGGAAATGTTTCGTTGTACTAGTATGAGTACTTTGCTGGATGTAAGGAGGTTTTTTCTTTTCTGGAAGGCTGTGTTTTCCCGCTTTCCCCAGTTCCAGGTTGCCTCCTTGTCGAGCAATCTACGTAGAGGTTCCGCTACCATCACTTTCTGTGGCAAGAACACATTATAAAAGTTAATGAGTTCTAAAAATGCCTGTAGCTCTACTTTATTGTTCAGTATGGGTGCCTCCTTGATTGCTCTCACTTTGCTTTCTGTGGGGTGAATGCCATCTTTGTCTATGAGATATCCCAGGAATTCTACCTGGTCGGTTACTAGTTTGCACTTTTCTTTTTTTACTTTTAGGCCTGCCCCTTTAAATTTAGTTAGGACGTCTCTTAGGCGGTCTTTTAGTTGGTCTTTGTCTTTGGCTGCTATTAGTACATCATTGAAATAGGGTATTACCCCTTTTATTCCTTGCAGGAGGCGTTCCATCAAGCTTTGGAATATTCCGGGGGCTACGCTAACCCCGAATTGTAACCGGTTGCATTTAAACACTCCTCGATGCATTATAATCGTTTGCGCTTCTGCCATTTGGTTATCCACCAGCTGTTGTTGGTAGGCTTGTGCCAAGTCCAATTTTGCGAAAATTTTGCCCCCTTTTATGGAATGTAATAGGTGTTGGACTACCGGAACCGGATATGCGCTTTGTTGCAGCGCGTGATTTAGGGTTGCCTTGTAGTCCCCACAAATTCTTATGGACCCTTATGGATCTGGTTTAATTGGGGTCACAAAAGGGGTTTCCCACTTTGCGTGGTCTGTTTTCTAGCACCCCCTGTTTTATAAGTTATCTAACTGTTCATCGATTTTAGGTTTTAATGCAAAGGGAACACGCCTCGCCTTAAGTCTTATCGGGGCTATGTTAGGATCTAAATTAAATTCTCTTCCCACTCTGTGTCGTCGATTCTGTTTATTCCGGTCACTCCAATCCCTAATGGTGCAAATCATTCCAGTCCCAATAGGCTGGGTCTGTTCCGGTCGATGATGGTTAATGGCAGGATCTCTGTGTGGTCCTTGAAGTTAATTTTAAAATGTCCTACCCCCACCACGGGAATTTTGTTTCCCTGGTAGTCCTTTAGTATGAGTTCTTGTGTCTCTACCTCTTCCTGTTGTATATCAGGGATTAAGTTTTTGATGGTCTCCCATGATACCATGGATAGGTATGAGCCAGAATCCACTTCCATCTCACATTTCCGTCCTTCGATTTCTACTTATATGTGGACTTTCCTTGCATTTCTTGCATTTGAATGTCCGATGGTCACCGTTAGGTTGTTTCTTCGTATCTCTTGTTTCTATTCTCATGGCTCCAATGGCTCCCAGATTTTCTGTCTCTCTCTTTGTCCTTCTGGGGTGGGCTCCATCTTCGTTGGGGGCTGTAACTGTTTATGGAATGGCATGCCCTTGCTATGTGTCCCCTTCGGTCACATTTTCTGCAAATTGCATCACTGAAACGGCACTCCGAGCGTGGATGGTTTCCCCCGCATCTAGCACACTCAAATTCAGGCTTTCTCCCGCTCTGCTCCCGTCTGTTTTTTCCCAATCGGAGGTGGTATACCTCTTCTTCATCATCTTCCTCGCTTCCGGACACCGATTCGATGTCCTCGTGGTGCGTGGAGGTTGTGCCTTTGTTCGCCTCTGGTTTCTGAAACTCTTTGCTGTTATCTCGAGCTGTTTTATTTATTTTTTTCATCGTTGCGGCCGATCTGTGTGTGGCTTCTGCAGCGGTGGCTTCTTCTATTGCCTCTTTTACAGTGATTTTAGGTCGGGTTAACAATTGGCCTTGTAATGTGAGGTCCTTGAGACCAAGAACCATGCGGTCCCTCAGTGCCTCGTCAAAGTTGAGGAAATCGCATGCTCCGCCAATGTCCCGGAGTGCTGCTACAAAATCGGCGATGCTTTCATCCTCCTGTTGGTTCCTCAAATAGAATTCGTGTCTTTTTATTAGACTCGACACAGTTGGTACATAATGGACTCTTAGAAGCTTCTCCAGTTCTGGCCACGTCATGGTTTTTATGTCCGTGGGTGCCGCCAGTGCCTTTGGTATCCGGAATACTGTGGGTCCACAATGGATCAGGAAAACAGCCCTTTTTCTGTGCTCCGAAACTCTGTTTAGATTGCTGCTCTCCAGGAACATTAGGAATCAGTCGACATATGATTGCCATTCTTCCGTTGCCGAATTGAATTGCACGGGTGGCGAGTTGCTTCCGGACATTGTGCCTCGCTCGGACTTCGTAGCTACGTGCTCAACTGGATTCCTTTGTCTCAGATCCCACCTTCATCGCCAGAGTTCTGTCGTGGGAAATGAGACACTCGCACTCCAGTTGATGTTCTCACTTTATTTCTTTTGCAGGACTGAGCGCCGGTGAAACCGCAGCAGCCTTTCTTATACCGGCTGCTCACGGCTCGTGGACCAGTGACAGTACTTCAAAGTTCCCGCCATTGGATCCACCAATTGCGGGTAAGTATGTAAATATAGAACAAATTGGTTGGTTTGAGAATTGCCTTGTGTATTTTTTATTATGCTGACTGCTCTTGGGTTGTAATAAATATTTACTTAGGTATGTTAATATATGATAATCACACTAGAAAAGGTTTTGGATTTTTTTTGGCAAACAATTGTTTTAAAAATAGGTTGTTTATGAAACTGGCATTAATTAATATAATCAAACTATTTCCAAGAATACGCATGTCCCTGTTTTGAACTCATAAAGAATTTTTACTTCTTTTATTGTTTGATAGCAGTGTAGACATTCAATAATCCAAGACAGATTGCATAGGTACCAAACATGAATTGAAATTATGTATTTAACATTACTAAATGTTCTATGAATTTAATATAAATTGGCACTTTTGAAGATGTCAATTAGCACAATCATTTGTGTGAAATATGTTGCGTTCATGTACACTCAGCAGCATATAGATCTGAAAATGGACACTGAGACCAATGGTACAACAAATATTGGTAAAGCCTGAATAATACGACTCTGGTAGACTACATACATATTCCTAATTGCCTCACACAACCATCTCCTCAGTTTTATTCTCTGGATGTTCTTTCTATGTTATTTCTCTGTCCCATCCTATTTTTCAAATTTTCTTTTTATCATTTTATAATAAAATTATTGTTTTATTATTATGACCACATTGTCATAACAATAACATTATTGTTATTATCTCTTTTATTCATTAAACATGAAATTCAATCAATTGTATATTTTCAAATATATCACAAATATCATTGATTAGCGCTGATGGTTGATATGGGTTGCTGCCTAGGTATCAACCAAGTATCTTCGTAAAATTAATTATTATTATTGTTGTTGTTATAGTTGCTGCTGTTGCTCTTGCTGCTGCTGTTGCTGTTGTTGTCAGCCAGATGTTTACACTGGATTTAGCATTTTTATCCACATATCAAGTCCTTGGAAACCTGGGATGTTGAATAGATACCAATATCGCCTAACCAGGGTTCAGTAATAAATGCAGTTCTGTTGCCTCATCTGGCACTAAAATGTGAACGAGAGCAATCTTATTGCAGACAGGTCTCACATTGACCATCAGCCCCATGAGGACAAGTCAACAGAAAAGATTCCCCTAAAACGTCTAATCTGAACTCTTTTTCATAACTTTTCCAGTCTAATACCAGAGAGCTGATTTTGCCTGACTTATCTCATCCCCTGTTCATCAAAAATATCCATTTCCACCATGAAAACAACAACAACAACAATAGAAAACCTTAACATCCCAACCTCTTCTGGCTCTCACTTCAGATGGTGTGATGGACTACAATGAAACAGCAGTTTCCCAGGAAGGAGGAAACACATTCCAAGGATTAGGGGCAGGCAGAGGGAAGAAACATAGCCAGAATTTTAGATCAGAGACAGAGGAAGAGACTAGGATAGCCATTTCCTAGAATATGCCAGGGTCTATTCATTAGGGTGACAGTAGCATAATTTTAATCTAGCAATATTCTGGCTATATGGCATGAACAAATAACTAAACTTTACTATACTAAACTGGATGGTTTTAAACTGTTCTTGGACTGGGCCTGACAGATAGGGCCTCTACCCCACTCTATTTTGTTTCCCTCCAGAGCAAAATTTACCAGTTCATGAAAAAAGAGAAACTAAAGCTATGGGGTTTTGTGTCTCTCTCAGACATCTGAATATCCATGCCTCCTGTCTATATATCTCCCCAAAGATTCTGTACTTTCTACAATAGGCTTTAATTGCATTGGGTAAAACTAATCAGACAGCTGATCTATTCTGTATCATCATCAGCTATTTAGTTTGAGAACTTTCCTTAAGGGGAAAAAATAAATGAATTAAAATAGCATTCTATCTCAACACAGCCCATTCATCACCTATAGCAAGCAACGTCAGATTTACAGAGGACATTTTAGAATCATTGAAATAATTGATTTTTAGATTTTGGGGGGGGGAAACTGCACAAAGAATATAATGCATCTTCTCTGTAATAACATCCTCAAATGGTCACTTTCTTTCACAGCATATTGAAAAGTTGCTTCAAAGTGAGGTGAGCATCAAACAAATTAAACAAACAAACAAACCCTAATGACAGGACATTTATCACCTTCCCAAGCAATCAGTTCCATTGTCAAACAATGGCTGAATTTTTTTTCCAATCCCAATTTCCTTTCTTATATTTTGTATCCACTATGCAAGGTCCTACTTGCTTGTATACCAAGAAATAAATTTGTTCTATAATCTATGTGACATCCTTGCAAATATTTGCCAGTGGCAATTATATCAATTCTTAATAGTGTTTCCTGAGGCTAAATGATTAAGAGGTGTCAAATTGTATTGTAAAACTATGTTGGATGTGATGGATTTGTCCTAATTATATTTTGATGTAAATTTCCATTTCCAATCAGGAGAGTAAAGAAACTGTTTTGTATTAAATAAGATTACTAAGTCTTGATGTTCAGCTCAGTTATAAAGTATTTATCTGAATTATCCATTTAGGGTATGCTTCAGTCAAGGTTGCTCACATATGTTGTTAGATGAACAGCAAAAGCAATTTCAGTAGGGGCTAGTGCCTTTTGTCTTTAATCTTGGTGATGCATTGCTATAGAACCAGAATTACATTAGAAGGTATAATTAGAGAAATTGTAGGGCAGGAATGAAGAAAACATTGTTTTAAACCTTTTATTATTGTTTTGTTTCTTTTCTAGACTCTCTAAATACTAATGTTCTATGGGACTGTCTTTACCATACTGACCAGCAACAGAGTGGAAAATATAGACAAAATGGAAAAGTAGTCTAAACTTTGCACAATTTACTATGCGATCATTTTCATAACAATGGAATGGGCAGCTAGAACTTTTAATAATAAAATAAATAAAATATCACATGTTTTCTTTCCATTAGAAATAGTACCGTTGGTTGGAAATAATGCCATGTAAATATGCATGCTATCTAGTTGCAAAAATTAAGGTGAACATAAGACAACACCATATAGTTTCAATTTTTTGTATATCTTTGTTGCTAACTGAGGATTTTCCAGATTTTCTACATTGTTAATAAGCACTTATTTAATAGTATCTATCAATTAAAAGAACGAATGTGAAAAGAACCAGTGCTATATAGTAATTATGATGTAGAAGACCCAAATTCAAATCCCCCTCCCTATGGAATAATGACTAGAAGAACACAATATGCCATGTGGTCTGACCAAAGCCTTGATAACTGCTTAGAATGGGAAAGCAGCTGAGCTTTAGTCTAGATTGAGCCTGAGTGATCTCTCCATATCCATGGTTCCCGGAACTCTCCTTGGTATTATGAAAAAGCTAAGGAAATTCACGAGAGCTAAGAGATTCTAGATCATCACTGTTGTTGTTCAGTCACTACAGTATGTCATGTTTGATTCATTGCAACCCCATTGATCCTATTACTCTCATATATACTTTACACCCATCCTGTACAGCTTTTATCACATACAACATTCTTCTTCAATATCATATTCACATCAAACCACTATAATTCAAGACTCTCCACTTTTCCATTTTTGACACATCACTATCATTCCCATAGAAATCTCCACCATGCTCCTTCTAGCACTCTGTCACTTCAGAAAATTTCATCTTGCTTATTTTTAATTCATTCACTTATTTTCCTGGAGGATCCTTTTTTAGTCCTTTTCACCCACTTACAAAACAGGTTTTTTTTTAAAAAAAAGTTTTATTTTCTTTGCCTCTTTTATCTTAACAATTCCTTGCCCTATTGCTTGCAGTTTGTTCTTTGTAAATCTCTGTATTCTCTTGTTTTATTCTTTCCTATCCTTTCATGTCAGTTAACAACAACAACAAACCCTTACTTTCTTTGAATCACATATATTCTGAGCACTGCACAGTTTATTCCCAAACTCTGGTTCTTCAATTGTCAATATTCTGAACCTTTTATGCTAAATAACAAGCACTCTGTTTTTCTCCTTTTCCTTTGTTTTCCTTCTGAGTGGTGTGGGAAGTTCTGTTGCCTCAAAAGTTGAAAGAAGATAAAATAGGCAAATGTTGAGGGAAGAGCTGCTCTTGTGAAAGATTAAAATGACAGAGGTGTTGCATGAAGGTGTGGGATGAAGCTAGTCTTGACTGGATTGCATTTTATAAGAGCCATGGTGGTGCAGTGATTAGAATGCTGTATTGCAGCTAATTCTGCCAACTGCTAGCAGTTCAGTTCTCACCAGCTACTTTGAAAAGCTGAGAAATCAGTTCCCTGATAATAAACCAGCAACTGTGTGGAGAAGCCTGAAGAATATCAATGGCTACAGCAGACCTCCCTCCCTTACTGAAGATAATCATCAATTGGCAGGTGAGCTGAATGTTTCTATTGTAGGTTTGAGGGGAGATCACTGTCATCTACTGCTACCTTTCCCACCCCAGATACAGATACAGTAGCCAAATTTCCTACTTCTGTCTTTTTTCTTCTGGGCCCCACCTCTGGTAATATTAGAAAAAGATGTGGGAAGTCTATTTCATAGACAAAAGATCAGAAAAATACCAGGCCCAGACAGAGTAACTCCTTGCTTGAAATCCTGTGTTCAACAACCAGCCCCACCTTCATCCAGGTCTTTAATAAATCACTTAGTGCTTCAAAAGCTCTACTATCATCCCGGTTCCTAAACCCTCCAAGATGCTGATTGGCTACAAGAAGCAGGAGTGCTATATAGTAAGAAGCCAGAGAGCACATGGCTAGTACTGTCTGTCACTGTGAGTGCTACAGGAATGCTGCTATTGGTTTGCTAGGCTTCTACCATGCTAATCTGCTACTCGGCAAGTATCTTCAACACTGTAACTGTATTTCTCCATTGATGCATGGATGTATTAAAGATGATGTATTGCTGTTATATCTACTGAACAAGAATGGTTAGTAATCTAATCTATTGATGGATGAATTGTGTATGATATTGGACTGAAAATTGGACCGTGCTTATACCATTGTATATAAAGACTTTGCACTTCAACTGCTGTGCTTGTGTGGTTCTATACTCACTGCTACAATCTGAACACTACTTCCGTCTGTTGTATTACTCCTTGATACCAAGGATACTCTGCTGAATACTTAACAAAACTTAAAATAAGGAAATGGATGATCAAAATGTATTTTTAAGGGGCTGTTGAAAGGAAGGGAAGAATATTTCACCTGCTTGTGTTTTAAGTCTATCTGGATAATAATTTGGCTCTTACAAAGCCTGTGGTCCATTTTGGTAGGGCTTTTATGAGCCTATAGTTGGCTTCTATCCTGTTTGGAGAACAGCTCAGTTGTTTATCAAATAGAAACAATATTTTGAAGACATTACTAACTCTAATTATTCACCATAATGAATAACTCATAATGTGTGGAATACTTTTAGCAATTAATTCAGGTAATTTGATGTTTAATCATACATATCAATATGTTGAATACACCAGTGGCTTAATTGCTCTGTGGATCAGGAAAGATGCTGGTGTTTTAAGTAACTTATTGGATCTAAAAACTACTCACCTTGAAGCAACATCAAGAGAAGGTTACTTTGATTTCAAAAATATCCTGCCATTCCAGGCTCTCTGTGTGTGACACAGAGGTGGTGCTGGTGAGAAATTTTACAGGGTCTGCATAGTGATTTGGAAAACCTGGAGTTCTTTGTGACAAAGACTCTACCGGTACTAGTAGAGCTTGTTAAAAAAAAACCTCGCTGCATTAAAGTTACTATTTCTGTTTCTATTTAGAAGCAAAATGATGAAAGGAGATTGCTTTTTGAATTATCAAGCATCATGGTTAGAATTCGGCAGCTGTATATATTTAAATGAGGACAAAAAAGAAACAAATATATACATTCATAAATACAGAAATTGGGCCCACATTGGCAAAAGGAAAGCTCAGGACCGTATAGGTTGGAAATATGCGGAAGAAGACTCCAGCCTTCAGTGGATAGACAAAGACTAAAATGATGATGAGAAATGACGAAATACAGAAAACTGTTATTGCGTAGAAAACACTCACTAAACATTCCTTCATATAAAAAGGAAAGAAAAAAATAGTTTTGACGAAAGGTTTCTGGGGATGTTATAATTATATACTTGGAGGTATGTTCTGTATGAAGATAGAGAGTTTCTGGATTAAACTTAATGCTCAAAGCCATTGTAAAAGGAATGGCTTACTAAAAATAAGATTATTGTTCCAAAAAAATCTTTCCAAAGCATGCTAACAGCATGTCCTGTTATGTTTGTTCTTTTGCTTAAATCTTATCTGTTCTGCTCAAATTCGTCTTTACAATGTCTCATTGTCACATTGCCAGACATTGGCTTTCAAGTGGGCCTAAGGAAACAGTTTTATTGTTGTTCTTATTAGTACAGAATTATTATTCATGATATTCTCTGGAACAGCCAACTGTAATTCAACACATCTGGAGGATACTAGATGGGTGGAAAGCTGTTTTTGGACAAGAAAAATCAATCTGGTGCCTTTCTAATGTTTAATAAAAGAACTCCCAGGATACCTGACTAGTGACCATGTTTTTTTGGACTTGGAGCCCAAAAGATTAGGAGATTAATGTAAAATCAGTTGCTATTGTTGAGACACTTGTTACAGTTTCATTTCTCCTTTTACTATTGTTAGTTTCTCCCATTATTTTCCCTTAAAAACATAATTGAGATAGGCTTCGCTAAGATCAGTGATCATTAAATTTTCCATTCTAAATTAATAATTTGAAAAATCCCTAATTTAAAATGAAATTATTGTAACATTATTTACCCAACAAAATGAAATTCACTGGTGAGAAAAGTAAAGTTCTACATTAAGGCAAGAAAAACCAAATGCACAGTTATAGAATAGATGGTATTTGGCTAAATAGTAGTAACTGTGAGATGGATCTTGGAGTCTTCGTAGATCTTTACTTACATATGACCCAGCAGTGTGCTGCAACCACTAAAAAGCCAGTGCAGTTCTAGGCTGCATTAACATAAAGATAAAATCAATATCACATGTTAATACCAATTTATAATGCCTTGGTAAGACTACATGTGGAATAATGCATTCAGTTTTGTTTGCCATGATATAAAAAAATGTTAAGACTCTAGAAAAAATGTACATAAGCAATAAAGATGATTAGGCGACTGGAGGCTAAAACATGAGAAGAATGGTTGCAGGAATTGGGTATGCTTAGTTTATTGAAAAAGACTGGGGGTCTTGGTAGCAGCATTCCAATATCTAAGAGGATACCACAAAGAAAAAGTGGGGGGGGGTCAACCTATTTTCCAAAGCACCTGAAGACAGAACAAGAAGCAATGTGTTTTGCGGCGGAATAAACGAGACTGCACACCTTTAGTGAGATAGCTCTTTTCTGTTTATTTGCAGGGATCGACTCGGGCTGGCGGCGCGGCAGCCTCTCCTTTTAAAGGGCTGGCCGCGCCAGATACCAGCCACTGGCGAGGGCGAAAACTCCCGCCAGAATTTGACCCAATGGATGGTAAGTATTTTAAATATGAATTGACCAACCCAGAACACCCCTCCCCTCTTGGTCTAGTCCGACCAATCAGGAGCCGCGCCTACGTGACGTAGTCACGTAAGTAGGCGGGGCTCCTGTGGACCCGACTGGACCTGCGCAGCTCAGTCGTGTCGTCGCTGTTGGCCGGTGCGGAAGGACCTGTTGATCCTCCTGCTCCCGGCCCCGGAAACTTCGGGAAGGTCGAGTCGGCCGCGTCACTCCTGGCGGGCCCAGCTCGGCTAGTTGATGTGGCTGTGCCGCTCCCTCCCGGACTTGGATTATCGTCGGTCTCGCCAAGGTCTCTATCTGGATGTTCACCAGGCCCAGGTGCGTAGTTGCGAAACTCGACCGGGGCTAGTGTTGAGGGTGTATATGTGTGAGTTAGGTCGTCGTTGTTTATTTGTGGGTTTGTTGTCTTGTTGTTGCTTAGTGGTAATTCCCCTTCCCCCCCAGGGTGATCGTGAGATCTGGGTAGGGTGCGGGATCTAATTTGATCGATATGCCGCTTCCAAGTCCTGTTATCAGAAGTGGTTAGGCGGTATGATCGTGGGCCTGTGATTTGTGTTATGGTGGCTGGCACCCATAAGGGATGTCCGATCAAGTTTTTTGCGTAGACTAGGTCTCCGATTTGGAAAGTCCTTATTTTACTGGAAGAATCAATCGGTTTATCTGTGGAGTATGTGGGGTGTAACCTGTCTAGGGGGGAGCGTAGTTTCCTCCCCATTAGTAATTCTGCTGGGATCTTGTTAGTGATAGTGCTAGGTGTGGTATGTTGTAAGAATAGTAGTTTGTCAATTCGAGCCTGTATGGGGCCCTGGCCTAGTTTGTGTAGTGTCTCTTTGGTGAAACGAACCATGCGTTCGGCTCGTCCGTTCGCCGCCGGGTGTGCCGGCGCGGTTAGGGCATGCCGTATGCCCAAGCTGGCGAGGTAACTCTCAAACTCTATTGCTGTGAATTGTGGCCCATTGTCAGATACTAGGGTGTCTGGCAAACCGTGTGTTGAGAACCATTTCCTGAGCTGTCGGATGACAGCTTCGGAAGAGGTTGACTGCATTAGGCTTACTTCTAGCCAGTTTGAATAAGCATCCACCAGAATTAAAAATGTGTGACCATTTGTCGGACCCGCGAAATCTATATGCAGTCTAGACCATGGTCCCCTGGGAACATCCCACTCTGTGGCCGGTGCTTTCGGGGGTGAGGGTCGGGATGTTTGGCATGGTTGGCAAACCCCAACCCAGTCCGTGACGTCCTTGTCTAAACCCGGCCACCAAACATAACTTCTTGCTAAGCTTTTCATTTTAACTACCCCTGGATGACCCTCATGCAATAGTCTTAAAATTTTAGTCCGTAGTCTTTTTGGAATAACCACTCTATCACCCCAAAGTACGCACCCCTTCATTACTGATAGTTCCATTTGTCTCTGTTTAAACTGTGTATACTCGTTCTGTAGCTGAATGTCCGGCCATCCCTTTACAATCCAACCCCTCACTTTATGCAGTAAGTTGTCGTTGGCGGTTTCTTGAGCGATGTCTGCTGCCGTAATCGGGAAATCGGTTAAAGTCTCAATTAAGAATGTTGTGGTACAAGGATTCGGGTCAGGGTCACTGTCCGGTAATGGGCAGCGACTTAATGCATCAGCGTGCAAAATTGATGGGCCGGGGCGGTAAAACAGAGTGTAGTTATATGCTGCAAGGAATTCTGTCCATCTTGTCATTCTGGGGGATAAAATATTAGGAGTTGCTTTGTTTCCAGCCAGGAGTCCTAACAGCGGTTTGTGATCAGTTATTATAGAAAACTGACGGCCATACAGGTATTCATGGAAACGTTTAATACCAGCAATTATGGCTAGAGCTTCTTTGTCTAATTGACTATAATTCCTCTGGCTTTTAGATAGTGTTTTTGAATAGAATGCGATTGGGGCTTCTCTGTTATCCGGTAGACAGTGGCTCAGAACGGCTCCGACCCCAAAAGGTGACGCATCGCAAGTTAGTATCAACGGCAATGTTTCATTATACTGTATAATCACCTTAGTTGAAGTCAGAAGCTCTTTTATTCGGTTAAATGCTGTTTCTTCCCGACTGCCCCACTTCCAAACTGCATTTTTGTCCAAAAGCCTATGCAAAGGTTCCGCCACTGTAGCTTTCTGTGGCAGAAAAACATGATAAAAATTTATTAGTCCCAGGAAAGCTTGCAGCTCAGTCTTGTTGTTTGGTGTGGGGGCGTCATTTATGGCACGGACCTTTCCTTCGGTTGGGTGGATACCGTCGCCATCAATAAGATATCCTAAAAATTCTATTTTTTCTGTCATCAATGTACATTTTTCTTTTTTAACCTTGAGCCCCGCTTCCGTGAATTTGGTAAGGACTTCTCTTAGACGATCTCGCAATTGCTCTTTGTTACTAGCTGCGATTAGTACATCGTCAAAGTATGGTATAACCCCCGGTATTCCCTGTAGGAGGCGTTCCATTAACCCTTGGAAAATGCCTGGAGCCACGCTGACGCCAAATTGGAGGCGGTTGCATTTGAATGCGCCCCGGTGTGTAACAATGGTTTGGGCTTCAGCCGTTTTTTGGTCTACGGGTAGTTGCTGATAAGCCTGAGCCAAATCGAGTTTTGCAAAAATTTTTCCGCCTTTGATAGAGTGTAGCAAATGTTGTACCACCGGAACGGGGTATGCGCTTTGTTGCAGCGCATGGTTAAGGGTGGCCTTAAAATCCCCACAGATCCGAATCGACCCATCCGCCTTGATAGGGGTTACTATAGGGGTCTCCCACTTAGCGTGATCAACAGGTTCGATGACCCCTTGCTTAACTAGTTTATCTAGCTGTTCTTCTATTTTTGGTTTTAAGGCGTATGGTACTCTTCTAGCTTTTAATCTAATAGGTGTCACCTTAGGGTCTAGATTAAATGATATTGGGTTTCCCCGGTACTTGCCTAGTTCTCCGTTGAATAACTCCTGGAATTCTTGCACGAGGTCTGCTTCCCAATCTGTATCTGAAACATGGTTGATGCCGGTCATCCCGATTCCTAGCGGCTCGAACCATTCTAGACCCAAAAGACTTGGTCTGTTTCGGTCCACTATTGTTAAGGGCAGGATTTCAGTGTGATTTTTGAAAGTTACTTGGAAATGTCCAACTCCCACAACCGGAATTCGATTTCCCTGGTAGTCTTTCAGTATTAGCTTCTGTCTCGAGAGTTGGCTCCGCTGTAAGCTTGGGATTAAATCTTTGATGTTGTTCCACGAGACCATGGAGAGGAACGAACCCGAATCCACTTCCATCTCGCACTCTCGTCCCTCAATGCCAACTGTAATGTGGACTTTTCTAATGTTTGTCGTATTTGCATGACCAATTATCACTGTTTGGTGTGTCTCTTGTCTTCTGTTAGATGATTCTTTGTATTTTCTATTCCTCCCGTCTTGGTTCCAACGGCTACTGGTCATCTGTTCTCCCTCTCTCCCTCTTGGGGGTGGGCTTCTTCTTTGTCTTGGGCTGTAACTGGTCCTGGCTCTGCATACTCTGGCAATGTGACCCCTTTTCTCACACTTCCTACAGATGGCATCTATAAAACGGCACTCTGATCTGGGGTGATTTCCTCCACATCGATTACATTCGAAATCAACCCTTCTGTTTGGCCGCTCTTTTCCCCCTTTCGTAGTCTTTAGATGGCATACCTCGTCTTCCTCATTACTGTCTTCGGATTCTAGGTCCTCATGGTGTGTCGTGGTTTTTTCTCCCTCGCTTTGAGGTCTGATCGTCTCCTTGCTATTGTAGAGTGCGGCGTGATTGATTTTTTTCATTTTTGCCACCGACTTTTGAGCGGTTTCGGCTGCGGTAGCTTCCTCTATCGCCTCATTAGCTGTTATCTTAGGTCGGTTAAGTAATTTGCTCTGCAATATTGGGTCTTTTAACCCCAGTACGATCCGATCCCTCAAAGCCTCATTGAAATCTGAAAATTCACAATCCCCCCCAATGTCTCTTAACTCTGCTACGAAATCCGCGATGGACTCACCCTCTCTCTGGTTTCGGAGGTAAAATTCGTGGCGCTTGATAAGGCAGGAGACTGTAGGAGCATAGTGTGCTCGCAGGATTTTTTCTAACTCCGGCCAGGCTAACGTCTTCACATCCGTTGGTGATGCCAGATTTTTTGCCATTTTGAAGACTGCTGGACCGCAATGCGTTAGGAATACCGCTCTCTTTCTGTGCTCCGACACGCTGCTCAGCTCGCTGCTCTCTAGAAACATGAGGAAACGATCGATGTACGTCTGCCATTCTTCCTTTGCCGGGTTGAAATGTTCTGGTGGGGGGTTGTTTCCGGCCATTTTGCCGCTCGAGTTTCGCCGCTATTCACTCACTGCTGGTGCTGTCTCGATCCCACCTTCGTCGCCAGTGTTTTGCGGCGGAATAAATGAGACTGCACACCTTTAGTGAGATAGCTCTTTTCTGTTTATTTGCAGGGATCGACTCGGGCTGGCGGCGCGGCAGCCTCTCCTTTTAAAGGGCTGGCCGCGCCAGATACCAGCCACTGGCGAGGGCGAAAACTCCCGCCAGAATTTGACCCAATGGATGGTAAGTATTTTAAATATGAATTGACCAACCCAGAACACAATGGATGGAAATTAATCAAGGAGAGAACCAACCTAGGATTAAGGAAAAATTTCCTGACAGTGAGAACAATTAATCAATGGAATGGCTTGCACCAGAAGTTGTGGGGGTCTGTCATTAGAGGTTTTTAAGAAGAGATGGGACACCCTTTGCCTGAATGGGCCTCCTATTTGAGGAAGGGTTGGACTAGAAGACCTCCAGTGTCCCTTCCAACTGTTAATTACTGCAAATCAAACTTTGGTTCAAGCCAAGTGTAGACCTTTAGCCTAGATGGTATGACTACCTTGATGACCAACTTGTTGTGACTCTATTGCCAAACTTTTGCTCTTCAGGACAAAGAGGAATGGTGGGCTTGTCAAAATCCACATACCATAAATAATGTTATGCAGGTGCCATTTTCAGTTTTTTATGAGTTCCTTCTTGGTATATAAAATAAGTAGGCTTTCTTTTGCATAAGGAACCAAGTGTAATTATGAGACAATAGATATTTTAAGTGAAAATTTTAAAAGAAAGCTTGTCATTGTTCTATAAATAGTTTTGTAGTATTGCAACTCTCCTTGTGCAGCTGTGGCCAATATTTTTTTGCTGCATTTCTTAATAATATCTCAGCATCACAGAGCTATTGCAGACAATGAGCAAACACCTCCAGAAATCCTTAACATGATCCACAAGTATCTAAATGGACCAGATTCAGGTGAAATCCATAACTATGTTTATACTTATACCTATTATCTTGTAAGCAATTGATAAATTAAATAAATAAAAATAAAAATGAAATGAACCAGATTTTAAAATGTGATGATGAGTATGATGATAGCTGTATTGATCTAAAAATTAACTGCCTTAGCTCCTAAAATGAAATTATAGATTATACTATCTGTGTGTTTTAGAAATAATAATGTAAACCTATTACACTCTGAACCTCACAATCTGAGCTCAATAAGAATGGCATTTTCCAGAATTGAGATACTGAAGCTCAAATACTTTGTCTACATAATGAGAAGAGAGGACTCATTTGAAAAGACTCTGGTGTTGGGAAAGATTAAAGATAAAAGGGAAGGAGATGACAGAGAATGAAATAGCATCATCGATGCAATGAACATGAATTTGAGCAAACTCTGGAGACAGTGGAGGACAGGGGTGCCTGACCCTGAAATTTTGGTTCATAATTTCATGAAAAGTCAGACATGACTTAAAGACTGAACAACAACATCTATTTTAAATGCCAACAAAAGACATGATAAAAATAGAAACATGCAGCTGAATATGTGCAGAATGTATTTCCCTTACTACTAGCTAACCATGGTTGCATTATTATAACTGACTTTAGAAGGCAAAAGTTCAGAATATATTACAACTTCTGATTTACCTTTGTTTACGCATAATAAAATTATCCTCTTTCCCTATCTTTCATTCAGGAAAGATTGAGAAAGTGTTTATTGAATGAATTATTCCATTATTATTTGCTGCTGGTTCACAGAGACAATCATTTGATTAGGAGAAGATAACTCAGTCAACCATATAATATGAACTCAGTCAGCTATATAATATAATATGAAAAATAATAATGATAAATTATATTTACTTTTCATTAACCACTAAACCAATAAGCAATAACAAAATAAGCAATAAGCAAAACTATAGACACAATCTTCATAGACTTCTGTAAAGCCTTTGATTCAGTGGTACATGACAAACTACTCCTAAAATTAAAAGCTTATGGTATCTCTAGCCAACTGCATAACTGGATAGAAGCATTCCTGTCAAACAGACAACAAATGGTCAAAATTGGGAGCATCCAATCAAATCCTGTACCTGTCAATAGTGGTGTCCCCCAAGGCAGTGTTCTAGGACCAACTCTCTTCATCCTGTGATCATATTAAGAGCAACTGCGTTCTCTTCGCTGATGATGTAAAGCTGTTCAATACCACAGACAATACTGCTATCCTTCAAAAAGATCTTGACTATGTATCAGAATGGTCAACCAAATGGCAACTTCAAATCTCAACAAATAAATGCTCTCTTACATATTGGCAAAAAAAATCAGAAAATAAAATACAAGCTGAATAGTCAAGACCTTGTTGATGATCCAAACTCTGTAAAGGACCTTGGAATACTCATCTCTAATGATCTAAGTACTAGAGCCCATTGTAACTACACAGACAAAAAGGCATTAAGAGTTGTTAACCTAATCCTACGTAGCTTTTTCTCTGGTAATATCACACTACTAACTAGAGCATATGAAACATTTGCTAGGCCAATACTTGAATACAGTTCATCAGTCTGGAACCCACATTACATATCTGATATTAGCACAGTTGAGAAAGTCCAGAAATACTTTACAAGAAGAGTTCTCCACTTCTCTATTCATTGTAGAATACCTTATACCACCAGACTTGAAATTCTAGACCTAGAAAACCTTGAATTACACCATCTTCGGTCTGATCTAAGTATGGTATACAGTATAAAATCACACATTGCAATGACTTACCTGTCAATGAATACTTCAGCTTCAACCATAACAACACAAGAGCACACAATAGATACAAACTCAAGGTTAACCGCACCAAACTTGATTGCAAGAAATATGACTTCAGCAACAGAGTGGTCAATGTCTGGAATACTCTACCTGATTCTGTGGTTTCTTCCCCAAAAACTTTAACCTTAGACTGTCTACTATTGACCTCACCTCTTTCCTAAGAGGTCTGTAGGGGGTGTGCATAAGCAAACCAAAGTGCCTACCATCCCTGAGGTAGTTAGGGGTATGCATGCCTAGTTTTGGGTGATGGTGGATTGGATAAATTAGGGTTGGATGCTGAGTTGTGGGTTGTGTGACTTACTTTTGATACAATCAGCATGGTAGTCAATGTATAGGTCCTTCTCTCAATTGTTTGGCCCTTTTTTCGAGTTCTGTGTGGAGTTCATTGGAGTGGATTCTTTGCAGTATGGATAAGTCTGGTCGTGAGCGAAGTTTGTTATGGATGGGATTGGTTTTAGAAATGGCATTTATTGTATGGATGAATATCCATTTGCTGGACTCATTTTTGCAAACAACTCTGCAAAATCTTGGGGCCGCTGAGGCATCATTGTATTAGAACTCAGGGCCATATCTGGTTATTTCAATGATATCTTCAGGAGAGATGTTTGTTGTATTGGAGTTGCTTGTGATATAGCAAACTTTGGTGATATCATCAGATTTATCAAGACCAAATAAGATGGCATTTGGATGTTGCTGATCAAGTTCCATGATGTCTCTGATGAGTAAGGAGATATTATTTGTGGAATTATTTGATGGGGTAGTGATTATTTGTGGCTGTGGTTTGGTGGTCATTTTTGGTTGTAGTTGTGATTGTAGTTGAGGTAGTAGTTGTAGTAGTGGTTGTTGAGTTGGGATTTGATTTTGAGCTGATAGGTATTCACTTATCTGTGCTATATTTTTTTTCCAAGAGAGATTAGGCTTGCTTGTATAGTTGTTTCAAAATGTATTACTAAGTGTTCTTCTATTGAGTGAATGAATGATTCTATGCTTTCAACTCTGTCAGACAGGGTACTTAGTTTGTTTAGCTTAGGTAAACATGATGGACATCGACAAGGAAATGTATCTGATGTTTTTAGGAGATCAGCTAGGTTTTTGGTTAAGTTTAAGCAGGCAAGGTGGGCTTGATTGTCACATAGGTGGCATTTAATGTTGTTTTTGCTTTCATTGATTTCAAGACATTTGAAGCATGTGCAGGAGTCTGGGAGGTCATTGATAGAGATATTCTTTTGTTGGTGTTTGGTAGTGGAAGGTTTGGAGTTTTTGGCTGGCATGGTCAATGACAATCATAAACTAAACAATTACAATGGCTAATTAATGTGATAGGTAGACAGTTAATGAATGTTGGTAATTAATAAATGTTAATTTATATTTAATAAAATGTTTAACTATTACTCTTTACTAGTTTCCTGACTACAATTGTTTGTATTCAGAATTGTATTCAGAAATGTTTAAGATGCACTGAGGCTACAGTAACTTTCATATCTTTTAACTGACTAGATACTAAATAGTAATTTTAGAATTTGGATTCTGCATGATATGCTTCTGCTTGACAACTATGCACACCATCATACTTCTCTACATTTAGGAAAAAGAAAGAATTCTTGCTTAGGTTTTCTTTGACATTCTTGTGACTTTGATTTGCAGTATTATATTGCTAAAACATTATACCATTTCATACTCTTTTGGGTAAGATCAGGTGCAGTGACCCATTACATTTTTTATAGGTGTTGTTTTGTGTTTCTCTCTTTTATTATTGCAGTGAATGGGTTCATCCATATTGCTAGAATTGCTGTACTGATTTTACACTTTAAGATCTATTACTTTGGGGCTTTTTTAATAAACAGAAAGAAAGAAAATTGTTTTCCAGATATTATTATATAACTTGTTAAACCAGAAACAATTGCTGAAGAAACTACTATTTTCAGCATTGCATTTAATTGTGATAGGAAAAACATCTAAACTTCCATAATCAACCTTTTATGAAAATGCTAAAAATCTCATTGTTTGCTAACATTATGTGGCATAGATTATAGAACTAAAAAAAATAGCGGAAAAGTAACAATGATTTCATTTCTCCAAATTTAGAATGTTACTAGTTGTATTTTGGAAGATCCACATTTATATTATGTCACATTGCATAGATTCTTGCTGAGTTTGTCAGTCTTAAAATCAGCCAAGTGTTACCAAGCCAGAATTCTGGAGCATGTTGCTAACTGTCCTAGGAATTTGTGTTAAGCCATATGATTTCTCAGTTTTGCCATGCTGGAATTTTACACCCTGGGCTGTCATCAATAGATTTATTCCTAATTCAAATGACTCAGTTAATTTTCAATTTGTTGATATTTTGAATTTAAACAGTCTTATAATCAGTTTATTTTCTTGTTCTTCTCATATTTTCTCTGTCATAGTCATAGATGTGTTTTAAAGAATCAATCCTCAAATGGACAGAAGACTTGTAGTATATGTACCTAACATTATTACTGCTACTATGGACTAATAGATACATTGTCATTGAAAATAATTGCATACCCAGGAACAAAAAATAAACACCCTTTCATAATTTCTCATTTTTAATTTTAGGTAAGGAAAAGATGCATTGTATTTTCTTATAATTTTTTTAGCTCTTTCTGTGAAGAGATGTCTATGATGTCTGTGCATCTGATAACCCAAAGATGAGCATCTAGATTAAGATTTATATACACAATAGACATATAAATAAATGCATTAAAATATCATTATGAGATCTTAACATCCTTTTAAAGCTGTTTTAGTGATTATGCATTTACATTACAAAAGCACAGCAGAATACACAATAAACATGAAGCTTGCTTAAATTTAGAATGGTTATTTAATTTGGACTCTACTTGGTGGATGAATGAAATGTTTTATATCCAAAATTTATCTGGCTTCATCTGAAAAGAATACTTTATTAGAATCCAGAACCATATATTTAGTCTCATTTCATACTGAATATGTTTTGTAATTTTTTTAAACACAATCATATTTGCCTCTTTTAAATTATTTTTGACCTTCAGATCTATGCATGTAAGCACTATTCATTTTCTATATTATCTGTTGCATTATCTTGGAATAGATAGAATTTGGACCCACACAAGTCCAATTTATCATTAATAATAAATAAATAAATAAACATCAAGTAATTTCCATACATTATTATCATGCAAGAAAAATGTTTTGAACGGTATAATGTAACATCAAAGTTGAAAACGTGGACTATAACATGTACCAAATTTGATTTATCAGGTTGCTAAGTTTGAGTTAAATGAACTGGAAAATATAAACAAAATTGTTTATTTCTGGGAAAAGTTTTCTATAATGTAAGCGAAGTACTGGTACTAAAGACTTCTTCACCACAATTATATATCACATCTTGGGAACATCTGGAGAAGAGTTTCTGATGAAGATCATAGAGTATATACATGACTATATACATGGGTAGATAATTCATCATATCCTTGGCAGCACACTTAATTGACTGGAACTTCATTGATTAAAAAAGAATACAAACAGAAAAATAGACTTAGAGTTACTTATTTAAACTGATACCATATATTCTTCAGCTATCCCTTATCTATTTAATTTAATTTATTTATTAATGAGATGAAGTAACATTGAGGTAAAGATGAAGAACATGAAGTTTAGAAAGATCATTTCACCCATCCAACTAAGCCACATTTTATATAAGAATTACTAAATAATAATGGATAATTATCTAGGTAGCATGATGTAAAGCATGGTTTACAGACCATAAGAAGCAATCCCTTCTCACATTCACTCATGTCCTAGACACCTCCTGTTTTGACTATTGCAATGCGCTCTAGATGGGGGTCCCCCTGAAGAGTACCCAAAAGCTCCAGTTGATATAAAATGCAGTGGTCTGCATGATTTTGTGCAGATGTCAATGTGGGCATGTTTCACCTCTTCTGCAGGAACTGCATTGCTTGCCAATTTGCTTCCGGGTATAATTCAAAGTGCTGGTTGTCACTTTAAAGCCCTTCATGGCTTGGGACCAGGTTATCTGAGGGACTGCCTCTTGCCAGTCACATCTACCTGACCCATTAGAGCAGGAAGGCAAGGAATGTTGCAGGTCCCATTCCCTTACAAAGTTGCCATGTGAGAGTAGTAATATACTTTTCTAAATAAATAAATGGTAACATACTTTTCTAAATAAATAAATACCGACAGGTTGCAAGTGCCCAAATCTCAATCATGTTCCCATAAGGATTCTATGACAGTTGTACAGTAAGTGCAAGATTGGGGAAAAAAGTTACTTTTCTTCAGTGTCATAACTTTAAATATTCATTAAACAGGGCAATTAAATGATGACTACCTGTAGGTACTAATGTTGACAGCACTGTATATCTGGAATGTGCTTGGGGAATTTCAAGAGAAAAAAAAATGGATGCTGAATTCCTGAATTCTTCCCAAATGGCCCCTGGCCCCTTCTTCTTTCAAGTCCTTTGGTATGCAGTGCAAAACCTGGGATGGCTTTTCAGCAGATGGGAGTATATCATTCTAGGAGTCTGAAACACATATTTGTTATAACAAAAAATAAGAATGTAATCCTTGCAGTATTATAGTGTTCTGAGTCTTGAAAAGACCAATAAATCTAAAGGGAAAACTGGATGAATATCAGAAACACTAAAGTTAATCAAACTTTTTTCATTTTCTTCTTAATAAAAAAAATCTGGCCTAGGCTGGAATGTTGGTTTTTTCCCCCCTAAATTATGTTTCTATTTCTGATTCTACTGACTTAATATTTAATTTATCTTTCATGTACTGAGAATTCAGATGTGGCATTGAACACATGAAAATCAACAAAATGTGAAGTTTTATCTTTTATATTCCCACCAGACCTTGATATTTGAAGCAAACATTCACATAAGTGTTTGCAGATTGGAAGTTTTATTAGAGGTCATGCCAGTCAGCATCAGAATACAGCCAAAAAGAAATGTGCACTACACCAAAAATATGTATGACTGCAAACCCACACCCAGCTAGCTACATGTCTGGAGATTTTCTGTTGCAAAACACAATTTATTTTGTATTGCTTGGCATATAAAGCAAGAATGTGATTTTTAAAAAAAAAAAATTAAAAAAATGTAATAAATTGATTCCACTAGAATGACTGCTGTTCTCTTCAAAATTGCTGAATAAATGATTTCCTTCCTTTTGGAATTTGATTGAAAGGCAAGCCAGTAATAAACCAAACCAAAACAATAAAATATATCATAGTGAAAGTTTAATGAAACAGCATTTATGCAGTCTGAGGATAATAAAAAGTAGCATTCACTTCATCTGAGAAGTGCTTTGAAAATGGAAAAATGGCAGACTACAATGATCTTTTAAACAAATATCAATGTCCTGAAGATAGACTGAAAATATATACATAAATGGTAATAACATCTTTGCCTTAAACAACATTTTGCTCCATGGAAAAATGGCCAAAGAATATATTTTTCTAGAAGACTTAAAATGCAGTATGTTGATACGTTTCTTCCAATAGCAACAATTATAATGTTCTTCCTTGAAATCAGACTGTAGGAATGATATTTTATTAACTCGTACTGTCATACAATTTTGAGCAATTGTTAAACGCAAAAAGAAAGAACTGCTCAAATGCACTAAATTATAATATATCCAGTATCAAAGTATATATTTTAACATCATTTATCATTTTTGCTGTTATTATCTGAATCTGTTCCAGTTCTGGTAAATCCTTGTAAAAATATGGTGCTATGAACAGAATTTGAAATGCTCAAAACAAATTAGAGAGAACAATTACTTTCCTTAATTTAAAATTCACTTTTGCATTTGCTGTCTTTGCAGCTGTATTATTTAGTGGCTGATCCTCAGGTTGTAATCAACCAATATTGTTTTTGCAAGTGCTTTTATCAAGTCAGATCTCATCAGATCTACAACAGTGTATTTGACTTTTGCAGCTGAATGGAAGAAATTAGCCCTCATTTCTATTTAATTTCATCCTGCTAATTTCAGCACATTATTCCTATCTATCAAGATCATTCTGAATTTTATTTCTGCTTTCCAGAGTATTGCATTGTCCACCCTACTTTATACCATCTCACTGTTGTTACACATTTTTTTTGTATTTTCTAAATCATTAATGAAAGTATTGAATAGTAGAACCCAACAATTAGTCCTTGGCACTAGTCCTCACTGGATACTTCTTTTCAATTTAATGATAAGTAATCCATGAAATTCTTTGAATGATTTTTTAAGCCAGCTATTGTATGTATCCATTAATTGTCATGTCAGCCAGTTTGCTAACCACATATCATAAAGTCAAATGCTTTGCTGAAATAAAAGTATAGTATCTATTCCAACTGGATATTAAAGAAGGTCTTCAATTAAAAAATGAGGTAAAATTAATCTAGCAAGATTCATTCTTGACAAATCTACACTGATGTCTGAAATTCTTTGAATGATTTTTTAAGCCAGCTATTGTATGTATCCATCCATCCATCCATCCCTCCCACCGCAGGGAGGCGGAGCCACTTAGATGGTTCCGCCCCAGGCGCCTAATGGACCCGGATCGGTTCCAGAGGGAGCTTGGGCCATTTCCTGAATATCTGGCTCTCAGCTCGCCTGGAGACCTGGTGGCCACCTGGGATGGGTTGGCCGCCGGGGCCCTAGAGCGAGTTGTGCCTCTGCGACCTCTGACCCGGCACAGATCCCATTTGGCTCCGTGGTATACGGAGGAGCTACGGGAGATGAAGTGCCGGAAAAGACGTCTAGAGGGCATTTGGAGGGCGAGCCGTTCTGAGTCTGACCGAACACAGGTGAGATCTCATATTAAGACTTACCTTGTGGCGATAGGGGCGGCGAAATCTTCGTATTTCTCCGCCCTTATTGCATCAGCAGAAAATCGGCCTGCCGCCCTGTTTAGAGTGACCCGCTCTCTACTTGAACCGAGAGCGCGGGATGACCTCTTGCAGGGTAGGGCAGAGGAGTTTTCCCGATTTCTGCATGATAAAATCGCTCAGATTCGGGAGGGGCTCGACTCCAATTGGATGGTCCTGGGGGAGGTGTCCGGGGCAGGTCTTGAGAGTGTTATCTGGGGGGAGTTCGATCCTGTGACCGCCGAGGGTGTGGACAGGTTGCTGGAGGGTCTGAATGCCACCACCTGTTTATTGGACCCGTGTCCTTCCTGGCTGGTTTCGGCCGCCAGGGAGACGACACGAGGCTGGCTCCAGGGGATTGTCAACGCTTCCTTGAGAGAGGGGGTGCTCCCTACCGCCTTGAAGGCGGCGGTGGTGCGCCCCCTCCTCAAGAAGCCTTCCCTGGACCCAGCTATTTTAAACAACTATCGTCCAGTCTCCAACCTTCCCTTCGTGGCGAAGGTTGTTGAGAGTGTGGTGGCACGTCAGCTCCCCCGGTACCTGGAGGAAGCTACTTACCTCGATCCGTTCCAATCGGGCTTCAGGCCTGGACATAGCACTGAGACGGCATTGGTCGCGTTGGTCGATGATCTCTGGAGGGCTCGTGACAGAGGGTTCTCCTCTGTCCTGGTCCTATTAGATCTCTCGGCGGCTTTTGATACTATCGACCATAGTATCTTATTGCGACGGTTGGGGGGGTTGGGGATTGGGGGAACCGTCCTTCGATGGTTCTCCTCCTTCCTCTCTGACCGTTCGCAATTCGTGTTGGCGGGGGGGGAGAGGTCCACCTCTAGGCCCCTGGTTTGTGGGGTGCCTCAGGGGTCGGTCCTTTCTCCCCTCCTGTTCAACATTTACATGAAGCCGCTGGGCGAGATCATCCGTGGTCTTGGAGTGAGGTCTCATCTGTATGCAGATGACACCCAACTGTACATCTCCACTCCGGACCACCCCAACGATGCTGTGGGGGCTATGTCTAGGTGCCTGGAGGCCGTGCGGGACTGGATGGGCGGGAACAGGCTTCGGCTCAACCCATCCAAGACCGAGTGGCTGTGGTTTCCGGCGCCCCGATATAGCCAGCTGACACCTTCGCTGGCTATTGGGGGGGAAGCTTTGCCCCCCACAGAGAGGGCTCGCAACCTGGGAGTCCTCCTGGATGTACGGCTGTCGCTTGAACATCACATTGCGGCCGTCTCCAGGGGGGCGTTTCATCAGATCCGTCGGATCTACCGGTTGCGGCCCTTCCTGGATCGGGACACCTTGCGCACGGTCACTCAGGCCCTTGTCACCTCTCGCCTGGACTATTGTAATGCCCTCTACATGGGGCTCCCTGCGGGGAGCATCCGGAGACTCCAGTTGGTGCAAAATGCAGCCGCGCGGGTGATTATGGGGGCGTCACGTAGCGCCCATATGACGCCTCTCCTGCGCGAGCTGCATTGGTTGCCGGTGGCTCTCCGGGTTCGCTTTAAGGTTCTAGTTTTGACCTTTAGGGCGACCCATGGCATGGGACCAGGTTACCTTCAGGACCGCATTCTGCCAACGTTCTCCAACAGGCCGGTGCGTTCCCACAGGGAGGGTCTGCTCCGGGTGCCGTCGGCCGCTATGTGTCGTCTGGCGGCGCCAAGGAGTAGGGCCTTCTCTGTGGGTGCCCCCGCCCTCTGGAATGCTCTGCCACCGGAACTTCGTACCGGCACGGACCTGAGGGCCTTCAGGCGCGCGTTAAAGACCTGGCTCTTTGAGCAGGCCGGCCTGGGCTGAGATGATGATTTTAAATTTGATCTCCATTTTTAATTTTAAGTTGGGTTTTAAGGGTGGGGGGGTTTTTCCTAATTTTAGTATGCAGCCGATTTAAATTTAATTACTTTTTAACTTTTGTATTTTCTGTGGGGTTTTTAGATGAGCTGTTCACCGCCCTGAGTCCCTCGGGAGAAGGGCGGTATATAAATGCAATTAATAAATAAATAAATTACAGGGAGTCCTGAACTTACAATTACAATTGAGCCCAAAATTTTTGTTGCTAAGAGAGAAATTTGTTAAGTGAGTTTTGTCCCATTTTACAACTTTGTGTGCACACGCGCACCAAATGCTCACTTTGCGCAGGTGCAGAGGTGTTCTAACTTGCCTCCTGCAAGCCACTGTGATCCCGATTGCTTCAGCAGCTGTCGCGCGGCACTATTCTGTACTTCAAATTCAGCAGATAAAGGTGAGTATGGGAGCCCGGGCGGGCCAGTGGGTCCAACAGCAGAGCCATTAGAGCAGCAGAGAGAATCGGTTCAGTCTCGGCTGCTCATCACTCCTACTGG
The DNA here is from genome assembly GCA_023653725.1 of Bungarus multicinctus. Lineage (NCBI taxonomy): Eukaryota > Metazoa > Chordata > Lepidosauria > Squamata > Elapidae > Bungarus > Bungarus multicinctus. Next base: position 34,301,606 of record CM042844.1, read on the forward strand.
CTCTCCAGAACTGGGCAGAACCGGTCGAATACACCACTGCTGCATTTGTTAAATTAGGAACACCACTATTAAGTGAATCTAGCTTTCCCATTGACTTTGCTTGTCAGAAAGTCACAAAAAATGATTACATGACGCCGGGGCATAGCAACCATCATAAATATGAACCAGTTGTCAAGCATCTGAATGTACATTGCATGATCATGGGAATGCTGCAATAGTTGTAAGTGTGAAAAATTGTCATGCCTCATACGCCACTTTTTTCAGTGGCTTTGTAACTTTGACTGGTCACTAAATGAACTGTTGTAAGTTGAGGACTCACTGTTTTCAGGATATTTACAGAATAATTTCTCTACATTGTCCTCTAGAATTTTTCCAGGTATTAATGTCAGAGAGCTTATTGGATCTTCCTGTACTCCCTCTTAGAGATAGGGACAACATTTGCTGCCATCCAATCATCTGGCATGAATTTTTCCAGGCTTTTTTTTTGAAAGGATAGCTAGTTTCTTCAGCACCTAGGATGCAGTTAGGTCCTGGAAATTTAAATTCACTCGAAGTAAAGATATATTCTCTAACCCTATTTATTGAACAAAGAAGCATGAAAACAGATATTGCAATAAAGTAATTTACTCAAGGAATTATAAACTCTGTTTCTGTTCAAGCCAGAAAATTTAAAGATATTTACAATGCCACGTACATACCTTATTTTAATCATACAAGAATACTTATATCATACCCAGCAACTGCTTTATAAATGTTAATTTTTTCTGTTAATAATTTTTACCATTGCTGCATTTCTGTCTTGTTTCATTTCTAATTTCATATATACACCTAACTCAGTGTAATGTTTCATTTTTTTGATAAAATAAGTTACAATCTACCACTGGTTTGTAATAACTATTTTTTGTAGAAATGTTTTCAATAATGTCTGCAGTTGGGAGTTATGGGAATTTAAGTCCAGCACATCTGAAGATCATCAGGTTGGATAATGTTGATATAGATTGTAATCTCACTGTATTTAAAAGGAACACTGTTAAAGAGAGAATATGCTAAGATATTATATTATATTATTATATATTATATGATTATAAATATTGATATTATCATGCATTCAAGTGCCTTGAGTGGGACTCATGTGGTAATGAGATGGCTACCCTTATAGCATGCATATGTATGTATGTATGTATGTATGTATGTATGTATGTATTAATCATGGCCACCCCAACAAAGCTGTTGAAGTGATGACCCGGTGCCTGGAGGCCGTGCAGAGTTGGATGGGTCTTAACAGGCTTCGTCTCAACCCGACCAAAACCGAGTAGCTGTGGTTTCCTGCGCCCAGATACAGCCAACTTGTTCCTTCGCTGGCTGTGGAGGGAGAAATTTTGACCCCCGTGGAAAGGGCTTGCAATCTAGGTGTCCTCCTGGACGTACGGCTGTCTTTAGAAGATCATATCACGGCCGTCGCCAGGGGGGCCTTTTGTCAGATTCGTCTGATTTACCAGTTGCAGCTCTTTCTGGATCTGGACGCACTTCGCACAATCACTTCCGCCCTCGTCATCTCCCGCTTGGACTACTGCAACGCTCTCTACATGGGGCTCCCCTTGAAGAGTGTCCGGAGGCTGCAGTTGGTTCAGAATGCGGCCGCGCGGGTGATCTTGGGAGCCCCTCGGAGCTCCCATGTAACACCACTTCTCCGCAGGCTGCACTGGATTCCTGTGGCCTTCCGGATCCGATTCAAGGTGGTACTGATTGTTTTTAAAGCGCTCCATGGCTTGGGACCTGGATACTTACGGGACCGCCTGCTGCCATCAACGGTCTCCCGCCGCCCAGTGCGCTCCCACAGGGTTGCCCTCCTCAGGGTTCCACCGCCTGATCGTTGCTGGTTGGCGACCCCGAGGGTGCGGGCCTTCTCTGTGGGGGCCCCCTCCCTGTGGAATGATCTGCCCCCGGAGATACGGGCCATAACCGACATCCAGACCTTCCGGCGCACAGTAAAGAGCCTGTTTTTCCAGCAGGCCGGCCTGGCCCAGTAAACGGTTCTTGGGGTTTTAAATTAATTAGGTTTTAAATTTTTAAATTTTTAATATAATCCTTGAATTTTAAATTATTTTGTACTTGATGGGATTTCGGCCGGATCAATTCTATTTAATTTGTTTTTAATTGTACATATTGTTCGTTTTTTAGTAGGCTGTACACCGCCCCAAGTCTCTTTTTGGGAGAGGGGGCAGTATAAAAATTCAAATAAATAAATAATAAATGTATGTATGTATGTATGTGTGTATGTGTATGTGTATGTGTATGCGTATGTGTATGTGTATGCATATGCATATGCGTATGCATATATGTATATGTATAGAATTCTTTATTGGCCAGGTGTGACTGGACACACAAGGAATTTGTTTTGGTCCAAATGCTCTTGGTGTACATAAAAGAAAAGATACATTTGTCAAGAATCATAAGGTACAACATTTACTAATAGTAATAGGGTACAATAAGCAATCAAATCATACTAGGAAACAGTCAATATAAATCGTAAGGATACAAGCGATAAAGTTATCATCATACAGTGACAAGTGGGAGGGGATGGGGGATAGGAATGATGAGAAGATCAATAGTAATGCAGACTTTGTAAATAGTTGAATAGTGTTGAGGCAATTATTTGTTTAGCAGAGTGATGGCGTTCAGGAAAAAAACTGTCCTTGTGTTTAGTTGTTCTGGTGTGCAGTGCTCTAAAGCATCATTTTGAGGATAGGAGTTGAAACAGTTTATGTCCGGGATGTGAGGTGTCTGTAAATATTTTCACAGCCCTCTTTTTGACTCCTGCAGTATACAGGTCCTTGTTTGAAGACAGGTTGTTTTTGGTGCAGTGCTAATTACACTCTGAACTCTATGTCTGTATTGTTAGGTTGCAGAACCATACCATATAGTTATAGAGGTGCAGATGACAGACTCAATAATTCCTCTGTAGAACTGTATCAGCAGTTCCCTGGGCAGTTTGAGCTTTCTGAATTGGCACAGAAAGAACATTCTTTGTTGTGCTTTTTTGATGATGTTTTTGATGTTAGGTGTCCATTTTAGGTCATGTGATATAGTAGAACCTAGAAATTAAAGGTCTCTATTGTTGATATGTGTTGTCTAGTATTGCAAGAGGTGGTAGTATGGGAGAGTTTTTCCTAAAGTATACCACCATTTCTATGGTTTTGAGTGTGTTCAGTTCCAGATTGTTCCGGTTACACCATGAGGCAAGTTGTACAACCTCCTGTTTGTATGTGGATTCGTCGTTGTCTCGAATGAAACCAATCACTGTTGTACCATCTGCAAACTTCAGTATTTTAACAGATGGATCGTTTGAGATGCGGTCATTGGTATATAGGGAGAAGAGAAGTGGAAAAAGCACACAGCCTTGGGGAGGGGGTGGGGGGGGGCTGTGTTATTGCTGTGTTAAGCCAGGAGGCTCATGACTATTCAACTGAAGACAAAATCCTACAGGATCTTTTTAAGGGCTGCCCTGTCATATTGGCAAAATATTTATTTGAGTTCTGTGTTTTTATTAAATCCCAAGTTTTTATGTAAGAAAACATTTCAGATTTCTTTTACCTTTAATAGACAGAAACCTGTTTTGATTTTCCAGTCACTTCCCCTACCAAAGATATTTATGCTTCAAGCTGCCAAGCTGCCCCACCTCTTTCTCCCTTGTTTTTGGTATAAGAGAGACCCACTTGTGAGCTACTGTGAAGAATGGCTGATTTTTTCCCTCTTGATATTCTAAAATATTTTGTAATATAACTGTTTTCTACCTGGAAATAATTATGGTCTATAATATTGGCTTATATATAGGAACTGCTCTATTTCTAACCCCTACCTATTTTCTAATGTAAAGGAAAATTTTATGAGTATTGACATTATACAGAATTTTCCTGTGAGAGTCATGCTGGCAGCTGCCTTTTCACTGACTGGTAATCTTTGGTCTTCTTGTCACCTTTGATTCCCCACCATGGTTCTCTGTGTTGGATGTATAAGTCCTGCTTCACATTCCTATCCTCATTTTCATCACACTTTTCCAGACTCTGTCCTGCTTTGCTTTGTGGACTTTTTTTGAAACTGTTTTTCAAAAGCCTTCTGCAGTATTAATGCTGTCCAATCCATCTCACTTGCCAGACCTCATTGTATGTTCAATAACTGGAACCATCTAGATCCATCTTAGTCATCACCTATTCTCTATATTCCCCAGTTCTTCTCCAAGTTCACTTGTTAATTTAAGATTGCCTCAAAGTCCAGATAGCATCTGTCTGGAGTTTCTCTTTTCTTTTAAACACTTCTCAGCTGAAATTAAATTTAGCTCTAAAAGCCTAAATATATTTATCTGCACAACTAACACAAAATTTGTTTGGGTTTCTGCATAGATATGTAAACAAGCAGCAAAAAGCAATCACTGATTCCAGCTATTTAATGATAATAATAACAATAATAAAGAATATAACATTTCATTATTAAAGCTGATCGTTAATAAGCAGCAGTGTGAAATAATTCCTTACAAACTGAGTAGCACTAATAATTTTTTTTTTTGCAAAGTAGATTCTTTTGTTTGCAATTCTCATATCAAAACAATATCACAGAAGAGAATTTGGGCAGAAAAATCCTGAAAACCTAGATGCTGTAGTTTAAAACACAAATCTGACATCACATCTCCTACACAGTAAAACCTGTCAAGTCTCTAAAAATGGATTGTTACCTTGGATCTCTGATTTACATTTTCATTCCCCAGCCTGCCTCAGAGAAGAACTTCTAGTAACATGCCATTTGACAATATGAATATCGTGCAAAATAACTTTATAATCGAGAACTGTAAACATCTTGTTATTATGATCTGTTGAGAGATAAAACACAGTTTGCCTTTGTTTTTTCCCCCACAAATTTTACAGCTGCTGTAGGTTTGTGTAGTTGACGACATTGGAGATGCTATCATTATTTTCCCTTCTTTTGTCTTAATTTACAGTTTCTATTCCAGCTTCGCACCTTAATTAAATGTTGGGAATGGAAGCTTCTAGAATTCCAAACTGGCAAAATTGGGGGCCGGCTAGGAATTCTGGAATTTGTAGTCTGACTAAAGCTGGAGGAAGGCCATCCTAATTCCATATTTGCTGCTATGTGTTTATGTCAATCTTAGATAGAATAATTCTTTAGAATCTAGTGGAACAAACTGCAAAGGTATCCAGTAGAAAAGTCCAAAACTGCATTAGATGAAATAAAGTGCTTATTGATGACCCCAGGAAAAGTTGTATTAGTTTCCACCAACTGGACAGGTTATGGCATCCTCCATTTGAAAACTATTTTATAACTGGTGTACGGTTGTTGGGTATTACATTCCATACTTTAGGGAAATCTTAAAAATAGGTTGGGCAGGAACATATGGAGAGTTGTGATCTCTTCCATGCTTTAATTCTAAACCAGTTTTAAAAATAAGATAAAAAAACAACACTTTAATCTAAATACAGAAATGGTGAGCCAGTACTGTATGATCAAGTCTACGCTACTAGGCTCATGGGCATATGTTTAAAAATGTGTTTAAGTGTTTGATATATTTTACTTTAAAAAAATGAGATTCATGGAGATTTATGCAAAAAACTACATGAATTTATTCATAGTTTATGTCCAATTGCTTTGTGCAATTTTGTGTCTGCATACTGTATATCAGGACTGTCAAACTCATGGCCCGAGGGCCATATACATCACGTATATCTTTCTTCTTGCCAGGAAGATCTTTCAAGTCAGAGTCCATCATAGAATGTAATCTGTAATCCATTTTCCAAGAAATTGGCAGGGTCAAGAAAAAGATGGGGATAAATCAGGGCATATCCAGATCTCATCTGGAACTATATTAGAGAGTTTTTCTTTCAACATCTCTTGGCTTGAGTAACTGCATCTACCCAATTTCTGCATTTTTGATGGTTTCTTCAATCCAAACCTTGGTTTTCCTATTTTCTTGTTTACTTTTCTGTTTTGTATTTGAAATACTCACCTCCCATTGGTTACCGTTCCGGCGGGAGATCCAGCCCTTGCCATTGGCTGGCGAGGCGCGGGCAGCCTTTAAAAGAGAGGCTGCCATGGCTCCTTCTCCATCTCCGATCTGAAATAAACAAGAAGAGCTGAAATCACTAGTGTGTGCCTCGTCTTTCCCGCCGTCTAAACACTGGCGACGAAGGTGGGATCGAGACAGCACTAATTCAGCGAGTGCGAAGCGGCGGAGATCGAGCGGCACGATGTCCGGGAACAATACACCGCCCGAACGATTTAACCCGGCAAAAGAGGAATGGCAGTCCTACGTGGACCGATTCCTTATGTTCCTGGAGAGTAGCGACCTGAGCGGCGTATCGGAACAGCGGAAGAGAGCGGTCTTCCTGACCCATTGCGGCCCGACTGTATTCCGTATGGCGAAAGCACTAGCATCTCCAACCGATGTCAAGACTTTAACCTGGCCCGAGCTGGAAAAAATCCTGCGAGCACACTACGCTCCAACAGTCTCGTGTCTGATTAAGCGCCACGAGTTCTACCTCTGGAATCAGAAAGAAGATGAATCTATCGCCGATTTCGTGGCAGAGTTAAGAGACATCGGCGGTGAGTGCGAGTTCCTGAATTTCGACGAAGCCCTAAGGGACCGCATAGTTCTAGGGCTAAAAGATCCAATACTGCAGAGCCGATTGTTAAACCGGCCCAAAATAACAGTGAAGGAAGCCATTGAAGAAGCCACCGCGGCCGAAGCCACTCAAAACTCAGCGGCAAAAATGAAAAAGATCAACAAATCTGCAAACTATAACACCAGAGAATCACCCAAAACAGAGGGGGACCGAGAAAAGACCACAACACATCATGAAGACCTTGAAACAGAGACCAGTAGCGAGGAGGACGATGTGTGCCACCTGAGGGCAGGGAGAGAAAAAAAAGAGCGGGCAAACAGAAGGTTCGAATTTGAATGCAACCGCTGTGGAGGGAATCACCCCCGGTCAGAATGCCGTTTCATTGACGCGATATGCCAAAAATGCGAGAAGAAAGGGCACATCGCAAGAGTATGCAGATCCAGGTCGAACTATAGCCCGAGGCGAAAAGGAAGCCCTCCCCCAAGAGAAAGAGAAAGAGAGAGAGAGAAAGAGAGAAAGACGAACAGCCGTTGGAGCCAGGAAGGAAGACAAAGGCGATACAAAGAATCAAATTACAGAAAAGAGGAAACACACCAAACGGTCATAATTGGACATTCAAATACAAAAAATGTGAGGAAAGTCCACATTCGAGTAAAAATTGAGGAACAAGACTGTGAAATGGAGGTGGACTCGGGATCATTCCTCTCTATGGTCTCATGGGCCACTATAAAAAATTTAATTCCAGATATCCAACGAAGTGAACTGGAAACGCAAAATTTAACACTAAAAGACTACCAAGGTAACAGAATCCCTGTCGTTGGCGTCGGACATTTCCAAGTCAGTTTCAAAAAACACACCGAAATCCTACCACTAACAATAGTTGACCGGGACAGACCCAGCCTTCTGGGATTGGAATGGTTCGAGCCGTTTGGAATTGGGATGACCGGCGTCAACCATGTCTCAGACGCAGACTGGGAGGCAGATCTCATCAAGGAATTCCAGGACCTGTTCAGCGGCGAATTAGGCAAGTACCGGGGTAACCCTATTTCTTTTAACCTAGACCCTAAAGTAGCCCCAATTAGACTGAAAGCAAGGCGTGTGCCCTTCGCTTTAAAACCAAAAATCGAGGAACAATTAGATAAATTAATTAAGCAAGGAGTCCTCGAACCAGTTGACCACGCTAAATGGGAGACCCCCATAGTCACCCCTCTTAAAGCGGATGGGTCGATTCGTATCTGCGGGCACTACAAGGCAACTCTTAACCATGTGCTACAGCAAAGTGCATACCCCGTGCCAGTCGTCCAACATTTACTGCACTCCATAAAAGGCGGGAAAATCTTCGCTAAACTCGATTTGGCCCAGGCATACCAACAACTGCCTGTAGACTCGAAAACAGCAGAAGCCCAAACTATCATCACACACCGGGGCGCTTTTAAATGTAACCGCCTCCAATTCGGCGTTAGCGTGGCACCAGGCATTTTTCAATGCTTAATGGAACGTCTCCTCCACGGAATACTGGGAGTCATTCCATACTTTGATGATGTCCTGATCGCGGCTAAAGATAAAGTGCAACTGCGAGACCGCCTAAGAAAAGTTCTCACCAAATTCTTGGAAACCAGCCTCAAAGTCAAAAAAGACAAATGCACATTGCTCACAGAGAGAATCGAATTCCTAGGATACCTAATTGATGGCGACGGCATTCATCCTACAGAAGGAAAAATCCGCGCAATCAAAGATGCCCCCACTCCGACTAACAAGGCAGAACTACAAGCCTTCTTAGGGTTAATAAACTTTTATCATGTTTTTCTACCGCAGAAAGCCATGGTTGCGGAACCTTTACATAGACTCCTGGACAAAGACACTGTTTGGAAGTGGGGCAGTCGGGAGGAAACAGCTTTTAACAAAATAAAAGACCTCATTACTTCAACAAAGGTACTAATACAATATAACGAGACTTTACCATTAATATTGACTTGCGATGCATCGCCGTTTGGGGTCGGAGCTGTTCTGAGCCACCTCTTACCAGATGGCAGAGAGGCTCCAATTGCATTTTATTTGAAAACATTGTCTAAAAGCCAACGAAATTATAGTCAACTGGACAAGGAAGCACTGGCCATCATATCAAGCATTAAACGGTTCCACGAGTATCTCTATGGTCACCTGTTTTCTGTGATCACCGATCATAAACCCTTGTTGGGAATCCTGGCTGGAAACAAAGCGACCCCTAACATATTATCACCCAGAATGACTAGATGATCGGAATTTCTCGCTGCTTATAATTATACCTTGTCTTACCGACTGGGTCCGTCTATCACGCATGCCGATGCATTAAGCCGATGCCCATTGCCGGACGTTGACCCTGACCCGAATCCCAGTATATCCACCCTGCTGATTGAAGCTCTACCCAACCTTCCAATGACAGCAGCAGACATCGCTCACGAAACTGCCAATGACCACCTACTGCACAAAGTGGTTGTTTGGATTGCCAAGGGATGGCCAGTTTCTGACTTACAAGACTTTTACAAACCCTTTAAACAAAGACAAACAGAACTTTCCGTACTTAAAGGTTGCATACTTTGGGGGGATTGGGTGGTTATTCCACCAAGACTGAGGGACTCGATTTTGGGACTATTGCATGAGGGACACCCCGGGGTAGTTAAAATGAAAAGCTTAGCCAGAAGCTATGTCTGGTGGCCTGGACTTGACAAGGACATTGTAAATTGGGTTGCGGGTTGCCAGCCATGCCAAGAATCCCGACCCTCACCCCCGCAAGCACCTATCGCGGAGTGGGAACTGCCCAGGGGCCCATGGTCGAGAGTTCACATAGACTTTGCGGATCCGACAAAGGGTCATACGTTTCTAATCCTGGTAGACGCTTACTCGAACTGGCTAGAAGTCAGCCTCATGCAGTCTACCTCCTCCGAAGCTGTCATTTGACAGCTCAGGAGATGGTTCGCCACACACGGTTTACCAGACGTACTAATCTCAGACAACGGCCCTCAATTCACAGCTACAGAATTTGAGGGCTATTTAGCCAGCCTGGGCATACAGCATGCCCTAACCGCGCCGGCCCACCCGGCAGCAAACGGACGAGCCGAATGCATGGTTCGGTTCACCAAAGAAACACTACACAAGTTAGGCCAGGGCCCTATACAAGCACGCATCGATAAACTGTTATCTATACAACACACCACACCCAGCACCACCACAAACAAAACCCCGGCCGAATTACTCATGGGGAGAAAATTACGCTCCCCGTTAGATCGCTTACACCCAACATACTCCACAGACAAACCGCTAGACTCGTCTAGCAGAATCCGCACATTTCAAGTTGGGGACTTAGTTTACGCAAAAAATTTGGTGGGACATCCCCTATGGGTGCCAGCCACCATCACCCATCTCACAGGCCCACGGTCGTACCGACTTACCACTTCTGACAACAGAAGTTGGAAGCGGCACATCGACCAACTACGATCCCGCACCCTTACCAGACCATACGAACACCCTGGGGGGGAAGGGGATCAACCAAGAACCCAAGAAACAGCATACCCACAACCACCAAACAACCAAGAAACAGCATACCCACACCCACCAAACAATCAAGGAACAACAGACCCACAAACAAATAACGACGACCTAACCTCCGTACACACACCCTCAACACTAGCTCCGGTCGAGTTTCGCAGCTACGCACCTGAGCCGGAGGAACTCCCCGACGAGACACCGAACGCGGCCGATGATAATCCAGTCCAGGAAGGGAGCGGCCTCGCCATCTCAACAAATCGAGCTAAGCCTGTTAGGAGTGGCCCGGCCGGCTCGACCTTCCAGAAGTTTCCCCAGCCAGGGACAGGAGGACCAACAGGTCCATCCACACCGACTGTCAACGATGAAATGAGTGAGCTGCGCAGGTCCAGTCGGACCCACAGGAGCCCCGCCTATCTACGTGATTACGTAACATAGGCGGAGCTCCTGATTGGTCGGACTGAACCAAGAGGGGAGGGGTGTTTTGTATTTGAAATACTCACCTCCCATTGGTTACCATTCCGGCGGGAGATCCAGCCCTTGCCATTGGCTGGCGAGGCGCGGGCAGCCTTTAAAAGAGAGGCTGCCGCGCCTCCTTCTCCATCTCCGATCTGAAATAAACAAGAAGAGCTGAAATCACTAGAGTGTGTGCCTCGTCTTTCCCGCCGCCTAAACATTTTCAGTCCCAACTTGTCTTTTAGCATAATTTTTGTTCTGTCAGCAGTTCTTGTTTTGAGTCTCTGTTTTTTTTTCCAGTTTGTACAAGCCCTAATAGTGTTTTTTTCCACTCTTCTGATAAGGACGAAAGCATTTGGAGGATCTGCTGTGGCCTACAACAGAAATGTAAAAGCAAGAAAACAAAGCACTCCTTCATGTTTCAATGGACCCAGCCACTGACATTTCAACTGTCTATGTATACATACATTATTTTTTATTTGATTTGATTATTTATATCCCACCTTTATTATTTTTACAAAGGTGATGAACATATTCAACACACATTCTTCCTATTTTCCCCAGGACAACAATCCTGTGAGGTGATTTGGGCTAAGAGAGAGTACAGGCCCAAGGTTACCCAACTGGCATTCATGGCTTAAGGAAGGACTTGAACTCATAGTCTCCTGCTTTCTAGCCTGGTGTCTTAATCATAGACCAAATTGGCTCCAGTGGTTACCTCTGTTGGCATAGTTTTATTAAAAACAACCTTCTCTAATCCAAATAATCCCTCAGTCTCCTGGATTTCAGCTTTTGGAATTTCAAGTTAGCATGACTGGGGTATTACAATCGAAGACATCTGAAGGGCATCGGATTATATTTATTATAGTTGACATTATTGTTAAGTTTGAAAATGATAAGGCACTTACACAAATAAAATACTAACCACTATATATTGCACATTTTTGGAATCTATATATAATAAAACAGTATTTGCACTACATTGATATTTTGATATATTTTTAATGACTTCAAGCAATTCCATGAAAAAATATGTGAGCTGCAGGAGACCATCAGAAAAGCTAATACATATTTTACTTTTTAAAAATGTTCAATACCTTGAGAGCGCTCAGAATTCATTTTTATGGTAATATTTTGATTTTATCTTTCATTTCCATCTTTGGCTTATATGTGATTATTGTTATTTGCATCTAACCAGTTTACATTGGAACTCTCCAAATATTTTAACATTTGAATGAAGTAACTGAAATTATAATATGCACCTTATTGAGATAATTGTAAAGAAAGCTGCAGGGCATCAAATTAGACTCAAAAAAAGAAAGTCATTTTTATTGAAAGTGAAATTGGGATTTCTATTTACTTTTTTTGCTTAATCTATATAGCAGCTGTTTATACCAAGAATGTTTCAGATTTATTCAAAATATTGCCAAAATAGAAGAAGCCACAGCAGAGAGAAAACTGTTTTAAAAAATGATGTTACAAATGTAATAAACGATGCTAATGTTTCAAGACATTCCAGTCTCTTGCACAATACGGCTTGTTTATTATTTATTGAATTAATGTTGAATAATTTCCAATGTGAATGGTGACAATGAAATAAACAAGCAAACAATCCTTGGGGATTTCCATTATTGCTTATTTTGTCATTTTAACACAAACCTTTTTTTTAAGGATTGCAATGTCCTTTGAAATTGATGTTTTTTATTTTCTCTGCATGCAATACATCTTGGAAGGTCACAAATATTAGGGCTTTCATCCCTGAGGCTTTGGTGTCATATATCTATAAACAATGACCACCTGCAGTAGTGGAAATTGTGTGGCTGTGTGGCATTCTTCAGATCCAAAGGAGAAGATAGAAATGGTGGAATTTCCAACAGACTGGTTACCTTCATCATAGCCTACTCCTTAGACCAGGGTTTCTCAACCTTGCCAATTTTAAGACAGGTGGACATCAATTCCATATGAGTGGCGGGAAATTCTGGAAGCTGAAGTCCAGCTATCTTAAAATTGCTAAGGTTGACAAACACTACCTTAGGTACTTAAACATACAATTGTAATACAACCTTTCAGACAAGTCACCTTTCCTTTTTTGCTTGAAATCATGTGCTAGATTTGTGTGTGTGTCAGTGTTCCAGCCAAACCAGATTCCAATCAACAACTCTGAGACGGACATTTTCTCAAAGTTTCTTTTTATTGGAAAAGTCATGCTGGCACATCTGGGAAAACCCGAACCTGAGAATTCTGGGTTTTCCCTCAGTAAATCCAAATTAAAAACCCAACCCCTGCACCCATCAGTCCATCAAATGATCCAATCACCATCTGTCTCAACTTGAGACATCCCTTCGACCACTCTTCCTCCAGGTGCAGGAATAATACAACTTTGACTGAAAAGAAGAAAACTATTATGTCTAACTACTAACACTCTTAAAATCCCTTCTCCTAATTTTCCTGGCACATGAATGTGGCAGCATGGAACTTCTGGTGTAAATATGGCTTCCAAAGCTGACAGTGTGTTTGGAATATAGAATCCTTCTCCTGAATTTCCTTAATTATTATAGATATATATTAAAATTAGAGGTGCTTTTATTGTTGTTCTTGAAAAATTTAAAAATCTAATTCTGAAGTGGGACTAGAACTCTAGAATTTTATTATATTCTGTTATCTTTTATTTCTACATAACTGTGTTTGTGAAGGACCTATCCTAACCTTTAGACAGTATTAGACTCTGTTCCAGACAAGGGGTAGGTTTCTATTTTTCTAAATTGGTGATCTAGAGGAAATAATGCTTGCTCACTATTGGCTTGCCTTGTTTGCCTGTCACACCAACTGATATTCTTTCAGAGTGTACAAACACAAATACAATTTGTAAATCCTTCTTATGTGAGACTTGCTGGGCATTTAGTCTCTGAAAATAATTCATAGGAAATTTTCTCTAATGGATATCAACTGGCTATGACTACTAAGTTTAATCAGAGCTGCTCCTAGGTTTCTTAATGCAGCTTTAAAACTTTCATAGCTGGAATAAGTATATAAATCCTGACTCAGATTAGCCTTATCTTTAATGAAATGCTCTGAGAGAAGATTATTGGAGGAAATGAGACACAGATGGTAGAAATGCTGAAGATCAGATGAAATCTTTTTCTCTGAATGAAGCTGGGAAAGGCCACCTCCGCCCAAGATTCTTTTTGAATTTCCTCTACCATAATGATCATCCTCTGTGTTTTTCCCTCCTCCCATTCCATAAAGCTGTACAGTGTTTAAGTACAGTCATTCTTACAGTTTTTTCTTCCTGAAAGGATAAGGGGAGCACACCCACCCTGGCATGTTCAGTGAAACCATTCCTGAAACACAGTAGATTTAGTCACACAATGTACAATGTACAATGACTGGTCAATGTAAAATTGGTTACACAACATATCGGTAATAAGCATTGTGATACTTGGTTTTCATGCTGTATTATGGATGTATTTTTGGAATCCAGGCCATATGGTTAAATTTTGGTTCAAAGTGTTCTGCAAATCTGGGAAATAAGTTATGTACCATATGCATGTGTATTTACAAAAGTGTCAATATTCAGGTTTTAAAACTGTCCAGAGGATTTGATGCTTCTCTGAAATATGACATTGGATGCTATCATTCAGATTAAAAAAATCAAAACTGTTTTTTTTAATCCTCTAGTTTTTTCCAACCTAATATGAATGCAATTTTTGAGTCAGGGTTAGTTGTGATGATCTCTTCAAGAGATTGCTTTGTAATCTTTTAAATAATTTAAATATACTATGGCTCACCTCCATCTGTATATTGACCTGAACCATTATAGACTAGTGCATAGTGAATATTGCAATTAAATTTCCATGCATTTTGTAACTTGGCCAGCATTTGCATTATGATGTCAAGCCATATGTGATGTCACTTCCCTGTCTTACAGTCTTTGGTGAAAACATTCTGGTATTAATCAAATACCTGTTGTTGTTGTTGTAGCATTGACAATAAAGGTATTGAATTTTTTTTAGCATTGACTATCAACAGTAAAAGAACCAGCAGTCATAAATATACCAAAAACTAGCACTTGGTAGAATAGCAATTGAAATTTTGGAAAGGATATTGAGAGGTTGTGATGTGTCATACCTACAAAGATCATGATCACACAAGCATTTTTTTTTCCTGAGACATTCTGTGGAAATGAAAGTTGGTCTTTAAAGGAGCAACATAGAAAGTATATTGACACTTCTGAAGTTTGATGTTGGAGAAGACTTCTGAGAAGAATTTGAACAGCCTAGAAAAGAAATGAATCATAGAACAAATTAATTTGGGGTTCTCACTTGAATCACAAATGACCAGGCTAAAATTATAACATTTTGGACACATTATCTGAAGAGTTAGCTTTCTGGAGAATTTTATAATACTAGGAAGACTGGGAAAAAAATAGAAGGAGTAGATGACTAGCAGCAAAATCCATTGACTCAATTACAGTGGCAATGGATGCAATATTGGATGACATAAAGGGCCAGGCTGGTAATAGGACATCCTGGAGAAGTCTATCTATGTGGTTGGTAAGAGACGTAATGGCATATAATCAATCAAAAGTCTTTTGTTGGCCAAGAGTATCTTATGTCAGATGCTTTGAATAGTTAATTTTGGAAATGGCAAAAAATTATGTTCTGTTTATTTGTGTTTTGATGGTAGTTTAGGAGAAATGGACAATGAAGGCATTTAGTTGTTATGGGATTTTGTGACCTTTTTTTTAGCTATGATGTGTATGTTAGTATCCAGAAAACAGAATTTTGAAAAATAACTAGCTTCTTTGGAGAGCGGCAGAGTCATCCAAAGGAAACAAAATTAATGGATAGAGAATGTATTGATTTATTTATTTCACAGTGGTTATAATCCACTCCAATCTCAAAGGACTCTATGTGACAAATTTTGTTGTTGTTCAGTTGCTAAGTTGTGCTGGACTCTCCACATAACTACATGGACCACAGCACACCAGGATCCCTGTCCTCCACCATCTTGTTCTGACCTAGGCTTCCTTGGAAAGCATAAAACACAATCTTAATTTTTACTTCCACAGCTGTGAATGAACTTAATTCACAGCTGTGGAAGTAAAAGATTAAGATTGTGTTTTATGCTTTCCAAGGAAGCCTAGGTCAGAACAAAATGGATGGCACATGAAAATAAATAGCTGCAATGTTTTGCTATTTGTCCCAAGTTGATAGCTATCCATGCATATAGGGAAACTTTATTTCATAGGAGTGGGACCTTAAATATATAATAATATATTTTAAAAATCCTGCTATCTCCTGTATGACTTCTGAATTTCATAAAAAAGGGACATTTCCATCAGATCCCTTCTTGATGACCAGATTGGAAAGAAAAGTTCAATTCTGAGAAAGTGCTGTTTGTACACTTTAGAGCTTTAGAAGGTAAACATTTCAGCATGATTATGATGAAAAACATACAAGTGCAAAGATAAGTACAAGTACCTTCTCTTCAATTGATCCCTTCTTGGGTAACACAATCAGACACATCTGTAAAAAAAGGCTGACATTGATTACAACAAGGCATTCTTTTATATTTTGCTTTTCACTCTGAAATACTGAATCCTGTGTTCCTTAGTCAAAGAACATCTCAAGTAATAATTAGAGTCTTAGGAGAGCTCTTCATGTTCTGACAGAATTTAATTCATGCCAGAGCTTCCAACATTTGCCATAGCCCCCAATCTTTTAAAGTTCACGACCCTGTCCTCTCCCATCTGTGACAGTTTTTATACTGACTATTTATACTTCTCCCCCCTGTCCGTTAAGGTCCAGATTGATTAAATTATTGTGTAATAATAAGGTGTGATTTACCTTGAATTTGAAACTTCCATGACTTGCCAGAACAAAACTTTTGATTGTATTCACTGGACTAATGAAGACCCAGGTATAAATCACTAGATTTGACTAGGCAGCATTTGCTACATTGTACTGCCCCCTAATGGCTATATTGTTACAGTGCAAGTGTTTGGGGAAAATCCGTTTATTTTCTTAGGGCAAGGCTAAAGGAATAGAAAGGAAGGGAAAAAATTAAAACTAGCTGCGGTTTTTTCTCACCAAGTTAATAATATTGTCAATATTTTATATTTATAATTTTTGCATGTATGTTTTTTCTATCATTTTTACCCAAGCAATAACTGTTAGCAAGCCAATAATAGATTTTTTTTAAAAAAATACAGATGTTTCATTATCTTTTGAGTCCCTTTGCAATGTTTTTGGCTGTGACTTTGTGAGAACAACATTTGTGTGAGCCTGTCTTGAGGAAAAAATAAACGAATTATTTAATGGTCCACTTCAATTTGCATCTTAATTACCTGGCTGATCAAGTAATGACTTTGCATAGGAATGTTCACATAGTAAGAACAAAAAAAGTTAAGGCAGTGTGGTGTGATGGATTTACCACACATAAAAAAGATATGTGGAGCTTTGATTGCACTGTTGTAGCTGCTACATTGACTTTTGAGAAGCAGTAACTTGGGATGCTCCTTACTTGGCAGAAAAAAATCATTTCTTTTTGACAAAAATCCTTGGTGTGGTCCATATAAAAAAAATTACGACTACCAATGGCATATTTTTACATATGGTATATAGCTAGGGGTGGGATTCAAAAATTTTAACAACCGGTTCTGTGGGCGTGGCTTAGTTGGTGGACGGGGCTTGGTGGTCATGTTATTGGCTGGGCATGGCCAACTCAATATCACTCACATTGAGGCACACATCTCCTTGCCTGGCCTCTTATGACTATGGGGATCCTGCAACAGTCGTAAGTGTGAAACATGGTCATAAGTCACTTTTTTTAGTGCCATTGTAACTTTGAATGGTCACTCCATACAAGCAAAGTACCAACTAAAGAGGGTAATGTCAAAGCGAAAAAATTCAGCTTTATAAATTAGAGGAAATGAATTATGTTTTTCTGTTGCCAGCATACTTTATTTACAAATAACTAGGAACAAAAGAAAAAGCAGTACATTCTAAGAAGCAAGCAAAAATAAAAAATGAAAGAAATAAAAAATGAAGTAAAAGTAAAACGAAGTAAAACTCCTCCCCTGCACACATGTGCAGTAAATCGAACATCACAAGACATTCATATCTTGTTACTATAGTAATGTGATAACCATTCTAATAAGCTCAGCAGACAAATAAAAAAAACCCGCAGTGACACCCCCTTCTTTGTCTGATGAGCGGACATCAGGTAAGGCACATCTTCTCACTCAGGTATTTGTGCTAAGCAGCTACAAGTGGTTTGTTGATGTAACCTAAAAATTTCAATGCAAAATATTTCTGCAAAGCTTTAGCAAAACTCTCACTCCTTTGCTTATTTGGACCAACATAAACAATATCATCAACATAAACAAGAATTATTTCATATGTATTCTCAGATCTTTTTGTGAACACGCATTCATCTGTTTCAGATTTAATAAAACCCATTAAATTTAGTTTGTCAGTAAGACATAAATACCACATTAAACCAGACTGTTTCAGACCATAAAGACTTTTATTTAAGAACCAGGTATCCCCTTCTTGCTTCTGGAACCCTGGAGGACCTTTGACGTAAATTTCTTCATCCAGGTCAGCATGTAAATAAGCAGTTTCAACATCGAACTGGAACACTTCTAAACCAAGAATAGTTGAACGGGTTAAAGCAATTTTCACACTCTCAGTCCGAACTGTTGGTGAGTAAGTATTTGTGTAGTCTTCAGGATAACATTGAGTGAAACCCTGAGCTACAAGTCTGGCCTTGTATAATGACTCACCATTTGGCTTCTTTTTGATTCTGTAGACTCATCTAGTGCCAATGACTTTCTTGTTTGCTAGAGGACTTGCAGGCATAAACACCTTGAGTTTCTTTAGACTGTCCATTTCAGCCTGCATTGCCTCATACCATTTCTCTTGCTCTTAATCAGGAAGATGTTTAATTTGCATGAAGTTGTCAGGAGGCAGTGTAACAGCACAAATCAAAGGAAAAGATGCTTTTGTCAATTGCTACGAATATCTCTTCAGAGGGATCCCCTTATTGATCCTCTTGGAACATCTTGGAACAACGGTCCATTCTTCTTCCATTTCGTCCTCGTCTTCTTTTTCGTCGCTAGCCTCAGCATCAATGGCTTGCAAAGATGGAACCTCTGGTTGAGAAGAACTAGTTGATGGAACATCTGCCTGATAATCTCAATCATCAGACTGCGTATCATCATCTTTAGGAAAATAAACTTCGGGATCATTGGAATGAATCCTGGACCAGTCATCATCTTCCTCAAAATTGAAGGATTGAGAAACCACTATTACATGTCTGGAGTCAATGAACTTGCTGCATCTGGAATTGTCATCAATACCCATGAATCTCATTCTCTTCACTGCTGGACCTCCTTTTTTCCTTTGAGGTCCAAAAACTCCAGAGAAGTTCCTGAGACAGGAAGTCTAGTTCTGCCAAGAATATAATAAGGGTTAATGGAGAGGCAGTTTCTGTAAGTAATACCAGAATGTTTCCTTCCTGCCTTCCTTACAGGATTAGGCCAGTAATTTCTTCTAACAACTGGTTCTCTGAACTGCTTAGAATGTTAACAACCAGTTCTAGAGAATAGGTGCGAACTGGTAGAATCCCTCCCCTGGGTATAGCCCTGGTGATGGGTGGTAGTTTGAAGATAGTCCTGCTGCCTTGCTAATCTTTTAGCTTCTAAACTTCTAACTGATTTCTTTTAAAGTTTTAATCCAGGGGTATCAAACTCAAGTAAAAGGATTCCAGTGATGATTATGCAACAGAAGAAAATTACTACAATAGAATAAATATGAAACAAATCATCTGGTGATGTATTATTTCAAAGATAACAGCACATTATACATTTTTATTTTTATTTCTTTATCAAATGTATAAAGCCACCCATATCATTGTATCATTTATTGTACTCGGAATAGCGTACGATAAAAACAATCAGTTCAGACCATGAAAACAAAAATTAAAAAAGGTTATTGTTTGTGTAATAAATTGAGGATATTATTTTGGGTGATTTAATTTTTAAATGGCTCATGTCTAAAATTGTATGATCACATCTTATCAACCCACAAATACAGTATTACCATAATAATAGAATGATTTTTATGGATTCTTGCAGCTTTCAAATCCATTTGTTTCTGTACAGTGCTGTTGTTAGAAAATATTAGCTGGTGTGACCTTATTCAGTTTACCACACATTTCTTCCTTGATCCACATAGTGGCAGAATAAACTAAGAAATAACATGCCAGCTAACATTGGCTTGTATGCCTGATCTGTATAAGAAATCTATATATAAGAAAAAGGCCTGACACAGAGAACTTGATTTAGAATGTATTACCAATATAAGAGCCCTTATTTAGGGACCAAAATTGGAGCCTTGCAACTTGATGATTAAATTCCTGTCATTAATGTTTTAACTCTAAACATATTTCATATGGTAATGTGCTGATTTATATCAACAAAATTTCTTACTTCTGAGAATGGGAGTAAGATTTAGGATTTAGGATGATTTAGGATTTATATATCCCCCAAGAAATTTAAGAAAGGTAATAATGCAGTATTTTCCCTCCCTTGATGCTATTCTTATGATTTTATAAAAATCTATTGTACTGTGAAGTGTTGCACTGTATTTTAGGAAAGACTATAAAGATTGGCAGGACTGAGATATAATATCTTTCATGACTGATTATCCTTACATGTCAAAGAATACGTAGATTTTGTGAAATTCTTTGAGGTCACATATTAGTTCAACAGGTGGAAATGGAAGTGAAGCAGAAAATGAGCATGTCCCTCAAAACAGCCAATGTTTAAAATGAAATCATATCTATTTTTAAATAAACCAATTTTTCCAACTAACTTCACTAATGTTTCCATTCTTTAATTTTAGTTTAATAAACTTTAATTTATTTTTAACTTAGTAACTGATATATTGCTATGGAAAATTTCCAGTTTACTTTGTACCCAGCACATTTCCAGATAAGTCTTATATCCAGATCAGATCAGATCAAGCACATACACAGTTAGTTCAGCAAGAAAAGATATAGTTTAATTTATTTATCAAAAATCAGCTAATATCAAAAGAGTTAACTAGGAAAACAGTTAAAAAGTAGGTAAACTTGAATATCCAAGAAAAGAAATGCAAATTCACCTTTCAGGTTTTTTTTTTAAATCTGAACTATTTCTTAACATTCTTAACATTTCTTAATGTTTCTTGTCAATATTTTTCTACCCTGATGAGTTTGAAAAAATGTTACCACACACAACAAATATTTGATGTAGATGAAATATCAAATTTAGAAAACTTGAATAGTAAAGTCCTACATCATACAAATGTTTCTCCATGACCATCTACTCTCCACATACATCATCTTGGATCAGCAATGATGTCTAATATTTAGCATTCCTTGTCTCCAGCCAGTATAAGATTGTAGTGAGTTGAATCAGATCAGTGATTAGGGATGATCTAAAGCAATGGTCTAATCTGTAGTGATGGGGTTTAGATAATTTTAAAGCCACAATCTGTTGAAAATTGATTTCATGCCAACTGATCACTTCTGTAGGAATCAAAACCTATTAAAATGGTCCAAATTCATAGACAGGAAATCTCATCAGAACATAAGCAGTGTTCTATTGGATCTAATCTCTAGGCCATCTAATCCAGCAGCCAGTTCTTACAATGGACACCCGACTGCACAGAGAAGTTTATTAGCCTTCAGAGGGTGTCAGATTTCCATCAGTCCCCAAGACTTTCATGAATTGGTCCAACTATTTTTTTAAAGCTGGTCAAGTTGGTAGTCAGCATCACATCTCATGCCAATGAATTTTATTAGTGAATGGTGTGAGGAATTTCCCATTAGATAGATGTAGTGATTATTAACCACTGTACTATGTCACAGTGTACTTATCTCACTATGCTATGGTAAGATATAACAGGCCACAGATATCAACATTTTGGAATATCTTGCCAGATATTGTAGAATGTGGGGCACTCCCTAATTTTCTAGCATTAAACAATAAAGCTATAGTGCAGGTATTAATGTAAATTTGACTAAGCATACAGTAAACAATCATGCTTACTGTGTGGTAGTAAGAATAGAAAAGAGGAACTTACTTGGTGCTCTGCATTGCATACTTAGTGGCCGTAGATAATCTAACTCTAGCCTTTAGAAGAATGAAATGATTATGGAGGCCTGAAAGCAGAAAATGTGAAAAAGAGAATGATTTCAAGTGATTTCAACCATGATAATCTGTTTCTATATCTATCAAATGAAGTTTTGATACAAGCATTCACTTAGGTCACATTTGTTAGACTTTCTTTACTATCTTAGAAATGTGAGCTACTTTAAAATGGTCTAAGAATAACAGTAACTTTAAGAATGTATTATAACTGATTAAAAGGAGTGAAATGTCCCTTCTTTACAGTGTTCTGAAAACTGAAAATTTCATGAATGGTTTAATTAAAACTTTGCATTTAACAGTTTTGAGAGTTTTTTAATACATAATTTATCACTCAGTCCTCATGATTTATTACATAACATTCTCATGGGTTCATATTTTAATAGAGGTTATTAATTACTGTGCATCTCTCAAAAGGTACAAACAATGAAGTAAAAAATCCACATGGCTGAAAATTACTTGGAGTTAGAAGTTTTCATAATATTAAGTCTATAACATATGTCTTCTGTCATATTGTCTGAATAATGTATATTGAGTAATTTCTTTTCATGTCCTTGCTAGACAGAACTGAGAAAATTGAATTTATACTAGTTTCAATGAAGTTCACAGATATTAGATACCTTATATAATTCATGAAAAACTAAAAAAATGTTAAAATGAATCTCAATAGAATCTCAACATTCAACTGAAACTACCCTGAATTTCTTTCATTGTAGATCTTCTGATTTTTATTGGATTAATATGATGGAACTTCCAAGAAAGACAAAAGACAAATAATGATGTAAATCTTTGCAATTTAAAGACAGATTTGGCCAACAAAATAGCAGTTGTCTACCTCTGAAGCTTTCCCTTGTTCATAAATCAATTAGTATCGCATACCACAAATATGAGAGGTTGATTGTCTGTCATAAACATATCAATACATACCTTTAAGGACTTTTGTCATTATGCTAATATTAACATTTTCCTTTTCTGTGGATGTCCATGGAATAAGCAAATGCAAAGATTGCTAATACAATGTAGTTGCTTTGGTCTTTCCATTTTGAAAGTTATATTACAAATTCAACACAACAAAAGATATAATAACATACCAGATCCCCTGTCTTCAACTTCTCCCTGAATCTGCCCAAATTCATGTCCATTGCATTGATGACACTATCTAACCATTTCATCCTCTGCAGCCCTCTTTTCCTTTTGTCTTCAATCAAAATCTTATATTCCAGGTTCATATACAATATTGTTCTTTACAGCATCAGACTTTCCTTTCACCATCAGACATATCCACAGCTGAATGTCCTTCAGCTTTGTCCCAGCCACTTCATTCTTTCTGGTACTATTCGTAATTACCCTCCACTCTTCCCTTCGTAGCACAGTGGACACCTTTGGACCTGAGGGCTCATCTTCTGGCATCATATATTTTAGCCTATATTTTAGTCCATGGGATTTTTTGGGTGACGATACTGGAGTGATTTGCCATTTCTTTTTCCAGTGGATCATGTTTTGTTAAAATTCTCCATTATAACTTATTTGAGCTATGCAAACTCCTTTTCCATGACAAGACAGTGATCCATGAAGGGGAAATTCCTTAAGTACCCTACTTTTACTTGTTTTACTTCATAAATTCCTTAAGTACCCTACTTTTACTTCATCCAACCAACTTTTTAATGTTTTTCCCACATATCCAATCTCCACTTCCATGTCCATTCCAAAGTATTCTTTTTATTTGCTGAGAACAGTAAAGTAGCCCAAAATAAGGACGTAGATTCATATACTCAGCAGAAATCACTGATTTATGAGGCAGAGGAGTTCAACCTGTATTATCAATTAGTGTAATACTGAGTCTTAATGCTGAATAGCATGTCTTATCTTTAAAATGTACAAGCTGCAGAGTAAATCTTAAAAAATCATGACAATGAACTGAAACAGAAGTTTTAAAATGATGTTTAAACCCTATTGTAGACATAATACATTAATAATCACTCTGAACTGTTGTTATTGGGTTTCCACAAAGCTTTGATTCAAACATTTAATCAATTCAAAGCAAATTGCAGGATTAATTTGATGCATGGAATTAAATCAAATCAATTTGGTGACTTAATGGACTTTGCATGCAAACACCTTTTATCAAATTGGATCAATGATTCAATGCAAACCAATCTGACTATTCAAATTAACAGAATAATAACAGAATTGGAAGGGACATTGGAGGTCTTCTAGTCCAACCCCCTGCTCAAGCAAGAGACCCTGTGCCATTCTGGACAAATGGCTTTCCAATCTCTTCTTCAAAATCTCCAGTGATGGAGCACTCACAACTCTGGGAAGTAGGCTGTTCCATTGAACATTCTGTCTGTCTGTCTGTCTGTCTATCTTATTTTAATATTTTAAATTTTAATCAATATACTGATTTGAATTCAAACTGATTTCAGTGAACTAAATCAACAATATAAATAATAGCTTAGGTGAAAGATAATAAATGGAATATTTCATATGATTAAAATCAAATCACAACTTAATCTGTAAAGGCTACTAAATCTGGGTTTTGAAATCTAGATAACCATTATATGGCAGCCCTAATAGTGTGTTTGAAAAGCTATTAAATTGAGTCTTTTAGAATGCTTTGATCCCATAAAAGGAAATACAGTCTTGTAATTCAAGCTTTCTATATTGTATGTAGAAGGAGGAAAAAGATGGAAAACAAGGAAAGATGGAAAATTCTAATGAAAACAAGGAAAGATGGAAAACTCTAGTGAAAACATCTTCCATAAGATTGCTTGAAGAGGACCAGAACTCTTGCTTTGTTGCAAGGGAGGGGAAGAAGAGCAGAGATTGCAACTCTTAGGATTCCTAGCAGCATGAATGGGTTCTGAAGAGCACCAAATGGAAAAGACAAGTTTAGAAGAAATGTTTAGAGTAAAATTGATTCACCATCTCTCATATGGAGAGTTGTGATTGGGACCATATGGCAAAACATTCTCTATTATTAGAGAATTAATATATCAATTACTATCCTCAGCATTTCCCGAAGTAGCTGACTCAACTCAAGATTTGACATTTGACTAAGTATGAGGCACATTCCTATTCTGATGGCAGTATTATAAATGTGCTTTTGGCTGCCTTTGGAATGATCTTATGCAGAAGCAGTTTGTGAACTAAATGTCACTATGTTGATTTTATATATTGCATGGGAGGGGGGAAACCAACTGAATAAGTCATTCAATTTTTGAAGCAAACCTCTCAGCAATTTTCTTATATAAAACTTTAGTGACATATGTCAAGACAGTCTCCCTGTGGATTGATGCACTACATTTTATTAACACTTTTATGATTATTTTCCTCTCACTCCCTTCCCTATCTAGCAGTAGCCACTGATCTGTCTGCTGGCCTAGGATTTCTAACTTCCAGTCAACTGCAAAAATCCCTGACTTTCCTTTTGGAAAGCTGGCAATGAGTGTTCATATTAAGATATGGTAATTTAGGCATGGTAGAGTGGCAGCATTGAAACAACCATAATTTGCCAAATTCAATCCCACAGAAGTTGTGGGTTCTGGATTTTGAATGCATTCTTTAAGTTTGAGATATGTTGATTCAAATATTGTTGCTCTATGATACACCATTTTATCCATCTGAAAGTTACAAACAAACAGGAGAATTTTAGTATATATGGTATAAACAGTTATTTGTTGTTGGGATAAGGGATAAGATCAGAATTTTTTAAAAAAACCTTTTGTCCTGGTAGAGGCTTCACATTTAATGGTCTAAGTCAACATCTTCACACATTTCTGTAACATTGTCCAGCTACACTGCAACTGTTCTTTGTGGAATATTTTATCATTGTACTTACTTCTGCATATCCCAAAATCAGTTTCTGTAGCAACAGAAATTAAATTAAGCAGCAGGGGCTGATGCTACTTATTTGCAGGAATAAGCATATTATCTGGGTTTTTTTCTTCCTGCTACTTTCACAGACCTCTTGTGATTGATAAAGGTATTTGGGTGTCATCACATAAAATGAATCTTTAGGTCCAGTAATTTATTATTTTTTTCCAGTGTGTGTTCATATACACACTCCCAAACACACAGTACCAAACCCCTTTTATATTATATTTATTATTATACTGATTTTATAAGGACATTCACTTTGTGGAATTCTTGAAAGCTCAGATTTGACTTCTCAAAGTTCCTAGTCTTGTGAAGCAAGGAAAAAGGCATTTTTTTTAATTTGCAGAGGATTTTCTCTAAATCATGCTAATGATGGTTTTTAGCTAATGTGCAGCATTTCTTTTATAAGCAACTTGTTTCACCTTGACACAAAATGCATTATTTCCCTTTCCATAAAAATTAACTAGATGGCAACAGGAAGTAATTGTGGAAATGTGCAAGGGAGAAGTCAATTTTTTTGCATGGCCAACTGTATTGAGAGTCCATGTATCTCAGAAATGCTAACATATCTGTATTTATAAAGTGTAGCATAACTATTTCAAGTATGAGGAAGAAAACAGATTTTTGAACAGAATAAGGAAGAAACAGAAAATAGAAAACCTGAAATCAAAAGAAAGATACTGGCAGATTATTGATTTAGGATGCAGCCCTGGAACATAGGCTGTTTTGACAGAACTCCATAATTCATAATATTTGTGCAATGCTGCGATAACAGATTTGATGACCCATCAGCTAAGAGTCCTGATATAAAGGTTTTTTAAAATTTAGATTTTATATTTAACAATATTAAGAATGTGTTTTATAATCAATTCTGCTCATCTATAGAAATGTTTTTGGGAGGATTATCCCAAAACAGGGATTTTAACCCCTGTCTATATAATATTCATACATCAATACTTTGATTTATATATAATATAATAGATCCCTTTTCCTTTATTTTTATCACTTTTATTTGTAACTAATGTGTTTATTTTATTAAAAAAGAGGGAGAACTGATGCATAGAAGGGAACGTTTACCATTCAAATATTAAATTTCATATAGTGTACAGATAGTCCTCGACTCACAACAGTTCATTTAGTGACCATTCAAAGTTAAAATGGTCCTGGAAAAAGTGACGTACAACCATCTTTCACACTTATTACCATTGCAGCATCTCCATGGTCATGTGATCAAAATTCAGACACTTGGCCATTGACTTGTATTTATGATGGTTTCAGTCTCCTGGGATCATGTGATTATCTTTTTGTGACCCTTTAACAAAAGTCAATGGAGAAGCCTGACTCATTTAACAACCATCTTACTAACTTAACAACTGCAGTGACTTACTTAACAATAGTGGGGAGGAAAGTTTTAAAATGGAAAGAAACTCACTTAACAAATGTCTCACTTAGCAACATAAATTTTGGCTCAATTGTGGTTGCAAGTCAAGGACTACCTGTATTCAGATTAATTCCTTTTATCTTGATTTCTCAAGACAGATTTGCTTTATCTCTCTAATCAGTATAACATTAGTTATTCGAACATAAATACATTTAAATCCAATTGCTTTGATTGTTATAATAATTATCAAATTATTATGTAACATTTTACTATCTACCTTTCCATGAAATATTGCTATACAAAATGAAATACAATTCCCACTGAAGTTGCTGCTTAATTAAAACAAATGTAAACAAATTGTTCATAGGCAACTAGTATAAAATGCTACATGGTAGAATAGAATAAGCCAATAAGCTACTTTGAAGTAAAGAGAAAGATATGCTATAATCCTTCTCCCAATTACAAATATCATTTGGAAATCTGCCAGGATTAAATTATCCTTCTGAAGACAATTCAGGTATTATTATTACTGAATCATAAGGGCAATTTACCTAACCAAGGACCTAAATATTATTAAGGTAATATCTGGAGATATAAGCAATTCTAAGCAGGGTATATTTTTGTAAAATTAGGGTGTTCAATCTGATACATTCAAAATTTCCAAATATTGGGTAAGTTTTTTAGGTATTATCCAAGGTCTCCAATTATGACTGTTATAAATAGCAGATTTCTTTTTCTATAATTATTCAACTTATAGCAATTTGCAGTTTTTTCATATTGCTTTTCCTCAATTCTAGCATCACCTGGTAGCAACATCAGTGAACCAGACTTCTTTTTTCCAATGATTGTTATAGAACATACATTTGAATAAGTTGCCTTTCTAGATTTTGAAATCTTAAACTTAACCTGCTCAGTTTCCAAAACCTTCTTAACTTGATGATCCCAGTGATTTTAGTTAAGAAAGTAAAGTTTCCAAAGACATTTTGTGAAATTTTGCTGTGGCCACTGATCATATGGTCAATTATTTCATTCTTTTCATTACAAGGGCTATATTTACTATTGTTGATAAATTTTCACTTTCATGCAATTAGTTATAATTTTTAACTTATAATAAATGATTCATTTTAATGCATTTAATTAAAGAAAAGTATGAGTTGAGGCACTTACTTAACATATTTAATAGCAAATATTGCACAAGAAAATTTAATTTCTAATCATGCAGGAGGATAGCTACAAGGGGTTAGTTAAATACTTTTTAAAGGTTTCCATTCTAACTGTTCAGGTAAATTCTTAAAAAATCCATGATGTGTTCCAAAATATTCTTCTTTTTGAAATATTTGACTTCTAGCAACATTGCTATATCAGAAAAAAGTCATGTGTAATATGTTATAGTCATCCTGTTTTGAAAACATTCAATAGCACCAAATATAATGCTATAAAAGTGTAGTATTCCATCATATTTATTATTGTTCTATTATAATAGCAGAGTTTTAGAAGCGGCATTCCTATGATACATGATTTCAATCTTGAGCAAACAATCCAGTACAATAAAGATCAATAAAGAACTTGGTATTAAGGCTGTAGAACAGGCCATAAACTACGAACAATAATAAACAGCTGCATATAATATTTAACATTTAGCTGTTATGGTTTGTCATGAGTTGTTTATTTTCATCTTGTAAAATATGATATTGAGGAATAATAGCTTTGTTCCTATAACCCTCTATTTCAGGTAAGATTTATTTTGCTTTTTTGTTTATTGCATTTTATATCTTTCTACAGATGTAATTCTTTCTAGTGAAATGTAATTCTCAGTCTTTATATAAGATGATGACATTAAAGAATCTACAGTGCAGATTAAAACTTATAAAATAAATATAAAAGAACAGAGTGTAATCAATAAAAACAAAAATAATGATGGGAGTTGATTATTCCCATTAATCTGACACAGCAAAAGGATGGGAGGATAACTTACTTAAGCAATTTCTTTTCTGGTAAATTAACTTATTTGCAATTATTTAATTACATTGTGGTTGCTCAGGCAATGAGTATTAGTATAAAAAAATAAGAAGCATTATAGTGAGTAGAAGTATAATAGCAGAAACTCAATAGGGTAAGACAATAGGTAGAAGGTTGGAAGTGTCAAACTTTTTCTTGCAACAGCCCTGTAGGTCCTGATAACCTAATCCTGCTTTCTGCTTTGGGATGATATTACTAGTTTTTCCCATACTGCCATCTACCTTTTACAATCCTGACCACCTGATATCCATACTATTTGCCATGATATAAGATAGAAATCTGGGAATTATTAGGAAATGATTGTCTTCACCTTCTCTCACACAAACTATCTGAACTAAGTTGTTGCTTACTTCCCTAAAATGTGTTTCCTCCCTTCTGGGAATCTGCTGCCTTAGTACAACAACCTAGACTATGACTTGGAGATTATTACTCAAGAAGTATTGCATTTAGAATATTCTTACAAATCCTAATGGAAGCAATTTTCAGTGTTTCTCCCTTAGGAGAATGATAATGCTTCTTGTTCCATGCAAAACCCTGGAATTCTGTTAATGCATGCAACATTTTGGTAGAGAAAGAAACCAATATTTAACATTCCTGACCACTTTATATGCGTGGAAAATATTCATCATCTGGCATAAATTATTAGGCAACATTTTCCTGAAAATCTTAAATTAAAAATCCTGATATTGACTGGGACAGTTCATTTCTAATTATTCCCTTTGAACAATTATCTCAGTAAGAGAAAATAACCAGTAGAATACTCAAAGATTTAAGTGGAGACCAGTATGTTTGAATTAGAGATGAATAGTAGATTGACCAATTTTGTAAATGGTATTGAACCATTCAAATGCAATTATTAAACTCAAGTTTTTGAAGAAGAACTCAAGAAACTCAATGGTAAATATTCTTCAATTTAATAAGTATAAAGTAATACACACTGGGAAAAGACAAAACATTTAATTTTACAGTGATGAGCAGTCTGACTGTAATTAAGAAAAAGATCTGTGGAATAACAAAAATGAAGATACTGATGAAGTGTGCAGCAACTGTGAAAAAGACAAATTCCATGCTAGAATCATTAATGGAATGAAAATAAAACTGTCAACTCTGTAATGCCCTTGATATGTCAGCATATGTCATATTGTGCAGTTAGGAAATAAACATTTTTAAAGTCAGTGATAGAGTTGATAAAAGTGCAGAAGATGGTAACCAAAACAATAAAGGGGACTGAAACTTGTTCCCTTTGAGAAAAAGTTAAAATGTTAGAAAGACGCTGAAAATAGAGAAAAATAGGAGGAAGGATGGATGGCCAGAGTGTATAAATGGGATGTCATATGGAGAAAGTATACATTTCTTTCTTAAAACACCAGGATGACGGTTAGTCTAATTGAAGTTGACAAAAGGAAATTTACAACACAGAAGGAAAGTCATATTCACCTAGTGCATAATTCACCAGTGGAATTCATTACCATAAGATGTGATGGATAGCTTGAAAAGAGAATTGAGTAGATTCTTACGGAATTATTGGAAAGAGACAGTCTCAATCAGAAGGAACAGTCAAATAGGATCGGTCTGGAATTGTTCACATGTGAGTCTGATTGGTTGAATCTGAAAAATATAGGTTTTCCAAGAACTATAGCCTTGAGCCTTGAAGACCAGCTACAAGTTGATTTAGCATGGTCTTCATATTAGTTGTAGGGAACAATGGAAATCTCAGAGGCATCTGATTGGTCATTAGATGAAACAAAATGCTGGGCTAAGATGATCTTGTCCTCGTATAGAGGACTTTTTATTATTATATTTTAATATATTATCTTATTTGAGAAGGACACTCATATTTCTGTAATGTGAAGTAAAATGTAAGATATTCAACACAGGTAACCATTTAGTCTGGATCAGCTTGGTACATTGCCTATATAATGAAATTCATTCTACCTCTCTTTGGAAGATTGCCACAGAGGAATGGCTACAGTTCAGTAACAGAGATTATGTTGGGCATGAAAAAATCCCAGATTTGATCCTTGTTGTTCCCAGCCAAGGCTGTGAAATGGGGAATAAATAGCCAATATTTCACATGTCAAGACAGTCAGGTAGGACTTGAGATTGCTTACAGATGACCTAGCTCTGGGAGCTTATTGTTACTATTTCAAGGAATTATGTCCTTTTATCTCATGTCCTTAAATTATATCAACCACAAAACAATAGCAAAATTAATGAATATATGGGGTGGAGGAACTGGTCTTAAACTATTAGCTACAAATTTCTAAATATTCATAATACCTTTCTAAATATTGGATTTTTTTAATCATTGGGGACATTTTTTTTAAGGTAATACAACTTTCCCACAGGATCAGTTTTTATTGCTGAAATAAACTGAAAAAATGTGGCAATGTGGGCTTTTATATATTTTGTGCCTGTGTTTGTGTGTGTAGGGTTTTTACATTTAAATCGGTCTACCATGAATTTTACAAACTGCTGTCTGTATTTCCCACAACTAATTGTCATAAATGCCAAAATGTATTAAATATAATGAGCAGGTGAGTCAGATGTTAAACTTGCAGGCTGTGACAATTTCTTGCTCTGCAGCTTTTACTTATTTCTGAAACATTTTAAAGCTCAAATTATATTTTTAGGAAAACATTCTGTTCCTCTAAAAAAAATCCTTTGAACTTCATGTAGGATATAGAAGAAACAAACTCAGTATTTTATTCCTGGGGTTTTCTATTATTATTATTATGGCGATTGATATTACTTATTAATATTTTTTCTCTTCCATCACTTCTTCTCTGCCAGCAGGAGTCTAATAAAATTTTAGAAAAGTTGAAGATCCTGATACTTTCCTAACATTCTCATCATATATTTGGAACTTTAGTGCTCCCAAACACTAAAGACAATGCAGATATTAAGTATTAATTAATCCAAAATCTACTTTCTCTGATTACTATGACCTTTAGTGATGAAGAAATGCAGAGTCATGTTTTGCATACAGAATAATTGCAGTTCTATCCATGGTACCTCCAGTTTTAAGGGAGTTGCTCAATAGACAATGTGAAAGATTTTTGCTTATGAATCTAGAAAGTAATTTTCAGTCTAAGTAGACACTTGATAAAAATAAATGAACAATTTGAAAGCCTTCCAACATTCCACTGGATGTTGACTGGATATTTATAAGCATCATATTAGTTTGAAGTACTGGCCTAATTATTTGGGATATGTGAAGTATATAGAACTGCAGATTGTATATAAGGCTTGTTGGTATGAAATTACGATGAACTAATGATAGATTGCCTAGGATTAATGAATGACTCGTCTTGACAGTTTCTCAATCACAAGTTCCATAAAGTCTACTGGGAAAAGCAGTATTTTGTTTTATGAAACTGTATTGATCATTCCTAGTTATTGGAAACATGGATTAACATCATTAATCAAATTAGTAGCCTATTTATTATATTCTTTGATATCCCATCATTCTATCCTATCAAGTTGAATCAAATTTAACAAAAGGAACTTTATTTTAGGTATTTTTATTTATTTCAGACAGAGAAATGAATTAGTTTTTATATTCAGAGATGTTTTAATGTTTGAATCAAACTAGAAAAATGTTAATACAATATATTTTTTAAAGAATGTTTTTCTTATTTTGTGTTTTCTTTCATTCAAGTCGTAGCATTATTCTGTATTTAGTCACTTCATACGTTAGCAAAAAACAAATTGTCTAAATCCTTCCTTCCCTCCATTTATTTATCCAATCAATAATAGATGAACCTCTTTAAAATCAAAATGTCACAAACTAACACAATGACTTTTTTGGAGCAAATTTATTCCTATTGTTTTATGTCTTCCTATTACATTATGTAATTAGTGGTCCTTGAGATATTTTGATTGTCTTCCCTATTTATTCCAAGCCATCTTATTTGAAGCCAAATTATTTGCAATCGGTAATTTTTTTCTTTCTAGATATGCCAAATAACATTACAGTAGGGATATTTATAATCATTAAATAAACCTTTATTTATTTATTTTAGAGCTTTTATTCTTCCACACCTATTATAACTCTAGGGTGCTTACAAGCAGCAAGATAAAATATAATCACAATATTTGACATATAATACTTCAACCATGTGAATGAATGATGTTCATCATTGTGTTTATCTTCATTTATATACAGTTTCATATATTACATTTGTGACCTTTACTTTTGAAGTTCCTTTAATTCATTTGGGATCAACTCCTCTAACATCAAAGAATAAAATGCATTATGAGGATGACTTGATTTGCTAATCTGTAAATTTTAAAATAAAGCAGCAACTGTATTTATTTCTAATCTAACATTTAAACTGATATTTTCTGTGCTAATGTATGTTGCTGGTAGCACAATTGTAATTGTGTTTGATGTCCTCATGTAATTTATTGAGAATCTCAGTATCAGAGTAATTTACAGGAAAGAAAAATTATGTTCCTAAAGGAATTGTCCTATAGGCAAAGTTCGAATGAGCAATTAGTGATAGCATCTGTTTCTTGGTTATGTTCTCAGCTTGTGATAATTTGTTTAATAATCTTCAAGAATGCTCAAATGTCTGCCGAGCATGATGTGATTCCAATCCATCTCTGAATTTATTATTGTGTTTACAGAAATATGATATGGGTGGAAAGGCATCTGTTTTCTATCTTGAAAATGTTCCTTGAAGACCTTGGTTCTGTCTTTGAATGCATTAAGCTTCTTCTGATGTAATGCAGCATTCAAAGAAGACTGAGATGTTTTCAGTATGCTTTCCAGAGAATAAGATATTACTTCCTATACTATTCAGAAAATTGCCATGGCATTTTTTCTGGTTTAAAATGCAAAATAAAAAAATAAATAATTAAAAATATTATTTCTTCAATGTGGCATTTCTTTCATGGAACACATGAAATCCAAAACTTTAAACCCAAACCCCAAAAACTTTAACCTTAGACTGTCTACTATTGACTTCACCCCCTTCCTAAGAGGCCTGTAGGGGGCGTGCATAAACGCACCAATCGTGCTTACTGTCCCTGTCCTATTTTTTCTTTTTCTTAAAAGTGTCTATCTCATGTATTCAAAACTATATTTATTCTTATACCTGTATCTTGTAAGCAATTAACAAATCATATAAATACAAATACTAAATATAAGCACATAAGCCACTCAGTATTTCTCCTATCGTGTGACTGGGAGCATATAAATTTAATAAATACATAATTTTACCATTACAGTGCTTATCCTCTGGAATACCCACCTAAGATTAGATTGATTTTGTCCATGCCAGCTTTTCTCAAAATACTAAATACTCAACGGCCTGGGTGTCAGGGAGATTAAATGGCCCCATTGAGAAGTTTTTGTTGATTGTTTTGTTTGTGTTTATCTTCAATGATCATTGTAAGATTTTTTTCTTTTGTCAATAATGTGTTTTTTTTCTTAATGTTTTTAATGTGCTGTTAGCTTCTAGAATTGCATTTGCATGATACGTGGCAATATATATTGATTTAATATATAAATACAAAAATAAATTGGCATAAAATCTAATGCTTTGGTGTCTTTAATATTTCTTTGTGACTGTAATGAGATAAGAGTCCATTTGCATGCTCTTGAATTTTTTCTTTTTTTTCTGTAGATGAGATGAAGATAGTGCTTTATTTGCTAAATATGGCATAAATGTTATCAAATAATAGTTTGCTAATTTCTTTTTTTGAAACCTTCTAATTTAGGTAAATGAAACAAAGAATCTATTTCCTTATATAGATAGATAGAATAGATAGATATGACCATACATCTTCATTTGCACACAGCTACATTTAAACATTTATGTATTTGTAGAAATGTTTTATTTCATTGTCAGTAACACAATCTGGTGTTGGAGTAAGTTAAGTTAATAGAACATAGACAGATTTGTCACAACTAGTATATCTTCCACAATATACTCAGACATATGTCAGTCAATAAAACTTGAAAAGGAGGATAATTTGGCTTCAATTATTTTCAGTTTGTGGTGGCCTTTGGATTTACTAAATTGTCCTTTGAAACACTTCCTTTTTAAAACGGGGACATTAATTACAGCGTTACAGTATTTATCCATATGGACAGAGAACTCTTGTGCAGCACTCCAAATAATTTATCCAAATTTAAATTAAAGAAAAAGATATTAGCATAATGTCTCCAGGCACGTCAGAACCCATAGATCATTCGTGATATCTCCTGCTGCATGAAATAAAAATTAAAAACAAATTGATCAAAGTCAGGACTGCATGTAGAGTTTGGCTTTTCATCTTCTTTCCAACAGTAGTTTTTTTTTCTGAATCAAGTGACAGGCAGGAGGAAGGGAGGCTGAGAATGTGACCAACATTCTGATTCAATTGCATCTTACATAGGGATGCAATGGAGATTTTAAAAGATTTTTTTTCTGCAGTCCTTGGCTGGATATGTCTCATTTTTGAACTTAAATTTTTTTTGGCTGATATCTCCCACATACACATTGGCCCTGTTCTGTCAAATTCTCACATGTTATCCTGCTGATAGAAAATGGTCTAGTTCTTAACATGCATTCTTTCCAACATTCCATTAGAATAAAAAGTAGTTATTTGATTGTAATTTATATATTGTTTTTAATAATACTTTACTTGCAGTCACGGACCAAAACACAAGTACAACAAAAGAAGAACATGGGAAAATTAGTCATGAACAATTGGTCACCAAAAACTTGACTAAGGGGAATTACAGCATTCTCCTCTGATGGGTACAGCTCTTAAAAAAAATTGAAAACCTGAGAAGTAATGTATGAGGAGCCATCCCCTAGACAATATAAGAACAAATTGCTAACATTGGGTCTAGAAGGGTCTGTTCCAAGGAGAGACAGTAACTTAGATCTGCCTGTGTTATACATAGGACAATATAAAAGGACATACTCCACAGTTTCAACCTCAGCTCTGTCACAGGGGCATAGCCACTCGTTAATTGGGAGCCTCTTAAATCGCCCATCTAGTAGTGCTGAGGGCAAGACATTAAAGCGGGCTAGGGAGAAAGCTCTTCTATACTTGGGAATGGTTAGAGTATAAAAATAGGAAGCCGTCCTCAGTCCGTAATTATTAAATTGGCTGAAGATCAGAGGGGAGCAAGTTTTGATAGCTCTGGCTCGTAGATATTGCAAGTCAATGTCTACAAGTTGTTGGACTACCCTAAATTGGGCGTCCTTGAGGCCATAATCTCCCAGGACATCCCCCGTAAAACCTAGCAGGTGTAATTTCTTCATCAGCTCCCTCTCCCAACGAGAAATATGAGAGTCAGCAAATGCCAGGGAGAGGTAGTTACCAGGAACTGCCAGAAAGAGCACCCGAAACCACCATTTAAAGATGTTAATCCACGCCATACATTCAACTGATCAGGTGCCCAGTTCCAGGTACATCGGAGCAAAACCAACACAAGGAGGAAGACCCAGAAGTTTTCTAAGAAAGACAGCCTGGGTTCTTTCAATACAATCCTTGAAGCCCCGTATCCATATGGGAATTTCATAAAGAGTTTGAACCAAAGTTTTGGCTTTGTAAATATGCAGATCAGAAGGAATAAACTGGCCTCCTTGGGTATAAAAGAATCTTAAAATCTGCTGGTGACTACAGGAGGCTGAATTCAGCACCTGGTTTCGATGTCTAGTCCAAGCACCAGTGTTCTGAAATTGAATACCTAAATACTTGAAATGGAAAACCTGCTTAACAACATTACCATTGATAGACCAGTTATACATTTTCTGAGCTCTAGAGAATACCAATACTTTGGATTTGTCATAATTAATGGACAAGTGGTTCTCAGCACAGTAAGACCCAAATGCAGAAAGTAATCTTTTCAGACCTGGTCTTGATAATGAAAGGAGGGCCGCATCATCAGCATAAAGGAGAAACAGGATCTTCATAGTTGACAGCTTTGGGGTGTGGGACTCAATATGTCCAATGTGAAAGTCAGATAAGAACAAATTAAACAAAAGAGGAGCCAGAACACAACCCTGCCTTACTCCGTTCTTAATCACGATAGATTTGAAAGTTCTCGCTGCAAACCACACCTGACCTGATTAGAGGTCTGGTTGTACAAGGATCTAATTAGGAACAGAAGACGTCTATCTATAGAACTTTTGAGCAGTTTTGACCACAACAGCCCCCTAGGGACTGTCAAACACTGACTTAGGTCGATAAAAGCAGTAAAAAGTTTGCCACCTGGTATGGTAGTGTATTTATCAACCAGGTGCGTTGAGACAAAGCAATGGTCCAGTGTGGCACAGCCCGCTTTAAACCTAATCTGTTCAGCACCAATAATATTGGACTCCTCAACCCAAGTGAGGAGCCTACGTTGGAGATATTTAGCATACAGTTTTCCAATGATAGAGAGCAGGCTTATTGGGCAATAGTTGGCTGGGTTGTTCCTATTTCCTTGTTTAAAAACTGGAACAATAATTGCTAAGCTCCAGGAGGTAGAGATCCTGCCAGAGGTATTGATATGCATGAAAAGTCTTACTAAGAGAGGAATCCACCACTTGGGATTGGATTTTAGCAGATCAGGGAGTATAGCATCAGGGCCAGGGGCGTTGCCTGATTTGAGTTGCGAGATAAGCTTGGTAATCTCAGCATGAGTCATGGGTTGCCAGTCAGGAACTGCAGGAGGCAGCTGTGGCCCAAGCACGGTCGAACTTGTTGATGCCTGGAAAATTGCCAAGAAGTGGTTTTCCCAATCTCTGTTGGAAATAGAGCAGAGAGGGAGTTCTTGATGACCAGGCAAAGAGCTGGCAACAATTTGCCAAAATAATCGAGTGTTCTTCTGCTGGATTGAGAGGAGAAGTAGATCCCCCTTCTCTCTCTCTTTAGCTTTCTTTTTCTTATCAATTAGTCCTTTATACTCTGATAGTAGTCCTCTGGTGGGCATTTGTCCCCTCGATTATGATAGAGCAGGTAAACTTGATTAATCTGGTTCCTGACCATCAGACACTCTTTGTCAAACCAAGAATTACTTCTTGAATGATATGGATCACTCGGCCTACGGATGGTTTCTAGTTCCCTTTGAACGGTATTAATAAGTGATTCAAAGGCCGAGATTGTCCCTAGGCCACTACTTGTTAGGGCCTGATTGTATAGGCTAAGACACTCCAAAGATGATAAAAAGGAGTGAAACTTTCTTTCAGTATTAGAAGACCATTTGATCCTCCTTGTATACGAAGCCAAATAGGGATCTAATATCTGGGACCTCTAGGGAGATGTGTATTTGAGGAAATGATTGTAACCAGGGATAGTGGTCGCTCTCCATAAGGCAGTCCACATAGAAAGCGCAGACTGCCTTTGTAAGAAGCTGGGATACCAGTACAAAATCAATAACACTACTCTCATGTGAGGAACTAAAAGTAAATTCACCAGCTAGATCACCTAGGGTACTTCCATTAAGAATTATCTTATTGTGTTGGGCTGCTAAAAGGGCTAACTGAATGCCAGCAAAATTTGTTAATTCATCCTTAGAATGTCTGGCTGAAATCAGGTGTCCTATGACCTGGAGGGTTTCTAGGGAGTAAAGTGCCTCAATCGATGGGGGATTTGGACTCCCAATCGGGCATTAAAGTCGCCCCCTATAAAGATGTACACCGCTGGGAATTTAGTTTCCATACAAGGAATGTAATTCTCCAGCACGCCCCATTGAGCCTTAATATCAGCTTGCCTCATCGTTGGGGAAGATAAACGTTGAACACTAACAATTTGCTATGTCCTCTCTTAATTAGGAGCACCATAGCTAAAAAGCCACAGGGTGGGGGGGGGGGGCAGCTCCACTGTCTCTACTTTCAAAGAAGTAGAGACCAAGCAAGCTAAACCACCCTTAGACCTTCCTGTCATAGATTGTCTGGGGGCAGCCAAGGAAATGAACGTAAACCCTGTGAGGGATATCTTATCGCATGCCCAGGTCTCCTGAAGCAGGACCACATCAAATGAGTGAATATAGTTGGTGAATTCTGTGGTACCACACCTTCTCCCCCAGCCTGCTATGTTCCACAAAAGGCACTTAAGTGCGCAGGGTGGGGGGGTTGCCAGATTTAATAGTGTCATTCTGTGTCATTAATTTTTTCCAGAGCGCCCTTCAGATCCGAAAAGATATACCCGTTGTTAAATAGCAAGGTCATCCTCTTAGAAGGCAAAGGCAAGGAAGGAGGAAGGGGAAGCGAACCTTGTTCATGGAGCTATAGGGCTCTAAGCGCACTCCAGTTTGTACTTGTGGCATTAATTGGTTGCTTAGCTGGCAGGTATTCAGCAGCATCAACAGACAGAGTTTGAAATAGCCCTGGATCTTCAAATTTACAGATTAGACATTCTGGAGAGAGGCCAAGGGAGCTTCTGTTGGTAGAGCAGCATAGACTCCCTGGAGTCCAAGGGAATCCTTATCAGGTAGTAAACGACTCCTGAGCTTGGATTTAACTGCATCCAAACGCTTTATAATTTGGGCCCTTTCTGGTTGTGGAAGCGTACGAAAGGAGTCAAAGAGCTGTGTCTCCTCCTGGTTCCAAAAATTGTCTTGACATATGTCAGTCTCATAAATAGATGGAATCTCAGAGGCACTGACCTGAGACTTATTTACTAAGGAACTTTGGGTGCCCTGGGCTGGTGTCACTTCCTTTGGGGCCATTTCTTCCCAGATGATCAAGTCAAGGGAAGCTTCCTGGTAAGATGTTACTCACTGCAGGGGGGTAATTTGACCGGTTGTAGAAGGAACA
Source organism: Bungarus multicinctus (assembly GCA_023653725.1). NCBI lineage: Eukaryota > Metazoa > Chordata > Lepidosauria > Squamata > Elapidae > Bungarus > Bungarus multicinctus. The sequence continues at coordinate 34,341,440 of CM042844.1, forward strand.
ATCAAGCTACCATCTAAGAGGACGCCAGCTGGAGATTTTACAGGAATAGGTGTATTAGTACGTGATGTAGTATCTGAGATGGCATTCAAAGTTGGCACATTAATATATGCTGCTGAGGATCTTTTGGGGGCAATAAATCTCCTGCCACTCACAAATTGTCGATTATTCAAAAGTGGCTTAATCGACATATCTTTGAAGACTCTTCTTGGCAGAATGCCAAAGGATCTTAACAGGGATCCTCTTCTGAAAAATAGTTTTGGGGTGTTGGAGTTGTCAAAACTGAGTAGCACTCTAATGCAGTATTCAGGAGAAGGTACGTTTGACTTTCTTCAAATCAACAGCTTTCAGCCTCAATAACTGTAATATATGGCTTCTCACCAGCTGGGTTGAACCCCACTGAGGTAAGTTGCCATTAATAGGATTAATGATGAGGGCCACCTGTTTTGACTGTAATACCAGGTGACTGTTTGTATCAAAAGATGCAAAGTTCAACTATTGGTAGGATTGCATTGGCCAGTGCTTTTGCTGAGGCTTGGCAGGAAGAACCTTGCATCAGGCTGCCAAGCAGTCAACCCAGGCACCCATTTTTATGTATTTAAAATCTTATGTTTAGGCTTTACTGTCCAATTTTTCCTCAAATAATTGTTTTCATCATAAGATCTTTTCCGATAAGGATACAATCAAAATCTGAAGGAACGACAAATGCTCATAAGCCAATGAAAATAGCTTATTCAACACAACTGCCCATCTATGAAATCTTTTCTTAAAAGTGGGTTTGTTTCCTAAAATGAAACTGTTTAGTTCTTATGGTACCTTAAAGAGAAATCTTCATTACATGAAGATTTTATCTGAAGGAAGAAAAATGAATTTTAAATTCCATTTAAAGAGAAATGGATAGAAAAGTCATCATTAACAACTTCAACTTCATCTTTTATTTAATATGGATCTTGCTTTAAATTTATATTAAATTTATATTAAATAATCAAACTGAACAAATCTATGTAGGTAAATGTGAGCTATAGTGTGTGCTAAAGAAGATACTAAAGAAGATATGCATAGAAAAGAAGACAGGATAATTACAATTTGATAGTTTATTAATGAAGTCCAAAAGTTACAGCATCAGAGAGCTTCTCCTTTAACCTGCTGGATGATTAGTGATTTTTCTTTCTAGGAGATTAAACATGCATGCAAATATTGTAATTAATAGATCAAATTGTGGATATTCTGGTTTGGTTTGTCAAATCGCGTACATTTCCTTTGATGCCTAGGATTGCATGAGTATTGCAGCATGTAAGAAGAGCAGAAAAATGATGCTTTGATGTTTATTGAAAGAACCTTGTGTCACATCGGCAGCTGTAAAACATATAGCTGCATAAGCTTTTGGATCTAATCCATTTCAGCAGATGATTGGAATATAGTCCAGTTCTTGCTGTCTCTAATACATCACGCATCTGGTGGAGTGATCCATAAAAGAAAATGAAATTATGACTGTTTTGTTTTTACTGGAGTTCAGACTTGTATTCACTGTAAAACTAACACAGCTGCTCTTAATCTAAAACAAATACAGAAAAGGGCAATAAGTATGATCAAGGGAAATTTAAGTTGTATGAAGACAGATTAAGGAAAGTAAGAGATATGGCAATATATTTTCTACAAGTATTTCATTACTTACTGAAGTGTTTACTTCAGTATCTATACTCTCAAAGAGTATTGACTGACAGACAGAAAATGAATCTATATTCATATTTTTACATCCTTTAAACCAGTGTTGTCCAAGAACCCCTCAACTCCCAAGAGACCCTCAAAATTTCACAATGGTGAAATCAAAATTATTTGCCAAATATTGAAATATTTGCAAACAATTAAAACAATTCTTCCCATTTTTTTTGTGTTAAAAATATTGCAGGGAGATTTTCAGAGGTGGTATTCAGCACCAGTTCTGGAGAACCGGTAGTAGAAATTTTGAGTAGTTCGAAGAACCGGCAAATATCACCTCCACCTATCACTGGAGATTTTACAGTATCCTTTCCCTGCCACACCCACCAAGCCATGGCCACAGAACCGGTTATGGGGTCTTTTCCTTATATACTTTTCCTTGGATCTTTTCAAGGAACTGTCCATGCAGTGCTTTGTTACACCAGCTGTCAGCCCAAGTTTGCATCACTGTTTTCCTGTATTGATTCTTGGTTTGCTGCACTTTGAGCAGTTTCCTATTGTTCATCTCCATCAAAGCTGATTCAACACCGTCTTTCACATAATCTGCCAGAGCATGCTTTTCTTCTTTGACTGTCTGCTTCACTTGCAAAATCTTCTGCCGCCTGCTTTTCTGGGCAAATATAGCCTGTCAACATCACTACACGGGTGCAGCACATAGTGTATGGTCATCAGTTTTCTCATTTTCCTATCCAGGCTGTCCAGCTCTGCCTATGTCTAGTTTACAATCCCAGCAGTATATCTGATGACAGGTATGGCCCAGGTATTTATAGCCTTGCTAGTGTTACCGCCATTCAGTTTGCTTTTTAGAAGTTTTCTGACCCTTTGTGTGTATTCTTTGCTGACCACATTTTTCACTTGCCCATGCTTGACATTGTCCAGCTGCAGTATGCCCAGGTATTTGTAGGCTTTGGGTTGATGGCACTTGATGGTTTGTCCATTGGGCATTTTGATTCCATCACTTTCTACGATTTTTCCTTTCTTCAGTGCCACTGTGGCATATTTGTCCAGGCCAAACTCCATGCTGATGTCAGTGCTGAAAATTCGAACTGTATTGGTCAGTGATTCGATTTCGATTTCCAATTTTCCATATAACATCAGACCATCCATATACAGCAGGTGAGAGATTTCTGTGAATTTTTAGCAGTTTGATAACCCAGGTTAGTTTTCTGTAAAATTGTTGACAGGGGGGTCATGGCGATGATGAACAGCAGAGGTGACAAAGAATCACCCTGGAAAATCCCTCTTTTGATGTTGATCAGTCCGTAGCTTTCACTTCCAATAAACAGTTCTGTTTTCCAGTGCTTCATCTCATTTGCAGTGAAAGTGCCAATGCATTTACATATTCCGATGACATCCAGTCACTTGATGATCCAGCTGTGCGATAGTAAATCAAATGCTTTCTTGTAGTCAATCCAAATTGTATGCAGATTTGTTTTTTGGCTTTTGCAGTTCTCTAGAATCATTTTGTCGATCAGGAGCTGATCTTTTGTGCCTCTGCTTCCTCGTTTATTTCCTTTCTGCTCTACTGGCTGTAGGAATCAAGACTCAGGACCACATGGAGATGAGACAAGCTGCTTTCTTTATTGTCAGGTTGAGAATAAGAAGAGCTGTCTGCTCTCTTGCCAGAGTTCGTTCTATCTCTCTATATCCATAGTAGCATACCAGTGGTTAATTTATACACTATACATCTATTTAGACAACCTTTGTTACTGTCTGCTTAAGCAGTTTATACATTCATTTCCAGTTAGAATTAACTTTTAATTAAGATTAACATAAGCTTCAGTTCCTGCCTTTGTTCCGTCCTATCTGGGTGTTAAGGTCTTGTTTCCTCCAGGTAAACATGCAAATGTTTCCTCCAAGTAAACATGCAAACGTTGCACTTTGCATGGAATGTTCTTTGTCTGAGGTTTGCCATCCAAGACAAGAATATCCAGAAAGCACAATGTCTACATATCCCCATTTTTTACTTTATTGCGAGGAAGTAAGGATTTTTGAATGTAGCGTAATTGAATAGGAGGGAGAGAAGCTAGAACAGGGCGGAACAAAGCCAAGAGTGAAGGAATACATTGAATAAAACAATAAGATATTATTAACATCACTATAAGAATTATTCCATAAAAGAACAGTTGTTTTAACCAAACCCAATCTGGCAGCCAATTAGTCAACCATTCAAAAGGAGAGGGAATAGCATGAATATTATTCTGAAAATAGGATTGTAAGTTAGCAAGTTCATCTTCAATAGTTTTATTTAGAGAGTGAAAATGAACAGCACAGCCGCGCTGTCCTACTATTTTACAAAATCTTCCTTGCCTAGCCAGGAGGTAATCAATAGCAAATCGTTGTTGAAGCATAACTTGATTCAAATCTTCAATTTCATGTTGCAAATCACGGACTATGGCAGCTGTAGCATTAATTGATTTTTCCATGTGACAGGCTAGTCCAAGAATAGATCGGCGATTCTCCTGAGCAATTATACCAGGTTAAGCGCCCAAAGTAATGATTCCTGTCAATGCACCTGCTACTGCGCGCCCAAAAGTAGATCCAGAAGAAAGCTGAGTATCTATAATGACTTCATCATTACATGAAGGCCCCAAAGGGGATCGATGGGACCTAGAAGAAGTGGAAATTCCTACTTGTACTGGTAAAGATAGATATCCAATAGCTGCACAATGATAATTTTGAGGGTGTACATTGGTTGCATATTTGTCAAAGAAAAACCACATAGAAGGATCTTTTAGTTGCCAGCCAGCACATATTGATCCAACATTAGATTGATTAGTTACATTAAAAATAGGAAAATCATCAGGGTACATTTCAGGAATTACATTAGGTCCATACAATGAAGAATTAAAGGGTCCCATAGCCAATAATAATTAGAGCAATAACTATAATTCCCAATTTTATTTAAAATTCGCTGTGTTCTGGTATAGTCATCCCAATTAGCCAACCAAGTATGTTGGACATGACAACAAAAACATAATCCTTTAGTGAAGTGAATAAGTTTCAAATAACACCAATGAATATTTTTTAATTGAGTAGGAGGTTGTGAAAATAACCAAGATTGTTGAAGATTCTGTAACTGTGAGACAACAAAAGAAGAAGAGGCAATAAGGTTAGGAATAAAAGCTATTTGGCCAAAAGTCATGGGAGGCTCATAATACAAGGTTACATTAGTACCATGGGTCATAAACATATACTGAGCATGACGAACCCACAGATTAGGATTAAGAGGCATAGTATCAATAACATCCTTTGCCCCTACTCTACTGACACTTAACAGCAAAAAGCACATAATAATCATTACAGAATTAGCTGTTATAATAGAAAATACAGCAGCAACCAAATTTTCAGGAGTTTGTGGCAACGCTGCCTTTTGCAATTGTTGCTGTGCTTGATAGGTGGTAGCTTTCACTTGGCCCCAAGTAATTGGCAGAGGGAGTTCAGCTTTGCGCTTCGGAAGACGGACTTCTGTTTTCAGGTGCAGGTTGAAGTTTGGAATTGGATTGTGTAGGCCCTGGCGCCACGCCATGATAAGGTTGTATGCAACGAGCAGGGATCCAAATAGCTTGGCGAGTCTGTGGAGCTTCTACAGCAGCGTAACCCCGTCCCCAAGTAATTAACCAAGCTGGACCTTTCCACTCAGGGTCTGGTGCTTGACGATATTTAACCAAAGGTTTGTCTAAAGGTTCTGCTGTGCGGAAATGCAAAATAACAGGTGGTTCTGAAAAGGAATCTGAGACAATTAAGTAGTTCAAAGTGAACAATATAATGGAAATTATATTCTGTATTTTTCGGAGATGATAGGGCCCAGATTCAGTTTTTAACTGTTTTTGAAGTAATGCTTTAAAGGTACGGTGGGCCCGTTCAACAATAGCCTGTCCTTGAGAATTATAAGGGATACCATGTACCAATGTTATGTTCCATTGTTGACAGAACTGATTAAAGTCCTTACTAATATAAGCAGGACCACTATCAGTTTTCAATTGTAAAGGGTGACCCATAACAGCAAAGGAAGAAAGACAATGAGCAATAACATCCTGTGCACGCTCATGTCGAGAAACAGTTACCCATAAATAATGAGAGTAAGTGTCTATGGAAACATGTAAATTACTATAGGGCTTGAAGGCTACAAATTGTGTGACATCCATTTGCCATATCTGATTAGCATGAGTGCTGCGGGGATTAACCCCAACTGGAAATGGGACGGCCACTTGTTGACAGGCAGGACAGGTTCGTACGATATCACGTGCCTGTGACAAAGGAATATGAAACTGCTTAACCAGTGATTTTGCAGTTTGATGAAAATAGGAATGACTTGCAACAGGGTCAGAAAACAAAGAAGTAACTGCTTTTAAAGATTCATCTGCTTTCCGATTTCCTTCTGTAAGGGCATTAGTAAAAGGAGTATGACTTCTTATATGTTCAACATATAAAGGATAGGAACGAGTTTCCAAGACATTTTTTAAAGATAAAAACAGGCCAACAAATTTATATCCAAATTTAAGGCACAATAGAGTATGGTAAGGACTGCATGGCCAGATACACGTATTGAGTATCAACTATAAGGTTAATAGGTTGATCAGAAAATAAGTGTAATGCCAGAATTACAGCTGCCAATTCAGCACGTTGAGCTGAAGTTTGTACAGAGGTGTATTTGGAATGCTGCTCCTGCCATACAACAACTCCTCTAGTTGGGGACCCATCAGTAAAAACCCTGATAGCAGAAGACAAAGGAGTTCGAACAAAAATGGAAGAGAAGGCAGGATTTAAAGTAGAGGTGATTACTATCCGGGGGTCTTTAGGTAAAGAATAAAGAAGTTTCCCCACATATTGGGAAAAGGCTATTTGATAAGAGTCAGAAATAGTCATTAGATGTTCATGTTCAGCTTTTGTACGAGTAAAGGCTATACTACTTAGATCACATCCAGTAAGAACTAAAGCTCGTTTTCTTGCTTTAATTATTAAGTCTTCTAAAGCGGACTGATAAGGGTAAATATTACGAGGTGGAGTAGCAGATAAATTAAGCCATTCATGTATGTGGACCTGCTTATCAGAAACTGGTGTATATAGACAGCCAGTGGGAAGGGGAGAAGTGGGGAGTATAGCCAGATTAAGATTTATTTTATTTTTTTATTTTATTTTAATTACATTTATATGCCGCCCTTCTCCGGAGACTCAGGGCGGCTTACAGTCTATGGAGCACCATGCTAGGTGCTCAGCAATAGCCTTCATTCCATTGTATATGCCTGCTTATTACTAGGGCTTTTGGGCCCCCAAGCGGCATTTTACAAAGTCAGCTTATTGCCCCCAACAATCTTGGGTCCTCATTTATTTAATGATAAAGAAGCTATCCTATCCACATAGCGTTCCTTAAATTTTTGTAGAATAGCTTGAAGACAATCCTTCTGAAAATTGGTAAGGGCTACCACATCCCCAGGGTGCTGTGAATCTTTCAGAGAAGTGAACAATGGCAACATATCCCCTATAGTGATACAGAAGAACGGTCGCGCCCAATTAATAATTCCAAGCAGTTTTTGCCATTGTACCAATGTATATGTAGGTTGTACCTGCAAAGTAGGCAAAACTGGAATAGAAGAGCTTTTCAATAGTTTATGACCTAAATATAAATAGGGCTCTATTCTTTGTATTTTTTCAGGTTCTATATACAAGCCATGTTGTGCAACAATATCCTGTAATTCTTTCAATAGAGAGGATTCATCAAAATCTGGGGAAGCAATCAAAATATCATCCATATAATGATAAACAAGATAAGTAGGGAATTTATCTCTAAAAGGCTGAAGAGCATTATCCACAAAGTGTTGACACAAGGTGGGAGAATTAAGCATGCCTTGTGGCAATACACGCCATTGATATCGTTTAGTAGGCATACTATTATTCAGCACAGGAACTGTAAAAGCAAATTTTTCCTTATCTTGAGGCTGCAATGGAATAGTAAAAAAACAATCCTTTAAATCAACTATCAATAGCTTATAAGAATTGGGAATTAAATTTGGATTTGGAAGTCGACATTGTAATGGACCCATGGGTTGAATATATTTGTTAATTTCTCGTAAATCCTGTCAGAATCTCCAGTTCCCACTTTTCTTTTTTATTACAAAAACAAGGGTATTCCATGGACTGGTAGAAAATTCAATATGTCCTGCTAAAAGTTGTTCATGAACTAAATGCTGTAAAGCTGAAAGTTTATCAGCAGGAAGAGGCCATTGTTCCACCCATTCAGGAATAGAACAGAGCCACTTAAATGGGAGAGCCATCATCCAAAATTAAATGAGCATTTAAAAAGACAAGAACATCACAACCCCATATATTAGTATGAATATCCAAAATATATGGTTTTAAAGAAAAGAACTTAGCAACAGTAGTGGAAATGTCAATATCCTGAACACTTTGCCAAGCTGAAGTGGAGCCACTCACGCTTCACAAGGAAGAAACAGCTTTCTTAGGCCATTGAACAGGCCACTGTAAAGAGGGGATGACAGTAACATCGGCCCCTGTATCCAATAGCCCTTGAAAAGGTTGCTTATTAAGGTAAAGTGTTAGTAAAGGTCGATGTAATGTCAATGGCTGAAGTAGACCCACCGAAGGAGAGGTGGAGCCAAAGCCTGCATTTCCACGTATTCCAGACCCAGGAGAAGGAACTTCATAAGGAAGAAGAAGCAATTGAGCAATAGAAGAATAAGAAGGGATACGTTGTGGGAGGTTAACCCAAATTTGTATCATAAGGGTGCCAGTGTAGTCAGAGTCAATAACACCAGGCACCGCAAAGCGTCCAAGCTTATGAGCAGAGGAACGAGTTGATGTTGGTCTGATGTTAGAAAAATTTGCTGTAGGTTCCCCAGTCTGAGGAACTTTCAGAAATGCTCGATACGCACATTCTGACACAACAGCTAAAGTTGCAGGAGGGAGGATAATTTGTGCAGGGATAGCTGTAAATTGTCCAGAGCCAAACAATTGTTCTACAGTGTAAGCTCCTCCTCCTCCCATTGCAGCTGCTTGAGCATGTCTCATATACTCACTTTCCCAGACTACATATTGCATTGAAGTTAGAATCATACGAAAAATTTGTTTCCAATCTTCAGGAACCATGGTATATCCATTTTTAATACCCTCCATAAGTCCTCTAGTAAAATTACTACTAATACCATAGTCTGTAACAGCTTTTTTTCAATTCCCTTAATATCTGATAAGGTAAACCTTCCCATTCTGCTATCTGCTGACCCAGCTGTTGGCCTTGACCTGGATGATACTGCACAGGACAGACAGACAATAGTTCAGCTAACTCTGCCCCTGGCATGGAGACATCCTTTTTACATGTCTCCACCATTTTTTGAAAAGATGTTTGAATAACTGGATCAGGAGGTTTTTGTCCTGTGTCTAAAGGAGCAGAGGGAGAGATAGTCAGATAATCTGATGAAGAAGGAGGACAAACTATAGAGGCTGTATTTTGTGAAGGGGGGGTGCTAAAAGAGAAACCTCATTAGTGCCAAATATCTCAACTGCATGCCGACATAAATGCCAAGCATGTAAAATCTCCACACTAGCCCTTGGCTCTGTATGTAAAGTAATTCCAATTTTTTCCCAATCTACTAACCTAAGAGACCCTTTTTCTGGATACCATAAACATTGAGCTGCAATCTCCTGGACCAGCCTTGTGAGACTGCGCTGAGATACATCTGTATCATTTTTCTTTAAAAGGTATCCTAATTCCTCCACATGCTTTCTCTGCTCCTCAGAAAGTGAAGACCCCATACTTACAGAAACCTTTGAAAGGTTGAAGGTGCACCAAATCCTTGCCGGACGAAGTAAGGAGTCCCTGTTCAAGGCGCCACTTGTAGGAATCAAGACTCAGGACCACATGGAGATGAGACAAGCTGCTTTCTTTATTGTCAGGTTGAGAATAAGAAGAGCTGTCTGCTCTCTTGCCAGAGTTCGTTCTATCTCTCTATATCCATAGTAGCATACCAGTGGTTAATTTATACACTATACATCTATTTAGACAACCTTACTGTCTGCTTAAGCAGTTTATACATTCATTTCCAGTTAGGATTAACTTTTAATTAAGATTAACATAAGCTTCAGTTCCTGCCTTTGTTCCGTCCTATCTGGGTGTTAAGGTCTCCAGGTAAACATGCAAATGTTTCCTCCAAGTAAACATGCAAACGTTGCACTTTGCACGGAATGTTCTTTGTCTGAGGCTTGCCATCCAAGACAAGAATATCCAGAAAGCACAATGTCTACAACTGGCAAGATGTTATTTGCTTCTAGGTAGTCCTGGATCCTGTCAGCTATGATGCCGATCAGCAGCTTGAACATGGTTGGCAGACACGTAATTGGCTTGTAATTTGCAGGTGTTGCCCCTTTTGCTGGATCCTTCTGTATTAAGTAGGTTTTCCCAGCTGTTAACCATTCACTGATGTTTCCTGTCTGCAGCATCTCATTGAATTGTTCGGCCATTTTTTCATGCAGTCTGGTCAGATATTTGAGCCAAAAGCCATGCAGTTGATCATTGCCAGGCGATGTCTAGTTCTTGATTTTTTTTCACTCTGTTGCTTATCATTTCAGTAGTTATTTCCAGTTGGTCCATTTTGTTCTTGGAGAATTTAGTCTCAAAATCTCTGATCCACCCAACATTTTTGTTATAACATTTCTTAGTTTCCCACAGGTCTTTCCAAAACTGAGTAGTTGTTGTTTTCTCTGGTTTTTCAATTTTTGTATCCCCCGTCTGATTCAGACTCTGATAGAACTGTCTTTGGTCTGATTGAAATAATTGATTTTGTTTGTACTGGATGACTCTGGCTTCGTGTCTTTCAATTTTTCTTGCTGTTGCTGTTATCTGCTGCTTCACAATTTCCAATGCTTCATCAATTTTTCTTGTGCTGAGCCCGTAGTTTTTGATCAGATGTTTCTTGGTGTTGCTGTTCTTCAGCTTTTTCTCCTGCAAATTCTTCAAATTGCTTGCACCTGTTTGCAGGGTCTTGATTTTCAACTCCAACCTGATTTTCCACTGTAATTTTCCAGTCGATTTTCTAGGGGCCTGTGGTTGTTGAACCCCGAGTTCTTCTGTTACTATGACTGCTGTACTGTAGGCAAACTGATTTGTTTGTTAAATTGATGTTATCTGGACTGCTGCAAGTGCATAATTAGCATCTATCATCAATGGTGCCAAATGTTTCCTACGTTGTCTTCAATGTTGGAAGCTTTCTTCATTGTTGGAAGCCTTCTTCTTTCTTCATTTGATGCAGCATGTGTCAAGATTTTAGCTTTCAGTTCTTGCAACCTGGCATTGAGTACTTCTGGTGTTTCAGTGATGACTTCAGGTCCTTGCTGTTCCTGTTCTTGCAAAATATCTGCATTTTCTTCGAATTCATTATCATTAAATTAATCTTACATACTGCCTACCTCACCAGAGGTGATTCTTGTTACATAGTCTCTGTCAAAGATATAGCAACAGAAATACCAATAGCACTTAGACTTATGTCTTGCTTCATAGTGCTTTACAGCACTCTCTAAGCGGTTTACGGAGTCAGCATATTGCCTCCAATTTATATATGAAGCTTTAGGACAGGAGGGGACAGCTTGGAGCAGCCTTCAAAACTGACCCTTTAATGACACAAGTTTCTGGATCTTTTTGTTGCAATCAAGTTGTCAAAATATGACAGTGTATTTAAAACCTGTAAGAGTAATGGCAGTCCGTTTTCCAATTCTCAATGACCTTGGACTATGTTAAAAGTCAGAAAAGATGCAGTAAATGGATATGGATTTTATAGTAAAAAATAATAATTATCTATAAATACTTTCCCTAAACTTGAATTTATAAGCATGATTCCTCATTCTATATTCCCACATAAAATGTACCTCATAGAAAATATACAAATCTTGCATCTAACTTTTATTTTTAAGCATTAAATCTAGAATCACTGAAACAAACTGTTATTATTCTGTCCTCCTTCAGTATAACCACTTTAGCGTCTCGCATATCCAAATAACAGTGAATTATTTAGTCTGCTCATAATTTCATTTTGCCCAGGAAGAAAATCATTATAACTCTGGAGCTTTTACTTCTTTCTGTTACTATTTTGTGCACAATATTATACAATATGTATGGAAAGTTAAGAAGGATAATTGTTTGCGTGGATTCAGACTCGCTCATTTTTAATATTATTAGCTTTTCCTATATCTGTGGAATTATAACATTTGTTGAACAATTAGCAGCATCTGTTTCACTTTGTTGCATAGTACCAAATGATTAAGGATATTTCAAAATGTGTGATTTGTATATCATTCAGTTAATGTTACTTTCATGGTGCTTCTCTATCAAGGTGTTGAATTCTTAATTTTTGACACGTCGTGGCAGTAATATTTTTCACTTTCAAGACTAAAAACATTCATCTCACTACTGAAACAATGAACATATTTTATTTAAAAATATATTCAAATATTTGGAATTTTTTAAAATCATAACTGAAGCATACTTTTAAAAATATTTAAAAGAAAATACCTCCTATCTGATTTATTATTTATTTCTTAATAATGAAGCTATTTAATTTCTTCTCTATATGCTATAACTTGTAAATGGAGATTCACATTGATCACAATATTAACTTTTCAAATGGTTCAATTTATTCTTACAATAATATTATAACTAAAAATATTCCTGATACATGAATTTGCACAATAATGATAAACTTTGGGATGTTTGTAAGCCATCTCAAATAAGTAATCATAAGATCTATAATTAAGGACTAATGTCAAAATGTTAATTAATTGTTTGGGCAAATGGGATGTACTAATATTTGTTTTTTCTCCTGAAACTCAGTCCTGAAAGAGTTAGCAAACTCTTCAAAGCTGGTGACTGCCAAATGAATGCAAAGGTAATCCTTCACTGGGAACAATAATGTAGGAATGCATCTCGGTACACAAAATATATAGAATTAAGTTACCAAACTTCTATTGCCATTATTTCCAGATATAGTTTGCTATTTCAACTGATTAGAATTCTTTGCTACTTTAATTGAGTTCCATCCAGTGATAACAGAAAGTATACCCCGGTAAGGATAACATGAAATAATAAAGGTTACACATTTTTATTTTCTTTTAAAGCTTTTGCTGATCAAGCTGAACCAATTTTTAAAATGTCATCTTTATTTTTCAACACCCAGCAGCAGCTTTGCATCTCAATAGATCATTAAGTTTTGCTCAGATCAGCAATTCGATTGCAGCACAATAGTATTTTTTTTTTAAAAAGTCTATATTTTGTATCTCTCTGATTACAATAATGTTTTGGGGACAAAGTAATGGAAAAATTGGTACAAACACAAAGAGGAAGAGATGAGAGACAGAGAGAAGGGAACTTTCGTATTTTGGCAAACTTATAAAATAAACATGGCTGAATATATTTCCCAAATTTACAAAGAAATAAGTTGCTGTAATGAGCCAAGTATTACCTGAAAAATATTGTTAAAGGTAAAAAAAAAAAGGCATCTGAGAAATTTCTGAATTCAGACATAACTTTCCCACTCATATTTTGATTGTGCAGATTAGGGGTGTCAAACTCAATTTCATTGAGGGCCACATCAGGGTTGTGTTTGATCTTGGGTGGGCCAGTGTGCGTGACCAGATTGATGTCACTCTTCAAGACTCTGTTTTTGACATCAATGGCCTCTTGCAGCCCTCTGCCAGAGAAAACAGAGCACATGCCTTCCAAGAGCCTCTCTTTTTGCTAGCAGAGGGATGCAGGAAGCTGTTGTGGCCAAAAATGGAGCCTCGTCAGGCCATGCATAGTCTTTTGAGCTCCGTTTTCACTGGCAGAGGTTTGCAGGAGACCGTCATGGCAGAAAATGAAGCTTGAGTGGACCTTGCGCAGCCTCCCTGAGCTCCATTTTGCTGGCAGAGGCACCTCAGGACAGTCCTTTGCTATTTTCAGGGCAGACCTATGGGCCATATCTAAGCATGCCATGGGTCAGATTTGGCCCTGGGCCTTGAGCTTGACTCCCCTGATGTAGATTACTGAGTGATTCTGGATTAGATAATTACATCTCAGTCCACTGTACTGGTAGGATTATTTTAAATAAAAAGTGAGGGCGAATCCAAAGAAAATGCATGATATATTTTAATACTTGATCAATTAAATTTGATACATAGCTAAATCTGTATTTTGGAAAAATTTAGGCCTGAAAGTTTCCTAAAACAAATAGAAAGGGGCAATTTTTCAAAGGTGACCTGTATTGAGAAGTTCAAGGTTGAAGCAATGCTATTTTCATACCAATGTTTGCCTTGTAATAGATACCAGTTGGAATGGACACCACTAAGCATTTTTAAGTATATAATATTGAATTATTTTCATTGTTTTTATTTTTGTGAACTGTTGGAAGATTTTTGGTGTGCTATTGTTTTAAAAAATTGCAAATTGATCATTCAGTCAATGGTAATACTTAAAATGTACCTTTGATCCTGCTTTTTTCCATCTTTTCCACCTTTCCCTTTGACTTAGCATTAAAAATTAATTCTTATTGTATCCTATACAATATCTGAAGTATGAACAAAAGAATTGGAAGAACATCTTGCATTACTCAGCATATGATAATCCTGATTTTAGACAGGCTACTGGGTGTAAATAAGTAAGTAAACAAACAATCGGATCTCTAATAACTAAAAACCAAAGAGCAACTGGACAATTTGTATTTATACGTGCCTTTGTATGATAAATTTTTCTTGTGAGATCAGGAAAAGAGAAGGCTAAAGATTGTCAGAGGAAACTAATGCCATGTCATAGATTACTTTTTACTAAACATGCAGAGCATAAACTTGCTAGGCAATTATTCATGCATACAGACAAAATTAATTGGCCCTGTGTTCTGAGCTGGAGGTATACAAAATATGTTTAGAAATTAAAAATGAGAGTGCCAAAGTGAACACTAAAACACACAGTAATTAAAAGCCCTCTTTCTGTCAGAAAAGATGCTAAATATCCTATTCATTTATTTACGTTTTTCATTTATTTCACATTAATGAGCAACTTGAAAGCTCTGGTACAGGCATCAACTTAAAACCTGACATGGGAAATAACAAGAATTTTTGATTTATAATATCATCTATAGCAAACAACAGCAGCAGCAGCAACAACAACCCTCTGTAGATATATTCTATTATATGTCCCAGCAACTAATCTGTTTGGATTTATTACATTAGTTTTTCAGTCATAGCAGACTTATGAAAGAAGCATTTTTCCTTCTGTAGAAGAAATTTTCCAGGAACTACTTATCTTAAGAGCTCCTGAATGAAAACATTTCTTTTTGTCCAATATCTTAATTTCTCTAAACATATGTATCGAATTGGATGCTATTAGAAATGTTTAATTCCTCAATCTTCAAGTAAATTTGTGGAAACCTCAATCCAAGTCAGCAACATGGCACCCAAACATAAGATGTCCATTTCTCCCCACACTTGAAATGTGTGATGTTCACAAATTAAATTCTCTTGAATTATTTTTAATGTAAAATGACAAAATTTCATAAGATTATAAAACCCCGTGAGATTTTGACCACATTAAACCTAGATAAGGTTCTCATGTGACTGTCAAATATGTCATGGAATTTTGGCATTCCTTTAAAGTTCCAATAATATTCAAACTGGAATCACCAAGTTTTCATGAAATTTGGGATAGAATTTCATTAAAGTTCATTCTTTAGGTTTTTTTGTCTCCAGATTTCATTGCATCGATCTAGATGCAACTAATCATTAATGCAGTAATACTTCTTATGTTCTATTCTAAATAAAAACAAAAATAAAGATTCTAATAGAAAATCAAAGCATGTTGCTATGTACACCAAGGCAAAGCAAGGTTTGGCTAATCTGTTTTTGAAGAAATCCATACTGAATTTTGTTTATATTCCTAATTAGTATAATTTATTGGTAAATTTAAGACATGGACCATCATTACACATGGAATTTAATTGCTGAACAGTAAGTCTGCAGTTTAACATCCTTTGATTAAATTAAGAAACTTGATGTAAAGTATCAATTTATTTTTTATAATAATACTAACTGACCAACTAAAGAAATGTTTGCCAGATATCAACCAAAAAGGCTAATTCCAATGAGTAATATTTAGAACAAAGCAGGTCTTTAATCACTATAATAGAAGCTCTGTAAGCTGTCTGAAGTCACCATGAGTGAGCTCGATCGTCATATAAATTTTCTTAAACAAACAAACAAATAAATAAAACCTTTGACACTAGCAGCAACCATTACTACTAATAATACTAAACAAAGTAAATCCCAGAACTGAGTTCAAAGCCTGAGTCAAAAGTATATATCAATGATCCACAGCAAAAATTACTGTATACCTTCAATTAGCAAGGCAAGGATGTCAATTGTCTCTCCTATAATTGATCATCGCTTTAGAAATATTGGTAGAAAAAGTTCAAGGTTACAAACAAATACCAGGTTTTCAAATCCATCTGCTTAAATATTACACAGATGATACAGTACTGGCTATCACAAGACCACAAAGACTGTAAGTCAGTTGATGAATATAATGCACAGCTTGGAGAATTTTCCGGATATAAAATCAATGTCCAAAAATGAGTAATACTTACAAGCTTATAAACTATATATAAGCTGCAGTATATTCCAGTTATGCAATTGAATAATGTCTGTGCATAAAGATATGAAAACTAGCACTAATAGAGAATTTTGTTCCATATTTATAAAACTAACATGAATTATTTGGCAAAGAAGTAATTGTAGCAGAATCAGTTAACTTAGTCGTATGACCAACATTATTTAATTTACATAGGAAATAAATAAGAAGTCTACAATTCAGTGATCTATTCATGCATTTACTAATTCATGCATTTTATCAGTTACAAGAAATAATTCATTAGGGAGCTAATTCTAAGCATTTAGAATGTTCTGTTAGAAGTACAACCAATCAAAAATATATTCAGTTTCTCAATAATGAATCTTGGAATAATTTTATCAAAATTTCAATTAAATAGAACCATCAATGCTGGCTAAGGAATATACATGAATCATTTCCTTTGCCATTGTGATAATTATATATTTGGAATGGATAGCAAAATTGAATCTATTTATGGCTACTTTTGTAACTATTCAAACTTATAATTTATCCTCATAGATATGGAATGACAATATGGACACCCATTATTAATGTAACAGGACTATGAATAACACCATTGTCTGTGGAAATTGCCAAAATACACAGAAGTAATTTTATCCAAGGACAAAATACTTCATATAGGATTTTAAAATTTTGAGATCTGTACCTGTATATCTCTCTATATATACACATATACATCTTCAAGTGGCCTATAAATAGGCCAATAGATTAAATGATAGATTAAAAAATCTACTTGAGAACAGGAGGCATACAGTGAATCTGGTCATAATGACATAGAACATATTCTGCATTTAAAAAGGCAGGTTGCAATATAGAGGGGGGAAATCTTATATAATTCAATATCAGAACTTCTGATAAGTTTTTCAAGAGAAGGTACCAAGAATAATGTAGGAAGTGACATTTGAAAAGGGCATTCTTTTTCAGTTTTAATGTTATTTTGTGACAGCTGACAATTCTAAAGCAATTATACTGTTGACAAAAAAAAAATCTCACCAGGGTGCTTACAAAAAATACAAGAGTGGTTTATAAAAATGTTGCTGAATATCTGAAAGTGTTCTATTGTGGGATAGATAAAAAAAACTTTTACTACTAGTTCTTATTTGAAGTTTTAGAAATGTTTTCATTTTATTTCATTTATGAAATTCCCATAGATTGAATGTTATTCTTTTATATTTATTTAATTATGAGCTGGTCAAGGAAATACATCTGAGTTAGCTGAATTTTATTATGCTTTTTTTCCATTAGTGGTTTCCATTGTCTTGGCTTCCTACCTCAATTAAATCTGAAGAGAAGGCATATGAAGGAACTAAGAGTTCTTGAAGATGGATTATCCAATCTACTTTAATTTGGCTTTAGGCCTGCTTTTAAGATACAGTAGTTAGAGCTCTTCTTGTTCTGATTGACAATATAAACCAGGATTATAAATAATACAGTTACATTAGTTTTACTAAATCTCTCGGTAATGTTAATATCAACCTGGATATTCAAATTTAGATAGGTTGATAGAAATATTCTTGGGAGGTACTGTGTACAGTTAAACGACTCAGTTAGTCCTCAAAAGAAATTTTCAGATGATGATGCTGGAAAAAACCTGTTCACACAAAGAAATTAAAGTAAGGTTATATATTGGGGTTCATTCTTATCTCCCATGTTATTTAATTACTACTTAAGCAGAATCAACTGAAGGTTAGATATGCAGGTTCATCAATATGCAGAGAGCTGTTGACATTTCAGAAAAGAAGATATATCTCTTGTCTCAATATTCTTTATCCTTTTAAATATTTATTAAAATATTGATGCTTTTCTAGATATATGACGATGGCACAGGGTTAGAATGCAGTATTGCAGGCTAACTCACTGCTCACTCCAGGAGTTCGATTCTGACCAACTCAAGGTTGACTTCCTTCCGAGGTGGGTAAAATGAAGACCCAGATTGTTGGGGGAAATATGCTGACTCTGTAAACTGCTTAGACAGGGCTGTAAAGCATTATGAAGTGGTATATAAGTCTGTATTGGTATTGTTATATGTAATATTTATATTCTGTTACTGTCTCTATGAATTCAGAAACATATTTTGTCTCACATGTTTTGTTTTGAACTCAGGAACATGTTTTAAGTTCAAGTCCAAGTGAACTTGCAAAAAGATACAACTCATTTAAGGTGCTGCCAAATGTTACAGCAAAGAAGAAATGCCATTGCCAATTTCATAGTTATATATCTGTCTGTCTTTCCTTCCTTATTTTAATGTTTCCTTCCTTATTTTAATGTTTGTATTTCTAAGGTTTTTATAAATTAAATTTATTTCAATAGCATTGCTGTCTCTTCTGTTAAACAAGAATCTAGTATGATAATGTGAGAAAATTTCTTTATTTTGAAAAAAATATACATTATACTTTGCACCAATTTCTGGATATTTTTCAAGAGTCTTTTCAAACAGCACCTTGCCTTCAGTAATCAAGACAGTTGTAATCAAAATAAGGATCACTAAGTCTGGCCCGAGAGTTAGAGTTACAAGTAGTATGCTACTTGTAATTGTGCAAATACATTCCATTTAACTGCAAACCTGTTTTTACAGCATATAAAAAGAATATAGTATAGTATACATTCTATATAAAGCACACACACACACTATGCATATATATATATATGCAGGTCTTGGTGTGTTTGGGTCTTTTCCTGTGTAAGATTGAGACTATCTGGGCAACGTTTCAACGAGATCCCACTCTCCATCTTCAGGCTGGTATTTTCGGCTTTGTGCAAGCAAAGTGTGATCTGAGCTGCTATCTCCCTATATATACTGGTGGGAAGGTTGGCTGTGTTGTCATTTCTTGATTGGTTGATGGAGTTGATGTTTGAAGATTGGCTGGCTTTTTCTTAAGAACATGTGTGGCTGAGGTATTGGCTGTGTGTATATCCGCCTCCTGTGTTGTAACAACTTGGGTAATGGGCTGTGTGATGACCTTCTGAGTTCTAATCTTGTGAACTCCTGGGTCTTGTGCTATAATCTCCTGGGTTGTAATGACCTGGGTAATGGGCTGCATGATGACCTTCTGAGTTTTAATCTTCTGACCTCCTGGGTCTTGTATTGTAATCTCCTGGGTCGTTGGCTGAATTGCAATATCCTGAGGTTTTGTGGTGTAGCATCCTAGTTCTGTGATGTGATATCCTGAGTGGGTGTCTGTGATGTGACGTTCCAGGTTTTGATATGACATCGAAGCTCACAAGTATTTCTCAGCTCAAAAACCTAACACACACACACACACACACACACACACACACGCACATATATGTTTTCTGAGGTTTTCGTGGGTATTTGTATGTGGATCTTTGGTTCTTCGGGTTTTCTCCCATGTAGAATCTCAGCTCACAGCTGAGAAATAATTAAACAAGGGAGACTAGGATAGATCTATTTTGAGTTATTTAGCTCTCATCAGCTAGCCATACTCTTACTGGGATTCGAAGTATTACATGTGAGGCAGTTGTAATTGCCATTAGGCCCCTGGTTCTCATTCAGATCAGTGATACAGGGGAATGAGTATATCTACTTGTATTACAACACCCTGGTAAGCCCCAATCAAGGGAGGAAGCATGCTGCTGTCCTTTTCTGTCTTTCGGCTCATCACCAGAGACCATCCAGACAGAAAACTATTTGTTTCATTGTCTTTTATATATATATATATATATATATATATATATATATATATATATATATATATATATATATATATATATATATATATATTACACAACTTTTACACACACAACTTTTTATACACTGCTTTTAAGTATTCTTTACAGTATTTTAAAATACAACCCTATTCAAGCTTCACCTCAATTTCTGATTGTTTTTCATTTTTCTGAGAACCCAAATTGTTGGGGCCAATATTCTGACTCTGTAAACCACTTAGAGCTGTAAAAGAACTGTGAAGCGGTATACAAGTCTTATTGCTATTTAGTACTAACAGTGGACTTTAATTATGTTGGGGAAAATCAGATGCCATCTAGTCTTAGCTGAGGAACTGACCTGAGTCCAATTAACAGACCTAATTCTGCAAAGAACTGTATTATCTCCATTCACTTATATAACTGTATACTTACTGAAGAAAAGAACTCAAAAATTATCAGATTGGTGAAAAATATAATTTGATTTTTGGTTAGGCATTTAGGCTGGCATAATGAACAAAGTATAATTTCAAACTGAAATTAACAATAGTTTTTCAAGCAAGGAGGACTTTTGTATTAAGTCCCTGGTTAGTTAACAACTTGTTTAGTATCTACTAACTAAAAGGTAATTACTCCTCTCCAGAGAGTGAAGGAAATATACACATCATTGATTTATAAAGCTAGAATATTCTGCATGGGCTCCATGAACGTAGAAAACTGAAAAATGAGACATACATAATTATGGGCAATTCTAGTTCCACAGCTTTTGGAAAGTCCCAAACTTATATTTTTCAGTGATATATTTAAAACTTCAGGAAGCTTTAAGAATCAACCATGATCCTTGAAACAACATTAGAAACAAGTATAATAACTGATCTTCTGGCAGATCTTCTTGTTATGCAGTTTATGATTAGGAGCATTTGAAGCTAATCCCAATTTATTATATAATTCATGTGAAAACTGTTTTCAATATCTTTCAACTTCAGTTTTATTTATGCATTTATTTATTCATGCATATATACTATGGACAGTGTACATTTTTATTTAAATTTTGTAACTGTACTTGCTAATAGGCTTTTGAAAATTTTGTTAGCAGAAATTGCTTTAATCATCATTTTTATTGTTCATCAGCCAAAAGAAAACCTATGAAATTGAATGAGAATATCTTACACAGCTTGCCATTGCACAGATTCCTGCTAAAGAATATTAATAAGTATAATCTTGGCTACCAGACAATTATACTTTTCCAATAAATATTTAACTAAGCAAACAACTTTATTCTTGTCTTTGGAATTTATGACTAGAGTTGTAACTATACAATTGTCTATATAAATAAGTGATGAGCCTTCATCCACACAAAATGAAGAATGTGACTTAGCATACAGGCAAGAATGTGTAAAACATGTCCTTATTTTAATCTATGGAAAATATGGGTAATTATAAAATGATAAAAAGTGTCTTAATTCTTACTTACTTAAAGTAACAAACTTTATTCAAGGATGAATGTTCAATTGTACAGTTCTAAATTACATTAATAGCATCATTAGATATAATAGAGCTATTTTCCCATTAAGTTTTAAGTGAGAAAAAAATTCGGAGGATCGTATGTCATCAACATATTTTAAAAAAATAACAGTATAACCAAGAACCATAATATTTTGGTACCATTTGTGAGCTTTTATTCATAACACTTCAAATAGAATATTCAATCAGCAAATTACAAAATAGAAATCCTGTAACAGTCATCCTTTTGTACTATTTATGATCAAATGCTTCATTACATCAATTTATCCATTTACATTATTGTGCTAACATCTCTTGCAAGTAATAAAATATGTAATACTTGTTAACAGTTCCAAATAATGTTTTTAAGATAAATAGTTTAATTATTTCTTTTATTTCCAATATATAGATCTAGTTTTGAAAGGAAAAGCAAACTGGCATTCTAAAATTCTAGACTGAAAAGATTAAGAAGGAGAATATTGTTTTAAACAAAAAATGGTAAAAAAAAAAACTGGAGAGGAGAAATGATGATATAAAGGCTGAAAAAAACCAAGCTAAATCTAGACATTAATGGTTGTTAAAGACTCTACTTGGTTTTAGAAAACAATGCTGCCTAGAAATCCTGAGTAGTGAAATGCATGGCAAGTTGCTGCCAGTTTTTGCAGTGATGTATTTCTTTATAGCTGTTGTTATCAGTTACAGGGAAGACAAAAACCAGAAAAAGTGACTAAGGAAATGCAACTTCAAAATGAAACCAAACACTTGTTTTGTTTTACTGGGTTTGCTTTATAACAAAGAGAGGAAGAATCACTAGAAATGTTTGGATCCTTTATCTGAGATCAAAATCCTAAAAATATGACTTCTGGTTGTTTGATTATTTTGCTTGACTAATTTTAACTAGGCTACTTTGTCAGCTTTCAGAATCTGGGGGGGGGGGGGGGGGAATTCCTGGAACTAAAAGGGAGAACAGATGCTTTGTCCAAAGAATTGATACTTTACACATATTTTTACAGTGCATGTTCCTTAACTGCTAAAATCTTTATTCTCTAGAAATTCTGAAAGAATACACAATTATACGGCATTTTTTTCTCAATAGCATTGATATTCAGAAGTTTATGAAGCTTCTGAAATACCATTTTCTTTTGCAGTGTGGCAAAAGAAATTTCTGCCAATTTATAGACTATTGACCATGTTAAATGAGGGAGTCCCCTTTACGGTCATAATGGCATTCAAGGCACCCATGGTAAAAGAAGCCATGTACTGAAGATCTGAGCCACATGAGCTGATAGCAGGAATACCACTTTGTCCCCATCAGAATTTAGAGACAGCATCCTGAAGGTCTGTCCCTCTCCCAGACACATATAACATAAGGGACAATGAGCAAATCTATTATCAGCTGAAAAACATTTGTGGTACAGGATTTGCTCGTGTCTAGTACAGTTAAAAACTAAGTTCTGTACAATGTTTAATATTTATGAACAGGTATTTGGTTCTCTGATGGCCAACTACACCATTAAGACAATTTAGAGTTAATAAAATAATTTAAATATATTTTATTCTTCACTCTGTCAGGCTGACTAAATATAAAGGCAGCTATAGATTGAAGACAGCTATATAAAGATAGCAATCCAGCTGGGCCTATGCAATTTCTTGGCAATGCCTAAGGAGGCTTTTGGCTTATAGTTTATGGTGCTATATAGGGAATTCTCAGTGATGCCATTACTCTGAAGGGCTGATCCCTTTCACATTTTTTTTTGTTTGTTTGCCAGCAGACATCTTACTTTTAGTTGTCATTTGATGAGAAAAGAAATTATATCACAATTATTTGTGATACATTGTTATAGTCAATCTAGTCCTCTTTAAACTTAACAACCTTTTTTTTCATACTAGATAAAATCTTTGTAGAATCCTGGAAGTAACCTGATGTACAGAACCACTGCTAAACCTGAATAAACTCCTCTTATTTTCCTTCACACAACAGAATGCTGCTATACATTTATTTTATTTATGAATTTATATTATTTTATAAATAACTAAAGATATATGGCATTCTTTTCTCCTCATATTTTTCCCACACAACAACCCTATGAGGTGGGTTGTGCTGATAGAGAATGACTGACCTAAGGTTAATCCAGCTGGTTTTCATTGCTAAGGCAGAACTAGAAACCCGGCCTTCTGGTTTCTAGGCCAGCATCTTAACTACTAGACTAAACTCACAGTTGAACCTCTAACTAATATTTAATATAGTAGTATGATTCTTTGATCCAAAATAGGAATATGATAAGATAGAGATAAGATAAAAAATAGACTCCATGACTTGGCATAGAAAACTACATTCCCAACCATATTTATGACCTAATGCATATATGATATACTCTATCTAAACATATAGTAAATAAATTTGGGGATACCTGCAGTAGCTTTACCCTTCCTTTCAAGCTTTATTCTTCAAGCACGCTTGCATACATGTGAATTGAGAAAGTGGAGGGAGAAAAGAAAACACATTTGAGCAAAAAATAAAAAGAGTAGGCAAGATTAGATATCACAGAAAAAAATTGTTTTCCACAATGTGTGTTGGGGGAGTTCCAGATCTCAAAGGCTTGAAGCCTAATGATCTGCAACCTTCATTGTTCATTTTGGCTTGGTACCTTGGAGACCTAAATTCAGAATGCTGTATCATTTAATGGAAGCAGGCTTACCTCAAGTGACAATGATGGATGATGCTAGGAGTGAAATAAGAACCCAGGGGAACAACACAAGGGTAGATTACTCAGAAATGTGCAGATAAACTTTTTTTTCCTTGCTGAGACCTGACTTGCTTCAAGAATAGTTTGTTCTGGGGGGGGGGGGGGGGATCTTTATGGTGCCACGGGCTGAAACATGCATGGGCTAAGAGACAAACCTCAAAATAGATTGGGCAACACATTATTATGGGAATGTCTCTAACTTAACATTGAATGAAGCAATTTTTTAATCTAAAAAATTTAGATAGGCAGAATGAACAAGAGAAGCCACTCTATCAATTTATCTGGCATAAACATTGCTTGTGACTCTTCATGAATATGTTCTACTCCAAATACATAAATGACCTTTGCGATCATATTAAAAGCAACTGCGTTCTCTTTGCTGATGACATAAAACTATTTAACACCACTGACAATGCTGTCCTACAAAGCGACCTTGACTATGTGTCAGAATGGTCGAACAATTGGCAATTTCAGATCTCAACCAACAAATGCTATGTCTTACACATTTGCAACAAAAATCAGAACATTGGGTGGATACGATCTCATAGATGACATCACTCTGTCAAGGACCTAGGAGTATTCATTTCAAAAGATCTAAGTCCAAGAGCTCACTGTAAAGCATTGACAAAAAGGCATTAAGAGTTGTTAACCTAATTTTTCAAAGCTAGACCAATTCTTGAATACAGTTCATCTGCCTGGAATCCACACTGTATAATGGACATTAATACAATTGAATGAGTCCAGAACTATTTCACAAGAAGAGTACTCCACTCCTCAGTTTGCATTAGAACAGGGTCGCCAATCTTTTGGACCTTTTGGTGGACATGACCACCAAACTCATAATTTTAGATCCCAGGGACCACTAACTGGTTCTGTGGGTGTGGCCTAATTTGTGGGTGTGGCTTGGTGGTCATGTGACTGGCTGGGCATGGCTTGTATGTAAATATTATAAATATTTATATAAATATTGATTTTTTTATTAAAAAAAGAGCAACTTTTACCCAAAATCAGGCAAAGCAGGCGGGCAGATTGAGTTGCTCACAGAATCACAAATTCATTCAGAAATCTATCTATCTGCCATTGGTTAGCTCAGTCTATCACATAAAATTTGTTTGCAAGCAAACTCATAAAATTTGCTAGCTAGCAAACTCACAAAATTAACTCACAACACACCATGTATATAAATATTGAATTTTTTATTTTAAAAAAGCAACTTTTATCCAAAATCAGGCAAAGCAGGCAGATTGAGTTGCTCACAGAATCATTCAGTGATCAATCTATCTACCATCGGCTAGCTCAGTCTCTCAAATTTGCTTGCCATGAGTCTGCACTGAATTTGCTTGCAAACAAACCTTCAATCCTAAGGGAGGTTCGGCTGTGCTTAGCTAGAAAGCAAGAAATCCAACCATTTCTTGCTTCCTAACTAATCTAAATCTCCCGGTGCAGCAGAACAGATGATGGCCGGAAAAAGGAAAAATAGCAACTTAGCAGACAAGTTTGCCAGGTAAGGAGTGAGTGGGCAGGGAGGGTTCCCGCGGGCCATGTGGGCTGAGCAGCCTTGTGTTTCTGCGCAGCCTGGATTAATTGCTTTGGGGGGGGGTGCTCGGGGGGTGAGATTTCTCTGTGGCCCACCAAAATTTTCTTGCGGCCCACCAGTGGGCCGCGGGCTACTGGTTGGTGACCGCTGCATTAGAACACCTTATGCCACCAGTTGAAATTTTGAACCTTGACAACTTAGAACTATACCGCCTACAGTCTGACCTAAACTTACTACACAAAATTGTCTGCTACAACATCCTACATGTCAATGACTACTTCAGCTTCAACCACAATAACAGGGGCAAACAATAGATACAAGCTTGAAGTAAACCTCTCCAAATTCAACTGCAGAAAATAGGACTTCAGCAACAGAGTCAATGCCTGGAACTCACTATCTGACTCTGTTGTTACATCCTCAAACCCCCAAAACTTTAAGCTTAAACTTTCTACCGTGGACCTCACTCCATTCCTAAGAGGTCTGAAAGGGGGTGTGCCTACGTGCACCAGTATGCCTACTGTCCCTGTCTTACTGTTCCCATTTACTCATACTCATTTATTATGTATATACTTATACCTGTTAATACTTACATGTTTATACATACTTGTTTCTCATACATGTGTGACAAACTAAACTAAACAAAACAAACAAATAATTAATTAATTAATAAAAATGTGAAGCTCCCAAAGTTTGAGAAATACAGCTGGTCCTTGACTTATAATCACTACTGAGCCCAAAATATCTGTTGCTAAGTGAGACAGCTGTTAAGTGAGTTTTGTCCCATTTTAAGACCATTCTTGCTATAGCTATTACGCAAAACACTGCAGTTGTTAAGTTAGTAACAGGATTGTTAAATGAATCAGATTTCCTCATCGACTTTGCTTGTCAGAAGATCACAAAAGGTGATCAGATGACCCATAAATACGAACCAGATGCCAATCATCTGAATTTTGATCACATGACTGTGGGGATGCTGTAATTGTTGTAAGTGTGGAAAAACGGTCATAAGTCACTTTTTTCATTGCTGCTGTAACTTTGAACAGTCACTAAACAAATGTTTGTAAGTCAAGGACTACCTGTATTGAGAAACACAGATTCTAAAGGAAGAGAAGGTAGAAACAAAGATAGAACTGATTATTATCTTGTAAGCAATTGACAAATCAAATAAATTCTAAATTCTAAGCAAAGAGATTAGAAGCTAGGACTTAGTCAGAGCCACTTCATCCCACCCAGTGTTAATTTTCAACATTGTTAGCAAATATATGAGACCTCAGACCTATCTTGTCCCCTAGGTATTCAAATATTCAATTAAATAATTTAAAATAACATAGTCTATTATCAGAAAATGTAGCATGCAACAGTACTGCAAAGGTGACTGATTAAAAGCCTTACTAATTATATTGGAAGATTAAAATAAAAAACATAGTCTATTATCTATGGATTGTTTCTCAACATTTTGAAGAGAAAAAAAAACAGAATTCAAGCAACATTCAAATAAGCATAAACCATTGAATAATAATTCTAAAAGTAGCTTTAGTTCTTTTACTTAGTTTCTAAATAGTAATTTGTTTTAATAACTAGCAATAGAAAATGCTTAAACTGAAGAATTATTTTTAGTTGACATTTAAAATCTGAAAGGTCTGAAACTGGATGTTACATTTGTGGGGGATGATAAGATCAGTGGTATACCAATCTAATTAATAAGAAAAAAGCAATTAAAATTCAAAACTCAGCAGGAGGTAATGTGAGGATGACAAGCACAGAATGAAGAATATAAAATTCTAATAGAACTTTTCAGTGCAATTTTATTCTTCCCTAGTCAGAAATCAATCTTAGTGTTGAAAAGATCTTATCCAAGAGAAAGAAAGAAAAAAATATTGTCCTCACAATTGACATTACTTCTATAGTCATAGAAGCAGAGATTACAACAACATACTGTTTAGCATTTGCATTCTGAGTACATTAATAGACTATATCATCTGGGGCATATGAGTAGCAATATATTGACTATAATGTAATCTCTAGGACAGAATATGTTGAATATTCTCTTGAATAGAATATCATGAGCACACCTGGCAGTTATACCATAATATGCTTGTAGCATATTAGTCAAGATGTGACCAAGCTAACATATATGGTTTTTAATGCAATCAAGGAATATTTCATATGGCAAATAGCAGTATCACTTAGACTTATATACTGCTTCACAATGCTTTGTAGCCCTCTCTAAATGGTTTAGAATCAGCATATTGCCCAATAATCTGGGTCCTCAATTTACCAACTTTGGAAGAATGGAAGACTGAGTCAATCTTGAGCTGCTAAGAATCAAACTGCTGAACTGCTGGCAGCAGACAGTCGGCAGAAGTAGCCTGCAGTACTGCATTTTAAACACTGCACCACCATTGCTCTAGGTGCCATTAAATGTTTTATTTCCAAAAATATTTGTATCTATTCTTGTCCATTTCTCCAGAAGAAGTTGCAGCTAAGAAAAGGCAGTGTCTAAATTTCAGTGGGGGAATCTGATGGTGACTTTGCTTTGGAAGGCAATTCCAAATGATTGAGGCGGAACACATGATTTTCATCAATTCCCTCTTCGACCACAGCTCTTCATGCTAAGAAACCACTCTCCATATTGACTATTTTGGAGCTGTAGGAATAAAAGAAAGTAACAAAAACCATAACCCTTCACTGTAGGAAAAACTAAATGGAAACCTTCTGTTTACAGGCATATATTTTGAACATATCTGGGTACAAGAACTCAGACTGTCACGGCTATCTAACAAATAGTCATCCAGATCTTTTCTGGATCTTTACAAGTCTAAGTAGCCATATTAGCAGCTAGGTTATGCCATTGGATTGAACAGAAATAGAGAACATAAGTTATTCTAAATTGAACAAAGTGTTCCTCTTATCAAAACCTTATACAAGGGTTTCTGTTTTGTGTATGTATGTAAACTATACTCTTACCAAAATTTCATAAGAGGGTTTGTGTTGTGTGTCTATTTATGTGTATGTGTGCATACATTATTTAGAGTTCTACATATTCTATACACAACAATTTTAACATGTGATTTTTAAATGAGTTATATGGGAACAAAATAACATGAAAATGGCTGTTTTTAACTTTAGTAGTTTAGGTTTACTTTTTAAAAAACTTTTTTCAACATTATTAATCCTAAGCTATTTGCTTTTGTCTGTTTTAAATTCCAGAGAACTGTTTTCTATCATAAGGCTGGAAATACAGAAGAAAGGCACATTTATTGATTAATTAATGGGAATCAATTTTTTCTAACAGGAGCTGCTTACAATTGAAAAGAAGAGGGATAGGTAAAGTATCATGAGGAGAGAAAGATTGCTAATCTTTAGAGCTAGGAAAACAGTGGCAAATGAATAAGAAGAACTGACATAATTGAGGAAAACATAACTGAGAAAAAGAAAAGACCAGGTGGCAACCCTGGGAGCTTATTAGTGCAGCTTGGCTTGCAAAATGAGTACAATTTTACTAGATAAATCAAACAGGACTCCCTAACCCACTAAAACATTTTCAGTAAGATGCTATGGTAGTATATAGTCCAGTTGGTTTTTGATCAAAGTCTACAATCAACATCAACATAATTCAATCTGGAAAATATTCCATCAATGGTACAGCCGCTAGGGCTGGACTACAGGTAGTGCCTGTTAAGCAATCACAACTGGCAACTGCTTTGAAATCACTAAGCCAAAAAAAAATTACAGGAATTCAATAGGCTTAAAACATCATTCCCATTCAGTTGTTAAGCACTGTGGTCACACTGTGACTGTGATTTGCAATTTTATTTCTGTTTTTCATTTATCAGGAGTCAATTATGAAGCATGTGAATGACTATCATGTGACAGTGAGACCCTGGAACAGTCCTAAAGCAAGGATTGGTCACAAAGGGTTTTTTTTTTGTTTATATTGTTATAACTTTGAACAGTTATTAAATGAGGCAGTGGATAAATGAGGATTACCGATACAAAAATTGGACAGCAACGAAGTGTTGGTTTTCTGAATCTTTCTGTCCTTTAGTGTATCTGTCTGAGTTTTGGGAGCCTGGATCAGGTAGCTTTAGTCAGAATTGGTATGTATACCATGTGTTGTAAGTTATCGTGATAACAGTGTTTCTCATGACTATTTTGAGAACTCTATCAGCCCATATATTTGGAGGCCTTGAGAAAGTATGAATCTGCTCAATCAGAAGCCTTCTTGACTCCTGATATGACCTCAAAATAGACTTCAAGGAAAAACTTTTGTTTACTTGAAAAGAAAGCCTTTCACTATCATCGTGTGAGAGGAACATTATAAAGTTTTTGGTATGGTAGCTTCTTTATTTCATTTCATTAATTAATTAATGAAATGAATGCCCATCTCATCAAAAGTGATTCTACCAGTATGCAATTGTTGAGGTAAGGTTGTTTGTTTAGGGGAAGAATGTGTCTCAGTGACATATACTTGCCATATAGAAAATTCTCGTCATATAGAAGATTCTAAGTCCAACCACAACTATATCTAGGCAGATATTAAGAAGTACCACCATATGAAAATCTGGAGAACATCTGCTAGCCTTGAATATGGGAAGAACAAACAGGTTTTTTATGCCAGCAGTAGATTTCTCTAGAAAAAAATATTTTTTGAGCTGATCTTGATTTTATTGCCTGCCATGAACCTAATGTTAGTGTCACAGTATTGTAAAAAGACTCATGAACTGTATTACCTCAGCATATTTTTATTTATACTTATTTAAATTATTTACTTTAAATATCAGCCATAGATGAAACTGGAATAAAGGAGAGATTTTATTTCCATAATTATATTCTCGCTGTATAGTTTTTCAACAGTTTTGATTGGCAATGTGACAATCCATCTCACAGATTGCAAAAAGGAACAAAAGATCTGTGAAACTGAACCTATTAAAAGGAAGGAACTATAACAAATCTGGGTTGTAGAAATCCAACTGATCATAAGATGATAATGAAGACATAGTAAACAATCTAGTTATTCACTATGTCTTTGCATTCTGGATCTGTTTTTTTTTTTATTTAGGGGATTTTGTTTTTAAAAATGACAAAAACATATTTTCACTCAGAAGTTGTCATCAGGATCCCCAAATATACAGTGTTAATTTATAATAACAGGATAAATGGTTTTGTTTGATGTTGCTTTGTACAGCTAGTCCTCATTTGATGACTGCAATTGGTTCTGATGACTTAGTCATTAAGTGAAATATTGCTTAGTGAAGAGAGAGAAGGGCAGGGAGGGAGGGAGGGAGGGAGGAAGAGAGAGAATATATAATTG
Source organism: Bungarus multicinctus (assembly GCA_023653725.1). Taxonomy (NCBI): domain Eukaryota; kingdom Metazoa; phylum Chordata; class Lepidosauria; order Squamata; family Elapidae; genus Bungarus; species Bungarus multicinctus. The sequence continues at coordinate 34,372,582 of CM042844.1, forward strand.
GTTGTTGCTGTTTATTCAAGTAAGATTGTTTCCGAGAGTATCCTATGTCTGTCCTGGTTTGGTTTGGCTTTTCTTCATTGTGCGGACAAATTGTCTAAACAACTGAGTTGCTTTTCTCCATAGCCACAACGCTTGCTTAAAAAGTACTAAAAACAAATTAACAAGCTCAATTTTGTGGCCTTAATTGATTAGAACCTGCCTGGTCACACACTTCTGAAATTGTCTGGTCTGAAATTGACCAGTAATTAATCAATTTCATATTGAAGACTTTTGTTGTAATAAGTGGGTTCATTGGTTGGAAAATGAATTTCTAATTACTGCTTATTACCATTGGATGGAGGAGAATGTAAATTTGTAATTCCATTGATGGAAATGAAGGTATTTTGTTTCTGAATAGGCTGGCCCAATGTTTCCTAATGGTCACAAAATATCTGCTGTGAGCTATTAAGAAAGACTGTGAGCTTCTTTCTGCCTCTAAAACATGTTTTTCCATTTCTCCTTTAGGGAAATATAATATTCTGCTTTTTTAAATATTTCCCAAAATATTTCATTCTTGGGGGGAGAGCTTCCCACGTGTTGATGTCTGTCCTTCATTACAAATTCTCCCCTTCTTGAAGCATTATTGTGTTGAATGTTCATTGATATATGAGAAAACATATTTAGGGAAGAATGATGGTTTAGTTGCCCTATATCTACAAAGCAATATAATAAATATTTTTGGTAAATTGTTCTTTCAAATATGAAAATCTTTCAGTACTTAGCTTATATGATATTTGTGCTGCATTTAAAGCAAACTAGAGCTAAAACAATTGGCATAGACAAAAAAAATTGTCTTGGACTATCATCCATGACAGCTTACAATTATGGCAGGAGTGGGAAAAATTTAGATCTCTGAGTGCTGCTAAAATCCTTGTGATTCATAGAACCTTCTTCAGCCATAACTGTTAAAACCTGATAGCAGGCTTGCCTGCATTTTTTTAAAATGAGAAATAAGTAAAAACTGCAGCCTAAGACCTAAAATAAGTGTTAACATCTTAGAGAAAAAGCTTCTACCAAATTTGAAGAGGAAAAAAAACTCATGAATAATCCAACCTGGATAATATAGGTATGGACCATTAGATTATTACCTAATCTGTTTCTTTCCAGATAGTTTGGCCATTGTTAATATGGCCATAGAGTGGAGTCGACTAGCAGACTCCACTTGTTGGCCCAGTCACTGGCGGGAGAAATAAAGTCCAGTCAGTAGCTGAAGCCGGCTACAAAAGGTGACACCTGCCACTGCTGAGCGGCTTTTACTTAAAATGAAGCAATAAATACTTTTACCTGTTCCTGCCGCATCCTGCCTCTTATTCCGCAGACTCACCTAACAGCCATTGGCCATGTTATTAAGCAAATGATGGAAAATTAAGGAACCCAGTTTAGAGAAAGCATCAGTGAATAAAAACAAAGCCAAACCAAACACACTTCAATGGATCCTTGAAATAAAAAATAGGAAAATAATGAGAAGATAGTATTTGCTTACCTACAGTATTTCTATTCTATGCTGACCCATCTTTTTTCTTTTCCTAGACTCCCAAAAATTAGAAAGCCCCACTGTGTCAAATTTACAGTAAGAGTTCCTGACAGTTCTTAAATACATTAGTGCCTATTAGTTTGCTAGCTTTTATCTCAGTTTGATCATCAGCCTCTTTTTCATAAATTAATTGTGCAAAATAGGACAGATATGTTAGTGCCGGTCACTTGGAGAATCTAAGTATCTAATCTGACATGTTGTTATGTTTAACACTACAGATTTGAAAATTCTACATATTTCTTTTGGATTAATGCCATGCAATTAGGATTACACTTATCCTAGGCTTGCATGAGAATTCCCAGAGAAGTATTTCCCATAGTATTTCTCCCGGTAGTTGTGTTAATCTCAAAAATTCCACAAGGTTCAGATGGGTCCCTTTTCACTTTAGGCAGAATGAAAGAATAGCACAATAAAATACCAAGCATAACTATTGACATATAATTTTTCTTTTTCCAAAGTCCATGTTGATGTTAAAATATACAATAAGCTGGATAATACATTAAAAATACCTAATTATTGTGTCACTGCCTTATCACTTTTGATTTATTTACTAGGAACATCTAAAATTGGTTTCCATTCTGCCTTTTAGGGCTGGATCATTAAGTAGGCTAGAGGGAACAATCTATCATGTCAGAATTCAAAAGCAAGCATGCTCATTGTCCTGATGGCTGTGAGGAAGAGAGGAATTATACTTAGTCATATGCACATCTGTCTCATCATCTGAGTAACTATTCATAAACTGAAAATGAAATCATTCTCCATTCTTGAAATATTTGAGGCTAGGGTTTATTTTTTCAGTATTATTACTTTATTTTGGTCACAGACCAAAACACAAATACAACAAAAAAAGAACAGGGGAAAATTAATCATGAACAATTGGTCACCAAAACTTGACTACGGGGAATTACAGCGTTCTCCTCTGAGACTAGGGTTATGTTAGCCCTAGGATGTAGTTAGCTGAGAATTACAGTTTACCTATTCCCTATAAAGTATTTCGGGTAAATAAATCTCCTTTCTATTAAAGCTGTAAAACCTTCTTCACTAATCATTGAGCAGATCAGATTTTAATTCTCATGAATGCTCACAGGGACAACCAGAGTGCTTCAACTTTTAACTGCAACCAGCCAAAGTAAATATATAACCCAGTAGCCATGCATAATATTCTGTTAAATAGGTTAACCTCTAGACTTCTCTCCACGAGAATGTAATTTTTTAGAAAGAGCAAGTGCATACAGGCTAATATGCTGGTATAATGATTTCCAGCTGAAATTACACAATTTATATATAAAATAATAGAAAAAGAGGAATTATTGGTGTCTTTGTAACAGTAACTGAACCTTCACTAGTTGTTTCTCTTCAGAAGTTAGTGCCCTATGGTCCCAAGTGTTCTCAGATAGTGCAGCCAATTCATATTATAGAGAAAGCTACTAAGAAAACAACAAAAAAGACATATAGGGGACTTAAGATGGAATCAAAATCAAAAGCTTAAAATTTTAAGTTGAAAAGAAAGCAAGGCAGAAGTGAAAGTCTGACAACTAACATTTGGAATCAAATAGGCAAGATGATTGTTCACTTGTTTGGGGTTCTAATCCTTTAAGTTTATTTATCATCAGAATTTTTGTTTTAATTTAGTGTAATTCTTCAGCTTATCAATCCTTTCCTGAAGTTTCAGATTGCTCATCAACCCTCAAGCTTTTATTATATGAAAATAAATTTTAAAAACTATTATTTTGACTATCAGTGCTACTATTATTATTTGTAATAAAAATAATTACAGCCATAGAGGATATCCCATCAAACTTTGGGATTCACTATTGATCACTTTGGTAAACCCTGCTCTAATTTCATCACCCCTTGGTTATATTTTACACATTTTCAGCATCTGTTTGGGTTGATTCCCTACCCCTCCATTCTTAAACACTCCTTGCTTTAAATCTCCTAGGCAATAAAGATATGGTTATTCCTCCTCATCACCAATTATCTATGTGGTCTCAAAAAATTGTCAGATATGTATCAGCAATACTTTACAGTTCTTGTATGAATAGCAATCATATTGCTAATCAGTGGCAAGTTATTATGTAATGGTACCACTGAAAAAATATTTAAAGTTTGCAAACTCAAACTTGTCAAGATTGATATTAAACAAATAATGAAAGCCACCATGCTGTCTTATATGCTTCCCACAAAATCAAGTATCAAAAAACCCCATGAAGTATACCCATATGTAAGATAGTGATTTGGAATAAAAAGTAAGGGAAGTGCCTCCCCTAAAGTCAAACACACAGAAAACCACTGAAATTCTGAAGGACAATGTAGAGAGAATATTAAAGTGGTAAACATAAACATAAATTCACAAAAGGAATTGCCTAAACTATCTTCCCTTTAGTATGGCAGGTGTTACAATGATGGATCCAGTGTAGTGGTGGTATTCTACCAGTTCGGCCCGGTTCTGTTGAGCCTGTAGCAGCGATAGCAGTGGAGACCGAACTGGTTCTCTCCGATTCTCTTTGTTGGGCCCACCCACCTGCCTGGACTCCCATACTAACCCTTATGTCCTGCTTTTGAAGCACAGCTACTTTGCGCAGCACAGCAATTGCTGTATTGCAGCTGCTGAAGCATCAGGGAAAGAGCAGAATTGCAGGAAGTGACTCAAAATGCCTCTGCGCCTGTGCAAAGTGCGCATTTAGCACATGTGTCTGCAAAGTGTGTGCGTGTGCTCAAAGTGCGCCCACCAGCCATGCCCACTGAACCGGTGGTAAAAATTTTTGAAACCCACCACTGATCCAGTGGTATAAAGTCAATAGCCAAAGATCTAATATAGTTGCAGCCTTCTCTAGTAAGACAGGCTAAACTGATAAACTCACATTTATATCTATTTCAACCTCTTTAAACAGAAAAGTGCAGAAAGGACTACTATATGCTTTAAATAAATAATTGCAAAGAATGGCAAGCCATTTCTAATGTGACATAGGAAGGAAAGGCAGTGTTCCAAATACAGTAGAAAGAATTGCAAAGAGTAGAAAGACAGAGTAGCAAGTGCTAAATAGGTGTTACTTACCAGGCACTTTCACGACCAGAGAAATGGATCTCTACAGGATCCTGTTATTCTACAGGATTAGTTTACTTTGCATGAAAGAATATGTCAGAATTATAATAGCTATAATCTTGTCCCAAAGAGCATCTCTGTTAATTCAAGTCTAAAATTCTCAACTCTTTGCTAAGCATCTTTGCCTCTTGATTATACAAGCTCTAATTAAATGTTTGTGCTTATCTCATAAAGATGATGGATGTCACATTCAAAAGGATAGGAAAGAATTACTGAATCATTTGAAAATGTTACTGTTTTTTCATTAAATCACATATTCTCAATAAACTGAATTGAAATTAATATTCTCCTTCAATAAATTAGCGAGTAAAGAGGTGAAACTGTGAAGATTCTGCAGAATATCACAGCTGTATATATATGATACACTACAGTTAACCAAACAATGGTTTATTCACTTATCCCAATTTTCTGGCTCACATGATGCACTGAACCTTAAAGTCGCAATAATGACAGCATTTGTAAAATGCAAAAGGCTGAAATGTGATTGACTGTTTCATAATAGAAACACAGTTGATTTTTCAGATTAAGAAATTAAACGACCAAAAGTGAAGTCGAGTCTCTTCTTGAATTAGTTGCAAATCTCACATCATGGTAGCCTTCAATTGTGCTTCATTTATCAGGATTGTTTAAGAAAAATACACACACATACACACACAAAAGGGATAAGAATTCTCTTTGATAAATCCCTTCTTCACCCTGTCATAAATGCTTTCATTTGGTAGTTCAAAAACAGATCACAGAAAGGTTACGAAGAAATCACCAGTTTTTTGGATTCACACTTTTAATCAGTCCTGAAATTTCAGAAGGAATCAGGTTAACTTTAAATTTTAAAAAATGCTCATTTTTGCTCTGAGTAATTCCTGAGTCTTACTGAACTGTCCTTAACTGGTTCTAGATTCCTCTGAAGCAAGTGTATAGGCTTATCATATCTTTTTATTGAATAGTGATCTCAAAATGAAAACTTCTCACCTAAACTTTAATAAATCCAATCCCGAAATATACACATTCATGCCAATGAAGCCTTCTATTATCTAGGAGCCAGATATTCAGAGTATCAATGATTGAAATGTATTTGTGTTTCATAACATATTATCATTGTGTAAAAAAGATAAAGTTTCCCTGTCCAGTTGTGTCCAACCCTAGGAGACGTGCTCATCTCGGTATCTTAGCTGAGAGAATCAGCATTGTCTGAAGACATTTCCATGGTCATGTGGCTAGCAAGACTATACGTGGCTGAGGCCACGGAATGCTGTTACCTTCCCATTGAAATGATATGTCTTAATCTGCTCACATTTGCATGTTTTCAAACTGCTAGATAGGCAGGAGTTGGGGCAAGTAACAGGCGCTCAACACGTTGTGCGGTGGTCAGGACTGGAATCTGGACTATCAGCAGCTGACAAGCTCAGCATCTGTAACTGCTGAGCCATCGTGCCCTTGCATCACTATGTAAATTATGGTATCATTTTTAATCAGGTCTGTTACAATTTATTGGTAAATGGTAGTAAATATTGCAATCTACTTTTAAGTAAGCACTACTTTGTGCTTTGAGTCACTTGACACTGAGATGGGCAGCATATAAATTTACTAAATAAATAATTTAAAAATGGGATAATCTGTATACAATTATAGGGGAAATTATACTTTCAACATTCTTAGTTGGAAAAGAAATTGGCAATAAATATTTCTAATGTCAACCTTCAATCATCAGATATTCCTTCCTGTTCATTTTATCAAATGAAAAAATGTGTCATGTAAAATAGTCATAATAATCTCTTGATAGTTTTCATGTAACATTAAGGAAGGTTGCCAGATCTGATGGTCTTAAAAACTGGTCAGGAAAGCTGAAAGCCATTAAAATTTACTTAGCTACTTATTTATTTATTTATTTATTTATTTATTCATTCATTCATTCATTCATTCCTTTCTTTCTCCCTCTCTCTCCCCCTCTCTCTGTCTCTGTCTCCCTCTTTGTCTCCAGTTGGGCAGCTAGTTATACCAGTGAAAAACATAGATATTGTTTGAAAATGTGCTACGAAAATATTAGTATTAAATAATAGGCACAATTGAATTAAAAGCAAGTTTTTAAATTATCTGTCCTTAGTGTAAAGGAGGAGCCTTAAGAAAAAGGAAGAGGGAAAAATTACTATGAAAGTTTTAAGACTGTTTAAAAAGTACAATCCAACACAAATTCTGCCTATCCTAGTTGGCTGACACAGAGATAAATTAATTTGTCTCATCTCAAAATGATACAACATTCTCTTAATAAAATAGAGGAAATTCAAAAAAAGTTTAATTTATTCTATAAAGCTAAGTGCCTATTTATCCTGACTTGCAAGGATTACAGGCCCATCACTAGATCTTCATAATTACTTAAAACTCAAATAGGCTACACATTTATTTGTGTAAGTCCTGTTAAATTCAGTGTGAGCAACTATGCTTTGACAGAGACTTGTTTAAGCTCTTTGCTGAAGAAATAGAGGAACAAAGTGCTTGGCTGTGGCTGGTTTGTAGAATTGTAGAATGAAGGCTTGGACATCATGTAGTTCAGACTCCTGTCCAGGCATGCAGTTTAAGTTAGTCACATCTAGTATGGCTAAAGAAAATGTAGATGTGTTGTGCTAAATAACACCACTATCAATGTATGTGTAAAAGCCTCAGCTCACCTGGCTGACTTTGTAGGCTCTCATTAACTAACTAGGAGAAGTCAGTTAAAACTTAGGTGGCATTTCTCCAGGGAATACCACATCTGTAGGACGTACTGGAAAATTGCCCTTTTCTGGACGCTTTCCTCAGTGGTGACTCATTTTCATACTATTTCCTAAAAGCTATCCAGATATGTCCACTTAGTCATTATACATCCAGCTTGGTTTGAGTGGAATTTAAACTTTTATGTTTAATTACTAAAAAGAGAAAATGAAACATGGAAATCCATTAGAGGAATATATATCTGAAAAAAAAGAATATGGCATTTTCTGATTAGAAACTAAATTACTCAGGTATATTGTCATTGTTGTAATAGTACAAAGAGAGCTACCTGCATAGTTACTACATACTGTTGAAGTAAAGGAATTATTCCATTTATTTCTATTTGTTTATATTTACTCCTTCCATCTTTAGTAATAAATACAGGCTAATACATAGCAGACTACAAGATAATGTGTCATCAGGAGAGTTTCAAGCTATCATTCTAAATCTTTATTCCCTTTTAATTAAACTAGTTTATGCAGAGTCAGCCATGCAGAATTAAGTCTCTGGAGGCGTCTGTCAGCAGATGGTGCTATAATCGAGAATGTGTTGATTTTAAAAATGGGAGATCAAGAACATAACCAAGAAGAACTCTACTTTGGGATGAACAGAAGCAAACTGTTAATTGATATTTTGAAGGACCCAACTTGTGATGAATTTTGCACAAACTAGAACTAAAGCAAGAATATGCTCTCTGGGAATAAACGATTGCTAAATCATTATAAAACATTTGTTTTCCATGCCTGATTGGTGAGACGTTTCAGAGATTTCTGTGAATATTCAGGATTCAAGTTACCTTAGCAGTAAGTCACCAAAGATATACACATACAGGAGCAGACAAGTGATAAAAAGCATATTTTACAGAGAGAATTAATTATTTCATTATTTATTTAATTTATGTCCTGGCAGCTAACAAGGGAGGGAGAGAGAGAAGAAGGAAGGAAGGAAGGAAGGAAGGAAGGAAGGAAGGAAGGAAGGAAGGAAGGAAGGAAGGAAGGAAGGAGCATGACTCAATTCTCATTTTGGGATAACCCTGCTCCTATTGGAGCTCATTGCTGGAAGATTATAGCTACTAATTTAGGGCATACATACTGATACTCTATTTACAAAGAGTCAGCAGTTGCAGAGGTGGATGAGATATTTGGTGCAACCTAAAAGATAATATCCCTAGGATCAAATTATTCTTCTAAAAAAATAGCATAACAGCATTCAAGATGTATAAGTTGGTAAGTGATCTTGTCAATCCTTAGGGATTTAAAAAAAACTGAAAATGAGCTGTCAAATGAAGATGGGATTTAGACTTTTCCCAATATTTTTTCCAATTCCAACCCCCACACTGGGAGCATTTTACATTCACAATTTACAGATAGTCCTCGATTTACAGCAGTTCACTTATTTATTTATTAATTCAATTTATATTCCGCCCCCTTTCCCTATCGAGACTCAGGGCGGTGTACAGCCAGATACACAATATTAAAAAGGAATCAAAATGAATTAAATTAATGGCTGAAATGCTAATAAGACTAAAAGATACGTATTAAAAAGTAAAACCCAATTAAAACCCAATTAAAACTCCACCAATAAAAACCTAGGCCAGACCCGCTTGATGAAACAGATGGGTCTTTAGCGTGCGCTGTAAGGTCTGGAGGTCAGGGATGGTCCTCATCTCCGGGGTAGTTTGTTCCAAAGGGAGGGTGCTCCCACAGAGAAGGCCCACATCTTCGGAGGCACCAGCCGGCATTGCCCAGCCAGCGGTATCCCGAAGAGGCCCACCCTGTGAGAGCGCACTGGTCGACAGGAGACCGATATTGGCAGCAGGCAGTCCCTAAGTACCCGGGTCCCAAGCCATGGAGCACCTTAGTGCCTGTTCAAAGTTACAATGGCATTAAAAAAGTGATGACCATTTTTCACAGTCATGACCTTTGCAGCATCCCTATGACCATGTAAACAAAATTCAGATGCTTGTCAACCAGTTCATATTTTTGACCATTGCTGTGTCCCAAAGTCACGTGATTAGCTTTTGCGAACTTCGGACAAGCAAAGTCAATGGGGAAAACAGAACTCAACAACGGGGTTACTAACTGATCAACTACAGTGATTCATTTAACAACTGAGGCAAGAAATGTCATAAAATGAGGCAAAACTCACTTAACAATATCTCATTTAACAACAGAAATCTTAGGCTCAGTTGTGGTTGTAAGTCAAGGTCTATCTGTATAAGGCAATTCAGTTATATCTCTTAAACAATCTTGAACGATAATTTCTATAGTATCAGGAAGTGATATTATATGAACTATTTCCTTCTTCAATGGTATTTCTTCAAAGCTGCAGGCTATTTTGTTCCATGGACTGAAACCAATGCCACTATCTCTTTTTAAAAAAACTCATATAATAACAGAGTTGGAAGAGACTTTAGAGTTCATTTAGTCCAACCACCTGCTGGAGCAGAAGAGTCTATTCCAAATACTAACCTCTACCTAGGATCAGAACTCACAACCCCCCCGATTGTGAGGCAAGAGTTCCACCTCTAGGCCACTAGAGCTGCTCCAAGTAAACTGTACATACTTACTTGAGAATAAAGTCCACTGAAGAAAATACAGAATTGCAGTAATAATTTTATTACTATTACTATTAAACTGTGAGGGAATTAACAAAGTTGGTGAAAGAAAAGAGAGGTTTTCAAAACATTACAGACAAGAAACAGATGCATATTTCAGCCTTGATTATATTTATTTCTAAAGCAAATGCCTGACCACACACTGGAGAATTTGTGAAAAAGAAATTCAAACAGCTCACTAAATCTTTGCCCTGTTAGTATTCATTAATAGATAATGACTGCAATATATTTACTTAATTTCTAAGATTCTGTACTCTAGCACCTTGTTTCTAGAAATATGAGACTGTGTGAATCTTTGTTAATACTCATAATAATACTTGGACTTTCAAAAAGATTCAGTAACAACACAAATTAGTGACAAGAACACCCCAAATTTCTCTAGATCTTATTAAAGACTGACAGACTAATTAATTTTAAAGAATCAAGGAAAAAGAGGAGTGAGTCAAGGTTGTGTATTTGCCCATTATTTATTCAACCTATATACAGAATATATATTAAGGGAAGCTGGATTGGAACAAGATGAGTATGGTTTTAAAACTGGAGAAAGAAATATCAATAGTCTATGCTATGTTAATGACACTACCCTGATAGTGAAAAATGTAAAGGTTCTGTTAACCTTTGTACCAAGTCAAAGAGCACAGTGGGGAAAAAAAGAGACTAAAATTAAATATAAAAAAGATCAAACTAATCACAACAAATAGAACAAACAATCTTGGAACTGGCCAATACCAGATACATCTATACTTACAAAAGGTCATAATTGTGCAAGCCATAGTATTTCATGTGAAATTCTGTTGAAGTAAAGGGTTGACTTTAAATAAGCAAGATAGGAAGAGTGTTGGAGAAGACTCCTGGGAATACTGTGGGCAGTCAAGAAAACAAACTAATGGATCAACCCAGAATTTTTGCAGTGGTGTAAATGAGCAGGCTCAAATTATCCTACTTAGACATGTTATGCAAAGATCCAGCTCTGGAAAAGATTGTAATGCTAGGAAAGCTGGAAGGAATGAAAGAGAAGAAAAGGACAACTAGCAACAACATGAATGCAGTTACAGTGGTAATGAGTACAACTAAAACTTAAAAGAACAGGTTGGAATAGAGCATAATGTAAAAAAAATCTATGGGGTTACCAGAAGTTAAGAATGATTTGATCTACCTCTCTCTCTCTTCTCTGTCTATCTCTCACTTATCATCTATCTATCTATCTATCTATCTATCTATCTATCTATCTATCTATCTATCTATCTATCTATCTATCTATCTATCTATCTATCTATCTATCTATCTATCTATCTATCTATCTATCTATCTATCTATCTATCTATCTATCTATCTATCTATCTATCTATCTATCTATCTATCATCTATCTATCTAATCTATTTACCTATTTATCTAATATATTTACCGATTTATCTATCATCTATTTACCATCTCTATCATTAAAAAATCCCTAAGAAAAGCTGGTCTTATTTTTCTCAATGGCAATATTGTATAGATGCAAATATGTTCAATGTAAGAGGGGTATTTTAAAAAATCACTTTATGGGTTTTTCAATTAGCTGGTTGTTATGTCACTTGTTTTCCATTCTTTCCATTGTTCACTTGTTTTCATTACCTTAAACTATTCACACAATTTACAGTGGTAAGTTGCACAGTAGTAAATTGTAATTAAAGAAAGACTTTTCCTTTAAGGGATAATAATTTCACATCTGAATTTGAGAAAAACAGTTGAGACCCATTAAATAGCTGGTAGATTTTATTCAAAGAGTGACTGATAGAATCAGCAATTCTCAAAGGCAAATTTAAAGCAAATTATCTTGAAACATTACCATTAACGAACTGAAAAATATCTCACAATCATGACTTGTTTCTCTCTTTATGTTAAACAGGTTTCTGCTTAACACAGGATTTGAGGAGCTGTTTGAATCTCTTGACACTTTTGTTTCTTAGCAGCAATATCCTTGATTCATCATACAATGGTTACTTAGAGAACAGTTGCAGAATTTCATAGTCATGGAAACTATAGTCCCAACATAAATTTCTCTGAGAAACTATCCCATGATTGCAGCCAGTACAGTTGGTGCAAAAAATGGGGGGAGATGGGGAGAGGGTTTGATAAAAACTTAGCTGGCAACTTTCATGGTTAGCAGAGCTTTGGATTTTCTTCTCCTTCTGACTTCCAAGGAAATACTGATGAATTTAAGATGATCGTGGAGGAAAAAGGATATTGATTAGAAAAACCATGATAAAATGGAACTTTGAAAGTTGGACAGGTAGGGTAAGAATGAAATAATTAAAAAAGCAACCAACTAATAAAGAATGAAGGAACATTATCTCTAGATGAATTCAAGATATTTTGAGAAAGTGACTCTAAAGTTACTTTTAAGATTGTTTGCTACCAGAAAACGTGATTTGAAAGAGGTTCTAGATAGGGAACAAACTCTATTGGACAAAACTGAGAAAGAGGCTGATTCAAATGTGCACTTAAAAATTACAGGCTACAAGAATGACAAGAAAAGAAAAGTTACAGTGGATATACATATGTACAATGAAAATGGCTATGATGATGTCTTCATCATTAAAAGGAATATTCAAATAATAAACCAGAAGTCTGGTTTATTTTCTTATTTTGGATTTACATGCGTAAATCCCTACTAAGTTCTTGAAGGACCTTTAAAGAGAAGAGAGGAGAGGAGAGGAGAGGAGGAGAGGAGAGGAGAGGAGAAGAAGAGACAAACAGACAAAGCACAGAAAATCAAGTTTTGGATATCCTTGATTGGATGGCTTATAGCAGTGGTGGCTAATCCTTTTGGGCTCCTGTGCCAAAAATTGTGTGCGAGCTTGCACGCTCGCATTTGCGTGCCAGCAACCAGAAGGCAATGCATGTCCCCCCATGCCCCCTATGCATGCACACATAATCCCCACTCACTCACCCACCCCCGCCACACCCTTACCTGCACTGCGCCTCATAGCTGATTTTTGGCCGGTTTGAGGCCTTTTTCGGCCTCCCAGACTTGAAGGAAGGCTTCTGCAGGCTTTGCAGGCTGAAAACTAGTCCCGTTTCGCCACTTACGGTATTTTCGGAAAAACAGGAAGTGATGAAACAGGGCTAATTTTCGGCCTGCAAAGCCTGCAGAAGCCTTCCTCAAGTCTTTGGGAGGCCGAAAAAGGCCTCAAACTGGACGAAAATCAGCTGTGAGGCATGCATGCCCAGTGAGATAAGTTTGCCTGCAGCTCGCGTGCTGGCACAAATGGCTCTATGTGCCACCTGTGGCACACGTGCCATAGGTTCGCCATCACAGGCCTATAGTATACACCTATTACCATGTCATTCTTTTTTCTTTTATATTGATATATATTTCTTTTGTATATTCTTTTCTATATATATTTATATTAGTATGATTGAAATTCTGACTAACACAGGACACTACCAGGCTGAGTCCGAGGAAGAGTACAAGTGCATCAATATTTGGAGTTCCTTCACACACAAAAGGCCATCCCTCCTTGCATTCCATTGATCTTATCTATTGCCAATTTGCCTTGACTGTTAGTACTTCAGATTCTTGTTTAGAGATAGCATGATATAATCTGTCCATGAGCAACCCTCTTCTTGTGAACTCCTTAGCATATTTCAGCTTCTTTCCCCTCTTAGCATTATATATAATTTCTGATGGGAGATTTTAAAGATGGGGGTTGGGCAACTGATCTGTTTTCTTCCTCCCCTTTCCCAGGTTATCAGTTGCAAGTACAGTTTGTTTATCTGGCACATCACATGACAGAATGGCAGATGGTGTCTACCTGCTCCATTCTGTTTCTGTATATAACAGATTTGCATGATTTGTTTTTATTTACTGGATTTTCGTTCCAAAGTGCTAAAAAACAACCCCAGTGCACCCTACATTGCTTAGTCATACATCTAAGTTAGCAGGTACAGATTGCCAGTGTGGTGCAAACACTTCAAAAGTTTTTCAATGGATACAGCACGATATTTTAGCCATCAGACAAATGAGGCCTGGCATCCATAACCATGTGAATTTAGCCCAGGGGTGGTAGTTCTATAAATGCTTTGGAGCTGAGAGATTGTATTGTTGAACACTTTTTATTTTTTATCATGTAGCATTTGGAAGAAAATGGAGGTAGGAGGAGAAAAATCGGCAACTATTGTAGTGTGATAAAAAACTGACAACTGTTTTATTATGCACATTAAGATTGCTTAATAAATTAACCTATTAGAAAAGAATAGATTCTCTGCCTAGAGTTTTATGCAACACTTCATTTGATGTATATAAAGGCTTGGAGTCTTTTCTTGTTTCCTTACCTAAAGGTTTTGAAGAAACACTTCAGTTTAAAAGATCATGTTCTTTAATTCCTGCTGCTTGATCATCATACAGTGCTGAAGATAAAGTTACTAAAATAACACTCTGTTCAACACGTAGGATTCAAATACTATATTTGGGGTTCTGGTTTTACAGAAAATAGAATGATTTCTTTTTTATAAAAACCACTAAATAAAATAAAGGAAAAATTATAGTGGCTATAATAGACCATTTTATGTAGATATTACCTTTCAGACTCCTCATATTGGTGGTCATTTCAGAGTATACTTTTTCTAGGATTTTAAAACTAGCAAGATGACAAGATAGTATTTCAGTATTTGAAGATACTGGAATACTTTGAAGATACTGGAACAAAGAAGAAAGGGTCAAATTATTCTCCAAAGCACCAGAGGACAGGGCAAGAAACAATGGTTGAAAATTAATCAAAGAGAGAAGCAACCTGAAATTAAGGAGAAACTTCCTAACAGTTAACCAATGGAACAGCTTTGCCTTCAGAAATCATGGGCACCCCATCACTGGATGTTTTTAAGAGGAGACTAGACACTCATTTATCTGAAATAGTATAGGTTCTCCTGCTTGAACAGGGGGCTGGACTAGAAGACCTCCAAGGTCTTTCCAGCTCTATTCTATTCTAAGGTTCAGTTCACATTTACTTCAATGATTGCGCAAGTGATTATTAATTAAGTGTATAAGTTGTTTTGCTATTGAAAAAGCACAGAATATGGGGTGCAATAAGACTGAGGTACTAACTTCCCCATAGCTTCAAGATAATCTGCAGTCTCAAAATACAACAGAATAGGATAGGATAGAGAATAGAATAGAATAGAATAGAATAGAATAGAATAGAATAGAATAGAATAGAATAGAATAGAATAGAATAGAATAGAATAGAATTCTTTAGTGGCCAAGTGTAGTTGGACACACAAGGAATTTGTCTTGGTGCAAATGCTCTTGGTATACATAAAAGGTATACATTCGTCAAGAGTCAAGAAACATAAGGTACAACACTTAGTAATAGTCATAGAGTACAACAAGCAATCAAATCATACTAGGAAACAGTCAATATAAATCGTAAGGATACAAGTGACAAAGTTACAGTCATACAGTCCCAGGTGGGAGGGGATGGGTGATAAGGAGTGATGAGAAGATTAACAGTAATAGTAGTGCAGACTTTGTAAAAGTTGAACAGTGTTGAGGGAATTATTTGTTTAGCAGAGTGAGGGCTTTCGGGGAAAAACTGTTCTTGTGTCTAGTTATTCTGGTGTGCAGTGCTCTATAGCATTGTTTTAGGGAAGGAGTTGAAACAGTTG
Organism: Bungarus multicinctus; assembly: GCA_023653725.1. NCBI lineage: Eukaryota > Metazoa > Chordata > Lepidosauria > Squamata > Elapidae > Bungarus > Bungarus multicinctus. The sequence continues at coordinate 34,388,270 of CM042844.1, forward strand.
GCTAGCCACATGGAATTATGTTGATATTAGAACATTGTAATTGGAGCAAAATGGAGCCAGTGAGTAATGGCATAAGAATACATAGGATTCATATCTAAACCATCTTAAGGTTGTTGATGACTTCAATAGAACGAGTTTCATGCAAAGTGCTTTTGTTCTGATATAAGAAAAATCAATAGTTTGCTTTCACTTAGATCTCTGAAAAGATCTGAACCTTTTCTAGTTGGCACCTCCAGATATATTGAACTGAAGTTTGGTTCTTACCCAGGACAACTGTGCTGTGCTGTCTGGGGATGATGGAAATCACAGTCTCATATATCAAGAAGACACTGGTTGGGTATCAGTAGAATAAACAGTAAAATAAAAGTACATTGCATTCTGAAGGCCAACAGTTCTGATTTTTTTTACTGAATGTTTCTGCTCTGTTTTTAGTTACAGTTCACGTTCTCCATTTTTATTATAACTTGTTATAATTTGGCAATAAAATAAAACAAAATAACTCAGTAAATTATTAATTTGAGAATAAAAAAGGATTAATGTGAATTTAAAACAGCAGCCTTTCAGCAATCAGCACAGGACTGCTCAGTTGTAATTAAAATTCTGTCGTTTACTGTCAAAATAAAGCTCCAATCTGTGGAAAAGTAGAAGCTTTAGAAGTATTCTGATATAACAAAAATAACAAGTGAATCTTTTCCTGAATGCACAACCTTTATTGTCCAATAGAACATAAAATCTCTATCCTCTTAGTTATTCCTTTTTTTGAAGAAGTTTTTCACATCTGAACATTTTAGGTTACTCTCATAGAAAGAAAGATTATTTTTAAAAAGCTAATTAGCAGGACTCAACTATCTCTTTCAGAAGATGAAGTAACCAATAATAGGTTTTGCTTTTTATAAAGCAAATGTATAAATCCAGTTTGAAATTTTTGTTTTTGTTTTCAAAGTAACACGCTAGTCATTGTATTGTTGATAAATTTTCCAGGTAGCTCAAAAATTCATCCACTTAATACCTATTTATTAATCCTTTCTCAACCATATTGGGGATGATGGGAAGTTGAGGAGCTGGAGAAAAAAAGTAGATACTGTGATAGAATAATAATAAGGTGAAACGTCATACCCTGAACGCCTCAGAGTTTCTGTTCCAGGGCTATATATGTGGCTCATGAGACCTGAAAGGTCTCACAATTTCTGCCCCAGAGCCATGGGTAGAGCACTTGCGCATGATTTACAGAGTTAACATTGCTGTTAAAGTGTAATTTTTAATATGCCACAAAGGGTGAATGATTAAAGTCATGTGGAGTCTTAGTTAACTGAATGTAATGTCATTTGGATTGAATTTAAATTTAATTTTTCTCTAGCTTAGCCTATTTTTTGGAAAGCAGCAATACAGTGCAAGAAAAAATTCAGTCGGTGAATGCAAAATGGTACAAATAAAGATCTCTAGATTTGTCTGAGGCCAACAGCCATAACAGTACAACCTGTAGGTGTAATTTACATTAGCTTCCAAGAGAAATAAATCCATAGGATGAAAAATGATCAGCTATCCTATTTTTCATCAAAGCCTTAATTAATATTTGTAGGTCTTTGAATAAAGTCTGAATTATATATTACAGTATCCCGCTGTTGCAAAAATATTAGGTAGAACATGGTCTCACCTTCCTTAGGCAACAAAATAATTAGTGGAATAAATCTTCACTGTCATTGGTGCTACTGAAACAAATTTCAAATAATCAGCTATTTTCCAAAACCTGCCTTCTCCAAGGTGGCAAATGGCATCATTTAAAAGTTAAATAATAAAAACACTACTTGAAAAAGAGAAGTTTCGTTTAGATATTATTTTCATATGTGAAAAGGAGGATCGGGAAGTTGGGGTGTGTGTGTATGCATGTATCCATGTCCATGCATCCGCATGTATGCATCCATGTCTTTGAGTCAGTTCTCACTAAAGAGAATGACTAGTCATGTAAAAGGGTTGCCATGCCAAATGAAGATTAGGTGCAACCATCCTCTTTGAATGTATAGCTTTATATCTTCACCAGTGCTGAGTTGATCTCGTTCATGTATAAATACAGAAGAAAAATCACAGAGCACTACTTCAGTTAAGATTTTAATTAAGGTAAATGCTCAGATGAAGCTTTGTAACAATTACTCAATTTTTCTTTGAAATCTATTGCTCTGAATTTTTTTAGGACCAGCAAATTTTCATTCATTTGTGACTCTGTAAATGAAAATAATTGGATTTGAAATATAAAAAATATATAATGAAAATTTAGGAAGAAAGATACTCATGAGGGCCTCACTGGTTCAATCTATCTCTGACATCAGATTGATAGCACATAAACATTTGAAATAACATTCAAATGAATAGCATAGAACACAATACAGAGAGATTTTGTATTCCTTTTTCTTTTATTTTAACTTCTTTTGCAAAGCAAAATAAAGATCATTAACAGAAAAGTTGTCCTTCCATTTAACAACTCAATATATTTCAATATAACTCATCTTTTTCTGTATTGGATTTATGACTGCATAATACATTAGCTCATTAACAGATTGGAACAAGCTTAACCATGATATCAATTTGTTGTTAAATTATTGTTGCTGCTGTTACTTTTATTACATTTACATGTCAATCTCATCTGTATTCCTAGGAGCAAAGGTAGTGTACCTGATTCTGCTTTTATCTTTGTAAACATCTCTTAATAGATTTAGCTAAGTGCTAGAGACTGGCAGATTGTGTGTTTCATTGTTGACTGAAGATTTGAGTCTGGATTTCTCAAATTTTTATTAGATACTCAAAAAGAATGGGAGGGAAAAAGAGGTGATAACTGTATTGGACAAGGAATGGGTGCATATAATTTCCTAGCAATACTGAATTTAGTACTACAGTACTTACAGGTTCTATTTATGATGTTGATATTTTTTTAAAGTTATACTAAATATAGTATTGTATGTCAGCAACCTGAGCATTCAGCAATTCCAGGATTTGAGAAATATTGTTCTAAAGGATGAGAAATCTAGGAAATAAATAAATTATTGCCATCAGGGCTGTAGTCATGGGCTCTTCATGTAGGAAGCAATTCATCTACATGAGGCACCATGCACATGTGGCTTTTATCTTTTATCCTCTTTTCAGCCCATCACCAAGGGTTGATATTGTTGGAACTGCATATATGACAAAGCTCCTTCTGTTCTCCAACCATGGCAACTTTACATCTTGTGGACTTCAACTTCAAGCTAGCTGAGGAATTCTGAGAGTTGAAGTCCACAAATTGTAAAGTTGCCAAGGTTAAAGAACTGATGTAGAGAAATGCTGAAGTTGTTGTTTTCCACTTGTTAGGCCTGGACCATCACAATATTTTACAGAAGTTTGAATTTTACTGAAGTAAAATTTGCACCACTCTAATAGCTAGCACTAGATTTTAGTTTCAAAACTTCCACTTAAAAGATCAGGTATTCATTAATAAACTTTAATGAAGCATTCATTACTTTTAACCTGAGTTCAATTTTAAAAAAGGAATACGGCAAACTATTTATAATCTTGCCCAAATTTACAGCTCAGTCTAGACCAGTGGTGGCTAACCTTTTTGGGCTCCAGTGCCAAAAATTGCACTCGCGCTCGCGTGCCAGTACCCAGAATGCAATATGTGCGGGCCTCCCTCATGCCCCCTGCACATGCACACGCAAACCCCTACACCCCACACATCTCTGTGAATGCACATGTGATCTCCCCACATGCCATATGTCTCTGCACATACATGTGAGATGCCTGTGCACCCCACAGGTCTCTGCGCGTGTGCACGCATGTCTCCTGCATACATGCCAGATATCCAACAATCAGCTAGCAGGCATGCGCAGTGTGGCTATTCTCGGTGACCTCTCACATGCCGGCAAAAGTGGCTCTGCATGCCATTTCTGGCATGTGTTCCATAGGTTCGCCATCATGGGTCTAGACTCTAGAAGAAGAAGCAGGTCTCTCTGGCTACAAAGAGAAGACAGTATATTACAACATAGAACATTCTTACTCCATAAGGGCACAATGGTTTGAGACCAAGCTGTATTTAGATTTTGAGTGTTGTGCAGTTCATTGACATAGAAGTAAGCAAGGCAAGGCTAGGGTAAAATTAGAATTGATTTAATCTCTGTCAGTTCAAAATTCCAGCTCAGTAGCAACACCCATATTTTAGAGAGGGTCATGTATGGCCCTGGAACTGCAGGTGGCAAATCCTTTCACTGTTCCATGCATAATATTTCATTTAGCAGCCTAATGAGGAATATTCCTTTGGGAGCGCAAAGAATCATTAAAATGCCTATCCAGATTACATTTCCTAGTTATAGCTGTGGAGCAGATGTAAGGAGACAAAAGAAGAGTAACATTTAATTCTAAATTTATGGGTATTAATTAAATGGATTTCAGTTGACAAAATTGTATGAGTCTGCTGGAACTGTTATTCTATAGTAACCTGATCAGTGCCCTTGCTCTCAACACATTGTCTGGCCAATTATGAAGGATGGAGGGAGATTCCAGTTTCTTCAATTAATACAATAACAAATATACAACTCCCTGCATCTTAAATGAGAATATTGCAATTCAGTACAGTATCACACCTTCTCTTACTTGAGATCCTCCAGGGGTGTGTGAATTTTAATAACTGAAAATTGCTTTGTCCAATCTTTTGTTCTGAGATGAATTGGAATTCAAGTTATGGGAGATTATATCCATGGGAAGTTGTTCAACTGCTATCACCAGATTTCAATAACCAGAGTCTTTTTTTCTGCCTGAATTAAGGTTTAGCTTTTATCTTCATCTATCCTAAAACTGCCTCAAATCAATTACTTAGGCTCTTGGGATTGCTGGGAGCTTGGGTGATGGAAATATGTCCTTCCTTTTCCTGGAGATATTGCAAGCCAAATCATTTATCTTGGTAAATTCATCTTTATTTTAAATAGGACATGAGGCACATGATGAAATCTTAAAGGCACGTGATGGAATCTTATAGACACTTATAGCCATACATCAAAGAAGAGAGTAGACTCACCAAATATTATATTTTGAAACTGAAACCACATACTTCCAAGTAGCCAATCTGGAATCAAAGACAGCTTGAACACCCAGGACATAGTTTTACAATCCATTCTTCATGCTAAACAAGCTTTCCCTAAACAAGCATAAAGTAACCCCCATTTGGTGTAGTGGTTAAGGTGTCAGACTAGTAACTGGGAGGCTATGAGTCCTTCCCTCAGCACAAAGACCGCTGGGAGACTTTCCTTCCCAGTCCTTCCCAGCCCTAGGAAGAAGGCAATAAAATTTCTCACTTGTAAAAAAATTTCTCACTTGTAAAAAATCTTCCCAAGAAAAACCACAAGGATTAGTCTAGACAGTTTCCAGGAATCAACACTGAAGGCACAAAAACAAAACATAATTCTTCTCTTAAAACAAACAAACATGAGTAGGTTTTCACCATAATTTAGAACTCCATCCAATAGTTAGTTTTTCCTCCTTTGGAAAGGAGAAGTAAGTGAATGAGTGAGGGAAGGAAGGAAGGAAGGAAGGAAGGAAGGAAGGAAGGAAGGAAGGAAGGAAGGAAGGAAGGAAGGAAGGAAGGAAGGAAGGAAGGAAGGAAGGAAGGAAGTCTTTATTTCTAGTTAAATAAAAAATTCCTGAGGAAATGCATAGAGTTGTAATTATGTACTTACCAGTAAGGGCTAAGTGCTTTAATTGCATGGGCAGCCTTCTGGTAAGAAAGCATTGCTTGATCCACCCAAATGGGGATAGAGGTGGGTGAAGGGAAGTCAAGTCCCATGACAGTTGGACAAACTGAGCTGCAAACACTCACTCAAGGAACAATTTTCTGTATCTCATTACTGCCAGTACTGTCATTACTGTTGATTTTACATAATACAATAATATTTTCCCTACCCCATCAAAAATGTTGAGAACAATACAAAACAGCTGTCCAACAATTTTCCCAGTTAATACAAGTCCTCCAGATTCATGACCGGACACAGGTGAGGTCTTATATTAAGACCTACCTTGTGGCGATAGAGGTGGCGAAGCGTTTGCATTTCTCCGCCCTTATTGCGTCGGCAGAAAATCGGCCTGCCGCCCTGTTTAGAGTGACCCACTCTCTGCTTGAACCGAGAGCACGGGATGACCTCTTGCAGGGTAGGGTAGAGGAGTTTTCCCGATTCCTGCATGACAAAATCGCTCAGATTCAGGACGGGCTGGACTCCAATTGGGTGGTCCCGGGGGAGGTGTCCAGGGCAGGTCTTGAGAATGTTATCTGGGGGGAGTTTGACCCTGTGACCGCTGAGGGTGTGGACAGACTGCTGGGGGGGCTGAATGCCACCACATGTTTGTTGGAACCATGTCCCTCCTGGTTGGTTTCGGCCGCCAGAGAGATGACACGAGGCTGGCTTCAGGGGATTACCAACACTTCCTTGAGAGAGGGGTCGTTCCCTACTGCCCTGAAAGTGGCGGTGGTGCAGCCCCTCCTCAAGAAACCTTCCCTGCACCCAGCTGTTTTAAACAACTATCGTCCAGTCTCCAACCTTCCTTTTATAGCGAAGGTTGTTGAGAATGGGATGGCACGTCGGCTCCCTCAGTACCTGGAGGAAGCGACTTACCTCAATCCGTTCCAATCGGGCTTCAGGCCCGGGCATAGTACCGAAACAGCATTGGTCGCGTTGGTTGATGATCTCTGGAGGGCCCGTGACAGGGGGTTCCCTCTCGGCGGCTTTTGATACTATCGACCATAGTATCCTATTGCGGCGGTTGGAGGGGTTGGGGATTGGGGGAACTGTCTTGCGATGGTTCTCCTCCTTCCTCTCCAACCGCTCACAATTTGTGTTGGCGGGGGGGGAGAGGTCCACCTCTAGGCCCCTTATCTGTGGGGTGCCTCAGGGGTCGGTCCTCTCCCCTCTCTTGTTCAACATTTATGTGAAGCCGTTGGGCGAGATCATCTGTGGTCTTGGGGTGCAGTGTCATCTGTACGCAGATGACACCCAGTTATACATCTCCACCCCAGACCACCCCAACGATGCTGTGGAGGCTATGTCCCGGTGCCTGGAGGCCGTGCGGAATTAGATGGGCGAGAACAGGCTCCGACTCAACCCATCCAAGACCGAGTGGCTGTGGTTCCCGGCGCCCCGATATAGCCAGCTGACACCTTCGCTGGCTATTGGGGGAGAGATTCTGCCCCCTACAGGGAGGGCTCGCAATCTGGGTGTCCTCCTGGATGCACGGCTGTCTTTAGAACATCATATTGCGGCCGTCTCCAGGGGGGTGTTTTATCAGGTTCGCCTGATTTACCAGTTGCGGCCCTTCCTGGATCGGGACGCCCTGCGCACGGTCACTCATGCCCTTGTCACCTCTCGCCTGGCTTACTGTAACGCTCTCTACATGGGGCTCCCTGTGGGGAGCACCCGGAGACTCCAACTGGTGCAAAATGCAGCCGCGCGGGTGATTATGGGGGCGTCGCGTAGCTCCCATGTGACGCCTCTCCTGCGTGAGCTGCATTGGTTGCTGGTGGCTTTCCGGGTTCGCTTTAAGGTTCTAGTTTTGACCTTTAAAGCGATCCATGGCATTGGTCTACCTGCAGGACCGCATTCTGCCAGTGATCTCCAACAGACTGGTGCGTTCCCATAGGGAGGGCCTTCTCCGGGTGCCGTCGGCCTCTATGTGTCATCTGGCGGCCCCCAGGAATAGGGCCTTCTCTGTGGGGGCCCCTGCCCTCTGGAATAGTCTGCCACCTGAGATACGTACCAGCACGGACCTGAGGACCTTCAGGCGTGTGTTAAAAACCTGGCTCTTTGAGCAGGTTGGCCTGGGCTGACACGAGTTTTTAATTGTCTCCTCTTAATTTGGATTTTAATTTGGGGTTTTAATATGTCCAGGGGGAGGGTTGGTTTTTAACTTTAACAGCCCATTATTTAAACGCATTTTAACTTTTGTATGGATTGGGGTAGATTTGGCTGTACACCGCCCTGAGTCCTTCGGGAGAAGGGCGGTATATAAATGTCAAAATAAATAAGGTGGAGCTTATGGACTTTATAGGAAGTTTCAAATTATAAAAACATTCAACTTTCTAAGTACATATGTTTTCAAGAATTCTAATCCAATTTAAAAAAGAAGACAACCCACAACTCACCTTTTATCATCAGTATATTCTTTTCTATGTACTTTGCTTGCAATCGCATTAAAATTTGCTTTCAATCTCCTAATGGACAAACCCACAGTTTAAAACTCCCTGTGCAGAGGAACTAATGAACTTCAGAGGCCTAGAATTCTGCAGATAAACAGCTATGAAGTTTAAACTAATCGTCTTTCCAATTAACAGGAAAAATGCTTCATTTGCATTGATTTGAAAAAAATATTTCCATCATCTACCTACAGCAGTTTTCGTTTCTTATTTCTTTTGAATATTCCTTTAGTCTTATTTTCAACAGGATTTCTATATATTGGGACAGGTGACAGTATTGACAGGAATTTACAAAGCAATTCTGCCTCCCTTTCGTTGAAATTATTTCTTGTATATATATTTCCAAAGAAATTCAGATTTAAACATATTTATTTGAAATTGTTCACAATTGCTAGTGATGGCTCCCAGCTAACATCCAGCAGTGACTATGTCATCAGAACATAGAACAAAACAATTTTGCTAACCCTGTCTCCGGTTTTCCCTATACCTCCTGTGCTGTCCCAACCCTCCAACTCAAAGGCAAAGATTCTCTCTATTCTTTGGAACAGATTGGGGTGGTGAAACACTTGTAGATTGCTGCAAAGGGAGAGGGACACACTGAGTCATTTTTAGTGTGTCCCTCTCTCTTTGCAGCAACTTACAAGTGTTTCACCACCCCAATCTGTTCCAAAGAATAGAGAGAACCTTTGTGTTTGAGTCTTATTCTGCTGGCAGATCTCTTTCAGCCCTAGAAGATAGTTCCTGCCTTCTTTATGTGTTGTTTTGTCTACTTCTATTTTGTCAATGGAAAGAAATAAAGGCAGTTGAAGTGGGGATGAAATTAGATCAGCACTTGATAGAAGCCTAGATATACATGATCGCAGTGGCCAATGAGAGAACAACGAAAGCAATATTCCACTTGTGGTTTTCTACCAACTTGGAAGTATTATGAAAACAGCAATAACTTGTGGCTATTGATAATGTTATCATTCTTGGATCAATTCCAAGAATTCAATTGTTTAGTGACTATCAGCAAATCCCATTTACAATACCTCCTTTTGCCTCTCTTGAATCTCCTTTGAATTACCAAATTATTCAAAAGCTACTATTAGAGGAATAATACTATTATTTTTTTCTACCAGAAGAAAATCTTCTTACTTTCCATATATCTCACTCACCCTTTTATATGCCTTTCACTAAAGAAAATAGTTCCAAATACTGCAAATTCTCTTCAGGTAATAGCTCCAATTTTCTGATCATCTCTATTGCCCTTTTCCTGCTCTACATGTTTTCTAAATTTCCACAAACAAACAGTACATAAAAGGGCAATCCTGGTGTAGTTTGTACAAGGGCAAAACACTTTTATTTTTCAAAAATAAAAGGGTTTCATAATAAACAGAAAATGGGCATAAAAAGAACTGTTTTGCAGCTGCCACATAGTAGTCAACATTCTCTTTGAGCTACTACCGAATCTTCCTTCCATCAATTTATATGTGAAGTTCTTGTTTCTTCTGTCCATATTTTTCTACTGCATGTGCTATTTTAATGTCCATTGACCTCATTTGAAATATATTTTTCATGGTTTTCATATCTTTTTCTTTTTTTCCACAGGCTGAATAATTTAGTGCTTCTCTGCAAATCTGGCTCCTCCAACTAACAGGATTTATAAACAGATTTTAAAGCACCAATCCTAATGCTGAAATTCCAAGCATAGCTTCTCAAAATGAAATTTAAAAGACTTTGATTTTAAGGATAGATCAAGTCTACAAACAAATATAGACTATTCTGAATTCTGGGAAATTTACACAGAGAAACTACAAGACAGTTCTACATTGGAAGCATGTTTCCAATTTATTATTATAGAATTGTTTAATTAATTTAGATTTGTACTTTGTATTTGTTTTTTAAATTATTTCATTTTATGTATCTCCTAAATGTATATTGATTCTTCACAGTAGATCCAGAAATATTGTAGAAATATTTTATTTGATTTGACTAAAATGGGTTAAAATGAGCTTCCAGCTTATCTCATGCTATGATCAATTATTTTTCTATGATTTCTACACTAGGCTTTCTAGCTTAAACAAGTCTTTTGTACAATATACATCTCATAGAAATCAGGGGACTAGATAAAGAAACAAGGATTGCCAATTTTCAGTGGGGTTTCTAAGAGTCTTAAAGAGTAGCCATATGAAATCAACTATTTCAGAAAGTCAAGCTGTAAGTGACAAAAACATGAATTTTGGTTTGATCTTTTATCCTTAATGGATAAAACATCCTTAACAGTTGCCAAATCTCCCTATTTATTTTTCTAACCTTGTTTCAAAAGAGATCATCTAGAACAAAAGATTTGGATAAATCTGAACCAACTTTTTTATTTTTAAACTAGCTGAAAGTGAAATGTATTATTATAGCTGAGTGATTGTCATTTTTGCTACAAAAAACAATTCCTGCAGTGGGTGTATACCATAGGATGACATTGATGTCAACTTGAAGAAAATTTATATTTATACATGCAATTTAAAGAAGTTCTTGTTTCCACAAACCTTTACTAATGAGTACCCCACAACCAGCTGGCTCTATTCTCAGGGCTATTCATCTTTATAAATGACCTAGGGAAGTAGAGTGGAAGGGAAGTTTATCAAATTTAAAAATGAAACCAATCTTGTAACTAGTACCTCAAAGCACAGATTTGGAAACTCAGTAATACTATCATCTTTCAAAACGATAAAACTGGACAACAAATCTCCCATCAATAAAAATGTTTCATTGGTAAGTAATGAATTAATTACTTTTAATAATTAATTTTATTTCTCTCCATTTAATAACATCATTGGAAATAATCAAACATAACAACACAACCCCAATAAATGTTAACGTATTTTTAATGTGAAGGATGAATTGGCTTATCCTAATTTCCTAATTCTGAAATCTGGGTTTCATTTTGAAGACAGCTTCTTTCATTTACCAAAACCAGGGGAAAAGAGACAGAGTATTTCTAGGTTTTTAGTCGGATTCTCTTAAATTGCTGTTAAAATAATGTTCTTTGCAGGTTGTAAGTCAATTTTCTCATTCTACACTCTTTCTTTCCCTAAGCATAGACACACTGAGATAACAATAATAGCTTAATCCCTTTCCCTTCCATTTTCTTGCAATTTCCTTCTTTCCCTCTGTTGTATTTCCTTCTAGAGCAGGGGTGTCAAACACAAGGCCCATGGGCTGGATGCGGCCTGTGATATAGTCGGATAAAACCTGTGAGGGTGTCCTGGAAAATGTAAGGGGCCGGCCTGCATCGCTTTGGCCAGTCTATCCAATGCAAAGAGGAAACATGCCAGCTATTTGGAGAGTTGTATCAAGTTGGCCATGCCAGTTGGCCACACCCATCCAGTCACCCACCCACCCCTGGCCCCCCAACGTCAACCACAGCCCCGATGTGGCTCTTAATGAAATTGAGTTTTACAGCCCTACTCTAGAGGGTCATGGTCAGCTTTACATTGCAAGTGTGGTCTCTTCAAGCATGATGACTTTTATTTGAAAGGCAAGTGAAATGTTTGCCTTTCACAAAACAAAAACAACAGCAGCAGCAGCAGTAGCAGCAGCAGCAGCAACAACAACAACAACAACAATCAGAGTCAAGTTTATACAGGACTCTGATCCTGAATCTCATTGCTTGGCCATTCAGCATATTTTTGCATTAACCTGCTAAATCTGCTCAGAAAGTATGCATAGAGACGGCATTCTGGGGACCCTAACTTTCAGTGATCCAATGATATTTGAGATCCATAGTTTATATATGTTGTTGTAAAGGACAAATTGAAATTACATTAAAAATATTGAACCAAATGAAATTACAATGTTCAGCTGTGAGAAGTGTAAGTAAGACCTCGCATCTGGATAAAAATCTTAACAACTAGTATAGAGTTGGAGAAGTTTGGCTTGTAAGAAGAATCTAGGAGTATTGGTAGAATAGCACTGAATTTTCTTATGATGAATACTATTAAGTACTAAAATAGTCTATATTAAAGAAAAGTGGGTTATTAAAGATTTTTAAATAGAGGTCAGGTGGCTATAGTCATGGCAAATAAAGTCATTAAGATCAGGAATGGGATTAAATTACTTATATTATCCCCTGTATTCTGTGATTTTATCACTTCTGTTGATATGATAGCAATCAAATCAAAACAGTTTAGGTTCTTTTCAACAACTTTCTTGTTGGTTCTTGTAGCAAAAATATATGTTATTTTTTGAAAATGAGTAGAGAGAAAAAGTAAACTTTTTAGTTTCTGGAGTTCTTCATGTGAAACCATGGAGGGATAATAGTTAAAAAAGGAAAAAGGCTTATGCACAGCAAAACAAATTCCTAAGCATTCTCTGAAATTTTTTGTACACTGCAAGGCAATACCTATGCAGAGGCCTTCTCTGGTTAAGCTGGAAGTTAAGCTTTGTGGTGCCTCTGTCTCACTGAGGCAAATTGCAGCCACCTCATGCATCTCAATAAAATTTGCAAATTAAATTTGAAGATCATAAACACACTATTAAAACCAATAATGACAGCAAAAAAAAAAAAAAAACAGTGCATGAAGGAAAGCCCTTATTGGAAATAAGAGAAAAATAAAAAAAGTTAGCACTAAAAAGACCAGAAAGTACTTCATAGCTGAAATAAGCCACATTGTTGAAAAGGCTGTCTTCTTGGTAGCCATCTGCCTTATCTCAATAGGCAGTGCTATAAGCCTCCAATAAGAGGCAAACCTTCAGTCTCAAATATGTAATAAGAGAGGACACGCTCCTTCAGATAATCTGGGTCCAATCCACAATTATACCAAGATTTTACCAGATGTTCCTACTGAGCCTGAAAATTGATTGGAATCTGTGTAAAGGGAAAAACACAACAGTAGAATAATTTGATTCTTGTAGTGATCCTTAACTTAGATCCATTTAGGTGCTATATTTTGGCTAGCCAATATTTCAGGGCCATTTCCAAACATGAATCACTTCTTTGTTCCTGCCCCCCACCCAAATAGAATAAAAGGAGTAATTCAGAAATTCTATTTAAGAACTATTTAAGAGCCTACCAATTATGAAGCACCAAAACAGAAACAAAAGATAAGGCCCTTAAACAGGAAATTAAATTAATATTGGAAATGATTGTTGCTGGTTTGGGATTTATTGAAGCATTACAGGTTTCAAGATGCATTGGGGGGCATGTTTAGGAGTCAATGACATTATAGGATGCATTTCTTCTTTAATGTAGGAGGCTAATAAAATATGATAAACTACTCTATATACAATTGCTTCATTTCCCTATGTGTGGAGGTCAGATTATATATTTGTAAGAAAGACTGGAAACCCAGAACTACCTAGAACTGACACAGTCTACAGTAGAGTTTCTTATTAGTATTTGGTTCACCCAACATATTAAATTGTGGTTTGTTAAACATGAATTACTGATTAATTCATATTTTCTGGGTTTGTATACCATAATATCTCAGCCACAGTTTGCAAACAACAAAGCTGAGTTTGAAACTTATTGCATCAAGAGCAAACAAATCACAATGTGACATAATGGTGATTTATAAAACTAACCTTTGTGCCACTCCATTGTATATTCACAACACATCAAAAAGCATGTGTAGATCCTAATAAAACAAATAAATTATTCAAGCCTGAAAACATTCCATTCTTATTTTAAGGCATTTTTCTGAACACAATCATCTAGTATTCATACAAGGTAATATGAAACAAAATTATGAAGTAGAGCTAAATATTATAATTAATTAGTCTGTATTCCTGGCAGAAAATCAAAGATCAAGTTTTCACGTTTCAAATATCTCCACTCTAGACAAAAATAACCCGGAGTGTGAATTGGTCCAACAAAACAGATTATCTGTTCCTCACCTGCTTTAGATATCACTCTTTTCAGGCATATTTAGGTAATAACACTCTGAAGAAATGATAAAATAGAATGCTGGACAAAGACCAAGAGATATCAAAAGGATTAGCTTAGAAAAAGAACTGACAGATGGTTGATTACAGAGAGTAGGTTTATTGTCAAACACAAGGAATCAGGATTATTCATAAGACTGCAGCATAATCTCACCGACTCAAGGTTGACTTAGTCTTCCATCCTTCTAAGGTGGGTAAAATGACCCAGATTGTTGGGGACAATATGCTGACTCTCTATAGTTTAGAGAGGACTATAAAGCACTGTGAGGCGGTATAGAAGTCTAAGTGCTGTTGCTTCAATAAATCTAATCAGATTTATTGAAGTCCATACAAAAGAATCTAGTCAACTAATGAACAGCACTAAATTGTCATTAGATAAGGGTCAACAGAATTCAAGGAGGCTTGGACTTGGATCTCTTGTGAAAATGCAAGGATCCTGAGATGTTGTGTTTTACTCCACCCTTCCCAGCTCTGCCTTCTCTTCTTCTACATTTATTTTTTTAAATAAGGAAAGCAGAGGAGTTGCAACCTTTTAACACGTATGTTTAAGAAACCAAACTGTTTTTTCAAGTCAATAGGTAAAACTGAATGATTTGCTGGATAAAAACAAAGGTCTCTCTGTAGTTTTGTTTTATTAGAGGTTATAATCCGATTCCTTTCAGAAACTACAAGTTGTTTTTGAAGGAAGCATTTCTTCACAGAGCACCTACATAAATTTTGGAATTCTCAACCATAAAATACAATGATGGCTTAAATCCACTCAAGGACTTAAGAAAGTTTAAAAAGATGTGTGAATATTATTGATACTATTAGTCATGAAGGATATGAATTATCAGATAAATATTCTTCTTAATAACTACATTGACATGTAATCAGAAGGGTCCTGTTGCCTTTATGTTCTGCTTGGAGGCTTCTCATAAAATGTGACTCCAACCTTTTAAATCAAGTGCCATATTTGGAATGCTGATAAAATTATATGAGTGCTCTCATACAACATTAATTTGCAAAATCATTGATTGTCCCTACATGATTTACCTATACCTTTTTTTTCTCAAATGGATTGTAAAGATCTGTCATTTTGTAAATTATCAGTGAGATCTACGTGGAAAGCTGGCTGATGCTAGTGACTGGCATTTTACTTTGTAGCAAGTCAATATCCCATTTTCTTAAAAAATAATATTCATTTTAAATAAAAAGTCTTAAAAAGCAGTATATTGGAAAGTGTTTTGAGAAATACTGGAATTTACAAATAGTTAAGATTCTAACCTATATAATTCTGGAATAGATACATTTTGGGTATGATTAAGTTCAAGACTTCCTTTTTTCTTATGTACAGATATTGCTGCCCAATCACACTGGAGGACTACTTCTAAACCTAGAGTGATCAGAACCAATAGATACAATTATTTTGCAGCTAGTGACTTACAAAGTCTAAATGTAATCATGAATATTGAGTTGCACTTAATAATGGATGCTGGCGTTGGAAAATAGGTCTAGAGTGATTAGTTACTAATCACTCTATAATAGTATTTAACAATTTGGCAAGGGAAGCCGTTTCTCAAGGAATAGAGTTTATTGATGTAGGAAACAGGATGCTGGAACACAAAGAACTTGACAGGGATTCATTTTTATTTTGGCTAGACACATTTAATATTGTAGCTATGT
The DNA here is from genome assembly GCA_023653725.1 of Bungarus multicinctus. Classification (NCBI taxonomy): domain Eukaryota; kingdom Metazoa; phylum Chordata; class Lepidosauria; order Squamata; family Elapidae; genus Bungarus; species Bungarus multicinctus. The sequence continues at coordinate 34,404,057 of CM042844.1, forward strand.
TTAATGACCCAGAATTCTCAGCCAGTAGGAAAAATGTTTGGGGGAGCTACATTGGTACTAAGTCCTCCATAGTTTAAAAGATGGCACCCCATTCTTTATATACTATGACTGCTTGATCATCAACTTATGTGCTTTGTGCAGGAAGTAAAATATTTACTTTGCTTCTCTCCTCCATAATGTAGCTTCTGCAATGCATGGGGAAGAGAGACACCAACTGTTATGCATTGTTTATGTGAGACATCTTGATTCTGAGATAATTTTTTTTTTGAGAAATAACTCAGAATAAAAAAGGAAACAGTGGACATATATTTGTGCTTCCTGTGGATTTGTCTCCCTAAATATGAGCAATCCATAACATTGTTGGATGGAATCATGTGAAGCAGGCTAAAAATGCAGAAATCTGGTAGTGTATCAGCAGTATTACAGATGGTGATAACAGATTTCATGACAGCAGGCGGTAAAGAAATACTCTGTGAACTAAAGAAAAGACAGAGAAATGAGACAAGAACATGATCCACCCCAAAAACGTAACCTGCCAAGAAACCTGTGTTATGTGGTGTCTATACAAAATAATTAAATAGAATTAAGGGCAAGTTTAATAATCCTATTAATATCAGTATATATAATATCAGTATATAATATACTATCAGTATATATCCGGGATGGCGAACCCATGGCACGTGTGCCACAGGTGGTATGCAGAGCCCTCTCTGTGGGCACTCGAGCCATCACCCCAGCTCAGCTCCGCCCTGCATGTGCGCACACCTCCCACCAGCCAACTGATTTTCAGGTCTCTGCCATGAATGTGTGGGCTGCAGGGCACATGCGGGAGATGCATCCTGTGTCCTGGTTTTGCTCCCAGGAGGCTGCAGAGAGGCCTACTAGGCCCAAAACCGGGCGTGGGGGGGGGTCGCACATGCACGCATGGGGTGAGCAAGGGGGATGTCACATGTGCATTGCATTATGGGTGCAGGCACACACACGTGCTGTCACATGCGCACATGGGCACTTTTGGTGACAACAAAAAGGTTAGCCATCACTGGTGTATAGTAATAATCATATTACAACTGGTGCTTAGAGTTCTTACTATGTCACTTAATATGGTTATAATAAAGAATAAAACATAGTTCTTGCATGTGAAAAAATCATCAATTGCTAGATGTGGCATTCCAATACCTACAATTTTATGTACATAAATCTAGAATAGTACAAGATTGGGACCAATGTATATGATCATATTCTTTAGTCACTCACATGGATTATGACTGAACTCTTTGCAACTCTTTTTCCTTTTTTAAAAAAAAAATATTTTTATTGAACAATTTTCCTCATTTTATAACACAATTTTCATTTTTTGCAACACATCAGTATACATAGTTTCCATACATTTTATTATGTGTATATATATATATATATTCCTTTGTATATGTTATTCCACTAAAATATGTACAATATGTATTTCTTACTCCGAATATTTTTCCCTTTAATGTTTTATAATGCATAATTTACATTTTATTATCTTAATATTTCATATTCTTTATTTATCTTTATATCTACCATTTAACCAATTGTACCATGCATTCCAAATCAAATAGTATTCAGTTTCTCCTTGGTCTTTTATTTCCATTGTCAGTCTATTCATCTCGGCGCACTCTAATACTTTCTTTACCACACTTTCCTCAGATGGTATAAAGCCATTTTTCCAATTTTGTGCATAAACAATTCTGGCTGCTGTTATTAAATGTAGCATTAGATATTACGGGTTTTTTTTATCATATCTTCCTGTTATTATACCTAGTAAGAACATCTCCGGTTTTAACTATTTTTTCCTAATGGTATTTCTCTGATATTCTGTTTTGTCTCTTTGGCATGATGGTGTCTTCCAACTGAAGCAACATGTGCTTAAATCTAGCAGTATAATTGGTGGGAATAATTTTAAAGCCTGATTGCTTAAGTGTGAAAACCAAAATCTGTTGACCACTTTCTTCTTAAAAGGGAGGCTAAGGAAGCCATACATCTTTTCAATGCCACTAAAAACAGGTTCCTATAGAAAGAGGAACAATAATAACAGAAGGGAGAAAAATGGTCATTCAGCACCATTGAACCTAGAAAGATTAACATTTTTTAAAAAAATGTAAGTGAACATGTTACACGCTGTTCCCCAAAGTTTCCTAAGACTTGTAGGAAGGAATTTGGCTTTTAAAATCTGTTTCCAAAATTTGTTTGTGTGTGTATGTATACATAAATATAGAATTTTCAGGCAATTACATAACTATTTACAGATTTTATTCCTTGGCAAATATGCATCTTCAGATTTAATCAACATACTCAAAACAAACACAATAACAATTTTAGTCACAAATCAACTATCACTAGAAAGTATGATATTTCTTGTACTTCTTCCACACTTATAAATCTAGGCATAGATGTGCCATGTGCTTAATTTTAAATATAGCAAATTTTGCATTGTGTTTATTAGCTTAATGCATTAAGTCCACACTATGTCATCAGAGTCTCATACATAAAAGGCTCCAAAGCAGATTCATTTTGTGGTCTTGATTTCCACGGGTCTGGCTTTTAAGGCCATGTACTTTATTAAAGGTTGTATTCAAGCATGAGATCTTTTGATGTTGGAGATAGAACATGCATTGTATTGCCAAGAAGGAAGTGTTATACAATCTAAGCTCACAGTTATTACTGGAAATGCTGTTTTATAAACCATACAGCAGGTCTTCATTGCTAAAAGTAGAAAAACTACAGTATGTTCATCCATGAAAGTACTGCGGGGTCGTAGATGTGTCATTACAATTTTACATCTGTTCTATATGTTGTTGGTTTCAGTCATAGTGAACTGACTGTGGATTTGAGATTAAAACTGCTTTTCTTAATAGTTCTGTCACAATTTGAATTTTCAAGCTTTCAGAAACATCCACTGCTGTTGAGAAACTAGTAATTAAGTGACAAGAATGGGAATCCAGCTGCAACATAGCTTTTGGAAGAAAACAAGTTTCAAAATATTGGCGGTTCTCCACAGGGCATTAAAAAAAACCTACACTTTCAAATGAAAATAGGATAAATACACCCTGTTTTAGAAGATGCAATCATGTCTTGATTCCAACAGAAATTATAGGGGGTGGAAAGCTCCATTGACTTCAAGGAGTCGAGGGGCATCTGCAGCAAGGTAGTTTTGTACAAATGATGACATTTGTTATATGATGTCATGCTATACTTACCTGTGACATCTCAATGCAAGTAGAAAAGGGATGAAATTTGCATCAGGACAGTAATTGACATTTGTTCCCTCTACAGATACTATAAAGGATTTCTCGCAGCTACAATGTATGTCTTTTTGCACTATGGTTGGGCAGCACTCATATTGCAACAGAAATAACATATATTGTATGTAATAGATTTATAAAGGAACAGTGAAGAATTATATTGTACATTTAAACAATAATATTATAGTAAATGAACATTTTGTGCTGATAAGAACAACCATTTGGCCTTTTGCTTGATCTTTGTATTTCTCATTTTCAAGACAAAATAGTTTGCCATAGCCAGTTTCCTAGGGCTGAGGGGGAATGACCTGTCCAAGGTCACTCAGTTGACTTCATGCTTAATGCAGAACTAGAGCTGAAAGTCTCCTGGTTTCTAGCCTGGTATTTTAACCTTTAAACCAAATTGGCTGTCTCTTTTATAAAACCCAAATTTTGCCTACTGTAAATAAGAACACCTTATAGTAGCTTGGCCCTACGCATATTTATTTGGAAATAACATCCCTTCGATCGTTGAGACCTTTTTCTCCCCAGTCAAAGCGTGGTTTCAATTTCCCAACCCTACATAGGCATACTCACTAGGACAGAGTATCCAATGTCTGTTTAGGGTTATATTGGAGAAACTAAAATATTGCCAAAAAGCTATGGAAAGAGAAAGGTCCAAAATGAAAAGTTGGGTATTGCACCCTCCTCTGTTTTTCTTGGTCACATCTATGTCCGGTTTTTTCCAAGAAGGTAATAGTAGTGTTCTTTTTCCCCTTTCATTTCATCAACACAACAACCTCCGGATCAAGAGGAGATGGGTGCTATGAGAACCCAACTAGCTTTACCGAATCGTTTTGAACTTTGCTGTCCCAAACGGGCTCGTGATTCTTGCTCTCATCAATAGTAGTCAGTGCCAAAACACACACATACTCACACACACACACACATACATACAGATAGGGTTTTTTTTCCCTCCTCTCTTATAGCTCCAGCAACGAAAGACACTCGAAAGGTTCCTCCTCCAGGTTGGGCGGGGGTAACTGAGGAGGAGGAAGAGGAGGAGGAGAAGCGGCGAAGGGCAGGGCTGGAAGAAGGAGGTGTACTAAAGCTGGCGAAGGTGCGATGCCAGGAGACTTCGCGGAGCCCCAGCTTGCCTCTCTTTCCCTTTTCTTCTTCAGCCCTTCCTCCCAGCCCTCCTTCGCCGCAGAAAATGACGGCGGCCGCGGATTCGAGCCTCAAGGTCTCTCCGAGGTAAGGTCCGGGGCTTTGCTTGTCTCTCCCCCCCCCCCCCCCCCCCCCCCACCGCCCCTTCCTTCGCTTTGCAGCGTTTTCCTTCGTGGGAAACCGCAGGTAGGACCGGGACACCGGGCTCCAGGGCAGCTGACCGCTCCTGCCGCGAGGAGCTTGGCGGAGGGGAGCAAGGGAGCAGCATTTGCTTTAAAAAGCCCCCCAAGCTAAAGGGCTGCCCCGTCCTTTGAAGCAAAGATGCGGTTTGTCCCGAGGTGCCTGAATACTAGCCTAGAAGGCGGCTACTTCACGCGGGACAGCCGCGCGAGCTGTGAGTGTCTCGTGTGCATCGCTGGAACAAATATCTATGGAGATTTTGAGCCATCCAGGTCATGGTTGTCCCAAAGGTGCTTTTTTTTTTCAAGAGGCAACTGGACTTTCTGGTTTTGTTTTTTTAAAACGTTTCGCTTGTCATCCAAGAAGCTTCTTCAGCTCTGACTGGATGGTATAAATCCTTCCATTCCCCGCCATCCAGTCAGAGCTGAGAAAGCTTCTTGGATGGGAAGCGAAACGTCTTCAAAGAAAAACCAGAAAGTCCAGTTGCCTCTTGAAAAAAACACCTTTGGGACATCGCTGGAGGGAGCTTAAATTGGATTGGGAAGAACCGACTATCTACTTGATTTAAAAGAACCGCTTACGGGATCCAACCTTTTTTTTTTCCGTTTCTCATCCCAGCAAATTGAGGACGGCCCTAGCTGAGGTTAAACTATAGAACCGGATTCTTAGAATTGGATTCTTTTTCCTTCTAGAGAAAGCATCGCCCAAACGCGCCTTCCCACGCGACACCAAATGAACTGCTTCCCATCATAAGCAGCGTCCATTAATAACCGGTCACGTTGCTTAAAAGAAAGGGCAGACAGACGGAAAGAAACGAGGGAAGGAAGGTTGGCTTTTCACGGGACTGGAGGGAACATGACTCTTGGGCGCAGGGTACGTGGGAATTGAGAAGTGAGGATCGGCTAAGCAAAGCAAAGCTATATAGGATGGTGGTATATAGGTTGTGCGGGGTGCAGGCATGTAGCAGCTCCGACCCATTAAAATTGCAGTTTGAAAAAGGATTCTTCCTTTCCCAAAGTGCCATTGGATTATAGTAATGGCTTTGGGGCAAAAAAAAAATCTTCCGTCAAGCTTGTATTTGGGAATGGGGTTGTCTTTTCCAGGGATCATATAATTTTAGAATATTCTAATGAAAGAGAATGCTGTGTTACAAACATGACACACACACACACAAATATGTATCCATTGTAAATTTAAGCAGGCAGGAGGGGCAATGTGTTTCGTTTTTCTTTCTTTAACATGGCTTATCAGATTTTCTTATGGGTTGCAAGTTTAACATAAAATACAAGCCAGTGGAAATTCAGTACTTGGAATTTCCAGAATGTACTTGCTGTATCATGATCAACATTTTCATCATACATATGTGTATGAGAGAGATACATAGTATCTGTTTTAATATAAATCATTGTATTTGTTTAAATTCAGTTGTATTAAGTTTGCAGCAACAGAAGCCGCTGCAGAAATGTGTTTTCCCCAGTGCCCAAAGATTATTTGGAGTTTCATGTGTGCCCCATGAAAAATGAAGGAAGTAAACTAAATGCTTAAAGTCATCATTACATTGCAAAATGTGTTATAAAAAAGAAATCATGATCCATGACAGTCCTTGTGTTTAATGTTATCATTTCCATACACTTTTGTTACACGCTACAGGCATGTGTATTTTATGGCTGCCTTACATGCATTGCACTCTGACCTAAATAACATGGATTGCTCCAAGAAGCAATAAGTTTATGAGCTGTTCCTTTAGCTAATGAGTTTTCACTTTATTCCCTTGAGCAGATGCACTTCATCAAGTAAATATTAAAAAATCATTATAGAGGGTTAATGGTGTCTTAGCTGAATAGTTAAAAATAAACATCAAGACATCTTTGAGCTAGTTCAGTCATTCTTAATGGACAGCATCTGTCTCATTCATACATCTCATAAACCAGTAAATAGAGTGCAAGCATAGCCATCTTTAACCATCTATGTGCTAGAGAACACACATCATGTTTGAACAGCAGAGGGTGCAAAATTGAGCCCTTTTCTCTTACTAGAAAAAACTAATTAGGGAAAATATTAAATATGTTTATTATATACTTTTCAACGTGATTTCCTTTTTGCTCTTGATAAAATAAAAAAGCATAACAAAGCAATTAATGGATTGTAGTAATGCATAATTATGCAGATTTCCTTTAATATTTAAATACAGTTCATTAAAGAAGATGAAAATTATCTTTAAGCATCAATGTTCATAAAGACATAGAACCAACAAATTATAAAATGCCTGGGAAAATCATGCAAAGGCTGTGCTTCCTGATTTGAGAGATACTATTAATTTCTTTTATGGCTATAATAAAAAACCTTACTCCAGTCTGAAATATTTTGCAGAGGCAGACAAACTGGTGCCCTCCAGATATTTTGAACTTTAGCTACCATCAATCAGCCACCATAGATGTTTGTCTGTTTTGTTCCTATATGTACTTATTGTAATGTATATATTTATCTTGTTCCTCATAGTTTTAGCATGTGCACTGTGCATAAAAATAAAATGAGATATAACATTTTAACATTTCTCAATAACACTGCTTAAAATTGTCTTCTAAACATGCCAACTAAAGACCAAGTCTCTAAGAATATAATCTTCCTTTATACTTGCAAACGTCTTCTGATTTTTTTTCCTTCTACTTCACTTCATCTCTGTGGAGATGAAGATAACATAACTGTTCTTATTTGAATGTAGCTACAATAATTCATTATATTAGAAAACTTGATTGTGGCATCCAATAGAAATATAATTGTATTTGAACAAAGTTCAGTTCCTCTTTGCTCATTTTTTTCATCAAGCCAGGAAGGTCAAGGATGGAACAGGCAAAGCCGATCCTGTCCTTAGAATTACTGAAGGTTCAAATTGTATTTTAGAAGATATGCTATTAAGATCTTTAGGACTCTCTGCAAGATGTACTTCTTGAAAATAAGAACATTTTACATGGCTGTGTGTCTCTTAGAAAAGAACTGGAGATTGTCCATTACAAGACACAGCTTGACTAGTGGATTTTAATAAGTAATGACAAAATGACATTGAGATGGATCAGGCTTCTAATATTTTTCAGTTCCTTAGATATAGCTTCTGATTAAAGTATTTTCATTCTCCTGCTTGCTCCAAATGCAAGTGAACCATACTTACATTTATTTCTATTATGAAAGAAAGGCTAGCTACTTCCTCCTTTGGCTCCTTTCTTGGCAAATATGTCCATACAACATAAACCATAGAAAAGGAAAGAATGCCTTTTACTTAAATGCATTTGTGAAATTCTAATAAGCTGCCAAGAAATATTTATTATGGAATGATTAGTAAAGGTAAATAGAGTTGTGCAAAATAATCTATTAATATCAGTGTAATTTTAACCATGCTTTTGCTTGGACCTTCTGTCATTATACAATATATATATAATATCAGTATATAATATATGGTAGTATCAGTATAGTAGCAATAGTCATATTACTATCGGTGCTTAGAGATCTTACTATGGCACTTAATATGATTATAATAAAGAATAAACCACAACTCTTTCATGTGAAAAAAATAATAATCGATTGATAGGTGTGACTTTCCAACACCTACAATTTTATGTACATATATACCTAGAACACAAAATTGATTCCTGGGACCAATCTGTATGAGCATTTTAACTCATCATTCACAAGGATTATGATTCACTTTGCAACTTGTGCTATACTATTGCTCCAACATTCTGTTATGTCCCATTGGCATGATAGAAGTAGCACATGCTTAAATCTAGTAATATTATCAGTGGGAATAATTTTAAAGCCTTATTGCCTGAGTGTGAGAACTAAGAATCAGCTGCCCAAGTGCTTCCTTAAAGCGAGTCCAAGAATTATATGCTCTGTTGCTTTGTAAAATGTAAGAGTCTGACCCCTGATGTTAGTATATTAGAATATAAGCCACTTATAGTTACTGCTTCCCTGAATAATGATACCTTGGTGCTGTTTTTAAGCTGCTACATAAATTTTAGTAGCGATCCAAGTAAAAAAATTACCTATTTAATATAATCTATAATAGAGAGTTGCAGCTACTGCTTTCAGGTGTACTTTTAAGGAGGTAAACAGATTCATATATATCTTCATGTATGTTAAGATGCAGAATATATTTTTTGCTGCAATTTGAGCAAATATGATAAGCTGCCAAATTTCAATATCATGATTGATTAGCTTCACACCTGGCAAAGCGATATACTTGATCATTAGACACTTTACTCCTTTTCCAAGACCTGGCTTTCAGATGTAGCAAATTGGCAAATGTGACAGATTTGGCAGAAGGTCCTCAGATGTGTCTTTCCAGATAAGAGTGAATCCATATTCCCACAGAAGATTAAACCGAAGTCAAATTCTATGCTTCTGGATTTAAGCTTTCCACCTTCTTTTTGATTCAATGAATACTTGAGTTTCTTTTGATGGTCTTGGAAAGCAACTGATTTCTGTTGTCACCACAGTTCCTTTTAGCCTGAGAAATGCTGATTCCTGTCTTGCCAGCTTATTCCAGTTGCTGAAAATTGGCAACCACTATGGACCCTGAAAATCATCAAGTAAATCCTAAGTACATTTAATGCAATTAAACTCCACTAAAGACTGTCCACTTCAGCATGAATGCATCTCTTATTTTTTTAAAAAAGTAGAAAGTTGTTAGCATACTTGTGTTAAAAGTGTCACAATTACACTAGTGCAGTGAAATTAGTGGCATTTTTCGTATGTGGAAACTCAACATAGTGTAGATGCAACAGTGGAATTTCTATGATATCACTGAATTATGTGCAAACATTGTTAGAATCACATGTGGGCCAGGATTAGGAAATGTAGAATTATAATCGTATTCATTCTTAGTGTAAGCAAAACCAAATATTAAATGTTATAATCAGTTAAAACACTCAATGCTATCTTCTTTGCACAAGAGAAATCCACAGTATGAGTTTTTTTAATTCAGAACACACACATGTTGTTCTTAAGTGCCTCTTGAGTGAGTGACACTTAACTAGAGTACATGAAGTTAATCAACAGATTATAACTGCCCAGCATGATAAAAAGAAGTAGCATTTCCATATAAGCTTAACTATCATTGAAAAAAATTCAATTGTTAAAGTATTATTACTTGAAAGTCAATTAATCACAACCTTATGTTGTTAGTTTGGGTAAAAGGCTACTTTTGCAGAACACCTAATAAATCAGATATAATTATTTTGACTGTTAATCCCTTCACCACAATATGAACTATGAGAACAAATTGATGAATTTCAGGAAATAACAAGAGATAAATCAAAGCACATTTTTTAAATAGACAATAAATGTTAAACATAAGCTGCTTCCATCTGCTCGTATCTGAAACCTAGGCAGAAAGTTATTAGAGGCAAAACTGGGACTATAAGAATAGCTCTTCTGGATAAATTATTGGTCAAGTGTAGATTTAGACATAACCTGGATCTGAATACAAGATAAGAAAGAATCTCAAGGCAGCTACTCAAAAAGTTCATTGAACTGAAACTTGAAAGAATTGTTTTATAGAGGAAGGAACTATAAAATATAATAGAACTTTGAGTATCCCTCTTATTATTTTTCATAATTGACATGACTCCAAAACCCAAGAACTTTGTTGGATTTTGTAGTCATATCAATTATAAAAAGTATTAACTGCATATTCACTGCAGCTAAAGGATCAAGGTAGAAACATCAGTACCCATCTGGATATATTCAAGACTTGCAGAATCTTGATCACTTCATTGAACTTAACCTTATAGAATTTTACCCCTTTCCAAAAGTTCAACAACCTATAGTACTGGGACTTTGTCTCAAGTCTGATTTGGGCATGTTGCTGACTTTGGGTTGTCCTTCATGATTCAACTAGCAGCTATACCTCAGCACTGTTAAATGTAATATTATAATAATCTAAGTTGAATGGTTGGGAAAGAAGTTCTAGTTTCTACACATTTTGTGTAGATCCTAAAATATGACAAGCTTGATTACACATTTTTGCTTAATTTCTTTTGCATGTATATATTTTTCTTATGAATAGTGCCTTTGTTTAGAACTAGAAAACCAGCATGGCTCATTCAAGGCAATTGATTTTTCTTTCTTCTTTAGCCCCTTGTCATCTCTAGAAACTCAGAATAAACAGATAATTAGATTTAGATGAGTTTTACTGAAAATATAATTGAGATTTTCTCCCAGAGCCCCATTTAGTTTCCTTCATTTAGCTATGATTCTCATGTTTCTAAGTGGGGATGCAACTCTTCCACTGAATTCAGTCTTTATAATAACTTTTTCTATCTCATCCTCCCCTTATTTTTCTTATTTTTCAAAGATTCACACATTTTTTTCCAAACTAACTAGGTCCACAGTGCCTTTCTATTTGACTAAGTCTAGAAGTGACAGAATATAATGGCTTCTGTTCATCAGAGTTCAAAATAGACATGGAAAAACAAGAAAAATCATTCAAAAGCTCTCTGACCTTAGGAGTTGAATTGGTATCATAAGGCACACCACCACACATAGTAACTAATTCAAAGATGAAGCAAACATGGAAGATGTATATTAAAACCATGTACAATGTGGATAACAATATATAAGATATTCCATATTTGCAATATCTGCTATTGGTAGAAGATGAAGTTACTGTAGGATCAATATTCCAATCTCTGCCAAATAGAAGACTATAGAATTTGAGAAAATATCTATAGAAATATTAATAGGCTACTTAAGAAGAAAATTTGGGGAACCACACTGGGATTCACAGATTGGAAGAGGAAAATCTACATTCCAATACCAAAGAAAAGACCCTTAAGAGGATATAATGTAAACTATTACACAATATCCTTAATTTCATACATTGGCAAATCATGTATGGGATCATCCAAGGCATATTGAAACCTACTTGAAGATACCAGATCTCAGAATGGTTTTGAGAAAGAAGAGACATTATAGCTGATATGTGCTGAAGAGCTAAGAAAACCAAAGAGTACCAAACGTAAGTTAGTAAATGCATCATGAATTAAAGAAAGACACCATGTCAAGCTGTGGAATGTTCCAAGGAAAATGAGAATCCCAGAACATCTAATGTCTTATTCCAAATCTGTATTGGAAACCACAGTCTGCATGAAACATGACAAAACAAACTGGCTCCAGATTGGCAAAAAAGTGTATCAAGGTTGTATATTTTATTTATTCAACTCATATGCTTAATATATACAGTAGTTACAGTAACTGAATTGGAAGAAGATGAGCATGATTTTAAAGTTTGAGAAGAAATATAAATAACCTGCATCAAGATAATAATGATAATCTCATAGGTGAAAATGTATTTTCATTCTTCCAATGAAAGTCAAGGTACACGGTGAAAAGCTTTATCTAAGATGAAATATACAGAAGACCAAATTCATGACAATATATATAGCAACAAGCTGCAGAATTGACAATGAAGATATTGCCTGGTGGATAGCACTAAAGCACAGTTCCACTTTTTCCCTTTAAAAGATTTAATATGTAGATATATTTATCTATTGCTTTTTCCTTTTATTCACTTTTGAACCTATAAGCCTCACATTAATATTTAAATATCCCAATTTTATGACATTATATCATTTTCCTTAAGATTTTCTGAAAGAGCTCCACTTTTTTGATCAGAGAACAAACAGATACAAACATATACATTTCTCATTTTTAAATCTCATGCATAAATGTATTATCTCTCTCTTTCTTGTTTTTTTAATTTAATAGAAGAACTTATAGAAATTAAATATTTTATATTCTATATTTTTCTCTGTAACTCTTCATCTTCACATATTTAAAGATGTTATTCTAAAAATGATCATAATAAACTATAACAATATATTTTGCTTTCAGAGCTCTAAGCAATAATATTTGTTCCACAGCTCAATTTTTCAGTGCAACTGAAAAATTGGAGGACCACACTGGGATTCACAGTGTCCACGGTGTGCGAACCACTTCTTATTTATCTTCCCCATTCTCATTACTCATTCCATCATCATTAAAAAGGCACAACAAAGAATGTTCTTTCTGCGTCAACTCAAAAAGTTCAGACTGAACTGTTGATACAGTTTTACAAAGGAGTTATTCACTCTATCATTTGTGTTTTCATAACTGTTTGGTTTGGTACAGCAATCAAACAGGACAGGAACAGATTACAATGGATAGTTAGGACTGCAGAAAGAATGATTTCAACCAGCTTGCCTTCTACAGAAAATCTGTATATTGTATGGGTCAGAAGAAGGGTTGAGAAATGTGTAAGACTATTCTTATCCTGGCCATAAACTGTTTCAACTCTGCTTGGGACATTGCTGTAGGGCATTTCATGCAAAACACCTAGACTCAAGGACAGTTTTTTCACCTTGTGAAATCACTTTGCTGAACACCTAACACTCACAGTACTATCTAATGTCTACCATGTTTCTCACAAAATAAGGCAGGGCCTTATTTTTTTTTTGAGCCCAGAAAAAACGGCTAGGCCGTCTTTTCGGGGGTGAATTAATTTCTCTCCCCCCCATCAGTGGGTGAGTGGCAGCGGTGTGGGTGTCGGCTTTGGCAGGGCATTTTAAATTGCAAGACCTTCAGCGCCTGCCACTGCTGTTTCCTCTGCCGCTCTTGCTTTTCCTTCGCTTACCTCCACAGTTCCCACCGGCACTGGCGCAAGAACAGCAGCAGCGCCGGCGGGAAAGTGGAAGCGTTTCTCCTGCTGCTCGGGTGTGTGTGGAAGCCTCCTGTGTGTCTTCCATGTTCCCGCTGGCACGAGAACAGCAGCAGCGTCGGCGGGAAGGTGGAAGTGTTTCTGCTGCTGCTCGGCCTTCCGCACACACCCGAGCAGCAGCAGAAACTCTTCCATGTTCCCGCTGGCGCTGCTGCTGTTCTCGTGCCGGCAAGAACTGTGGAAGCCATGGAGGCAGCTCCCCCGCCAAGAAGCAGCAGAAATGCTTCTACACTTCCTGCTGGCGCAAGAACAGTGGCAGCGCCACGCAGGGCACTGTTAAAGGCAAGTTTTCCCCCGCCCTCCCCCTCCAGCATGTTTTAACCCCCATCCTCTCCCTCCCAGCATGTTTTAACCCCCAGCCTCCCCGCCCCCCCAAGCATGTTTTAAACTAGGCCTAAATTTGGGGGGAGGGGCTTAATTTCATTTCATGCCTAGAAAACATGCTGGGTCTTCCTATTAGTGGAGGCTGTATTGTTGGAGAAACACGGTATATATATTTACCCACGTTATATGATAGGAGTATTACTATTATCTTTCTTATCTTTCTTACTACCTCCTCTTAGATGATGATGATGAGGAGGAGGAGGAGGAGGAGGAGGAGTATTACTCTGTTGCTTTGCATGTGCTCTAACAGCTTCTGCATCGGAAACAAATTCCTTGAGTATCTAATCACACTTGGCCAAATAAAGTCTATTCTATTCTATTCTATTCTATTCTATTCTATTCTATTCTATTCTATTCTATTCTATTCTATTCTATTCTATTCTATTCTATTCTATTCATTTTCCAGTCCCTTTAATTTTTCCCATTGTAAAAATCAGGGCATTGAAAGCATTCATATAGGTTATGTCAATCTAACATCTAAATTCAAGTTCTGTATCCCACTAAGTTGATTAAATTATATACAGCAAATAAATGATACCTCATACAATGTTATCCCCATAGAGCACATTGCTTTTTAAGATAAATATTAAATAAATACAAATGTCTCCTACCACAAGACTGGAAGTGCTTCAAGCGTACCAGTTTTATTCATTTACCTAGTTAAATGTCTTTTTTAACAATATTTTCTCAAAGTTGAAGTTGTTTTTAAATTAAGTCATATCATTACAGCAAAAGTTCTTGCTGGTGTATAAGGCAGTTTACATGGCTGTACTGAAGTAAGTTTGTTATTCTGCTTTGGCTTGTGGTATATTTATTTAGAAAAGACCTCATTCGCTTTGTTTCTGTTTTAGCACATTTGTATTTTCATCCACAATTTCTTACTTTAAAAATAATAAGTGATTAAAAACTTGCTGCTTCCTTGGCATTGCTGTTTTTGTTATATATCAGTCTAGAACCGTGATGGCAAACCTATGGCATGCAAGCCAGAAATGACCCACAGAGCCATCTCTGAAGGCATGCGAATCGTCCCCCCAGCTCAGTTCCACTGCGCATACGCGCACGCCTCCCACCAGCCAATTGATTTTGGGATATCTGCCGTGCATGCATGGGGGCGGGGCACATGCAGGAGATGTGTGTGCATTCACAGGGGGTGGGGGAAGCATGGGGGGTCCTGTGCACATGCATAGGAGGGTGGGAGGAGCGTGGGGGGGGGCACACGCATATGCACAGGGAGGCAGAGAAGCATGGGGGGTGCTGCGCACAGGGGTGCAGGCACGCGTGTGCATTCTCGCGTGTGCACATGCACACTTTTGGCACACAACAACAAAAAGGTTAGCCATCACTGGTCTAGAATGATCACTTATATTTGCTGGGAGACTCATTTCTATTTTATTGCATCTTCCTGAAAAAACTCTGTAAAAAGGCTGGATGGTTTCTAGTGCTAAAAAAGCCATTTATTTCCTCTGTAATTCTAACATGATGCTAGTTAACTAAATCTGTTCAGCAAAAAAACCAAAAAAACCTTTTTTCTTCTATTAGTTTAGTAATACATAATAAATTGATCTGATAATTCAATCATGCAAGCATCAGAAATTTGAAAAGGCTGTAAAGTTCAACAATTGTTTGTGTGTGAGAGAAAAAGAGCTGGAAGAGAAACAAACCCTTTTTCATGAAAATAAAATTTCCTAGCCAAAATTGGACAGGTTTGTTATGGCTCAAATCAAACAGTTTTTAGGGTTTCGGGATTGTTATGGCACTTGTGATGCAATGGACCTGCTGTAATTTGTCCAAACATAACTGCAGTTCTAGAGGAAACTAGTTAGGTCAAAATATTGTTTTTCAACTTTAGCAACTTTAAGAGGTTGAAGGACGTGATGGCTGGCTGGGGAATTCTGGGAGTGAATTCCACATATAGTTACCAAGGTTGAAAAACACTGGGTCAAAGATTAGAACTCTTCTGTAAAAGAGATGGTGGGTGATACTCAGTAGAAACCATAAACTTTACATGCAGGAAGATCCACATTCCCCTCCAGCAATATCTCATCAGACATCAGGGCATGGAAAACATCCCTGACAGGTTGAAGAGTAGATAATAATGGACAAGTTGACAGATACACAGAGTAGCTTTTGTTGACATATGGGAGATAATGGATTCAACAAAATTATTGTTCATATCTGTAGAATCTGACAATAATATTCTGCCCATGTAGTTGAGTTGTAGCATTCATCAGTTTTATCCCCTAGCATTTATATTCTATCTTATTATAAAGTAGTGAGATATGCCAGAGTCTAGTTTTTATGGATTACTTGCATATTGCAACAAACCAATAATAAAAGTATATGCATTAATTTGTTTCTGGAGGAGAATATTAAAGCCCAAATGTAAAAACAACAGCTGTGGCTTTCAACTAAGCCAATAATGATAATGCAGCAATGTTTATTCTCAGGGATTGTCAGTTTCTTTCAACTCTTCCCTCTTTGAAGCTCCAAATTTAAAAATTTTAGCTAATTAACCCCAACACTTTATAACCCAGGCATGGAGGATAACAATTTAAAATACTAGGAGCATTATATATTGTGCTACTGTTATCTGCACTCCCAACCCTATTGTCAATTTCTATGCATAAAATTTAACAATAATTTGGAACAACACTGCAGTTAGTCCAGGGAACAAAGGCTTACAGACTAGGAACACTTGATTCATCACAGTGCAAATTAAGGCAAGTTATTGCTGTCGGTCTTATCTCAGTTATATTTTGAAATGACCTCCAGCCATTTTAACTATAACAGAGAGATTGCAGAGAACTTAAATATTTTATTTGCTTCTGTATTATGAAATGTTAGCCAAATATCCAACTTATATTCCCCACCTCCAAATAGGGATAGAAAGACTATGTCAATAGAAGTAATAGTATATTTTAGTGCTTATAAACATTAGCAAAATCAGTGGATCAAAATGGCATCCATCCAAAAATTCATCTATACTAAAAGGTAATATTGTTGATCATAAATGAAAGATGTATGTAGACCAGTGTTTCTCAACCTTAGCCATTTTAAGATTGTAGATAGCACCATGTTGGCAGGTGAAATCTGGTACTTGAAGTCTATATATTTAAAACGCCAAGACTGAGAAATACTAATGTAAAGTTCACACTTACTGTTTTGGAAAGTGATATAATGGCTCTTTTGATAAAGGATTAAAATATGGGTCCGTACCATGATAGGTCCATTAGTGGGAAATTGATGGAAAGAAGTACAAAAGGAAAGAATGTATTGAATATATAGAAAACCAATCTTGCTGGAGAAAAATAAGCATGCTATCTGTAAAGGAAGTTCTGATTCTTGATGTTCTTAGATAGCTTTAACACAATATACATACATCAAAAACAATTCATTAATAAATATCTGACCTAATTATGAAAAAAAATATTTTTTTCAATAATGAAATAAATTGTCCTCTATATATTACCTCAGAGAGCTGAATGTAAGTTACCATAATTTGTGATTAATCTGTCCTTTATCAATATGATTTGGTAATGATGCAAACTGTAGCCCAATATTTGACTTTAGAAAGTCATCTAAACATATTTGATGGGGTTATTTATGGAATAAATGGGCATTAATTTTAAAATCATAAATTAATTTCTCTGTGGCACTGTTCAGCTTTCCTACCAGTCTGGGTATGAAGCATAACTAGAAGCAGAAGGCTTTTCATAAGCCACAACTTCATAAGCCACACTACTACTTTCTTTGATAAGCAGACATATAGACAGGGAACAGTTGCCATGATAATCCAGGTGCTTCCCTTATAGCATTTCTGAATATCATACTATTGTTTATATTCTAAAGGAATGGAATGAGGGATTAGTACCCTGCTTTCTATTTTTTTATACTTTGCAGTGCTAGCTGAATTATAACAACAGTAGATATCTGGCACAATGAAGTCTTATAATGCTAATCTGAAGGAAATACATTCTCTTCATTGTTTTTGGCAGATCCAACATTGATTTTGGAGATTGCAATATTTCAAAGGAAAATATCGACTATCTTTTTTCTTCTCATACTCTCCCCTATCACTGTTGTTAACAAATATTAATTTTGAGTTCATACTGGATAACGTCAACATTCCATAATGCTAGATCTATGCAGACTGATTCACATATGCAGGTCATTATTTGAGGCACGTTACTGATAGACTTGCAGAGAAATATCCAGATTCAAATGCAGGCTGTGCTATGACAGTACAAACAGAATCTATTTCAAGGAATATTTGGAAAATATAGAATAGGAATCGTCAAATGAAATTGTATATTTGGTGAAGCTGGAACAAAGGTGAAACTAAAGCTCAGAGTTGGGTGAATTATTTGTTTTTTTACTAGGCTGTTCTTTTATTGGGGTGGAGGTGGGAAGATACTGTTGTCCAATTTTTACTTTTAAATTTTTACCTCAAGCAGTAGTTGTCAGAAAAGAGAAAAGTCTCTTCATGCCCTGGTCTTTTGCACAAAGCCATATGGAATTAGTTTGATAGCTACTTACATGAATCCAGGTCTACAGTATAGTTACAGATAAGGTGCAAAAGTCATATAATGGATGTGAGAAATAGCCTCAAGTGCTATCAGATACAGATTAGCAGTTTTGAGTACATAGTAGTTTTGACTATGTTTTTTTCTGTAAAATTATTCTCCTTTGAAATTGGCAACATTTTTTCATGCCAAAGATTTTGTAATTTTTGTTTTGGTTTTTATTCTTGAATAGCACTAAGAGTCTCTTGTTTGAATAGGTGGCCATACTAATTGAATTAATGAATTAATTAATGAAGAAAGAAAGAAAGAAAGAAAGAAAGAAAGAAAGAAAGAAAGGAAGGAAGGAAGGAAGGAAGGAAGGAAGGAAGGAAGGAAGGAAGGAAGGAAGGAAGGAAAGAAGGAAAGAAGGAAAGAAAGAAAGACTTCAATAAATAAATGGTTCTGTATTAAAGACAAAGTCAAGGATGAAATGCTAGAACTTCTATTTTTTTTTGGGGGGAAAGGAGACATATTTTAATGAGCAGTTATGATTATAATGCTTAGTAAGTCACTTGGCCATAAAATTCCAGTTTGGTAAATCTCACCTTATTGCAAAGTAGGTCATTTGGATGAGTTCCCACATTTAATAGAATAAGATTTTTCAAAAAGTGTAAAGCAAGGAAAGAAAATATCTGTGTAAAGTTACAGAAATATGATTTTTTTCCATTCAGTATTCTCCATTTGATATTTACTGTATTCCAAGATGACATCTAGTTTCATATTAGGATTCCTACAACGATGCAATTGTAGTACATATGAAATCCTTGTTCAATATAACATAATGTAGGCAATGGAGTGCTATATTTTTAAAATACAAAGGTGGTATTTATTTAAAACTTGGCTGATTAAGTGACAATGTATAATACTAGAAATGGATTCTTATTCAGTAATTACATCCTTTAGAGTCATAATCCAGAAACATAGATTATCGTATAAGACTCCTAATGTGTGATCTATATAGCCTGTGGAATTAGGCCACGGATACAGTTTGCCTGAGGTTTTCATCCATAACAAATCCCAAAGACATTTGCAAGAGGTATTTTTAGCTGTCACTTTGACTAACCATCTGTGCTTTTACTGAAGAATATGGATGGTTAGAAGTGAACAAATAATGCTAAACAATTCTAACTTTAAAATCACAAATGCAATTACTGGGGTACATATGTTACCCAAACATATTTTGTTTATGTTTGTTTCCAAATGAGTTCTATATATTTGAAAGAATGCATGTAAAATGAGAAAATCTGGATTAAAATTTCAGTGATTTTGCTATTCTAAATATTTGTCAGATTAAATGATATTATATAGGGAATGACTCTGCTTCTACGAACCTATTTGGGGTTTCATTGTTTGCCGTACAACTCATTAGTAAGTCATCTGGAGTTTAGCATCATTTGGCTAACTTAAACACATGACGTTATGATTTTATTAATGCATTATCTTGGAAAATGAATTTGGTTTTCTAAGCTTGGTTCTCCTTCCACTTGTCATAAACACTGTATTTCTGTGAAAAGAGGCAAATTCTTATTTTCAAATATGGTTTATATGAGCAGAGGTGGATGACCTGCAAACTGTGTGCCATCTTCAGTCCAGTTTGAAAGCCTGCAGAATCCCCTACAATAGTGCTGAAATTCAAAAACAAGCTTGCAAATCAGAGTGGTATAATTTAATATCTGAAAAAATCAATAATATATAAGTTAAGCCCTTGATAAGCTCTAATATTCTTGTTTTATTTTTTCATATCTTACCATTTCCACTTTTTAAAAAAACAGACTTAAACATTTCACTTCTACATCTCACAGTTCTCAAAGGGCAAATAACTGGAAGAAACTTTTATTTTTCACCTTGTTCCCACAAATTATATAATATCGGGGACAAAAAAAGCTTCCAATGGGAGATTATTGTAGAAAAGCAGACCAATCAAAGAAAAAACCGTCTTCCTGAAAATGGGAAAAATTAATGTTTCTCCTAGCAAAATGTTCAGACCAGTGGTGGGATTCAATTTTTTTTACTACCTGTTCCGTGGGCATGGATTGGTGGGCGTGGCAGGGGAAGGATACTGTAAAATCTCCAGTCAGAGGTGATATTTGCTGGTTCTCCAAACCACCCAAAATTTCCGCTACCGATTCTCCAGAACTGATCAGACCTGCTGAATACCACCTCTGGTTCAGACCAATTTTAGGGGCAGATGAGGTTTTGCAGGTGACCTGGATACAAGTAATAAATAGCTTCATAGGTTAAAACCACTACTTTTAATTGTACCTGAATCTAAGTGACAACCTGTGAACAGGCTGCAAAACAGATATAATGTGTGTCCACTGGCAAATACCCGTAAGAATCTGGGCCACAGGTTTTGAACCAACTGAAACTTTCAAGTGATCCTTTAAAAGAACCCCATGTAAAGTGTGCTGCAGTAGTTTATATGTAGTCTACTGAAATCTATATGTATGTCGTAGTATTTAGTTGTGTCTTGTACAATATAGTGTATAGCATCCAAAATATTACTAAAATGATGATGGCTCTTGTGAATCATGTGATAACACAGGGTTTCCATATTTATGACTACCTAACAAATTTTTCATCAAATGCTCCCAATTTTCTGGGAAATAGCCTTAACCTAATATTTCACTGTTCACTTTGTAATGAATGTATCAAATAGCATGCTAACTCTATATTTTGCACATGAGCATTGACAGTGATAGATGTTCCAGATCCTAGAGATGTACTTCAAGCTTCAAAAGAACCGTGGAATTATTACTAGCTTCAAAAAAGACACTCTTTATGAAATTGGCTTTATACATTATAGGATTATAGCACTGGACTCTGTCCAGAAAGCTTCTGTCCAGTGGGTCCATTTCCAGCCCAGATTGCTATTCTGACTGCTTTTTTTGCTTCAGGATCAGATTGCAAGCATCAATATCAGATTACCAACAGAATTATCTTGTTTGTAATATTGCTGAGAAAGGGAATCCAGTCTTTGCACTAGTGATTGGTCCCAACTAACTTGGCACAAGAAATGTCAGTTAAAAAGCTAGTCAGAGATCTGACTATAAATTGATAAGAATGTTTCCAAAACACATTAGCACAGGGTTTCATTGTGAAGTAGCATTGCTGTTCAATTAGCTGGAGTAAAGGTTACTGGCCTTGAAGAGTCAGGTATGAGCAACTGATGTGAACTGACAGTGTTACAACAAAGTCCACATAAATAAATCAGGAGTCAGGACATATCCAGGTTCAGATCAACTAGCCATTAGAGGGAGATCATGGCCTGGAGATTGGACAGGAGCAATTAAAAAAGAGATTCTAGTGACTTTTTAAGCTCCTGTCAGTTCTTTCTCTAATGACTGAGAATGACAATTAACCTTACTACTGTGGTACTTAGAAAATGTTCTTGACATAAACCACCATCTAAGCATGGGAGTTCTTTAAGAGATAATTCAAGCAGCCAGCCCAAGATTTAAGGTATAAGCTACTTCACTATGTTATGCTATCCAGTTCTGTCTTGGTTCAGTGTTTGTTTGAGAATTTGGACTATTACAAGTGTTATTATAGCAAAATATGCAGGAAAGTTATTTTATATGCAGATAGTCATGTGTGATGACCCGGGGTGTGGCACAAAGGCAACACAGTCAGATAATCATTAAGAGTCCCTTTATTAGCTCCAACTTTGCCCCCAATGTCCAGGTTACCTTCTGGCTGGAGAAAAACTCTCCCAGGAACAGCCTTTGACTATAACGAATCAAGTCCAAAACATGGTCAACACAAACTGTAATTATAAGTTCATTCAAGCCAAAATGAGGTAATTAGTTTGGCAGGGCAGGAGCAAGAATTCCAGACATGCAGGCATGGCAAAACTCATATGGTTGGGAAGACACCAGGAACACAGATAAGCAAAGACAACAAAAGTCACGTTTGCTTCCAGCAGCTGCCATAGTCAGCATTCAGTTCTTTTAAACTTTCATTCCCAGGTGTGGCTAATGAAGGGAATCAGGGCCCTTTCCTCCCCCATAAGCCACACAACCCATCTGGCTCTCTTCTTCATTCCTCGCTGTGTGCCCTAGGATGAAGAGGGAGTGGCCTGGGTTTTCCTCTGAACTCCCTCTCCCTTGTTCTACCTCTGCTCTGCTCTGCCCAGCCAGACTTTGCCCTTCCCCAGCCTCCTCCACAAGCCAATGGAGCCACACTCTCACTCCCTGTCAGCTGTTTGTCTTCTTCCTCCGATTCAGACTCTGACAGGGGCATGACATCATGTGACCTAATGAAAGATATTTCCTTCACAAGACGGTAAGAAATGTAAAGTCCTGCCTTCTGACTAGAAAAAAACATTATTTCTCTTTTGGTGATCAATTGGTAGGTACATTTATACAGCCATAAGCATCAGTCCTTGTGTCAAAGCTGAATTTATGTAAAAGTCTTCGCGTCATGACTTCCCATTACACTAATTCAGTAACAGTAGCACTTAAGACTGGTATGAGCTTCGTCTGATGATGAATTGTCTGATAAATTCTCAGATAATTTCTTTTAATCCCATTCTTCAAAAACCGATTAACTGTTCCATGTCTGTGCTGATAGAAATGGCCTGCTTTGCTTCCTAAATTTAATCAACCTCATTGTATTCTTTGCCTTGAAAAGCTATAATTTACCTCTTTCCTTGGGTATGAAACAGATGACTTAGTGTAAGATTTAGTGTGCAATTTCTTGCCTGCTGGCACAGTGAATAGATGTAACCGCTATATAATTTGGAAGCCTCAAATTGCTTCTCTGATTCAGAAGAGAATACTTTATTGTATTGTTGAAGGTGGACAGATGCTATATCCAACATAGTTCTGTATTGTGTTTTTTTTAAGGCAATCAGGCCACTAATTCAGAACAGGGCTCCAATACTTAAAAAGATATACTAAATAGCTAATCCCATAGCAAATAGTATGATACTTTTGAGCCAAGAAAACTGCAAGAACTAGAAGGGGAAAAGATACGAAGGCTTATGAAATGATTCATTTGTACCAATGTCACTGATTTCTCACCCCACACCCCTTTCTCTCTTCAGCAACTTTGAATGTCCCTTGATGTATGAAATTTCGCACCTTGGTGACACAGATAATAGTGTCAGAAGTTCGGTCACAGCATGTAAGAAGGTAATTCCTTTTTGAAGTTGTTTTAGTGAGCAATTCAGCTATACTGTTTACTCATTATTTAATTTCAATAGTATTTGAAATGCACACAAGATAAACAACTAAATGATGAAAAATATTAATATCTGGGAGCCATCAATTGACAAATCATTTGCTGAAAAATAGTTACATATTCTAAAACATATTTCAGTTTTTATGGACAAACCTGATTATTCTGTATGATAGTTCTTAGCCTATAAAAACAGTGGCTTATAACAATAAGTGCCTTAAACACAACAGGTCTTGGGACAATGGGTACAAATCCCACACTACTGGAATTGTGGAATGAAAATAAGGAAGGACAGAAAGAGCTGGATCCAAATATAGTATTAAGAAATGAGTTTTTAATGTTATCTGATTGAGAAACTATTGTCCAAAATGAAATCAGGACCCCAATTTATCCCAGAAAGATTTAGGGTTCATCCATCCAGGAATCATTGTCAAATATTAAAAGAAGAAAAATATTATTCATTTTTTAAATGTTTTTAAAATAATGGAGTGGAATATTCCAGTACAGATCTAAATGCATCAAGTACTGAAATTGCCTGCAAAGGGTTAATATGTTCCTTTTACACAATAACTGATATGGCAGTCAGTTTTAAAAGTGACTGCAAAATCTTTTCAAGAAGGAATTCAGCTTGGGTTTTCCAGGTCCCAGGTTCTAGATCTACATATGTCTAAAAGGCAATTGTTACATATATATAATTTTCCTAAATATTAATATTAAACTGAGAAGTAATAAATACTGAATACCCAAGTTCCGTTTTTCTTACCACATTGATTGATCAAAGTTCATGTTTGGGTATATTTTGCCCACAATATCAATATATCTTCTTATGCTAACAAGAAAAACTAATGAACTTGACATGCACCTTTGACTATAATGGTTAACAATTTTATAAAAGTGAGATCGCTGGCTTGCTTATGTTTTGAGGGAGATCCTGATTTGAAAAGAATAATAAGAAAATCATAGATAAAGAAATCTTAGTTTCTTCTGTTGCTTATACTACTAGGAGAAACCAATTAAAAACAATTGAAAGGTGAACACTAGTACATTTGCTTGTTAATGATTAGACCAGGATTCTGAAGAAATTTATGAAGCTTTCCAAAATGGATTTTTGACTATGCCTGAAAAAATGGATGTATTATCTTTTAAGGATCCATGTATGTCTTGCAAAGAGAGAAATAGCTAAGATGTTTGTTTATGTAGTGTGTTACATATATTTCTTATTTTACTGTGGAGACATTAAAGGTAAGTAAAATTTTTCCCAGTGAAAATCTTAGAACATTGCAAATACCTTCAAATATATATCAAATATATTGATATCTAGATTTGTGGTCAGCAGAAATCACAAAACTGATCTCCAGGTTTGTTTGTTTGTTTTTATTCACCAGAATGCAGTACTGCTGAAAACAAAGACACATAGGAAGAAGCATTTCTGAACATTGTTTTTATTTTAATTTTTCCCATTGCCTTGTAGTTGAGTACATGGCACATGATCTGAATGTGTGGGAAGTATAAAGAGAATATTAAATGAGAGAGAAGGGTGGGGAGAGGCTGAAAGAAGATATCTCTCATTGCAAGGTATCTATGGATCCTTAAAAGATAATAGAAGGGGGAGTTGTCTATACCACACTGTCATCACTGTCATCATATAGACCGGGCATAAACTGTCTTCATACTTGGCTGTCAGGGCATACTTGGCTGTCAGATTCCTAACACCTGGCCTAGGTTTTTACTGCAGATTTTTTACTGTCTGTGCAATTTGTAAGGCATATTTTATTTCACCAAACTATAATTCATTTCCATTTTGACAATAGCAATAGCACTTAGACTTATATACCATTTTACAGTGCTTTACAGCCCTCTCTAAGCAGTTTACAGAGCAAGCATATTGCCCCCAACAATCTGGGTCCTCATTTTTATTCACCTTGGAAGGATGGAAGGCTGAATCAATCTTGAGTCTGGTGAGATTTGAACTGCCAAATTGCAGGCAACCTGCAGTCAGCAGAAGTAGCCTGCAGTACGGCACTCTAACCACTGTGTCACCACAGCTATTTGAAACAATAATCTCAAATAATTCAAAACACTTATTATAAGTTGAGTTAATATGGAAAACATCACTGAGCCCTGTTCATAACAGTCCATATCCTGATCCCACACATGTTAACATAAATGAAACTTTATTGTTTGTGATGGGCTGACACAAGAAGAATAACGTAAGCATTTCCTTCAATTTGCTTTACATTTGTTCAGTTATCCCTGACATGAACAATAACTCAGCATGTGAGATGTCAAATATTATTTTCACTGACTCCATTTTAGAAAATGTATGTGGAATGAGCCAAAGTCTCATCTTGTTTTGCATGTTCTTTGCTGTCTCTTTTTGATGAGCTGTAATTAAGCACTGCAATTAAGATGATCAGGCAAGAATAAGCTGTTATATCATGTGTGAAAAGAACCTCTAGAGGGATGTATCCAATTATACATATATTAGTCATATAACTATCTTAAAGAATGAAGTGGTTCTTCTGAATTTATAGTCTGTGCACTATTAGACAGTGTTTCAGTTCTCTGATTTACAGTTGACAATATAGGCCATAATAGGGACAGATTAGACTATATGGAAACTCTATTCAAAGTTTGTCAATTAGAATTAAAGCATTTGTTTTTATCTTATTTTATTGTCACTGTGTAAACATAAAGTTTCAGTTTTATATATGTGAAATATGACTTACATCCATTTGTAGGTTTGCTGAGAAGATGAAAAAATGGTATTTTAATTACATTTTTTTAGTTCAAGATGTCCTTGTGTGTTTTGGGGATCATATATTAGTCCACAAATACATCATATATTAGATTGGGGTCAAGGGCTACATCACAGAATATCCAGGGCTAAAACAATGAAGAGGATGGAGCCAGTAAAATAATAAACATGATATAACTTTATTTGACATGTAACTAAATTAAAATACAACCAACCAACAAAGTTGAGTTTTGACTCCTTTCAAGTTAAAAAGCATATTGTGAGAGCAAGAAAACGGAAAATCCAATGCGTCTTAGAAGATAAGCTAGTTTGAGTAAAAACAGCTCAGGTTTTGATGATTTAATTAAAATGTTGCAATGATTGAAGTTGTTAGAATAGGGAAGAAGTAAATTGTTTGATCTGAAAAAAATACTTTATCTGGATTATTGTATTTCAAAATAATTGGTCTACCACAATGTTTCTTTTGAAAAATACTTCATTATTGAGACCTTTCAGAACATGATGGAACTATATAATCATGTGAACAAGAACCAACCTACTGTACATATTCAAGATATAGTATTTTTGTATAACATCTAAACAAGCTGGCATTTCAAATTAACTCATTAATAATTTTCACAGAGAATATATGTAGCATCCTGAAAGAATAGCAATGTTTCCTGCTGTCCTATTATATGTCCTATTCTGTTGTTTGTTAGATTTATATTCCACTTTTCCTTAAAAGATGGGATCTAATTTATACACACAACAGCAAATTTATTTACCTAAAATTGCCCAATATGTTTCAATTACTAAGAGTAGACATGAACCTCAGGCTTCAGTTTTGTACCTGCAGATTTAAAATGAATCCATATGAACTTATTTCCATGTCTCCATTCATCTGTGTGCAATTTTATTTTTCTTTTTTAATTCTGTATAATAATTTGTCAGATAAAAATTAACATATTTTAATAATGTGAAAAATTATCTAAGGATCTTTGGAAATTAATCCTGTTATTCTCACCAGAAGCTATTACATTATAATGAAGGGAATTTTTTTCCCTGTCCTACTACACCATCAGCTAGCTAATAGCAACATTTCATTTTCATGTAGGAATAACTAACCGCTTTTATTTTCCTCATTTCTTCTATGTGAGCACTTGTTTTAAAGAAAATTCATTTACCTAAAATAAGACATATGTAATTATGGAGAACTCAACTTCCCTACAATTCAACTGATGATGGTTTCAGTACATTACAGAATGATCATGCATAACATTATCTGCTACTCCTTTACTGATATCCATCTTTCATAGGCTGTTTCTAAATATTGGAGGCTGTTTCCCTCCAGTATTTATATTCAACTCTCAAAGTTTCCAGCCAACACTGGAAAAGAAATTGCCTATAGATCATCAACATGGAGAATAATGTTTTACACCATAAAAATAAATGCTGACAAGTTATGGTCCTATTTAAGATACCAAATTGAACAAGAATCTTCAGAAGCATTCAATTAATAGCAATTCCTGCTCTTTCAAACCAAGAACAAGCCAGGTTCTTAAATACAGTTAAATGTAATAGATAGTTCTGAAAAAGTATCAGTTTGAACAAAATAGGAAACTATCATTTATTTTAAAACTTCCTGATGTACTGTATATTTTTCCATTGGAACCCGGTGCAACAAAAGTATTACTTGTACAGCCAAAGACTGTATAATATCTCCAGTTACTGAATCAGATATAATTATCTGAATTTGCACAAAGTTGCTTTAGAAGAGGAAATTGTTTTTAGGTTTTTTTAAAAAAAGATAGTGTCAGGGTTCCGGCAGTTACTCCAATTAAGTCATGAGCTGTTAGGTAAAGTTCTATATAGATAAAATTAGAAAACTTATTTCAGCAAATACATGCATACCTGTGTCTCTAAATAAAAATATTCATTTAATTTCCTCTTGAACAACTGTTCTAAATTAATTTTAGATTTTGCATTGCCACTAACTATTTGATTTTATTAGTTAATAAACTGGTATTTTCAGAAGGCCTTTCTAGTCAATTTATCTCATGCTATTCAATTTCTGACTGAAAATATAAAGCACTCTTCTGTATTATAAATTCTCTGAGTCTCCAAAATGATGTTATTTATGCGCCAGCAGTAGAAATATTACAAATATTCTGGAGTCATCAAGAATTTTACAAGGTTTTACTCTTGGAGTAGCCCCAAAACCAGGCCAATAGGTTTTGTTTGTTTCACATTGAATGCAGACTGATATTTGGGAGGAAAAAAACAGAATAAAATAAGGAATGGAATGCAGTGGAAGTAATACAGCTCTCTGAAATCAATGAGAAGTAATCTACAGTGTAACTTTTTGTTATAAATTCAGGTTCTTTTATTTATGTCCAGTCATCCTACATCTTTTTGGCAGATAGAAAATATAAAGGCACATTTACTAAATCAATGAATAAACTAGACCTACCATAGAATAGAACTTTTAATCTCTCTTTCCTACCATCTACTATTCGTCCTGATTTCTGCATGCCAGACCTGGCACTTCTGCCTCATGCCTTAGATTTAGAGGTGTTCCCTCCCCCCCAGAAAGTCCTTATTCCCAGTGGCCACAATAGTCAGTGAAGATGTGGAACAGTGATAACGTTTTGAAGCCCAGTTATATATAGCTTTAATAATGATAATAGTAAAATAATAATAGTACTGTACTATGAGGCTGCTATATTTTACATATTATTTGGAATTTATGTAGGAGTTGTAAATGTAATTTTAAACATTCTGGCCCATTTACTAGCATAGCCCCTACAGGGAGGGGGAAAATATCATCTTGTAGTTTGCCTTACACCAGAAGTGTCAAACTTGCGCCCATGAGCTTGACACTCAGCTAGCTATACACAGTTTAGCGAAGGGGGAAAAAGTCATGATAAGTCAAGTGGCGACGCCATGACATTGTGAGTTTGACACTCCTGCCTTACATAAATATTCATTTTTTTCACCAGTTTATAGTTCTTGTTATAGAACAGTTGTTCATTTTATATCAGAATTTTTATCTTTATTTCCAGTTGCTTTAATGTAGTACGATGATACATAGTTTTGGTCATGACAATTTTCATCATATTGAAATGGGAGCTGCTGGGCACTTCCCTTCTCATCATTTGGAATCATAAATACATTTTATTACAAGATTTTATTTGCAAACAAGTGTAGTGTGACTATTTATAATTTTGAACTAGCATTAGCATTTGAAAAATAAGGCCTCCCAATGAAAGGAGAAAGAAAGAAAGCAATATGCCAGGCTGCATTTTTAAAATATTATTTAGTGGCATTCCAATAATTGGAAAAGGTTGTGCTTTAAGGCATTGTTCATCTACCACCAGCCCTTCAGATGTATGGAGACTACAATACTAAGAATGTCAAAGCAGGAAGAGAGTTTGGAGTTTATGAATACAAGAATTTTTTTGTTAGCTGTGATTACAGATGAGTTGGAGCAACCTACAAGATTGTGATAATTGACAATGATTTTATTAAGCCATAAATTAATTATTAGGCCCTTTCCTTTAGTTTCATAGTTTATACTTGGATTACTTTAGTCTAGGGCTTTCCATTGCATTTACAATTACATTGAAATGAATAATTAAATGTTAACTCCAGATTATAGTATGAAATGAGAATGATTCTAGCATAATAAAATCATAATAGAATAATAATTATATAATTAAACTATAATTAATTTTCCCTGCATAGATGTAAACCACGGATGTCAAACTCACCGTGTTGCATTGCTGTCATGTGACATTTCGTGACCTTTTTCCCATTCAAGAAACTGGGGTGGATTTGGTCTGCATGTCATATATCTGGCCCCTGGGCCGCCAATTTGACACTCCTGGTGTAAACTGTAGATAAAGTAACCACAACACATGCACATGCCACCTATTGACCTCTCCTATGCCAAATCATAATTGGTTTAACTGTTTTTTTTAATTTACTGCAGTTGATTTATTGCAGCATCTTTAAGTGGCATTGGTGAAAATAAAATTATTTTGAGAACCTCCTGTAGATAACCAATGCAACCTGGAAATAAGGAAAAATTTCCTGACAGCAAGAACAATTAATGGAATGACTTGCCTCCAGAAGTTGTGGGTTTCCATTACGGAAGGTTTTAAAGAAGAGATTGAACAGCCATTTGTCCAGAAGGACAAAGGATTTCCTACTTGAGCAAAGGTTGACTGGAAGACCTCCAAGGTCTCTTCCAACTCCATTATTCTATATTCTGTGTAATGTTGTATTTAGGCTCATGATTTCATTTTGTGAAGGACTATGAACTGTTTCTGTTTCAATAGGTACTTTGCAATAATAGCTTGCTAGAATCAACAGACTATTGGCTCCAAAATCAGAAGACACCATGTCGAATTGGCATCATGGAGGATAAAATGGACAAGAATTGCACTTCTGTAAGTCTGTTTGTTTTTCCCTGTTAGGAGAAGGATAAAATGGGATTCATGCGGAAAACTTTGCCAAAGAAGATAGGACAAACGATTACTATAACTTCATTTAACATTTTAATTTATGTTATAGAACTGAGGTGTCGGTTCTATTGGGATAGGAACAGGACAGTGAAGAATCAGAAATATAGAGCTAACCAAAATTACCAAGAAAAGGTCTTTTAGTTGATACTATGAAGATATGCATAACAGTGTGACCAAGAGGTATATATAATGATAGATGGAATTGCTTGTCAAGAGAAACAAAGAGAGCCCTTAAAATATAAAGTATAGAAACAAAAAGATATCAGATGAGAAGAGGACTTTTGGTTTAGGAGATTGCTAAGCAAATTTATAAATGCTTTTTGCAGTCTTTTTTAATTAAGGAATAGAGTATGAATCTTAACTGAAATATTACATTTATTAATTCTGTTCTTAAAATAACTCTGAATCGCAGAATTCCCATAGTTTGTAGTCATTCTTGTCAAGATTTAGGCCTTTTAAAGATTTAGGCTTTGCATCTTTTGGCAATATCCTCTTCTTCCATTTGAAACCTAAGTTATTAGTAAAGGTATATTTTTAGTGTTAATCTGCTGCTTAGTGCTCAATTTTGAAAATACCTTAATTACATTTCACCAAGGGAAAAGAAAAGTTAGCTTCAGGAGGTTAGTGCTATAGAAATAAGAAAGCCATGGCTATTTCTTAAGGATAGTTTCTCAGGAATTCATGTTTTACAAACAGAAGGCTAATGCTTTGCTTTAAATGATTAGATTCATATGGTGCTAATGATAGTTAATAATAAGGATTACTTCCAAGATAAATGTTCCCTGCTTCAGCTTTGCACATGTCCATTGCCGCTATTTGATCACAGTATTGGTCCATCTGCTTTATGCCTGTCTGTTAATTATTTGCTGCTTAAAAGGGGAAACCAGGATAATTAACTTATTTATGTAAAACTTCCCTATTTGATTTTTCCAACCTTATGCTATAGTACATAGCATAAATTATGGAATGGGTATATAATTTGCTTACTTTTTTATTCTTGATGTTTTTCTTCTGGAGTTCAAGATAATACACTAGGGTTTCCTTCTTTGTTTTGCTATCAAAACAACCCTGTGTGCAAATTTGAGGTGAAAAATGATAATTGGTCTAAACTGATCCTTTTATAAAATAAAATCTTTTTATTTTATATATATTGTACACCATTAAAAATAAAATCCAAGTTTATTTATGCAAGAAATGTAGATTGTTCTTTCACCCCAATTACTTTGCAGCTGAAAGTCTATTTGCTCTCTTTCTCTATCTTGCTCACTTTTGAGTATGGTTCCCGCTTGTAGATAAATCATTACTCAGTTTTTAAAAAATATGAAGTCAAAAATAGTTGACTTCTGCTGTCCATATGTATGGTGTCATTTTGTTTGTTAAAAAACATACCTTTGCAGCAGCTAAAATAGCATATTTAGAAGGAGGTCATCAGATACTGCTAATAGTATCTTACATAAACTATTCTGAATAAGTTCATTGAATCTATATAATGGATTTTTTTTTACGGTAGAAATTCTAAAATTCTACCTGATGTATCAATCTATCCTCAGAAAATATTTTGACACTTTAAAAAATCACCATAGTAATAAAAAATCTCAAATCCATATAAGTATCACTATGAAAATAAATGAAAATAATTTATTTTAGTAGTGGTCCAGTTTTGGATGATACGATAATAACTGGGTATTAAGTAAAGCTAGGGGTATCCAGCAGGCCATCTGATTGCTGGGTGCTTCAGTGGGGATTTATAGGCATTATTTTTATAATCAACATTTTACTATCTCTGTGGTCTTTTTGAAACAGAATCCCAGGGAGAGTCTAATACACTATTTCTTGTGCAATGTTATGGTTTGGTGCTACTTTGGGTCAAAAATCTCAGTGTGACCAGAATGATTTCAGGTATAAACAAAAAGTGCTCTGCTAATTCTTAATATATGGTACCAAATAAAGCAGATGGCAAGCATGACATAAATATTTATTGGCATATTTTTGTTAAGGATTTATCAGAAGTGACAATTAATTACATCAGAACCAAAAAGTAGTCAGCTTTCATTACAACAAAAGACTCATAATTATTTCTAAATGCTATGAAATATGCAAAAAAAAGTTCTGGATGACAGTGCCAAGTATTTATATGGAGAACAACTTCTAATATATTTATAAGTGTATTGGGACATCGTTGAGATAGAAGGTAAAGTTAAGGTAAAAGCTAAATTTAATCTGTTTTGATTTATATTTAATTTAAAATAATTTAAATGCAATTAATATTACAATTTCCTGTTTATTCAATGATTCCCCTTTTCTGTGACATCTTAATTTGCAATTTTGTGCCATATATTCTGGCTATTACACCCAGTAATTTTGAAAGCCATTATGTACCAACCAATTCATTATGGTCTGTTCAGCAAGCCATGACTCAAATAATTTTGGGATAGGGTGAAGCAGAAAACTGAAGCCTTATGAAGCAGCTCTGCTTAGCAGAACTACTGTCACTTCTCTTGAAGGAGTAATACAATTTGTGGCAACATTTTGACTTGGAAAAGGCATCAATCTTGATACTTATAATTAACTCATTGAAGCATGTAATTCCATCATGGTCTGGATACTTTGCTTCAGTTGAAGTCCTTTAACACAGCTTGCCTGCATCAAGCCTTTGGAATACCAATTGAATAGAAGGTACAATCCATTGAAAGGCACTCAGTTAAGCTGAAGAGAAGTATCTTTTTGAGACTTCAGGTAACACCTCAAGGCCTGAAGAGAAGAGATGCTTCTCTTCATAGGATGGCATAGGTGTTAGAATAGGCAAGTATTGGGCAACTAAATGAGCATGATGATTTCAGAATCCTGTTCATGGCAACTCTAAAACAGGCATAGAAATGTTTTATGAGTTGATATAATACTGGAAAAAGAAGAACTAATTAAAATGACTATTTCTCTGCTTTTTGCTGAACAATAGGTTATTTCGTGCTGTATTTTTTGTCAACTAGCATTTGAATGTCAAGTGTTTGAAAGAAAAAGTTATTTTGCTGCAGATGAAAATGTTTTTATTTTTCTAGGTTGGGCATTTTAATGAGCCTAACCAAAAGGGGAAAATATAACAATCCAGAAATAGAGGTGAGGGAGAATTCCTTCATTTATGCTGCCTATGTTATTTTCTAAGTAACATTGAAAATCAGCTTTTTTTTAAAAAAAGACACCCTCTTGAATTGATGAATAAGACTTATAAAATTCATTGTTAGGGGTTTTTCTGTGTTGTATATCTCACTTTAGATTGTTTTCCCCCCTGGTGGTTTTTTTCCTTCTTGAATTTAAATCTGAATTAATTATGAAAAACAACTGAAGTACAGTTGTTAATTGCCCTCAAGTATAGAGGATTTTGATTTTAAAACTTTACCAAGTTCTTTACTCCAAGGGTAAGTAATCTTTATAACTGAAGTCTATTACTAGTCCTGAATGGTGGATCAGAGCCACATGTGCATTAGAGTGTGTGTGTGTGTGTGTGTGTGTGTGTGTGTGTGTCCTTATACAATTAAATACTTCATAAACAAATTTCGCAGTACATACCCACAGTTTCTGATAAAAAGTCAAATTCCACAGCTTTGGTACATAATTCAAAATTATAGTAACAATATTAACATTTAAAGATGTTTCCATAAATTTGCTAATATACTATTTTTTACTAATTGGAAAAGTGTTACTATTTCAGATATCAGAGAATGGTTGTCAGAAAAGTCTATCTTTTCTGGAAGAAGCAGATCTATCCATCAAAGGTTGTGGCAGCGATATGTGTTATCATGGCAGAGATTCTGTGATACCTTACAATAATTTAATGCATTGTTCATATTATAGTAGTGAATTCATTGTTAAACCAATGACTGCTGATAATATAAAATATAAAATTTTATTTCCTTCTCATATTTAAGAATATTTTATATTCTTGCATTTTTAGTTTGCACTTTTACTGTAAAGGTTTATTTTAAATTTAAAGATTGATTTTTTTAAAAAAATTAAAATATTTAGTAACAATAATTTTTAAAGATATTTTCATTTTCTTTCCTAATCTGCACTGTAGAAATTCAGATCACTATAAAATAGCACCAAAGAGATAGAGAAAATTCTTTATTTTTCTGTCACAGCATGATCATGTGGATTTTGCAGCACCGATTTGGTAGGCCAACTTTTAAATAAAAAAAAATTAAATAGAGAGCTGGCATGCTGCCAAGCAAGACACCAGCTTTAGCATAGTTATTTACGGAAATGCCTTGGGGCCACTTAGAGGTCCCATTAATACAAGAGAGAGTATCTAGAGTGCCTCACATCAAATGAGTAGTTTGTGATTGGCCATGCCACTAAGCAGTCATTCTGTTAATAGTCAATTCTCCCATGGCAGCTTTCTTTTAAGTGCATCCACCAGATGTTCTAAAAATTCCTAATTGCTCCTGGCCTAAATACATGAAGATGGCCAGTGTTTCTGAAATTTCATATAACAGTAATCATTTTTTATTTCTTAAAGTGCAAGATTTCTCTCTTCTTTCTTTTCGTAACTACTTATTAGATGAATTAATTTTCAACAAAACTATATGCTATTTTTAAAATCTTGCTAATCAAGGTTCATCCAAGTTAAGATTGTGACAGGTGTCTACCTCACCTCAAATCCAAATACTGATGAACAATGCCTCTGGTGATTCAGCTATTCTGTGTTAAGGAATCTCAGTGGAGTTTGCCTCAAGGTTTGGGCAAATGTTTCATAGCAGCTCTGTGGAATCAGAGGAATAAGAGATATAATGATGACATAACTTATCCCCAACATATAGCTGAGAAGATGGGATGATGACATTCTTACCATGTTATTTAGGTTAGAAAGTGAATAAAAATAAGGGAGTATTTCAACTTATTGAGAAGAGCATCTGGTTCAGCTCCATCCAGTTGCCCAAACTCTACCCCAAAGTAAGGGATTGCTTTTACCTGTTGAGTATCTAAAATTGTTTAGATGAGATAGGTGGCCATATACTGTACATTGAAATAATAATAATCACTACTATTTGTCATTACACTGATTCCTCTGTCAACAATACTGAATGTGTTAACCCATGACTATAAAATATCAAAAACATCTGCCAGGTTATCCCACTTTCTTTATATGTATGATCTGATGTTCTGTGGGTAAAACAATCTGAAATAGAATCACTGCTCTACACTGTCTGTATATGCAGCCAGGATACTACAGAGGAGTTTGGATGGAACAAATGTGCCATTTTCATCATTGGCTGAGGAAAAATAGTGAAAACTGAAGGAATCAAAGTGCACTATGGAAACAACATCAAGAATCTGAATGAAAATTATCACTAAATACCTGGGCATCCTTCAAACTGATAATATCAAGCACACTGAAGTCAAGAAGAAAGTTAGAAGTGAATACATCATAAGAATGAAGATCTTAAAGTCTAAACTCAGTAGTGGAAATAAAATCAAGGCAAATAACACCTAAGCAATTCCAGTGAATATATATGCAGCTGGAATAATGGATTGGAGTCAAGTATAGTAATGGGATAGGAGAATAAGGACAATGAATCATTCCCTTCACTCATGCAGGTATATTGATAGACTTTCCAAGGAAAATGGGTGACCATGAAATGTTGCAAGTAACCAGGCAGTTGAACAAGAAAAAAGGGATACAGGAAGAATATCTGGGACAATGAGTAAGATACCAAGAAAGCTTACTGAGTACTGGAGAAACCAGACTGGCTTACAAGAAAGACCAAATGAAGAATAGAAAAGAGACAGGCAAGGCAAAGTATTACATGTTTGATTTAAAAGAAAAGCATGCAAAGCAGATAACAACGAGGCCTGGCAAGGCTAAGAAAAAGAAACTTGAAGAAAGAAGAGACAGAGGGACTAATATTGTCTGCAGAAGACCAAGTCTTAAGAGGCATATAAAGCCAGAATTGCAAAGACAGCAACATATAGCAAATTCTGCCTCTGCATAGAAGCTAAAGAAACAGTGGGTCACACAGTTGATTGCTGCAAGAAGATTGCACAAACATGTCATGACAAAGTAGTAAGAATGGTACACTGGAGTATCTTGAAGAACTACTATTTGCTTGCAAGCAAGAATTGGTGGGACCACAAAATAGCCAAAGTCATCCGAGGCCCTTCAAATGAACTAGAATTCAGTCTCCAGCACCTCCAGTTAGCAGGCTTAGTCTAATACTTGTGAAGAATTGATGACAGCTTACCTAGACCTTCACTAGATTGTTCCACGAATAATAGGCATCAATTTTCAATGAAAAAATTATTACTGCTGTCTTACAATTGGAATATTATAGCAGTGTTTCACAGTAGCTGAAGAACCATAGGAAAATGTTCTGATTTAGCAAATAGTTCAGTCTGACATTTTTGACATTTTACATTTTTTTAAATGTAGGTCCCGAGAAAGGGGACTATGAAAACAAGACCATGTCAAACAAAACAGTCTTCAGAAAACTAACTATTGTAATCATAGTCCAGTAGAAAAAGAAATTTGTATAGCCATATACCATATATCAAATATGGTGTAAAATGTTTACGTATGGTATTTATAAAAGGCAATAATATTTCATACCTTGTTTTGCACATAGTTGTTCCTATAAATAAATTCAGGTCTACCATTTTCAAAACAGTTTTCTCTTGCCTGATGCTGTATAAAATTATTCCACACTGCTGATGTATGAGGGAGGTCTCTTTTCAGTCTCTTACATGTCCAGGTAAGAAAGAAAAAAACTGCCTTAGAAACTCAGAGAAGCACTGACAGTACTGACCTAATGGGATATTTGTGAAAGGCACTTTTTCATAACTAGAAAAAAAAATCTAGCTCTCCCCCTCCTTCACAGAGTTATGATCCATACCTCAAAGTAGATATTAATATAAATAAACAATAGTAATAAATGTCAAATTCGTGCTAAGTGTACATTAATGTCAATACATAGACTAATAAAAAGTATGTATCAATGTTCAGCTAAACCTGTCTTTCCCAGAATTATACGGTGGCATTTAGGATTTCAAGAGCGTATATTTAAGTTGTCACATTAATTGAATCAATGACTCCAGTTGAAGTGACAAGTGCTGATGATTCAGAAGTCACATAAGATGGCCACAGAAGTCTCAGAGAAAATGATGCTATTTTTACAGATTTTTAATATCATATGTGTTAAAAATAGACAGGAAGTGACAAAATAAGAATTATTGTCACAACAGTGTCTACTTTAACTAACAAGGGCAAATAATTCTACAGGCAGATGCTGTGAGGATAGGTATTTCGGTGGTTTTTTTTTTACTTTTTTGTCTTAATGGCATAACCCATAAATATTTGTTCTTCTATGTTCCAGGATACTAAATTGCAGGGATGAGAATATCAGGATTGGGACTCTATGATTTTAGAGTGCAAATAGAATACATTTTTTAAAATTCCCATGGACAGGAATAAAAAAAATATATGAACTTGTAAACATTCCTATGCCTGTTTTCTAGTTGCCATAAATGGGGGGGGGGGGATATGAAGGAGCAGTACGGTAGTTTAAAACCAGAAGTACATCCCATGCTTATCTAGGCTACTGGATCTTCTGCCCAAAAATCCTTCATTGGAGAATGTGATTGATGACACCCAGCCCGTGAAGGTGCTTCATTGAAGAATCTGATTTATGAAACAACCAGGGGAGAGGGGGGGAAACAGGGTCACAGGTAACTGTAAATTACGTATGACAGAGTTGGCTTCATTTATGTTAATGCCGACATGTTGCTCCTAATAAATCTTTTGGATTCTTTTGAAGCTTGGCTCAAGGCTCATTGATTTAATTAGGACAATCCCAATTAAACCCTGACAAAAACTATAGCAACAACCTTCAAAATGAAAATATTTCAAAGAGAAAAATTCTCATCCAACCCTCAATTTATTGTCCTAGTTTACAAGGTACAAGAGTTTTGTGTTGATTTGATATAATGGAAGATAATGGTCTTCCATTTGGAGTCCGAAGCAGTGTAGAAAGTTAGCACCCACCCCTCTCCTAGAAGAATGAAATATTCTAGGAAATATTAAAAAGGCAGAATATTATATTTCCCTGGATGAAGAAAAGGAGAAACATGTCTTAAAGACAAAGCAGCTTCCTGCAGCTCCCTGGGTGATGGGATTAAGACATGGCCCTCAGGAAATGATAGTATTACCCATCTCACCACATCACATCTGGGAAGATTGCATTAGCCAGCACTCAGGTGAAGCCATATGGTCCAGACAAAGTCTACAAAGTTAGCTAAGACCCCCACCCTTGGGAGTCTGACAGCCAATGGGATACATTTCTTACACAGAAACAGGAAACACTAAGGTGGGGCCCAACAGAGGGTGTAAAACCAAGGGATTCTCAGCGTCTCTTCCCTTTTTCACCCAGGAGCTTCAAGGCATGTGGTCTTGTCCACTATTAAATCTTCTTTCCAAGTAACTTCTATGAATCCAGTGTCTTTTTCCCCACTTGGAACTGAACTCAGAAGGACATTTCTTCCAATAGCAGTATGATCCTTTAGATATATTTTTCTGATGCATCACATGCATAATGATTTCATTCTGTAGGCTTCTGTTCCTGAACAGTCCTCATTATTTAGAAGTAAAAAAAAAGATTTTAGTTGCCTAACAAAAGGAGATGAAACATAAAAAGACAAAATATATTTTAAAATATTGAAAGAAAAATTGTATTGACAAAGTACTGAAATTAAAGTCAATATAAAAGAGAACAAAAATGAGCCAGTTTAGTAGTTGTTAAGGCATCAGCCTAGAAACTGGGAGACTGTGAGTTCTAGTCTCATCTTAGGCATGAATCTAGCTGGGTAGGAAAGAGGCAATGGCAAACCCACTTCTGAAAAAAATTGCCAAGAAAACCCTAGGGATTTGTCCAGGCAGTCACGATTCAAGACTGACTCAAAGGCAGCTTCCTCCCCACTCCCCGCAAAAAAGGCACACTAGATCAAGTGATTTAGGATATAATATTTCAGGAATATATGTAAATAAATCTGTGATCTTAAGGACAAAAGTAAAAATTTATATATTAATTTTCAATACTTCTGTGTAGAAAGGCTTGTATAAAATTAGTATGAATTATTGGAGGAAAATAATTTTGATTTATAATAATCAAAAATCAAAAGCCTGGTAGCATTTTTTCAACATTGTTTTTTAAAAGCATAAGGCTTTTGGGAGCTGCAGCTCAGTTCATCAGATTGATAGAGAAGTTTAGATTGATGTAGGGTATAATTTGGGATGAGATGGGAGACAGTGGGAAATGACAAGGGTTAAATAAATACAGGTTACATGTGAGACAGATTTTGAATATCTTACTAAATAGAAATTATACTGTGTTAAAAACATTGTGTTTATTAAGGTCTTCTGAGTTTGGTTGAATCCTTTTGATGTATGTAAGTTCAACAGTTTAAATGAGTTATAGCTAGTTCTGCTACTGTGAGATCTGTAGAAGAGCATCCAAGGAGGTTAAATGCTCTGCTATTACTTCATCTTTATTTTGAGTTTTAATGTTAAAATTATGTCCATTTATTCTTTTGCACAAAGTCTGGCTTCTTTGTTCCGTGTAGAATCCAGAGAAGCAGTGCTAGCAATGATGATATTTGTCACATTGGAAGACAAGGATGTGAAGGTGCTACTAATGTTACAAATTTATAAGGCCTGTGATGACGATGTTAAACGTGGGCAAAGAAGATATCCTGATTTGTTGCAGGGTCTTGTTCCCATATCAGCATCACTGTCCTATTGTTGTTGCTTGTGAGAAATTGCTTCAAACTGGATAACTATTTATATGCAATGTGTGCCTGCCACCCAGCACTGACAAAATGTAGTGTCATTGCCTGGTATGGCAGGTAGCTTATTAATTATGTGTTTGAGGGGACTAAACTGTATTAAGTGCAGGGTCCTTTTTTTCAGAACAGCTAAATGTTGATTCATGGTTGTGACAGGAATCGACTGAACTTTTATGCCTAAGACAGGATAAGAACTCACAGACTCATTTTATGTAGCCTGGTACCTTAGTCACTAGGTCAAATTGGCTCTCTGGCTTGAGCTGTAAATATGAGCTGTAAATGACAATTTTTTAAAAAATAGTCTGAAAGGTGCTACACAATTAAAGTAACCTGGGATTCTTCAGTATTTTTTTTGCTAGTGGGTATATTTGTCAGCCTACTATCATTTTGATACCACTAATACCAAGACATTTAACTTTCAGATGGCTTATTATCAAAAATCTGGTAGCTAACAACAGCTACAAAAATTCTTACATTATTTTTATGTGTTGAGGAAAATGGAGAATAGACCCTGGAAAGGACACACTACATGAGGATTGAGTCTTTAAGAGAAAAAATCCTGTTTTGAAGACAATGACAGTAATTGTTAACTGCTTTTTCATATTTTTAAATAACAAGTGACCACACTGTATACGTTTGCAATACCCTACATGGGTATGCAAACATATAGTAAGCTGAGCAGTATAAGAACATTGAACAAACAGTGATGAAACTAAATACAGATGAGCTTGTAAAAAAAATCCATAATTTTATTTAGCCATCTTGTGATAATTAGTCGCTGCTTCAGAGGCTGAAACAAAAGAAAAGCTTTGGAATTGGGGTTCTAAATAGGTACACACACAAACATACACACACTGCATATTACAAAGAAGGAAAATGTTTACTTTTTTTTTTTGCAAATACCAAGCCATCTGAAAGTTAATGCCCCCCTTTCATCTACCCAAACATGAATATCGGTTGGTATGTGTGTGTGGCCATGTGTTTATTGTACAATGTTACAGTGACTCATTATTTAAGCATTTAATTGTCACAGCTGCAAGTACCATAAAATTGTGCATAGCTAACAGCAGGATAGTGTTTTAAGTCACAGGAAATCCAAGAGGTATAACTTTAGAATTTTAAATAATTAAACCAGTCAATACAAATACTTACAACAATGCTCTTTAAAAAAAAAGACATGATTTTGGCAATAGGTATAATTCGATTACTTTTTTAAATTGACTGATAATTCTCAAGTGAAATATCTGACAGAATAAAATTCGGTCAAATACTATGATAATATGCCTACTGTTTGGAAATTATTATTGGTACTGTCCATTTTTAAATGTTAGAACATACAGTTATATTATGAACAGTCTAATATAGTGTTATATTTATTTGTATTTTAGACTTTCATGATTCTGCAATTCAATAGTGACTCTTATATAATATTATTACATTCACTATAGTCTAATTCATAATGGCAAACAGGTCAGGTATCCACAGAGGTCATTCTGATAAAATTGTTCAAAAACGGATAACTAAATGAGAAGACATGACATTTTCACTTACTTATATGTAATCATGTAAATGGGATTTGGGGTTGCTGGTTTTTTTGCTTATTTATTTAGCAAATTTATATAGCTTCCATCTCACAAAAAGTGATTCTGGGTAATTTACAAGCAGGATAAAAGGGCCTTTCTAGCCACATCTGATATCTGGTCTTCAAACAGGAGCTGCAGTCCGGGAAGACCTGCAGATTACATGCCAGTCTTGAAAGAGGAAGTGCTATGCATCCAAGCTCCAAGATGCAGTGTCCCCAGATCTGGTTGCCAAATACCCACAGCTACTCAGCCTTTATAGGATTGAGTTAGAAACAGTTCCTCCCCATCCAAACAGGACAGGTTTCAGGTACTATGACAGAACCTTGACAGTTTCACTTGGACGGTCTGTAGTTGGAAGATATAATTATTATTATCAGTATCTTATTTATTTATTTGATTTATTTGATTTGTTAATCTCTTACAAAATAATAGGTATAAGTATAAACATGAGTAAGAATACAGAAAATAGGTACGATTAAATGGGGACAATAGGACAGGGACGGGAGGCACAATGGTGCACTTATTTATTTATTTTATTTATTTATTTTTAGATTTTTATACCACCCCCCTCCCAAAAGCGGGACTCGGGGCGGTGTACAGCCAGATAAAACAGAACAAGCTAGGAATTATAGGGTTAAAAACAATTTAAAATAATTAAATTTGTGGCCGAAGGATAAAAATTGTATCAAACATATAAAACAGATAAAAAAATTAAAATACCAATTTAAAACCCCCACAATAGTTACTGGGCCAGGCCGGCCTGTTGGAAAAAGTGGGACTTTATTGCACGCCAGAAGGTCTGAATGTCGGTGATGGCCCGTATCTCCGGGGGTAAGTCATTCCAAAGGGAGGGAGCCCCTGCAGAGAAGGCCCGCAACCTTGGGGCCACCAGCCGGCATTGTCCAGCTGACGGAACCCCGAGGAGACCGACCCTGTGGGAGTTCACTGGGCGGCGGGAGGCTGTTGGTGGCAGCAGGCGGTCCCGTAAGTACCCAGGTCCCAAGCCATGGAGTGCTTTGAAGATGATCACTACCACCTTGAATCGCACCCGGAAGGCCACAGGAAGCCAATGCAGTTCGTGCGGGAGTGGTGTAACATGGGAGCTCCGAGAAGCTCCCAAGATCACCCGCGCGGCCACATTCTGGACCAACTGCAGCCTCTGGATGCTCTTCAAGGGGAGCCCCATGTAGAGAGCATTGCAGTAATCCAGGCAGGAGATGACAAGGGCAGAAGTAACCGTGAGAAGTGCACTCAGATCCAGAAAGGGCCGCAACTGGTAGATCCGACGGATCTGGCAAAAAGCCCCCCTGGCGACGGCCGTGATGTGATCTTTTAACGCCAGCCATACATCCAGGAGGACACCCAGATTGCGAGCCCTTTCCATGGGGGGCAAAATTTCTCCCCCCATGGCCAGAGTCAGAATAAGCTGGCTGTATCTGGGTGCAGGAAACCACAGCCACTCGGTTTTGGTCAGGTTGAGACGAAGCCTGTTAAGACCCATCCAACTCCGCATGGCCTCCAAGCACCGGGTCATCACTTCGACGGCTTCATTGGGGTGGCCCGGTGTAGAGATGTACAGCTGAGTATCATCAGTGTACTGATGGAACTCTACCTCGAACCCACGGATGATCTCACCCAGTGGCTTCACATAAATGTTGAATGGCAGGGGTGAGAGCACAGACCCCTGAGGCACCCCACAAAATAAGGGCCTCGGGGTCGACCTCTGCCCCCCTGTCAACACAAATTGCAAGCGGTCAGAAAGGAAAGAGAACCACCGCAATACGGTGCCTCCCACTCCCAATAAGATACTGTAGTCGACAGTATCAAAAGTCGCTGAGAGGTCTAACAGGACC
Source organism: Bungarus multicinctus (assembly GCA_023653725.1). Lineage (NCBI taxonomy): Eukaryota > Metazoa > Chordata > Lepidosauria > Squamata > Elapidae > Bungarus > Bungarus multicinctus. The sequence continues at coordinate 34,448,067 of CM042844.1, forward strand.
AAGATAGAGGAGCAACCCCTGTCTCGGATCTTCCAGAGATCATCCACCAACGCCCCTTACAGACCTCTTAGGAATGGGGTGAGGTCAACAGTGGATAGTTTGAGGTTAAAGGAGTGGGGGTTTGCGGATGTAACTATCTTTATTTATTTATTTGTCAATTGCTTACAAGATAATAGGTATAAGTAAAACATAGTTATGAATACATGGATACATACAAGAAAAATAAAATATAAAATATAAAAGAAACAATAGGACAGGGACGGTAGGCACGTTGGTGCACTTATGCACGCCCCCTACAGACCTTTTAGGAAAGGGGTGAGGTCAATAGTAGACAGTCTAAGGTTAAAGTTTTTGGGGTTTGGGGAAGAAACCACAGAGTCAGGTAGAGTATTCCAGACATTAACCACTCTGTTGCTGAAGTCGTATTTCCTGCAATCAAGTTTGATGCGATTAACCTTGAGTTTGTATCTATTGTTTGCTCGTGTTGTTATGGTTGAAACTGAAGTATTCATTGACAAGTAGGACATTGCAATGTATAATTTTACATACTATACTTAGATCAGACAGAAGGCGGCGTAGTTCTAGGTTTTCAAGGTCTAGAATTTCGAGTCTGGTGGCATATGGTATTCTGCAACGAGTAGAGGAGTGAAGAACTCTTCTTGTAAAATATTTCTGGACTTTCTCAACTGTGTTAATATCAGATACATAATGTGAGCTCCAGACTGATGAGCTGTATTCGAGTATTGGTCTAGCAAATGTTTTGTATGCTCTGGTTATTAGTGTAATATTACCAGAGAAAAAGCTACGTAAGATTAGGTTAACAACTGTTAGCGCCTTTTTGGCTATGTAGCTACAGTGGGCTCTAGCACTTAGGTCATTTGAAATGAGTACTCCAAGATCCTTTACAGAGTTTGGGTCATCAACAAGGTCTTGACTATTCAGCCTGTATTTTATTTTCTGACTTTTTTTGCCAATATGTAGGACAGAGCATTTATTTATTGAGATCTGAAGTTGCCATTTGTTTGACCATTCTGATACGTAGTCAAGGTCTCTTTGAAGGGTAGCGGTATTTTCTGTGGTGTTGAATAGCTTTACATCATCAGTGAAGAGTACGCAGTTGCTCTTGATATGATTACAGAGGTCATTTATGTAGAGTATGAAGAGAGTTGGTCCTAGAACACTGCCTTGGGGGACACCACTGTTGACAGATATAGAATTTGATAGGACTCTCCCAATTTTGACCATTTGTTGTCTGTTTGACAGGAATTCTTGATGATACCGAACCTCTAACTAGTAGATGACTTCAGCCAGCAGTTTCAGGTAGATGTTGAAAAGGAATGGAGAATGAGTAGAATCCTGAGGTACCTCCCATACACATACACACAGAGTACCACTGCAATTCTTCATTGAATGGTCTTTTCAATAGTAGGGAATATATATCAACAAGATTGAATTGTTAGGTTCTGCTATTTCCAGAGCTTGATTGTTCCTTTTGTGATGTCAAAATCCGTTGTCATGGGCACTGATGGTATTATCTAGCCTGGCAATGAAAATATCTGCCAGAAAACAACCAAATGATGTGTTCTTTATTAAACTAGACTGGACGGTCATTATCCTTAGGAGGTGGAATGGAGTCTGAGTCCATATCCAGTGTAATATAAAAAGTCTTTTTTTCTGAATTTACTGAGAAGTGGAGAGAAGAGATTTGAAAGTTCGGCTGGAAATCTGCCAGAAAATTGTTTGTCAGAGGGCAATTTGACAAACAGAAGTTTGGTATCAATCATCAGTGACTGACATAGCCAAGTTCTGTCAAAGGGCAGTAAGGCAGCAGACTGGTGCTTTTGCTTTTCTCAGTAATTTCAACAAAACATAAATGCAATTTATTTTATATGACAGGTGTCTGCTCAGCATTTTGATGCCCCTCAGAAGAATTAGAGCTGGTCAATAGATGGGGGAAGCAGATAACTACTTTGCTGAAGATATCATTTTTTTGCATTAGGATGCCTCCTACAATATTAAAAACAAGGCATAGAGTTTCATTTCAGAAATGAAAAGCTGAAGCTAAATTTGAGAAAAGTTGGCCTTTTGCCCTTACCTTTATGAATTCTGGAGCTCTATTTTGCTTCTCTCCAAAGAAATATAATATAGAACAATATTTTCCCAGCCTTTAGCTGACTCCAGTGTTTGCAAAAGATGTTCATCCAAATGCTAAAAGCACTCAAGGGAGCCAAGATTTTGAGCTCCTCATGACCCATTATAATACTGTGGGGAAAAATTTATTTGACATTATTCTTCATGAAAGCATAACAATCCCTTCCATAATGCATCTTTAATTTATTTCCAATCTGACCAACTAAACTGAAATGTGAATATGATTTGATAAATAGGGCATTCAAACTGGGCTGGTGCGGTGGAAAGCAACGTGGCATAGACCAATACAAGTATACCCAACTACCAAATAGATTGACTACTAAGAATAGGTAGTAATAGACTAGTGTGTTAGATTCAGATTATGCCTGTTGAGTAGAAAAGTTATGGCTGGAACAAAATCTTCCTAACTTTCTATTATGTATCCCACCCCATCCAAAAACTCACTTTCCTTCAGTCAAAAATGATTTTTTATCTAGAACAAACATGTTTGTAGTGGGAAAACTGTATGAGGAAAAAAAATTACAGGATTGATAATGAAATACAGAAAAAGGTAGACTGATGTCTTATATGAATATGGCCTTCATTCAAAGAGACATTCTTCACCCATTGTAACTATGGAACCAGCCTGTTCTAGACAGTTGAACAAAACATATTCTTTATATATCCTCCAAAACACAAGGTGAAAAAAATCCAAATGAACAGGACAAGTAATTTACAGGGTTACCTCTGTATAACCTAGCTAGCCTAACATATGAGTCTAATGCTTTATACTGATCTTGGTACCAAGAACAGACAGTTACCATATTCTTTATATATCCTCCAAAACACAAGGTGAAAAAAATCCAAATGAACAGGACAAGTAATTTACAGGGTTACCTCTGTATAACCTAGCTAGCCTAACATATGAGTCTAATGCTTTATACTGATCTTGGTACCAAGAACAGACAGTTACCATTACAATCATGAAAGAAAAATTATTAACATGTAAAAAATCTGAGCATCCATCAGACTAGGAGTGTGACACCCAAGAGAGTAACACCCAAGAGAGTTTCTTGGGTACCAGGGGAAAGTCATCATTTAACTTTTACTGTTCAAAAATCAAGCACCTCTATGGGAAACATTGATACTGTGTATAGCATAAAAAAATCAACCTGGATCAATGGAGAATTTCAGCTACTCAGATTAGGAAGGACAAAAAAATAAATCGATTTCTTGTGTTCCAGATTAATTTAATAAAATCCTTCTCCTAAGTAACAGGCTGCTTACTTTTGAAAAAAAAATTGTGGTAGAAGCTGTCATTCTGCAAAAGCACTTTAGACAAATGAGTTTACTTTTTCTCTCCAAATAGGTTTATAGATTTTTTTTTCCTGGGATCTGTTAGAATCTATTCCCCATCTTTTTTTTCTTCTTTTTTTCATTTATCTTTTCTCTCTCATTACAGGTATGCTTTGTGAATCTGGATGCTGGCAAACCTGATTACAACAGTGAATTCATGAAACAGGCAAGTGTTCTTCTAGTACACATTCAGTAGGATTCATGTAGGAATAGATCCAACAGAGGCAGCCTTGCAGCTCATGGTATGATCTCAGTCAATCGCTCTTCTGCACACAACTTATCTCAGAGGATGGTTGTGGTGGAGAGAACAGTTAAGAAACCTCCTTATGTATGTTGCTTTGAGCTTCTTAGATGAAAAATTGAACATGAATCTGATAATTGTGAAATTCAATGTTTGAACACTATGACTGCTTGCTTCTCACTTCTGGATTGTAGAAATGTCAGCAATTAGATATGTATGTAGTCTTCACACAGAAACTCAAATTTCTAGAAAGATTCTATCCAGGGGTGGGATTCAAATTTTTTAACAACTGGTTCTGTGGGTGTGGCTTGGTGGTCATGTAACTGAGGCGTGGCCAACTCAAAGGCAGTCACGTCAAGGGGTCTTCTCCTCGCCTGGTCTCTCATGACACTGGGGATGCTGCAATGGTCGTAAGTGTGAAAAACGGTCATAAGTCACTTTTTTCAGTGCCATTGTAACTTTGAATAGTCACTAAACAAACTGTTGTATGTCAAGGATTTTTTGTACAAAAATACAAAAAGCTTCTTTGCTTGCAAAAAGCTGCCTTAAATACCAATCATTAGATTAAAAATAGCTGCAAGCTGAAGTTACAAATCAGGCCGGGTGCCAGAGCACCTTGAGGAATTAAAATAGTTAAAATGTAATCAGCAGACAACTCTTGCTCTAAAGTGAAACGCTTTAGCAGAGAGGCCATTTAAGCTCTCCAGAAAGAGTACACCCAGGAAAAGCAATCCTTAGATCCATTTGCACCACTTAACGATACCAGCTGGTGTCACTCATCTCACAAGATATCCTAAGGAAATCATCCAGATTTAAGGAAAGGTCACATGCCTCCCAGAAAGGCAGTAAAAAAATCAGTGCCAAGCTTGCATCCTGCCTCTTGGAAGTACACCCCAAAGAACAGTGCCAGATACCACTAAAGTAGTGAAGGAGGACCCCCCCTCCCCAGATAGAAAAAGAAACCATGAGGCAGGAAAAAAAAATTCAAACACAATACAATTAATTAAATCACAACAGTAGCTGTTGCTTGTTAAACCTATTACCAGAACAAATAGACACAGGAACTAGCCAGATTTCTCAACCCAGTTTCGTTTCAGGAACATAGATTAATCTTTTTCCTTTCAAACAAAGCTGAATAGGGAAAATTATCCCATCAATAAATACAGGATTAAACATCACCAAGCACAGAATTAAACTTCACCAAAAGCCAGTTTTAGACCAAAATTCAGAAAGGGTAAGTAAACTCATGTTTGAATGTCAATCTTTCTAGCTAGCCAAAAAGAAGTATTTCTAGGGGAGTGTTTCCTCTCAACAGTAGTGTAAAAAAGTTAAAACAACCCTTCCCTTTAAGAAAGTATCAAAAAGAAAAAAAACCTCCTTCAGAGACAGTAAGTCTAGGCATACTGCCAAGAATGTAAGAATGTAATAAAGGTGGGAAAAAAAAGGAGATTTCTTCTAACTACCAGTTCTCCGAACTGCTTAGACAATTAACAAGCGGTTCTATAGAATCAGTCAGAACCGGTAGGATCCCACCCCTGATTCTATCCACAGAGGAATTGCACAGCCATAAGGCAACTGGCATTCAGTGATTATGTCACGGTTCCAAGTAATACACCCATAACAAATGGAACTCTGGAGCAAATAGGTTTCTCAAAGAATTGATTTATTGGACATATCATATTGGCATAAACTGGTGAAAACCAACTTTGAATATTCCTGAGGGTTTTACCTAATTAAAAGTAAAAGTTTCTCCCTCTTCTCAGACAGTCAGTCATATGCTTGATTCTAATCCAACGATTCTCAATCTTTTTCTAACAGCAGAAATTGACCATGTAGCCCTTATTATGCGTGTGAATAAAAAACAATGTTGAAGTGGTTGGCTGAAATTGTGTGATCTCGTAACATCTCCATTTTAAAACTCACTTTCATTTACTATCAATGAGAAGTTCATTCTCAGATCATTTTTGAGGATGTCAGCAATCACACTTATTTTATATTTGATAGCAAGACTATCTTAACAAATATGATACAGTCTATCTCAAGATCACGATTCTTGTATTTCAGAGATTGGTCAATATTTCTCCAAATCTTCCACAGTTTATTGCCTCAATGAATGTCCAGCCACCAAAAGACAATGAAATTATTTTCCTGAGTGGATTAACTTCAGAAAATCTTCAGGCTGATTTTGAAATGTCCCAGGTATGAATTTGTATGAATTCACCTTTAGAAATGCATTCATGCCCTGATCAATATTTCAGAAATAATTACAGAAATTTACACTAGCCAGTTAATAGCCAGAGATGCTCATGTATATGTATGTATATAAATGAATAAAATAAAGAGGCAATAGTCCTGTACCCATGTACATGGGAGTACCAGCCGCTCCGGATCTGATCGAACACTTTTACGATCCCATATTAGGGTGTATTTAGTGGCGATAATGGTGGCAAAATGATCTTACTTTTCCACCCTTATTGCATCCACAGAAAATCACCCGGCCACCCTGTTTAGGGTGACCCGCTCCCTTTTGGAGGTGCGAGCGCAGGAGGATCTCTTGCAAGAACAGGCCGAGGATTTTTCTAGATATCTGCAGGACAAAATCATTCAGATCCGGGATGGGCTGGACTCTGACTGGGCATCTCTGGGCGGGAGGGCGGGGGCGGATTCTGGTGAGGTCATTTGGGTTGAATTCAATCCTGTGACCCTAGAAGATGTGGACAGGATACTGGATGGGCTTAATGCCACCACATGTTTATTGGATCCATGTCCCTCCTGACTGGTTTTGGCTACTTGGGAGGTGACATGAGGTTGGTTCCAGGGGATTATTAATGCTTCCTTGAGAGAGGGGCTTTTACCCACTACCTTGAAAGAGGCAGTGGTGAGGCCCCTCCTTAAGAAACCGTCCCTGGATCCAACATTATTGTCGAGTTACCGTCCGATCTCCAACCTTCGCTTTGTGGTGAAGGTTGTTGAGAGTGTGGTGGCACGACAGCTCCCTCAGCACCTGGATGAAGCGGTATATCTAGATCCTCTCCAATCAGGTTTCAAACCCAGGCACAGCACGGAGACGGCGTTGGTCGCATTGGTGAATGATCTCTGGAAGGCCCAGGACAGGGGTTGTTCTTCTGTCCTGGTCCTGTTAGATTTGTCAACGGCTTTTGATACTGTCGACCACAGTATTTTATTGCGGCGGTTGGAGGGGTTGGGAGCGGGAGACACCATGTTATGGTGGTTCTCCTCCTTCCTCTCCGACCGCTCACAATTTGTGTTGGCAGGGGGGCAGAGGTCGACCCTGAGGCCCTTGTTTTGTGGGGTGCCTCAGGGGTCTGTGCTCTCGTCCCTGCTGTTCAACATTTATGTGAAGCCTCTGGGCGAGATCATCCGTGGCGTTGGGGTAGAGTTCCATCAGTACGCTGATGACACTCAGCTGCACATTTCTATCCAAGGACACCCCAATGAAGCCATTGAAATGATGACCCAGTGCCTGGAAGCCGTGTGGAGTTGAATGGGTCTTAACAGGCTTTGTCTCAACCCGACCAAAACCGAGTGGCTGTGGTTTCCTGCACCCAGATACAGCCAGTTCACTCCATCGCTGGCCATGGCGGGAGAAATTTTGCCCCCCATGGAAAGGGCTCGCAATCTGGGTGTCCTCCTGGATGTATGGCTGGCGTTAGAAGATCACATCACGGCCGTCGCCAGGGGGGCTTTTTGCCAGATCCGTCGGATCTACCAGTTGCGGCCCTTTCTGGATCGGGGCACTCTTCACACAGTCACTTCTCTTCTCGTCATCTCCCGCTTAGACTATTGTAATGCTCTCTACTTGGGACTCCCCTTGGAGAGCAACCGGAGGCTTCAGCTGGTGCAAAATGCGGCCATGCGGGTGATCTTGGAAGCTCCTCGGAGCTCCCATGTTACACCGCTCCTGCACGAGCTGCATTGGCTTCCAGTGGCCTTCTGGGTGCGCTTCAAGGTGTTGGTGGTCACCTTTAAAGCGCTCCATGGCTTGGGACCCGGGTACTTACGGGACCGTCTGCTGCCACCATCGGCCTCCCACAGGCCAGTGCACTCCCACCTCCTCAGGGTGCCATCAGCTGGACGATGCCGGCTGGCGGCCCCGAGGGTGCAGGCCTTCTCTGCGGGAGCTCTCTCCCTCTGGAATGAATTACTCCCGGAGACGCGGGCCATCACTGACCTGCAGACCTTCCGGCGCATATTAAAGACATACCTTTTCCAACAGACCGATCTGGCCTAGTATTAATTATTAGGGTTTTTAAATTTTGGATATTTTTAACTTTTTTACCCCTTTTTATTCTGCTTTTATAATATTATTCCAGCCACTAATTTAATTTCTTTTGAATTTCTTTTAAATTTTTTACTATTTATGTCATTTTGTCTTGGCTGTACACCTCCCCGAGTCCCTTTTTTGGGAGAGAGGGTGGTATAAAAGTGTAATAAAATAAAATAAATAAATAAATAAATTTATCCAAGGAACAAAGTACTTGGTAGTGTGTGCGTGTGTGTGCACGCATATTTTTAAATTATGGTTAAACACAATGTGATTTGTTCTAAATTACTCTAAACCTGATTGCTGCTGAAGCAGAAGACAGTATATGTATGTATGTATGTATGTATGTATGTATGTATGTATGTATGTATGTGTATATATACTATAATTCAAGAATTTTTATATAAGTAATTTTTAATAAATCAGATTTTTGATCATACTAAATTTTTTAATTTTATGAATGGAATGAAATTTATTCTCACATAAAAGATCTTTTTATGACCAGAAGGGATTCCATTGTCATTGCAAGTTGATTTTCATGAAATAAAACCTTAGATTCAATCTAATTATAACTATTTATAAGGACAAATACTAGGTACCACCACTCACATACCGAAAATAGATAGTTAATTTGTAGACATGGTTGGCAATATCTCCAGACCATGCGTTGTTTGCATTTCTTTAAGTACTACTACAAACTAATCCACTGTAGGCATTTTCAGAATATTTATAATCACAGGCACTCATCCATTGGCATCCATGTATGTACTATCAAAAGAGAGAGATTTAATTGGATGAGAACTAAATGCTGTTATTATTCTGGGACTGTATCGGGGTTAACTCTACTTAGAATCAGGCTCCTATTCCAGGTAGATGTTTTTGAGCTGTCCCCTTTCAAATTACATAATATCTTTTGACCTTGAAACAGAAAATGAATCTGGGAGTACAGTAAAGAACAGAATCTGACATCAGGTTTAACAAAGTGATGCAAGCATATATAACCTGAACAAACTGGTTATTTATGTGATGTATATATTCCGTGGAGCATACTCCTGAGTTTAGGATTATAGCCCTTCAAACAGAATATACATCATCTTATACATTTTATGAATGTGATATTTTTACCCAAGAAATACCTTGGGAATGTGAAAAAATGAATAAAATATTCCTTATTTTTATTTCATATTTGCATAATCTCCGTGTGTTATTTCCTTCTTTCTCCTCCCACCTCTAGTGTTCTTGGCTGGCAGATGTATGTCTTCTTCAGTGTGCAAGGGGAAACAGAAGGAAGAACACAAGTTGCATCATCTTTGAAATAAACAAGTTTCTGATTAGCCTGGAGCTTGTGCAGGAAAAGCAGCTGCATATAGAGGCTACCAGCTTGAAGCCAGAAGATGATACTAACTGCTCTGTATCTTCAATAGAAGAAGATTTTCTCACAGCATCGGAACACTTTGAAGATGAGGATGATGAATATAAGCAGGGTAAAATCTGGAGGCCTGAGTGGGGATTCATAACCATCTGTGTTATTTAGAAGCAGATGATTGAATATGCAATCAAGTTGATATCCATTTTTAGTATAGCTAGACCTTCTTCAGGATTATCAATCCCTCCTATTCTTTTAGACCCTTCAACAGTGCAGCTATGAATGCTATATTTGAGTGTCCTCCTTGCTCCTGATTATTCTTTTCTTGCTATCACCTTTCTAAAAAGTAGAGTAAAGAGAGACAAAATTAGAGTCTTCACATAAAGTACCCTTGGTATGGCAATTTGAATCTGCTAATTTGTGCCTTGAGTAAGAATTCTGGATTGATTTGTTCTATGATTCATTTCTGTGTTTCCTTGACTATCCATCTCAAGAATCTTCTCTTAACACTAAAGTTCAAAAGTGTCAATACTCTTTCTATCCAGATTTTTTAAAGCCCAACTTTTGCTTCAGAGAGCAATTCTGATCTTTAATAGGTATGGACATGTCATGGTATCTGAATATCTTTAGGTGATCTTCACTGCTATCTATTAACTGCTAGTCTGAGCATATTGCCTGACTGCTGGTTTATTTTTATGTAACATGGGAGGAGATTTTTAATAACCTCCATGTCATTAAATATTCAAAATATTTTCCATGAGAGAGATATTTTATCATTCTCCAACATAATTTTCTCTCCTTTTAATCAGACTTGGAAATGCCACTAGTCTGACTGCTTTTGCAGGTTAATGTATTTTTTTTTCTTTTCCAGGTGAGGAAAATCTGTATCTTGCAGCTGAATTCAAAAATTACAGAGAAGGAGATTGTGAAGACTTGCATTGCAAAAAGGCCCAAGTGCCCTTTTTTCTGAAAGGTAGCTGCATTAGCCATGATAGCACGGCTTCTACTAGATCTTCAGAGTCATCTGAAGAAGAATATAATAGTGAAGCTGAAGACAATGTTTTAGAAACTGTAGACGAAGCCATTAAGCAGCTTAATTGGAAAGTTGGAAAGTATAATACAACTGGGAAATGTAAGCCACTCTCTAGTACTGATGATCAGAAAGACCTTTGCAAAAGTGATAACAACAAATCAGAAAATGTATGTTTGACCATAACAACTAAGGAGAATGTGATTTTATTGGATGATCTAGCTGCAGGACAAAAAAGTCATTTGGACACATTAAACTGTAAAGTTGAAAAAATACCTTATCCTCTCATTCAAAATGATCAAGCTCCTACAGGCCAGTTTGCTACAAATTTGGCGGAGTCTGTCCTGCAAGATGCATTCATTAGATTGTCTCAGTCAACTTTTACCAAAGAAACTGCTCTTAGCATCTCTGTCAGCAACCCCTTAACTTCAATAGCATGTGCAACACAGAATGAAATGGCTTGCCGGTCATGGAATGTACTTCCAAAAATCGTTATTGTTCAGAGTCCAGATGGTTCTGATAAGTCTAAGTGGCCTGGATCTAACTTCCCAAGCTTACATCCTTGGTCTGAAGTTGAACATTCTTCTGGTGCAGATTTTTTCCAAGACCATAGTCCCAGTAAAAGTATTCAGAGTCCTTTGGAAGTAGCTTTGGCTTGTGCAGCTACTGTCATTGGTACCATTTCAAGTCCACATGCTGCAAAAAAGCTCAGAGAACAGGAATCTATGAGCTCTGCAATGACTGTGGATGATTGTGAAGTGAAGGAAAGAACTTCCCAAACTACCAACAGTAACTGTAACTCTGTGGGTTACTCATTTCTACCTGACCTTTCAGACATGGCTCAGATGGCAAATGTAGTTGCTGTTCATGAACATGGTGAAAAGAAAGATATGTATCCTGTAACTTCAAGTGGACTTTTATCTGCAGCTGAGACATCAGCAGCTGTTACGCTCCATTGTAGCATAGCTATTGGAAGCGCTATGGAGAATCTGAACAATAGCATTGCACATGTCTTGTTCAAAGAGGCATCTCTAGTATTAACCAGACCTCATGCATACAGAACTATGGGAGAATTTATGGAGTCTGTAAATGGAAAAATAGTTCAGGCTGCGACAAAGCCCACAAATGCCTTTCTGGATGAAGTGATTGTTGATGAACTTGCTCAGAATTTGTCCAATATTATTGTCAGGCATTCTGTGGAGGAAGTCAGAAAGAAACAATGCTCAGAAAATAACATAGATGCATGTTCAGAAAGCATACAAGATGTTTTTACTGCAACTACAAATCAGCTTCTATTTAATGTATTTTACTTCACTTGCAAGAAAATGAATGACATTACACAGCTTAATGAATGTTCAAATACTTTCATTCCAGATAAATTTAGAAAACAGGTAATGGACTGCCAATCAAAAGAGACAAAAAATGATGTATTGCATCAGTCCTCAAGTTGCCACAATAATAAGCTCGCCAGTAATTTGCATGATAAGGATGGTCTATTAACGACAAATTTGGTGAACAATGTCAAAGAGGAAATTGTGCCAAATGCCTTGGAATTTCTATCTACAGTCAATGCTCAGAGTTCACCCTCCAAAAAAACATCTTCCAAGAAAAGGTATCTGAAAAGAATTACAAAAGAATGTAGCAGGCACATAAGTCCAAATAGCAATCACAGGAAGGCAGAACTCTCTCTGTTTAGTGGCAGAGAAAACCAGACATCAGGCAGTGAAAGCGGACATGGCCTTCAACAATTTCTAACTTCCAGTGTCTCCATAATAACAGAAAATCATAAGGAGCCCACATGTGATGCTGTGTGGCTCAATGAAAGACAGCTTAGTATACCATTTTTGGGTAATCAAGGTATTCTGCCTACCCGACCTCTGGTATATTTGATGCATCCAGCAGATAAATACTGCATAACAGATTTTGCAGAAGAATTGGCAGAAACAGTGGTTTCCATGGCAACAGAAATTGCTGCCATTTGCCTTGATAATTCAAATGGCAAACAGCCTTGGTTCTGTGCATGGCAAAGAGGAAATGATTATTTGATGCCTCAGGCTTTGCCATGTCGACCTATGAAAAGGAAAAAGGAAACCCAATCCAGTGGATCAACTGTGAGAAAACATCGGCCACCTAGACTTAGTGAGATCAAAAGAAAAACCGATGAACATCCTGAATTAAAAGAATGGCTTATGAATAGGGTGGTGGATGAATCAATTAACCTTGAGGACAGCCTTGATTTGAGCAATAACTTTGCAAATGAAGCAACTGCTAAAATTATGAATTTAGCTGAGTTTTCCATGGCTGATAATGTATGGCAGAATCCAAGCCATCCTCAAAATAGGCTCCATTGTGACCGATGGAATAGAGTCAATGCATCCAGTTGTGAAAGCATTCCTGAGGAAGAATTGGAATCTAAAAGGTCTGTAAATACTTTGGCTCTCATAAATACTTTAGGGCAGCCAATAAGCAGGACTAGTTCAGTTTCCAAGCAGTCTAGCTGTGAAAGCATTACAGATGAGTTTTCAAGGTTTATGGTCAACCAGATGGAAACTGAAGGCCGAGAGTTTGATTTATTACTAGACTACTATGCTGGGAAAAATGCCAGTAATATAATAACATCTGCACTGCAACAAGTCACCAAAAAGAATGGTCACCTCAATGTAAAGCCAAGTTGCCCATCCAAACAGTCGAGCACAGAAAGCATAACTGAAGAGTTTTATAGGTATATGTTAAGGGAAATTGAAAAAGAACATAAAGAAAAAGTATATTCCGCTAAGAATGCCAGGGAATGGAGCAGCAGCTTATTACTTCCTTCTCAACGATCATCTTTTTGTTTCAGACAATCTTCAGTCCCTGACAACAGATGCTCAACATCTAGATTAACAGTAAATATGCCCATTAAGGCAAATTCATTAGATGGCTTTTCTCGTGGTGGCCACCGGGATTCCTTAAATGTCTATCCAGTCAACACTGCATCTTCTTCAGGACTCTGTAAATCAGATTCTTACCTGTATCAAAGATGTAGGACTGATCAGGTAACTGACATGCTCATTCATGAGACCTGGGCAAACTCCATTAAAGCTCTGATGTGCAAGAACAAAATAATTCTAGATAACGGGGAGGTTGCACAGCTTGAACAGCATTCACCACATGTTCAGCAATATGCACACAGACTCGCTGCAAATATTGTTGAAAGTGGGAAAACTTTAATTGCCGTCCACCAAGATTCCACAAAGAAAGATCAGGTCACAGAAAGCAGCCATATCCCATCAGGGATGCAAAACAACTCTAAACCATTTGGAGACAGAAGATATTTAGATGAGAAAGAACAGCATGGCTCTTTCCCTGGATTGTTTTCTATAAAACACATGAGCTCTTCTTCTTGCCTCAGGGAAGTGCCTTTAATCCAGATCGAAACAGATCAAAGACAAGACCTTGATAATGCCTCAGAGCCTTTAAATGGAGTTAATGTTATCTCTGGCAAAGCAAGAGAAGATCTACTCAAAGGGAAACCCATGGATGCTGATTCAGGACAACAAGTAATTTCCTCAAAAAGCCTTGGGTAAGTTCATCCCCCCAAAAAAGAATGTAAGGCTCTATGGCAGACAAACTACTAGTGCACTAGTAAGAAAGCAAGAGGTAAAGAAGCAGGTGTGCCGTTTTTTTCAACCTTGACTAAGCCCAGAGTGTGTTTGGGCCATGCTCCAAGATAGGTAGAATAGTGAGTAAGTGTGTTAAAAAAAATAAGCAATTGAAAATGTAGTATATTTACATAATTCAATATTTTAATAGATTTGAAATAACTACTCATGATTTGCTCTTTCATGCTCACAGCTCTGACCTACATACACACACACACACCATCCTCATACATCTCTTCTTAGGAAAGTGATTCAAAAAAGAGAAAAGCAATTGACTATCAATTGTATAATTACCACAATTGCAACTGAGAATATTGCATGTAGATATGTTGGGGAATTGTAGGCAGCCTAGTTCATCATCCACCAAACCAGAAATCATGAATTTGGAAAGAGAAAACAGGAGGAAAAAAAGTCTACAAAAATTAACTCTAGAATGAAATATGAAGAACAAGAAAAGGGATGTATAAAAGGATAGAAGAAAGGGCATAATTAATAAATTAGATAGCTTAGAAATTAGGCAAGGAAAAGGAAGCCAGTTCAAAAGAACGAATGAAAATAGAGGAGAAAATTTAAGAAAAATGAAACACTTTGGTTTCTTGGTGGCTGCCTGACTATTAGCTAGGTCAGGGCTGTCAAACTCACAGCCTGCAGGCCAGATGTGTCATGCGCTGGTCACACCCATGCTCGGTTTAACAAAGGGGGGGAAAGTCGCAATATATCACATGATGATAGCCTTGATGACGTGAGTTTAACACCCCTGAGCTAGCTTGCTGACTATTGACCATGAATACCAGAGCACATGCTGCTGCACACTCAAATCTTGGTACAGGTAGTGCTCGACTTACCACCATTCATTTAGTGGTTATTCGAACTTACAATGAAACTGAAAAAAGTGAATGATGACTGTTTTTCACACTTACAACCATTGCAACATCATCGTGGTCATGTGATCAAAATTTGGACACTTGGGCAACTGCATGTATTTCTGACAGTTGCAATGTCCTGGGGTCATATGATTACCGTTACCATTTGCAACCTGAAGATTACCATTTGTAACCTTCCCAGCCAGCTTCCAACAAGCCACGTCAATGGGATAAGCCAGATTCAGTTAATGACCGCAGGATTCACATAACTGCAGTGATTTGCTTAAGACTGGCAGAAAAGATTGTACAATAGAGTGCATCTCACTTAACAACCTCACTTAGCAATGGAAATTTTGGGCTAAATAAGTCGAGGACTGCTTACTAATAATGCAACATTTTTACTTCTTTCAATCCAACACTGGTGCCACAAAGATGAAAAGCACAGTGACTTGTCTCAAACCAGTCTTCTTTTTCTTCTTTCTGCTCTTGTTCCAAGCACAGCAGCAAGTGCGCAGTGTCATCCCCTCCCTGGCTTTCCTGGCTTGTCCTTTTCCTATGTACTTTTCCTCTTGTCTCACTGTCTTGTTGCATAAAGAGCAGAAGGAAAATCTTGAGGAATCAGGCAGGAAAGAGGGCATTGGTGTGGGGAAAAATACAGCTGAGTTAGAAGGTCAGAGAAAGTTTTGAAATCAAAAGCAGATTATAGAGCCCTGCTTTTTCTAGCAACAATTCCACTGCACAAACATCATCTTTGCTACTACATGGGATTTATGTGGAATCTGTTTGAATAGCAGAGGTATGCAGATATAATTTAGGATCTACTTATAGACTAGGGCAATTGTTGTAAATTATAAAGGATTTCTGATTCATAGCCATTCAGCAACAAAATGATTTTCCATTTAAATTAGATTGCAGTGTAGAAGGGTTTTGTTTTTTTTGCAAACCATATGATGAGAAAAATATTTTGAGGATGACTTCATTTTACTTTCATATGGATTTTTTTTTTAAATACTCAATCTTGAAGCTTCCCAAATATACCGATAGCTGAGCTAGAATTGAAGATCCAAATTGTTTCAATCATAAAGAAATATATCATGCCACAAAAATGGACACTTTATCAGTCTTTCCCAATTATTGCCATTAGTCTTTCCAACTTATACAAAAGGGCCCTTAGCTGATGGAAAAGGGATAGCTTGTGAGCATTGCCAGGCCTGCACCTAAGATTATTATTTTAAAGAAATGTTTTTAAATATAAGTAAAATGTTTATATATAACTTTCCTTTATATGTTTATGAACAACAGTAAAACCAAGAAGCAAAACAAACAGGAGTTACTAATGAATCTAAAAACCATAAGTAGCACCTATAAAATACAGATTTAACCTAAAAGAGATGAACAGCTTTATTAATGCCATAACAAATGTGGACTTGCATGGTACTTAAAATTAATCCAAACACCCAGGAAAGCAGCCATAAAGAAAATTTTCAGAAGTTGTGGCGTTGCCACTGAACAGTCCCATTGTCTGATCACCACTCATCTCATATCAGATAGTGGATAAAGAGATGAATTTATTACAATCCTTGACAGGAATTTACCTAGCAAGAAAGATCACATTGCTTAAAACTCTTAATTATATTCTTTTCCTAATTTGCTGTTCTTTCTCTCGTTTTCCCTGTCCTTGAAACAAACTGTACTTTAATTTTGCTCTGCATCAGATAGGAAAGGCGATTGCTTTCTCAGGGAGTAGAAGGGAATGGAAGTATAGGAGGTATTGTGGTACCAACTGCAGACTGCAATCCTTACAAGAGAGAATACCATTTTAGTTTTTCTTGTAAAATATATGGTAATAGATGCATCTTTTAAAAAGGCAGTATAAACTGCATTAGGGTCTGATGATTCCTTAACTGTTACATGGGTGTTGTCAGTTAGAATTATTTCAGTTTTAAGGATTACAGGATAGTCTTGTTTCAACGGGGACATCTTTTTTTATTATTATCAATCAGTTTGACAGTGTGTAGTTGCCCTGAATCTGAAGCCTCTGTAGACAATACAGCAGTGGAAGAGTTTCCAGTCCCTCTTAGCAGCAGTGAAGAAAGTACATGTAGCAGCTGGTGCCAGCTGGCAAACAATCCTGATGATACAAGCAGCTATTTGCAACTCAGCGAGAGATCTATGAGGTAACCTTGTGCTCTTCAAGCTATAAACTGCATAAATGTTTGGCTTGTGGTTTTCTCAAAATGAATTCTGCAAAAAGAGATTTAGCTTTCGTTTCCAGGAGACCTCATTACAGCTTTGGAAATAATTTTAAAAAATGTAATCCCATCCAAAGCAATTGTTTCCCGTTCCCATAAGAAAAACACTAAGGAACAATCTAATTGGTCAATCAAGCTCATTTTTTTCATTTCATATTGCTGACACATACATTATTTGGATGCACATCGCTCTCCTGTACCAAGTTCTCATTCAGCATTAGGGTAGACATCTGAGTAGAAAAGTCCGGAGAACAAATGACTATTTAAGGCGCCTTTTTTCTATCAAGCACATTAGTCTCATTATATGATTGTGAGTATCAAGAACAAAGTTTCAGGATATGTGTATAGCTACATAGCTTTATTAGGCCTGAATGGCAAATCTATAAGGGAAAAAATAACTTAAACAATCTATTCCTTTTACAGATATTTCATTCTATGCTCATTCACATTTTCTAAATGCTTACATCTAACCCTATGCTGACACAGATACCAAATCAAAGTAGATAAATTCACAACCATGTTAAGACTGTTCTCTTCATAAAAATAATTTGCCATTGAACTCTTGGATCATTTGTCCAACAAGATTGATAATTTGTATTAAGAGATTATTATTGTTTTCAGTTTTCACATTATGTGACTCAGTGCTGCCAAAGCAATCAAGTATTTGGAGCTGCAGATTGATATAAGATGTCAGGCTGCCAAATGATGATGCTTCTTAATTTATAAGAAATTTCTGCAAAGATATTCAAAGGGATTACAATGCGATTAGACTTAAAGTAGATATGATGTAAACTTGCTAAATACGTCATCATTGCAATATCAAATGATAATTGGAATATATATAAACCAATCATCATTGATCCAATATCATCAAATGTTCATATCGTCTGTCAGCACTTCAAAGCAATACCTTTTAAATGATACATCTCACACATTTGCTGCAATTGGTTCATACGCAGGCATAAATCACCTTATAAAAAGGATAATTTGCTATCCTGAGCTGAAAACACATTTTCATTTCAAAACACATAATTCAGATTTAGTTCTTTCTTTAGTAGTACTTAATATCATTAGATATATACTCACTCTAACAGTTTGCTTTCTCCCCTTATTTTTTGCTCTGTTAATAATGGTTTGCTGAGCAAAGAAGAACTACATGCCCTCATTCTGACAAATAGAAAAGTAGCAATTCTGCCTGTCACTTTGGGTTAACATTGTGTTCAAGTGCATATTGGGGCAGACTAGCATTAATATTAACATTTTTGCATTGTCAGCAATGGCAACAGCAGTACCTCTAGCAGTCTTGGCATTATGGATCTGGACGTTTATCAGGAAAACATACCATCTTCTCATGCATTTAAGTAAGTAGCTGTTTGAGGGTGGGAGTTATCCTACAGAAACACCATTTCATTTTAATTTAAAAAAATTCAGTGTGTACAATGTGGCAAACTTTTCCAAAGCTTCATAGTTTATCTTATGCTTTCCAGTTTTTTCTTGCAAGTGGCAATATAATGCTATAGTTGCTTATTTGTTTGATAATTACTGTTTAATTAAAAAAATATCCAGCTTCCACACAAATATAGCAAATTAACTTTCTGCCCTTATTCATGTCTACAATCCATGTATATTTTCCCTCCCAAGCCTTATCATAGTATTTATTTATTTATTATTTATTTATTTATTTGATTTATATTGCTGCCTATTCACCCATGGCGACTCAAGGTGGCTTACACAATGTAAAATCATATTTAAAACAAAAAATAAAAATAAGAACAATAAGAACTAACAAAAAAAATCAAATAAATTAGTAAAGTACAATAGAACAAAATTTGGGAAAACAAAAAACAAAACCACAAAAACAAAAAGCAACTCCTACCTCCCACCCTGACAACAGTGGATCACACTAGCCATTTGATGGGTTCCATCCGTCTCTGGGTTTCCCAGGCCCACTGGCAAAACCAGGTCTTCAGTGCCTTTCGGAATAGTATTAATGAAGGGGCCATTCTAATCTCTGGGGGAATGATGTTCAGAGAGAGGGAGCCACCACAGAGAAGGCCCTTCTTCTAGGTCCAACCAGGTGTATTTCCCTCAGGGGTGGGACCCGCAGCATTCCCTGCGTCCTCACTCTAATGGGTCGGGTAGATATCACTGGCAAGAGATATTTTCTCCAACAACCCGGACCCAAGCCATGAAGGACTTTAAAGGTGACAACCAGCACCTTGAATTGCACCTGGAAGCAAATTGGCAGCCAGATGCAATTAGTGTGGAGAAATATTTGCACTTCACCTCATGAATTGCTACAAGGTAGACCTTAGTAGCAGCTCTTACCTGTGTTTGATTGAGTTCATCTCTTGTCTTCCGCCAGCGGTGCTCTAGACGTCTCCTCATGCGTTTCATCCCTCTCAGTTCCTCTGAATACCATGGGGCACAGAGAGGTTTATGGGTGAGGAGAGGTCGCAAGGGTGCAATCCTATCCAGAGCCTCAGTCACCTTCCTATTCCAAACAGTGACTAAGAGCTCAGCTGAACTGCAAAATAGATCTGCAATTATAACCCACAGCTCCTTCTGGAACCTATCTGGGTCCATTAGTTGATGGGGACAGACCAATCTAATAGGTTCTGCCTCCCTGCAGGGGGATGCAGCTTTTGAGAAACTCATTGCCACCAGACTGTGATCTGACCATGACAAGGGGACCAAGGAGAGGTCTACCAATTCCAGATCACATAGACACATTTAAGGGAACATAGCTACTTTTGTTTCTGTTGGAACTGTCTACAGTAATTAATGTAAATGCTTTTATCTAGCAACACATTTTTGCTTATTTTGAAGAGTGATACTCTTACAGCCCCAAATCCTGCAGTAGGGACTCATAGAACTGCTAGGAAACAATTTGGAATCCCACCACTGCTTATAATTACTCATTCATAACTGCCTCTGTGGGTTATTTTGCAGATGAAAAAGTGGAAGTAAGCTTATTTGATTTGTAGATGACACAAAATTGAGTGAATAGCTGAGTTTAAACTTGGAGAAATTCAAATTAACTTTAACATACTAGAAAAAAAATAAGCTGAAAATAGCAAAATGAAATTTAGCAGAGAAGACTGCAAGTTCCTCATTTAGGAAAAGCACATGCATTGGAATAGGGTGGTGGATAACTGATTTGGCAAAGATGCTTGTGAAACATATTGGAGATGTACTTGACAGCAAATTGAATATAAACTGGACTATGATCTGGTTGAAAATAAAAGCAACTATCACTTTGTTAATTGCATTAACAAAAGTATGATTTCTAAATATTAGGAAGTAATAATTTGTTATACTGCTTTGGTCAGGTTTTTCCATTCTAAAGGCAGCTATTAGCTCTGCTCTGCATTTCGACCTCTATGAATATTAATGTAATGCATTGCATTCATCTCATTGAGGATATCTCTTAGCAACAAATTAGACTTGTTCAGAACAGATTCAATTAAGATGAAGAGAAGCTGTAAATTTCAAAATGAAAAGATAATTAACACGGTACACACATTTTTTACATATTTTCTTGTTTGGGTTTATTTCTATTACATTTGTCTAAAAGCATTAAAGCTCTGAACAGGTATGTGAAATATGCTTATCTATACCTGGAAAATCGAACCATTTATCAATGGATGCCTACCACAATGATTGTTACATTCTTTGGCCTAATTACCCTTTCCTGGTCTTCCAATAAATCATTAACCTCACAACAATAAAAATATACTATTGTTTTATACAAACATCTTTCATTATCTCAATTTGGGAAACTGTTTACATTCCAATAACCATATTCTATATATATTTAGTGTGCAATTCTAAAGGACATGTTCAAGTCCAATTTCATTCAATGGAATTATTTATTTATTTATTTAAATTTGTATACCGCCCCCTCTCCCAGAGGGACTCAGGGCGGTGAACAGCCAATATAAAATATACATATAAAAATACACATACAATATTTAAAATAAGTTAAAAGGATTAAATACGTTGGCCATTATCAAAAGATTAAAAATAAGATATTAAGAAGGCTAAAACTGAATTAAAAGCTCTAAAAACTCCTAGGCCAGACCGACTTGCTGAAATAAATTTATTTATTTATTTATTTATTCGTACTTCTATACCGCTCCCTCTCCCAAAAAGGGACTCAAGGCGGTGTACACTCAACAAACAAGATAATACAGAAAACAGAAGCGAAAACAGGTAAATAATCAAGATGGCCAAGAATCACCCCTATAAATTTCCAAAATATAAACCCCAATGATCTTATTTGGCTAGACCGGCTTGTTTGAACAGCAAGGTCGTAACTGCGCGCCGGAAGGTTAGGATGTCTGACATGGCTCGTATATCCGGGGGGAGACAATTCCAGAGGGATGGGGCTCCCACAGAGAAAGCGCGTAGTCTCGGGGCTGCTAGACGACAGCGATCCAGTGGTGGTACCCCGAGCAAGGCAACTCTGTGGGAGCGTACTGGGCGGCGGGAGGTTGTTGGTGGCAGCAGGCGATCCCGTAAGTAAATAGGTTTTCAATGCACACCAGAAGGTCAGGAATTCAGGGATGGTCCTCATCTCCGGGGGTAATTCGTTCCAGAGGGAGGGTGCCCCCAACGAGAAGGCCTGCTCCCTCGGGGTCGCCAGCCATCCAGCCAGTGGCACTCCGAGGAGGCTGACTCTATGGGAGCGTATTGGTCGGCGGGAGGCCAATAATGGCAGGAGGCGGTCCCACAAATATCCTGGTCCCAAGCCATGAAGCGTTTTAAAGATAGTAACTAAGACCTTAAAGTGCACCCGGAGGACCACCGGGAGCCAATGCAGCTCGCACAAGAGTGGCGTAACATGGGAGCCCCGAGGAGCCCCCAATACCACCTGCACGGCCACATTCTGCACCAGCTGGAGACTTGGGTGCTCTTCAAGGGAAACCCCATGTAGAGAGCATTGGCATAGTCTAGGCGGGAGGTTACGAGGGCGGAAGTGACTGTGCGAAGCGCATCCCGATTCAGAAAGGGCCGCAACTGGTAGATCCTATGGACCTGACCAAAAGCCCTCCTGCCGACGGCCACCACATGGTCCTCCAATGACAGCCGCACATCCAGGAGGACACCCAGATTGCGAGCCCTCTCTGTGGGGGCAAGAATTTCCCCCCCCCCACAGCCAGCGATGGAACCAGCTGGCTGTATCGAGGTGCCGGGAAGCACAGCCACTCAGTCTTAGATGGGTTTTGCTGAAGCCTGTTCCGCCCCATCCAACACTGCACGGCCTCCAGGCACTGGGTCATCACTTCGACAGCTTCATCGGAATGGCCTGGGGTAGAACTGTATAGCTGAGTATCATCAGCATACTGATGGAATTCTATCCCAAAGCCACAGATGATCTCACCCAGTGGCTTCATATAAATGTTGAACAGAAGGGGCGAGAGCACCGACCCCTGAGGCACCCCGCAAACCAGGGCCTTGGGGCCGATCTCTGCCCCTCCGCCAACACGAATTGCGAACGGCCAGAGAGGAAACATGCAAATGAATGGATATATGCATCTTTCTGAATGCAAAAATGGGACATTTATGTTTAGTTTTAATAAACACAATATTGGATTCAGTTAATAAAATTTAATGCAATGAATGGTTTTGAATAGAATTGCAGAAATTAATGACCTTAAAAATCCAGTGTCTTTAACAATCAGGGTTCAAATCCATAATACCCATTTCTTAGATAAAGGCATGAATGGAATTAATGACTGAGGTTGAAAAACTAGGCAAGCATGTAAACTTCTGCCCTGACCATCTGCTACCTCCCCCAACTTGTGGATTTCAGGCTACATTTGCTCTATATTTGCTGAGAATTTCTTTAAATATTTTAAATAACTACTTAAGATTAATCTGAATCAGAAGGCTTCTGTTTGGTAGACAAAGGTAACTGAAGATAGTCTAGATGTGCCTCCCTTGGCAAGAAATTATGAAGGCTGGTGCAAAACACAAAAAAAGCATCTCTCATTCCTATCATTGCTCTACCAATAGGTTTTTGTTAGCATAGTTCATAATAAAACCATTACTTTTCTTGATATATATAAAGTAATCACAGATTCACGAAAGAATATGTAGTAAGAGCCAAAGTTCCTTGCAAACATTGTTTGTTTGTTTTTTGCTTCTTAAGTGATTTAACAGAAGGAGGAGTTTTCTGTGAGAAACAACCAGAAAAGATAGAAGGTAAGTCATACATTATAAAATGAGGCAGGGGAATTTACTTCTTAAGGATCTGTCTCATGAAATTAAAAAAAAAACATACTTTCACTTTCTAGCATGCACGTCTGGGTTGACTGTTGAAAGTACTAATGAGAAGAAAGATCTCTTGGTGATAAATGTAGATCTGGAACCAGAATATCCTGATGTGGAATTGCGTGCTACACTTCAATGGATTGCTGCATCTGAGCTTGGCATACCCATGATCTATTTTAAGAAATCTCAGGAACACAGAATTGAAAAGGTATTTGTGAATGGTTGAATAAATTCCATTGTTTAATATACCATCACCGCTTTCTATCATAGGCAACAGTGTACAAGCAAAAAACCCCCATATTTAACATATTTAAAATATGTGTTTAAGGTTAGAATACCATACTCTGGTAGCAAAGAGAAAAAGAGCAATTAGATACTGATTGCAAAATGCAAGAAGGTAAAAAAAACCTTTCTAACCCCAAAGACAAGTAGTATATGATGTAGTGTAGCATAGTATGGTGCAATGTGGCTAGTAGATTTTGACCCACTGTCTGAAGTGAAAACAAAATGTCAGAAGGTAAATGCTTAAATTGATGTATATTAGAATGAAACATACTTTTCTAGGATTTTGTGCTGCTCTATGATTGAAATAGAGATACAGTATTGGATGTTTTAATTTCCACTGACAAAGACATTTGAGCTGTTTTAGAAACCTACAACCCAGCTTTCATCAGAGTCAGCTATAGGAAAAATAATACATACCTTTTATTTTTACAATTTGCTTTTCAATAGTGTCCTCATTTCTACCAAGTGTCTCTTAATTCTTTAGTAAATGTATGTGGATTATTTGATTTGTCATTAATCATTAGCTAAGTGATCAGCTAGTGAGCAAAAATGTGAATCAGCACAGTGGATGTGGCTATCAAGTCTGCAGTCAATGACTTAGGCCAATTCATACATGCACATTTGGTACAGCTGTTTTCATAACATATTTGGTACAGCTGTTTTCACTGTGAATTAATTAGATCTCTTAGCTTGAAATGAAAAAGGGGAAAACCAAACCTTCTCTAAAAATTTTTTTCCTTCTTCCAGTTTTTAGATGTTGTGCAGTTTGTGCACCAGAAGTGCTGGAAAGTGGGTGATATCTTTCATGCTGTGGTACAATTTTGCAAGCTCCATGAAGAAAGTAAAGGGCCAACTCTGAGTCTCTTTGACTGGCTTCTTGAGCTAGGATAAAAACCTTCTTAAAGATATTGTTTGCATTTTTATTCCATTTTAAGCGGCAGTGATCTGTGAATGGCCCTGTTTTATTCAAAATCTCAACATAAATAGAGCTGAAAAGTATATATTCTGCTGCTACATCATGACCCTGTTCCAAAGCAGTGCAAAGGGAAGTAAGGACAGGGCAGAAAGAGAGAAGCGAAGAGCCAATGTAAAATATTACTACATGAAGGACTTTGTAGCTTTGAATGCATTGCTCTTGAAAAGAATAGGATATGCAGTTAAATGACTGGTGTTTTTTTTTACAAAATCTAAATGAAAAAGACATTTTCCATAATCTGCCAGCTATGTATTAACTGCTAACTGGAATCCCGTAACAAAATTCAGTTTTTAAAAAGCTTTGTATTTATAGTTAAATGCCTAATGATTATACAACAAATTAGTACATATCCTTAAATGAATTCTATATTGTTCTGCTTTCAATCCATTCCCAAGGAGCAAATTAAGGTCTATGCTGACACTGCACTGAAAAGCCTGAAAGTTATTCCACAAGTGTGTCCATTCTGCTGAAAGAATTAAGCCCAGTAGCTTTTTAAATGAGTTCTTAAAACTCTTGTTCAGTGAGTATAATGCTGGTCTGTCCTTTAGTAGAATTGAGTCTCACTGGGAATGCTAGACAGCAGCCTGACAGCAGGCCGTTGTCAGGATATTAGCATTTCCCAGTTTTAACAATAATTAATGTGCTTTATAAAACTATTTCTAATTTCTGAATAAATAATAGAAACATGTACTCTGAGTAAGTTTGCAATGGGTTCAATCAGGAAGTAAATAGTCATTTAAAATAAGTTCAATTAGGCCAACCTGGAAAATAATGGCTTTCCATTATGCCTTAATAGGAAGATTGTACTGATGAAATGTTTCATACTATTAACAGTTTATTTCTAACATCTTTAAGCTAATATATCCTTTTATTTAAATATTTGAAGTATAGTACATAAGATTTTTCTTACAGAAAAATGTGCTTGTCAAAAGCTAGTACGTTGCTACTCAGAAAAATAGTTCCCATCCTACTCATTCCTGTAACAGCTAAATAATCTGATTTCAATATATACAGTAATCAAGAAAGTACATTAGGTTGCAGTCAAAAAAATCTCCAGCTTACTACCTGGTAAATAGCTCCAGTACAACTTGCCAATATCATTGCTAATAGTTTCCATTGTGGCGCTACTATGACATTGAACATTTATTTCACAAAAAGGGGTGCTTTTCACTACAGAGTAATGATTTTTAGAATGTATCCAAAAATAACATTATTTTGCACTATTTTAGAAGCAATTTTTAATTCAGTAGAGAGCCATAATTACCACAATTTCCCAATCATGCCTGCCCTTTCTTATATACACAGCAAAGATATTGTCAGCATTTCTATCAATTTAAGTGGCTTCATGTAAAATAATCATTCTATAGTACATGTAGAAAAGAAGAACTTTGGATTAGCACCTTGGTCTACTTTGAAAAAGTACCATTTCCTAAAACGTTTATCAGTAAGTGTTTGCATTCAGAAATCAATAATACATCATTAGAGATTGATATAGTGTTGAAATATATTTATTTTTGACCAATGACAAATTAGTTGTGAATTACACAGATTTTGCAGTGGTAGAATAAATGTTTACAAGCACAAATAATATAACAATGTAACAATGTGATGACATTTCTCTCTGTATATTACATTTTAGTACTGAAGCCTGACTTGAAATAAATTTGTGTTATAACAATCTGCCTTTATCATTCTTAAATCCGATTCTGAATATCCCTTGTATGTGATATAGATGAAATAAAGCATTGTTGTACAATTATTTAGTAGGAGAGATGTCCTGTACAAGATCAGCAAGATCAGACTACCAGTAAACCTAAAAGCCTATTAAGTAATTGATACTTAGCCCTAATGCAAGGGTCTTCAAACTTGGCAAGTTTAAGATTTGTGGACTTCAACTCCCAGAATTCCTGAACTAACATGACTGGAGGAGGAATTCTGGGAGTTGAAGTCCACAAGTCTTAAAGCTGTCAAGTTTGAAGACTCCTGCCCTAATGTAAAATATAAGATTAGATTCATATAATCATATATTCTGAGCCTATATCTATGCAAATAATATTTCCCTCACTTGTGATATGTGGAGTTTTTGCTTGCAAATAGATACATTTTAGTATCAGCTGAATAGTTTCATTTAATTTTTCTATTTTTCATTTAATAGTTTCTATAAACTTTCTGAAGGTATGTACTACAGAAACAAATGAGGTTTCACCTTCCACATCTGGAAAGATGTTATGGTTTGAAAGGTAGAAAATAGTAGTCCTTTGATATATTAGAGCAGGGGTGTTAAACGGCAGCGTCACCTGATGTATCGAGACTTTTTCCCCCTTCGCTAAATCGGGCGGGAACAGGGCTAGCACATGACGCATCTGGCCCACGGGCCACAAGTTTGACACCCCTGTATTAAAGGTTTCACCTGACTTTTTTAGCTTTCTTCATTGAAAAGAAACTATACATAGTGTAGAAGAAAGTTCAGATAAGCCAGCAACCTGATATTTCCAGAACCATATAACAAAATCTAAAGATTCCCACACATTTATAACTAAGCTTTATGCCAGCATCTGGATATTTTGGAACACAATGATGCTTTGCTGACAGCAACAGTTCTTTAACATTATTCAAAACAGAAAATTAGAAAATCATTTCTAATGCCTAAGAAATGATGAATTATAAATAATAATATCAACAAATTCTGGTTTATACAAGAATTATACAAGAGTAACATAAACAACATTGCATGGACTTTGGGGCAGGCATTTTCCTGGATAGCCTGCTCATACAGAAGCCCAAATTAGCAGCAGATCAGATTAGAAGGCTCTGTAAAAGTAACATCAAATTCTTGAGAAGAAAGACAGTTCACATTAAAAAAGAAGACATGTAGGTTATACTATTTCAACACTACTATGACTCTCACAATTGAATGCCAAAATCAATGTAATCATTTTCATTTCAGCTTAAATCTTTCAGGATGGGACAAACCATAAATATAAACTACACTTTAAAAAAAATCAAGAAATAGAAGTATACAATATAAATTCAAAATTAAGTCCCAAATATAAAATATGAATAGAACATTCCAATCAATACTACAATGATATTTACATTATACATATTGAAATGTTTTATTAAATAAAAATTAAACTTTGTAGAGATAAAGTATCTAAATGAACGCAAGAGTAACAACTAATAGTATGATGAAGCCTCCTCACTCCTATAGCCTATAGATCTTTAGAGAAAAAAGGCATTTCTTATAATTTTCTCAATAACACATTTTTGCATAACTAGCCAAGTTAATTATTACAATAAGTCCAGAAAATATTTTTGGTTCATAAAGAATATAAAGAACAGATGCAAAAAGCAGATTTTTAAAAGATTAAAAACACTGAATTAAAATTCTATATAAAAACACTAAATTAAAATTCCTAGAAAAGTGGGTCAGCCTTTGTTTCAATTAGCGCCATATCCTACACGTATTATCTTTGCTTCCTAAAAAATAGAGAAGAATATAACATTAAGTGTTACAAAAATTTTATAACCATAATATCTATAATAATATCTAAACAACAGTCTAAGGGTTTGTTTGTTTGCTGGATCACTAAAGTATTATGTTTATTTTATCTCAAGCACTATCCTTGTTTTGTTTGTAATCAGTAATGCTCTTAATCTCAAGTAATTCAACACAGTTATTACTGTTTTTTGAAAATTAATCTTGCTGGCTTTATACCTAAAAAGCCATTGTGCTATTCTTTAATTATAGAAGAAATCATTATTTTCAGCCCAAATATATTCAATAAAAGCTCTCTGAAAGGATAAAAAAAATATTTACTTGAAATCTTGGCAACTCTATATTCTGAGAATATGCTATAGTGATGCACAGACTAATGGTCCAGTGATGCACAGACTAATGGTCCAGTGATGCACAGACTAATGGTCCAGCAGCTCTATATACTATAGCTTTTTAACAGTAAGCCAAAAAGCAGTCATTCATAAGATACAACTTCCCACAATTATACTTTCAAGCTTATATTGCTTAGTTTTATATGTAATACAACTGTTAGAAATAAACCATAAAATGAGGCAATTACAATTCCTCGTACATGGATTAAAATGTTGAGTAGGTCAGCACGCAACGCTTTAATCCATAAATGGATTATATGATACATCGACTAAGTTATGGCTTAATGTCTGGTCTAATTCAGATCACAGGCAAAAAAAGCAAATGTGACTGAAATAATATTGCCTTCTCCAAGTCTTCTTTTGTTGCAATGTTTAGCAATGTGCAGAAATAACACTTCAGCTACTTCTGTTTAACCTTTTCATGATAGAAGTGTAAGCAAATATTGAAATCTGAAAGTTGTTTTACTCTCACATAAGAGATGAGAAATGTAAATACATCAATCCACTCCAAACCCCAACTAATTTAATCCAATATGTATAAAACTTTTCTGGACTAAGAAAAACTGGGAAACTCTTTATTTCACATTGCTTTATTTTTATTCACCACTACCTGATAAAACAATTCAATTGAACTATAACAATTGTATTTCAGACTATGTACTAGTTACCTGTAATAATTATATTCCCTTTGTAATTGAAAGCACAGGAAAATATCTCATCAGTGTGGCCTTCCAATATTTGAATGCATTGTCCTGTCTTGGGCTCCCAAAGGCGAGCTGTCTTATCTGAACTGGCTGTAAGGATACGACTTCCTTGAGGATTGAAACAGATCTTTAAAAAAATGATAAAATATTTTTAAAAAATAGCTAAGGAAGTAGAATACTTTGTTGTAGTTTGTCATCACTTCTACTACTATTTTATGCATGCAGCCAAGTGTGTGGCTTTAAGCTAGTCATGATTAAGTTGATTTAGGGCACTGAAACAGAATGAAGTTTTTTCTGGCAAGTCACCAGAAACTGATTCACTGTCTTTCTTCTCAGTATGGTACTTATAATTATTTTTCAAAATTAGAGAAGTAAAAAATGTAGAAATAATTATGAACTAATTTAAGATTAATTACATTGTAAACTTAATTATGAAAAAAAATCTAAAATCTATATCAGAAAACATCAATCAGTGTTACCTAGATTGTTATAGTTGCATATCAAAGTAGCAAGTCATAGATTGAAGATTGTTACATGTCACACCCAGTAAGAAGTAAAAATGAAAAGAAGCAGATATAAGTTCTAGGAAAAAAATGTGCGATGTTCTCAATTAATATATGTGGAAACAGTTATACAGTAAACAGTTAACAGTAAGCAGTCTGTAGGTGACATGAAAATGAGATGAGGCAGTACAAAAAAAATGTGATCAGCCAGCAAAGTACTACAGATGACATTATTAGCAACATTGCTTTGGACAATGTCTCTTTGTTTTGAATATATAGCTTAAGCATAAATTTATTAATGTATACACAAGAAGGAAGAAATTTAAAAGCATGATCAATTTGATAGCATTATTGGAAGACTCAAGAATGATTAAAAATGTAGAGATTGGTAGAAAGGCAGTTAACGGTATGTGCAAGTAACTGCTACATTACTTTCTAAATGGATGATGATGATGATTAGGACAGTGATGATGATGGCAACTTATATACTATCTTTTACCCCACAGGGTGCTCTATCTCAATGAAATGTGCAAATTATTAACTGATGATGCTTAATTTCTATTGTATTATACCCACGTGACCTGATATTCAAATAACTAGACAATAACAACTTGAGTGCCCTGAGAGCTATTGCCTCCTACTATAGTTAGAGACACAAATAAGTAAAACTATATTTAGAATACAAAGACAAAGAAAAAACATTTATTGGTCCTATTCAAATAGAAAAATATTTTATGAAAAATAAACAGAACTGCCAAAATTTGCACTAGAACAGCAGAATGAAAGTATTTGAAACACGTAAACATTTTACCTTTGAAATTTCTCCTGTATGCCCTTCAAGTTTTGCCACACATTTTTTTGTTTCTGCATCATATACTCTTGCTGATCCTTTGGTTAAAAAAAAGAGAAGAATCTAAATAGCTTAATTACATTTTTGCTAAATATTAATAAATTCAAATAAAATTCTGGTATAAATAGAAGTTATACACTTCTATTTATGAGTATACTGTTCTAAACATGTTTATTTGCAAATAATATAATTCACTCTAGGGGAACTTACTTCTAAGTAACATATATGGTCTACAGCAGGGGTAGGGAACCTTGGCTCTTTTATCACTTATGGACTTCAACTCCCAGAATCCCTGAGTGAGCCATAAAAGGTTCCCCATCCCTGGCCTACTGGTTTTTCAGTTGTGGGGGAAATCAATTTTTGACTGGAATGGGACTGTTTAATATACAAATGTAGGACATATTCTTTATATATTCTTTATATGTCCTACATTTGTATATCAAACAATCCCATTCCAGTCAAAAATTGATTTCCCCCACAACTGAAAAACCAGTAGGCCAGGGATGGGGAACTTTTTATGGCTCACTCAGGAATTCTGGGAGTTGAAGTCCATAAGTGATAAAAGAGCCAAGGTTCCCTACCCCTGGTCTAGAGAATCCCCTAATGCTTTATAGTCATTGAAAGAAACAGGTTGCAATGCAAATAAATAAAAGTCTATGATTGCTTTAAAGGTGTGGTTATAAGTGACTTTGAAATTTCTGAAGTTCTTTTGTTGATTAAATTTATTTCGCAAAAGTATGATAAAATATGTAGTCATATGTTATATCCTTATGAGAAATATTCCTTTGAGATTATTAGATAATTCAATAATTGACAATGACATGAGCATATGAATACCCCTGGACATTAAATATCTATGGAGATTCTCAGTCATCAAGGTCATAGTTGTCCCAAAGATGCTTTTTCAAGAGGCAACTGGACTTTCATGTTTTTCTTTGAAGACAAGGAATAATGGATGGAAACTGAACAAGGAGAGATTTAATATGGAAATAAGGAGAAACTTTCTGACAGTGAGAACAATCAACCAATGGAACGGCTTGCCCTCGGAAGTTGTGGGAGCGCCATCACTTGAGACTTTCAAGAAGGGATTGGATTCCATCTGTCAGAAATGGTGTAAGATCTTCTGTTTGGGCAGAGAGTTGGACTGCTAGATGATCTACAAGGTCCCTTCCAACTCTGATTATGTTATCTATTATAAGACGTTTCACTTCCCATCCAAGAAGCTTTTTCAGCTCTGATTGGATGCTGGGGAATGGAAGGATCTATATTCCTAGCAGACAGGTGGTAATCTGCACTCTTTTAGAGAGTCATTGGAGGCTACTTGGACATTTGTCTGTGTCGTCAGGGTCACCTGAGTAGTGCAAATGGGAGCGGAGCCTTCTTGGAACAGCTGTGTTGTGGAGCTGTGCTTTCTGCAGAATGTTTTTTGCCCTGTGTCCCTTCACAGTTGAACATAGGTGCAGGCTGTGGGAATGAGTCTGTGTGTTGTCTGTATCTCAAACTTAGCAATTTGCAGATTACAGGGCTATAGGAATCATCTGCACTTCAGTTTGAGAGGAATACCTTCTGACAGAATGTAAAACCCATTTTAGTTTTTCAGAAATCCTCTTCACCTACCATCAGCTGAGGCACTTGCAATACGCTGGCCAGTATAATCAAAACAAACATCTAATACTTCATCATCATGGCCTGTTAAGGTTGCCACCCGCTTGCCTGTCAAAGCATTCCAAAGCTGCAATGTGGAGGGAAAGCATTAAACAATACACACAAATAAATTGAGGCAATCAAAAACATTATCTTTTTATGTTATACTGGACTTTCATTGCAAGTATAGGTAGCCTTTAATCTTTTTCTTAAAAAAAAAACATAGTGTAAAGCAGAGTAAAAGATAGTTTCTATGACATAACAACAATGTAAATTAGACATTTATTGAAATAATTTTTAATGCAAGATGTTCTTTTACAGAATTGTTTGGGACAGATTTAGTTTGCCAGATTTCAATACATAGTTGTTTCTTTTCCAACCAGGTTAATATGCAGTGTTTCATTCTTGTTGCTGTTCCTATTTGGTTTACATGTATTTAGAAATCACTTGGTGTGGTATTTCTAGAATTTAGTCTTTGAACCAAAAGTGTGACAATTATATTATTAAATGGCTGAACAAAAACCTGGCCGTATAGTCTTCCAGTACTGTATAGTCAATATGATCATGCCTATATCTTTAATATCTATATCCCATATCTTATAATTGAGGCTGAAATATACCATTCTCCAAAGTTCTAGGACATCTGGCTCATATCTCTTGATTGTTTCTATTAGTGTCTAACAGTTTATATGCTGTTGGCATATAAATTTATTTATTTATTATTTAAATTTATATACCGCCCCCTCTCCCAAAGGGACTCGGGGCGGTGAACAGCCAGAATAAAAATACACACACAAAACATATATACAATATTACAGTATTAAGAATTAAATATAATTGGTTCTACAAAAATTAAAACAAGGGGATTAAGAAAGATTAAAAACCAGATTAAAATTTAAAAACCCCTAGGCCAGTCCGGCTTGCCGAAATAAATAAGTTTTTAGCGCACGACGGAAGGTCATGAGATCAGGGATGGCCCTCATCTCCGGGGGTAATTCATTCCAGAGAGGGGTGCCCCCAATGAGAAGGCCCGCATCCTCGGGGTCGCCAGCCATCCAGCCGGCGGCACCCCGAGGAGGCCGACTCTATATAACCTGAACTATGATTCTTATAAAATTATATGCAGGAAGCAATATTCCATTGCTTGGATTTACATCTCAGAATCCCTGAAGAGAAACTAAAAAGGGCCAGACAAATCCAAAGAGGACATAGCCAACTGAATCTTTTTGCTGGATCAAATGTTTTAACGGAATAAATAAACCTTTTCAAATAAAAAATTATCATATCCTACAATACACTATTGTACCATGCATGTTTTGTCCATAGATCCAGTGATGATCAGAGTACAATCCCAGTTGAATTGTGTGCTGCTTATTTCTGCACGATGGCCTATTAAAGTATGCATTCTCCTGATGGGAAAGAAAATAAATGTCAAATTAAATGATAATTTAAATTGATATATATGAATCACAGACATCCTAGAAAAAAAAGTTAGAAAAATGCTACAGATAGTGCTATCCTTGATATGTTTATTTAATAATATCACAAGAAGAAAGAGTTATAGCCCAATAAATATGCACAAAATGCAATCCTGGTGTTAAAATATAGTGTTTTTCTCTCTAAAAGCTTACACAATAAAACCTAATGAGTAATTTGCATTGTATTTATTTTCTAAATGCATATCAACATTTTATGTTATAAAAATATGGAAAATTAGTTTTAAAATGTACAAGGTTGCATAGTAAATATACTGTATAAAACAAAGAGACTATAATTTGTCCATTAGGGCCATAATAATTATCTAAAGATCATTACTGTTAGTTTGGCAAAATGATAACACTTTCTATCACTTCAGTTTTGGTTAGGTGATGCTATGAAAACACTCTATGCCTTACAGGGGAAATGGACCACGTTGGTTTGTGTTAAGTCTGAATAAGTTACACTTTAGGAGGCAAGCATTTCAATTTTGAAGTTTATCAGTTCTTGAATTACATTGCCCTTTAGTGATATCCTTTTTATTAAAGAATAACCCTAGAAAGCCCTTTGGTATAATAGTTAAGGAGCCAGGCGAGACACCAAGAGACTGAATTCTAGTCCTGCCTTAGGCATAAAACCAGTTGGGTGACCTTGAACCAATCACTGTCTCCCAGCCCCCAAAAGGAACAGCTAAGTCACTTCTGAAAATCCTTGCCAAGAAAACTGCAAGACTTTTCCAGGCAGCTGTTGGGATTCAATTCTGATTCAAAGGCACAAAAACAAAACAAAAAATCCATAATTCCATAGCAAGTATTCTTTTAAGCCCCATGTCCAGGAAGGTAATGCAACTTATATTTGCATAATATAAATAGATAATATAATAATATTAATAATAAATAAGGAAATATTTGTATTTCAGGACTGAAATGAGTGGGGCCTTGGTGTTCTTTGAGCGTGGCTGTTTTCTTGCAGATGTTTCATTAACTGGTAGCATTATCAGTGCCGTTTTCTAGGAAACCAAATGGTGGGACAATCAGATCTAGGCTACAAATGTACAGGCAATTATGAATTTTCTATATCTCTTTATTGCAATCTCATTGTGGCTAGATTTTTGTAATCCAGATCTTGATACAGCACACGTTCCAAAATAGTCAAAGAGAAAAGGAAGTGTTGGTGGTAAGAATAATATTCTGGATTTGACAATTTACTACTTATAAGGCTGACCAAGTATAATTGACACGTTACCTATATGATTCTTTATCATGTAGTTATTTTCTACAAAGGCTGAAGAATTCTTCTGAGATTTTAAATAGCACTAACCACTGATAGCTTTTTCAACACAATATAAAGACATTCTTGCACTACAATTATATATTCACTTTCCAAAAGCTACTTCAAATGTAGAATATGAAAGAATATAAATATTTTAAATAATTCAAATAACTAAAGTTGCATCACATGTTCTTCAAAATGCCTAACTTATGTAACATACTGGCATATTAACTGATTAATTTTTGTTATGGAGTCTCATAGTAAAATAATACACCTAGTTTTCATTTTTTGGAATTCAAAAAGTTTTATTTGTTTCAAATACAGAAAACATGTAAGCAAAACATAATGGTGTTATAATATAGATATGAAAGACTTTGGAGTTTATGGAAACATCTGGACATCAACTTGTGCTTGTTAAAGTAGCTGACACAAGCCAGAGTCTGCCTTAAAGATAATCCTATATTATTTGGGCAATCTCTGGTTTTCAGTTATATTTGTCATGCACCTACTGGGAAACCAAATAAAACCATAGATCATTGTTTTTACATCATACTATGCCATAATGCATCCAGAAATCCAACTGCAAACAGTAATCTGAAAATATGGAAATCTGTCTTAAAATAAAATAGCTCTTTCATTGACACTACTGTATAATGCATTAAACAAAAATGTATACAGAGCACATTGTGAGTTATATAATGCTAGCCTGTACAAAACAGGATTTCTGTAAAACATAATATAAAAGATATAAAATAGTACCTGCCCGTGCTAACATCCCATACTGCAACTGTATGGTCAAAAGAACCTGTGATTATTTTGTCTCCTGTGGTGTTAAACGATAACGCAATTATCTCTGCAGAATGTCCCTACATTTTTATAAAAAAGAGATTTTCATAGAATTATTTATATGTATACATATATATATATATATATATATATATATATATATATATAGAGAGAGAGAGAGAGAGAGAGAGAGAGAGAATAGTACAAGCATTTTTTCAGACATGAAATGAGGTAAAAGTAAATCAATGTAAAGGAAATTGGTAGTATTGAAACCTGAGTGAAAAAATAAGTCACTGGCTTGTTATGACATAGTAGAATTATAGTTCATAAAGCCTAACCAAAGTGTATGCATGGGACAAACAATACAAAAAGCATGGGAAACAGGCAAAATAGGAAGTGGAAGTGGGCTGGGAAAATTTGGTTTAAGATAGGTTGTGGATCTCATTTGGTGAATCAGATTATCTCCAATTAACATGAATAATTCTAAAAAGGAGTGGCCAATTGCTACCAAATACAAGCAGATGGGAGATATGCAGTGGGCCATCAGAGCAGAAGTGGTAGAAATGACTTACAAAATGACTTGGACCCCTTGCCTGCTTTCCCATTGACTTTGTTCAAAAAGCTGGTAGGGAAGATTGCAAATGCCAATCCTGTGACCACAGTTCTTTGAGATATTGTAATCACAAGCTGGATGTCTCAATGCCCAGATTTTGATCACATATCTGCAGAGGTGCTACAATGGCCAAAACTTCATGGACCAATTTTTCAGTGCTGCTTTAACTTTTTTATTTCCTTGAAAACATAAGAAAGCATACTATGCCTGCTAGAACTATAAGTAATTGCAACCCACTGTTAATCTGACTACTTCTTCTCCATTCTGTATGTCCCATAGTCTAGCCGTAGTATCCATGCTTCCTGTTGCAACCAGTGTGCTTTGAAGATTAAATGACAGGCAAACCTGTAAGATAAAAGAAAGAAAGCAGATCTTTTTAGAAATCCTTAGCTTTCCTAACTTCCTTGCTGTCAGGCAGGTGATAGCACGACAGAATGCAATTCCTGCTGATCTATGCCTTATTGGTTACACAGGATTGTAAATGGCAACAAAAAGCCTAAAAATTCTCAGCCATCCAGTCTTGGAAGGCTTGAGACTGAGCTTGTCCCTCTCCAACCAGATCTGCCTAGCCTCCAGATATTGGACATCACTTCGATAGCCGAGAATCAAGATGTACAACTGGATAAAATCAGCATATTGATGATAATTGACTCTGAATTAATGGATGAGCTCTTCCAGCTGTTTCACGTACACACTAAAGAGAAGGGGAGAATGTAGCATGCCTGGAGGCACCCCACACATGAAGGGCTGAGGGTATAACTTCCTGATCCTGCCAGCACAAACTAGAACTGGCCAGGAGAAAGGAGAACCATTATAACACAGTGACTCCAACTCCAAATCCTGCAGTCAGTCCAAAACAGTACCATGCTCAACAGTATCAAAACCCACTGAAAGGTGAATGAGCACAAGGATGGATACATCACCTCATCCTAGGTCGACCAAAGGTCACAATCAAGTAATGCAGTCTCCATACTGAAACACAGCATGAAACCTGACTAAAATGGATGCAGGTAATCACTTCATTAAGTATTCTCAGGAACTGAAGTCCAATCACCTTTTATCATTACTAGAAACCTATAATGCCTATAATGATTGAAAAGTACTGTGTTAAAGCCGAAGAAATTATCCCTTTTCTCAAAGAAGCTTATATCAGAGAATGGATGCTGCACTTCCTGGACAGTTATAATAATCCAGGAAGAGGCCAGATCTAATAAGAAAGTGATCGAACTCAATTTGAAGTGTCCTGGAAACCTTATCAGGAGTCACTTACGCTAGATAGAGTCTATACAAATGTATGGCTATTCTCTATCTATTCAAATATCAAATATATATTTTCAAATTTCCGGGGGGGGAAATTAAATCATGAAATACCCTGCAAACTGTAGTTCTGTTGTTTACAATGAGTACCTGAATTGTAAAATCTAGAATTCTAAAAAGGAAATAACTGTTGAATGAGTTTTTCTTAACAAATGAAGGCACATAAAGAACATATATATTTACAACCCAGGAGAGTTTATCTAATGAAGTAGACTGTGATCCATGAAAGCTTACATGACAATCAATTTCAGAAGATCCTTAATTATTTTTATTACTTCCCTGGAATTAGGAAGTTTTACTGGTTGGCATAAGATTGGAACTAATCCAAAAATACAAAGATATTCTTAATTTATCCCTAGTTAACAAATTATTGTATAAAATCTATTTCAGAGTATTTATGAGAAAACAACATACATTAATATTAATTACTGATCTAATTTTGGTGAGATGTAGTGAATATAGTCACTTCTCATGTTATGACGGTTAGTGCCCATTCACAAATATAAATGGTAATAAAAGATTCATTTTCTGACCAAAGCCTGCAACCAAATTCCAAGTGTCTATCAACAAAAGCCTTCCCTATGCAACTGATTAAATTCTAGTCAGTTTCAGGAAGTAGCAGTAACCAATGCAGGTTTCTAAATCAAATAATTAAAGTCTTGAGCTTGTTAATTTATGGCACTTAGGGATATGCTGTTCTGCAGAGAGAAGCAGCTCAAGAGGAAACAGCTTGTTTAAGCAATCTCTCCACTCTGCAAAGGATCAAAAATGGGGGAGGGGGGAAATCCATCTGAATAACGTGGCAGTAACCAATGATCTTTGCAATCTCTCTTTCCTTCTTCCTCTCTCTCTCTGTCATGTTAACTGAACAACCATTTTGCTTAAAAACAAAATTGCTGGAATGGATTGCAGTCACTAAATGACAAGCGGATATATACAACAATGATTGAAGAGGTTTGTAAGAATTGAAATTGCTTCCTATTAGAAAAGGAAATGTTCAAGTTTAAAATGTGTTGCATTCTAACTTACAACTTTTTGAGCTTGAAGCAAGTCGTGTCACATTCAGAACACATCCAATGGGATTGGAACAACTCATTTTAAAGTCAAGCTGTTTCACTCATTTCTGTTCTATATATACAGTTGTTAAGTGCAACTAAAACTCCTGTACTTACAATTTCTGCAGTATGTCCTCTAAAAGTATAATAGCATTTTCCTGTGTCTACACTCCATAATTTGCAGGTCTTATCAAATGATCCAGTAGCAATCTTGTCACTAAATAAATAGGAAAATGTTACTGTCTTAATTATTAACTCCAAATATTTGTTGATTTAACTTATATAGTGCCAAATCCTGTAAGACCCCTAGCAACTAACAGCATTGCATCAAACAGAAAACGAAATCAAAATAAAATTCAAGACAGATAATTAAAACTGGGGTATAAAAATAAGCCTTTCAAATTAAGTTTGCAACATAACTTAGATTGACATATATGACATGGTATATTTAGGATTTTGAAAAGTTACATACCCATAAGGATTATTAAAAGCAATTGCATACACCACATTTCTGTGGCCTTCCAGAGAACGTAACTCTTCTCCTGTTGCCGTATCCCACAGTTTGCATGTTCGGTCATAACTTCCAGTGATAAAGCTACAACAAACAAGTCCATTTTATATTTTCAGACCCATTTGTTCTCATCCATAAATTAACCCACTTCTGACTGAAAACATTTATAACATTTATAACTCCAGGTTTGTTGAGAAGATTGCATGGCCTCTATTGAAGTTGTAGCAATAAATCTGAGCCCAGTAAATCTAAGTATGGATATTTCAAAACTCCTTTCTCAGAAGCCCTCTGAGTTTACATACTCTGGCCCATCTTCTTGCCTTAGTATACAAAGTTTGCTGTTACTGCTGCCTATCTTCAAGAGAGATGTTATTAACTGGCATATGGAATACATAGACATCTCAAAGCCTAGACACCCAACTGACAAATAGAGAGGAGGAGAAAATAATGATAAAAATAAATATAATCTATAGCTCTATCTCCTAGGATGATAGCAAGAGATGTGTGACTAGGGAGATCAGTCCTTTTACTCTAGAGAAAGATCAATCTTTTAGGTGTTAAATAAAATTTATTTATTAAAAATGGAAAAAATATAATGTAAAACTTCTTTTTGATTCTTTTTAGGAATCACATATAAAACAATCAGTACTGAAGAATTTAACATACAATGCTTCTAAAAATCACTCATAGCATCATAAATTTTCCACATAAGACTTAAGGAAAATTAGGATTATGGACAGATACAACACAATCCTAAATTTAGAGAAATTTTGTTCTGTCAAGTTCTAAGACACATTAACAGCACTCAATTGGCAACTTGGCAACTTCAAATCTCAACAAATAAATGCTCTGTCTTACATATTGGCAAAAAAAATCAGAAAATAAAATACAAGCTGAATAGTCAAGACCTTGTTGATGATCCAAGCTCTGTAAAGGACCTTGAAATACTCATTTCTAATTATCTAAGTGCTAGAGCCCACTATAACTACATAGCCAAAAAGGCATTAAGAGTTGTTAACCTAATCCTACGTAGCTTTTTCTTTGGTAATATCACACTACTAACTAGAGCATACAAAACATTTCTAGATCAATATTCAAATACAGCTCATCAGTCTGGAACCCACATTATGTATCTAATATTAACACAGTTGAGAAAGTCCAGAAATATTTCACAAGCAGAGTTCTCCACTCCTCTACTCATTGTAGAATACCTTATGCCACCAGACTTGAAATTCTAGACCTAGAAAAAAAAATATGCCTTCTTCGGTCTGATCTAAGTATGGTATATAAAATCATACATTGCAATGACTTACCTGTCAATGAATACTTCAGCTTCAACCATAACAACACAAGAGCACACAATAGATACAAACTCAAGGTTAACCGAACCAAACTTGATTGCAGGAAATACGACTTCCTGTCAATGTCTGGAATACTCTATCTGACTCTGTAGTTTCTTCCCCAAACCCCAAAAACTTTAACCTTAGACTGTCTATTATTGACCTCACCCCTTTCCTAAGAGGTCTGTAGGAAGTGTGCATAAGCGCACCAACGTGCCTACTGTCCCTGTCATATTGTTTCTTTTATTTTTCTTATATATACTCATTTCATGTATTCATAACTATGTATATATTATACCTATTACCTTGTAAGCGATTGACAAATCAAATAAATTCTAAATTCAATTTACTGAGCATATACATCTGTTTCCTCCTTTTTTCTGGGAGTTTTGACTTGGATTTTTTTTCAAAACCAACACATTTTTCTTCAGAATAGGGAGAGGCTAGGAAGAATGTCCTACTGTGACACACTCACTACTAGTTATGAAGTATTACTAGTAAGCAATTGAAACATGTCAAGGGCTTTTGTGTATCTTTGTATTTTTGAATTGTTGAATAATGATACAATCTTATATATATCTAGTAGGATGTCCTAAAGAAATAATTATTTGCAGTCTCAATAGCTTTGCAATCTAAAACCTGGATTTTGGTCGCAATTTGCTATTACATAAATATTAATAAAACATTCACCACAGCATAAGTGAACTGCAAAAAGAATAAATTCAGCATTGGGACATGCTTTTCAAATTTTAACATTAATGGTTTTAAATATCATCTCAGTGAATGACATTTTTAAAATGGTAGATTTGTGTTACATTATTAATTAGCAGCATTTCAAGGAATGGATAGGAAAAACAGAACACTGGCTAAAGAAAAGAAAAAAGTATCATATGTTTATTCAATGTCATTTTGCTATCTATTTTTTCTAAAACATTTTAACTGAGGGTTTTTGCTATTGCTATAGTTTTGGTCTTTCATACACTATTGACTTCAATCAACTTTCTTTAGTTAAAACAATAGCATGGGAAAACATGGATTGTTAAATGTATCAAATACAATTTTAGTTTAGGCATACCATTCTGTTTAGATTTCTTACTTTTAATTTAACTACATATCCAAACTTACCAAGAACCAGATTTGTTAAAGGCAACGTTGGTAAGTGGCAATATATGTGCTCGAAGTACCTGAAATTACAAAAAACAGCAGCGACATTTCTTTATATTTCTGTACATTTTGTCTCCATAAATCCAGTCCATAAATATATATTTTGAATTATGTAACTTGTTTTAAACAAAATTAAGTGTTTTACTGATTTAAGTGCTTATTGATTTCAATGGCAGTCATTTAAGTATATACTTCACTTGAATTAAATTAGTATTTGGCTAGATTATGCTTAATTAAATTAAATCACCATGCCATAACAGTATGCTGTATGTATGAAACACTTAAATGCCAATCAAGTTATGCTACAGCAGCTTGCTACTAAGCTCAGCATGCATGCACACACACACACACACAAATCACCCAGGAAACAGCTAAGACACCGCCATTTCATACCCATATCTCCATTAAGAAGTGTTATTGACAGTTACAAGGTGATATGAAGTGAAAATAGAAAACTAGTCTTATTTACACTTCTCTGTTCTTGACAAATAAGTGTCCAATGAATATATTTGCATGTCATTCCTTACTGAACTGTGGGGAGGGAGAGCCCCTATTTTTATCAATATGGAGGACATCTTTTGAAGTAGAACTTTTATTTTATTTCATATTAACTACATTCTATATCTTGCTTTCATGGGACAAAATGCATATAAGTGACCTAGGGGTTAGGGTTTTAAAAAAAATAAATAAAAGTTAAATTTGGATAATTGTTTTTCTGCTGCCAGATAGACTTTTGAAAGATCATGTTACTTATAATAATTTTATCTTCACTGCCTGGTTTTGAATTATCTTATCAAAAGAAAAGGCCCTGAAAGAAGAAAGGCAATGTTCAAAGCTCTCTGAAAAAATGCTTAAAAATTGTTCAAAAATTAAATTAAGTTAAGAGATTGAAAAGTTAGGATGTGAGTTACCAATAGGAACAACATCTGAAAAATACAGCTTAAATGGTAACAGAACATGAAAGAGTCAAGCATTGTTACCCCTCATTGAACAAACAAAATCTAAGGAAAGTTTTTGAAAAACTTTGTATCCAATGTAGAAAGTTAGCATCACCCCTCTCCTAGAAGAATGAAATATTTTAGGAAATATTTAAAAGGCAGAATATTGCACCTCCCTAGATGAGAAAAGGAGAAACGTACTCTTGGAAAGCAGCCCCCACCTTGATTAATAATCCCAAAAAGACTGGGCTCTCTTATCTACATGACAAATGGCTGGCCCAGCTTATCTACAAAACAAGTCATTCAGGACATAACAGGATTAGCTCTCTCACTCAAGACCAGGACAAAGCCATTAAGTCATAATAGGAATTGCCCAACACCCTTTCAGAACGCAACCTTCTTCATTACATCATCACCCAGCAAGATTCAACCAAGCCTGGGATTCAAGACAACCTACAAAGTTAAACCCTGCCTGGCCCCATGGGAATCTGACAACGAATCAGAATACATACCCTTGCCACAAGAACAAGCAAAATTCAAAGCCCAAGAGAAGGTATAAATCTTTCCTTCTCTCACCCATATGCTCAATTGCCCAGGACCTCAAACCATGTGGTCCTGTCCACCATTAAACCATCTTTCCAAATAGCATCCATGTTTCCAGCGTCTTTCTCTCCACTTGGGACTGAATCTTGATGGACATTTCTTCCAACACCAACGTATTCCACCTGATTTTTTTTAATCAATGAGAGGACCATGGTTCCTCAAACAGCTATTAATGCTTTTCTACAAACATCAATTTAGCCAAGTATATATTTCATACTAGGGTATATACCTGTGAGAGAATCCGCAAGGGAAAAAAACCCTTTTAAGTCATAGCAGCCTAGTATTGTTAATGTTATATTGTAAAATAAGACTTAAAATTATATTTTTGCATCCCATTTAAAAACAGGCATGACCATCAACTAGGATTCTAGACAGAACAAAATCTTCCTGAATGAAAAATAGGCCTGCTGTTTACTCATA
Organism: Bungarus multicinctus; assembly: GCA_023653725.1. Taxonomy (NCBI): domain Eukaryota; kingdom Metazoa; phylum Chordata; class Lepidosauria; order Squamata; family Elapidae; genus Bungarus; species Bungarus multicinctus. The sequence continues at coordinate 34,491,858 of CM042844.1, forward strand.
TTTAAAATATGAAAATATTCATATTTTGGCAATTAAATGTAGAACACACCTAAGCCTACCTTTAATTGATGATCTGTAGATTTTTTTGTATTGCACTGATGATAATGGTAAAGGTTTTTCCCCCCTGCAATTTACAACTTAGATGAATATTCCAATAGTCGATTTTTCTATTCAACTGCCTGAAATATTCTAGTATAAGTAGTTATACAGTAATTGTTTTTATGCATCTTTCCTTTGCATATACTCTGTAATCATAACTTAGCACAAATATACTTTTATATACTTTAGTAATTTTTAACTCACTATTCTTAAAGTACATTTGTTTTACCTACATTTCTTTGCATTGATTGGCACCATATATATCATGGCAGAGTCCAGTCACAGCATTTTAGGGTAATTCATAGCATTTTAAGATAAAAGAAATCTAGAGACATTTATATCTCTAGTACACATTTGATTCCAGTTGTTAATACTTTATAATACATCACTCACCCACTTAACCATTTAGTTTAACATAGCAAAGATATGAACAGCAGGCACTACAACTTATTTTCAAATTACATTGTCTCCCACTTCAAATCTTCCTTTGGGTTGAGGTGTCTTGAAAGCACATGCCCTTCAGAGACTACTGTGGCTGGAATCCACTATTAGTCCATTTAGAATAGCTCAACACTGCCATCTAGCTTTGTCAATGAGATATTGCAATTTCAGAAAAGGACAGAAACAGACCATTTATAAAATAGAAATTCCCTGAAATCTTTGATATGTGTATTATTATTATTCCACCCTTTTAAAATATTTGGTCAACAAAAGGTAGAGAACATGCTTAATATTCCTGCTTGCTATTTTCCCCCACAACAGTAACCTTGTGAAGTATGTTTGGGATGAGAGACTGACCCAATGTCACCTAATTGGCTTTCATTCCTAAGGGAGCCTAGGAACTCAGTCTCCTAGTTTTTAGGCTGGCATCTTAACTGCTACATCACACTGGCACTCTATATAGTTTGCTTAGTTTTCAGTTTTACAAGAAAACAGAAATATTCATCACTGTTTTTTTTCATGATTTTCCATAAAATTTAATCATGGGATTTTATAATCTTGGGATTTTAAGGTGATTTCCTATTGAAATATTAAGCAAGACTATTTTTTAAAAATTGCCTAGATGTTGTCATCGTACCCAATAACTTAGCCTTCTAAATTGTTTCATTGTTTAATAAATCTGCTCATGCAATTGCCTTGAATTAGCCAAGGGTCTAGGGCAGGGGTTTCAAACTGGTGGCCCATGGGCTGGATGCGTCACACACAGGCCATGCCCACCCCAACTCCATGAATGGGAAAAATGTCATGAAACATCATGTGATGGCAATAATGTGATGCAGTGAGTTTAACACCCGTGGTCTAGGTCTTTAACTTCTAAAAAAGCCCAATGTATTGCAATCATCTTTCTTCACTTTAATGCAGGAATACATTTTTTTCCAGTCATACAGTGTTTGATTGATATAACAGAGACACATTTCAGTGTATAATAAGTGAGACCAGGACAATAGCTAATTTTTCCCTTTTTGTTTACATTTAATGAAAATGAAAAACAACTGATAAATTTATTCTGAAATCATTTGTTTCCTTTTATCACATTAAAAATTTCATAGTAACAGAAGGCATGTTGGAGATATCATGGGCCAGGGATCTGCTATGGGATCTGCTACATGCCTTCTCTGCTATGGTGCCCACCTTATGAACTTCCTTTTCCCCAAAATTACATTGACCCTCATCCCCTTTGACATTCCTTAAAGTCCTCAATACCTGGTTATGTGACCAGGCCTGGAGCTCCCATGGAACTGGAGACTTGGCTAAGATGGTTCCACTGTTGAAGAGGGGATTTCTTATTCACCCTACATTTTTACTGTATTTTGGGTTTTTAAAGATATTATTAGGATTTTTCAAATTTGTAGTCATTGTTTTATATTTTTCATCTATTGCTGTGCACCACCCAAAGTCGCATCCGTGAGATGAGTGGCTAAATAAATTAAATAGACAGAGACAGATAGACAGAGAGAGACAAAGAGAGACAGAGACAGAAAGACAACCTTTTGGAGGCATCTGTTGGCCATGGCCAAGATTTTCCAGCCTCAGACTATTTACCTATGGCTTAGCAGATCACAGTACTATAGCTGAAATTTTGATATAATTTTTTCAGAATGAAAATGAAAGAATCAAAGATTACATATCTATATTGATATTGATATTCATCCACAAAAAATAGAAATTAAAGCATCAAGTAAGATTTGCAGTGAAGTGTTGCAATGCAGCTTCACTTTTTAAGTAGAGTGCTAATGTTAGCTTTTATTTTGTTTCCTTATATTGGCACTCACAAACAGAAAGATAGGAAACAATATTTCAAAATATAAAGATTCTTTATTGCATGACTAAAAAAATACCTCATGACTCTTACCTTAAAAAGATAGAACTTGTGGTCCACTTGTCCTAGCTTCTCTTGTAATCGTAGAATTAAATGTACAACCTGGTCTTTCCGTGACTGTGTGATGAGAGGCTCTGCTTTTCTAATATCTTCTACTAAGGCTTCTACATCAGTTCTAAAGTACATTTTAAAACACAGTTTTCATCTTCTGACGAACAAACAGTTAATTATTGTTCCTATTATCAACATCCATCATGCCAGTGTTGGTTTCTCTGGGAATGATGGAAGCTGCAGTAAATAATGTAAAAATTAAAGTAAACTGAAGAATTATAACACCCAGATAATAATCACAAATTTGAAGTTGAGTTTAACATATAGAATATTTCAGTAGTTTACAAAACATAAATATAAAAGTTATTATATGAATTATGTATAGTTGCAATGTTTTATAGCATTCACTCAACTGTTTATCAATCTGATCAGTGAAACATTATTTCTAAATTTAAATAATGTGTCAGACTCCACATATGATGGTGGTAGTGAAGAATTCTATAGTGCAGTCTTAAAAATTTGTCTTTAGGATTTTTAAAAAGTACTGTAGAAATCTCCCTTCCTGCCATCTACCATTCTTTCATGTAAAATTAAATCCTTCTCACTGGTTTATACATCTCAGCAATTAAACTATTGCAGTTTTTAAATCTTTCTTAGGACCATAGATAATTATAATATTTTATATGTATGCAGCTTAAGTATATGAATTGCTAAATTATAACAATCATGTTTTCAATAATTGCTTTAACCTTTTAAACCCAATTGTTTGGAACACGGTCTTCACTAATATGGTAATTGTCTGTACACTAACAAAGAACAAGACTCATTTAGTTCAACTAAGACTTTTCTAGAAGCTTTACTGAATTAAATCCAAGATTTCTCAGTGAGGTTGTTGAAAACAAATAGTGCTTTATTCATATATATATTATTCTCCTACAGATTGAGTTTTAAGTCTCAAAGAGAAGATGTTTTTTGCAGTGGTAGCTTCTAGTACAGGAACCCATTGACAAAAGAGGTGATTTAGATCCTTTTATGACAATTTATCTCTAGAACAGGACTGTCAAACTCGTGGCCCGCAAGCCAGATGCGTCACACACTGGCCACGGCCACATCCAATTTAGTGAAGGGAAAAAAAGTTGCGATACATCATGAGGTGCCATCGTAATGACATGAGTTTGATACCCCTGCTCTAGAACATTTTTTTTCAGATATATTTGTGGCTTCATAAACTGCGACATGTAAATTTAAGAAATGAAATACTGAACTTGCTGGATCTTACTTCTGAGTAAACATGCAGAGGATTGACATATAGCAACTTTTCCCAAAATAAATACAAAATTTTGAGTTTTCTCATTAGTAGCTTTTCTATTTTTATTCATTTGAAATTACACTAATTGTAAAAACTGTTTTCTTAAATATAGATGAATTTGAAATTAGTTTTTCAAGTAATTACTTCCATGGGATAATGTTTTAATGTACACTAAAATGTATTTGATCTTCCTCCACATGTTAATTTGTTTCCTCCCTATCCCTACCATTATAAAATAAAGATAATCTTTGGTATAGCACTTCTCAGGATGTATCATAGGAATTAAAATTTTTACATTCCATTGATTTTTTTTAATTCAACCACTTTGAAAATACTCTCAAAACTTTTGAAATGTTAAATGTACAATACCACTTAAGAACCTATACAGTTAATGAATGAATGGTGTGTGAACACATATGATGGATAAGTTTCTCACTGAGAAATAAAATCTGTGTAAATATAACGGTTTTGCCCGATATCATCTGAATCATGGTAAACCATGAAAAAAAATCCTGATATGGGAAGTAGAGTTTGCTCCACTGTGCTGGATGTTTCAAGCAAAGACTGGACAGTCATTTTCTAGGAATGGTTAATTGGAATTCCTGCAGAACTGTTGGACTCAATGTCCTAAATAGCCCTTTCCAATTCTGTGATATTATGAGTTTGAAGTCACAAAAATATTCATAAAGAAACTTACAAGCTATATGCCAAGTATGCCAAAAGAGACAGGATTAGGCATTCATGTCTGTCTTAAATAAACAAACCTAGATTAACATTACAAACATTATGATTAAAAGGTATCATTTTTTTGGTTCACCATATCTGTGGGCATTATTTAAATTGTTTAGTGCCAATATATAGTCCTAGTGTTATAATAAAATATAATACTCACGCAGTATTGAGATCTAGTAAATCTATGGATTTGGTTTTCAGTTCCCCACTTTGAATATATTCTAAAATAATACCTTTGAAGAAGCATAACAATACAATTATGAATTCCATTTGAGATAGTTTCTAACCATAAGCACTACAGAAACAGGTCTTTCTTTTGATAAAAACTGACTGTTTTCAAGTAGCATTTCTACTGCTGTTTCTGTCATACTGCAGGGCATAAACCAGGACCCAAAAACCTGCAACTAGTTGAATATATCCAATAATTGCATAAACTTAGTTTCCTCAACGTACAATTTCCCTTCCCATTGCCACTTACACTCCATTTCTGAAATATAAGTGAGAAGGATTTGGTAAATGGGTGATTATCAAGAATTATTAACATTCTACTGTTTTAGGCACATATTGTAATAAATAGTCTGGGCAGCACTTCCATTCAATCTTGAAACAATTTTTGGGAGCATGAAGAAGCACAGATATAATACTTATCTAAAATACTGTAAAGCAATCATAAGCAATTCCAAGAAAGGCATAACTGCTTTAAAGTCTTTGTGGGCAAGTGCTATATCTGTACTTCCCTGTCTGGAAGCATGTTTTGTAAATAAATACGTCTGGTGTATTATATAGCCCTTCTAGCTGTATTCCTTGCTGACAATATTTAAAGTCTTAGCCTTGACTACAATCCACCTAGTATTGCAGAAATTGTACTTTATCAGAAAAAAAGTTCTAAAGTTTAAATACTAGGAAAATGGAGATTTCCTTCAACAGATAGCAAATATTATCTTTATGATTATTAGTTTGACTTCTGAAACTATACTACAATATTGCATGAAACTACATTTACAGCAAGATCATGGTTCAGATTTGACCTTTGGACTTCCCAACATAAAATTTATATTCTGAACCAATCAATTAAAATGGCACATATGAAGTATTTAAATGGCTATAAATTATCTACTATTTAATGCATCAGAAAACTTTTAAAAATAAAATTAACAGATAAATAAATAAATTTGCATTCTGCTGATCCAGCAGGAACCAGGCTGGCTAATCCCTAAGATTCCATTCTTATCCATAAAGCAGAGGTCACTAATAAGAACAACAGAAAGGGCAGAATTTACATTTTTGAATTCTGTGCCAGAAGAAGTGAGGTTAACAGATTCTCAAGAACCTGTTTATAGTTTGACAAATATCTTATCTAGGAAGATACTTGTTTCACACAAAGTGTAAATTGTAGTTTATTTCAGCTGCTATTTCAACTAACTTTTCATATTTCCCTTTGGCGGTGTTTCTTTCTTTTTTTTTTGTAGTAATGTAAGCTGCCTTAACTACTGCATAAGTCCTAATACAGCAAAATAATAGTTTTCATTAAAATAAATAATTTATAATTTTTCCCTGTTGTGAGTCCACAATTCCCACAAACTGATATTTAATTTCTATAGCAGGTAATATCAGACAAATACTTTGAAATGGGCAAGAATGCTATTCCCACTAATTATTATTCAAGATGTAGGGAAAAGGACTATTTTAGTTTTCAGGATGTTGATGCTGATGATTGGCTGTGCCCTGCAACTCCCTGCACAACTCCCTACCTTGCTTGTTTCTGCACCTAAACAAAACTGCTACTAAAAGTACGTCTCACCGAAAACTAAATAGCAGGAGTCTACTAAGCCCCGCTGAAGTTTACTTTCAAGCGCACAACTGGCCTGGTTAATAACTTCAACTCCACAATAAAGTCAGCTGCAGTGGAACTTTACCCTCCATTCGCTCGTTGCCTTTTCTCTGGGTCTTTCTTCGTGCACTTCCACCATCCCTGCTCCCGCTGAATAGCCCGCCTCGCCGTTCCGCCTTCGCTCTCCATTTTACCCTCTTCCCTCCTGCCGGTCTCCCCTCAGCCTCCGTTTGCCCGCACCCCAAGGCTTTGCCGCTTTCCCCATCATCACCGCCCTTCCCCGCCGAGTTTTCTTCCCACAGGAGTTCGCCTCCGCAACTGCCTCTCTCCCTCCCAATTCTGCCGCTGAACCTTTCCGCACCCGGCGGGTAATATCGCAGCAAGAACCGCTTCAGCTTCATCTTGTCTCCGGCCGCCGAAAACTTAGAGCCGGAGTCGTTGTCATAGAAACCAGACAAACCGACGCTCAACTGCAGTGCGCAGGCGTAGCTGAGTACCAACAGAAAAGGAGGGACTTGGTATGCTGTCTCCGGCCTTGTTACTATGACAGCGGCAAGGCGCGGCATAAAATCGTCAGTTCTTCCGCGATGGCGTAGGGAGCTTTCGGATTTTAAGAAGGAAGTTCAGAAAGTAAGAAGAGGGGAAGTGCGATGTTTGGAAATGCAAATGCGGACTTAAGATGTCAAACCGAGGCTTCTCCTGCCCTTCAGACGCGCTCAATTGCTGCTTCTTTCTCCCATCTCCGGAAATGGTGATAAAGACAGGGATAATTCCTGAAAGTAATTGAATGCTGTGTGATTTTACACATGTTTTCTCAGCAAGTATCCATCAAATTCAATGGGGCTTCCTCACAACTAAACGTGTCTAGGAGTGGGACTGCCTGGCACAAACATGATTTGATTGGATGGTGTTTAATTATCCAATTTTTTAAAATTGCAGACAACTCACAAAGCAAGTAAACATTACACTGAAAAGCCCGTGTTTCCTACATGGTATTCTTTATTCCCTTTCTCATTTTATCCTCGCTCTTGTCCCATGTACAAGTCAGGCATTTAAAATAATGCCTGGCCCCAAATTCACCAAATATTCAGTGGCTGGATTTTGTTCTTACCAGAACAAAAACTTATTTGGATGGGAAGAGACTTTGGATCAGATACATTTTTCCATTGTGGGGAAGAGCAAGGGTGGTTCCATTTGCAGCAGGCAACCATTTGCACAAGCATGTGTGCCTGCTATTTGTGTAAGTAGAGTTGCGTGCGTGAACGTGCTCACCAGTTTTGAACGAGCTGCGGCCTGGGGGTTGGGGAACCCTGTTATACACACAGTCATTATGTGTTTGCAACAGGGAAAGAGGAAGGGTTAAAGACATGTTGCTTATCTAAGTTCTGCACTGTGTTTTGTTTTTTCATTTTTTTCTATTATAATTACATCTACCTTTATCTCTTATTGCAGTTCTTCATAACTGGAATGGAACTCCTTCTACTCAAGCATTCCAAAGGATGGAAAATTGGTTAGGATGTAAGCAAAAGTCAAAGGTGTGAAACTGACTACTGGTAATCCTCTGTTAATGATCATTTGGTCAGTGACTGAAGTTACAACAGTGCAGAACAAGCAGTGGTTATGACTAGTTCTTAAAGGTGCATGTCCCAGCACTTCCACAGAACAGTTGGCTCACACTTACAATTGTAGCATCCCATGGTCAAGTGATTGTGTTTTGTGACCTACCCTCTGGTCTTCCCATAAGCAAAGACAAATGGGGATATCAGCAGGAAAAGTCACAACTTGCTTGGGTAAGTCTTCCCTATCTGTATACCCTTCCCCAGCATTTCTGCAGTACCTCACTGGCTAACCGCATACCCTGACCCTCATTATGCTCACACCATTCTTCCAGACTACTCGTATACCACCTACCCAACAACAGTCACTTCATGCCACATCTCTCCCACCACTCACATATCCTTGCACGCTCTTCCCAAGCCTCGTTGCATTTGTGCCGCACCTCCCCAGCCGCCCATATATCCTCATGTTTCCCAAGCCCCACCCTGCTCATGTACTACTGCTAGCCTTTTTGTAAATCACCCGGGACTTGCAAATTCCTGCTAGCTTCCTCACTGATTTTGGTTGTTGAAAATTTAATGAAGTTATAAGGAAGTACTTGCTAAATAATCCACAATCCCTGCTTAACTACTGAAAAGATTGCCTCACTAAACAAGTCTTATGGCACTGCTTGTATCAATTGCCATCCTAACTAGACTATCTGTAGTCGTGACTCCTTTCTGCTTAGTGTCAGAGTTGCTAGTCTTAATTAAGGTTGTTAAACAAGAATTGTCTACTACAAGTTGAATTCAGACATCAGTTATAACAAAGGAAGAAAAGGAATAGGAAATGTAGGCAGCAGAAATATTTAAAACATCAAAGTCAATGTTAACAAATGATATATTTTCTATAGCCAGTGATTATAATGGAAAAAAAAGTAAATTTCACATAGCTGAAAAAGAAGGCATCAGTTAAAAGCCAGTTTTAAAAGAAATATTTCTAAATGTTTAAAAAGAAATCTGCAAGGCTTCAAATAAGCATCTGAGATGTAATATTAACAGTATGCGTCCACACAATAGCCAAATTTAATAAATATTTTTTCAGAACCCTACTGTTTACCCTTTGAAGTTAAACTCCTTACGTTTCAAAGGCAGGAAATATGATTGAATAGCAGTTATTTTAAAAAATTTGGTTAAAAAAGATACCTTGGCTGTTTGAATTAATTTGTTTTTTGTTCCATTTGTGTTTAAGGATTTTTCTTTCTTATTGGGGATGACCATTTTGTCTAGAACTGGGATGTTCAAAATGATTCCAGTGCTTGTAAACTGTTCCTTTGGTGCTCACCAGGATCCATCCCTTGCCTAGCATTTTTGTTTTATGACTGGCTTCTGGATTCTATCATGATAGCATTTCGTAAACAGGCAAGCCTTATGAATGGGCAAGCCATAATGTTCTCATTATGGCCCTAAAATTCCACATGTGGCAAAAAGGTTGCTGTCAGCTTTGGAAGCGATATTAGCACCAGAAGCTTCCACCCTTCCACATTATTGAGCTTGGGAAGTTGGGAGGAGGGATTTCATGGAGTGTATATGGTTAGACATAATAGCATTCTTCTTTAAAATCAAGGTCATGTTATTCCTGCACCTGGTGGAGGAATGGTTGAAGGGATGTCTCAAGTTGGAAAGGGTGGTGATTGGGGCATGTGATGGAATGATAGGTGCAGTGGGTGGGTTTGTAATTTTTACTTATTGGAGGAAAACTTGGAACTTTCAGATTTGGGTTTTCCCAGGTGTGCCAGAATAACAACTCTAATAAAATGGAACTTTGAGAAAATGCCTGTCTTAGAGATTTGGTATTGGAGTTTGTTTTTCTGGAACCCTGACAGTTGGTGAGCCCTGTTGTCGATCATTCCAAGAAGTAGTTTGATTTAAATTACTTTGCTGATTCAAATAGAGTTTATTCATGTAAAGTAGCTAGATTTTATTATTGCTTTCCTTGAGTTTGTTTTGAAGATTGATATAAGATTTTAGAAAATTGTCCAGACAATTTTCAAAACAAAATGGAAGTCTGAACAAACTGGAACATATTTGATGTTTTATAGTTTTAATTGATTTAATGCCAATGTTTTGTGACTAAATATTTCAAAATACCTTGAAGCAGAGAATACCTCTGCTTTCTCATTCTTGCTCCCGCATATCATTATCATTATAGTGATAATGAAATTTGAAGTCTGACACCTGGAGGACAGCAGTTACATTAGAAAATATTATTTTGAAATAATTAAACCTAAAGGCTAATGGTTGCAAGATTTTTCCCCTCTGAAACAGTGATCTAATTGAAATGAATAGGTCATTTGGTGGTGCATAGATTTAAATCATAAAATATGAAAATAGACCCAAAAATTATAACTTTGTGAAAGAGGGAGGGGGGAAAAAATAAACTTTTCATTGTTTTTATCATTTGGATAATAGTTTTCAGAACATTTATGGTACATTTAAATGATGATGTATACTATAAAACTGAAGCTTAGTTTCATTTCATTAATATACAACTGGCCCTCAACCTATAATGTAATGAACCCAAAATTACATTAAAAGTCATGCAAGTCATTAAGTGGGTCATCATGTGACTGTGCCCAATTTTACTACCTTTTTTCAGTGGTCATTAACATAATCATGGTTGTTAAATGAACATTGGTCATTAAGTGAAGCCATTGTGATGTCCAAAACTTTGTTAATTGTGATCATGTGATCACAGGATGCTACAAACAGTTGTAAATGTGAACCGGCTGCCAAGCACTCAAAATTTGATCACATGACTGCAGGCAGGGACAACTGTCGGAACTTCAAGTCTGAGTCGCAAGTAGCCCTGGGTAGGTCCATTGCAACTTCAAATGGACCTTAACTTCAGAAGTCGAGGACTACCTGTATCAAGCCATTGCAGAATGGCAGGGACCACTGATAGTCTATTGCAATCATATTGATTGACGAAAGAGATTTTAAAAAAAACAGTGAATATACTTCAGAAGATAACAGGAAGACAATGCTACTCAATCATATGTTCTCAGTGAGGAACAATGGATAGAATCCTAGCTTCCAGGTTCTGAACCCAGTGCAGTTTCTGGGTTTCTTACAAAGACATCCATATGCATTAATCACAGAAATCAAGTCATTAAAGAAGGGGTGAAGTTGAAAAAAGGCAATGTTGTCACCATGCTCATCTGAGCACTGACAGAGCAGCGCTAAAGAGTACAGGTAGTCCTCAACTTACAACCATTTGTTTAGTGACCAAAGTTACCATAGTAGAAAAAGTAAATTGAAAAAAAGTGACGTATGATCGTCTTTCACACTTACGACTGTTGTAGCATCGCCTTTGATTTCAGATATGACAATTGTGACAGCTTCTAGACCTTTTGGTTGTAAAAACAATGCTAAAAAAAGGGCAGGCTTGTATTTCCTTCTCTAGCATGCAATTCTTGCATTATGAATAAGGTAATGAAAGTCCCTAAAGATCTGTAAGTGGCACCTGTTCTCTCTGAAGAAATGAAACTGTACACTTCCAAAGTGTAGTCAAATAATCTTTTGGATCACCTGTCTTAATGTCTACTTTAACTATTACCCATCCTTACATAACCAGCTATACCAAGAAAATAGTTCCTAATCTCTACTTCAGCACTGTGGAGGTGCTTTTTGCCAAATGTCTTCAGGATTTGCATAAAATTTCCATCCTTTCCTGGTATATAATCATATGCTTAAAAGCAATACATTTGAGTCATTAAAATAAAGAAGAAAATGTTTTTAATTTCAGTGCAGTTACAGTACCTAATTAAAATGAAGTCAGATTTTTGCCACTTTGGGAACTGCAGATAGTAGCATATTATATTTGGCTAAGATGAAAGCTCTTTCATGTAATGGGCAAAGATAAAGATATGCCAGAAAAGGTCTAATGATGAAGCAAGGCTACTGTTATAGCTGGAGCAAAATAGTCTTTTGGGAAATCAATTGGATGTTTCACCTCTGATTAAAGTTTATCAAAACCACTGAAGCCAAATGTTTCCACAGTTATTTCTTAACCAATGTTTTCAAAGATTTTAGTTCCAAGACCCCTTTACATTCTTAAAAAATTATGGAGGCTCCCCAAAGAGCTTTGATTCATGTAGGTTATATATATTAAAGTACAATTTTTATGTGTGTGTCTAATAATTTATTTGAATTTACAGAACCCTGAAAGATCTGAGGGACCTCCAGGGTTCACTAGAGTATACTTAGAGAACCACTGCCTTACACCATCTGGATAGGAAACCTCAGAAGATCAGGGAAGCCAGAGACCTCTAAAAGCAAATCAAGCCAATAATTTGAATGGTGATACTATCTATAGACTGTGCTTTGACAAAAGTTTGAGTACACAAAGGGACACACCAGATAAAACCCTTAGAAACTTAAATTCAATGGTTACAAAAGGGGTGTCTGAACAGTATTTATAGACTTGAACTTGATAGGTTAGATCTCATAAATTTTGCATTGTATATCTTTATTGCTGCCAAGATGCAATTGTCTGTCTTTCATCTCAAAATAATAATAATAAAAGGTGTTTGCAGGGTTTTGGTCTTTCATGAATGCCACCCTTGTCTGAAAATTCCAGAATGTTGATTCGAAAAACACATTTCTTATACAGTATTTTTTTATAAGGATCTTCATAAAAATTATAGTTTGCTGCTGCTATCTAAGTAGCACACATATGTTTTATGTCAAGTTGCATCTTTCTGATATGAAATATCCTAATACACCAGTAGAAATTTTATGTCATTACAGTGAAAACATTGAATCATATTATACAAACATGATTAAATTCTGTTTTATTGATGTGCTTGTAAGTCTGTTGATCATTTGACACTAAAAAGGAAGCCCTGGGATGTTTAAATAACTTAATCTGTTTTATGATGACACCATACATTTTTAAGTGTAGTAGTGGACATATCACTTGTAGAAAATATAAATAATTTTGTCTTAGTGTATATGATGTCAAGACTATTATCTTACAGTGGGGAAAATGATTTTTAAGATTCTTCTTATAAGTACTTCTTATATGTGGAATTCAGGGTTTGACAAAATTTGTATAGCAATTTAAAAGCTTGGGGACTAGAATACAGGGTTTGAACATTAAGGATAGTGAACTCTTATGTGCAAAAGTTTCATAGTATTATCTAATGGTGCTTGACAAAACATCTGTCAATTGCGGAAGCAAAAGTATTATTATTTTTATTACTATTAGTCTGATGAAAACTTAATAATTCAAATCCAAACAAGGACTTGAGAATAGTGCCTAAGGATATAAGCAGTTCCAAGCAAGATGACTTTTTGTAAAATTATACTATTCAGATCCAACAAATTCAAAATTTCCCAAAATTCAGGGAGTCCTATAGGTATTGCTCTAAGGACTCCAATCACAAATGATATAACTTTGGTTTTCTTTTTCATAAGAAGTCAATCGCAATCTGCAAGTCTCACTATTTTGTTACTTTTTCAGCCTTTGTGTCCCCAAATAATTTTAAATCATCCTTATTAAAGCAAATGGGAAATTTTTAGTTCTTTTTTATCCAGTTCATACCCACAGTTTGTCTTCTTCAAAATTGTTGTCAATAGGACCATTGATAATACAAAGAGTAAAGGGGATACATTCCTCATTTAATTCAAACTATTCCTAGCTCTTCTCCAGTAGCTATCAGTTTTATTCAACAATTGCCAAATGTTAGGTAATTCCCCAAAAATTGACATCTGACATCCGCGATCGTGTGCGTTTTTTTTAAATTTAAATTTATATACCGCCCCCCTCTCCCAAAGGGACTCGGGGCAGTGAACAGCCAAGATAAAATACACATATAGAAATACATATACAATACTTAAAAATTAAAAGAATTAAATACGTTGGCCATATCAAAAGATTAAAAATAAGGGATTAAGAAAGTTAAAACCAAATTAAAAGCTCAAAAAACCCCTAGGCCAGACCGGCTTGCTGAAATAAATGGGTTTTCAACGCACGGCGGAAAGTCAGGAGATCAGGGATGGTCCTCATCTCCGGGGGTAATTCGTTCCAGAGGGAGGGTGCCCCCAATGAGAAGGCCCGCATCCTTGGGGTCGCCAGCCGTCCAGCCGGGGGCACCCCGAGGAGGCTGACTCTATGGGAGCATATTGGTCGGCGGGAGGCCGATAATGGCAGGAGGTGGTCTCGCAAATATCCTGGTCCCGAGCCATGGAGCGCTTTAAAGATGATAACTAAGACCTTGAAGCGCACCCGGAGGGCCACCGGGAGCCAATGCAGAAGTGGCGTAACATGGGAGCCCCGAGGAGCCCCCAACACCACCTGCGCGGCTGAATTCTGCACCAGCTGGAGCCTCCGGATGCTCTTCAAAGGCAGCCCCATGTTGAAAGCATTGGCATAGTCTAGGCGGGAGGTTACAAGGGCGGAAGTGACCGTGCGAAGCGCATCCCGATCCAGAAAGGTCCGCAACTGGTAGATCCTACGGACCTGGCCAAAAGCCCCCCTGGCGACGGCCGCCACATGGTCTTCCAATGACAGCCGCAGATCCAGGAGGACACCCAGATTGCGAGCCCTCTCTGTGGGGGCAAGAATTTCCCCCCCCACAGCCAGCGATGGAACTAGCTGGCTGTACCGGGGTGCCGGGAAGCACAGCCACTCAGTCTTAGATGGATTGAGCTGAAGCCTGTTCCGCCCCATGCAACACCACACGGCCTCCAGGCACCGGGTCATCACTTTGACGGCTTCATCGGGGTGGCCCGGGGTAGAGATGTATAGCTGAGTAATATCAGCGTACTGATGGAACTCTACCCCAAAGCCACGGAGGATCTCACTCAGCGGCTTCATATAAATGTTGAACAGAAGGGGCGAAAGCACCGACCCCTGAGGCACCCCACAAACCAGGGGCTTCGGGGCCGACCTCTGCCCCCCTGCCAACACGAATTGCGAACGGCCAGAGAGGAAGGAGAACCACCGCATAACAGTGCCCCCCACTCCCAACCCTTCCAGCCGCTGCAATAAGATACTGTGGTCAACAGCATCAAAAGCCGCCGAGAGATCTAATAGGACCAGGACAGAGGAATAACCTCTGTCACGGGCCCTCCAGAGATCATCTACCAATGCGACCAATGCCATCTCCGTGCTCCATGTTTCAATCCGTGCTCACCACTGGAATCCTTTGGATTAGGGGCTGAAGCCACCCCGTAGAGGTGGCAAAGAGGGGGAGACTGCCAGCTGAGTCAAGGGAAGCCGTATCTCTCCTCCTTGGCTTGGCACTCCCTTTCCCGAAGGCGGTTGCAGTTGTGGTCAGAAATGGCCACCTCAAAGAGGAACCCGACCGGACAAGATTGAGCAGGAGGGAAGACAAAGGGAGAGAGCTTGACAGACTGGGCTAAGCTAACATCTGTGCAAGGTACCCTGGAACTAAAATCATTAGGAGTGTTATTCCTAAAAGATTTTTAAAGCTGTGGAGAAGAAAGGGGAAAAGGAAAGAAGATTTTTCTTTCTTTCTCACATTGATAGCTGCAATTGGCTTTGAAAGTTAAAAAAGAAGAGACTCAACTAAGAAATTTGGGTTGATTTACTTTGACACTAACAGATAATCCTAAACTGAAATTAAAGTGTCAAAGGGAAAATAAAGATTTTTTGGACATTCTAAAGCCCTCAAAAGGAGGAAAGTGGAGAGAAAAAGAAAGGGTAGACTTGGAAATGTTTTGAAATAAAAAAGAATTAACTGAAGCTTTAAAAATATTTCCAAAGGATATACTGTAAGTGAAACTTTGCTACAATATAACAGAGCCCCCAGAAAGGAAAAGTGGAAGAAAGAAGCAAGAAGAAAGAGCTTTGGATTACTTGGTGATTTTTGGAATTTTGGGTGTTGGATTTTTAGTGGTTTGACTTAAAATCAATCGGGTGGTTGTTTAAAAGGGTTTAAAATGGCAGTACTCCTTGAGAAATTAAAAATGGAACTTTAAAAAATGAAAGAAGAATTGCAAGACGGAAGAGGATCCTTTGGCTTCGCACTTCAATTTTTAGAAATTGAGATTTTGAACTATGAAAAACAACAAGAAACGGTTGAAGAACAAGAAGGGTTGGACAAAGAAGAAGCCATCTTTAATGACCAAACAATGCAATGTGGGGTAAAATGGAAAAAGAGGGGGAAAGGAGTTAAAAATTTAAGCCTTGGGGAAACAACTAAAAAAAAGAATAGTTTGAAAAGTAAATACAACATTAGGAAGGAGCAGAAAAAAGGATTACAGAAGGGAGAATCAGAGATAGGAGGACAAAAAGGGAGAGAAAAAGAGGGGAAAGATAAAAAGGAAAAGTTATAAGGGACAGGAACAGGAAATAAAGAAACAGGAAAAACGTACAAGGATTAAAGGTACTAGCCTACTTAAAAGACATAGAGATAATGGTTAAAATATAAATTAAAAGAGAGGATTCTGTAAGGGTACAAGAGATAGTGTTGTTATATTAGAAATAGTAATGAACTAGAAAATATGAAACAGGTGATTAAAGTGAAAGATAAAACTGGTATTGTGATGTAATGGAATGCTTGCTAGGAAATAAAAGGAAGGAATGAAAATAATTTGTTTTTAAGGATTTATAAAATGCAATTGAAGAGAAATGTGAAAGATTTATAATGAAATCAATATCAGTTGTCAGGATTAATTTGAATGGATTAATCATTTTATTCATTATTTATATATATATATTTCTTTTTTTAGAATTAAGTATGTATTGTTAAGGGAAAGTACCAAGTGGAATTCGGTTGATAAGAGTTATATGATATAAAATTGATATTAGAAATTGAATGTTATAATTGCATAATGTATAAATTAAATGTTTAATAAGATTTGAAAGGATAATAATTTTAAAATATAAAGATGACACACACTATTTCAGTGCAGAGAAATCTTACCCCCAGAGCACCCTCCAAAGCAATTAATCCAGACTGCGCAGAAACACAAGGCTGTGCCGCCCACATGGCCCACGGAAAACCTCCCCGCCTACTCACTTCTTACCCGGTAAACTTGTCTGCTAAGTTGCTATTTTTCTTTTTCCGACCATCATCTATTCTGCTGTGCCGGGAGATTTAGATTAGCTAGGAAGCAGGAAATGGTTGGATTTCTTGCTTTCTAGCTAGTCTTCAGATCTTCAGCTCTGCTTGTAAGTACAGCGGAACCTCCCTTAGGACTGAAGGTTTGTTTGCAAGCAAATTCAGTGCAGACTCACGGCAAGCAAATTTGAGAGACTGAGCTAGCCAATGGCAGATAGATAGATCACTGAATGATTCTGTGAGCAACTCAATCTGCCTGCTTTGCCTGATTTTGGGTAAAAGTTGCTATTTTTTAAAATAAAAAATTCAATATATACATGCATGGTGTGTTGTGAGTTAATTTTGTGAGTTTGCTTGCTAGCAAATTTTATGAGTTTGCTTGCAAGAAAATTTTATGTGACAGACTGAGCTAGCCAATGGCAGATAGATAGATTTCTGAATGAATCTTTGATTCTGTGAGCAATTCAATCTGCCTGCCTGCTTTGCCTGATTTTGGGTAAAAGTTGCTCTTTTTTTATAAAAAAATCAATATTTATATAAATATTTATAATATTTACATACAAGCCATGCCCAGCCAGTCACATGACCACCAAGCCACACCCAAAAATTAGGCCACACCCACAGAACCAGTTAGTGGTCCCTGGGATCTAAAATTATGAGTTTGGTGGTCCCTGAGGTCCAAAAGGTTGGTGACCCCTGCTCTATTTGGTAATTATAAGAGGAACCTTGCTTTTTAATGCCTGGAAGGGGAGGGAATGTTCTTCTTTCTCTTCCCTTTCAGGATGATGATAGACAAGAATCTATGAAATTGTAAGTAGGACAGATAAAAGTACAAGTATAATGACTAGAAAGATATAGAAATTTAGAAAAAGATATGTAATTAAATTAGAAAGGAATGAGATAATTATAAAATAAGGCTGAGGAAAGTAAGGGAAGAGAAGAATTATTGAAAAATTGATAAAATAGTGATAAGATATGAAATTGAATATGAAGATGAATATGTAACTGAGATTATGTTTGTATGGAGATGTGATAACCTGGAATCATGCTGCTCTCAAAAAAAGATGTTTTATTTCTATTATGTTTTGTGAAAACCCAATAAAACTTTTACTAAAAAAAATCAAGTTGTCAATCAATAACCGATCCCTCGTTCTCCTCAATTTTTTGTAGCACCTTTTCTTCTACAGGGAATAAATCAATTGAATCTTTCATATAATACTTTTAAATAAGAAAAAGAGGAAATACTTGCCCATGTCATATCCATATCAATGTAGCATTCCCTGCTAACGGTAAGATTTATTTTTCAATTCATCAGAGTGATGAATAGAGATACATAGTAGTGCACTGTGGAAGGTGCGCATAATAGAGAGAAGTAATGGTAGTTATAAGACTTTGTCTCAACCCAATTAGCAGGTTTTCCTGCCTCAGGCAACAGATCAAGAAATAGAGGCTGAATTTCTTATTCAAAATATTGCACAAACCCAATTAATGTGCTTAGTTTAAAATTTAGTATGTTGTGGATACCCTGGAAATTGGGTTAATTCAGCAATTTGTGACTTAGATATCAGAGTTTTTCTATCAATTTACAGCTGCTTTTACCATCCAGATTCACTATCATCAGACAACCTCTGAGAAATTACCCTGAGAGAATGTGGACTGGGTTAGAGTTTTGATCTACTGGTGCATCTATTATACAGCAGGAAATTTTCAGGTAGAGTCTGTATACCTCTGGAAAACCCACAGTACATAAACAGAGAGAAAACATATTTTTGCCAGACATGTCATTGAACTATCCAGTCATTTTGGGCCTGCCTGATCATACAAAGACATAATAGCTAAAGAGGAAATATTTAATCTTCTTTCCAAGAGCCTCAACAGATATTGTCTTTCTGAAGCAGCTATTTGTGCTTTAAAAGACATTCCTTGTGGCACCAATGGAACTTTTCTTTTAATGAAAGTAGCAGCTTGTTAAAATGTCCATATTTTCTTCCTCTTCACATACAGATATAGACTGATAAGACTTCCTGAAGGTTATTTATATTTCTTCTTAAATCAAGGACATTAATTGAATTCATGCAATTAATGTCACAACTAATTTCATCCAGAGAAGTACTGAGAGCATTTATCAAACATGAACATGATTTGTTCCAGACATCATCAGCTTTCAAAATATATTCAATGAAATTAATCATGTCCTAGTACTACTGTAGGGAATGTGTTTTTGAGATCAAAGAAGAAGAAAAAAACCTAAGGTATTTTTTTTGAATTGTATGACTGTGATGTTTATTAGTCTTTCCAAGGGAAAAGATTCCTGATGTTTGATTTAGGCTAATCACAAAACTATGGAGGCATTTAGGATATAAATGCATTTCGAAAATTATGGGCATCAAAATAGGAATATCTTTTTGAAAAATTCTTTGGTAGCCATATAAATGATTTCAGTTGAGACACGAAATTCAATAGATGTGAAAGATTGGATACAATTTATACAAATCTGGCCCTATATTCTCTATTTCCCTCTACCCCACAAGAAAGTGGTGGGGGTGAGGAGGAGTGTTCTTTTTCTAAAAAAATGGGGCGGAAGAGAGATGACTCACTCCAATAAACTGCATTTTGCCAATTTTTTGTAATTAACACTGCCAGTTTCTATCACAGCTGCAGAAGAGGAGGTGGGGGAGGAAAAGAAGAAGTAAATTGTTTAAGCAAATACAAGGAAGAAAGGACTGGAAGGAAAAGAAAAGTCTCTGCTTTGACTTCCATTTGCGAGGACACATCACATAAAGAACAGTGGAAAAGAAAATAGAGTGAAAACTGAACAAACTGCTGTGTGATTCTGGTGGTTGATGTAATCTGGAACAGAACCAATTTTCTCAAACCCTTCCGTGTCTTTCTTGAAAGAACCGCTGTAAGTCAAGCTGGAAAGATTAATTCTAGCCCTGAAATAGTTGATATAGAATAGGCCTCAGCTCGCTCTGAGTTTCTTCACACTATTAAGGATTTGGCCAGTGCCAATCCTCCCAGTTTAGAATACCAATAGGAGCATTTTATTGAATGCTAACCTGGGAAGCTTCATGAAGTAGAATTAGAATGATTCCAGCTAAATGCTCCCTTTGAGATTTTAGCCCTTTTTCCCTCTACCATCTCAGAGTTTAATAATGAAAAGCTTACACCCCCATCTGGCACCTCACAGATGAGTTGTAACTTCTCAGCATATGAGCAGTAATACTAATATATCTGGAAGATACCATCTGGAGAGAACCCAATCTAAACCCAAGCATAATGGATGTTTACACTATCATAATAACTCAGAATATCCTTAAGTTACCACTGCCTTTTAAATAGTTTAAAGAACTTGTTTAATGCTGATTTAATTCCCTGATTGTTAGCCTCTTTGAGGATTTGCTATGAGGCTGAGAAAGATGGGTTATTAATATTGCAAATACATAATTGAAGAATTGACTATTAGTTTGTAAGATAAATGATTGCTGTCATTTTATTGTCTACTTTGAAGCAAATTTTTTTATATATACATGTAACTCAGTGATGGGATTCAATTTTTTTTACTACCGGTTCTGTGGGCGTGGCTTAGTGGGTGTGGCAGGAGAAGGATACTGTAAAATTTCTAGTCAGAGGTGGTATTTGCTGGTTCTCTGAACTACTCAAAAATTTCTACTACCGGTTCTCCAGTACTGGTCAGAACCTGTTAAATACCGCCTCTGATACAACTTCTCTAACCCTGGCACATTCCTGGAGCAGTGAATTACAATTCGTATCCCTTCCAACCAGTATAGCCAAACTGGTGCTTCTTATGAATGGTGGGAAATGTCCACTATAATTAGAGGAACATCTGGATCAATTATAGGTTGGAAATTATCTTACACAGTGTATATATTCTTATACACAATTAATTGCATTTAAAAGCTGAGTTCAGAACAGTCTTTAAATGTGGAATTGCAGTACCTTGTCCATTAACCCAATAACAGCTATTCTATACTTTTTCTTATTTTTAAAACAAGGAGAGTAACAAATCACAAGTGTTAATATTCTTTATTGTTATTTAACCATCTAATGGATATAAAAATAATATTCTGGAATATTAAATACTGTAGCTCTTCTTGGTGCACATTTATCATTACATTTTATTGCACTATTTACTATACATCCAATAAAATAAATAAAATAATTATAAATACACAATATGGTAATACAGTGATTTGTTCTTGTTCGTTGGTACCAGTTCTACAACCAGATTAACAAGAACAATCTATTCCTTCCCAACTCTAAAACATATTACTATAGAAAAGACTAATGCATAAAGTGGGATTTCATCTTCCTGTTTCCTTTTCACTACAAAATTAACATACCTACATCCCATAACTTACATTGAAAAGAAATTGATGTGACACAAATTAATTTTAAAGAAAAATATTGATGGAAAGAGAGCTTAGTGTCCCTCTCTCAGGCTTCATACTTTTCTCATTTGTTTTCCTGCAGCACTAAGAATTTTTCAGCTGCCTCATTCATGCTACTTTATTTCCTTTATGCAACTCCCTCGCCTTCAAAAACAGCCTAAGCAGTGAAGGCAGGGCTTCCAGGCAATAAAGGAATTACCTTGGATAATTGCATGCTTCATTTTTCTTGGCTTGAAGTCAAGAAAAGCATGTTGTTCTGCCTTTTTAATGATTCCTTTTTGCACTCAGAACATGGAATTCACCTCCTTCAACCCCTGTGTAATTCATTTAGTAAGCATTTACTGTTACATAAATAAAGCAAATATGTAATGCAAATAAATAATTTGACATTTTAAAATGATAAAGAGAAATCAATGTGTGTTGTTTAAATAAATTCATGTTGTCTTTCCATCCATCATCATTACCATCATCTGAACATTAGAATTCTAACACAAAAATAAAACATCTCTAGTTAAAATAAGATTTAATTGTAATACATAGAGTAGTAGAAAATTACTTTGGTAATTTAGAATAAATGTCCTTAGCAGTTTCCTATTTTATTTTACTCTCAGTTGAACTGTTTTTCAAAACAATATGAGAAATATTATGTAATGTTTGAATATCTATAAACCTTCAGAAAATTTAAGGAAAATTTTGGAAAGTTGTAAGCTTTGAAGTTTCTTTTACTTATTCATGAGGCTGCTGAAGAATGGATCCAGATGGGTTGATACAGCACTATTAATCAAACATTGCACATATGGTTGGTAAACATGACATTTTAGAAATGAAATAGAATCACACACATGCAAACTATAAATATAGTTGAGATTGTTTTTACATGCTATTTTTATAGATAAATAAAAATAAGCAATGTTGTGCAAAAAAAAAATCACTCAGCAGTGGTGCTGCCTTTTCCTGAATGGATTTTGTTGAGAAAGAAAAATATTGCCATCAGGACCTTATGAACTTCTCTGACTAGAGCTTAGCAATTGTCCAAAGCTTGATTGGGATACACCCCAAGGGCAGATCCATGCTTTTTGTTTCACCAATGCCAGTATGGGCATTGCCCCATTTCCGGAGTGTGGAAATAGATAATGTCTTCCATCTACTTCCAGTTCACAGGGAAGCATAAGGAAAGAGTAACTAAAGTCAGGAAAAAAGTAAAGATCCCTTCCTTCCTTCCTTCCTTCCTTCCTTCCTTCCTTCCTTCCTTCCTTCCTTCCTTCCTTCCTTCCTTCCTTCCTTCCTATACTTTTATAATAAATGCTGCTTACAGCCTATTGGCAATTGCATCATCTCAAATGGTGTGCCATTTTCTTCTTATTATAGCCAATCTTCTTCCTATTTCAATTAACGGTAAACCTAGCTTTTAATGTTTCCTTTTGTTTGGTCCCCAAAGCCCTTTCCTAGCTTTGCATTCTACTCTTCAATGCCATATAGCATCTTCTTCTCTCCATCCCTCAACGAGACAGCACCACAGATGTCAGACAGGGATGCCCTCTTTCACCTCTGCTGTTTATAACAATTTTAGAAACTTTGTTGGACAGAATTAGATCAAATAAAGAAATTAAAGGAACCCAAATTAAAAGTCAAGAGTATAAATTACAGGCTTTCGCAGATGATATGGTTTTTGTTATAGAAGATCCAATAGACTCAGGACCAGTTTTACTAAATGAAATAGATAAATTCGGTAAATTAGCAGGATTAAAAATTAATAATGAAAAAACAAAAATGCTAGTTAAAAATTTAACAGATAGTAAACAAAAAAATTGGAAGAAAAGATGGGATTACAAATTGTAAATAAAATCAAATATTTAGGCATCTGGTTAAGAGCTAGAACATTAAATCTGCGGGAGGATAACTATACTAAATTATTGAAATAGATTGAAAAGAACTTGGAAAATTGGAATAAGTTGCAAATTTCATTATTAGGCATAATAGCAACAATCAAAATGAATATTTTATCTAAAATACTATATTTGTTTCAAACAATTCCGATATTATTGGATTTTTTTTTCAAAGAATTAGATAAAATTGTGATGAAATTTATTTGGGCAAGAAAGAAAACGAGAATAAAAAAATTTACTTACAAGATAACAAAAGCAGAGGTGGATTTGGACTCCCTATCTGGGAGATCTATTATAAAGCAGCGGCATTATTGTGGATAAAAGATTGGATCAATCTGAGGAACAATAGAATTTTAAAATTGGAGGGTCACGACTTACAGTTAGGCTGGCACGCATTCCTGTGGAACCTGAATAGTAAAAACAATTTATATTTTACCAGACATGTAATCCGAAAGTCTTTAATTAAAACCTGGGTGGATATTAGAAGCAATCATTACACCAAAATTCCAAAGTGGTTCTCAACGATGGAGGCAATGTTCCACTTAAACACGATGGATAGCAGCAAAAAATTTAAGTACCATCAAGTATTATATAAAGAAGGAAGAATTAAAACGACACAGGAACTAGAAGCACAAGGGATAGTTATTGATAATTGGTCATATTTTCAAGTAAAATTGAGATATAATACATAAAGGAATATAGAATTGAGGTAAAAGACACGCATTTAGACAAAATACTTTCAAGTCCAGAGAAAAGGTTGATTTCTAAACTATATAACTATTAGAACATGAAATGGCTGAGAGAATTGTGAAAGGACCTATGTTAGCCTGGGAAAATTTTTTTGGTTATGGTATAGATTTGGATGACTGGGAAGAAATCTGGCAAAAAAACCTCGTATTACCTAAATCAGTAGCACATAAGGAGAACCTGTATAAAATGATGTATAGATGGCATCTGGCACCCTCTAGACTGGCCAAACCCTTGCTGTTGGAAATGTAAAGGGAAAACTGGTACCTAGTTTCATTTATGGTGGACTTGTCCTGAGACAGAGAAATACTGGTTAAAAATAAAAGAGTGGATAGAAGAAGTCATAGAGTGTGGGCTGGAGTGGAAACCAGAACTGTTCCTGTTGGGAATGATCAAAGGGGATTATACCCCGAAAGTAAGATATCTGACCGTCCACTTGTTAACAGCGGCACGGATTTCATTAGCACAATACTGGAAGAAACCAAACGCATCATCGATATATGTTGCTATTCAAAAAATGTATAAGTGTGCCCAATTGGAGAGACTCACTCTCAAAGTTAATGGGAAGGAGGATACAGACTACTACAGAATATGGGATAAATGGTACAGCTGGGTAGATAATAAGGGGAAAACATGTAAATGAACCCAAGAAATAAATTATATTCAGCTGACTATATGAAATATATAAGAATAACAAAGGCTTTAAATCTCTTTTTCTCTTATTTTATTACTATTATATATTTACTATATCTTCCTATTCATTATTTAAATAATATGAATGTATTATCAATTAAATTATAGTTATAAACCAAGGAGAAAATTAGTAGAGTATTGTGAGTCATTTAGTGATTAAGATGTGATAGTAAATGGAAACGCGATAAGTATCAATCAGTATTGACTATTAGGACTATCAAATTCGATAACAAATGGAATGTGTTAATTACATACTATTGTTTTTGTATTTTTTAAACTTGTATGTTTTTGATCTTTGTAAATAAAGTTTATTTGAATTTTTTTTTAAAAAAAAGAGACAGCACCATAGCAACCAAAGTTCTCTAGACACTGACAGTAAATTAACAGGTGGTCAACAAAGTTCCAGAAGTTCCTGGGAAGTTTCGTAATTTATTTTGATTTAATTAGTAGGGTTACCTGAAATGTTCTTCCATGTGATACTTCACTTCTATATTTCTCTCATATCAGTAGTGAAATATGATTTGGTATGATTTGTTGGTGGATTGAAGAAATCAAAGAAATCATTTCCAGAAAATAGCTTAGCCATAAAAAGAGTTTCTGTAACATTGCTACTAACTTTTAATTAATATTACATTCAACTGCTTTATCGCATGGACTTTGAAGCCTAAAGAATAGCAACTGTGGATATCTCTAAGCATTGTTATAAACATATCTTTGTCCTTTGTAATGAAAACAATTAACTGTTCTTTGATCAGAGATCAAAGCAGTTGTCACTCCCTCCTCCATTTTCTCTACGAATATTTTTACTAAATGAAAGCTGTCATCAGCAACATGAAGGTGAGTGAAACAGAGACATTGGGAGAGAAGTAGAGTCAGGAAGCAAGATTTTCTGCAGGTACAACTTGCCGCTATTTTTTTCTTTATCATCATTCTCTGCCTTACTTCATATATCAGAAAAACTATGGTTAATTTGTGTTATTATAATTTGTATTTTCATTATATAATTAAAGCATTTAAAGTCTTTAAACTTAAAATAATTTGAAGAGTTAAAACAATATAAATACTTGGTTTATATATTATGTTCTAATTTAAAAATATGTATTTCTTTTGAAAGAACAGAAAATGTAAATTAAATTACATCAATTTTTTTATATATTTATTTGACTTGTTTGCTGCCCATTTCACCAAATTATAAGTGGCAAAGGCTATTTCCAAGAGAACTGTATAGATTCAATTGAAGCATGAGGAATCAGGGATCATGGGAGAGAAATGAAATTTATACACATACCTTGGTTCCCTTTAGGTTAATAAATGTAATACCTCTGCCCACAATTCGCCATTTAAAATTCCTCTAAAATTAATTCTTGTATTTAATTATACTGAAATTATAGTTACCTTTGTCCAGGTAGAAAAATGTAGCTAGCAAAATAGCTGCTAGGGCACTTCTATATGATCAAAAAGAATATTATGAATGAAGTGTAATTAAATGCACAGCCCATTTGCCATTTCTCTTTCCAAAACCCAATGGTTCGTTCATTAACATTAGACTTTGAATCCAGAACACTCCAATTGTACTATGTGACTTCTTTTGGTGTCATATATAGGTAAGTGAATTTATACTGCCTTGAGTTGTGGGTTATTACTGAATTTTTTCATGAGTGTTTTTAATTGTTCTGCAAATATTCTGCATGTTTTGGATAGAATTAGTTTGCAACCCTTCATTGTGTTTGCTAAATTAGTTACTCTTTCTAAAGCTCAGGCTTGACCTCCTTCAAAGAATTATTTTACCGAATTGGTAACTTTGAAAATAGCGATGTTGCCAGTATGGAATAATTTGATTTCTTATTTCACTTTTCACTTTCACAGCTTGTCTTCATTCTTTATGAAGAAATACATTCAATAATGTTTCCTATATCTTTGCTTGCAATTTGTCTCCTGATGGCATAAATATTCAATGCCTTTGAAGGCAGGAAGTGCAGTAAAGGAGATTGCTCATTTGCTTGCATTGATTGATTTTTTAAACTAAGATAATTGCAATTTAATGGAAAGTAAGCATTATTTTTGCTTTCAATTTGGTCCCCTTGACTTATTATACATAAAAACACATGTAATGACAGGTATACGTTGTTTATGTAATTTTATGAAAAAATAAGCCCATGAGAGCAATGTGTTGAAAATCTTAAAGTTTGTCCCTCCTTTGTGTGGATTTGACCTTGTTGATGTGGGTAAGGAATAAGATGGAGTTTTTGAAAAATGTCCTGAAATGATATGTTCTCTCTCTGCCATAGCATGGCTTCAGAAACCTAGTTATAGAGTCTCCATTCTCAGTCACATGACAAAGAGAAGGACAACTGGTGGTGTTATTCAACTTGTCTAATATGGATGCTGGTGGGGAATTTGTTCTAGATTTTTTTCTACCACTGCCTTCTAGTGAGATTAGTCCATTTTTTTATTTTGATCTTCCATTTATTTGACTTCTCCCATCACACTAAGATTGAGTTGATTTCATATCCTACCGACCAATGAGACAGATAGAGTTTCAATACCATTTATTTAGTTTCTTTCCAACATTTTTTTTTCTTATTGGAGAGCATAAAGATAATTGCCGACTGGAAAAGATAAAATTGTCAAGTCTTTTTTCAAATTATGCTTCAAATTTCTGCAGTGAACAGCAGAATGAAATAAAACATATAATAAAAATGATGACAATGTTATTTGGAAAATTAAGCTGCTTTCTCCTACAATAAAATATCATGCCTCATGCATCTGATACATTCTGACAAGACAACTAGCAAATGCATTTTTACTGTGAATCTATTTAAATCCACAATTGCTTTTTCTATGGGTTGCTCCATGAATGGTAGATTTGAGGCCTGCTTCACATAGAACAGTACTCTGACAGCATTGACTCCTTAAAAGGATGGAAGTCTTATCTAATTAGCTTAAATAATTTAATCTAATTAAGTTGTGAATTTAAATTAGACAACCATTGGCAATTTTTCTATTTAATTTAAGGGGAGGATAATTAAACAGGGCCATATTTTCAGGGAGTGGCAGCTTTAAAATGTGAAAAACTGGAATAACCACTACTAGGCAAAGGGGAATATGAAGAGAAGTTCAGCAACATAAAGCAAGCTTTAAATTCATTAAATCAAAAAGACAAATAATCAACAATTGGAAATGTCAGGAAAACATCTACAGAAATTCTTGCCTCAAGCTAGATATTGAAACTTGAAAACCTGAGAAATTTATTGATGAGAAGCAAGGGTAATTATTTAACGAGAAACCCCAAAGACGTTTTCATTTGAGAGTAACAAAGAACATGGTTACTATTTTGCAACAACCTAAGGAACTGGAACGCATAGCATGGTAAAAAAAATTTAAAAAAAATTTTTTTTAAAAAATTTCTCACACTTATATCCTGCATATGATTTGAAGCTAAACCAACATACATAGCACCTTCTATTTTCTCTGCAAGAACAGCTGTGAGGATACTTGGGCTGTGAGAATGACTGACTCCCTTATGAATTTCTCTTGCTGATGCTGGTTTTTAAATTAGAATTCTCTGGATCTGGTCCCACATTTTAACCTCCATGCTATACATTCACACTAATGCTTCTGAGTATTTTTTCTTTCTCTTGTGCCTAAATATTGGAATATAGTCCCATTGAGCTAAGCACAAGAGACTCTATTGGGTTTTTGCCTCCATCCAATATTTATGTTCTTGGCTCGCTATTTATTTTCTTGTTAGATTACAATTACCATTACAATTACAGTTGTAAAATTGTAAAATAATTACAATTATTTCTGTGGAATTAAATTTCCTCAATATTCAGTCTAGTTTTATTCACAAAGTTGTGGCCATTGCAGTGTCCCCTCTGTCACATGATCATGATTTCTAAGCAAAATCAATGGGAAGCTAGCAGGGAGTTGGAAATCGCTCCCACAATCACAGGTTTTTTGTCCATCTCTGGTCGTTCTGTTTATCTGTTTAGATAAGTAAATATTGACTTATCAAGGCAATGATCATATCCAACACATGTTCCTTCTTCTGTTTTCCCCAGAACAACCCTGTGAAGTGAGTTGGTCTGAGAGAGACTAGCCCAAAGTCATCCAGCTGATTAAGTAACTTCCTAAAGTACCTAAAGTACTTATCTTTAAGTAAGTACCTAAATACAACTGAAGTTTTACTGTAATATCATATTTTCTTTTCTTTTTTTAAATCAATGTTTATTTTGTAAATTATAAGCTCAGAAGAAATGTTTTCAAGTGTGAATTAACAAATAGAAGTTCTGTAATTTTGTAAACAATTCTTATTACCTTGCCCTGTATTGGGGACATCAATTTTGATTGGGGAAATAAGGAGACATTAATTTTAAAAAGTGTAATTGTTCATTAGTTATGATGTTACCTTGTGGGACATCCCACTGAAATGTTTTTTTTTCTTTTTTGAACCCTGATACAGGCTAACAAGCAGATCAAATGAATGCTAAAATGGGTTCTATGCATTTGTTTCTTTTATTATAATTCCTCTACAATTTCAATTCTTCATCCTCTAAGAAAACATCTCACTGTACACATTAGTGAAATAGACTTTTTAAAAAAAATCAAAACCTCTTCTATTTTTGTGCACTTTAATATTATAGCTGAAAGAGCCATGGACTGTTGGCAGAAAGTACATCAGAGTGGGTGGATTTTTCCAACTCTGATCCTTTGTATTTATGGCTTCTTTACCATGATGAGGCCATCTGAACCTTTCCTCACACCTTACCTTACTGGACCTGAAAAAAATCTGACTATTGATGAGGTATGGTGAAATATATTTTATATGTAAGGGAATTTATTGGGTAGAAATAAGCTGCAGTGGTGGAAAGCTTTTGTGACCCCCCCCCAGATACCGGTTAAAATGCATGCATGTTAAATCCATGATGTAATTTTGTGGCCCATGATTCAGCTGCCTAAGTAGCTACCAATATTTTTCATTTCATCAATTTTACCACTTCTTCACAAATTGCACTGGTTGTTGGTATTTTTCCAGATATAGTTCATAGTTGCTTCTCCTCTACCTTCATATACTTCATGGCTGAAGGCCTTGCTGGCACGAGCTTTCTTCTGTTGTTTCTACCTGATCTTCTTATTTCTAGATTTAGATTTGGCTTACTCTAGTTTCCAGGCAATGTTGTTTTGTGGTATTACAGTAATGCTTAAATGTTTGCAAACCTTTTTGAATTTTCAGTATTTCTGCATAAATATTACCTAAAACATGATCTATTCTTCATACGTCCTAAATAAGTCCTAGATAAACAGAAACCAATTAAACGAATAAGTCAAAAACTTATACTAGTTTGTTTAGTTAGTGAGGAACATGATCCAAAGCTATGTATTTATGCGTAGCAAAATCTCTAGGATTATCAATTCATTTGAAGAGGAAATTAAACTCGAACTAGAGAAATTAGGTGTTTCACAAACTTTTAAGCATGACTGTAAAAGACTTTCCCTGATGGTAGCTGACTCTGCCCTGTGGAACAATGTTCTTCCAGAGGTTTTCATGACTCCAACTCTATTGGGCTTTCATGAAGCCATAATATAGCTTTTCTGATAGATCTAGGTATAATTATATGCATACTTTATAGTTCTGCTTTATATAATTTCTTTTTTAATCTTATCTTTTTTAGATAACACAGCATATTTTTCCAGTTTGGACGTACTCTTACCTGGTTCTGCTTTTCCCTGTATTTCTGATTACAGACTATGCACGCTATAAACCTATAATTATTCTACAATTATTCTATAATTATTCTACATGGCTTTTCTGATAGATCTAGGTATAATTATATGCATACTTTATAGTTCTGCTTTATATAATTTCTTTTTTAATCTTATCTTTTTTAGGTAACACAGCATATTTTTCCAGTTTGGACGTACTCTTACCTGGTTCTGCTTTTCCCTGTATTTCTGATTACAGACTATGCACGCTATAAACCTATAATTATTCTACAGGGAATTAGCTTAATTGTTACTTGGGTGTTACTTTTGTTTGCATCTGGCATATCAGCCATGCAGCTGGCAGAGTTTATGTATGGTCTTGCAACAGCCACAGAGGTTGCCTATTATGCTTATATATACAGCGTTGTCAGTGCTGATTATTATCAGAAAGTGACAGGTTATTGCAGAAGTATCACCCTGGTTGCATCCACCATGGGATCTCTTCTTGGACAGCTTTTAGTTTCTTTTGGCCAGATACCTTATTTTTATCTCAATGTCATAACTTTAGTTTCTGTGTCAATTGCATTTATATCTTCATTTTTTCTGCCCATGCCACAAAAAAGCATGTTCTTCCACAGAAAATCTTCCCCAGAACTTTTCATTGGATCAGCAGAGAAAGTTACAGCACAAACTTCCAACCAAATAACCAATCAACAGGACAAAGAGATGACAATTTCAGTGGCCAGGCCCCAAGATTTACCTGAATGCAAGCCATCCAAAATTAAAATCCAGAGTCACTTTCTGTCAATCCTAAAGCAATTGTGCATGGATCTGAAAGAATGTTATACCACTAAAAAACTTCTTTACTGGTCAATGTGGTGGGCTTTAGCTACTGCAGGATTTAACCAAATTTTGAATTATGTGCAAGTACTGTGGGATGATAAAGCACCTTCTCATAGTTCTGAAGTTTATAATGGAGCTGTTGAAGCCATAGCTACATTTCTGAGTAAGTAAGCTTAAAGTTTATACATTATCCAACACTATATGTTAAGTACACACAATTTAAACACAAAATTCATGAAAAATCCCACGTTATGCAAACATATATTTTGATTTATATAAATTGTTGTTTATTTCAATGGAGCTTATTGTAGAGTATTATAATACAAGTAGTCTGTCAGGTGGTGCTCCACATTCAAAATCCAAGAAAGAAATACTTAGACTCCATTAGTTAGAGAAAAGATATCTTTTACTGGAAATCAAGTAGTAGCAACAAAAGAATTCTGAATCTGAGAAAATGAGCACGTAAATCACATATACAAAGTGATGGCAACGTTCCCACCCCCAATAGTTCAATTGGCTCATCCAATTAAAAGTTGTGTATAGCATCATGTGGGCATTTCCAGATGGTGATGAGGCCTCTGTCAGTTGACCTTGACATATTTTGATAAAAGAGTTGCGGCTGCACATAGCATAGGATAGAAGCCTAAGCAAGAATCTCCCCTCCCCAACTTATACAGTTCTGTTTTGTAACACCTCCAGCTCGCTTCCTATAACCATGTCCTCTCTCCTCCCTCCCATTACTTATGACAGCCGAAAGATGCAAAGGAAAAAAATCTTGAAAGCTGACATAGTCCTCACGTTATGACCATAATTGGAGCCATAACTTGTGTTGCTGAGCAGAATGGTTGTTAAATCAGTCACCTCCAATGACTGTTTTTCACTGCAATGATTGAGCAAGTCACACTGTTGTTAAGCAAACCTGGCTTCTCCCATTTACTTTGCTTCTTGGAAGTCCCTGGGAAGATCACAAATGCCAATCGTGTGACCATGGGATGCTGCTACCATCATATTTTTTATGAATATTTTTTTTTAATTTGAATTTTTTAAAAAAGGTTTAGTTTTTGTTATATGAACAATGTTATCATGGGATCAAAATTTGGGTATCATGAACCCCAAATTTTGACTAGATGACAAAATTGTTCATATAACAAAAATACATAACCTCATATTGAAAAACCATAAAGCTAATCACAAATTAGAATGTAAATTCTTAAAAATCCTGAAGGATATGGATGGTTAAGAAATATGAAATATCAAAAAATAAATGACTATTTTCTATCTGGAATTTTTATTTTACAATCTCAAAAAACTGACTCAATTTTAAAGCAGATATTACAATCAAACATGAGAGAATGAGCAGAAAAAACCAACAAGGAATTTCTTAGAATCTGTGGGTAGAATCATACATTAAATAGGAAATGGTGTGGTGTGAAATGGATATTGCTGAATATCTATTTTCACTGAAATGGATATTGAAATTCTTAGTTGCATCAGCAAAAGCAGAAATGATATGTCTTTTTGGTTTAGTTTACATGTTGTAGGCTGGACGGCAGTGTCCTGTTCTGATTACTGCACAAAAGTATTTCAATAAATTGTATTTCAGAAAAGGGGTGAGATTTGGAGACTTCATATCTTATAAGGAATAATTGGCAAAATTTGGGCATATTTAATCTAGGATTGTAATTAATAAACTGGTAATAAGATAACCATAATATACCCGAATAATTATCATATAGTGCTACTCTTATTTATACTGTATGCCTGGGGGATAATAACAATAAGTCTTCCAGCAATTCTGGGAATTGCTAAATTAAATTAGCTTGAATTAAATTAAATTAAATAAATTAGCAGGCTCAGATTTCAGCGAAAGATTTAGACTAAACTTTAGTTTGTGGAGCAAGTTTTCGGGTGATACACTTTTTGCTGATTGTTTAGTATTAGCAATAGCACCTAGATTTATATACTGCTTCAGAGTGTTTTACTGCTCTAAACTTTACAAAGTTAACCTATTGCCCATGATTTGGGTCCTCATTTTACTGACCTCGTAATTATAGAAGGCTGAGTCAACTTTGAGCCGTCAGAATCTAACTCTTGGAGTAAGCATGAATTAGTCTGCAGGACTACATTCTAACCACTGCAATACCATGGCTCTTAATAAATGATATTAATATAATAATATACTGATTTTATTTATTTCTGGTTGTTGTATTGTTGGTATGTTAAGTTTTGTGAGAAAGTGATGAAGTAATCAATAATGAGACAATCATATTGAAGTTAAATGGGTGAATAATTAGCTATCAGACTTTTATTAGTCCTTCAGTCTTGTTGAACTATTACTTTGAAATTTTTCAAACAATAGAAAAGAATGTTCATCTTGTCTGCCTATTAAAGGAGCAATCATGTTTAAACGTGTTTACATGTTTAAATAAATAGGGAGTTGTTTTAAACACTTTTCAGTACATGTTTCAGTCCTGCAAAATGCAACAGGCGAGTCTCTCTACTCCTAGGTTCAATAGCATCACTAGCTGTGGGATATGTGAAACTGAACTGGGATCTAACCGGAGAACTGGCACTGGGAATCTTCTCTGCCCTGGATGCTACTTCACTTATTGTGATGCATTTTATCCAGAACATCTGGGTCTGCTATGCTAGTTATTTAGTGTTCAAAGCCTGTTATATGCTCCTTATAACCATAGCCACGTAAGTAACTTTCAATTACCAGTGTTAATTTGCTACCATTTATAATACATCTTGCTAGAATTGAGGTAATTTATTTTATGTAAGGGCATAAGCCATGGAAGAAATGGAGATTTTGTTCCTCTAACATAGTGTTTTTCAACCATGGCAACATTAAGATATACAGACTTCAATGACTCGAATTCCCCCGCTAACATACTGCACTAAGTATGGAAGAGTGTCATGACATCTTGTTCAGAAAACCCCATAAATGACATCTAAGAGGACTGAATTTAATGTATTAGATTTTATTATTTTAAATAAAGTTAATAGTCAGGGCAGCCAGCTATTATGGACAAAAATAGATGTGTTCTATTATCTTTTATTGTTAAATGTGTAGTTCTATTTTATAACAAGGTATGTGAAATCCCAAGTACCATACATGATTGTCTAAAGCAGTATTTCTCAATCTCAGCAACTGTTAAGATGCATGGACTTCAACTCTCATGCTGGCTGGGGAATTTTGGGAATTGAAGTGCATACATTTTAAAGTTGCTGAGGTTGAGACCGGTCTAAAGGCAACTTGTCTACCCTCATTTGAGCTGTTTATTCCAGAGCCTAAAAGTACCTAGTTTCATCAATGCTAACACAAACATGGAATGTGTAATCTCATTTGTTTCTTCAGTTAACAATTCTTTGTTGTTAAATCAGTTAAATGCATTTATTCAGTTATCTATTTTCAAGGTAAACATGATTCTGAAAAAGTCATTCACTTTCTTATCCTTAGCAATCTTAGTATACTTCTGCTATTGTATTTAATGAGCCAGTGTAGGTTAAGCAATTACTCATAATTACATTGTGCTGGATGTGTGTGTGGGTGTGGATATAATTTTACACTGCATTTATAAAATTCACTTATATTCTCCAAATTTTGCTCCAGCCCAAGTCTTTTACAATATTTCAATGTTACTGATATATCTTGCAGAATTCGTGGTTATATTCTTCTCATATGCAGAAACTTCATCTCCCAAAACTATATTCAATATTCTAACCAAAGTTTGTATTTTAGATTCCAGATTGCTATCAACCTCAGCATGGAGCGCTATGCCTTGATGTTTGGCTTCAACAATTTTGTTGCACTACTAATTCAAACTATACTGACTATTATTGTAGTTGATTCAAAAGGTCTGGGCCTGGATATTGGGACTCAGGTAAGTTGGACAGGTAATATAGGTGCTGTTGCTGAATCAATATTTCTGAAGACTTTCACATCTTTTCAGAGATCACTTTCTGATATGAATGGACTTGAAAATTTCAAACTAAATAGGGAGAGTTATGCAGCCAGGGATGTACTTGTGTTTTGGAAGGTTGATATTAAGCCTATCAGTCAACACATTCATTTTTAATTTCTTACTAAAAACAAATGTATTATTACTCTGTTATAAATCCTCACAAAGATTGAGTAATCATAACAAAAACTAAATTAGGAAATATAAGAAGGCAAAATGAAATTAATTATTCTGCTTGAACTATAGCCATACCTGGGTTAAAATGAGATCCGTTCCTAAGGTTGTTTTTAAGTCAAATTTATGTCAGTCAGAACTCATACTTACAAATAGACTGCCTATTAAAGCATCGAAAATTGGCTGTATATTAAAAATGCACAACTTCAGGAGTTCATGAAAACATAGTGTGACTTCAGTGGTTCTTTAGCTTGAAAAAAGAGAATGCCGCCCACCATTTTTAATAATAGACAGCCCATTCATAAATATGAGTTGTTTATAAGTGAGATGTTAACTTGGGGACTATCTGTAATTAGAACCAGGAACTCTTGTTAAATATCTATGGAGATCCTCAGTCATCCAGGTCATGGTTGTCCCAAAGGTGCTTTTTCAAGAGGCAAGTGGACTTCGTTTTTTCTTTGAAGACATTTTGCTTTTCACCCAAGAAGCTTCTTGAATAAAAAGCAAAATGTCTTTAAAGACAAACTAGAAAGTCCTGTTGCCTCTTGAAAAAGCACCTTTGGGAAATGAATTATGTTGCTGACTATGCAACCATAAAGCACAACACATGAATGCCATTTGCGACCTCTTGCCACCTTCCTCATTGATTTTGCTTGTCAGAAGCCTAAGTGGTTTGCAAATGACATCACATCATTGTGGGATGTTGTGACATCAAAATTGTGAGCCAATTGCCAGGCACCCATATTACAATTATGAGACAATCAACAGAATAAGGACCTGTCTTAAGCCCCCCTCATTCAGTGTCATAATTAACTACAAACAGTTGCTGAATGAGTGGACTTTAATCAGGGACTGCCTGTAAATGTAAGGAGCTGCTTAAATATCACAAGTACATGACTTGTTGAGTTCTGAGATGGGAAGAAATATGGAATCCTAGACCTGGTCACTGTTTCTTATAATTTGAAGACAGCACTGTAACAAAATGCACATTTGTTGTTGTTAATCAATCCAAGTCTCATGAAAGGTGAATTTAATTATTCTTAAGATATTTTTTACATATAGGAATAGCCCTGGAACCACAGATAATGCTCTCATAGTAAATTAGTTCTTTGTCCAAACACAAACTTGTATATAAGACATTTTGGTAGCCTTTGGATTATGCTATGCCCTTTTCATATCATTTTTAAATGTTTTGACCAGTGGTGGTATTTTACTGGTTTGGCCCGGATCAGCTGAACCAATAGCTCCGACAATCATTTGTGAGCAAACTGATTCACTCTGACAATCAGCTGATTCACTCTGATGATCAGTTGCCTCACACCCACTCAAGAGATTATACCAGTTAGCTATGTACACCAATACATATTCAAGAATCTCACAGTTTGTGCAAAGACAGTTGCTTAAGGTTATTACTATAGCCAAGGTTCCTAGGTTTCACTTTTTGACATTTAAAAAACACTAGATATAATACTAATAGGCAAAATAGTTGAAAAATATTACAATATAATAAAGTTGAGATTTTTCTAGGGAAAAATAGCTTATTTCTTCTTCTGCTTTATTGCAGTTCTTAATATATGGAAGTTACTTTGCAGTGATAGCTGGGATTTTTCTAAGCAGAAGCATTTACATCATAATCTCAACGAAATGTAAAAAGGAAAACCCTGCTGAAAGTCTTCAAATGAAAGCACAATGGCAGAATACAGAGATACATAGCACAAGAATGTAGCACCTTAAAAGTTTTGAAGCCAAATTGAACAATCATTTATTTGAACAAATAACTCAGTGACTTTAAGTCACATTTGCACATAAAATTAACTTGTATATTCTCATGTGATTTTAAATTCTGTGGTTATGACATAACTGTATTAAAAGATCAGAATTCTCAATGTGTCCAACCTAAGATGGTTACATTTGAAATGAGAAGGAAATGTTGGTTACATATAATTGATTGACGGTCATTTGTAATTGCCATTAAATAGTCCTTTATAATACCATTTAACTAATGAAAATCCAAAGTATTTCCCAAGTTTTGGAGATTCATGCTGCTGCTAATTATTTCTGGCTTCGGGTTCTTGGTATAACTTTTATAGTCCTCCATTATAAAATTATAACTCTATTATTTTGGCTCAAGCTCTTCAGATCTGTTATTCAGTGAGAATTGGAGCTAGATTTCCCATTTTTAATCCTGAATGGATGAAAACTTGACTATCTGAAATCTTGCCTCATTACACACCTGACTGAGGCAAGGGATTTTGAAGATACCTTCAGCTGTGGAGGACATTTTATAGAGCATGAAGTACTGTATAGCTCAGTGCTGTGTCCCCAACTGTGGCCTACCAGTACATTCCCTGGGGAATTGTTACTGGTCCTTACTCTTCTTGTGAGGATACATGTCCAGCCTAGGTTTTTGAGGAGTTGATGTTTTTGTTTTATGGTTATTGTTTCAAGTATATTATTTCTCATTTTAAGTTTTCAAGAGAATTTTGTTCACTCAAGATGTGCATAATCATTCATGCCAAAGTATTGTGGGCAGAAATAGCTGTTTTGAATAGTTCATATCTTAACAGAAAAAAAACCATTTTGAAGCTTTTGGTCTATAGAATGAAAGAAATTATTTTGATCTGGATAAAGACAAAAGCATAATTGCCCTAATGATGAAGCTTAAGGGAAAGAGAGAGGAGAGTGCTATAGAGAATCCATTCTCACCTTTTTCATCAGGCCACCAAGGAGCACTAAGGGAAGACACTGGAAAGATCAGAAACATACAGCTAGTGGGATTTACTACACTAGGAATTACTGAAATATCCTTGTTAATAGGCACACAGATAATGGCTGAGGAAATGAAGGAAGGATTGTTGGATAATGCTATGTTGGAAACTGCAGGGATAATACTGCAGAACTTCTATGGGATATGTTTGAGATTAAAAACAGATTTTGTTCCATGTTGTTTTACTATTAGCTTAAGCCTTACTTAAATCTTTTAATAAAGTCATTTCAATGCAATAGATTGTTTCGTTGGGGAGAGATGTGCATGTGTTTTAAAGTCAGGATTAATTTATGTGCATGTACTATGCTCAGAAAAAATGGAAATGTATTTATTTATATCCCACCTTTATTATTTATGCTCAGTTAAGTATTTTGCAAATAGATAGCATTGTAATTGTGACACTCTTAGTGGATGGATAAGTGCACTGTGCTTATCGGGTCACTCTTGAGAATAGTCTGAACATGTGGTTGGCCCTGGATCAAGCAGCTTGTATGATGAGCAATGCCTCCCAGGGCCCATAGTACCCTCATGTTGAAACTTGATAAAAACCAATGTTTATATACATTGTCTCACTGAGCCTTCTCAACCTATCAGTTGCTAGGAGAAATAATTAGAATTAAAGTTTATGTAGGGATTCATTCTTGGACTCCTTTGTTTCATATTTGGCATTACCTTGAAGGTTTGTCATTGTTCAAACTGATATTAACTATCATCATTTCCAATCCCTTTTTGTTTTTCCCATTATTCTTTTCATATTCTTCTCTAGTAATAAGTAAAATAAATATTTTACCTTTAACCTGCTTTAACTGATTACACAGCCATTCATTGGCTGTGTAATTTTCTAATTTTTTAAAAAAATACCCTCACAGAAACCATTTTACTAGATGTTGGTTACTTCTGAGCCTACTTACAGATGCTTCTAAGTGTAAACAAAGCATTACAAAGCTAAGGACAAAGTTTACAGGATATCTTTAGTCTAATTTCCTGTTCAGTCTCAGATCATTGAGCATTTTTTGCTACTACATCCATGGATAGATTTCACATCCATAGATTCTGCATAGATTCATAGATCCATAAATTCTGCTTTTATAATTTCCTTGTTCTGGAATAAACTGCCATGAGAAATGAAACAATTCTCCCTTATTTAAACTGATGGGTAGTGGAAGCTCAAAACATGAATGTTTATACATGTCTTTTCATTATTTTGTTTCAAACATTTAAAATAGTTTAATTTTTAATAATTTCATGGAGTTTTTTTTAATATGTAGTTTAATTGTATTTGCTAATTGCTTTGAGCCTATAGTCAAAATAAAAATAAAATTAAATGATGGCACTATTTTATTATAAATATCAAATAGAAAAATGTTTGAAGTGCTGGTAAAAAGTCATCCATTATAAAAGATGGTGAGAAAATTGAAGCTTACAGATTATTGTACTTTTTGATGTACAGGATATGATGCAATCTATTAAGAAATAATAAATATTGTTTAATGAATTTTCTACTAAAGAACATCACTATTTAATTTTTATAATAAAAACATTTAAAACACAGTATGGTCTTACATGGATTGATTCATTCTGTTCTTAGTTTGAAGTTAAGGAAAAATGTTTTTAAATATCTCCTATCTGGAAACTATTGCAATATGTACTAATATTATCAAGCTTAATTAACAAACAATATGTCTACAATAATGATACGTTAAAAAGATAGAATCCTAACTAAGGCTGCACTTTCATGTTTCTTTTTCAAACTACTTTGCAAGAATTGGTTATTTACTTAATTGATTTATTGTATATAACTACCAGCTTACATAACTGAGTGGCATACAATAAAATAGGTTTTAAAATAATATAAAATAAAAACACAGAATGTTGTTGGCAATATAGAAAGCAAGGGGAAAAACAGATGCTTAATTCTTGCAGAGATTTTGGTCTTTATGTCTGGAAAATAAAAACTCAAAAGTAGTTCAAAACTGGGGAATCCACCTCAGCCTAAAAGGTAATCCCCACTGAACTCAACAGAATTTATAATACACTGCAGTTTATCATAAAAGTTATATAAAACCTAAAGCTAATAATAAAATGTATGCATTTGGAGAAAGCGTAGGATTTGAAAGTATCTTTAAATAACAAAGTTCACTAAGGGATTAAAAATAACGTGTAGGGAATACTGAGTGCACACCACTATTTCAGGAGATGAACTCCAAATTATACAGGTAATCCTCAATTTACAATAGTTTGTTTAGTGATTGTTCAGTTACAACAGCACTGAAAAATGTGACTTATCACCGTTTTTCAGTTATGACCTTTGCAGCATCCCCATGATCATGTGATCAGAATCCAGATACTTGGCAACTGGTTCATATTTATGAGTCTTGCTGTGTCCCAAGATCATATGACCACATTTTGTG
Organism: Bungarus multicinctus; assembly: GCA_023653725.1. Classification (NCBI taxonomy): domain Eukaryota; kingdom Metazoa; phylum Chordata; class Lepidosauria; order Squamata; family Elapidae; genus Bungarus; species Bungarus multicinctus. The sequence continues at coordinate 34,532,434 of CM042844.1, forward strand.
ACCTCCTGACGAGCAAAGTCAATGGGGAAGCCAGATTCACTTAACAGTTGGGTTACTAACTTATCAGTTGCAGTGACTCAAGGAAAATCGTAAAACCATGCAAAATTGACTGAACAAATGTCTTAACAACATAAATTGTGGGCTCAATTGTGGTCATAAGCAGAGGACTACCTGTATAGAAAAATGATTTTTCTACTATGTTGAAAATGTTTTCACCATAGTGTAGATCATTTCATAAGTATGAAAACAGATACTCTCTCTAAATCATTTGAATCATGGATAAGGCTTTTTGTTTTTTAACTAAATATCTGATTTTTTTAATACTGCAAATGTCTTACCTTGCACTGAAATGTATTTAATGTAACCATCCAAGAAGTAAGATGTTCAATAAGACACAGTTGATTTAAAAAAAAAAGGGCACACAGTACCGGAAATGCAAGTTTCTCAATGGCAAAGTAAAGCCCGATTAAAACGTAACACAATTGCCCAGTCACCAATTTGAATACCAGAATGGGTCTTTTTTTTTTTAATGCCTCTTAATATTTAAGTATCTAAATATAGCAGCACAGAGTATAAAATTTCTGAAACATTCATCTGATGCAACAGCCAAAATTATATTAGCAGATATTTTTCAGAAATGTTTTGTGCCCATTAAGATGTGCATCCATGTTAGATTCCATTTAACTGGCTGGACATGTTTTACTGGGGAGCTCAATAAGGATGGGTATTGTACTGTTATCTCAGATTTATTCATCTGCCACTGTGTGAATTCCAGGATTCTCTCTATCAAACAGTATTATGCCAATTGGTGCTTGCAGTTACACGCTGTAAGACTGCTTTATTTATAATACACACACACTGATTTCAATTTTTTAAAAAACAGTTGTTCAATGTAAATATTAGAGAATGAAAATAATTTCTAGAAAAAGCATAGAAAAGTCTGTTATCACCTGAAACAAAAATTCAACATGAGAATTATATTAAGTTTAACAGTAAAAATACCACTTATCCTTAAGCACTGATGCAATGATTTTTTTAAAACTTAGAAATGAAAAGCAGCAGAAAAGGAAAATTCCTGTTCTTAAAATTCAAGGCATCTTAGTGAATGCATTATATTCCCATTCCTCCCAGCAGAGCCAACAGCAGTCTAAAAGGGGGAAGAGTGTAGAAATACAGTACCAAGGATGAGTTAAAAACATTATCCTACAGAATTATTGTTCCATTAAAAAGCTGAGGTTCTTCAACCATTTAAAAAAGTGGCTCTTTGCTGACACTTATTCCAGATTCTGTATACAGGTGTAAAGTTTTAATTGCAATTTCAAGGATTCATCCAAATTCCTGAAAATTAAAGTATGTATGCATGAAAATGACATATTTTTTTCATGATTTAAAATGATTAGAAAATTCTTAATTTGACTCCATTCACCTTTTCATCAAGATGCACTCACTGAAATTAAGACAAATGTTGCATATACACACAAAATTGCCTTTTTGGGACATACTCCAAATCAGCACTACCACAGGTTAGCAGACATCCAAATATGATGTTCTGTTTGCCTTTTAAACTCTCTCAAAAAGGCTACAGAAAATTCAGAAATCCACTAACCTAGTAATTCCAGACAGAAACTGGTAATTTACCAAACATATTCTCTTTATCCTAATTTCCATCTTCCTTTTAAAATCTTAGAGGAAACATTTTGAAAAATCCTTTACTTTACAGTACTTTACATTCTACCCAAAGTATAGGATATGTAGGGATGTACTATTTCAATGTTCCAAATAACCTCCTCCACTAGCAAGGATATTAAGTACTATTTTTATATCTCATATTAATGCTAATGACAATCTGAAGCAATGTGTTTAAATTCCACAAAGAGAACACCTTCCCCTCCCCATTAATCAACCATCCTTTGAAAGAAATTAAGATCTTTTTCTGTATCAAATACACTCTAAAAGCATGGAATATTAATCATCTTGGTTCAAATCTTCAGGACATTTAATTTTATGAAGTAATGGCCTGTGTCAGTATTACACTGTGCGTGGATTTATATTTGCACTGATAATATAATTGTGTACAAAATTTGTATTTCTATTGACAAACATTAAATATTTGAGTTACAAATTACCTAAAATCTATAGAAATATTGCTCCATCAGCTTTCATCAATAAATATGCTGCCATAGCATTTAAATAACTGCTGAACAATAATTCTTCTGGTAAGGAGCACAATATTCATTCAAAATCCACAGTATGCATATCCATACCGAAGCTAAAGTTTGGTTTTATTAAGTATTTGCTGGCTGTTTGGTTTCAATAATGCTGCAAAATCAATCTTACCAACTTGTTTTAAGTAATTAGAATGAACAATGACCACCAAATTGAAATGAAAACATTTAAACAATAAAGGAAATGAAATATATTCCGTACTACTAATTTTAAGTTAGATTTGTTAGACAGTTTTCAAAATAAAGAAAATTTCATATTTTACTGATTGATCAGTAGGTACATTCCTATTGTTTACAGGATTTACTGTTAACAATTTGCAACCTTACTGAAACAGCCAAGAAAACAATGCAATTTCAAAATTTTGTCAATAATTTTGAAAATTAACAAAATTGGTTAGTGCAAATGCTGACAACAACAAACTTTTTTAATATTTATTTTTTCCACCTGCAATCTGTAGCAAAACATGATCAGCTTTATTATGCAGACAGGTATCCCTCCACATTATATAGAATTTAGGCATGTATAAATAGAAGAACTCTTCAGGAAAGGGGAAAAAAACACTTCAAGAAATGAATAAAACTTCAGTTCTGAATTCATAAATCCCAACAAGCAATGTTAAAATGATATAGGCCATTCATTCCAAGATATATGACAGCACCTTAAACTGGCTGATCTATTTTTTCCCAGTAACATTTTTCACATAACAGTGTGTTAAAAGTTACAAATACTGATATGCACAAATAACTAATTCCTAAGAGAAAAATATGTACAATACTGCAGCATAATGAATGATATCTGCAATAACTTAATATTAGCCAATTTTAATATACATGATACTATTAACATTCTCCTGCCATTGCACAATAATGGATGTTACCACAGTTCCATGTTTTGTACATCACCTGGTGTTCCTTGGTTTTAACACAATGCAGACTTTTTTTTTTCTGAAAGACTTATTTTGTGTTTAAAGCTAAGGTCAGTGAAACAAGACAACAGTGCAAGAGGCATAGAGATGTTATGTGATCACATAGAGTTCTTTTAAGTAAAGTGTCTATAAGGCTATAAGAAAGGATTGGTTGATGAGCTTCCTGTTGGAAAAGGCCCTGTTGCTGCTCCTGCCTAAAAGAAAAAAAAGAGAGAGAAACGTCACAAAAAATAATTACACATGCATCTTGACAAACCAAATTCAAATATAAATTATATAAATAGTTGAGAGTTGAATTCATGAAACAGAAATAATGTCATACTGATAGTGCTTGTATTCCTGCGGTGCACAGAAACATGGTCATATCATTTCAAACTATGAACTATATTTTCTGTACAGCTATCAAAATCAAACTTTTCTCAATGATAGGTTTGTATTCTCTCTGCCTCTGAAAGTTGATGAAAACCAAAATATTGTTTTTTTAAATTATTTAAATTAAGTAACATTTTAAAATCCTATTTATATTATTTAAATCTCCTAACATTCAGTTTTTAGATGACACAATTTTTCAAAGTCAATCAAATGAGGACCATATTACACATAAGATAGAATTAAATAAAATATTAAATCTAAATCTAAAATATTCCAGAAAAATTTGTGGGTTTGAGGGGGGTTTGGTATTCCCTTTTTGGAATCCTTTTGAGGACAACCAATTTCTCAAGATATGTACAGTGAAACCTCTGGTCACAAATGCTTCTGTTCACGATCAAATTGTGTGACGACCCAAATTTTTAGAAAATTTTAGCATCTGATCATGAACAGATCCTCAGGTCATGATCTAACATGGCCATGGTTGATTTCCCCTTCTACGCCATAGAGAAAGCCCTGATCTGCTGAACAAACTTGTCTGCCATTCCACATATTAAAGTTACCCTTTAATCTTGTTCCTGCTGGCTTCTCACTTGTTTTGTAAGATTAACATTTTCCCTGGCCAGGCAGCCGCTCCCTCTCCTACCTCCCCGGGAGAGCTGTATGACAGCGCAGAAGCCTCAATCCAGGCTTTTTTGTTACTGTTGTTTTGCACACGCTGCAAGGGGTAGGGACAGAGCCAAGGAAGCTCTGCAGTTAGTAATTCCAGCAGCTTGGAAGCCAGGATCTCCTCCCGCCTCGCCTCCTCAGTCCTCCAGGAGGTGCAGACAGCGATAGCTCTCTGCCTCAGCAGGCCAGCGACAGAAAGGCCCTGGCGTTTGGCTTTGGAGTGTGGAAGGAGGGCATGTGTTGGGCTACTTCTTCTCGCCTTGGCTTCCTTGCAGAGGAAGGCAGGGGGAGTGCTTCGCCAGCCAGCCAGCCAGCCCAGCCCAAGGCAGGAGGAGCTATCAGTGTTATTAAAGGATTTTACATTTCACTATTACATTGTGAGTTCTATGGCATAATTAACTATTTTTGTGCTTAAAAATCTTAAAAAAACAATATTTATATACAGTCTATAGGAGTCTGGAATGGATCAATCGTATTTACATGGAACCTAGTGGGGAAATGAGTTTCGGGTCACGACCAAATCGGGTTGCGACCAAAGTTAGGGAATGAATTGTGATTGTGACCAGTGGTTCCACTGCATATGAATTAAGATTCATAAATTTGACCCATAGTATTCACTTACCATAAAAGGATTACTGGAAACTCCAACAGCTGTAACTTGCCCAAATGGGGTTACTACTGATTTTCCTTGTCCAAACGCAGCAAAACCAGTACCTTTGCAATAAAATACCAAAAATTACCTCTAGATCCGATGTCAAATATCACATTATGCATATACTCCATCCCCCAAAATTAGTCCCTTAATCATTGAAAATGGAATCTGATATATTAAAATATATTAAAAGTAAATTAAAAACAGAATTACATACAGTCGACTTATAATCATTCATTTAGTTACAATACTGAAAAAAATGACTTGTTTTTCAGTTATGATTGTTGCAGCATCCCACGGTCACGTGATCAAAATTCGGTCACTTGGCAACTGACATGTATTTATGACAGTTGCACTGTCCTAGGGTCATGTGATCACATTTGTTATCTTCCAAGTCAGCATCAGATTCACTTAATGATTGCATGATTCACTTAAAAACTTAAAAACCAAGATAAAAAAGTACCTAAATGGGGCAAATATCACTTAACAACTGCCTTGCTTAGCAACATAAATTTCGGGCTCAATATTAATTGTGAAACAAGGACTACCTGCATGACCACTTTCTCTTTTTTTCTATAGGAGGACATTTATGGCTTTGGAATGAGGTATCACTGATATGCAGATGATCTTCAATGGAACATTGCCACTTTAGATTAAATTGGAAATGATATACATGTCCTGAAATAGTGCTTGTTAGAGATTAGACTGGGGCAAATAAGCTAAAATTAAATACTTTCAAATCTTGTTCATAAACAACTAGGTGATTCAATAACATCAAGTTTCATGGCCATTGGGACAGATGGTCCAAGATTTGGCAATACTCCTGGACTTGTAACTCCTACTTAAGCTGCAGTAGAAATTGTATTACATCAATTTATAGTCACTGAATGACTGTTAATAGACTTGTAAAACAATTCAAAATTACTTATAAAGCCCTATCAAAGCAGCTCTGGGACATATCAGAATCAAATGTGATTCTGGTTCCTTTTAAAATTAATGGATAAACAGAAAAAAAGTCAGATATTATTATTTCAATATATGATTATTTGGAGATATCATTACAGGAATAGAGATGGAAAGACTGAACAATATCCAGCACAGAACAGAGTTGACACTACCACGGTTGATGAAGTTGAGAGATTTTGCTGAAATGAATAACTTGACTTGTTTGATCAGAGAAAATTCATTATCTACATTTATTGGCAACTGAAAGCCTCTTATGGACTTTTTGTGTAAAAACTGAAAAAATGAATTTGTGATATATGGTGTGAATGATTTAGACCAGAGAGGTTATAGAAAGAAGAGTAATATAATTAACTATATTGTTGTTGTTGAGTCACTAAGTCGGGTCCAACCCCACATCCACAGCACACCAGGCCCCTGTCCTCCATTGTCTCCCTTAGTCTGTCCAACTCATGTCCATGTCAATGACACTGTCTATCTGACCATCTCATATTCTGTCTTCTCATTTTGACTTCAATCTTTCCCAACATAAGGACCTTTTCCAATAAGTTCTTTCTTCTCATTTGGTGGCTAAATTATTTTGAGTTTCATTAAAATATATTCGTAATAACTGCTGTGAATTTATCTTTTAAAAAAATTTCCTAACTTTTTTTCTTGTACCTTTTTTTTCCCTAACTTTTTCTCTTTCTTTCTCTTTTTTCTCTCTTTCCTTCTTTCTTAATTTATATTACTTATTATTAGTTTTAAATCTTGTTTAAAGTTTTAATAAAAATTACTTATGGACCAAATATGATTCTGGACATCTGTTCCAACTCTCCTAAATCCAGACAAGGTGACAAGTCTTCTTGGTGATAGCCTTCCCTTTTGAAATACATTTTCCCTACTTGCATTTTGGCAAGCTTTTAAGACCAAAGTAGTAGCTTTGTTATTATAATTTTTATTTAATTATATTTTAGTGCTGATGTTTTTAGTTTTGCTGAACAAACCTAAAGCTGGTATGACTATGTGGCTTACAAATGTTTAAATAAATAATATAGTTTGATCAGGTGATTTTTCACACTTGTTGCCATGTACGGGTAGTCCTCATCTTATGACCACAATTAAGCTTAAAATTTCTGTTACTAAGTGAGGCAGTTGTGAAGTGAGTTTTGCCCCATTATATGACCTTTAAGTTAAGTGAATCACTGCAGCCCTTAGTAACACGATTGCTAAATGAACCTGGCTTCCCCACTGACTTTTCTTGTCAGAAGGTGGCAAAAGGTGATCACATGACCCTGGGACACTGCAACCGTAATAAATATGAGTCAGTTGCCAAGCACCTGAATTTTGATCATGTGGAGATGGGGATGCTGCAATGGTCCTAAGTATGAAAAACAGTCCTAAGTCACTTTTTTTCAGTGCTGTTGCAACTTCAAATGGTCACTAAATGAACTGCCGGTACATTACCAGTTATATTTATACATGAGATACAATATTTCATTGGCCCACCAACAAAATCATGGCAGATAAGAGTTTCAAAGATAAATCAGGAAAATGAATTATTTTAAAATAACCACTGGATTCTTGAAACAAAATGTGATATGCAAGCATTTACCATTAGGTTGCTGAGTGAAAGCAGCCTGAGAAAAAGCTGCCTGAGTTGGGAATGCAGGCTGCTGGAAGTTACCACTAAAGCTAGTAGGAAGACTGTATGAGGCAGTTGTTCCAAATCCTGCGGGCATACTCATGGAGGCTGTGCCAAATGTTGTTGCTGATGGAAGAAACAATAGCAGTCAATTATTTGTGTTCAACTTGATTATTATGTCACACTAAAAAGTATTTGACAGAATTCTTTGTGAAGCAGCCAGTCACATGGCTAGCCTTAAAACCATTAAACTTCTAGATTTTATTGACATACAGTCAAAATTTCTCTGGGCTACTCCTTTAATTTAATATTGCCAGTATCTTGTTGAAGGTATTTTCATTTTTGGGGAAACAGGAAGGCTACATAACACAAGCATTAATTTTTGATGTTTTTAATAGAGAATAATTAAAGAACAGAAAATTTTTTAGAGCATAATGAAATCATGTAGCTCATTAAAGAAAAAGCAATTTGACAAATAATTCCCTTATAAAAAGTCAGAACTTTGTAGAAATTCTAACAAACTGCTTCAGCTGCAAACTAAATTCTTTTTGGTTCACAGCATGGACCAAATTCCACTTAAATCAGACTACATCAATAAATATTCATTCTTAAAACTGCAACTAACACTATTTTTCTTTTTCTTGAAAGGGTGACATTAAAGAAAATTGTTCATGAATCACTTTCTTGAATTTTGAATAGAGTATGTAAAGAATATTATCTAATTATTACACGTGACACAATGTAGCAATGAACAATTTAAATTTTTTATATATAAAGCTTCAGATCAAAATTATTGAGAATTACTCTATTGAACCATTTTTTCATATAAAAATTAAGTTGTAGAGATCTGGCATAACTTTATTAATACATCCATCAATCAATCGTTATGGCTAGCCAAGACAGACATGATGACAGCGCTTATTGTGAAATAAATAGACACACAAATATAAAATAGACAAGATACAGATAGGAGACCAACAAAGCTTACACAAGCCATTATTAGCAGGGAAGATAACTAATTGTACTTGCTAATACAGAAAAATCAAACACATTGTGACAAGGTACAATGGTTTGACATCATTAGTATCACTAAAGGTATTAGGAGTACAAGCTTCAAAACTCATTTTAAACTTTCTACATATGTGACCATGGAGGTAAAATATAGCAACTTTAGCTCACAATTCTTAAGCACACTTAATTGAAAACAAGTCCCAATGAAATTAATGACCATATTTTTTAATACATGCGCTTAGGATTGAAGTGTTAAATTTACAACAAGCAACATGTTAACATATATTTAAAGTCAATCACCATCCATGTCCACTCCATTTCATAATATGGAAAGAAGGTTGAAAAAGTTGTACATGCAAAGGAATTTGTAACTGCAGTAAGCTTTCACAAGCAAATAAAAAATTAGCCACCTGAAATTTATATAAAATGTGGCAACCTACCAAAGTGAGCCTGAGGAAATATATGAGAGTGAATTGCTCCTGAAAGGCCTTATGAGAAGTCACAAAGAGACCAGATATTGTCAATTTATTTATAAACAATTTCTTCGGTTGCTAACACATAATCACTTTGTCAAAACTTCAAAATATTTCATGAATTTCTTTTTTGAAGTTTTTTCCCAAAACATTGAAATAAATTTGTTTTAACCAGCACAAGTTAATTTCTTCAGTGTAGAAATATTAGCTTTATAACACATAAGTGCCCCCCCAAATTAAAGAAAAAATGATATCAAAGTTATATCTGTAAAAACAAATTCAAATATTAAAAGTATTCTACAAGAATAGCACTAGTACCTGAATTAGAAACATGTTATTAAATAGATTTAACTTCAAAAAGCAATTAAAAGGATTTAGTTAATCTATGCATATTACTTATTCATAACTGGTCAACCCAAAAAGATAAGCCTAACACCCATGAGATTTCATAACTAATTTCATACGTACTTGAACATCCTTAGTACATTAAATATACCACAAAATTATGTGTACCTGTCAAAAACAGAACAAAAATTGTTATCAAACATAATTGTAGATATATTTTTCCTAACCTGCTGCTCCTCGGCTGGTGGTTTGGAATGGATTTGTTGATGCTGCTACTGCAGCTACAGGTGCAGCCACAAATGGATTTGTGGATGGTGCTGCTGAAAAATGAAGCACTGACACTGAGAAAAGGATATGGTTTTTACAAATTTGCTTATATAAATAACATTGCAAATCAGTTTTAAGTTATATTTTAATCAATGAGGTAGTTTTATCATAGTCTGCTTAATACATCAACTTAGACGCAAGACTAATACCTGAGCAACAAATAATATTTGGAATTAACAAGTTTTGTATTTTATCTGAATTAGGATCCCATAGTTATTAGCTGTGGAATAAATCGGCTTCACTGCAGTGTGAACTTGATAGAGATCCTATCTCCTATTACTCAACTCCCAAGTCAATCAAAGAAACCTATTTTCACAATTTATTCTTAAGGGGTGACAGTCTAGAAGACAAATGGGCCAACTTCTGGTTTCCTCCTTCAATCTGGAAGAAAAAAGGCCCTCTTCCTGTGCAGTGAGTAAAGCCATCTATGACCTTGTCTCTAAGAGTGTTGGAAACAATAAATCATCATTTTCCCACCAGAAATCTCTTCATTTTGTTTCTTATATAAAGCACACTGGCTTAGATCAAATCAGTTTTAAGTTATATTTTAATCAATGAGGTAGTTTTATCATAGTCTGCTTAGTACATCAATTTAGACGCAAGACTAATACCTGAGCAACAAATAATATTTGGAATTAACAATAGTTTTATATTTTATCTGAATTAGGATCTCAGTTATTAGCTGTGGAATAAATCAAATCGTTTATTTGTAGGAGCTGCAAAATACAAAAGTCCATCTCTTAGTTTACAAAGATTAAATCATCATTACAAATTGCTCATTTAAAAAAAACTAATTTTATTAAATTTTAAAAAATTAATAACAAAAGTGAACAAGCAGGAATTTAAAAAAAAAAATAAAAAAATCAGATAAAAAATCCAAAAAAGTGCAAAAAAATTAAGAACCTGGCTTCTGACTTTCTTTTGTATAGATATAGATAATAAATACATCCAACTTTTAGTTTAAAAGCCCCATAATTTCTAAAAATCAAAATTAGATTTTTTTTAGTTTTTATCGAAAAGTCCAAAAGTGGCTTCATTAGCATCACTACCTTTTAAAATACAACCAAATACCTCTTCATTCCATGCCTCACCACAATTTCTATAAACTCATCTTTAAATCTACAGCTTCCTTATTAATGAGTAAACATCTAATAAAAATTAACAAAATATCTAATAACATAATATATAGGTCCTTTTCCATTTAGTTCATATTCCTCCATCGCTCACTTATCAGTTAAACACGACCAAAAATATAACCACATCTTATTAAATATCAAAAATGAATCCATTTCCCTAGTAGATATTTCCAAAAGGAACACATCATGAGAAATAACATTTAATCTATAACTAATTTAACATATTTTCCTCCTTTCTCTCAAATATGCTTAAATTCCATAAATTTCTGACCTGATTTCTTCTGGTATCTTTTCTTCTTTCTCTGAAATTCTTATTATCTTTCAAGCCCATTTCTAGTTTCTATGTAGTAACTACAATAAATCTCTTATATTTCAAATTGAAAGCAGAACCTTAAATTTCTTTTTCAATTTTTGAATGAACTTCCAGTTGCATTTGTAAATGCAGTGAATCCAACTTTGATGTCTCCAGAGTGATATATTCATCATTAGTAATAACTTCTGGTTCCAGTAAAGAGTTAAAGTTCGAGAACTTCATAAGTCAATAAATCAAATATTTCCTTTAAAGTAGCCATTTTGTACTCTGATAATCAATCTTCAAGGTTTTGTTTGACAATTGACATGTAAATAAGACAGCTTTCCCACTCTTTCAAAAAAGGAAATCATTTGTTTATAAATCCAACCAATCAGTAGCAAGGTAGAGAAAAAAACAATGCCATTCAGAAGCTTCAGTCTGCAATCCCATAATGCAGATTTGCTAGAGAAAATTTTTCATAGAAACACAGAAAACTGAAAAAGACCCTGTGGACCATCAAGTCTGTCCTTTCAGTTTTTAGCAATAGCACTTAGATTTATATACTCCTCCATAGTGCTTTACAGCAGGGGTCGCCAAACGTTTGGACCTCAGGGACCACCAAACTCATAATTTTAAATCCCAGGGACCACTAACCGGTTCTGTGGGCATGGCATAATTTGTGGGTGTGGCTTGGTGGTCATGTGACTGGCTGGGCATGGCTTGTATGTAAATATTATATATATTTATGTAAATATTGATTTTTTTATAAAAAAAGGAGCAACTTTTATCAGGCAAAGCAGGCAGGCAGATTGAGTTGCTCACAGAATCACAGATTCATTCAGAAATCTATCTATCTGCCATTGGCTAGCTTAGTCTGTTACATAAAATTTGCTAGCAAGCAAACTCACAAAATTAACTCACAACACACCATGTATATAAATATTGACTTTTTTACTAAAAAAAGAGCAGCTTTTACCCAAAATCAGGCAAAGCAGGCAGGCAGATTGAGTTGCTCACAGAATCATTCAGTGATCTATCTATTTGCCCTCAGCTAGCTCAGTCTCTCAAATTTGCTTGCCATGAGTCTGCACTGAATAACAGAACCTTCAGTCCTAAGGGAGGTTCAGCTATGCTTAAAAGCAGATCTAAAGACTAGCTAGAAAGCAAGAAACCCAACCATTTCCTGCTTCCTAGCTAATCTAAATCTCCCTGCACAGCAGAACAGATGATGGTCGGAAAAAGGAAAAACAACAATTTCGCAGGCAAGTTTGCTGGATAAGGAGTGAATGGGCGGGGAGGATTCCTGGGGGTCATGTGGGTGGTACAGCCTTGTGTTTCTGCACAGCCCGGATTAATTGCTTTGGGGAGGATGTTCTGGGGGTGAGATTTCTCTGCGGCCCACCAAAATTTTCTCATGGCCTGCTAGTGGGCCACGGCCCACCGGTTGGTGACCGCTGCTTTACAGCACTCTCTGGGTGGTTTAGAATCCTAGCATATTGTTCCCCAGCAATCTGGATCCTCATTTTACTAACTTAAAGGCTGAGTCAACTTTAAGCCAGTCAAGATCGAACTCCAGACTATGGGCAGTTAGCCTGCATTCTTACCACTGAACCATCACAGTGCAGTCGTTTTTGTTTATTTTTGTTTTTATTTTATTACTTTTTATTTTTTATTTATTTTTTATTTTAAAAATAAATAAATAAGGTGATAAACATGTGTTTATCCCAAACATATTTAAACTCACTGATAATTGACTTACAACCTTTGCTGCAAGTTGGTTCCAAGCACCCACTCACTGTTTCTGAAAGTAATACTGTCTAGCGTTACTTCTGAATTTCCTTCCTGTCCGTTTGAGGTTATCTCCCCTTGTTCTTGATTTCTGCTTGCTAAAGAAAATACTGCCTTCTAGTACCTAATTCACATCCTTAATATACTTAAAGGTTTCAGTCATGTTCCCCCTTTCCCTTCTGTCCTCCAGACTGTACATGCTCAATTTCTCTAATCTCTCTTAATATGTTTTATCTTTCAGACCTTGCATCTTTTTTGTTGCTAGTCTCTGGATTTACTAAATCTTAGTATTATCTTTTTCAAAGAAGGGTGCTCAGAACTGGATGCAGGATTCTAAATGGGGTCTGACTAAAGCCCTATATAGCAGGATTTGGATCTCTTTTTTTCCTGTTGGTGATCCCCTAGTGATGCATCCCAGAATTTCTTTGCCTTTACAACTAATTGGCCACACACTTTACTTATTTTACAGGCATCTGCTATGAGCACACCTAAGTCCTATTCTTCTGTTGTTCTGTCTTCAGACTTTCAAAAATAAAATTCTATCTGAATATTTAAGTCTCTTTAATTTCCAACTTTTTGCAATGTATGAGGTTCTAGAAATAGAGCCACCAAAATGAGATATTTAATCTGTTCCAAAGATTAAGTTTTTTAAGATTAAGCAAAGATGAATAAATCCTAAAAGTGATTTAGAAATTAGATTGGTTCTAGTGTCCATAGAAACAGCTTCACTGCAGTGTGAACTTGATAGAGATCCTACCTCCTATTACTCAACTCACAAGTCAATCAAAGAAACCTATTTTTATAATTTACTCTCAAGGAGTGACAGTCTAGAAGACAAATAGGCCAACTTCTGGTTTCCTCCTTTATTACTCTCAAGGAGTGACAGTTTAGAAGACAAATGGCCAACTTCTGGTTTCCTCCTTTAATATGGAAGAAAAAAGGCAGCCCTCCTCCTGTGCAGTGAGTAAAGCCATCTATGACCTCGTCTCCAAGAGTGTTGGAAACAATAAATCATCATTTTCCCACCAGAAGTCTCTCCATTTTGTTTCTTATATAAAGCACACTGGCTTAGATCATGAACAGATACAAACTGTCTCAGAGATAGTTTTAGTTTAAATGCATTTATTATACCTATTGGTGGATGCAAACTAAAATATAATCATGCAAAGTGAATCTATCAGATATTGTTTAGAAAGATTATTTAGTAATATATTATAATACCTCCAAACTGAGCAGGAACACTGGATGATGCAGACTGTGTCTGTGTATTAGCACCAACTGGAACTGTTCCAAAAGCATTACTAGAAATAATTCATATTCATCAGTTGTACAACATTTGTACATTTACAGCTAATCACTGTACATGGAAATATAAAATTCAGCATAACTGAACTTTAGAGACAATCTTGTTTGATTTGCAATCATTTTCAAAATAATATTAAATAGAAAATAAAAGAAACTGGTACAAAATTAAATTCAGAACAAAAATTATTTTACTTGACAGGAATTTCACTAAAGATGGCATGTATTTTCCGAAGATTAAAGATTAAAAGATTATAAATATTAGCATTCATAAAAAATTAAGACATTAGAAATGTTAATCTTGAACACATAGTTTCTAAGTTTGTTGTAGCAAAGTAACTTGACTATTTTTTGGCAAGCTTTTGAGCTACTACAGGTAGTCCTTGACTTACGGCTGTTTGATCAGCAACCATTCAAAATTACAATGGCACTCAAAGGGACTTATGACCTTTACCCAAAGTTATGGCTGCTGCAGTAAAACTTGAACAAAATTAGGGTGCTTGGCAATCTGCCTACCCTTACAATCAACTGCAGACACAACAGCGGCCCCACCCACCTATGTTCCTCCCCATCCCATCAGCCATCCTATCCCTTGGGCCTATTTCCCAGCCAGTTGGATCCCAATACACCTTTGGGCCTCCTCTCTGCTGTCACACTTCACTTACCTTTTCTGAAAATCACATCTGAGAAGGAGAATGGGCCAATCTGCCATGCTCTTCCTATAGTATACAGAGGCCTGTGATGCCATACCAGAGTAGGCACTATTTTGAGAGCAGCCACAATTCTTAAATCATAGGAGAGAAAGCTAAGCACAAGGGAGGACCTAGGAGGCCTAGGGCAGACCATATGGGGGTTGAGAAGATACTATAGTGCTGTCTCCCAAGACCTCATCTAACCTGTGCTGCACTTAATGACCACAATGGGGAGAGCATGGACTGTGATTGGTAAGCAAAGTGATTATATGGATACCTTACTTAATGATCAATTGTACTTGTAAGTTGAGGACTACCTGTATTTTTGCAGGCAACAATATATTTCTCATTTCAGGATAAGATATGGGGGCAATATAATTCTTGAGATTGAGATGAGATATGGTTCTCTTCTAATAATGGTTTGTTCTTGTTGGGTCTCATGGAAATCAGAATTTTTAAAAAATCTGGTTTTTCAAGTAATAGTACTTAAAAAACAATCTTGCACATTAAAATGATTCCATTTCATGTTTGCTTTGTTTAAACACAAATGATTTATATTAAACTTTTTATCCAGAAACAGTACCTGCTAACATTACTGGTGGAAGTATATGCATTACTAGTGGTTGCCGTGGAGCTGAACACACTGTCCAATTCTGCTAGAGCTGCATACTTGTCTGAAGATGTACTTGTTTGACTTGGAGCTGACACAGCAGGTACTGTACTGGCAGCAAAGCCATTTCCTTGCTCAGTACCACCTGAGGAAAAAAGTACAACATTAAACATTCACACAATATTTAACAATGCAAGTTAACCAATTCTCTAAGAGTATTAGAAAATAAGCATTAAAAAAAAACACAAAGTCATATTTCCAATAAAAAATGTTTTAGGAAGGAAAGAGATTTATTTTTCAACTACTTTATATAATCAGCCACTTACTCATCTTTTTTCAGAAGGAAAAAAAGCTGTACAAGAGTTCCCACTCAGGAAAATTCTAAATGAATGCCACACAACTACAGACAGCATATACT
Organism: Bungarus multicinctus; assembly: GCA_023653725.1. NCBI lineage: Eukaryota > Metazoa > Chordata > Lepidosauria > Squamata > Elapidae > Bungarus > Bungarus multicinctus. Next base: position 34,548,256 of record CM042844.1, read on the forward strand.
TATGATTAAATACATAAGAGACAATCCTGAAAGCTCTGCACACATTTTATGGCTTTCATGTAGGTAACTAGCTTTAATTCTTACTGATGCAGTTAAACTGAACTTATAAAACATAGCTATAATTTCTATAATCCAGGAACAGATAATTTTTTCCATGTAACTGTGTGAAGAAATGGCCTGAGCCAAACAAATAGCTGCTGCAATGTGAATGGTTTGTCATAAGGTGAAAACCATGTGGATAACCATTCATGTTCCGATTTTGTCTTGATGGTACAAAAAGTAAAAACAATATCACTGCACATTGGAAACAAAACTTCAAATAAAAACATTTCATTCCCACTGGTATGATTCTAGAAGAAATAAAATTGTTTTCTTTCAATGCATATTTCAGCAACATATTTAAGGTTATCACATTAAATATATTTTATACATTTTATATATTCTTTAGGAAACCATTGTAATTGTTTCAGTAACATGCTATCAACAAAATTACATTTCAGAAAAAGTAGTAGGTACAGCATAACTGTGTAATGCATTAAAGCTGCAAGCTTTTGATTAGTAAACTTTATTATCCTACAAATTATGACTGGTAGGTGCTTTATAATTGTATGCTTTAAGATTCTTTAGGTCCCTAAAGTGAATTTTATGTTTATAAGGTTTTCTTCCAGCAACTATAAAACTAAGCAAGTTTTAATGGTTTTTCTTGTTTATCCACAATACTTTAAAAATGCTTGATCTGATAAATACACTTGCTTGAATTAAATTAAGATAAAATTCCAGAGAAAGGAACTATTATAAGTTTCAGATAAGGACTATTTTGTTATAAAAATCATAGCTAATATGGTTAGGTAATAGGTAATCTTGCTTATAGATTTACAGCTACACAAGGGAACTTAACAAAGCTAATTAAACAATCAATCTTGCAAGATTGCAGTTGGGAGACTGCAAATAAGAAGAGCTGTGAGCTGCCCTGAGAATTATATCGATCTGTCTGTCTATATGCATGTATACATTCACTTCCATATACAGGTAGTCCTCGATGTATGACTGCAATAACGTTTCCATTATTAAGCAAGACAGTGACTCGTGCCCCATTTTATGACCCTTTGGCCATGGTTGTTAAGTGACTCACTGAAAGTGAATCATACGGTCTTTAAGCAAATCTGGCTTCTCCCATTGACTTAGCTTGTCAGAAGCTCCCTAAGAAGTTTGCAAAAGAAAATCCGAAGACCCCGGGATGCTGCAACCATTGTAAATATATGCCGGTTGCCAAACACTTAATTTGACCATATGACGGGATGTTGCAATCATCATAAGTGTGAAAACTGATCATAACTCACTTTTTAACTTTTCACAATTTCAGTGGTGGCTTCTCAGTTGATTGTCTGGTCAAATGTTGGTTGAGGACTATTTATATGTGAAATTATGCAACCACAGGATGGTCATATAATGGTCATAAATGCCCACTGGTTGTGAAGTGCTTAAATCTTAAACACATGACTGCTGGGGCACTGCAACAAGTTACTTTTTCAGCACCATTCTAAAGTTGGTCACTAAACATGATAGTGAGGACTACTTGTATAACAGGGTGGGGTGTTTTTAACAATTTCATCATGAATAAATATTAAAAAATGTTATAAACAAACAGAATAAAGATGTTTGTGAATTCAGGCACAAAACCCTATGATTACCACAATTATCATGTGCTGAAATTCTTCATAGCAACTATATTTTAAAAGATCCAGTGCCTCAGATACATAAGTTGTTCAATAACTGGTAGAACAGAAATAGCCTCTGATGTATTATATCAAATAAAAAGCAATACATATCAATATTTTTATTGTATTACCCTTATTTGCATCAGAATAACTATGTTTGCATAAATTTCAGTGCCTCAAACTTGCAAGTAACATGGTGCAAGTTTTATTGTAAAACTGGTATTGTTTGTTTGTAATAGGAATTACTAAAAATCTTATGGATTTTAATAGTACATCACAGAACAAACTATAGCCATGATAAATAGCGTAAGAGAACAGGTCAAAGAATAAGAATTAGTACCTTGCCCTGTGCTGAAGATATTATCTAAATTAGCAAGAGCTGCGTATTTATCTGCTGACTGGAGACATGGTTTATTCACTACAGCTTTACTGGCTGCAGTTGTGTTGCTCTGAGAACCACCGAAGGCTCCAAAATCAGCACTGGAGGATTTGGGGAAGTTATCAAAGTGTGCAAAGTTAGCATTCATTGATCGAGCGCTCCCACCTGCAACAAAATAAGTTAAAAAGTTTTCAAGCTCATTGAAAGTCTCTTCAAATGTATCTGGTGACCATGTGTGCTAATGTACTTTTAAGTCACACCTTTTATAAAGTTTCTCTATTCCAAAATCCTGATTGGTTAAAACAGATATTTTAAATTCCAAATCCGGACACCCTAGCCTTATCAATCTCAGAGCAGAGTGAAGGAAATACATGTTGCAGCAAAACTAGCCTCAATGATTTAAACAAACATGGTTTTGTTTTAGGCTCTTGTCTCTTTCTGCAACTTAATTAAACTGAAATTCATTTAATGAAACAATATTTGATAAGTTCCGATAAACAGCACATCTTTAATTTTTTTAAAAAACTATCAAATTAAGAAGTAAGTATATCACTTCATATCAATTTATCATGGTCTAACTTTGCTGTAACTTTTTAATTCTGTATTACTATGAAGAATTAAAAGCAGAAGAGAGAGCTAAAGAGTTAATTATATTATTAGAGAACAAAATTCTCATTACCACTTCTGGTAATCAAATATTCAATGTTTTAAACTCCAAACTGCAAGTTAATGCTAGTGGTTGGTGCTTGACTACACTGCTCTCTTTCTCTTTGAAGGTATTAGTATGAGCAGTCTTCTTCCACAAAAAATAAAGTGAAAAACTGTGTATAATTTCTAGCATCTTCATTATTAGACTCAATGCCTCGAGCCACTGGAAATTGTAATTTAATGATTATTTTGCTGGCTATAGATTGGGTAAGGAAATTATAAAAATTTTTGAAAGGCCAGACTGGGTTCTACATCAAAACAAATAATCTGTATTAATATGCTAGAATAAATAGCAACAATAACATCATCCAAACCAATTCACTGCTGGATGGAGGCCTTTTCATTAAAGGTCAGGGTCAAATTCTACTACTCTGGTCCAGTGCAGGTTGCTAAATGTTTTCTTTACCCACTAAAAGGCTGAGAGAGTAACTGGTCCCAAAGGCTACCAGCCAATTTCTATTCTTATACAGGACTATAACCTGGATGTTTCTACCCTGTTCAGCACTTTAACACTATATCAATTGGCTCTCTAATCCCAGAATATCATTTTTTTATTTATGTACACAATTTATAAGGTCACCCAATTAGGAAATTGTGATTCTGGGTGACTAACCTTGGATTAAAACACAAAAGAAGGTAAATAATAAAAATAAAAATGACAAAACCCAGCATAAAACAATATAGAGGTCAAAACATTTCAACATCTAAAAACATTTATTACACTGTTTCATCCAACATCCTGGCCTAGTGCCTGGAGAAAAAAAAAACAGTGTTTTAAAACTTTATAGAACACCAACAAAAATCGGGCTCATCTGAAACTCAAGAGTCATATTATTCCAAAGGGTAGGTGCCATGACAGAGAAGAGTCACATTAGATGACATAGTTCACAGAGGAAACTTAAAGTTTATCCACTCTCTTGTATCTCATGGGATTGGCAGACCCAGACAGACATATGCAATTCCAACTCGGACCTGTGCTATGAAAAGCTTTATAAGCAATAATCAGTATCACAAATTACACCCCAAAGCCAGTGCAGTTCATGAGTAGTGGTATTACATGTACGTACAATGGTGCACCTATCACCATCTATGCTGCCGTATTTTGAACAAATGTAATGGATAGGATGGAGCTTTGTAAATATACCTTTGACCACAGTAGTTACCTGTTCTTCAAACAAGAACCATGACTACAAGAAGACCTTCAAGGTACATGCTAGTTCTGTGTAGGAAAGTGGAACTCCATTCAGAACTAGACAGAAAGCCTCCAGCTTCAGGGATCCTAAAACCCACAGCCACTTAATTTTACTGCAGCTAACCTGAAGCACACATGTTCCTCTTAGCCTCCAAATACTAGGGAAAACTGATAGCACCACTTGTCCAATCCTGGTCAGAGATGGATAGCTGTGTATCATCATCCAATTCATGTTAACCTGTGCCTATGGATGACCTTACCAAGCAGCTTCATATAATGCTGAATAGGTGGTGAGAGTATAAAGCCCCGAAGATGCTGCAAAGCAGGGCGGTGGGACTGGATCTCTTCCTCCACTAGCATCAAGTTGAACTGGTCCCAGAGAAAGGACAACTAACTTCCCACTAACCTTAACTTTCTGAAGTCAATCTAGAAGGACATTATATACAGTGGTATTGAACCACTAAAGATCAAGAAAGGCCAGCATGGATATGCTGCCTCTTTACTGATCCCACCAAAAGTCAATACATTTCAACACTGTAATTCCGATCTGAAACACAACTACTTTCACAGGAACCTTCCAGTCATAATCATCTCCTCCCTAAAGGATGCATTTACTACTTTGTGTATACAACCACACATCATCCCTAGGAACTGTTGACCAACCACGAGGGTCATAGATCTAATATTCAGGTGGCTGCACTTCTAACCCCAAGGCCCCTGTTCATTTTATCAGAAATATCACAAAAACATACCGAACTATATCACACACAATCCCAAAGGACCTGAACAGTTGATCCATTCAGAATGGATCCAAGAGACTTTATCCAAAACATGTGCTGAATAGACTTCATAGATCCCTGCGCTGTTCCTCAGATCCATCTTTGCGCAGGAGGGACCAGATCATCTTGAACAGAGTTACCAGCCCTGCTCTTATCACCATGAGATAATCCTTAATAAATGCTTTCTGTTTTTCCCCAGAGTTCTCTTCTTCCATTTCAATTGCCAGGGTTACTTTAAAAATTAGGAACTTTTCAAAATCCACAGCAGAGTCTCATATGCACATATGTTACAAGGCTGTTGCCACCATTTTGTTCCAAGCAATGAAGACAGCCTCAGTTGAGCTGTGCAGAGCTTCAGAGAACAAATTTCTAAATTCCTCTGAAACTTAAAGGGATCCATTAGGCACCTGGGACAGACCAATCAGATGGATTCTTCTATTCTGTGATACACAGCAGCTGCAGACAACTCCAAAACTACCTGGGAGTGATCTGACCACAAGGACGGACAGTAACATTCCTCAACTGCATGTGTCTAAGATAAATAACAATTTTATAAAACCATGACTGCAGCCATGAATCAAACCTTTAGTAATCTGGGGGAAATGCACAGTGGCTATGGATTCCCAAGCCAATTTCACCTTGTACCAGGAAAAGGCAAATTAAAGCCCTTCACCTCCCAAGTGCTAAATTATGGGCATTCTACTAGCAACCTGGCCATAACATAAAACAGTTCATAGCAGGGATGATGAACAGTAGCAAAAGTCCCATTTGATTTCTAGAGTCAACTATCATTATCAACAGGTTTCATACCCTGTTATCTGCAGAGCAGTGCTGCTAAAAGCCACCAAGTCCCTTGCTTAATTATGGTAACTCCACTGCCCTTGCTCTGAGTCATGCCTTGTGGGAACACTTGTAGGAGAGAAACACTTCTCTCAGTGCGCAGGAACATTTTGGTGATACACTCTAGGTTGATCTTCTCATCCATTATCAGACCGTGGTGGAAGGGGAACGGGCATTACTAAAGGTCAATCTGGCATCTGGCAGTAGCTGCCAAAAGCCTGAGCCACTAAAGGTCCAAAGACAGGCACAGGAATCAGCAGAGGAGGCTGGAATATGGAATCAATGTTACATAAAAAATTGAACTACATTATACAGTAACCTGAAATGTTTGAGATTTTCATGAATACTAAAAATTGTATTATATTTTCCACTTATTTGCATAAAGAAAACCATTGTAGCTATGACTTTTACTTTCTACATTTGTTGAGATACATTCTCAAATGCAAGTAAGCCAATATAGCAGTAGCAAGCATGTACTATCAGGTGGCATCTTTTGAAGAAGAACAAATAAGAAAACTTGAACATGACACAGTGGAAATGAGGAAAAATGGTACTATAAATTAAATGAGCTGAGTTTCCCACCTTGGTGGAACTTACTGCGCATAGCCTGGCCAGGGAAAGCAGAAGTAGTAAAGTCACCAAAACTGCAGCTAGATGAAAGCGTTCTGAACGCTGGACAGCCAGAAATTGTGTGAGGGGTTAAAATTAACAGAAAGGAAAAACAAAAAAATTTAAAAGAAATCTTAAGCATTTTTAAATATGGAAAATGAAACAGAAAAGTGGTCAACCACAGATCAAGACATACCAATTAACATTCCAGGAAAAATTATTACAGCATAAAACAAATAGAGAAGAAGAAAGCAACAGTCCTTACACATGAGGTAGTTTAGCCAAACCAATGTACATTGCAGGAGGAAAAATAGATTCTTTATCTTAAGATATGATTCAATATTTTTCCAACGAATAGTATTTACATCATGTGTAGGAGTTATTTAGAAGCTATAATATAAAAATGTCATGCATGAACACAACCCACACCAAGTATAGCAAAAGAAAAGGAACATTTATTTTTCAGGTTTCCCCAGAGCTTCAGATTATGTGTGTTAAGACAAGTAGATACAAGGAGATCTAAGAAATATTTCAACTATAGTGTCCAGATTAGTTTATATTAAAGGAATTAACAACATTAGAGCATTTCTACCTGTATTTTGGTGCTGAAAAGCAGACTGACTTGCTGTGGGGAAACCACCAAAATTACTCGAAGCACTAGACTGTCCAAATGCATCAAAGTTTGCAAAACCTGCATTTGCAGAGTTCTGCGCTGTAAAGTGCAAATGAACAAAAATATGTTAATGAAATGAAAACAAAGATAAACTGAACAGAACAGGATAACTATACTTTAGGATAACTATACTACTTGAAAGTACAACGTACAAGACAAACATTTTCTTATATATATTTTGCAAACTTATCCTTCATGAAAATGACTGTTCTTTTAATTCTATTTATATATAAAATATTTTAAATCTAATATTTGTCAACAGAAATGAAAACACCATTTTGTGATCCCATTATTGTACTATATACTGTTTATTACTAATTTTCTTTCTGAAACCCCATAAACTAATCTTAAGAAAAACAAGTTTATGTTATTTTTTAGCTTACCAAAATGGATCTAGGTGTGTTTTGCAACCCATAAATCTATTAGTTAAGATGAATTCACATATTGTTCTAATTCAAAACAAAATAACATTATAGACCAAGATTCAGGTAGAGTTGGGGCAACTCTACACTTACCTCTATCCTGGACAGATGCCCTTTCTGACGCTTACCCAGGGTATAGTAATAGCAATAACAATAGCACTTAGACCTATATATTGACCCAGTGCTTTACAGCCTTCTCTAAGTGGTTTACAAAATCAGCATATTGCCCCCAACAATCTGGATCCTCATTTTATCAACTTTGGAAGAGTGGAAGGCTGAGTCAACATCAAGCCTGTCATATTATGATAGTGATGTGAGAATTAATGGTTTTACAGATATTACTGAACTGCCACTTCTACAATCTATTGCTAATGGTCATGCTAGTCTGTGTTCTTATGAGTTGTAGTCTAGCAAAAGGGGACAAGGTTTCCCTTCTAAGCTGTATCTTGTCTTATTACTGTCACAGAGGTAATGAATTTCTTTGTGTTTTTATGCTTTTATTTCAAATTCTCTCCCAAAAGTAATTTTATAATTTTAAAACTTTTTGGCAAAATTCAAAACAGCGTGCAAATTTTTCATGATTACATTTCAATGTGTTTCTGAAACAATTCCCTATGTCACATGACCAAAAGCTTTAAAAATGAGAAATTCTATAATATTTCTTCAAAATGCATGAATGGAATTGTTAAACCACTAGTATTCACATATTACTGAGTTTACCAAGCATAACTCTATTGATTTTGGCTTCTGAGAATTCATTATTTTAATAACCAACATAAAACATTAAAGGCACATGACAATTAAGCAAACCATGTACAATATATAATTGCATAAAGTAATGTTTTAAAGACATAAATCATTTTCAAATTTGGAAACACTGCGCAAATAGAAAATTACTTATGATTACAATAACTTTACCTCTAATATATCACATAATGAAATAAAGTAAAATCCAAAATACTTTCTTAATAAAGATATATTACAATCATTTGCATAAGTAAATGTTCCTATCAGCTTGAATTTACTGCATTGTTCAATCTAGATGGAAAACAGCCTCTCATATTACTGAACAGTTACTGCCAGCTGATTATTATATAATATCTAAGAGTATAAATATATAATAGTGTATTGTATTAATATATTGCTTTAATTATAAAAATGAGACTGTTAATGTAACATTTAAAACAGTTAAAATAGAAGCAGATTAATAACTTTAAAAATTAAAACATAAAGCACATTAATAAATATATACCATCAAAAACAGTGCTTAAAAGTCATCATATTAACTTATAAACCACATCTGAATAAAAATGCTGTTAGCTGCCTATGGAAAGATTAATGAGATGAAACCAAGTTTTGTAACTCTTTGCAAGGGCTTTCAAAGTCTAGCAGCAGCCTCTGAAAAGTCTTTACATTTCCATCAAACTATTTTTGATAGTTACAGGGTATCAGAACAGGAATAATGCAGTCCTCGTTTAACAACCCAAATTGGGACCTGCAACTCAGCCACTAAGCAAAGCAGTTGCTAAGTTAGAAATAAAATATCAACTGGAAAGAGACAAGGCTACTCAGTTTCACACCTTCTGTTTTTGTTCACCTCCTAAAGACCAACTTGCCCTTTGGAATGCTCCAGTGCCTGTTCACTTACATTACATCAAAAACAATTGTTGAACTATCCTTTTCTTGATCAGCATGATCACAATATTTTCAACGTGTAGAAGAGCAATACTTACAGAACTCTCCAATCTCTGCATTGGGGAGAAAGGGTCAGGTAAAAGAGAGATTCCTACATAAATCACTTTATTTTTCTCTCCCTCACCCATTACAAAGAGAGATTGAAGAAAAAAGGATTACAAGAGTAATAAGCAGTATTGCAAGCTATTGAACAGAGGGTGCCTGGGGCTCCCAGCATAATTTCTGGGAGCCAAACTGCTTCTTCTCCAATCTCTCTGCTCTGAAGGGTGCAGAAAAAAAATTGTACTGAAATTGATTCATCATCCAATCAATTACAAGAATGCTATGAAATATCTTGTAAATGCCACCAACATCAAAATTAATGCCCTTCCTTAAGAAAGGGCATTCTCTACTCTATATAGCTATATGAACTGTAATCTGCAACTACTGTAGCTAAACATTTATTTAATCCCTTTCAATTACAGGGAGTCCTCATTTAGCAACTTTTGGTGACTCTTTGCAGTTACAGCAGTAATGAAAAAGTAACTATGTTCAACCCTTGCTTTTATAGGAAAGCTGAGCTAAGACCACAGAACAGGCAGTTTGATTTAGTGACCACTTCATTTAATGACAAAGTTGCTGGTGCCAACTGTGTTCACTAAATAAGTTCTACCTGTACTGTTAACTCATCACCAAAGTAAAGACCTGTCTTCCAGAACTCTTATAAGAGTTAGAAATATTGTGATTATTACATTTTTATCCTTTTTAAATATGTAACTAAAGGCATTTAATTACATTGGAATATGATTAACAGAATTTCTAGACAACAATTTGTAAAAACTATTTTACATAATAGTTAAGAAAAGTGAAATGTTTAAGCAAAATGAAACTAATAAATAGCATGCACAGAATATTCATTCATTTGTTAATGTAGTTATTTAATTTATATAGACATTCGTCTCATAGAACAAATGATTCTGGGCAGTTTACAACAAGTTAAAACAATAAATAAATACCTAAAATTATAATCATTAACAATTATTATTAGTTAACTACTGATTTCAACAAAAATGACTTAAATCAGTTTGTGAACTATGGATAATGACTTATGGAATACATCTTCCTCTGATTCTTTTTAAAGATATAATATTACCAACAAGTCATTATGTAACACATTCCCTGTGAATGAGGGGCATGGAAGAAAGGACTTAAAAGGATCTGGTACTACCAACAGAAAAATCCGTATTGTCAAGGTTAACTCACACATAAAAGTGTTTTAAGGAAAGAATGGTAGGATGCCCACATTATTATTATTTATCTCCATAGCTGAATAGCTCCAAGTTAAAAAAGAAAAAACTCTTCTTCTGCCATTCAAGCACTTCTGAGATTCAAATACCAGAACACTGCTAAAAATGCTTTTTAAAAAGCATATTACAGTCCTCCCACCCATTCCAACACACACAAACATAAGGAAGGTTTTATTCCAGTCCTACAATTGATTTAAAAATTTTTAGTCAGAATCAAGAGGAAAAATAAGCATTTGACATGCTGAATATTATTATATATTTTGTGACAGCTCTGGCATTAGATCTTTTATAGAACATGAAGGATTGTGCTCTTGATCAGTTATTTTAAAAGAAATATACATCTATACGTGAGTCATATAAAACAACAGAGTACAAATCTTGAGAGTGCTCCCATTATTGCTTATTGCTTTTTCCCCATTGCATTCTCAATATTAATATTGTTAATATCCTCAAAAATATTAAATGTGTGACTACTATTACCACTTAGGATTCTATCCTTCCCACCTGCTTTCCTTTGATTTTGAGTAATCTAGATCACTTTGAAAATAAAGGACAATCACCAAACTGATGTAAGCAAGAGTCCTAATCTTCTTTTTACCAATAATCAAAGGACAAAACTACCCTTGGGGTTTGTCTTGGATAGCTAGTAATCTCAAGGACAGAAAGGCTTTTGCCAAGAGCATGTCATAGATACAGGACAGCTTGTTTCTTGGAGCTTGTATCGCCTTGTGAGTTACTAACTCTTAAGACTATCAAACAAGCACTTCTGAGTTATTCATTTTATAGAAATTGAAAATTTTGTATCTCCATAATATTTACACAGCTTCTTGGCCAAAATAATTCTGTATTTGTAATTATTTCTGATTTAATCTTGCCCAATATAAAATTGGCAGGAAATTGATTGCTGGTAAGAGTTAAGTAAAACTAATAAACTACTTCCTTATTAAACTTCATGATTATATTTTTGTCTACTACGTTTAATCTTCTAATTACCTTAACAGTCTTAATTTTTAGCCTATTAGCATAGAATACTTATTTTTATTTTTATTTCTATAGATAGCACTGAATATTTATCGTATTTTGTTACTTTCATAATAGCATAGAACTATTGTTCTATTAATTGTAATACATTACCATAAGTAGTTTTAATCATTTTAATCATAAATTATTCACTTTGTCAATTTTGTTCCTATGATAATAATGTACTGTATATTTTATCTTTTAGCTGTTTTGTTTAAAATTTATTTATTTAGATTATTATATTTAGGAAGACTCATAATCTCATAATTCTAAATATTTTATTTGGTCTGGACTGAAACAAATTTGACTATCTCTTCTTTTTTCTCAAATCTTTGCCAATATTACAGAAGCCAGCAAGTTTGTTTTTCATAGCTTATTTTCTATTTTATTTGTAGGTTTCGGTAAACTTATGTTAATAACCTTCAGTGATTAAGCACACATTTGGGTAATTTAACCGTTAAACCAATGGCCATACAAATATATATATATTTGTGTGTGTGTGTGAGAGAGAGAGCTCAATCTCAGTAGTTATTATTTAACCTAATACCTATTCAGTATTTAACCTAAGATAGTAAATAAAATTACCTGTATGATTGTTGAAGCGTGCAAAATTAGCAAAATTCGCAGTAGCTGTGGTGTGTGGAGCAGGAGCAGCAAATATGTCTGAACCAAGATCACTGAGAAGATCAAATTGCTTCTTTTCTTGTGACTGCCCTTGAGACCGTATTGTAACGGGAGACTGTAAACAAATTGCAGTGGGTTAAACAAGCATGAGTAGAGTAACTAGAGTAAACCAGAATTTCATTCCTAATATAGAAAAGCATCACTTTTATAAGTCAAATTATTTTTCATCCAGATGAGGCAATTTAATTCTGCACTGTAAGATGCTACAGATCTGGCACTCACCAATAAAGTAACACAAAATTGCACGAAACATTCAAACACTCTCAAGAGACACACAATATAATTCACTTCCAGACCCTAGTGAAGATAATTGAGGAAACAAGCATGTGAAAAATAAAAGAGACCAAAGACTAGGAAGCTGAGAAAATATGTCAGTACTATAGAAGCTTAGATATTGAGAGAATGCAAGATACATCTCCTAAAAGAACAGGGAGTGACTTTTCAATAAAAACTCAACAAAATATAGGTGGACAAAAAGAACCCCCCCCCCGAAGGAACAGATTATTGAAGGATGAAGATTTAAAGGAAATATGAATGATATTGTCACTATGTAAAAAACATACTTTAGTTCTGTTAACATTGTTAACAGAAATATAAAGTAGAATTGAATAGAATTGTTGAGTAGACAGATTTCCTGAAAGCCATCAGGGTAAAATTAAGAGCTATAGAACATAATATAAACTGGAAATATGAAAGCATCAGTCTGAAGAAAAATTTCAAATAATAGATTAGTAATGGACAATGCATTGAATAATTTATTTTATTGAATGGGTGTTAATTTATATACTTTTAAAAGATATATTACTTACTTGTGTAGGTGTGTCTTTATTTAAGTGCAGTGCTGGTGCAGATTCTCCTAAGAGAGACTTAAGTGGTTTAACTTCTGGAGTACTGCTTGTACTACTAGCAGAAGATCCAGATATAGATGCATGGACAGAAGCCACAACTTTTGCTTGTTCTGGAGGAACATACCTAAAATGCCAAATTAAAACATCTGTATTTATTATAACATCTCCATATCCATCATTAATAAAGGATGATGCTACAATCTAATTATAGGCTTTAGAGAGCTGAAATTATCCATATGGCTTAAGCAAATATAAACCTACTTTGTTGTAATAGCTATAAGAAAAACAGTAAGAACAGAGATTTAAAAGATTAACTGGCATATAATTGAAATGCACTGAATAATCATTAAGATATAACTGGTCTAAAACAAATCATAAATGTACAAGACAAATACTGAATGTAAATAGAGGTAATATAATGTAACTAGTTGAACTTCTACAACTGGAAACTGTGTGTTTATGTGTAGTACCTAAGTAAGACACTCTTACAAGCTGAGTAAAATACATTATTCTACACAGCTGAAAATAAGGTATTAGCAACAAGTATCAGCTTAAGAAATACATTTAACTAAAACCGGAAAACTTCAGCCTGTTAAAAATAGCTCTAAGAATTGCTTCAGCCAAGAATTTTACCATTTTACTATACCAATAACAACTTAAAAAAAATGCATGTTGTGAATATTCGTAATACATAAATACAAATACACACAGCCTTTAAACTTTAAGTCAAAAATATTTTATCTAATTTTATTTTATGTATTAATCTTCCTAAAACAGAAGCAATCAAATAAGACATGATTTGAAAGGGGGGGGGGGGGGGGCTAGTTAAGTAATAAAAAGCAATGCCTTTCTGATCTAAGCTTCAGAAAACTGCATCGTAATGAGTGGGGGGTGTTAAGGGGTATTCCAGGGAAACAGCATCAGGGAATTCATTCAGCTGGACACTGTCATGTTCTGGAGAATGAACAATAATTTGCTCAAATTAAGTAAAAGTTAAACATTGGACTTTGCCAATTAGTTTAATATTTAGTACTTTTGTTCACAATGCCTTTGAACTTTTAGGGGGAAACAAGGGCGAATTAACTGGTGACTACTAGAAGGAAGTAATAATGGAGTAGTTACAGTAGTAAAAATCAGTAGGGGTACTGTAAAATGGATGACAAAAGTGTTTCAACGATTTTGAATTTGACTTTGGTAAGAAATTTTCCAGTAATATCTCCACAAGGTAAATATTGATATAAATAAAACAAATATATGTTTAAGCATTCTACTGGAAACAGAATAGGAAATGTTCTATATATTATAATACAAATTCTTTTTATTATACAAAGTTTTATAATATAATTATAGTGAAATGTGTACCAACCATCTTTTCTTTTCATATTTCTCTTGTAGAAATTCTTTGACTTTTTGAGGGTCACGGAAGTCTGGAATTGCTGATGATCTATCATCAAATAATCCTAGCCAAATCTGTTTACATACCTTTTCAAAGACAAACAATATTAAATTAAACGTACTTCCATCTGATCACTTAATGAACTTAAATATACAGTAGATGGTCCTCATCTTACAATAATTCCTTTAGGATAGTTTGAAAATGCAACAGAACTGAAAAAAATGTGACTGCTTTTCACTTATGACCATTGCAATACCCCTATCGTCACAAGATCAAATTTTGGATTCTTGGCAACTGGCATGTGTGTATGACAGTTGAAGTATCCCGGGATCATCTTTTGTGACTTTGTGACAAGCATAGTAACTGGGGAAGGCAAAGTCACTTAACAACTGTGTTACTAATTTAACAACTCCATTGATTCACTTAACTGTGTCAAGAAAGGTAATAAAATGGGGCAAAACTCACTTAACTGTCTCGTTTAGCAGCAGAAAATTTGAGCTCAATTGTGGTCATAAGTCAAGGACTACCTATACTATATTAAAGAGATTCAAACATCATCAAATAGTGTTGTGTACATATTCAAACCCATTCATTTTCCCAACATGAATCCACTAAAACTTTATAAAATCTAAAATCTTTGTTATGGTTAATTGCTAATAATAAAATCTTTGTTATGGTTAATAATATAATAGATAGTTTGGGAGCAGAATTACATACTCCAGATAATGTTTTTTATATGTTTTGTAAAACATTTTAAATAGATTGATAAAAATAAAATGAACTAAAGCATACAATAAATAGAAATACTGTAATAGAAGACAAAAAAATAAATATTTACAACTAAATGAATTATGCAATTACTTTAGCAGTAACATCTTTCTTTTGGTCATCAACTTACATAAAGTAATATTCAATGATATTACATACACATACATCCCCCTGAAAGTCCTACCATGCTGACTCAGAAGAGAATGAGGGGCAAATGTTCCTAAACGGGATGAATGAAGAATGGCAGGAGTGTACAGGTAGTCCTCATTACCAGCTATCAGTTCAGCAATTGTTCAAAGCTGTGGTAGTGCTGAACGAGTGGTACTTATTTATTTAGAAGATTTACATGGTCACTCACTCACTCTCAGTTTACAAACGATAAAAACCCAAATATAAAAGGGTAAAAAACATTATTCCCCGCCCCTCTGATTGGTTTTAGCCATATGACTGGTTCTCCAAATTCCAGCAGTCATAGTATCCCTAAATGACTATGATGTGAGCGATAGGATTAAGTCTTTAATTCTAAATGTATATTTTGTGCACCAGATTCCAACTGTGAGTTTGTGAGATGTTTTCCACTATCCATCTGCTTTCCCTGCATACCAGCTATATTGTTTTCAATGTTTCAGCTGATATTTTTAAAACTCAAGTAAAACAACATTCTTTTTATACTGAACAGCACTGAAATACTTCTTACTACAGTTATTCAGCTAATTCCTCTACATCTTCTAAATAGATTTTTATTTTATCAAGGAAAACAATAGCCTACAAAAAAAAAAAACCCCTAGCTATAATTAGTTTGGCTGCAGCAAAATGTCCTATTTCAGGGTTGGGAGCAAATAATATTTCTAAAAATAACCTTGATCAAATAAAAGAATGGTTGATTTAAAATTCCAGATTTATTAGTCATTTCTTACCATTTTTTAGCTAATATTATTCTGTAACTTAAACTATGTGTTATGACTAAGCTTCTTAGAATTCATGCACTTGGGATAGCTTGCTAATGTCTAGAAAAAGACTTTAAATTCATGTCACATAGACTTACGCATTTTGATAATTTTAAGACCATTAAGCAATTTCTTGCCTTCTATATCCCATAAAATATAGCCACAACATGCTTCAGCAGCACTACTGTGATGCAATATTAACAGGAATAAACATTTGAGGAAATACCACACATATTTCTAGGAAGTTCCACCCATGCTGAAAAGTACACTCTAAAAGCATGCTGAATAATGAAAAGGGCAGAGGAAAAGCTGAAATGGATCAATGAAACTTAGAAAATTTGATTCATGGGTCAAATTAGAGTTCAATTTCAGCTCACAAACACCACTGTACATGCTGTACGTACAACCCAAGAAAATTTCATGTTCTTACGTTCAGAACTTGTGTTATCTTTTTGACTAATATAAGTCACTCATTAAAATTGTATTCTCCATCAATTTACTTATGCATTTATATTAAATACTTACTTCATTCCCATGCTTCTGAAGAAATTCTATTTCTTGTTGTGTGAATGTGGTCATTGAAATGGACTTCACTCTGTGAGGTGGATTTAAACCTCTCCTATAAAATATTTTTTTTTAAAAGTGATTGTAGAAATCTTTCAAGTAAAAGAACTTTTAACTACAGCTTAAGGTTACTAGTGATAAAAATAGTATTTAATAAATAAGAGATATGACAAATATGAACATTTCTTAATTTTAAAATAAATTTTGATTCAAGTATTGTAGAAACATTGGGCCTAATAACGTATTTCTAAATACAGTTCTCAGAGGTTGGCTATAGCTATAAATTTAAAATGTTGGTTCAGAAACCACTAGTTAGCTCTTTTAAGACATTTAGAATTCCTATGGATACAGATCTTTTATTCTGCTTTCTTAAAAAGCTTTTTGAACTTTTCTTCTAGTAAAGTGTTAAATTTTGACTAATGGTATGGGATCAGAGACGTAAAAATGCTAAAGAACTCAAATGCAATTATTTTGATTATGGAGAAATCAAACATTAAATTTTGCTATAAATGCTATTAATTTTATTATGTTGCAATTATATTTATCTATTAAAAATTCCAAATATGTCAAAAACTAATAATTTTATTTCATTTTCCCATTATTCTGGCAGTTGTATCTTTAGTCTTAAGGCTGAATGTTTAAGATATTTTTCTTTTAATCCTATAAAGATATTGGTTGTCATAATAAAATATATCACAGCCAATGTTTTATTGAGTTCTATGAAACAAAATGTCATGGCACTTCAAAAGGAATAACAGATTTAATCCTTTCATTTTTACATCACTCAATGATTATCTTACTTGAGAGAACTGTGCTGCATTTGATTGTGACATAACCTTCACTAAGATACTATGAATTTGTGTTTGAAATTATTTTGGTATATACAGCACACACACAACCATTAAAAATTATTCTACAAATATAAAAGTTCTAGAAACATAAAAATTATCACTCTCTATTATGTACATACTACATGTACATAGGATTACCATATTCTGCTTATTTTAATTGTCTAAATATTTTAATTGTCCATCAGAAAGATCATGCCTTCCCCAATATTGTGATTTCAAAAGAGAAATCTGAGAATGAGTCAGTTTTGTTTGGCGCTTTCATTCTCTCCTGACGGTTCTCAACTCTAAAACATCCACCATTACCGCTATTAATGATGCTGGCTGAAGATATTGGGAATTTTAGTCATTATTTTTAATAGAATCAGAATCTCAATTATGAAATTCATAAACAAATACCACAGTAAGACAGCATATACAATCTGAGGATCTACTACTAAGAAGTATGCTTGATTTTTAAAAAAGTTAAATACAAAATGCTTGCAACACCACTATTATATGACATTAATATATTGTTCTGGTAGGTATTAATGACTTCCTGGCAGCAATAGTTTAAATATATTTGTTTGAATTGGTAAAGGATTGCTTGTAAAGTTCAATTCAGAATTAGTGAGATTCTTAACAGCTTAACTATAGATAATGAAAAAGATTACACTCAATTGTCACATTAAAGATTTCTAAAGTTCAGCCTTGTTTTAACAGGTTTCTCTATTATTCCATCATTTCATAATACCAACTTTACAAAATTGAGTTTTCAATGTAAAATAGTTTACTGTTCACTTTGAAAAATTAAAAAAATTGAAATCACAAATCTCCCATTTCCCCCACATATAAACAATTTTCTTACATAAGCAAGATTCTGATCAATTTATACCAGTACAGATAATTCTAGACCTAGAACATAGTTATGTGTATTGGTATAATTTTAGCAAATAATCTCACAGATTATCAAACTAAGTCTGCCTATTGTCACATGACATTATTGAAAAAAAAATTATAAAAGTATTGAAGATTACATATTCTGGACAACTAACTTCATATTATGAAAACTAGTTTATATTCTTTCAAAATTATGCCCACAGTTTGGCAATTATGAATATAAAGTGGTAAAAATATAGTAACCTCTCAAATTTAGAGATTAACAAAATGTTTAAACTGTTTCCTGCTGTAAACCTTTGAAGTAATATGCTTACTTAATATTATCACTTCCTCAAAATGTTCTCAGTTAGATATTAAAAGAGGCATGAACAAGTTGTTACATTTTGAAAATGCATTCATGAAGTTCCTCTGCTCCTATTTTATGTATTTTTAAAATGATTCTCCCTCATCAAAAAACTAGCATATCAAGTTTACACACTTTCTTCCATAAATACCATTTTGCATTGCTTATAATCCATATTTTATGACATACACTAGGAACCAACTCTCATTTTAAGCAGTGTTGCCTACACTTGTGGAACATGTCCATACTAGGTTATTTCCCAAACTCTAATCCTGTACTTTTCTCTGGTAATTTCACTTCATCAGCGTTTTGCTTTCTGGTGGTCTCTCCAGGTGGCCCAGTCTTTCAAATTGTCTGCAATAAAATGTCTTTCTATTGGTGACCAAAGTAACTGTAACAATATCCTCCCTGCAGATACTGTATTGCCTTACTTGTCTCTGCCCCACCCCCATAATATTTCGGGGAGAGGGGAAGAATCCCCATTCCACTTTTATTTGGCTCTTCACGCGGGCCCAAGTCCTCTATCTTCCCAACAGAGGGGCTCCTCACAAAACCCCTTCCCCAGCCTGAGCAGGCTTTCTCCCTCCTCTCTTGCGCTGCCTACTTAGAACGCTCGACCGTTTCCTCCCGCCAAGAGGCCGGGCCCTTTCTTCTCCTCAACTCACAGGATGCCGGAGCAGGAAGTACAAACGAAGCTGCCCACCGTCATGTCGGTATAGGTGGGGCCGCGCTGGTCGCAGTCGAAGCACTTGCGGTTGGGCGGGAGGCTACTCATCTCCCTCAGCAGCTTCAGGTGCTTCTCCTCCTGCTTCCGCTTGGCGCTCGCCGCCATGGCCTCCGCCGGGGGCGGGATGGGGAGCCGATCCCCGGTCCGCTCGAGAACGAAGAGGAAGGCGGCGCAGGAGAGGCAGGGACCGTCCCGCTTGAGCGGCGGCGGCGGCAGTCAAGCCAACAGAAGAGCGAGGCTCACTCCCGCCCGCACGAGCTCAACGGGAGAACGGAAGAGGAGAGGGGAAGGGGAGCAGCAGGAGCAGTAAACTCGAGCCGGGCCCGGGGCGGCTGAATGACGAGCCGAGGCGGAACTTGCACTATACTTCTTCCCAGAAACGACGAGGAGAGGACCGCCGCGGACGCTCTGGCAGCGGCAAAAGGCGCCCCCTTCCGCCCGGAAGGACTTCCCGTGTCTCTTTTCCTCTCGGGAGTCGCTTACCTGGCATGACCCTGCAAGTCAGGCGGAGGGGGCGAGACGCAATCTGAAGTTGGGGACTTATGACGTAAGGAAAGGGTTTTTTTAAAAAATGTGTCGGGAAAGGAAAAGAATTGGTGAGCCGAGCCGGGGCGATGAATTGACGGTGCGAGGTCCATGACGAACACCATGTGTTCCAAGAATAAACGAAGAATGTCCTGAATTTGAATTAACTTGCAATCGCATGATCTTCATGAATGGGGTCAAAGGATCATCCTGATCAGGATAGCGTAGAGGACGCGCAAGCACTACTTGGGTAGTCCCTGTGGCTTTTCCCAGCAAATAATTTTCAGGAGCCTAAAGGCTCTTGTACGTGGAGGCAGCTACGTCATTTTGATTTGTCATAGTCGATAAGCCCAGACAGATTTCTAAACGTCGACCTGTTGTTGGATGTGCCTCTTGAATCCCCTTTTTTTGCTCCACCCGACTTCCCAATAATCCCTTACCAATATTATAAAATGCTTCTCTTCCGAGGTACAGAAAGTAAGTATTGCTCTACAGATCAAGACAACTTGCAGAACACCCCTTGCTTAAAAACTCGAGGGGGGAGGAGTGGCTTCCCAATTTTGCTTGTGTCTTCCCAAAATATTTTATCCTTATAGAATTCTTTATTGGCCAAGTGTGATTGGATACACAAGGAATTTATCTGGGTACAAATGCTCTCGGTGTACATAAAAAGATACATTCATCAAGAATCATAAGGTACATAAGTCATAGGGTACAACAAGCAATCAAATCATACTAGGAAACAGTCAATATAAATCATTAGGATATAAGCAACAAGGTTACAGTCATACAGTCACAAGTGGGAGGGGATGGGTGATAAGTGATGAGAAGATTAATAGCAATAGTAGTGCAGACAGACTTTGTAAATAGTTGGACAGTGTTGAGGGAATTATTTATTTAGCAGAGTGATGGCGTTCAAGGAAAAAACTCCTTGTGTCTAGTTGTTCTGATGTGCAGTGCTCTATAGCATAATTTTGATAGGAGTTGAAACAGTTTATATCTAGGATGTGAGGGGTCTGTAAATATTTTTACAGCCCTCGTTTTGACTCCTGCAGTATACAGGTCTTTGATGGAAGGCAATAGATCCCTTTTATGATTTACTATATGAATCCAGCCAACGTGTAATTTATCCAGAAAACAATATTTCAGCAATTTAATAATCATATTTAGACACCTCCCATCTGATTTTGAATTATTTTTTAAGTGGAAATGCTATAAAGTGACTTCATATGAGTGAACCCAATCTCTCACACACCTAGCACTATTGCTTGGTTTTATATTAATGTATCAGAGGTTAACAATTTGCAAAAGCAATGAGATCAGAGGTGAATAGATATTATTTTTATGACCATTATTGCTTGGTTGGATTGTGGCTCACAGACACAAGAAGCAATTTTATTTTGGCTGTGCTGCCACTCTCTCCTTTTCCCATTTCTTGCTGATCTTGCCTAGACTATGCCAACGCTCTCTACATGGGGCTTCCCTTGAAGAGCACCCGGAGGCTCCAGCTAGTGCAGAATGAGGCTGCGCGGGTGGTGTTGGGGGCTCCTTGAGGCTCCCATGTCACGCCCCTCTTGCGTGAACTGCATTGGCTCCCGGTGGTCCTCTGGGTGCAGTTCAAGGTCTTAGTTATCATCTTTAAAGCGCTCCATGGCTTGGGACCAGGATATTTGCGGGACCGCCTCTTGCCATTATCGGCCTCCCGCCGACCAATACGCTCCCATAGTCGGCCTCCTCGGGGTGCTGCTGGCTGGCTGTCTGGCGACCCTGAGGGTGTGGGCCTTCTCGTTGGGGGCACCCTCCCTCTGGAACAAATTACCCCCGGAGATGAGGACCATCCCTGATCTCCCGACCTTCCAGCGTGCGTTGAAAACCTATTTATTTCAGCAAGCCGGTCTGGCCTAGGGGTTTTTAGAGCTTTTAATTCGGTTTTAGCCTTCTTAATCTCTTATTTTTAATCTTTTGATAATAGCCAACCTATTTAATCCTTTTAACTTATTTTAAATATTGTATGTGTATTTTTATATGTATATTTTATCTTGGCTGTTCACCGCCTCGAGTTCCTCTGGGAGAGAGGGCGGTATACAAATTTAAATAAATAAATAATAAATCTAACATGAACAAGCCTTGGTTTCTGCAAAAGCAAATGTTATTTTATATTTATTCAAGTAAATGTCTGGGTCTGGAAGCTGAGTTGTACATATGATGCTGGTTAAATACCAGCTGAAAAATCCTTTGAATTCTTTCCGAGTTCTTAGATCATTTTACCAGATATTATTCAACTAGCTGGTTTCATTTTTCTTTGCTATGTACTAAAATCCTTTAAACATACAAGACACACAAAACTTTCACATGCAAAGCTGTGTTATCACTGTGTTGTGACTCTTTCTAAACACATTATTGTTACATTGTCCCAGCCTCATTCTCAATGAGCTGGAGTTTTAAGTTTCAGAATTATCAGCAGTGTGTACAGCAAGGGATATTGTATGTTTTATCATGCAAAGCATATATCTAGAACATCAAATAATTACATTCTATATGGCTTGAAATACAGTATTCTTATCTCTGTAAATGTATTCATAGTGTGAAATGTATTTCATTCTTCTGGAATGAAATATGATTTATTTCATTCCAGCAGAATTCCCTTATCTTGATAAAGAGCAGATATAGTAGAATCATTAGGTTTGTAACAGCCCAGAATCTGTCCTCTTCTCCCTCAGTCCCATGTAATTGGTATATGAAATTATTCTATAGCTAACAAATGTTGATGTCACTTTAAGGAAGAATTCAAGAGGTCTGAAGATTAGATATGTGTTCCATTGTAATGAGAGTTGAAATAGAAATATATTCAAACATAGGTGAATGTTTTTAAAGTTTTCTTTCAAAATATGTGCAGGGAATCTTTTGAATGCATAATTGGAACATATGATATTGTACAATCACTATTTGTTCTAGTGAGATTATGCATGAGAAATACCTAGTAAATGCTCATAATCCTTGCAAATGTATTTAACAGATTAGAAATTTTGATGGAAATTAGGTAAAGATTGCAAATTACTGAGACACAAATGCATGAAGTTGAACCTGGATCAAGAAACATTCCCAGCCACAAATTTGGGTGATCATAAAGATGGCATAAATTTAATTTTAGCTCTCCATCAAGAAGTGAAATATATAATCCCTTTGGGTTGACAATACAAATAGTCACAGTATTAGGAAATGAAGTTTTCCACAACAATAAAATGAATGCAGCTATCTTATGAATCCTTTGATAGATCATTTTTATTTAAAGCATTTTAATTTAGATAAATGGAACAGAAGAAAGTTCTTGCTGAAATGCAGTATTGTTGCAAATGGACCTGACTTTTTGCCTAACTACAGCTAATAGCTTCTTCAATTTTCTTCTCACATTTCAAAGAAGGATAATGCCAGGATTGTCTGTTCTCAGTGAAGCCATAAAGTTTCCGCAAGGCCACACGAGCAGCTTCTTCTTCAGCAGCCAATACTGTTTCACCAGTACCTTCAGCTAAAAGCTCCTTATCACTGAAAAGGGAAGAAATACCTTTATGAACTCTATGATTATGCAACTCATCAATCAGATTAGGCAACATACAGTCTGTTTATCTAATAACTAAGAGCAAGCCTTAGTATAAAGAGCACACAGCCTCATGGTAAAGGCAAACATTGAAAAACTGATAGCTCAAATAGCTGGAGTATAAAATTAGCAAGCATGACTTAATACCAGGGAAAAACAATTTTAGTCTATTATTTGATCTTCGTATAAACTGATTTTGAAACTATTCTTTTTTAAAATTAAAGTTATTTTATAGCATATAAAAATTCTAATTTCAATTGAACAGTGTGATTTTGAAATTATTATGCGTTTCTGTTTTAAGAAATCTATATTATATTTTTAATAAATCTATATTATAAAATTAATAAATGATGAAATATTAGATCCTGATTTTGGTCCTAGAAAACAATAAAAATATCAAGAAAGATGATCTGGATTTTACATGGAAAGGACAAATATCAGTAAATTAATTAATATTTCCCTTTCCTGATTGTATCAATATTCTTTGTACCACTACCAACAATGCAAAGCAATTAACTCCCTTGAATTAATGTGTGCTTATAAATCATATTGCACAATCAAAAAATAAAAAACACAAGAAAAGCAATTGTCCATGCACAAACTAGACCTGAATTTGTAAAATTACTCCACGATTCAGGGCAAAAAAGAATAATCCATGAAAAGCAATACAAAAAGAAAAGCCTAAGATAAAAACAAGATGAAGACAATTAAAATCTCCAGTCTTTAAAGGCTCAAAACCCATAGAAATAGCTCAAAAGCAATTTTAGTGAGCTTAACAAGAGCAAGTTATGGCATCATTATTTTTGAACCAAACTGCAAAGTCATCACTTCTGAAATAGACAGAAGAATACAGAACCATGTCTCTTCATGTCAGAAATCATTCTTATCTTGTAGAGATATAAGCTAGAAATGGAACAGTGACTGGCACTTATTCTTTAGAGAACAAAAGCCAACAACAATATATAACTCTTTACAAGCTATAATATACACTGCAAATAACTGGGAATATGAAAAGGTAGTTTAGATTTTATTATCACTTATATGAAATGGAATTGGAATTCTAAACCCTGTAGGATCAACGTGCCAAGACAACCTGAATGCAGCATGTTTATCAATGGCCAATCCTGACATTATACTATTACTTGGAGGCATTTGCTTTCTGTCAATGAACACTACTGGCTAGGTTTATGCATGTTTAATTTTCTACATGGAATTCCATTCAAGCATATGTATGAAATACATATAACTGGTAAGACAGGGATCCACATTCAGTACACAGTAGCAAGTCTGAATCAGCCTGAAATCTTACTAACCAATATAACCCAACAAAGAATAAGGGCAAAGCAGTGGTAGCTCCTGACTGCCTGGTTAGCCTTGGTTCTGGAGCAGTTATATTCCTCTTGACCAGTTCTTCCAGCAGCAAGCCCATGGGGTTTACAACGTTCCACATCTCAAACAGTTCCTTTCCTATCAACTGAGGGATGAAGAAGTCCTGTAAACAAATATTAAAAGGACAATATTCTTTGAGTTACTTTAAAATAGTAGCAATAATCATTGAGGTACATAATACAGGTAGACTTCAATTTGTAATCATTCATTTAGCAACTGTTCAAAGTTATAACAGCACTGAAAAGAGTGACTTATAACTGGTCCTTGCATTTATAATCATCACAGCAAATGATCAAAATTTGGGCATGTATTTATGATGGTCACATGATCCAAGGATTATGTGATGGCCATCTGTACCCTTCCCAGCCAGCTTCTGACAAGTATAATCAATAATAATAACAACAACAACAATAATAATATTTATTTATATACTGCTCCTCTCCCGAAGGACTCGGAGCGGTGCACAGCCATACAATTAAAAACATTAAATATATAAAAGTTAAAACTAAATTAAAGACCCTGGCTGAAAACAATTAAAACCCCTCCCTTAAACCCTAAAATTTGATATAAAAATTAAAATACCCAAATCTAAAATCAGCCCAAGCCGGCCTGGTTAAAAAGCCAGGTTTTCAAGGCACGCCTGAAGGTCCCCAGGTCCGTGGCTGTACGTAACTCCGGAGGCAACCCATTCCAGAAGGCAGACGCCCCCACAGAGAAGGCCCTATTCCTCAGGGTCACCATAGATGCCGACGGGACCCGCAAGAGACCCTCCCTATGGGAGCGCACCGGACGGTGAGAGGAAAATGGCAGAATGAGGTCTTGTAAATATCCTGGTCCGATGCCATGGAGCGCTTTAAAAGTTAACACTAAAATCTTAAAGTGCACCCGAGAGGCCACTGGCAACCAATGCAGCTCACGCAGGAGGGGCGTCACATGAGAGAACCTTGACGCCCCCATAACCACCCGCGCGGCCACATTCTGTACCAGTTGAAGCCTCCGGATGCTCCCATTCGGGAGCCCCATGTAGGGGGCGTTACAGTAGTCCAGTCGGGAGGTGACCAGGGCATGAGTGACTGTGCGTAAGGCATCCCGATCCAGAAAGGGCCGCATCTGGCGGATCAGGCGAACCTGATAAAACGCCCCCCCGCAGACGGCCGTAATGTGATCTTCCAAGGACAGTCGTACATCCAGGAGGACACCCAGATTGCGAGCCCTCTCTGAAGGGGGCAAAATCTCACCCCCAATAGCCAGCGAAGGAACTACCTGGCTATATCGGAACGCCGGAAACCACAGCCACTCAGTCTTGGAAGGGTTGTATCGGAGCCTGTTCCCACCCATCCAATTCCGCACGGCCTCCAGACAATGGGACATGACCTCCATGGCATCGTTGGAGTGGCTTGGGGTGGAGATGTACAGCTGAGTATCATCAGCGTTATTATTTTTCTAATGCAATTTACCAGCTTTGTAGTCTTGGATGGATACAAATAACTTTTGTTTTGCTAACCATAACATTACATTCTGTAATAATAACTTACCCTGACAAAGATCTCTGTCCTTTGAGAGCTGTTACCTTGAAGCAAAGCTCCTATTACGGCAAAAAAAGTCTGTTGCAGCACCTTAGGTGGCACGGGAAATTCTGCACAAAGTATCAAGTCTTGCAAAGATAGGTTTCTAGCAATGTAGGATACTATTTCTTCACTGGTGAGATAGTTAACAAGTGCCTCAATGCCAGCCGGTGGCATTTTTGGAAAGGCTTCTTCAAAACACTGTGTGAGATAAGAGTGTGAAAAAGAAGATCCCTGTAAAGAAAGCTCCTGATTGTCCTTAAGATTAAAAGCAAGCTTTTCTTTTTCTAGTCCAAGTTCTTGGCGTTTAATTTCTTCCTTTTTTATATAGCAAGAATTAACAAATGCAGTTTTGAGTTGTTCGACTGGGAATGTCTCATGTATCCGGTGGCCAAAAGCTTCTATTTCTGCATGGTAATCCCAGTTAGGCTTCTCAGACCTACATAAAAAGAGAGCAGAAATAGAGAAGCAAATATATAAATAACAGCCTAGTCAAGACAGATTTCATGGTGAGATTAAGGCTATCAAGTATCTTATTCCTACTACTGTACTCTTAAAAACCAGTATTGGAATTTTGGTTTTGTATATTCAGTTTGAAAATATTCATTGTGGAAATCAAAGATATGTCGTGGAAAAAACAATTTCAGAGCCCAACTTTTATATATTTCATTTCTTTGAGTCATGTATTATCCAGTGTTTTATAAAAGAACTTACAGGTATGAAAAATGGAAGTGGAAGTGTCTATAGTTGTGTCACAATATTATGGTATTTTTGTTAATTAATATCATTTACTTCAAACTTTCTTATCCCAATAGAGCAGGCTAAGAAAACTAAAAAATGTTTTGTTTCTAGTCAGCAATATTATATTGTTTATTCCTGAAAAATCAGATATATGAATATTTCACTCATCCACGGGGTTAATTTAGACTCTGAAAAACATATATAAGTAAAACAACATGTTAATATACTGGTAAAGACAGTTAATCTAATCTATATTTTTCAAGATAAAAATAAATAAACCTGGTGTAAATTGTATTTATTTGTTAATGCCATATCCCATTTTCCCTAAGACTTCAAAATAGTTTTCATGAATATCTGTCTGTATTGTATTCCTATATAATTTTTGTGAAATAGGATTGGTTGAGAAAAAAAGCATGAAATTAAATGATAAAATGATCTCTAAAAACTCAACCTGCAGAGTTAAGTCTGACTAACATCACATATCAAAATTCACATCCATATTTTGAGACAAATATATCAGATACATCAATATCATTCCAAATGAGCATTCAGGTACTGACTTGAACATAGCCAATTCACACCAATTCAACACTTGTTGACCAAGTGTGAATGGTAAGCAAGAAAAAGTAGGTGGGACTGGTTACAGCTATATTTGCAAGTTATGTGTCTCTTTTTCAATAAACCACTAGTAGAAGTAATGTTATGACTTAATTTACCATCATATAATCATCCTGATTTATTACTAGATTAGGAATTTAAAATAAAAATTGCTAAGAGAAGCACAACTTCAGATGCACCATAATGTTGATGCCATTATAAAGTCTGAAAGCAATGAACACTTAAGTCTTATTGTAACTGGAAAAAAATGTAAAAGCTGTTCTACTTTGCAATATAAGATACTCCACAAAAATCCTAACATTGTGTCAACTAGCATACCACTCAAATATAAATTGACAGAAAAAAACTGAAATGATAACAGATTTTATCTTCCTAGGTTCAAATATGGATTATATATAATCAAGGGATTATAGTCAAGAAATAAATTTGCTATGTGGGAGAAAGATTACAACAAATTTAGACAAAAATATTAAACTGCAATGATATATTTTAGGCATTAAAAGAATTTGGTACTATAAAGGCTATGATTTTTTTGAGCTGTAATTATGACTGTAAAGTCTGGATTATTGGATGAACAAAGAAATAAACTTGTGTCTGAACTGTGGTGCTGGAAAAATTTGTTAAACGTATTTCAGATTGCAATGAGAATAAATAATTTAATGCTAGAAAATAAAAGAAAACCAGACTGTTTAGTGGAATCACTAATAATGATTTAAAAAAATAAATTTACAGACATTTCTAAAATTCTGTTTTCACTTTTTCATTATGGGGCACTGAGGGGTACTGAATGTAGATTAATTTGGAAAAAAAACAGTAGAATCAGGCTGTAGAATAACAAAATAGATAAAAGTGAAGGGGGTCTGAATGTTTTCTGCATGTACTGAATGTTTTGGAGAATTGACAACTACATTACATTACTTTCCTTCATCTTTTGTGTATCATAATCCTCATTCAAAAACATGTAGAAATTACTGAAGATTATTTTAAAAGAACTGAAATAGTCTTAAAGCACTTGCTCAAAGCCAGGTTTTATTTTATTTGTTTATTCTTATTGCTGTTATTTAGACTTTTAAAAATAGTTAAATGGTTAGGAAGGATTATTGAGAATTACCAAAAAAGCACAACAGAATGCTCTTTCTGGAGCAACTCAGAAAGCTCAAACTGCCCAAGGAGCTGCTGATACAGTTCTACAGAGGAATTACTGACTCTAACAAGACAGACACAGACTTCAGAAACTAATTAGGACTGTAAAAAAACCAATTACTACCCACCTGCCTTCAATCGAAGACCTGTATATTGCACGAGTCAAAAAGAGGGCTGTGAAAATATTTACAGACCCCTCACATCCTGGACATAAACTGTTTCAATTCTTTCCCTCAAAACGATGCTATAGAGCACTGCACATCATAACAACTAGACACAAAAATAGTTTTTCCCCGAAAGCCATTACTCTGCTAAACAAATAATTCCTTCAACACTGTTCAACTATTACAAAGTCTGCACTACTATTACTGCTAATCTTCTCATCACTCCTTATCACCCATCCCCTCCCACTTGTGATTATAGGACTGTAACTTTGTCCCTTGTATCCTTATGATTTATACTGACTGTTTCCTAGTATGATTTGACTGTTGATTGTATCCTACGACTGTCATTAAGTGTTGTACGTTATGATTCTTGATTCTTAACTAATGTATCTTTTCTTTATGTATACTGAGAGTATTTACACCAAGCCAAATTCCTTGTGTATCCAATCACTCTTGGCCAATAAAGTATTCTATTCTATTTTATATTGCACAAGTCAAAAACACTATAGAGCAGGGGTAGGGAAACTTGGCTCTTTTATCACTTATGGACTTCAACTCCCAGAATTCCTGAGTGAGTCATAAAAGGTTCCCCATCCCTGGCCTACTGATTTTTCAGTTGTTGGGGAAATCAATTTTTTGACTTGAATGGGACTGTTTAATATACAATCTTCTTTTTATGTACATTGAGAGCATATGCACCAAGACAAATTCCTTGTGCATCTAATCACACTTGGCCAATAAAGAATTCATTCATTCATTTAAGAACAGGGAAACCTCATGCCAAATTCTTATGTTCAAAACAGTTTTTTTCCCTTTTCCACTTTTTTTTGAAAAAGGATACCAGGCTAAACCACAACTATCCTCAACTGCATAAGTATTTGCTTGTATGCCCACAAACCCAGTGGCAACCTGGCAACTTGAAGATGAGCGACATTCAACTCCCAGAATTCTCCAGCCAGAATCGAACCCAGAATCGAAGTCCATTTATCTTAAAATTACCAAGTTTGAAAAGCACTAGTTTAGGTCAAGGCTCCATTTACCCTCCCTGTGCTCATCTTTCTGCAAGCTGGATACACTCTGGACTGCCTGCCCTTCGGCCTTCTACTTTCTCTCCCAAGCAGCATAACCAACCACCGCAGCAGCCCGAGTGTCTCGCTGGAACTTCTTCAGACTTTGAGACTCCAAGCTCCCCTTAAGTTTGCGTGTTGCTAAGAGGAGAAGCGCTCCCCTCGCACTAAACCTGCATCTAACCCCGTGAGCCTCTCCCACCCGAGACCTTCTTACCGGTGCCTGGGCGGCTCGAGCAAACGCTGCTGCTCCAGGTAAGCTCGGAGCCAGAGCTTTTTGTTTCGCCGCGGCTGCGAACGAATCAAGGAGGCTCCGTTCGCCGCCGCGAACAGTCGCTGGGAAGTCTCTAGAAGCAACGAGCGTAAGAGCATCGACGCCATCGTACCCGGGGAACCTTGATTTAGCGCCGGCTGGAAACTCGTGCTACTTCCTTTCTGGTCCGACTGAGTTCCGGGCTCAGAGCGGACTTCTAGCGAATGAGACTTAGCGCTGCTATAAACATGACCGGTTCAAAAAGGTGCACCACAACTAGATCGCAGTTCTGCGACGCCGTCCAATGCCAAATATTTGTCAATTGCTTACAAGATAATAGGTATAAGTATAACATAGTTATGAATACATGGATACATATAAGAAAAATAAAGTATAAAAGAAACAATAGGACAGGGACGGTAGGCACGTTGGTGCGCTTATGCACGCCCCCTACAGACCTCTTAGGAAAGGGTTGAGGTCAATAGTAGACAGTCTAAGGTTAAAGTTTTTGGGGTTTGGGGAAGAAACCACAGTCAAGTAGAGTATTCCAGACATTGATCACTCACTCTGTTGCTGAAGTCGTATTTCCTGCAATCAAGTTTGGTGCAATTAACCTTGAGTTTGTATCTATTGTTTGCTCTTGTGTTGTTATGGTAGGACATTGCAATGTATGATTTTATATACTATACTTAGATCGGACCGAAGGCGGCATAGTTCAAGGTTTTCTAGGTCTAGAATTACACTGAAATACACTGAAGGTCTGGACATTCAGGTTTATAAACTATCCGCAATTACTAAAAGCTGCATGCCAGTATCTACTTACCGGGCTGTCAGCTGTACTAACTAGCCAAAAGTACAAATGGCTAGTTTATTTTCAATTTTATGAGAATGTAAAAAGCGCGACGTGAGGGAGCTACTGAGAGGATGCTTTTTTTTTTTTATTTCAAGAGATTTTCAATAAGTTTTCAAATAGTAACAAACTTGTCTAACCTTTAAAGGCTTAGCAGGATTAGACTGGAAAAGGGTAAAGACCAGCCTTTTACTGTATATATTTTTGCCAAAGAAACCTGCATGTTTACATTGAAGTAATCAGAATGAATTTCTGCTTACCTTTTTCACCCACCACAAGCACCTGAGAAGACACATTCAGACTGAACTATAGCAAGCGTGTATTGAAGCCAAATTTAAAACAAAGTCGTCATTGTTGTATAAAAGTCCAAGACCTGCTGGAAGATTAAAACCTAAAAACCTTATTTTAAGTACCATTTTTGCTCTCTCTTCCCAAACTCTTGGCAGACCTAGGGTTTTAAGGCTATGGCCTGAAAGTATGGTAGCTATTCCAAATGGAATCCATTTTCTGCACATAGAATAATTAGGGAGCATCTAATTGAGAAGATTTGAGAAACTCAAAATGACTTTTCAACAGAGTAAGGAGTTTACTGGCTCTTCTATGTTGGGAAATTTTTAATTTAATTTCGAGACTGGTGTATCCAAACTAGCAGTCGACAGTGTGGTAGCCCTATTAATTAAAAATAATAACTAAAATTGTTAGGCTATATCGCCTATGGCAAAAATAATGAAAAAATGTGGTTTTAATTCATATGTAAGAATCCTAACAATTCTACAAAAAATGATGACAGATACTTTGGCAGACACTACAAAGGTATTTTAATAAAATATCAGGAAACATTTAACTGCAGCATTCATTTTGTCTAATCATCAATTATAGAAATTATTTAGGGATTAGATTTTGTTTTTCACAGTTCACAAATGCTTTTCATGTCAACATTTTATTATTTTACATCACTTTCCAAGAAGGTAGAACTTTTAAAATAAAATACATGGTGAATATTAGCGTAGGAAAATAATGTATCTGCAAATGGCTGGACTCAAATGTGTAAGAACAAACAAGAAAATACCACTTAAATAGAAACAGTGATTTGAGATGCTGTGTAGAACTAAAGAAATAAAAGATGTCTTTGCTCAAAATAGAAAGTTAAGTAGTTCCAATTGCAAGTTTCCACATACCCAACAAACAAAGAATATAAATCAGTGCAATGATAAGAAATTACAATCTCTTTACTTTTATGAATTACACCACTGTTGGTATTTTGTTCCATAATCTTTGAATCACTCAAACAGACTTGCTTAAAATTTTATTTTTAAGGAAAAAAAAATAAAGCTAAACAACATTTTACACATACCTCTGGATAATCTGCTGACATTCTAGCAAATAATGTTTTTAGTCAATATGTACACTTGCCAGAATGAGAGATATAGATAAATTAGGATGCCATTTCATCTGGAAAACCACCACAATTTTTTTTGGCTAAATAAAACAAGTGCAATTAGTTAACAATAAAGGTGCTGTATTTAATAATACAAAAACAATGAAAAACCTACTGCAAATTATGCCATTTTGTAGATTATTTGAAAAATCCATGTTAGTCTTTTTAAGAAAAGTGTCTAGATACCTTTACAGGGTGAAGACGTTTCCGTTTGCAAAATAATACAGTTCAAATGTACTTTATCATGCAAAAAAAATGTTAACAGAATGTTACAACAATTTGAAAAAAAATGTCCAAGCATCCTTTTAACACTGTAATATGTTACAGTTTTTTTTTACAGCGGCAGACATTTCCAGTGCATGGGTCATAAGTCACCATACAATTCAGAGACAGGAACAAAGGGCTTTGTAATTTTTTTGTATTTCCCTGCTGTCAGATCTTTTTAAATGTAGAAGCTATTTTTAGCGCCTAAACCAAAGCCAACTATTTAGTAGCCAAAAAGCTACAGTGATTGAATACATGATCATCTCCCTTTTGGCTCGCTCTTTATTTTCTTCTTCCAGAAGTTGTAGGCGGCGATTAAGTTTTATTATCTAAAAGAGAAAAATAAATATT
The DNA here is from genome assembly GCA_023653725.1 of Bungarus multicinctus. NCBI lineage: Eukaryota > Metazoa > Chordata > Lepidosauria > Squamata > Elapidae > Bungarus > Bungarus multicinctus. Next base: position 34,581,544 of record CM042844.1, read on the forward strand.
AATATTTTCCACAACTATCTGAACGATCAAGCAGAGGCTGTCAATATAGGACCAATCTTTTCATATTCCATATGTATATTGACAAATTCATATTTTTATCTCCTACATTTTACTACTTTTATCACATCACAATATTTTGTAGTGGTCATTAAATGAATCACCACAGTCATTAAGTAAATCCACAATCAGAGCAAACACTATATTCATAAGGGGAAACCCATTTCAAATGGGTGTTTTACCAGAAACTGGCAAAAAAAAAACATCACAAATCATCATAATGTCTCCATGGTATGGTGCAACTGATTGTAAAAATGAACTGGTTGCCAAACACCTGAAATGTAGTCACATGACCATGGAGGGTTGGCAATACATTTTACGATAGACAGAAGTACATTATAGGTACAATAATTTTGACTGCTCATTAGTTGAGGATTATCTGTAATTGTTGCAATTTTGAATATTTTTTCTAGGTTTTTAATTTTAAGTATTTGTGGAACTTTTCTGGTCTTGCAGTTCAACTCCTTTTCTAGATTTATTCATCTGAAAACACTGCAACAAACAATACAAAAAACTTTATATGAAGAATGTCACAACATAAAATGAATGACTTGGGGCCCTAATGTGGAGCATCACACTAGAGATGATTGATGAGTTAAGGGACAATTCTACCCACTCTCCATCCCCATCTTTTAACTATAATTTTATCTTGATTAGGATTTCTGTTTTTATTGACTGAGAGTTATTTATTTGTTAGGATTTTAATGTTTCAATGCTGCAAGCTGTCCAGAGTTCTTTAGTTACGAGACGGTGGCAAATAAATTCAAAAAATAAATCAATCTTGTATTAAGATGTACTTGAATTAAAACAAGCATCGGGTTTGTTCAGCAGCTTGAAACAAAGCAACAGAATATATCTTCTCAACAACTTCTCCTTTTCAAATCTTTCTACTCATATTTGTGCTGGAATATTCCTATATTTTATTAATATAGGAACTGAGAATGTGGAGAAAATAACTTTGTATAAGAGTTGATAAATTGTATTTACAATACCAAATATGATTACACTTCTAATTGTTAATGCAATTCTGGTTCCTTAAACCTTACATGTGCTATATGAATTAACTATATTAGGTAAGGGTCACAGCTATGATAGCTGAAGAATTTTAGATACCTGTCGTCTTAAAGAAGCAGCATCCACAACTGTCATATCTTCTGATGCTCCATCTAATGATGTGTCTATATTTGAAAGAGTATATCTGTATGACAGAAAAAATACAAACATTCTTAAATGGTACAAAGAGAATTACAAGTGAAATATCATTGTACATTTTACCACTTCCTGAAAAACATCAGAGATCTTACAGAATGGTAATTCAATGCAGCCGGGAGAAATGCAACTACTGTATAGCAAAAAAAAAAAAAAAAGATAGTTTCTGTGAAATGAGAAATGCCTGAAGCTGTTTGAATTCTAGGTAAAATACAGTATTTAATTCTAGGGTGAAATAATGAGAAGAATTTCAAGAAATAAATGCTAAAGGTATGCCTTTAAGGGTTAGTTATGGATAATAGCCAATCAACATTAAAGACAGAGATTAGGGTATACAAACCCCCTAACATTAAATTATGGTTTGTTTTAAGCAATATATGTATGTGTTGCTAGCTATTATGATTTGTAAGTCATGATTTATAGTATTATATGAGCAAAGACACTAAAGCTTGTTAGGGAAACTAGTTAAAAAAGAATGTATTAATCTTATGTGAAGAGTGACAGAGCATACATATTCCATGTTGACAGTGTGAGGATGAAACAGCAATGAAGAGGCACTTCAATTATGAAGTGACATAATTATAAAATAGTCATAAAATTATGAAAACCAAATTTAGGTAGCCAGGCAGAAGTTCTAAAACCAACATTTCAGCAAAATGTTACCAATTACATACACAAGCTCAGCATAAAGTAAAAGTATTGATTAGACCTTCATCAATATATGGATAAAATATATAGGACAGGATCTTAAATTAATAAGATAGTAGAAAATATTTTTTTGCAAGCCAAGCCAATACAAAAGGGACAGGTAATAATAAAGACCTTGATCTGAAGAAAAAAAATAAAAAGATTCTGAAAAAGAATTTCAATTCTTTTTGAAGCAATTGAAGTATCCTAAATCCTAAATCCTGCTAGTTACTGGATTGTAATATAATATCAAGTTATTCTACATAAATGTATCATAGATTACTGGAATCATAAAAACACAAAGAGGAGAAATCCTAAGTGCAAACCAAGATCTGTCACACTGGAAACTTAAGTTTTAAAATTTAAATAAGTGAGAAAGTCATCCAACAAATCTGATATTGCTACACTAGTGTTCAACAGAAGAACAATAAAAATAAGGACTGAGAAAAAAATATTTGAAAAGGAAATTTAGGGGACCAAGCCTCTTTAGAGCACTCAGAACAATATAAAAAACTGTATTGAGCAAACTAATTCAGTTTGACAGTTTGTAGAAAAGCTAACCAAATGAAACTTTACCTGGCTTCATCCTGATGGCGGCTAGAGGAACTGACAGCTGCTGACCCACCACGTAACACTGGCCTAAGGCAAGATTTGTAGAAATGAAGGAAATAGGAAAAAAAACATGGAGAGAAAAAATAGAACAAAAAAAAAAAAAGCCCTGAAGTCAGATTGTTATTTCTAGTATACTTGACATACAGTACTGAAATTACAAATCCTATTTATATGGAATATTATATGCCATGGTGTACAAATGATTTTCCCAGATTACGGTTAGCTTAATTTAATTATGACAAAATTTTGTCCCATAGATTTCAATGGCCTATTCTATGTACAGGTAAATTTTATCAAAATAATCATTTTTATTCATCCCCAGCAAAGTCTGGGCAGACAGCCAAGTCATCAAGCCCATCTGAAATGCCAGCAAATTGGGAACTATCAGAATCTGGAATTTTATTCCAGAAGGCAGACTTCTGGAGTTCTAACAGATGGCAACATTAAACTGAAGGAACCAAAAGTACACCAACCCTGCCAAATGTTCATGCATCTATATATATTTATAATTATATATTACTGGTATTATTCATTAACTTTCATTTTGCTTTTAATTCACATATAATTTCTAAAATTTCCTGAAACTTTTGAGCAAGCTAAAGTTTTAATACAAACAATAAATGCACATGCTCATATATTCACTCATAGCAAGAATAATTTTTTTAAATACTATTTCAATTTTTTTCATAAAAATCTACGATATAACATTGTCATTTTCCAAGTAACTTACTTAGTCAAGTAACAAAAATAATGGCCTACAAATCGCCAAATACATCAACCACTAAGACATCACGGGACATTTTTCTAAGACTTAAAGCAAACACTTAATATAATCGTTTTAGTGTGACAAATAATTATTTTCCCCCAAATCATTAGCTAAGGACTGAGCTAACATATGCTTTAAATAATGTATCACAGAATTCTGTTAAAAAGGCAATAAACACAAGAACATTCATGTTTGCAAGTAATTGGATGCAATTTAAACTAGCATTCTAAAAGGATTATCTACCATTTAATAAAAATTGAAAAATAAAGATTGCAAGAAATGGCCCTGTCCACAAAGGCCATTTGGCAATAGACAAGTTATTTGCCACTGATTTATTTTGAAAATATTTTCAATTTTCTGATCTAGCCTAGAGATTTGATAATTCCTAATGGTTTTGCCATCCAATAACTAGGGCTGTGCAAATCTTTAAAGGGTTACATCGTTCAAGGTTTGGGCAAACAACCCTTTCTGGTTATTTTACAAAGCAAAGTGTCTCCTTCAGTTCGAAAAGCAAAGCAACCAGGATGTTCTGCTTCAAAATGCTCCCAGCTTTTTTCTGCAGTACTTACACTGTGAAGAAAGTCTGGGAAGGATCTTTTGTAAGCACTGCAGAAGACAGAACTAGCCAGATTTTCTGTGAGTCTGTGGAACTTTCACTGAATCTACACAATCTAAAGACATCTTGATACACCACTAAGATTTTCAAGGTTAGACAGCTTCAGTACACACTGAATCCTGTAACATGTGCCAAACCCACTTAGCTGGAGAAGCATTTTGGCCTGCACTGGGAACGACTACGGAGATTTTTCCAGAAGCACAGGCCTGATTTGTTGCAATGTAAATTGCTTCACTGAGATAAAGAGAATTACAATATGTTGTTTCTACTAGATGAATGTCAGTTCAAACATAGGCTTACCAAGTACAAACAAGGTCTAACCCTGCATTGCTTTTCAAGATAATTTAAGATAAGATTACATTAGCTCGATGCTACCTGAGAAAATGTATTATGGTTGTGCCAAATAGCCCAGCAAACTCTAGTTATTGGAAATACGGAATTATTGAAATATGGAATTCTGCTTTTATGAAAAGCAGAAAACTTCATTAACTAACCTGATGTAAATCATCCTATAAAATCACAGAACATATTTTGCTTACATGCTGTGATTGCACTGTTAAAGGGCTGTTTGACACCATCTGAAGAAGCGGGTTGAAGATGACAGAAAAAGATGAAGATTACCAAGGGACCATAACTAACCAAAGAGTATGATTGGAGTCCTAGGAGAGGGCTGATGATGAAGATTAAAAGTGTATGTGCCAAAGGAAAGGTAGCAGATAACTAACTGCTGACATTCAGAACCAAGACAGAAGAAAGCAAAAAACTGTCACTGATCTCACTAAGCCTTAACTAACTCAAATTAGGACACAGGATGAAGAGTAGGGCATACATCTGTTAAGCTTATATTGTAATTTGCACAACACAAACACTTAACAGTTGCTGGTTGAAGTAAGATTAAAAGTTGAAGTTCATTAAAAAAACAGCTAATATACTAACTACCATGTTTGTCAATTATATTTGCAAAGCTTAGCTGAATCAAAAACAACATTGAATGTATGTTACCAGGAGCTTGAATAGACAGAAAGCAAAATCTGTCTTTTTCAAAATCATGCTGCTTCATTTGCAAGGTTTGCATGAATGCTTTGGACACTATTCCCAGGTCTTTCTGCATGAGTGCAGACACATTCCATATGTTGAGAAACAAGTTTGCTTTGAACTGTCATATTGGTCATGAAAGTGTATTTTATATGGTAACTAGCAAGTCTTTGAATAGTAAATCTGAAGGATTTCCAGTGTTTTGCAACCTGAAGATGTGGTGGCTGCTCCTAAACTTAGTTTTACATGAAAAGAAAGGTTAGATCTACAATGAGGACATTTGAAGAGCAACATAAATCAATGCAACACTTACTGCTTCTACAAATTGATAAGATTAAAAATATACATTTGACAAAAAGAAAAAAGAAGACAGCTAAACACAAATGTGCAAATGGAGGCATCAATGGATTTGCCAATCTGAAGTTGTTCCCCAGCATATACTTGAGACATTTTAACATGAGATGCTAAGAACTGGATAAAGAAGAACTTGTATGCAGCAGTTACAGGTTATATCTAAGATATGGCCCCATTTACTTTTAGAATACTGATTTGATAATACAGTTATCAACTCATTACTAACAAAACTTCAAGTAGTACCACATCAAGTATTTACATTCAAGAATAGTTTCCTTCAGTTTAAACATAAATTTTAATATACTTTGCATCAAATGCAGTGTATCTTCCAAAAAAGAGAAGCATATTTAATCTCTAGCTTACTCTTATATAAAAGCCAGGAATACTTCAGCTTAGATTTAGTCTATCTACCTCTTAAAGTCATATTTGTCCTTTATTGTATCATGCTAAAAAAACTCTTATTGTCCAGCTGTTCTATAACCCTAATATTTAATGAGACCTTTTAGATATATTTGACTATACTGTATTTCTACGACCAACGGACTATGTTCTCTGAGCAACTTATATTAAACATTAAAAGAATTGTGTCATACTTTTACAATGAAAAGTGTATCTAGAGCCAAAGGTATATTAGCAATAGCACTTAGACTTATATACCACTTTATAGTGGTTTACAACCCTCTCTCAGCAGTTTACAGAGTCAGCATATTGCCCCCAACAATTTGGGTCCTCATTTTACCCACCTCAGAAGGATGGAAGGCTGACTCAACCTTGAGCCTGGTGGGATTTGAACTGCCAAATTGTAGGCAGCTGGCATAAGTAGCTTGCAGTACTGCACTCTAACCACTGTGCCACAGAGACTCTAATATTGAAAGGTTTGTAATGAAATATACATTATAAAACAAGTTGCCCAAGCTAGATAAACTGTAGACAAACAACATGACAGGAAGAATTTATCTCTTTTAAATTATCCACCAATACAGTATTTCACTATAAAAGTTTCTGACATAACAGTAATATACAGATCGTAGATGTCTTAAATACAAGGCAGATACATTGAATTTTTTTCAAGATAATAAAACTTGTATCATGTTCATAGTGGAGTCCTAGATGTTCCCTTAAGACAGAGTTTGTCAAAGAGAGTTTTTGAGAAAAGAAATGTTAGAAAAAGAGTTTATCCTATGATTGACTTATTAGCTAGGATAAATAATCAACATTTTAATTGACAATAGAACATACTGTAGTTATGCAAAGCATGGATGGGATATGCAGGAATCAGAAAATATTTTAAAGGAAAAATAAAGCAGAACAAAAACAAAGTTTTAAAAACTACTATTAAATAAAATAATATGCTTAAATAAAATAATATGCTTGAAACAGCAAAAAAGCAATTCTATAGATAAAAATACTGTAAAAGAATCAGCAACTCTAGCCATGCAGTAATACCGTATTTTTTTCCAAATTTCACATTCCTGCATGCAAATTTTAGAAGTTTAATTTTACTCTAAAGATGGGTTTAAAAGAAAATATATTTGATTTTATAAAAATTATATTTGAGATAAACTAGAAAGATAAACTCTTTCTTTAGATTTTTGATTATTTCTCAAGGCCTTATTATTACTTCTTTGAATTGTCTAATTGATTATAGAATTTAAAAACATGATTCTCAAAATCTTGAGAAAGTATTTTAAGACTCATAATCTGGGAGAACTGAATGTATCTACCTCTGTAAAACTTAAGCGAGTACTGCAGTTAAATTTTACATCTGCAAGATACTTAGGTTTTAATGTAGAATGTAGGGTGTGAATATTTAAATAAAACCACAAAAATGGTTAGTGTAAAGAAAGTGAACTAGCTTTGATATATGGCACAATAAAGTTCTAAAACAGAGTAAAGAAATACGTTCCAATAGAAGTGTTAATATGTTGTTCTATTGCTCTGGAGAATCATTATAATCTCATCTGAAATTAAAAAAAATCAGTGACTAAATCCTATGTTGATTCCAATTTGATCTAACAAATCACCATAAGGACAAAAATTGTTAAATAAGAGCTCTGCTGACATAACAGATGCAACAGAATACCTGATCCTTTGCTCTGGACTCATAAGAGAAGCCAAAACATTACTGGATTCAAAAACAGGTGCAGCTTGCATGAAAATAGGTTCTTTTAGTATAGAAAAATTTAATTAATTATTTTGGACAAATGGAAGTAATAGCTCTTACTATATAGCAAATAAAATTTGAAGATATAGGTTAATATTTGACAGATTCCTTATTAATTAGTTGGCTGACAACAGGTTAAAAAAATAATTCAAAGCTTTTGAAAGTCATGCATATAAACTGCATAATTTTCCATGCAACTTTCAAGAAGAAATTTTCCAAAAAGAATTATAGATATTGCAGATAGTGATCAAATAAATTCAGTATGGTACTTTTAATTCAATCCCCTTCAATATTAATGGGTTTTGTTTATCTACTTTTAAAAAAAAATATCTATGATTACTGTATTATGAGAAGAAAATATTTTATACTATATAGTCAGTTAGAAATTACAAAAGCTATTCCACTGTATCAAGAGAAAATAAAAGAACATATTATCTTGGATTGTGTTGCTGTATTTAGTTTCCTGTTTCCCTTTTCTTCTCAGGAACAAAAGGAACAGGAACTGGCTATTTAAATATTCAATTTGTCCAAATAAGTGATAAAACTACCCATGAAATGTGAATTTTGGAAACGTCATTCATAGATCATAGAAAGCAAAAGACATAAAAAAATATTACTTTATGCCATGTACTTCTTTAAAAAAATCAAAATTAATAAACTAGAAAATTAAAAGGAAGTAAAAAGCAGTAAATTGGCAGAATCTGTGATGGCCAATCACCTGCGGTTTTCATCCAGCACATCCAAGACTTGCTGGTAAGCCCTACGAGTAGAAGACTGGATAAGCGACAAAATGCCCCGAGCAGAGTAAAGACTAGGTCCATCTTCAGAAAACTTTTGGGGAGAGCAGACACGAACCTGTTGAGGTGATGGTGTCACACTGTTTTGCAAGCATAGCAAATGAAGAGAGAAACACTAGTATCAGGTTTCAGATAAAAAAAAAAGTTTTCTCTACCAATCCTTGCTGAAAAATTAAATTGGTCCCAGTTTTTTGCACCTCTACCATAAATAAGTAAAATATTATCAAATGGAATTTAAATGGAACCCCAAATCTTTCAGTAAAAAAAACACACTTTATGATAATTAGTAAAGAATCTACTACTGTTTAGCAGATATTTACTAAACTTATTCAATATGCAACAGGTATGATAAAATATAATTCTGTTTTCAAAACCCAAACCCAAAATCACTAATGAATTCCCAGAGGTAGATTTTGACCTAGTAATACATAGCATTTAATTCAGTTATAATTACTTATCAGAAGATTGATCCTAGTTTTTCATCTAGATCTGAAAACTCCCTCTTCCATCTCAATGTGAGAGAAGATAAACATTTGCAAGAGATGACACAACACATGAATGTTTCCTCTTTCTTATAGGAATGACATACCGCAAAGCATGTGATTTTGATTAAAACCTGCTAAACAGTATAAAATACCATAGGCTCAGATATTGAATCATTTTAAACTGTAGAAGGTAGCTATTCTGAAACTGTTCTCAGATATGAAGTTTATATAAAACTATAATGATATTTGCTTTTTGCAAAATAATTAAATAAAGCTTTGTGGAAATTATGAGAATAAAAAGACTGTAAAAGAAACACTAAGACAGAAGAGGCGCTTCTAGACATATACCAAATAAGCAAAATACATTCAAGCATTTATTCTGAAGTAAAATCAGAACAATGCATAGAATGGAAATTTGCTATATAGGTATTTGTGAATATTTCTATTAGAAATTTTAAGCTGAAGCTACATTTTATATTTTATACAAAGAGGTTCTGGTCCTTAAACTAAACAGTTTAGGAAGATTATATTTAAATTACATTTTGAAATTATAGCCATATGAAATAATGTCAACAGCTTCTATGCATCATTTACATAAAAGACAAAGTTGAAAAGCTGCCAGCACAGTCATGAATAATATATAAATGAAAATAAGAGCATTCTTCCAAGGAAATAAGCTCAGTTTTGTGGATTTCTCTGATCTTACGACTTTGAAAATCACTATCAGCTAACTATTCTAAACAAAATACAAGGCCTACAGATGATGTTTATGTATTTGCTACAGGATTTACCTGAAACCTCTGTTTTCTTACATTAACTGCTCTTGGTTTAATTTAGATTGAGAAAATTATAACAGAAGCAAATTTTTAAGTTTAACTCTTTGTTGAGAGGTGTAGTTTCAATTTATACTGTGGACCATCTTCCTTTCAGGTAATTGTAATATTTATATATTCCTTTTCTGGTGACGGACTATCTAACTTGTCCATTTAAAATATTTTTAATCAGTTAAATTTTATAATTTCTTAAAATGTATTATAATGTCTTTGAAATCAGACTATAAGCTATTTGTTTTGAGGTCTAAATTCACTGGATCTGCCAATATTCTTTCAGCTAAGTAGATTCCTTCCTTCCTTCCTTCCCGCCTTCCTTCTTTCCCTTTCCTTCCCTTTCCTTTTTGGATTGTTTGTATATTTCCTACTTTCCACCTGGAAAATTTTGCTATCTATGATCTAAAACAAAACCTAACTAAAATAAATAAAGCTCTTGGCAATAGATTTCTTCTTAAGAATTTTTTTTAAATTTCTCAGTATAGTAATCTGTTATAAAAATTTTTTAAATGCTTTAAACTTGGCCTCACTTGTAGCTGTGAATAAATGAGTTTATCCATTTAAAAATACCTAAATTATTGCTTTATTATCACAAATATTTCCTCTACAAGGTTGATTACTGTAAATACATATAGTGTTTGAAGACTGACAGAAGTCTGACATTAAAATTCATAACAAAAACACCTGTGAGAACAAAATATATGAATTTATGTTAAATTAAGTAATTGGTTCAGTACCATTTATTTTAACTGGCAGTGGCTATCAAGAATTTGAGATCCCCCCCCCCCCCCATTTATTTTCTTTGTGGAAAGTGAATGATGAACCCAATACAAACAAAGCAATGGGCAGCTATGAGTTAACAGCCTTCTCTAGGTTTTGGATGACATATACTTTAAGGAATATATATATATATGGATTGACTTAGGAATCATTTACATAAAGACATAAGAAATAGACCATATTAATATTAACATAACAAGTGATATCAAATTTCCCTAATTCTGGAAATTAAATATATAAGCATGTATGCAATATTTTTCAGCTTGAAGTTCCAAAAAAAGAAAAAATGTTATTTAATATGCAAACCAAGACTGGCCTTTCTGCACAAAACTATTCTACATTTATCTTTTCCATTACAGTTGTATTAATGATAAAGCTTCCATTTAATTTATCATTAGTTTAATGTAGCTAAGATATCTAAAATGATTATACAAAGCCCACCATTTTGCATAATTTTCTGACAACAGTTTTACATCAGAAAATTTCTTTATATGTAGATACTGTACAACATATTGAAGAAATAAATCTGACTCTACTATAGTTGCTAGCAGGTATCCTTGAACGTATATAATATTTGCAAAGAATCTATGGCCATAAAATCTAAAGTATATGGCATTATTCAAAACCATTGAGACCCAAAGACTAATAAATCAAAGTTAAATTCAAATTACACACATTGCATTTTTCTAAACTGACTTATATTAGGCATGTGATAGAATATCTGGCAACCTTCAAGTCGCCACTTTTAGCTATATATAAAAAAGATGGGGTAAAGTATAATAACAAGCCTGAAAACTTGAATAGATACATCTTATTTGTTGAAAGGAAAATATAAACAATATCTCTTTTCCATCCAGCTACTTATTATTTATGAAGAAATTTCCCTAATTGGGATATAATATTTACTGGAGAGAAAAAACAATCCCACAGTTCCAGAATTTCCCAAGATGAATTATGTTCATACCTGATTTTATTACACACACACATGCACACCATATATGTATGTGTGCAATATAATTCAATAAGCTTCATTTCAAATAGGATAGCTAATCAAATGTTGACAGTAAACAATGAATAATTAATTGTTAGTGAACATACTTATATTTCATTTTTAGCTATAAAAGATGACTGGTACTATGACACTTTTATTTTCCAGTCAGTCTCAATATTGTGCTATCATGAAGAACAGTTCTGATTATTGGAAAGTGTTCTCTTTAAATAAACTAGCAGAAAAGGCATCATGGTTGCTCATCACATCTTGCTCATCGCTTCATCTAATTATTATTAGTTGGGGGGGAGCATTTAAGGAACATTGTATGTCAAAAGATGATCAGATCAGGCTCTTATACACATCACTATGGGACAAATGCAATGATGACAACATACAAAATAGTATTATTCATTTGGTAGACAAAAAATTGAACTAAAAAAATCCTTCTAAGCTGATAAGGTTTGGACACAGAATTTTTCATTATTATAACTAACATACTACCGTGTTTCTCCAACAATACGCCCGCCCCCAATAAGAAGACCCAGCATGTTTTCTAGGGATAAAATGAAATTAAGCCCCTCCCCCAAATTTACGCCTATTTTAAAACATGAGAAATTGGGGTGGGAGGGCAGGGGGAAAACTTGCATTTAACAGTGCCCCGCGGGCAGCCATGCCTCGTCACCAGCTGCTCCTAATGGCCGATCATAGCCGAGCGTGGAGTGCTTCCTACCCCTGCCAAGCGCCTTTGCTGCAGACACGGGAATGGTGCTGGTTGCAGGCCGGGTCAGCAGATGGGTGGCAGTGTGTAGATGTCGGCCTCGGCAGGGGACTTTAAATCGTGAGAAGCAGCACCTGCCGCTGCTGCTTCCTCTGCTGCTCTTGCTTTCCCTTTGCGCTCCCACAGAGTGGGCCTCCTTGGGGTGCTGTCAGCTGGATGATGCCAACTGGCGGCCCCGAGGATACGGGCCTTCTCTGTGGGAGCACCCTCCCTTTGGAATGAGTTACCTCCGGAGATGTGGACTATCCCTGACCTGTGAATCTTCCGGCGTGCATTGAAGACCCATCTTTTCCAACAAGCCAGTCTGGCCTAGAAATATTGGAAGGTTTTAATTTTGTTATTTTTTTTTACCCTGTTTTTATTATTTGATTGTTGTCTTAATTTTTCAGCCATAGATTTAATCCATTTTTAATCTGTTTTTAAATTTTATATCTGGTATTGTACTGTTTTAGTTGGGCTGTGCACTGCCCCAAGTCCCAATTTGGGAGAGGGGGCGGTATATAAATTAAATAAAACTCGAAACTTTGCATTCCTCCACCGGCAGCTTTTCAACCGTTTCTCAGGTGGGGGAGCTGCCTCCATAGCTTCCACAGTTCCCACCGGTGCCGGCACAAGAACAGCGGCAGTGCCGATGGGAACTGTGGAAGCGTTTCAGCTGCTTCTTAGGCGGGGGAGCTGCCTCCGTAGCTTCCACAGTTCCTGCTGACGCTGGCGCAAGAACAGCAGCAGCGCTGGCGGGAACCGTGGAAGCCACAGAAGCGGCTGCCCCGGCCGAGAAGCAGCTGAAACGCTTCCACAGTTCCCGTCGGCGCTGCCGCTGTTCTCTCGCCGGCGGGAACTGTGGAAGTCACAGAGGCAGCTCCCCCGCCCGAGAAGTAGCTTCCATGGTTCCCGCTGATGCTGCCGCTGTTCTCTCGCCGGCGGGAACAGTGGAAGCCAGAGGTGGCTCCCCCGCCCGAGAAGCAGCTGAAATGCTTCCACGGTTCCTGCCAGCGCTGCCGCTGTTCTCTCACCAGCGCCGGCGGGAACTGTGAGGTGGCTCCCCTGCCCGAGAAGAGGTGGCTCCCCTGCCCGAGAAGCGGCTGAAACGCTGCCGGTGGAGAAATGCAAAGGGAAAGCAAGAGTGGAGGAGGAAGCAGCAGCGGCGGATGCCGAAGGTCTTGCAATTTAAAGTGCCCTGCCAAGGCCAACATCCACACCGCCACCGCCCACCCGCTGACCCGGCCTGCAACCAACACCATACCCGGGTCTGCAGCAAAGGCACTTGGCGGAGGTAGGGAGTGCTCCGCCATGATTGGTCATTAGGAGCGGCTGGTGGCGAGGCGTGGCTGTCCACAGGTTGCTCTAGGCGAGGGTGTGGGGGAGAGAAATTAATTCACCCCCGAAAAGACGGCCTAGCCATTTTTTCGGGGCTCAAAAAAAATAAGACCCGGCCTTATTATATGAAAAACACGGTAGAATCTCATATAGTAAATTTACTAGAGCCCAAACAGTTCCACCTATATATATGCATCTCTAACAGAGGCAGTAACAGTTTATATATCTAAAACTAAGGATTAAACTTCAATAAAAATTTAAGGCTTTTGAATGCAGCCTATGTTAAGTATCTAATTGAAATAATAAGTTGTCGTGTAGAAGAGAAGGTATAAGAAGTATTATCTCATATGTATTTAGAAAACCTATATAGTAATGAATAATTTACTTGCAAAAAAGTGACACCAACAGAAAAAAATATTAGCAAATGCAAATGAGATGATAAAGACAAATTTAGAAATAATATTAAATCTTTACAATGCAATATAATATACCTCACCATTATGTCATCAGATGACTGGTATAATTGCTCAGTTCAAATGCTAACAGCTGGTAAGCAACCTCAAGATTATCTCATGGTTCTTTATCTTTAAAATTGGTTTTGATTGGAGAATGTTTCAGAATAGTTGTCATTTAACATAGGATCCCAAACTCTGGTCTGTGGACTGGCACCGGTCTGTGGCATGCCAGAAACCGGGCCGTGCAAACAAACAAAACCCCATCTGCAGGATGCAGGCAGCACACGAAACCATGCCCCCTCCGGTCTACAGAAAAATCTCTCCATGGAACTGGTCCCTAGTGCCCAAAAGGTTGGAGGCCATGATCTAACACATCTTTATTTATGTCTCTGGAATGTTTATCCTTTGAATATAACATCTTTAAATATGCTTCACATATTTAGTTAGTTGCTTCATCTAGCTTCCTCCTTTTCCCCAATTGCAGGTGAAAGAAACAAGATGGAAAACATTTAAGAAATTATTTAGGGGAACACCTATAACATTAACAGCGTATTGGGGGCACATACTGGCTGCCATGGTAGGATGGCTTACATATTCATAAAATGGTGTCATGAAAATACAGCCAGTCAGAAAACTAACATATTGCAAAAATCAGGCATGGCTGCTACCAACCATCTCCCTCTGGACTTCTATAACTTCCCTAACACTTTTGTTGTCTTTATCGGAAAAGTGCTTGATTCTCCGATAAGCTACCAGGCTATCAATATCCACTTTTTATTTTCTAAAAATGAATTTGAGGGCCATATAGACATCTGTGGGAGGAAATGGGATTAAAAGTGCAGCATCCTAGCTCTCCTTTTTATGTAATTAATAGAATAAAACAATGTGCTGGACACCAGGAAGGTACTCTTGATTTAAAAGGTAAAAGTAAAAGTTCCCCTTGCATATACGTGCTAATTGTTTCTGGCTCTAGAAGGCCGGTGCTCATCTCCATTACAAAGCTGAAGAGCTGTCCAAAGATCTCCGTGGTCATGTGGCCAGCATGACTAAATGCCAAAGGTGCACAGAACGCTGTTACCTTCCCATCAAAGTGGTCCTTATTTTTCTACTTGCATTTTTACATGCTTTTGAACTGCTAGGTTGACTCTTGATTTAGGTATGCTTTAAAGATAAGATTGCAATATATCACAGGACTTCATACATGTAGTTTATTTAGCTATTAAATTTGTTTGCTGCCCAACTCGCTGCATTATCCCAATGCAATGATGAGCGCTTAAGTTATCCCAATTTATTGTTATTAAGCAAAAATACGGATGCAACTGCCCAGTATCATTCCTTGTACATTAAAAAATGACAGCAAAGAAATCCAAAGAATTAAAAATAGCAGCTGCAGCTCTTTAACTTTTTCGTTGCATTATTTATAAACAGGTAAGATCAATTTTGAGCCTCAAGGCTAAGATCAAAGGGCTATAAACAGATCAAATAAACATTTGAAAACATTTCCTAAGAACTAAGAAAAACACAGATCAGGTTTCATTTACAGATGCATTCATAATCCTTTTCTACTCACACTGCTTCATTTCTCATCAACTGGCCATTCTGACGAGTTGCATTTTCACTCATGGAACGTTCTCTTTTCAGCCTTCCTACTGACCGAATCTGCCAGAAAAAGAAAAGAAAAGGAATAATTCAAAGATAGTATTTCACTGTATCAATAGCATTAATAACTAATCTACTAGACAAGTGACTTTGACTAATGCAAGCTTTTTAAATAATGGATTTTCTGTTAGAATGTAAGTTATTTCATACAATGATCACCTATATTTTAGCAGTCATGATTTTGAAAATTCATAGTTCACAAATAACTATCCCTGATTCATATACAATATTATTCATATATAATACTAAGAATTCTGAGAAAGTTCATCTTATTAGAAGTGAATACATGTTCATACATGTAAACACTGCCCAATTATTCCTGCTTGATTATTCCTGTAACCTGGAACAGCAAAAGTAACCAGGAAATGTAGCATTTCATATAAATCAGGATTTTAATGCTAAGGAATATGAAGATAGAAATGAACAAGAAATCCCGTGACCATTATAGGACATCAGCTTAGGAACAGATACAAAATAAATCCCTTGATTACCCGTCTTTGATATAAAAGGAAAAAAGAATCATCAGATTTCAAGATTCTGCTATTATACTCTGTAACAAAATCAATCAATCAATAGAATTCCACTAGTTTGTATAGTATCTATTTCCAGACCCAGTATACCTCAATCTGATATTCGGCTTCTTTTTCTAAACTTCTATAATGGGTATAGAGGATACAGCTTTAGAACCACTGTCATGGTCAGATCACTTACTCCTAAGGCTCGACTTCCATTCCGCACACCCCGACCGCAGGGAGGCGGGACCATTAAAATGGTACCGCCCCAGGTGCCTGATGGACCCAGATAGGTTCCTGATGGAGCTTGGGCCACTTCCCGAAGTTCACACACACGACTCGGTCGAAGACTTGGCTACCACCTGGGAAAAGGTGGCTGCTGGGGCCCTAGACCGAGTCGTGCCCTTGCGGCCTCTGACCCGGCACCGATCCCAAGTGGCTCCTTGGTTCTCCGAGGAGCTAAGGGAGATGAAGCGCCGGAAAAGACGCCTAGAGAGCAGTTGGAAGGCCAGCCGCTCTGAATCTGACCGAACACTATTACGTTCCTATATTAAGACGTATTTAGTGGCGATGAGGATGGCGAGGAAGACCTACCTCTCCACCCTTATTGCGTCTGCAGAAAACCGCCCAGCCGCACTGTTCAGGGTGACCCGCTCCCTCTTGGAGGTAGAGACACGGGAAGATCCCCTACAGGGACGAGCTGAAGAATTTTCTAAGTTTCTAATCACTCAGATTCGAAATGAACTGGACTCCGACTGGGCATCTCCGGGTGGGAAGGCGGGGGTGGATATCGGCGAGGTCAACTGGGTTGAGTTCGATCCTGTTACCATAGAGGACGTGGACAGAATACTGAGGGGACTGAATGCTACCACCTGTTTGTTGGACCCGTGTCCCTCCTGGCTGGTCTTGGCCACCCGAGAGGTGACTCGAGGCTGGCTCCAGGGCATTATAAACGCTTCCTTGAAAGAGGGGTTTCTACCCGCCTCCTTGAAGGAGGCAGTGGTACGACCTCTCCTCAAGAAACCGTCCCTGGATCCAGCACTGTTATCAAATTACCGTCCTGTCTCCAACCTTCGCTTTGTTGCGAAGGTTGTAGAGACTGTGGTGGCACGTCAGTTCCCGCAGTACCTGGATGAAACGAGTTATCTCGACCCCCTCCAATCGGGCTTCAGACCCGGGCACAGCACAGAGACAGCATTGGTCGCGTTGATGGATGATCTCTGGAGGGCACGAGACAGAGGCTGTTCCTCTGTCCTGGTGCTGTTAGATCTGTCAGCGGCTTTTGATACTGTCGACCACAGTATCTTATTGCAGCAATTGGAGGGGCTGGGGATTGGAGGCACCGTCCTACGATGGTTCTCCTCCTTCCTCTCCGACCGTTCGCAATTTGTGTTGACAGGGGGACAGAGATCGACCCCAAGGCCCCTGCTTTATGGGGTGCCTCAGGGATCGGTACTCTCGCCCCTATTGTTCAACATTTATGTGAAGCCGCTAGGTGAGATCATCCGTGGCTTTGGGGTGGAATTCCATCAATACGCTGATGATACTCAGCTATACATCTCCACCCCAGACCACCCCAACGAAGCCGTCAAAGTGATGACCCGATGTCTGGAGGCCGTGCGGGATTGGATGGGTCATAACAGGCTTCGTCTCAACCCGACCAAAACCGAGTGGCTGTGGTTTCCTGCTCCCAGATACAGTCAGCTTGTTCCCTCGCTGACCATAGGGGGAGAGGTACTGACCCCTGTGGAAAGAGCACGCAATTTGGGTGTCCTCCTGGATGTACGGCTGTCTTTGGAAGAACATATTGCAGCCGTCGCCAGGGGGGCTTTTTATAAGATTCGTTTGATCTACCAGTTGCGGCCCTTTCTGGATCTGGACGCACTTCGCACAGTCACTTCCGCCCTCGTTATCTCCCGCTTGGACTACTGCAATGCTCTCTACATGGGGCTCCCCTTGAAGAGTCTCCGGAGGTTACAGTTAGTCCAGAATGCAGCCGCACGGATGATTATGGGCGCCCCCAAGGACACCCACATAACACCACTTCTCCGCAGACTGCACTGGCTTCCTGTGGCCTTCCGGATTCGATTCAAGGTGATACTATTAGTATTTAAAGTGCTCCATGGCTCGGGACCTGGCTACTTACGGGACCGCCTTCTGCCACAAACAACCTCCCGCCGCCCAGTATGCTCCCACAGGGTCGCCCTGCTTGGGATACCGCCACCTGATCGTTGTCGGCTGGCGACCCCAAGATTACGTGCTTTCTCTGTGGGAGCCCCCTCCCTTTGGAACTATCTCCCCCCGGAGATACGAGACACATCGGACATCCTAACCTTCTGGCGTGCAGTCAAGACCTTACTTTTTAAGCAGGCCGGCCTAGCCAATTAAAGGTTTTCTGAGATTTTTAAATTTTAGATTCAAATAAGACTTTTAATTCTATTTGATGGGACTCAATCATTTACTTACTTACTTATTTTATTCATTTATCCTATTTTCATCTATCTATAGTCAATTCTGAGTTAATTACTGTTACTGTTGACTGTATCTTTATATGTTTAGACTGTACACCGCCCCGAGTCCCTTTTGGGAGAGGGAGCGGTATAAAAATACGATAAATAAATAAATAATAAAAAATAATAGTATAAAGCCAAATGCAATTCTTCAGATTGTTTTTGTAGATGGATGTCAAGATAAATCATTAAATAAATTATGGGCAAATAAAAGTTTTATGAGTCAGTTATCAGCTCTGTACTTAGAAACTGAATGTCTATCACTCATGCATAAACATTTAAATCCTGAATTAAGTAAGGGGAATGTCAGATAACTATAATTTATTGTGAATCCACTAAAGATAGAAATTAAGATGATATGCCTGTCAGGCCCAAAATCAAGAATGATACATGGTAATTCTTCCAAGTTGAATTGTTTCACACCAATAGACCAATTTTTGCCAGACTAAAGACTCTACTATGTGCACCTTCAATGCACATGGTGAACTATTAGGGAGGGACGTCACTCTCTTTCTTTCATACATGATATCTGGCCTGAGTTGCTCCTTTTCTCTCTGGACTACACCACCTCCCTCCCCGTTTTTTTTTTAATTACATTTATATTCCGCCCTTCTCCGGAGACTCAGGGTGGCTTACAGTCTATGGAGCACCATGCTAAGTGCTCAGCAATAGCCTTCATTCCATTGTATATGCCTGCTTATTAGTAGGGCTTTTGGGGCCCCCCAAGCGGCATTTTTACAAAGTCAGCTTATTGCCCCCAACAATCTTGGGTCCTCAATGTAGTTCTCACTACATTCCATCACATCGCCTTAGAATTAGTGAATTAGTGCCTTATATGCCTAATTATATATTATTACAACTATATAAAGTTTAACTTTTAAAAAAGGATTTCAAGTGCTACTTTAGAGTATTAAACTTTGGCACATGGAAATAAAAATGGATGAACAGTTGTAAAGTATGTGAATGATGGTATAGCTCTCACTTTTATAATTCACTCACCAGAATGGTCTCAGAGTAACCTGATGTATTCTGAACTTCAACTTTTCATATTAGTTTGCAAAAACTAATACAAGCTCATGTTTGAAATAATGTACAATGATATACAGTATACTTTCAGTAATAATCTACTGTGTAGAAACTACAGTAAACAGTTACACAGTTATTAAAATGACTAAAATTATTGACTTCTTTAACTTAGAAGTCTGTTTCTGTTAATAAAGATACATCAAAACATTTAAAAGGCATACATTGATCTTCTTTCAGCTTCTTAATCACAAGAGTTCTTTAAACAATTTTATTGACATGCAATATTATAGAAGGAATACTAGTGAAATTAGAACAAATCAGTTTATTTTATGCACTGATAATATCTTCACTCTTATTTAAGATTCATATTGAATAAATTTTATACTTTACGTGGTCCTCAGGTAACGACTACATATTCAATGACTGTTGAAAGTTATGTTACTGCTGAATGAATGATGGTTAAAACCGTTCCTCAAACTTCCGGTCATCCTGCACCCTCATGGTTACATGATCATAATATGGGTGCTTAGCAACTAGTTCACACTTATGAAGTTTGCACCATTCCATATCACATGAGAATGATTTGTGATCTTCCCTATTTAATATCCAAATGTAGGACATATAAATATAAAAATGTCCTACATTTGTATATTAAACAGTCCCCGTTCAAGTCAAAAACTGATTTCCCCCACAACTGAAAAACCAGTAGGCCAGGGATGGGGAACCTTTTATGGCTCACTCAGGAATTCTGGGAGTTGAAATCCATAGGTGATAAAAGAATCAAGTTTCCCTACCCCTGCTCTATAGGATTGCATCAGTTAACAAAGAAATTCTGGTCCAATTGTAATTCAAGAACCCTCTGTATTCTGAAAAGGATTATCATGTAGAATATTTTCAATGTTTTGTTTTTGGCTTTAATAAAATATTAAAATAAAATATATTAGCAAAATATGATATTAGCAGAAAGAAGAAAAGAAGTATACTAGCCTCTTCATTCTGAGGAGTGTGAGGAGGAGGTCTCTCCAAGTCCAGAAAATCTAGTGGACGATCACTAAGTGAAATAACACGGGGAGGTGTTTTCAGTGACAGAGACTTGAATGCAGTTGACTGTAGAAGATCTAGATCTGGGGGCCTCGAAAGTGGAATGTCTTCACTATTACCTGAAAAAAGTTAAGTTTCAAGTCAATAATACATTAAGTTTTTCATTGTGCTTCAGTGGTCTGCAGAAACATGGTGCTTTATATTTAACTTCAAATATAAATTTACTGAGAGATCCAAAGCTTAAGATTATCTAGTGATTGTAGACTATGTTTTTGGAATCACTATATAATACCATGTTTCTCACAAAATAAAGCCGGGCCTTATTTTTCTTATACCCCTGAAAAAACGGCTAAGCGTCTTTTCGGGGGTGACTTAATTTCCTCCCCCACCTAGAGCGCCCCATGCGCACTCACCTCTCCACGAGGCTTTCCAAAGGCAGAGTCACCAGCCGCTTTGGGGCAAGGCGTGGCTGCCCGCGTCTCCTCGCCATGAGGCAGTTTCTTTTGGGCGATAGAAGCTCCCCAAGAGCAGTCACCAGCCGCTTCGATCAGCTGGTAGAAGCGGTCTCATAGCGAGGGGAGTGTGCATGGGCACTCACCCCGAGGCTGCTTTTACCGGCTGATCGAAGTGGCTAGTGACTCTGCCTTCAGGGAGCTTCTATAGGCTGATGTTCTATCGGTAGTAGATTGGGGTATTCTAGCCTAGGCTATCTGCAGGGTGCTCCTAAAGGCAAGTTTTCTCCCCTCCCACCCTTCCCCCAATTTCTCTTCACCTCGTGTAGTTCTAACGAATGATGTGAGAAATGGTGGGGAAATGCATGGTTTAAATAGGCCTAAATTTTGGGGGCGGGGCTTAATTTAACCTCATGCCTAGAAATCATGCTGGGCCTTCCTATTGGTGGAGGCCGTATTGTTGGAGAAACAGGGTATTTCTTTACAGACACCATTCTTAATAATATACATAATATAGTATAGACACATGTATCATATACAGTAGTTAGATACAGAGCTGATGAAAGAAAGAAAGAGGTTTAACTATTTTGTGTCTTGGTTTGTATGGAAAGACTAGGGAACTTCTCAGAGAAATGTATTTAACTGCATAAAACACATAGACCATATTACAAAATGAATTAGTTATGCTCAAATACAATGATCAAAGTATTAAAAATATATAATACATGTGAAAAGAGTTGTGTTGATTTTTCCATTGAAATTCATGGAATCTGACACTTATCATATAGATTTAATTAGGTTAAGAACTCCTCATCTAAAGCTAAACATACCTGCCACTACAATCCGCTCTGGCACCTGCATTGTTACACTGGCATTTGGAAGCCCTCCTTCAGCACAACTTTGCTCAAGGTCAGCATTTGGTGGTGCTACCTTGAGTTTTTCTGGAACTCTCATTCTCTGGTTGATCCCTTCGGTATATTCAATTTCATACTGAATACGATTCATTTCTGCCATTTCGGCAGCTGGAGATGGGAATGCTGCTGTGCTCATCCTAACACAAGACGAAGCAATTAAAATTACCAGTATATATCAACAGTAACATGATTTTAGCATACAGTAATTTATATTGCATATGATATTTTTTTTTTCAAAGTCTATTTCACAATACAAGTTTAGTTATGGTAGCCTATTAACTTATTCAAATGTCAAGTCTGTGTGATTTAACACTGGATATAAATTTCTGCTAGAGATGCCTTTTCTATTAATCATTGGGTCCCAATTTTATTTAGAAAAATCTGCACAGCATCACAGCATTAGAACAGTAGCATGAAATACTAAGGAGCAAATTGCCAATGCAATCAATTTAAAAACATGACTAAGATACTAACATCCCAAATTTTAAGCACATCTACAGCAGATAGATTGTGGCAAAAGCACTGATATAGTCTCATCTATTGACATATCACAACTCTATGAAAATCTACTGTACCCTAAGATAGTTAAATACATTTTTCAAAAAAGACTTAGAAAAAATTAACAACCTAAAATAAGGGTTAAAGTACGGGCAATGTAAGGAATAGAATGGAACCTTCAAGAAAAATGTTTTCATCTTTTGTCTGTTTTCTGAATCTTGGCATGAAAAAACATACGAAGAAAGGCTGCTATGGATAACTTAAGAAAGGAGACTTGGGTTAAGTCAGGGGTCGGCAACCTTAAACACTCAAAGAGCCACAAAGGTCCTAACCGGAAACCCCCGTTCAATTCTGGAGCCAACCAGAAGTCCGGTTCCCCCATCATAGAGTCTCCTCCTAGCACAGTGTCCTTTTTCCTCTATCTGTCCTAACTGAAAGCCCCATCAATTGTGAAGCCAACAAGCGACAGGGAGCCGCAGTAGAAGGATGAAAGAGACACATGCAGCTTCAAAGTCATGGGTTGCTGACTCCTGGGTTAGGTAGCACAACATAGAATCTGATTTTCAAAATCAGGAATTTTCATTGAGTATCAAAACTAAAGAAAAATCATAATATGCCTGGTACCAGATGACAGTTGTATTCTGAACTAATTTTAAGTATCCAGGCAGTCTTAAAAAACAGTTTGGTGTACACAATTTTGCAAAAATTAAAAAGAAAAATGCCAGCTTCTAACTGGAATATTAGCTATAGTTGGTAAAAGGGAGCATGCATTAAATTTCACTTTACCTAAATAGACAATGAAAGACCTAGGAATACTCCCAAGCTATTGACTTATTCTCTCTAGGAAAAATGTAACTAAATAAATTGAATTCTTCTCATACAGACTGTGGAATTATTCATTAACCTTCTATGTTCTTTGGCTTGAGCTTCAATCTTTGGCAACACACACTCCAATATTCCATGTCCTCTCTCTCCCAATTTAAAAGGAAAAACAGAGCTGTACAGGTAGTCCTCGACTTACAACCATTTATTTAGTGATCATCTGAAGTTACTAAAGCACTGAAAAAGGGACTTATGATCAGTTTTCACACTTACAATATTGCAACATCCCTATGGTCATGTGATCAAACTTTGGGCACTTTGCAACTGGCATGTATTTATGACAGTTGCACTGCCCTAATGTCATGTGATCACCATTTCTAACCTTCCCAGCTGGCTTCTGACAAGCAAAGCCAATAGGGGAAGCCAGATTCGCTTAACCACCACTTAACAGCAGTAATTTGCTTAACTATTGTGGCAAAAGGTTGTAACATGGGGGAAAAACTCACTTAACTACCTTGCTTGGCAATGGAAATTTTTGGTTCAATTATGGCTGTAAGTCATGGACTACCTTATGTGATTTGCATACAGCACTGATTAAACCATTCCAGTCTTTGCCCCATTACTTTATTGTTTCAATAAAGATGAAAAAAAGCATAGCAATAAACTGATCTGTACAGGCTTCTGAACTATTATGGAGTCAAAATAATTGTCTAATGAGGAGCAGAACCACTTCAAAGCAGTCTCCTCTACATCCAATTGTGATAAGCCACTGTAGAAAGAGAGCAGATCAGGATTAACCCACTGAAATCTGCTGGGTCAGAACCAGAAAAAGATTGAATAAAATTAGATGTTTTATGAGGTGGCCAAAGATATATTACAAAAGACGCAGCTCAGGGTGAATTGCAGTATTTCTTGGAGCATATTATTATGTGGTTCAAAAAACTGCAGCAAAATCTTCAGCAGAACAAATGAAAATCCCTTTTATAAATATCCAATATATCCAGACAAAAGATTTCCTTGTGGAAAGAAAAAATAACTACTATGAATTTGTTATGAATATATCCTTCAGGCTCACAATTCTATAGAATCAACTATTTATTTAAATATTTTATAGAACTATCCATCTTATAGCAGTAACTGGTGGCATATAAAGATTAAATATTAAAACCATCATAACAATATAACTAAGTATAATAAGTTTTTGTTTCAGTTTCTAGTCCTATTCAAAATTAACTTTGACCTGTTTAGCAGATTTTTTTATTTCATTATCCCGTATCTGGATATATACAGTATATACCCACACATATATACTATGCTTGTCAAGAAGAAGACATAACATAATTATTTTAGCAACAAAATTACTGCATAGCTTGTACAATATTTTCTTTATGTAATTTAAGTTCTTATGAGAAAACAAAAACAAAACAAAATACTGGCATTGTAGCCAACACCTTAAGAGTTTAGGACATCTTTCCTCTAAAACACACCTATAGTATATGAAAGCTATCTTTATAATTGCAATTAAATGCAAATGGTTCCTCTAAAAAAGTTCCAAATAAATTTGAGATTCATTTGAACCATGAATTCTTAATTTTGTCCTCTGATGATACAAGCAGAATACATAAGTGTTTACAGAAAACTGATTTTAAATGTCTGAAAATCACCTAGAAAAGTATTTCAAATTCTCATATTAGAACCAGTATTTGTCTACATACAAATAAGAGTTTTTAAAAATATAGCATATTACTAAAAAGGGCATTCAATGAGAATATAAATACAGCCAGATCAATAATGCTTACTCAAAATAAGTAAAGTCTGTAAAATGTCAGGTTAAAAGTGGTAACACATTAAATTGTTGCTGATCAGTGCTCTAGTCCTGCTTGGCAGTGAAGGATTATACAACAAGCAGAAAATAAGCATAATATTTGATCCATTCAAGACTAGAGAGAAATGGAAAGTATTGAAATGCTATACTAAGATTCCAAATTAGACTCTGCACAAAATATTACAATTATATAAAATTTGACTTTAAAATTACATTTACTATTAACTAGCAAAAATCACCTACTCAATTTGCAACACTTTATATTCTGATTCATTTAAAAACACAATGCATACCAGTATATGTATAACAAAATTGAATGCATGCATGTTTCAGAATATCTGGAAAAATACAAAAATTTCAGTTTCAGGATGTTCATTTTAGATATCAGTTTATGGATGTTAGCTAACCTCTCAATTTAAGACATTTTTGAAGACTATTTAACAAAAATGTCTTGTGTTTAGAAATATCTGGACCTTTTCGTTTTCCCAATAGAAAACTACCTGAAAATCTTATGGATTCTTGAATCCTACTACAGAAAAGTTAGGATAAAAGTATATATAACTTTAATTTGGAAAGAAAGGAAATCTATCTGGCCAAAGAACATTTATGCAAAACAATTACATTGTAATACACAAAGATACTACAACTACTCACTAGTATAAATACAAGTGTAATTCTTCAACTTTCACTAACCTTCCTAAAGGAATTTCACCCCTTGTTCGCTTGCTCATTCTGAAGTTTGCTTGCAATGTGTTAATATTACTACACTATAGCACTGTTTATTTTATAGAACAATATCACTGTACAGTGGAACTTTTCCACATAAGACATGACAATTGCTTTTCAAGCTGTAACAGGAAAAAGAAGAACAGAGAGAAGCATTAGGCATTAGCATTATTTAGTAAGCATTACTAAATAAAATATTACTAATGATATTTTAAATAATATTTATGTATTCTATAATATGAATTCAATAAGAATATGCCAAATAGCTTCCAAATATTGAAAAATTTACAAAGATTCAGAAATGTCATTTCTTTTTTAAATACTCGACTCTAATTTTTAGAAAAATGGAATTAACAATTCACAATAAAGCTAGTGAAGACTTAAACAGAGCTCCTAAATCTGTGAAGAAATTAATCCATATTTAACAAAAAATAATCTGTAACTAATTATGACTAAACACTTAGTACTTGCCTTCTTCTCGGCTTTTATCCTAGCAACCATAAAGATGCAGAATATAACTATTTATATTTATCCCCTGTGAGATAGGTAAATCCCACAAAGAAAATACATTAAATATATAGAGTTAGTTGTCTGTTTTTTCCATCCTTTACAGTCAAATTATGTCACCTTCTACAGATCACATTAAAAAGCACATGTGACTCATCTGGATTGAGATCACTATAATAAGCTTAATCATTATTAATCATCTATCTATATACAGGTAGTCCTCGACATGTGGCCACAATTGAGCCCCAAATTGCTTTTGCTAAGCGAGACAGTTATTGAGTGAGTTTTGCCCCATTGTATGACCTTTCTTGCCACAGTTAAGTGAATCACTGCAGTTGTTAAGTTAGTAACACAGCTGTTAAAATGAATCTGGCTTCCCCATTAACTTTGACTGTCAGGTCACAAAAAGTGACCACATGATCCAGGCACATTGCAACTGTCATAAATATGAGTCAGTTGCTAAGCATCTGAATTTTGATCATGTGATCATGGGAATGCTGCAACAGTCATAAGTCACTGTTTTCAGTGTTATTGTAACTTCGAATGATCACTAAATGAACTGTTGTAAATGGACTACTAAAAATCTCATTCCCATAATCTTTCATTGGGCAAAATGGTGCATCATAGGGCAATAATTTTTTAATCAAGGAATTTCAAATAGCTTAAGAGAATGTGTCAAAAATTCAGGTTTCATGACTCTTGTAGAATTGAAATTTAGCCGCTAAATAAATGTAGGACTTGCTACCAAATGATTAGTTTCATATCTAAACTGAGATACAATTATGTTTTCTTGTTCTTTAATTTGAAATGTAAAGCCAACATCATGGTTAATCAATCAATCAAGTCACTTGCTTCTGAAAAGCCTTGACTTAGCATTATACATGAACACAATCTTGGTGTGTTACTTTCTACAATAAATGAAATTATAAACCTAAGAATATTTTTATAATAATAAACCAAGGGTCATGATTTAAGTATACCTTTAATGGTTTTTGTCAAATTCTGTTTACTTTTGTTGAATTCTCGGTTTAAAATGCTGCTCAAGAAAAAGCCAAGCTTCACTAGTTTCTAGGCAAACACAGAACCAATTGATATGCTAAAATAGCACAAAATCTCCATAACCAGATATATCCCATCAGATAATAATTACAAAGAAAAATGGACACCACTGTTTTATTTAAGTACAAATGAGGTAGAAGTAATTGGAAATATGAGAATTCAGTTAGAAAGTTTTACTAAACTGGTATCAGAAATATAGTACATTAGGAGTTAACTTTGGTCTATTTCAACTGGAATGGTAGAAAATTGTGATTTGTATAACCACACAAGATTCCTGCCATGGCAATTCACCTATGCCGAAGTGTTGCAACTGCTAATATCCAGTATAATTTATTTGACCAAGAACTGAACCACTAGAATGTCTGTCTTTCAATGTGCTGTATGGATATATTTAAAACTCCAATCAGCGTAGGCTGAGATACAGTAGTTGTATGAATAGAATCTAAGTGGAAGCCAATATTTATGACTGTTCTGTATCTCATCTCTCCTTCTCCCACCCCATAAATTGTTGCATGTCTTTATACTTATTTCCAAAACTACATTCAATATTTCTGATGAAACATGTTGCTTCACAAAAATTTATTCAGAAATAAATTTGATACTCCTTAAGATATCTTCAGAATTCTGTTGGGCAGTTAATGATCGAATGGTTAAATCCATTTTATCTAAGGCCCTTGTAGTTAGTTAATAACAACTCAGGAAGTTTGGCACAGGTCAGCACCTGGCATTCAGTTGCATTCTGCCAATAAATATAAAGGTAACAGTCAACGTAGTACTAAGGAGGATAAATGAATTATAGCATCACAGAGCTGGAAAGGCCATTTAGGTTATTAAATCCAATCCTCTGTTTAGTGTAAGAATCCAATTAAAGCATCCCAGCCATATGGCTCTCCTGTCCTTTCTGGCATACCTATAATAATGTGACACCCTTTACCTATCTTGTTAACTGGTTCCACTAATAAACTGTTGTTTCTATTGTAAGAAAGTTTCCGTTAACAGAATCGACTTCCTTGTTCCTTGAACTTAAACTTAAGTTTTCTGGAATGAGAAAGAACAGATTTTTTCCCCTCCAACCTGCATTCTTTTAGGAATTTAAAGAATTCTCAAACCCCTCCCCTCATCCCAGGCTTCATTCCCAATGGCTTCAATCTCTCTTAGGGTTAAATATTTTAGCCCCCTGATCTCTTAACCTGCTTCAGTTCCTCAAATTCTTTAAAGAGGGGCCCCAGAGTGGGTTGCACTACGTGAGAATAAAATAAGTAAAACAAAAATCAGTAAACCCGCACATAGGAGGGGGGCAGGCGGGAGAGAAGCCGAAGAAATCAATGGAGAAAGAGAAGGCATTAAGGTTACAGAAGGTAGCTAGGTCTTATGCTTTGAGGGAGGAGGGCGGAGAAGAGCAACAGCGGGGCAAAGATGTTGAGGCCAGGGACCGAGCCTTTTGTGGGGAAGGGAAAACGGTACGTGAGAACACCTGAATACAGGAAGAAAGCCAAGGATTCCTATACCAACTCCCCAGTTTTGCCCCACTGCTAATTCAGAAAGAAGGGCCCAAACCAACTCTCCCTTTATTTCTCACCCTGAGGCCAGCAGGGAGGCGGAAGCCTTGGTCCCAGTATTCACTCCAGCCGCCTCAGGCTCCGTTTCTCCGTCAGGGGCCGTTAGTGGCGGAGCACAGCGCGGAACTCAAAGAAATAAAAACAAAAAGAGAGAGAAAAATGACCTAAATTGTCCCAAATGCATTGCCGTAACCGGCAGCCGGGAACGCTCCGTGATATATCGCGTGATCGAGGAAGGGCGGAACCGGACCTTCAGCAGGAATTAGAAAGTGTCGCGGCCATTTTTATTATGGTCGTAGCGGGGTTCCCGTTCGCTTTGCAGAAAGGCGAAGACTTTCTTCCTTTGGCCAGTGCGAGGAGATGGGCGACGGCTGTAGAGCGTGTCTTCGTTTATTTTTGATATTTTATTTTGGATTCACCTCCCCCCCAAAAAGTTTTTAAATATGAATATTGGAGTCTGACTATGATAAAGACCTAGGAAATCAGGGTTTCTTTTAAAAAATTGTTCTGGTTTTATGTCGCATACAGATTTAGCCAACTTAACATCTATCTGATACATTAATTATGGTATTGTGTCCCAATCTAGCTCAAGTTATGTTTTAATGTGCATAATACAATTATATTAGTTCCCAAAAGACACTAAAAAAGATATAAAAAAGACTAAAAGTTTAGCCCAATTCCAATTAAGAAAAATAAAGAGATTATTTTCAAAAGAGACCATCATGGCTGCAGTGTTCCAATATCTAAGGAGCTGCCACAAAGAAAAGGAGGGTCAACCTATTCTCCAAAGCACCTAAAGTCAGGATAAGAAGCAATAGATGGAAACTAATCAAGGAGAGAATCAACTTAGAACTAAGGAAAAATTTCCTGGCAGTGAGAACTATCAGTGGAATGATTTGCCTCAAGAAGTTGTAGATGCTCAAAACACTGGAGGTTTTAAAGAAGAGATTGGACAACTATTTGTTTGAAATGATCTAGTTTCCTTCTTGAGAAAGGGGTTGGAGTAAAAGACCTACCAGAACCCTTCCAATTCTTATAGTGTTATCCTGACATACATGAGAATGCTTCACTAGAATAGAATAGAATACTTTATTGGCCAAGTGTGATTGGACACACAAGGAATTTGTCTTGGTGTAAATACTCTCAGTATACATAAAGAAAAGATACATTCGTTAAGAATCAAGAATCATAATGTATAACACTTAATGATAGTCATAGGGTACAATCAACAATCAGATCATACTATGAAACAGTCAATATAAATCATAAGGATATAGTTGAAAGAAATATCCTTCTGGGTTCAATTCCAAGTGGGGAAAAAGACACTGGAAACATGGAGGCTGCTTGGAAAGTTTAACGGTGTACAGGACCACACGGCCTGGAGCTCCAGAGAAGTCTGATCACATACTTCAAGGTGAGAAGGTCAAGAAAAAAAAAAGGGCTGAGATACTGAGAGTGCTGGGTTGTATACCCTCTGTTGGGATTTTAATTGGAGCTTGTATTCTAATTGGTTGTCAGACTCCCAGGGGCAACTCTGTAGGCTGTCCTGAGTTCCAGGCTTGGTCTAGCCTAGCTGGGTGATTATGCCCTTAAAAGGGCTTTTGGCAATTTCTATAGTTTTACCTGGAGTTCCTTGTTATATAAAGTATTCTGGTCCAGGCTTTAATGGCCCACCCATTAACAAAGGTGGGGGTGAGTTTCTTCTTCTGGGGTGAGTTTCTGCTTCTGGGGTGAGTTTCTGCTTCTTGTATTTCTACTCTTTTTAGGGGAAATATTCTGCCCTTTTTAATATTTCCTAGGCTGTTTCAATTTTCTAGGAGAGGAGTGGGTGCTAACTTCCTACAGATACAAGCAACAAAGTTACAGTACTACAATCACAAGTGGGAGGGGATGGGTGATAATGAGTGATGAGAAGATTAACAGTAATAGTAGTGCACACTTTGTAAATAGTTGAACAGTGTTGAGGGAATTATTTGTTTAGCAGAGTGATGGCTTTCAGGAAAAAATTGTTCTTGTGTTTAGTTGTTCCGGTGTTCAGTGCTCTATAGTGTTGTTTTGAGGGAAGGAGTTGAAACAGTTTATGTCTGGGATGTGAGGAGTCTGTAAATATTTTCACAGCCCTCTTTTTGACTCGTGCAGTATATTATACTATATTATATACTATATTAATTCATTGAGTTTAATTGAATGTGCCTTACAATGAATTTCAGATACAGATAAATATTTCCACAAATTGTGCATAGGAATCTCCCTTGCCTATAAAGACAGTTTATAACTCATATTTTATAAATAGGCATTAGGGATTCAGTTTCACTGAAAACAAGTTTTTTTTTTCAAATTAATATGCATAATGCAATTAAAGGTGAATCTTTTATATAAAATTATTCTTTTCATGTTCATGGATGGCATTCTTGACATATCAACAAATTTAAACATATATATCTGACAAGATTTTGTGGTACTGCAATGGCAAAGATACCATGAAACAGGCTTGTAGATTCATTTTGAATATTTAACACAGTGTTTGCCATACAGTCCTGTGACAATGTACCTCTCAACACATTTCCAACACCACCCATACACCAGTGGCGGGATTCAATTCTTTTTACTATCGATTCTGTGAGCCTGGCGTGGCTTGATGGGCATGGCTTGGTGGGTGTGGCAGGGGAAGGATACTGTAAAATCTCCATTTCCACCCTACTCCTGGGAAAAGGTTACTGCAAAATCCCCATTCCCTCTCCACTTCTGGGGGAAGGTTACTGCAAAATCCCATTTCCTCCCCACCCCATTAACCTACTTTCCAGCTCTATTCTCCTGTGCAGGCCAACATAAGAAGACCCAGCCAATCAGCTGGGACTTGGGAGGCAGAAAATAGATGGGGGCAGGGCCAGTCAGAGGTGGTATTTGCTGGTTCTCCAAACTACTCAAAATTTCTGTTACCGGTTCTCCAGAACTGGTCAGAACCTGATGAATACCACCTCTGCCATGCACAATTCAGTCATAATCTTTCCCTTTTCTCATTTGCACTGTATTTGTTGCTACGCATGGAACATTTTTACAAGGGAGTTGCTGCAGTGAGACTTTAAAATAGACTCTTTTATATTAACAGAGATTATTGTAAATCCTTACTGCTAAGTGGGAGCTGATTTTTCAAGAGAGACTTGCAACATTTTGCGTGTGTGAGAGAGGGAGAGAGAGTAGGAGAGGGAGAGGGAGAGAGAAAGAAATTGAGATTTAAAATGTGACCTTTAAAAACTGCCTCGTGTTGCAGTGAGGCTGTAAAAAGCTTCCATTGATATATATGGAAGTTATTTTAAAGCCTCATTGAAATGAAGAATGGGGGATGCCTTCATTGGTAGACAAAGAGACTATAAGTAACCTTTGAAAACGTTTATGTTATAAGGAGGCTTGCTGGCCGTGAGCCACGCAAAGTCAGGGAAAGGTCTTTCCTCTGACATTGGAGAAGAGTAGGACATTAATCCTTAGTAAAAAAAACAGATAAGATAGGTACCTTGGGGAAAGGAGTGTAGATTCTGAAGAGGGTGAAGATCTTCCGTAGTTGTTATCAGGCCATACAGGGAACATCTGGTGACGGGATTGGACATTTTTTGTCCAACTGAAACCTTTAAGAATGCAGGTAGTCCTCGACTTAACAACAGTTCATTTAGAGACCGTTCAAAGTTACAATATCACTGAAAAAAGTGACTTATGACTATTTTTCACAGTTACAACCTTTGTAGCATCCTCATGATCACGTGATCAAAATTCAGATGCTGGGCATATTATGACCATTGCTGTGTCTCAAAATCATGCAATCACCTTTTTCAACCTTTTGACAAGCAGTTAGCATGTTGCTAACTTAACAATTACAGTGATTCACTTAACTGTGGCAAGAAAAGTTGTAAAATGGGGCAACACTCAATTAACAAATGTCTCACATAACAACATAAATTTTGGGCTCAATTGTGGTCATAAGTCGAAGACTACCTGGACAGTAAATTGTTCTGTTTAACGTAACTGATTTCAGTGAGACTAAAGCATTTCTAATTTATTCTGATTTAATCCAGAAGCACCAAGTAATTAATGAAGGTGCATTCCTGAACCTATATTATTAGGAGCTGGGAATTAAGTTCACTAAATATAATAAGGCTTACTTGTATATGTGTTATTCAGTATAGTAGGAGACCGGAGGGCAAATGAAGAGTAACATTGGCAATGACTGCAGTTGCAATGAAAGAAACCCAGTGGTTTATTACACTAAGCTTATTATCAGTTAATTGATTTCTTTTGTTTGTGCATTATATTGAATAGTTCAGGTTCCAAATGGACTAAATTGGCATAAGATAAAAGATGCAAGGGAGCAATTGCTTGCACCTTCCAGTGAAGGAGAGCTCTTACTCCCTGCCACTGCTGCATCTGCCAAAATTTTAAGAATTCAAAATTTGGCAGGAAATTGGAACAAAGTTATAGTGGCATATTTTATTTAAATAATCAACATGTTCTTATACTGGAAATTCCTTTCCAGATAGTAACAAAGTATGGCATTGCGCTGAAGTGAAATGCTGCAATTTCCCACTTTGTAACCAAAGGAAGAATAAATAATGAAGATAGCAGTTTAGAAGCTTCATTCAAAGAGGTTTTATTAATTTTTTTAAAAATATCCTTTAATGTGACAAAATGTCAGTTTACATAATATTTGATTTGAATAATACATAATCCAATGATAACTATTGACTCCATTTAGTAGTTAGAAAAACACAAGATCACAATTGGGAACTAAAGCCTTTTCATTGAAAAAATTGATGATACCATGTTTCATAATATGTAAGGCACTATTAATACTAGTGTTTGGAGACTGGCAATCTTGTAAACATCAAATATTTTGGTCTAGGAGTTAAGGCATCAGACCAGAAACATTTAACACTGCCTTAGCTATGAAAGTCAACTGAGTGATTTTGGGCCATTCTTTAACCCCATCTCACCTTACAGGGTTATGTTGTGGGAAAAATAGGAGGAGGAAAAAGTATTAATATGTTTGCTGCCTTGAATTATTGATAAAAATAATAAAAGCAGGATACAAGTAAGTATAAAATAATTGCATTCCAATAGTTTTCTAAGATAGTATTTTTGTTTATTTTAGCAAAATAAAACAATAAAAACATTGCACTTTTCAATATTGCACAACATGGATTTTCTAATTTTTGGTACAAATATTGTACTGTTGTAATACTAAATATTAATATACTTAGTACTTAAATACTATTAATACTTAATATTAAAAGTTCATAAAAAACATTTGGTTAAGTTTCAGGCTTTTTTTCTGTGGGCAAAAAAACTGGAACTTCATTTTCAGATGACAGTTCTACTCAGTTGGGTTTCCTCATGCAGACTTGACAGCGACTAATTATTTTTTCCATATTTCCAGCTTTTAGGGTCTGTGGCACTGGTTTCCTTTAAATGTAAATAAGAATAATATATTTTAAATAAAACAGAATTCCCATATTTTAAACATTAAACTAATGAATGCTACATCAGTGTCAGTCACCTGTATTTAAATCAAAGTACAAGAAGTAGAAATATTAGGAGTATGAAGTGCTTTGCATTTGAAGAGAGCTGTTGTAGAGCATATAAACCACAGGCCCTCAAGTAGAATTTCTCTGTAGTTCTTGAAAATAATGATCCCCCCCCCCGAGTCTTTGGGGTGACCCTGAAAAAAACTATTGCTGATTAAATAGTTGATGGCAGGAATTCCACACACACATCGTTCAAAGCATCTTTTTGTCTTTGAATCAGAAGGCAGCCCTGACAGTAAAACAGTTGTCATAAAAATATGTATTTATCAAAATTTGAAATTGTCTATCTCCCTCAGGGATTTGCTAAATAAGGCAGATAGATATCAAAATAAAGATAGAAATATCAGCTTTATTTGTGAATTGGCCAAGTGGTAGCATATTACATACAATGAAAAAATGAACCAACTCATTTTAAGCTAGATCATAGAGAAAGTAGTGTATATAAAAAATACCTGAACATTCTTCTTGAATTTAGCGTAGCCAACCAGAAACTGTAGGAATTTGAGTAGTAATTACATGTTCCTCGGCCATGACATTCAATGAATGGAAGGGCACGAAATTTTTCTAAACATGACCCTGGAGATGCCAAAGCTTGTCCAGAAGCTTCTGAGCCTGCACCCGTATACTGTAATGATAAATGACTTTCATAAAATCTGTTTTATTTAGTAATCTGTGGATAAGGAATATCAGTTTTAGACTTCCAACAATAATTGTATCTCAGAATATTAAGACCTCAAATAATTCACCCAGGTTATTTTTACATAGCAATTTGGTAGCTTTTGCTAATATTGGTAGGATTTGTAGCATCATAGAACAACAGAAATTTCAGATACTTTTAGTAATGCATTTTTTTCCTTCAGGAACTTTTTTTCCTTTTGGGCTGGGCTGGAATATAATCATTCAAACAACATAGTCTTGTCTGGATGCTTGTGACTTTTAAATCTTACAAATTTTATTACCACACAGTTTTCTCCAAGAACAGTTATGATACATTTGTTAGTTGTTAAAATATGAACGATCCTCTTCTATTTTTGTCATAATCTTTTAAAATTTGTAGGCTGATTTAAAAAAACCATCTATAGGTGCAGTAATAAATTACTGTTTGTTACTTTTGTAGTTCAATGGCCTGTTGAAATCATTTGAAAAAGCATTTATCCGATTTCATGATTAGTCCTAGGCTATTATCTAAGCCAAGGGTCTTCAAACTTGAAAGCTTTAAGACTTGTGGACTTCAACTCCCAGAAATCCTAAGCTAATATCACTGTAGGAGGAATTTTGGGAGTTAAAGTCCACAAGTCTTAAAGGTTTCAAGTTTGAAGACCCCTGATCTAAGCTATCAAAAAACAACATATGGTTATAAAAATATTCACATAGCCATAAGATACTTACATATCCTTTTTCACACATTAATAAAAATAAGCTGCCTCTGTGTCAGCCTTCAAGACAGTCCAGACAAGAAACGAAAACCATCGATCTACTACTAGTAAACTATAAACTACTATGTATTACCTTAAAACTCTTGTGTCTGTAACCTTTAACTGCATGAAAAGGTGTATCATAGAGCAAAATATTTTCAACCAACATCCCTCAAATTAACTAACGTACAGAATGTATCCAAAACCCAGCATCCATGTCTTCCATGAAATTAAATTTAGCAGGGAGGGAGGGAGGGAGGGAAGGAGGAGGGGGGGAAGGAGGGAAGAAGGAAGGAAGGAAAGAGATTCTGCCAGCTTTCTCCTAGAGAATTCAGTGATAGAGTTGACAGGAAGTTGGAGGTCACTCCTGCTCCGACTGATTTTTTCCCATGTGTGATCATTCTGTTTCTCTCGTTAGGTAAGGAAATATCTCTGAAACAATGACCCAATGGATCAAAGTTTGTCTAGTGAATACTAACATAATCTTTATTTTAAGACTACAGTAACAGAATCTTGTAAGTCTGAAAGCACTTCTCCCTTCTCTTGCTTTTACTTTCCAGGAAATTAGGGAAGATTCTTTCTGAGATGCTTTTTCCATCCCCATTCCTTCTGTGGGCTAAGATATCTTGTGTCTGACATTGCTTTAGTTGTGGCTCTTTGTTCAGTCTCCAAAAGTTATTCTCTCAACTCATACAGTCCCTAATTTATCACAACTACTGCCAGCAATATTTTAAATTGGACAAGTGCATAAAGTTTGCCAGACATTTCCCTTGTTTCTTCTGGTACTGGACATGTTGCTGACTTTAATATAGCACTATGGCTCAGTAGTTAAAGACACTGGATTTGTCAGCTAGAAAGCTGACAGCCTGGATTCAAGATCAGGCATTGCACAATGGAGTAAGCACCCATCTTTGCCTTAGCTCCTCTTCCACTTAGCAGGTTGAAAGCATGCAAATGCGAGAAGATAAATAGGTACCACTTCAATGGGGGGGGGAAACAACACTGTGCAACATCATGCTGGCTACATGACCATGGAAATATCTTTGGACAGCAATGGCTCAATTGCTTGGAAACTGAGATGAGCACCTAGCGGAGTAAAATCTGCAGAGACTCCTTTCCTTTCCTCATCAGATTCTGACCAAGAGAAGAACAACAGATTCCTCAAGAATTTCTGGTCTCAAGTTTTGAAGTTTTTGAGGCAGTGCGAGACAGATGGGCATGGAGAGTACTGGTCCATAGAGGGGCTGAGGGTCAGGCACAATGCTTAAAATCAGATATCCCTTGTAAAAACCATAACACTGCAACTGACAGTCTGACTTAAAGAACTAGCAAAGTACTGTTGAAGCTGCTTTGTTTTTGGTAAGGCTTCCAACTACTCTGTTAGGAATCTGGTGGCACCTTTTCCAAGTAACACATTTTATTAGAAGGCATGAGCTGCAGCTCATTTCATAAGAGACATAGAATGGCTAGACTGACGTAGAATTAAAATTGAGGGAAGGGGAGGGGAGAGGAAGATGAGATAAATTGTTTATGTAGATGCAGCTTACATATGAAATGGATTTCAAGACTCTAATTAATTAGCACTATACCTTTTCTCCCACAGCACTTCAATAATAAAGTTTAATACAATGAAATATATTAATTTGATTGAACATCTTCAGAACTTGGATTTTTTCTAATCTTTTACCTAATGATTCATTTATTTCAAACCCAAACCAGTAACTTTTATTTATTTATTTTTCTTCTTACCATAACAAAAGAAAACCCTTTCCAAAGAGATTGCCAGCCTTGAGGACAGGATGGAACTGAAGTTTTTTGACTGTGGACTGCTATCATCATTGCTGGACCTTCGCAGACAACACATCTAAGTGAGAGAAATGTATCATGAAGAAAAGGGAGAAACAAACTGCAGCAGACAAATGAATTTGGAAGAAAGGTGCTGATAAGTCAGGTAGCCAGCAGAACACACATGGAATGGAGTAATTCATTTTTATTCAGCTTTTTACAAAATCACTTATGTATCTTGATTTTGTTTTTGGAAACCAACATGTTATCTGCT
This sequence comes from Bungarus multicinctus, assembly GCA_023653725.1. NCBI lineage: Eukaryota > Metazoa > Chordata > Lepidosauria > Squamata > Elapidae > Bungarus > Bungarus multicinctus. The sequence goes on from CM042844.1 coordinate 34,619,631, forward strand.
TAGTATTTCTTATATAATGATATGTACCAAATAAAAAACTATATAGAAATTAGAAGGGGAAATCAAGTAGGAAAAAAATACCTGCTAATATAGGACTCTAAATCTCTTCCAGAAATTGGTGCCATATCTTCAGGCATTGGTGTTTCTGTTGACAACCAGTAGGAGTAATCATTGCGAGAAGCAAATCTGCAGACTGCTTGGGTATTACATAATAAAAAGGGCATAGTAGTAAATCTTGAAAGACAGCTGCCGATTGTACCTGGATGATTTAGAAGAGAAGTTTTGCTGAGTTCAATAAAGTATCCTATTGTGTTATAGGTATGCTATGATGTTTATAACATTAGTATAGATGAAAAACATACAAGGAAGGGAAATGCTACAATAGAGACAATTCTAGATGGGTGGGGGGGAATCAGAGAACAAAGAATCAGTGAAGATTTTTAACAGGGAAATATCAAATGCTATGGGACTAGAAAACATTCTGGGGTTAATTCCTTTGGAACTACCTGTCAGGGTTCCGGCTCTGGGTAAATCAATGTTTCATTTACAATTGGAAGATAGGCATTAAAATAAAATATCTAGAAAAAAACATGTATTTGTTAATGTGACAATGTGTTTTTCCTCCTCTCAGTGTTTTCTCAGAGATTTTGAAACAATCAGCTCATAGTGTTTTAAAACAGTACATAAAAAAATTAAAGAGTAATGCTTAAGGTTGCTGGCTCAAGGTTGTCTCAGCCTTCTATCCTTCCGAGGTGGGTAAAATGAGGACCCAGATTGTTGGGGGCAATATGCTGACTCTGCAAACTGCTTAGAGAGGGCTGTAAAGCACTATGAAATGGTATTTTTTTAGTATTTTTAGTATTTATTTGATTTGTCAATCGCTTACAAGATACAGGTATAAGAATAAATATAGTTTTCAATACATGAGATAGATACTTATAAGAAAAATAAAAAGAAACAATAGGACAGGGATGGTAAGCACGATTGGTGTGCTTGTGCACGCCCCCTACAGGCCTCTTAGGAAGGGAGTGAGGTCAATAGTATATAATATACTATTATATATATTATATATAATATATAATAGTATATAAGTCTTAAGTGCTGTTGCTTATGCTGGTAGTTATTCTTGACCAAAAATCTCATTAGGAGATGGAATTACCAGAAATAAAGTTCTTTGATCTGGACAATTCACATATACACTATCTTCTATACCTGAAAATGCTGCAGAGGGAAAATTCATCCTTAAGATGCAGATATAGGCACAATTCTCTGGGAATTTACTAATTAAGACCTATGCTTAGAATTGCACTGTTGAATTTATTATTTTAACTAGGACATGAAATGCTTGCTTTTGCACAGCAAACTTTATGTAATATCTTGTTAAGAAAAAAATAAAGTATAAAAATACCGAGGTCTTGTCCGTGTGCTTGTTCATTTCCTTGAACAAAAAGAAGAGAATAGCCACTATAGATGTGAGTTGTCCCAGCTGGACATGTAGGGATGTTTGTTGACTGACTATGTCTGGAAAAAATGAAGCCTCTTTTCACTGGACTAGTTATGCAGTTTCCTGGGAATCCAGGAAGTCCGTTTGTACCAGGAGATCCAAGCAATCCAGGTAAACCTACACAGAAATTAATTTAAAAAATAATAATCAGAAATATTTGTGAACTTGTCTACCTACAAACTCTATGTCAAATATACACAATATTTCCATGATTATCTAAGACAAAATCCAAATATTCCATTCCATCTTCTTATAATAAGTTCACCACTCCTTATTGTAGTACCTTTTTGCCCTTGAAATCCTTTTTCTCCTTTGGGTCCAGGTGGTCCAGTTCTACCTGGAGTACCATGACGGCCTGGCTGGCCCATTGTACCAGGAGGTCCTGGATGGATGAATTGAAGAAAAATGTTAACATACGTTCAAAACATACCTAAAAGGAAGGGATCATTCTGGAGAAGATTTGATGCAAACTTATTGTAAGACAAGCCCTGAGTAACAGCCAGTAATAAGTAATCCTCTGTATTTCACCCAGAAACACATTCAAACACATTCTCAGTTCTTTCAGGATATCTCCTGAGTTCCCTAACAACTGAGAAAATCAGAAAGACATCCCAACTAAAAGCTCCAAGTAACACTGGGGCAATAATCATCACATCAGATTAATTCAAATAGAGCAGTGTTTTTCAATTGAAAGAACATTTTGACATGAATCAATCTAACCTTTGCTCTTTGCATCTGTTAAAGAAGTTGTTTGTACTATTTTGCTAAGGATGGAAATCATTTGTTCGGAATTCATTCTGTAAGAGAATTGTATCCTTTTCTATCTGGTTTCTCGCCTCTGCAATTTGCTTCAGCACTAGACACATCCTTGGAGACAATTCCCAGGAACATCCTGCTCCATAGATGGGCGGGGGGGGGGGGGGGGGGGCTGTCTGACAGCATGAACACACAAGGACAAGGGATACTGTATAAAATAACAAAGTATGGGCAGAGCACGGACAAAGAACGCTCCATGGATAAGGAAGGGGCAAGACATTGCCCACATTAATAATGAACGTTTTCTCTGGTTGGATAAACTTAAATTTCTATCAGCGTAAAATGTATATAATACTCTGAGCTATTCTTGCAAGGTGTAACTATTCCATACATGCATTTTGTCTGTATGTTTTGGACATAGTATTCACCCAGACTTTTTGCTTTGGCCAAAGAATAAAAAAGCTGTTATTTTTGCAAGCCTCATCTCAAGTCTCACTCTTTGGCATCTCCGTGGCTCAGGGAAACTTCTGGGACCTTACACAATCTTGGCATCTTGAAAATGTTGGACTTAACTCCCAGAATGTCGAGGTCCTCACATCTTCAAGTTCCCAAGGTTGAAAAACATTAAAATAGAGGAAAGGAAATGTGTACCTGGGAGCCCAGGTGACCCACGAGGACCAAGATCTCCTGAGCTTCCTGGGTTTCCTGGAGGTCCAGCAGGTCCTGGGCTTCCTGGGAAAGAAACTGCTTTCACAAATGGTCCAGGCTGACCTAATAATGAAGATACAAGCAAATAAAGGATTCTTTGTTTATCTACAATTACAATTATAGATTAATTACAATTCTTTACAATTACAATTATTTATAAGCAAATAATATAAATCCAATTCAATTAAGTAAAACAGATCATCATTTGCTACCTGGTAGTCCTGTTGGCCCTCGAGTCCCTGCTATTCCGGTTGGTCCAGGTAGTCCCCGATTGCCCTTTTCTCCTAAAAGGAAGATCCTATTATTAGACAGGAATTATATGATTATGATGCCAAAGAATACTTGTGAATTCTATAAAGCTCACATAACTATGGGAATGCATGTCCCAATTTACTATTCTACATCATTTTACCAGTTTTGGAGAGAGATTGATGTTATTTGGTTTTGATAATATAGTAGGATTTATTAGCAAAGAAATATGCATAAAGATGCACATTCAGTAGAAATATCTATGTTGGCCAATTAACCCATGTTTTTGCAAAGTATGTCTTGAACATATGAACATAGGTGAAGATCTTCAAGCCAAACAGCTATGAAATACTTGTTTTGAATCTTTATATTAAATGGCCAGTTCTGTCAAGGAAGTAAGCTAACATGAACAAAACAGGGAAAGAATCTTTGGACTTCACCCAAGTAGAAATGGGTCAATTTTACACTGGAATTTTCCTAACTGGATCCAATCCCTTGAATACACTGTCAAAAAAGATCAGTGGCTGAGAATCTCCATGGCAACTAGCAAGAATGTACAATCTATTTTGACTCTTTTTGAAGTACGCCTCTGCCTTTCTTGAGTCAAATAAATTTTGAGTATTTTTTTTGTAATTAATGTAGGTCTCTTTCTAGAATCTCAAGTTTAAATTTAAGGCTTTTTGCCTACTAGTTCCTACTTTATAAGTTGTGCAAAACATAATCCAACTTGATTTCAGAGATAACAAGGACAATACATATTCACACCATCTCTCATAGCATGTAGGCAGTGACAATAATGAGATGGTTTCTGTTTATCTTGCTTTCTTGTTCATTGTTGAGACTTTTACTCAGGGAAAAATAGCAAGGAAATAGACAAGCTACTCTCTATATCTTAGAATCAATTTGTAAAATCTTCGTGAGAAATCACCGCTCCAGAGTTGCATTAAACCAAGCCCCTATAGATCATCCTGGAAAAAGTCTTCATTGTGATGAAGAGCTGAAATTAAATGGACAACACTCAAACAGTTAATCCAGAAGAAGTTCTCTATCTGCAGTATCCAATTTATATTTCATTCATGATGTGTGATAATAAAGTGACAAAATATGGCATTCTATAATTAGATACAATAGGAAAATACCTTTTATTCCTGGTAATCCTGGAAAGCCAAGATCACCATCAGGACCCTGATAACCAGGGATACCTTCATTTCCCTATAAATCAGGGTAAAAATATTATTTATCAGTTTAAACTCATCTTCAATAGATTTTGTAAGAGTAGAAAGAGAATAAACATCAGTTTAAAAAACAATCTCAAGCAAAAAGAAGTATTGTCAATGGAAAATTGGAGAATATAAACTCAATCCTCAGAATTGCTGACCTTATATTTCTATTGTCTCATTAAAAGTAAAAGTAGCATTGAAACCAATTCTTTGCATTATTTATTTAATCCATCTCGTTTTAAAATAGGCACCCCTGTATAGCTACCTCCCTGTATTCTTAACAATTTTAATTATTTCAGAACCTACCTTTACTAACAATTTAATACAACAAAATACAAGCATAGCTATGTTCCTTATTATTGGACATATAGTCTTCTATATGTTATTCTCAGAAGAATTAGGGCTCAATAGAAGAAAAATTATCCATATCCTACACACTCATATTTCAATGAACGTGGGATGAAAATTCTTTTTGTATTTCCTCTGAACTTCCCTGCTCCATGCCTTAACAGCAGCTACTGTAACTCTTAATTATAACATAAATTAAACAGTTTATTCCATCTATGAGTGAAACAGCAACAACAACAAAAAATCTTAGGACATTTCACCAGCCTAGTGACACCCACTAATACACATATTAATTCTGCATTGATAGCTAGAAAAATGAAACAGAGTAAAATTCCTGGTTTTTAAAATTCCTGATTGTTCAAGTTTAATTATTGTTGCAGAATGTGATAGCTTTCCTAGTCAACAGTTTTGCATTGTTGCAAGTCTAAAATATGAAATCAATGAATGACTAATAAAGGATACTTATTTAACTTACTGGCACACCACATGGGCCATCATCACCTTTCATTCCTGGCAGGCCTGTAATTCCATCTGTTCCTCTGACACCTTTGTTTCCTTTCATGCTGTAGCCTGGGACTCCAGCAGGTCCTGGGCTACCAGGATCACCTATGTTTCATGGGGAAAGTACATGCATTTGGAAATAGTATATTAACCAAGAATTGTGTTAAATTATATGCATATATATTCTATGTCTTATATCTCCTTAATAAATTACAATGTATGTATGACACTTTTCACTTTAAATCTGCAAAGTTGGTAGTAAGGTCCACTTGTATAGGCAGCTGGCAAGAAGAACACATATACACTTAACACAGTCCAAAAGCTTTTGGTCTAATAAATCTTGTGAAATATTAATAATATTGTACATACCTCAGGGCAAAGAGTTCCTTAGAACGCTGTAGACAAAACCTGTCATTGAAACAATAGCCCAAAACTCCCATACATTTCTGTCTCTGACCAGAAAGGCTTTAATAGGGGATTGGATAAGTTAATGGAGGACAAGTCTATCAAGCATTAATAGTCTTAAGTTAATGGAGGACAAGTTTATCGAGTGCTAGTAGTCTTGAAGACAGGTTGGACGTATCTTGCCTCCAAATACATTTGTAGGAAAGAAAATGAGGAAAAAAATTATGCATCTCTGCCAATATGCAGAAAAATATGGTGGGCATTATGTGCTTTGGTCTGATCCATTAAGGCTATTCTTATGCTTCTATATTAAATGCAGAGATGATTGCACAGTTGGTACATATGCTCCCAAATGTCTTCGTACAGAAGACAGCTTCTTGGCTTCTTAACTGTAAAGCAGAGCAGCTAAATGAAGAGGGAAAAACACCTAAAGTGAAAGTAGGAAAAAGCTCATGATGAATCTGATTAGGCATAAGAAATGAATAACTGCATCTATTTTGTAGCAATGATAAGTTGTAGCAAAGCAAATGTTAAAGTTGTTGTATAATAATGGCTTCTTACCTGGATTTCCATCTGGGCCAGGAGGACCTCTATTTCCTTTGGGGCTAAATATTCTCCCTGGTTTTCCTGGAAGTCCTGGTGGTCCAGGTAAACCAGGAGGTCCACCAGGTCCTTGGTCTCCCATAACACCTTTAGAGCCTTGTCCTGGAAAACCAGCTACTCCCATATCTCCTTTGATACCTTGGGAATGAATATTTTAATCAAAGTTAAAAACATATTGGTCATTATATTTTTAAGGGTACTATGATTTGTTCCAAAAATCCCAAGCTAGTGATGTCAAGAAACATAAGCTGTATCCATCATTACTGCTCCCTCCACAGATGAATTCCTTTCCACATATTTTCAAAGAATATACTTTTTGGTAATGCAATCTACTTTCTATTTACAGGAATTATAATGTTGGATATATAAGCCAGTCTGGATTATATGTTATGAATCAGAAGCTACTTTCTTTATAACAATCACTGTTAATGCTGCTACATTTCTAATCAGATGATGCAAGACTAGACAATTCAGGAATCCTGAAGCATTTTTATTCAGCTCTTCTACCCTGACTCTTCCAGTTAAGATAGCCTGCAGTATACAGTCAACCCTGGAAGAGACAAAATAAAACTACTAACTCTATTAAAAGAAAACATAGGCAAAAGTCTATGTGTATGACGCATACCTTAGCACTTAGTATTAGCATCCTATCTGTTGTCTTAAGGAATTCAGGAAAACCTTAATTGTAGTTGTGTGGTACCAAAAAAGCTATTTATAGCAATTCTCTCTCAAAAAAATAATTATTCCTTTTAGAAGAATGAAAGGAATAGTTCTTAAAAAGCCCTTTTTTTCTTTTTGTAGTATCCACCCAATTATTGGCTACAATATATCAAAAGTGTTTTATAAAATATATGCAAATATTGAATAATTGTTTAGCTTTCTGATCTGGATTTTCTTATTCCAAAACTTGAAGAAATTTTATTATGCAACTATATTTCCAGCCTCTTAGTGGGACTGGAAATCCAGGTGGTGAAAAAGAAAAGCATGCTCTTGTCGTAAATATATATATATATACTACATTTTTTAATATTATAGTATTAGCACTTAGATTTAGGTACCACTTCATAGTGCTTTACAATCCTCTTTAAGTGGTTTACAAATGTCAGCATGATTGCCCCCAACAATTTGGGTCTTTGTTTTACTGACCTCGGAAGGATGGAAGGCTGAGTTAACCTTGAGCGCTGCCAGAATTAAATTTCTGGCTGTGGGCAGAGTTTTCCTGCAATAATGCAATCTTACCATTGTGCACTATGGCTCTTATATACAATGTGGAAGATTTTTCAAATTCTTTAATATGAATTTACAGCATCATAGGATTGTATTGTGAGGAAAATAGGAAAGGAAGGTATGTTGACTATGTTCACCTTCTTGAGTTATTTCTAAAATAAAAAAAACACGGGATAAAAATAAATAAATTAAATAAATAAGATGCATTATAATTTTACCTTTCGGTCCAGGAAGTCCTTTAGGGCCAGGAATTTGTTGCCCTGAGGAACCTACATGATGATAATATGTTTTTTATTTCAAAAGTAAATTAAAATTTGAAAGGCACTATATTACAATGGTATTAATAAGAAATATGGCTGAATGTTATACTGAAAATTCATATTCTGAAGATTCATAAACAAAAACCAGTTTTTCTCTGAACTCATTCAATAATGTTCTTTCTTTCTTTCTTGATAAATTTATTTAGCGAAGGAGTTACTTGCTTAAATAGTTCCAACATGGCTAATATATATTGTGATTTCCACATTGCTGCAAAGTAGTTCCAAGTTGCTATTAATAAATATATAACTGGTTCAAGTTCTTGTTCCAAGAAGTATTTGAAATACTGTACATTTTAAAAGTACAGCATTAAGAATAAACAAAATCCCATTTTTATGTTCCTTAACATCTGTACAATATTGTTTGCTAAATAATGAGAAATAGACGAAGTACTTGAAACAGTTCTGCATCCGGCATCTAACAACAATAACAATCAATTCAAATAATGTCCAATATAGAAATTATGTGGTTAAAACCTCTCCAAATTCGATTGCAGAAAATACTACTTCAGCAACAGAGTGGTCAACACGTAAACGCTCTACCTGACTCCATTGTTACAGCCTCAACTCCTCACAACTTCAACCTCAAACTGTTTACCGTGGACCTCATCCCATTCTTAAGAGGTTCTTAAAAGGGGCATGCAAAGGGCACCAGCGTGCCTACTGTCTCTATCTTACTGTCCCCATTTATCTGTTATTTACTTCCTTTGTTCTTTTTTATGTTCATACCTATACTTGTTATCTTGTACATGCTTGACAAACAAATAAAACAAATAAATAAACCTTAGCAAAAGTGTCACTGGTAGCCATTCTTTTTAAATAATTTTCTTAAAGGTTAAGGAACTAAGTTAAATTTGAGCATTTGTAAACAATTAAAATAATTTTAAAGGATATCACAACACCAAATTAGCAATTTTTGTGATAATATGAAAAAGATTGCAACACAACAAAAACCTTGTGCTCCTCTTTCTCCAGGTGAACCATAAGTACCATCACGTCCTTGATTACCCTTTTCACCAACTAATCCACTTTCACCAGGCAATCCAACTGGACCTGAGGAAAATAAATTTTAAAGAGGCATTTATTTTATATGCATTTCTGAAAATGAAATAAATCACATTTGCTTAATATCATGGTGTAAAAATAATATAAATTGGAGAGCGGTTTGCTAAGCAAAATAAATATATTTTTAGAGATGTCGAAACACTGATACTTGCAAATCAAATTTTGTTTGTCCTTGAAACACTGTAGAAAAAAAGTATATTGCGCTTTTTTCTAGAATACTGATTGATAATGTCTCTGAATTATAAAATAGGATATATATCAAATAGACGATCTTCCAGATGTTCTTCATCATAGATATGTGAATATCTAGACTGAAGTGCTATAATATCAATATCATGTTTGGCTTTGAGGGCAATTCATAGTAAACATTTAAAACAGCTCCTTTCCAAACAAACTTTGCTGCTTTTATTGTTGAATTATGTTATTTCCTTCTATCAAAATCACTCTAATCTGGAGTGAAAACGTGTGGCCTGCTGGTTTTTTTACAGCCCTCAGCGTAATAGCAAAAAGAACTGAAGGAAACCTTTCATTTAGATTTATGAACTTCTATGTATGGTATTCTGTTACATGTAGAAGTGAGAAAAAGAGGTGACATAAAACTAAAGAGAAGAGAGAATAGAAAGGAGAAAAAAGAAACAGAGAGAGACAGAATTAATGGCTTTGTGAAATGTTCGTTCTATCTCCATCTAATGTGTTAGATCCCTCTGCTATTGGATTTATATACATTATTCTCATGGAATATGGCTCTCTACAAGTGAACCAGTCTTATAGTCTTTGCTAATTAATAATGCTCATACTGCTTATATGTTTTGTGTTCATTGATAAAACCCAAAGAAGAAACAGCTTTATTTCCCATCTTGCTAATATTTGAGCAAGCTGACAACAGCAAGGTGCAACCATCAATATTTGTTCCATATTCTTTTCCCTGTTAGTATCTGATAATATTTAGAACATTAAAGAAAGCAGAGCAGTTCATAGATTTGATCAGCAACTGCATACCAGAAACAACTCTACCCATGTCCAGTTCATCTATGCCAGGGCTGTCAAACTCCCAGCCCACAGGCCAGATTGTCACATGCTGACCACGTCCACACCCAGTTTAGTGAAGGGGGAAAAGTCCCAATATGTCACATGATGCTGCCATGATGATGTGAGTTTTAACACCCCTGATCTATGCCATATTCACCAACAAGAGACTCATTCCTACTAATAGCCATGATATCAAACCAAAGAAGACAGTATGGAAATCTATCAGCTAAAAAGCAGTATGCCACATGTTCAATTACTTTGGTTTCACTGCTTCTGTAGATTGCAAGGCTCTGTATCTGTGCATGATATATGGTTGATGGATTGCATTTTGAATTATGGTCCATAAGCCACCTCTGCTTCTCAACTGTATTACACGTGAGAAACATTTCCCTTTCAGATAAGAGATAAAAGAGCTGAGAAGAGATAAAATAGATTCTTAGACTTTCATGCTCTCTATTTAGATAGATAAAAGTAGTTAAAAAATAAATGGTTGCGTTTTTCAACAGTGAAAAATGGGGAATATTCAGAAAAGGAAGTGTCTAAGAAATTACAAACCTGGATGTCCTCTAACACCGGTTCGTCCTGGCAGTCCTTTGTTACCTTTAATACCATTACTGCCTACGGGTCCTGGTTGTCCTATAAATAGAATATATGTAACACATTGACAAAAATTTTAAAAGGTATTGTAAAGGAGAAAGTGAAGTGGATCTATCTTTTTTACTTCATTGAATACAAGTACTTACGAGTTCTCCACATTGCTTAAGGTAGCACAGACAATTAAATGCTCTTCTTTATGGCCTCATCCAAACACTCTCCTTGTCCTGATCCTGAGACAGTCTGATACTAATTTTTGAGATCCTATCCTCACAATGGAGCCTTCCTCTAGTTTTCCAATGAAAAAAGCAGCATCAAAGTGATCTGCCAAGAAAGTGGTTGTTTCCATCAGGAAACAAGATGCAAATTCAAACACAGACATTCTGATTTTCAGGACAAGCTTGAGAGAAGCAGCTGATCTATAGATTCAGCCCACTACAGGACCACTTTGTCCATCCTAATATGAAGCTGTGTGCCTTCATGGTTATTTCTGCTTTCTGTTAGAAAGAACAGGATCTCCCTAGCAAACATCTTTTTCTTTTTGTCTTATTGTTAGAATAAGGTGCAAAGACTGATCTTGTAGAAAGTGTTATTATTTCTATCACAATTTCGCTTACCATCTCCATAGTGTTTTTCCCTTCTCCAGCAAGTGATGAGGTTTGATAGGGACAGGAAAAAGTGATAAGAGAAACATCTCATCACCTTTTCTCCTCTCCAGTAGAGGCTCATTAGAAACGAAACAAAGATTATTCACCCACCCTACTCCTCTTCCCTTCACTGCATCTGCTCTTACTCCATGCTTCCATCCCAGAAGCCTCTGACTATCATCATACCAGCTGCCCTACTTTGAGGAAAGTAATTTTCTTGGCATATTTTGATATCATGGAAGAAATGCTTTTTGAAGCACTATGCTTTCTTCATGTTTGAAGATGGATGAAAATCCCGATATCTCTTATGACACTCATCTACAATTTGGCAGCCGAAAAAGCTTTCAGATTTTTCAGCCAATAATTATTGGAAAATCAAGAATCGAAAAAGGCAATCTTCTATATATATGTTTTTTCTACTCCTCTGATTAAGTTGGCAGAAACTACAGCATATGATAAATTATTATTTAGCTTTAGACTAGCTCATAACTCTGAATGATCTGTGCATCATTGGTGTTTTCAAGAAGCTAGGATCAAATAATATAATTTAAAAACAATTATTTAAGTACTTCCAGGCAGAGAATGAACATATACTGGAGGGTTCCTGATATTTTCATGATAGCAATAATAGCACATAGACTTATATACCACTTTAGAGTGCTTTACAGCCCTCTCTAAGCGGTTTACAGAGTTAGCATATTGTCCCCAACAATTTGGGTCCTCATTTTACTGACCTCAGAAGGATAGAAGGCTGAGTCAACCTTGAGCCTGGTGAGATTTGAACTGCCAAATTGCAGGCAGCCGACAGTCAGCAGAAGTAGCCTGCAGTACTGTACTCTCACCACTGCACCATTATGGCTCAGTGCTATTGAGTGCTAATATTCATTTCAAATTGCAGATGTAAGCAAAGGAACAGTACAAACTTGCATCCAAATTGTCTATACATCATAATCCATATATTAGCTGATATTCTTTTATAGAAGAATACTAGATGCTGCTTGAGTATAGTTTTAAAACTCTCAGAAGTTATTTTGTTTTAATGCTTTGCTTGATGTCTAAATAAGCATGGACTACTGGTGTCACCCCAACTTTTTTTGTACTCCTCAGAACCTAACATAATCGAGATTTAAAAAACTAATATAGTTATCTGCCATTTTGAGGAAAAAACATGAAATCTATAGGATTAGTTCCAAAATAGTATGTCTTAATTAAAAAGCAAAGGAAAAAATATATAATCTAGAAATCTAATCTCTCAGGTCTGTGAACTGGCCTCTTACGACCCTCAACCCACCAAGCTTTTAAATTTTTTGTCAACAAAAGATTGCTCCCACCATTCTATTTTACCTGTAATTCCTGGTAAACCAGCATTGCCTCTGTTTCCAGGTAGTCCAGGTTCTCCAATAAGACCAGGGTGGCCTGGTGACCCACGTGTCCCTTTTCTTCCCCTCTCTCCAAGAAGACCTGGATTACCCTAGCAAGTAGCAACAAAATAAAATAGTAACTAAAAGATCAACAAGGGAACCCTACCTGATACAAGGAAATTATCATCAGCTTTCTCTACCTTAGGTCCTGGGTTTCCTGGAGGCCCAGTCCCAGGTTTAGGTTCTCCTTTATCCCCTTGAATACCAGGAAATCCAGGGGGGCCTGCTATACCTGGTGATCCAGGCACACCCGAAGAACCTTGCTGCCCTTTAGAACCTGAAACAACATAACATTGAAATATTTTTTTTTACTTTAATTTATTTGAAACTTCAGGAAAGATCCCAACCATCCAAAATCACCAAGTTTACTAATGCAAATATTAAATGAGATATATGTTCTAATCTGATCTCCAAATCCTTGCTTATAAAATCTGTCAAGACCCATGTGAAGCTATTGCCGCTCTTTGTTGCTGTTGTTATTTAGATACTTTAACAAGATTACCTGGCATTCCCGTGTCCCCTCTGTCTCCTGGAACTCCTGGCAATCCATAGATTCCAGGAAGTCCTGGGAATCCTTTAGCTCCTTTAGCTCCTAAAAAGATAACCGATGTTGAAATTAATTGTATAGAATTAAAATGTGACAAGTGTTTATCATAGTCATTACAGTGTCTGATAAGAAAAAAAAGTAGCCTTCAATTGTTGTTTTTTCTATTGCTTCCATTCTTCCAGTTTGTCTTCATTGAGTTATTATTCTGAGAACAATTGCTACCTCTGGAATATAATAATAGTTAGATATTGGGAGAAGTCTGATAATTCAGACATTTGAATTCATATTTGGACCAAGTTAATATGAGATGTATTCACAGAGATGTATTCATAAGCAGATTGCTCCTTTTATTAAAATCCCAGATATGCAATCATTGATGACTATCTGTACATCATACCAAGCCGTTGCATAAACACACATATAGTTACAGAGACATAGTGTTAATTAGCTCTTGGTTTAACATAATTAACTGAATAACATAAACCTGCCTAGCTAATATAATCTGAGATCAAAGAAAACCTACATACCTGGGGGCTGTAGAGTACCTGGTGGTCCAACAGGACCCACACATCCTTGCACACCTTGCTGACCCTTTTCTCCCTTGAGTCCTGTTCTTCCAGGAGGTCCTATGGTGTCAATGAATAGAATTAAATAACAAAAAAAAACAAACCCCAGTATCTTCTTGCTTCAGAATAATAGGCAGAAAAAAAGATTGACATGAAATGGTGAATTCATAGTATAATCTGCTAATTTGTTTAACTATTTGCATTTTAATGATAGTATCCATACATTATAACACCACATGATGAGTTTATTTTGTCTTAGTAAGTTGTATGAACTTAGCTGCTGAAGTTCATAAAACACTATTTACAACCTTGGCTTGCTCAATAAACTGTGGTTCAATAAGTAAATGTGAACCAAGCTATATCTATTCAAAGCTCTTAAAAATAAAACATTTTTTCACTTATAATAAATTTTAGAATATGTGAAAATGTTGCTCAGAGTTATATTTTAAGATGGGAGCCGTATAATCTTTTGAATAAAAATAAAATGGAACCGCACAATCCATCTCTGTCACATAGACTCAAAGCAAATTGTCTTCTTTGGAAAGTGGTTCCAGAATGAAGAAATTTCCAGTGCAAAAGTGATAGGATGGCATTTAAACTTTCCTGTTCCACTTCTCTACTCTCCTCAATTTACTTTATAGATCTAAAGGGGGGGTGGGGAATGCAGTTGCAAGTCTTGGTAAGTAAAGATAATGGATTAAATACCATTTTGGATAGTGCTAGTTCTATTTTGTAAGAAGCAACAACTAATCACTATAGAATACAGTGAACGCAGAATATATATTTCGTTATGAAAACCTGCAGAATGTGTAGCATAGTGATAGTATAGCTTTATACCTTTATTTCCTCTCTCCCCTTTATCTCCATAGATCTCTTTGGATTCTGATAGCCCAGGAGGACCTTTATCACCTGGTTCACCTTTTTCTCCAAAAGATCCTTTCCTTCCTTTTGATCCTGGAAAACCTGGAGAACCTAGAAATAATAAACTAGGATGAAAAAATTTTGCCACTGGATTCAAATGCTAAATGAGACTGAGAGTTTCAGGAAGCTAAGAATACAGAATTGGGTGTTTAAACATTGAGTCCAATCTCTTGGAAGATAAAAAAAATCTATACTTGAATATATCTAGATTTCAGAGTACAGGGTGATAGATGAAAACCCTCAATAGTGGGTATATTCTTATTCTCTATGTTTTAAAACTTCCTTCCTTCCTTCCTTCATTTATTTTCCAGTTGAAATTTTTCTGTTTCATCCAGTTGAAACTTTTCTGTTACATCCAAAACCGCAGGGTGGGGGTGGGGAACGCAACCAGAGGTTTTTGTTTTGGGAACATATTGGCTTCATGCCTAAATATTTAATGACAAAAACAGTCTTGTTCCTTTTGCTTGTTTACAGAGATTTCATAGGTGTCATTTATTGATTTAATTTTCAAACAATTATATTAGAGGAAATAGTAAGGAAATTTGGAATACTCATGATGGCCTTGTTATATTGTAAGCATTCTTTTTTTTTTACCTCTGTAATAATTGAATATTTCTAGATTTCATTGGTTATTTTATGTCCCATGCTTCTACAGTATGTACAGAAACAGATATACAAATAAAAGCAATAGGACTATTATTAAACTCTTCCAAAAGGCTTGACTGAAGATAACAGTCTCAATTTTTTCCTCTGAAGGGGAGTAAGTAGGAAGGAAAGTAAATTTCCAAGAGAGTGTCATCCATTCTCCTTCTATGTTTCCTAGGGGTGACGTAAATGCTCTCAAAAAGCTGGAAAGCTTCTAAGAACAATAAAGAAATGAAAAGTTACCTACAACCAATTATCTACTTGTTGACTGAATTTTCATGCAAAAATCCCATTCCTCATTTCAATGCAGACGGACTACTTGAGAAGTAACATGACAAATTATGCTGAAATGAAACTAGTTAATTAAACTACTACGTTGATGGGAAACAAGTGTGATTCAACTGACAGGTCTTAGAATGACTCCTATGTGCCTTTCATCAGTTCAAACAGTATGGACTATGGAGTAATATTTTAGAACCAGAGCTCCAGGTAAGGCAAACACTGCACAACTTACCTCTGCCTCCAGGGATTCCTGGATTTCCAGAGACACCAGGCAATCCAGAGCTACCCACGTGTCCCATCAAACCTCTTTCTCCTCTGAAACCTACCAGAAGTGAACCAAACACATCCATAAATATAAGAAGTATTGCCCAGTCACTCAAAGGCGTTGCATGACCTTTGAAAGAAACCCAATTTTTACTTTAAAAAGAACCCCATCATATGCATATATGTTAATAGTATAACACAGGGGGTCTCCAACCTTGGCAACTTTAAGCCAAGTGGACTTTAACTCCCAGAATTCCCTAGCCAGCTGGCTAGGGAATTCTGGGAGTTGAAGTCCTTCAGGCTTAAAGTTGCCAAGGTTGGAGACCCCGGGTATAACATGACCTTTATTGAATGGCAACAAATACTTTAATTATATCAAGATTAATCTTGCTTAAGAAACATTTACCTGGTGTGCCTGGCTTTCCTGGCTTACCACACTGTCCTTTGACGCCAGGCAATCCTTTATTTCCTCCAGGGCCTTGTGATCCAGGAAGTCCAAATCGTCCTGAAAATCCTGGGATATCTAATCCTGGAATACCTGGATCTCCTTTGGCTCCTATTGTTCCCCTGCTACCTAAAATAGCATACATTGTCCGATTCACATTTTCAGAAAAGAACAGGCTCCCTTTTATCACAAATGAAGGATTACATCAGCACTTCTATTTAAAAAAAGTAGAAGTCATCCTTTCCTGTGGGGTCACAGAGCCTACAGACAAATTTAAAAAGTTTATTGTAATATTTTATAATAGAAAATTTCTTACAGTCCTGACAAGAAAAAGCAATCAACCCCAAATTCATTGGACCATCAGATTCATGTTGAAAAAGCAGATCATCCCTACACTGACTTTTATCTTTGGATTGTTTCTATAAAATATTAGTAAAAAGCAGGGGCAGAATAATTTAGCACATCACTGACATTACATTAATAAAGTATGAATCTTCTGCCTTAAAAGTATATTAATTATTGTTGTCTCTTGAAGAACAAAACCAGATCCAAACCAGTGGTGGGATTCAATTATTTTTTACTATTGGTTCTGTGGGCATGGCTTGGTGGTATGGCATGGCTTGGTGGGCATGGCAAGGGAAGGATACTGCAAAATCCTATTCCCTTCCCACCACACAAAAGAAGATCCAGCTGATCAGCTGGGACTAGGGAGGCAGCGAATAGATGGGGCGGGGCCAGTCAGAGGTGGTATTTGCCAGTTCTCTGAACTACTCAAAATTTCCATTACCGGTTCTCCAGAAGTGGTCAGAACCTGCTGAATACCACCTCTGATCCAAACTAAAACAGTTATTTTAGTCATTCGAAATATAAAAGCTATAAAAAACAATAATATACCACATAAAATTTTCCTGTTGGTGAATCACCATTTTCTGTAAGTACTACAATTGTCTGCTCTTGCCCCAGCATATTTTCTGCAAGTATACAAAGCAATAGTACCAGAGAAAATCTATGGTTTGAACCTTTAATACAATTGATTTAGGAACACTAGATGGTTGATCCATCGAAGTGCTCATTGCATGATCTTTGTGGGCAATAATGTTGTCATTTGTTTGCCAGGCCATGCTTTAGGGAAACTATTGTATTTTGTTAAAATTGGCATGTATATACTAGAACAAATTACATTGCAGCCAACTTTTTGTGCTAGTGAAAAAAATGACTATTATGATTTCTTTCATTTGATTTTTTTCTAATTTATTTGGGTTAGATTTTTATATTCATAAACACTATAATAAAATGCTAAATATTTCATTAATTTGACTTACACTGCCCTCCACGTTTGAATATAACTGTTATGTACCTTGCACAACTGATATTAGGAACAGATTAGGTTATCAGAGGATTGTTTATTATATATCATACTATTAAATTTTTAATACATTATTGATATATCAGTATTACCATATTTGTACATCATTACCTTGTGGTCCCATTACTCCACATCGACCTGGTGTTCCTGGTAAACCAATGAGACACTGGCCAATTTTTCCTGGAAGACCTTTTTCTCCTGGAGCTCCAGGACCTCCAAACTCCCCTGGAAGATATTCATCATATTCAATTTATTTAAAATTAGTACCCTTCCACCTTAATTATGTGTGTTGTGTGTGTTTGTGTGTGTGTGTGTGTGAGAGAGAGAGAGAGAGAGACAGACAGACAGAGAGACAGAAAGATATGAAATGTAAAAATGAATGTAAAACTTTATTGATCAAGGCAATTGGAGAAGAAATACTTGAGAAAACCCTTGTAGGTTACCATTGGACTCAGAGTCTTCAATGTAGTTCAATATTATAAGAGGACAAGGTAATACTTCAACCAAGACATCAGCAATTAGCAATCATTCATCTATGTTCTCCCCAGCAACCAGGTCAGAGCAGTTTCTTATACATAGAAACACATTTCAAGATATTTTGTGACTGTTATTAGAATATATTCCATGGCATGGTGTGCAAATGTTTTAGAAAAACTTTCCTTTTAAAAGTTAAAACAGTTGTTTTGCATTCTATGAATATTTTCACCACTCTGGTGTGCCACAATTTTCAGAACAGTGAATTATTATTTGGTACTCTTTGATAATAAAAAGAACTAGAAATATTTCAGTCTTAAAATACTTTCTTAAATAATTACTCATGTAAGATGGACAACTTGAAACAGGACAGGTGCTTCTGAATACAGGAAGATCAGAACTAACAGACTTTCACAGTGGCATAGTTCAATTAGATTATTTTAATTACAAATAGAAAAGATCAGTCAGTTCCTGCTCAGTTTTTGTGAGTTGCCAAGCAGATTGCTTTGCCTCTGAAAATGTCAGCCATAGTTTGCTAATGAAATGTCAGAATATCAGATAATTATACCATGGTCTATTAGTTCAGAAGCTTATCACCACTGAATCAAAACTAACTTTCTGCACATCACTTGTTTTGCAACTATAGCAGCCATCACCATATGTTATAATAGTGAATTCTACTGTTGAGTATGTCAACATAATTTTGTGAATGTTTCTGACATAGATGCTCTGAGATAGAAAGGCTAACTAATTATTTTAGATATGGTCCTTTATCATATAATCCGATTTGGGGGAATGTACCTTTTGGTCCATCAGCTCCTTCAAAACCTTTTTGACCTGCAGGTCCAGGTAAACCTGATGACCCTCTTTCACCCTTTTCACCCAACTTTCCCTCTTCTCCTGGTAAGCCAAGACTTCCATGCTGTCCAGGAATAACTGGACCTGGTTCACCCTGGGGCACAGAAAAAGAAAATGCAATGTTACAACTAAGCATTAAGGGAAACAGGACAACGTTATTGTTAGTAAATCTATTTAGTCTTTTCCATCACAAAAAGCTATGGGTCTGGAATTAAGCATTTTACTTACCTATCTTTCCTCATTACAAATTATTACTTTTAACATTACATATATCATACATCAGTATCTAGCATATTCATTTACATACACAAAACTAAATATATATATATTTCCCTGCTCCCTCCCTTTTCTATAGTTGTATAGCAGGGGTGTCAAACTGGCAGACCATCAGCTGGATGTATCATGTGCAGGCCACGCCCACCCTCGCTCCGTGAATGGGAAAAATGTTTATGAAATGTCACATGACAGCAATGTGACATCACTAGTTTGACACTCGTGTTGTATAGTAATGCTTTATAAATCCTATCCTATTCTTTTCTGTCATTCTCTATATATATACAATATGTATAAATGTTCAACATTTATGTGAAGCCGCTGGGGGAGATCATCCGTGGTTTTGGGGTGAAGTGTCATCTTTATGCTGATGATACTCAGCTTTACATCTCCACCCCAAACCACCCCAACGATGCTGTGGAGGTTATGTCCCGGTGCCTGGAGGCCGTGCAGATTTGGATGGGCAGGAACAAGCTTCAACTCAACCCTTCCAAGACTATATCGGGCTGAGGCCCGATATAGTCAACTGACTCTTTCGCTGGCTATTGGGGGAGAGATCTTAACCCCCACAGAGAGGGCTCACAATCTAGGTTTCCTCCTGGATGCACGGCTGTCTTTAGAAGATCATATTACAACCGTCTCCAGGGGGGCTTTCTACCAGGTTCACCTAATTTGCCAGTTGCGGCCCTTTCTTGATCAGGACGCCTTACGCACAGTCACTCATGCCCTGGTCACCTCCCGCCTGGACTACTGTAACACCCTCTACATGGGGCTCCCTGCGGGGAGCACCCGGAAGCTTCAATTGGTGCAAAATGCAGTCGCGTGGGTGGTTATGGGGGCGTCAAGAAACTCCCATGTGACGCCTCTCCTGCGCGAGCTGCATTGGTTGCCGGTGGCCTTCCGGGTTCACTTTAAGGTTCTGGTTTTGACCTTTAAAGCGCTCCATGGCATTGGACCAGGTTACTTGCAAGACCGCGTTCTGCCAATAGTCTCCCACCGACTGGTGCGCTCCCAAGAGAGGGTCTCCTTCGGGTCCCGATGGCATCGATGTGCCGCCTGGTGACCCTGAGGAATAGGGCCTTCTCTGTGAGGGCACCCGCCCTCTGGAATGGGTTGTCTCCTGAGTTACGGATGACCACTGACCTGAGAGCATTTAGACGTGCATTGAAAACTTGGCTCTTTGAGCAGGCCGGCCTGGGCTGATTTTAAATTAGGGTTTTAAATTGGGGTTTTTAGAAATTGGGGTTTTAAATTTGGGGTTTTGAAATTGGGGTTTTATATTTTATTATTGGGGTTTTTAAATATAATTTTAACAGCAGCCGTGTATTTAATTTCTTTTAACTTTTGTAATTTGTATTATATTATAGTTGGCTGTACACCGCCCTGAGTCCCTCAGGAGAAGGGCAGTGTATAAATTCAAGAAATAAATAAATAAATATTCATGTCTTGTTTTTATGTTATGTTGATAGTGCAGCATCACTAATTATATTAGTTAAATCTAATAAAGGAAATATATTAATGTAATGCAGTTGTTCTTACATTAACTTTATTGCGGGAAAATAATAACATTTGTGTCATCTTAAAGTCTAACATACTTATTATATAGCACAGCTTTGCAATTATTGATACCTACAATATTTCCAAGCAATAAATTGTTAAATATATTAATAATTATGTTGCATATTTATTGTATTGAAATATTTTTTAAAGTTCATAACATCAAGAATGTTGAAGGCATTCTGAACATTGAGAATATGACTCACTGACTTAAATGAACCCAACTTTCAAGCTGTATCACACTTCCCACACTATAGAAATATGGCTATTTCACTACCTCTGCAATTAAACATTGCAGTTTCCAGCAAGCTTCATCAGAGGATTGAATATAGTCTCAGATGGGCAATTTATACTAACATTTTTGAAAGTTTTGTTCATGATTACAGGAGCAAGACTTTCATGGTCTGTTGTGGTGGGACAGGATAAGTTTCATTGTCCAATTGAGATGCAGAAAGCCATATCTTGTGTTCCTTCCCATCTCAATTTATATAGTCACCCATCTCACAAACAAAAAACTCAGCATAATATAACAGAGCTAAAATCTCTTTCTAATTGCCAGGACAGGGAAACAGGGAAACAATTCATTCAAAAGATAAGAAACATTTTTCTAGTGAAAAGAAGAACTAGGGGTGACATGATAGCAGTGTTCCAATATTTAAGGGGTTGCCAGAAAAGAAGAGGAGGTCAACCTATTCTCCAAAGGACATTAGGGCAGAATAAGAAATAACAGATGGAAACTCATTAAAAACAGATCCGACCTTGAAGGAATTTCTGATAGTGAAAAAAATTAACTAGTGGAACACCTTGTCTCCAGAAGTTGTGAGCAGGGGTGGGATGCTACCGGTTCTGCCCGGTTCTAAAGAACCAGTAGCTTTGAAGAGCAGCAGACAACTGAACCAGTTCTGTGTTTGCTGCTGTTTGGCTCACCCACCTGCCTGGACTCTTACCAGTCCTTTATTTCCTGCTTTTTCAACCTCAGCTGCTTTGCGCGGCACAACTGAGGTTGAAAAAAGAGGCTTTTCAAATGCTGCGCACCCACGCGCAGCACTTTTCAGATGTCCAGGTGGCACAGTTAGATTTTTTTACACATGCGTGCAGTGTGCGTCAGGCATGTGTGAAGCGTGCATGCACATGCAAAACATAGTCACCGAACCGGTAGTAACACCGGTTGAATCCCACCTCTGGTTGTGAGTACTCCATCACAGGAGGTCTTAAAGAGATTGGACAACCGTTTATCTGAAATGGTATAGGATCTCCTGCTTAAATAGGGGGTTGGATCAAAAGGCCTCTAAAGTCCCCTCCAACTCTGTTATTCTGTTATCTCTGCCTATTTAAAAATGTGCCTGAATAATTTGTTTCCCTCTTCCCCTTCCCCATTTATCTCTCTGTTTCTAAAATAATATATTGTCAAACAAACCTTTTCTCCTGGCACTCCAGGTTTTCCAGGTAAGCCAAGTTTCCCTGCTTTTCCTAGACAACCAGGTATTCCTTTAGGTCCTTGAGTTCCTTTATCCCCTATACAGAAAATATTAAGTAGCTGGTATTTACTAAACTTTTACAAACGACATATGCATTTTCTGAGATTTTTATTTAATTTCTTCTAAAGCAGGTTTAGTAAGCATTCAAATGCAGACATTATGTAGATTTTTCTAAGTATACATTATAAAATAATATGCAAACTCTTCTTTGCAAATTTAACACATACCAGTTTTATTATCATAGCAGAGAAAACAAGTATATCAGAATCTCAAAAGTAATGTAAGACAAGGAAAACTGTTTTTCATTTTTATAGCAAACTTGTGGAACAAATCAGACAGAATTGGATCTTTTAATATCAAACTGCTATGAATCTGCTTATTGAAAAGGATATAGCTGTAGTATCCCAATGTAGATTATTATAATACAGACCAAATTCTGTCTGATATTTTTTTACTTTACATAAAATATGTTACCTTTCTGACCAGAACAACCAGGAAATCCATTCTCTGATAACCCTGGATCTCCATCTTTTCCAGGAAGACCTGAGTCGCCCCTTTGTCCTCTGGATCCCATGTTACCTATCAAAATGGTAACTATCAGACACCAAAAGGATTCTATAGCTTTAAAACAATTTACAATAGTTAAAATTATAATGTTGCTAGATTTTCTTGAATGGTGAAGACACTCAATTCATTGATATCAGGGAAACTATACCCCAAATATATCATTGAACAAAAGATAGTTCTAAAAAAACCTAGTATATGAGAAATAGTACCTAAGATTAAGCTGGGGAGGGGGGTCTGAGATCTTAGTCATACTTAAATCGATATATATATAAAAGCAAAATACCACTCATGCATCATCACAAAATCTCCAGAACCGTAAAGTCTACAAACTTGAAATTTGGCACATAAGTTTCTTTTGGCTTCTAAGTGCCCATTAAGAAAGGATTTTTCAAAAAGTTCTATACTCCCTCGCCGCCTGAGAAGAAATCTGTTCCAAATGTAAAACATAAGCAGAGGAGAGGAGTTTGTTTCAGTTTTAGTTTCACAGCAGAAACCAGATTTAGTACAAAACATACCTAAGCCACACCTAGACTCCTTGCTGTCTCCTTGCTCATACGGCAAATGCTGCTTCACTTTCCAAACAGCCCTCAATTCTCTCACACACTGACGGGACATTAGCCAGATGAATACCAATGGATGCTGGTAGACAGAGGCACAATTTTTTCCCTTATTTTCCTCCCAAAAAACTAAGCCTGATCACATAGTTTCATAGCGAAGCATGGTATAGAGCTAGTAACTATATAATAGTTGTTTACAGTATTAGGATAAAAATGCTCAGTATAGACTGTCCTCTGGTTTTCCTTCAGAAATATTCCACTCTCTGGATTTGGCTGAGGACTGAATCACATATTGTTCATATAGCCAGGCAGATAATATTTTGGCAGCTGAGGCATATTTTTTAAAAAATCTCATCTCCGTGGTCTACAAGGGATGTAAAAATAATGCAGTGACATCAGAGTTGAGATGTTTAAATGATATAGTGAAAATGGTGCTATTGAAAATTGGTGGTTTGCTACCGAATACTAACAGTCCAATTTGGAAAGGCAGATGGCAAAAATATGCTCTGGGCTGGAATGGCATAAAAATCTTGCTTTTTTTTTTAAACTAATGGTGCCGCTAAACCATATATGCCAAATGCTTAATTACAGAGATTACTATCATGAGAGCAAGGCAATTTCCTTAATTTGTAGCTATTGGAAAGGCGATTATGGAAGCCTTTAGCCAGTGCTTCTTTTCCTTTCCATGATATTTTAACAGCATATGACAAATATTCCTCTTTGATTATTTAAGATAGCTTGCTGCTTCAGTTGTAATGGAAATCATTACCATTTCCAATGCTAGAACTATGATTTGATGCTAGTCCAGACAATTGGGTTGATGATGGAGTTCACAGCCTTTTATGTTGATGCTGAATCTAAGATATTCCAAAATTTGGCACTATTTGAATAATTCTTACCTCTTCTTCCCTGTTGTCCAGGTGCACCTTCTGGCCCTTGAAGCCCTGGTGTTCCAGGAATTGCTTTTACTCTAGCAGGGTCCCCTTTAGAACCTTCAATATAGAATAAAATAGAATTCTTTATTGGCCAAGTGTGATTGGACACACAAGGAATTTGTCTTGGTGCGTATTTATTTATTTATATATTTATTTATTTATTTATTTATTTATTTATTTATTTATTTATTTATTTATTTCTAATACTTATATACCGCCCTTCTCCCGAAGGACTCAGGGCGGTGCACAGCCAATCACAAACCCCAATATACTATACAAAAGTTAAAAACAGATTAAATAATGTAGGCTGTTTAAAAATTTTGCCCCTCCCCCGTAAGATAGTTAAAACCCAAATATTCAAAACCAATTAAAACGTAAGACAAAGTTAAAAATCCTATATCAGCCTAGGCCAGCCTGCTCAAAGAGCCAAGTTTTTAACGCCCGTCTGAAGGCTCTCAGGTCCGTGTTGGTGCGTATCTCTGGGGGCAGACCATTCCAGAGGGAGGGGGCCCCCACAGAGAAGGCCCTACTCCTGGGGGCCACCAGACGGCACATAGAAGCCGACGGCACCCGGAGAAGGCCCTCCCTGTGGGAATGCACAGGTCTGTTTGAGATCACCGGCAGAACGCGGTCCTGCAGATAACCTGGTCCAATGCCATGGATCGCTTTAAAGGTCAGAACCAGAACCTTAAAGCGAACCCGGAAAACCACCGGCAACCAATGCAGCTCGCGCAGGAGAGGCATCACATGGGAGCTTCGTGATGCCCCCATAATCACCCGCGCGGACGCATTTTGTACCAGTTGGAGTCTCCGGGTGCTCCCCGCAGGGAGCCCCATGTAGAGAGCGTTACAGTAGTCCAGGCGAGAGGTGACAAGGGCATGAGTGACCGTGCGTAAGGCATCCCGATCCAGAAAGGGCCGCAACTGGTAAATCAGGCGAACCCGATAAAAAGCCCCCCTGGAGACGGCCGTAATATGGTCTTCTAAAGACAGCCGTGCATCCAGGAGGACACCAAATTGCGAGCCCTCCCTGTGGGGGGTAAAATCTGTCCCCCAATAGCCAGCGACGGAGTCAGCTGACTATATCGGGCCGCCAGAAACTACAGCCACTCGGTCTTGGACGGGTTGAGCCGGAGCCTGTTCCCACCCATCCAATTCCGCACGGCCTCCAGGCACCGGGACATAGCCTCCACAGCATCATTGGGGTGGCCCGGGGTGGAGATATAAAGCTGGGTATCATCTGCATACAGATGACACCGCACCCCAAAACCATGGATGATCTCCCCCAGCGGCTTCACATAAATGTTGAACAGAAGGGGGGAGAGGACCGATCCCTGAGGCACCCCACAAATGAGGGGCCTAGAGGTGGACCTCTCCCCCCCTGTCAACATGAATTGCAAGTGGTTGGAGAAGAAGGAGAAGAACCATCGCAAGACAGTTCCCCCAATCCCCAGCCCCTCCAACCGCCACAATAAGATACTATGGTCGATAGTATCAAAAGCCGCCGAGAGGTCTAACAGGACCAGGACAGAGGAAAACCCCCTGTCACGGGCCCTCCAGAGATCATCAACCAATGCGACCAATGCTGTTTCGGTACTATGCCCGGACCTGAAGCCCGATTGGAATGGATCGAGGTAAGTCGCTTCCTCCAGGTACTGAGGGAGCTGACGTGCCACCACACTCTCAACAACCTTCGCTAAAAAAGGAAGGTTGGAGACTGGACGATAGTTATTTAAAACAGCCGGGTGGCGATCGAAACCAACCAGGAGGGACACGGGTCCAACAAACATGTGGTGGCATTCAGCCCCCCCAGCAACCTGTTCACACCCTCGGCGGTCACAGGGTCAAACTCTTCCCAGATAATAGTCTCAAGACCTGCCCCGGACACCTCCCCCGGGACCACCCAATTGGAGTCCAGCCCGTCCAGAATCTGAGCGATTTTGTCGTGCAGGAATCGGGAAAACTCTTCTGCCCTACCCTGCAAGAGGTCATCCCGCGCTCTCGGCTCCAGCAGGGAGCGGGTCACTCTAAACAGAGCGGCAGGCCGATTTTCTGCCGACGCAATAAGGGCGGAGAAATGCGAACGCTTCGCCACCTCTATTGCCACAAGTTAGGTCCTAATATGGGACCTCACCTGTGTTCGGTCAGACTCAGTGCGGCTAGCCCTCCAAACACTCTCCAGACGTCTTTTCCGACACTTCATCTCCCGCAGCTCCTCCGTAAACCACGGAGCTAGATGGGATCTGTGCCGAGTCAGAGGTCGCAGAGGCACAACTCGGTCCAGAGCCTCGGCAGCCAACCTATCCCAGGTGGCCACCAAGTCTCCAGGCAAGTTGTGAGCCAGAGACTCGGGAAATGGCCCAAGCTCCCTCTGGAACCGCTCAGGGTCCATCAGGCGCCTGGGGCGGAACCATCTGTACGGCTCTCAGTATGCTCTCAGTGTACATAAAAGAAAAGATACATTTGTCAATAATAAAGAATCATAAGGTACAACACTTAATACTAGTCATAGGGTACAATAAGCAATCAAGTCGTACTAGGAAACAATCAATATAAATCATAAGGATACAAGCGACAAAGTTACAATCATATAGTCACAAGTGGGAGGGGATGGGTGATAAGGAGCAATGAGAAGATTAATAGTAATGCAGACATAATAAATAGTTTAACAGTGTTGAGGGAATTATTTGTTTAGCAGAGTGATGGCATTCAGGAAAAAACTGTCCTTGTGTCTAGTTGTTTGTATTTTTCAATTTCAGTAAGAACAACAAATCATACAACTTGCATTATATATATCTTGAATTTATTCAAGCATTTATTCTAGCCTGGTTTTTTGTGCATGTACACTGGAATAAAATCTTGTTAATTAATGTCATTCTCAAGTCAGAATAGATGAGTTTTCCGTCAGTTCTGAATGATGCTTACTCCCATCTGATCTGGTCGGATGGGAAGATATTCTCTAAATGTATTCTACATAATTACATCACAAGCAAACTTACAGTTTTCAGTAAGAACAACGGAGATGAAACAAGAAACTACATACCAGATACACCTGGTAACCCAGGCAATCCAGGATTTCCTTCAGATCCTTTTGAACCATTCTTTCCTTGGGGTCCATATCCTGGTGGTCCAGTTAACCCTATCTTACCACAAAGACCTGGGCTGCCAACAGATCCTGGTAATCCCCTGTCGCCTTTTGGACCATCTAATCCCTACAAATAATTTATAAATCATTGTTTAGTATGCATTGACTAACTTCCCAAGTAGAAGCTTATGATGACCTCTTTAACAAGATGACCTGTTCCTTCTCTAAGTTTCACTCAGAATCTCAAATGATCATCCATAAGGACCGCATTGTCATCTGTAATTATATTTATTGTATCTTTACTTAAATATTACAAAACATGCTTCTCTGTTTGAGAACCCTGCTAAGGCCTTCATTAAAAAATATTGGTAAGGAGCAAGGAAAAAAGGTTAGTTGGGTCATACGTAATTCCAAAGCACCAAATCATCTTGGTATTAAAAGTACCAAGGAAGCACATCATGTTTCAAAATCCCTCTTCCCCAAAATACAATAGTTAAAATGGCAGCTAAATAGCAAATTGAGGAAAGGAGTCTAAGGTCTACATTAGTGGGCTTGTATGTAGTCAAAAACCTGTTCACCCACAAGGTCATGTAGCGTTGTATGAAGTTCAAATAGCATTCACAATAAGCTTGAAAGAAGTGAATATATAAAATCTTTTACAATTGCATAAATTATCTAAAACAATGCATTTGGATACAGTTGTGATCAGCACAGAAATACTGTAACTGACATTATAATGTTATTTTATAAATGTATTTATCTATTTGCAGAGGCTGCCCAACTTCTCAGCAATTGTGGATCACTTGCAAATAAAAAGGGACAACCTATAGAAATACAAGCAAAAATAGGGACCTGGCCAACCTCAAAAAATATATATCACAAATGTGGAAGATATGTGAATGTCTGTGGGGGTATCATTTCAGACAGCAGGTGATGCTAAAAAGAAGGAATGCCTATTGTATCTGCAAGGTGATGCTATTGAAACAATAGGACCTGGAGTGCACCCACCATGTCTGACCATACCGGAGAAACAATTAGAGATAAAAAGTTCCTCAGAAAGGTAGGCCCCATGACATGAAGAGTTTTAAAAGTGATAACCAGCATCTTGAATTGTACATAGAAATAGACTAGTAACTTGTTGAACTTGCAAAGCAGTGGGATCATATCAGCATAGTGCAGTGCTCACTATCTTTGTTATCACATTTTGGCCCTGCTGTAGCTTCTAGATGGTCTTCATGGATAGTCCCATGTAGCATACATTACAGTAATCTAATCATGAGATGACCAAGGAATGAGTATTTGAACATCAAAAGTCAGTAAGAGAAAGTTTAGAACACATTTTTCTTCAGTAATGTAAATATATATATAAATTTTTACATACATACATACATACATATAGAGAAAGAGAGGGAGGGAGGGAGAGAAATATTGCTTTTGATTACTACTATTGTTTATAAATTTCATATTCTTCAAATCCCATAATAAGATAATAAGATTAAAGGGTTATCACATAGATAACACATGTATCTAAAAATATTAATGAACTTTGCAAGCGGTCCAAAGTAATACACCAAGTTAAAGAATGATCATTATGGAGAAAATCTACAGGATCACAAAAAAATTATAATAACTTGATGGCACATAATTCCTCTAACTATTAAATCAAAGAATAGAACAAATGGTAAGATTACCAACCTGTATTCCAGCAGAACCTTTTTTGCCTTTTTGTCCAGGTTTCCCAGGTATTCCATCCAACCCTTTTTCTCCTGTTTTTCCTCTGATTCCTGGTTCTCCATTATCTCCTTTGGGACCTTCTGGATGCATTAAGTTTACATCTCCTTTTGATCCTTTAACACCTTTGTTTCCTGGAAAGCCTATAAATCCCTAGACCGCATATCATCAACACAATTTATCAATAAAAAGTATATGATGCACCTGAGTTTTGCTAAAATAGTATTGTTCTGTAAGCAAGTTATTTCTGTCAGAGGAGACAGGGAAAGTATCCTTAACTCTGCTTGCTTGGTTAATATATCCTTAGATGACTGAAATATATTACATTGAGGCCAACTTAAAATTACTTTGAAATTGCATTTGGTACAGAACAGCACTTTAAAAACATAATTGGACAAAATACTATGACTATATTAAATATGTTTTGTCAGTTGCACTGGCTCTTAGTTAATTTTCATGCCCACATTTTATTTCATTAATATTTAAACTTAAATTATTTGGAATAATTTGAGATAGATTTTGTCCTGCCTTATAAATCTTACAGATTTCAGACTTCCAATTGCAAGTGCTGGAATAAATGAAATAAACCAGAGATGTCAAAATGGATTTCATCGAGGGCCGGATCAGCATTGTAGTTCTCCTCTGCGGGCCAATGGCAGGGGATGGGGGGGCGGCAGGTGGGGGGCGAGATGGATGCCTCCTGTAGCACCCTGTCATCCAAAATGGTGCATCCCCTGCACCTCATTTTCACCCTTCATAGCCTCCTGCAGCACTCTGCCACCTGAAAACAAGCCATGTGGCCCATTTTTGGGCCAGTTTTTGGCTGTTTTCAGCCCATTTTGGCCCTGTTTTTCAGCCCATTTTTCAGCCTGTTTTGGGCCCATTTTCAGTCCATTTCTGGCCAATTTTTCATCCATTTTGACCCATTTTTTTACCTTTTTTCAGCCCATTTTTGTTCCATTTTTCAGCTCAGTTTTGGCCCGCTTTCAGCCCATTTTGTTGGATCTGTTTCGGCCAGCAATGTTGCAGGAGGCCATGGAAGGTGAAAACGAGGCACGGAGGGACATGTGGCCCATTTTAGCTGACCGTGGGCCAGTCCCTTGATATTTCCAGGCCGGCCCCTCAGGCTGGATTTAAGCACCCAGTGGGCCAGATCCGGCCCGCAGACTTTGAGTTTGACACCTCTGAAATAAACGAAACCAACTCTAATTTTGATGGTGGACAAGTGGGGAACAGTCTTTACTGTTTACAAAAATTTTCTGGGGTACTTTACTAACAGGTCTTTAAAATAATTTGTACCTGATATTTTCAATTTAATATGTGTCTGTAGAACTCCATGATCTATCAATACATTGATGTATTTGGCTCAGAAACCTCCCATTGCTTAAAACTGTAATTACATTTAAACTACCGTATTATATGAGGTTCAATAACAAACTTACTTGATCTCCAGGAGGCCCTGGATGCCCAGGAGATCCTGAAAATCCTTTAGGACCAAGTATTCCTTCCATACCTAGAATAATGAAAATACTAAGATTTAGAAATAACTTAAATTTAATTTAAAAAAACACGATAAAGCACCTGAACAAATGCTACCACTGTTAATAAAGTTTCAGCAGATAATAACAGATTGGACAATGAACAGGAAAAATTAAAGTTGATCATATAAATATTAATATATTTCATCCCTTCTAAGAATAGAAAGTATTGGCATTAAAATATCCTTGGAAAATATCCATGTTTGAAAATTCTTATTTTTTCTTTAAATGTGTTCTAGCAGCATGTTAATATATTATGCATGGCAGCATTTTAATTATTTTTTTCAGGACTATTTAATGTAGATTAGCCAAAGCAGAAGTCACTCCTCCTGCTTTAAATGTGGCATCAATTTGAAGGTTTGGCACAATTGTATCCAGGGTTGCCCTGTTATTCTCTGAATTAGCAGAACCAGATTGCAAGATTTTAGGTGACACCTGAATAGCAGTAAAATATTAGAGTTTTCAGCTCCTCTTTTCAGCCATCTAGTAGAAATCCAGTCTTTCAAAGCCCAGAGTTGATAGTTCTTGTTCAGATGCTTCATATGAGTCTGCTAGAGGCATCCTTTTTACATTGTATTCCTACCAGTGACCAGAAGCTTTCTGATCTTACATTTTTGTTTGATTGATTATGTCATTCCCTTTACCAAAAAATGTAATAAAGTACATGCTTTCAATGATATTAATTGAATAGCTAACAAAATATTTCATATTTGTATTTTCAGGTCTACCACTTCCAAACCTGTAGACTGATATATTTCAATTGTTAGTAATATTTAGGTATCACCTGCATTTTTTACCTTTCCTACCCTGCTGACCCTCTTCTCCAGCAACACCGCCAAGACCAGGTTGTCCAATAATATAAGTACATTCGGTACATGGGCCTGATTCTTCACCTACAATAATATTTTGTCACATGTGAAAAACTTGATGGGTAAATCTTCACTGTATCAAAAGTAAAAGCAGTTCAGAGAAACCTATATACTTACCTACAATGAAAATGAAGTTAAATAATGTTATAAACCTAATCAATTGGGCATTAATTTTTTTTGTGCTCAGCAATGTAGCACTTTCTATCAGCAGATGTCAAAATATTGTTGTACAATAATTGTTAACAGTAAGCAACTGATTAAAAGATAATATGGCTCCAAACTGCAAAAAGAGACACCTTTTTTGAAGAGAAATATATGTGTCCCAGGATAATGCTGCAAGATCCAATCTGCCTTGGGCCCCAGGGCCAGATGTTTTGTCTTCCGAGCTTTTGAAGTCATGCTGGAGCCCATCTTCAGGGAACTTTTCTCTAGCACAAGTCCCACAGCTTGGAAGACAAAGCCTCTGGTCCTGGTGACCGACCCAGATTGGATCCTGTTGACACCTTTTTATCAGATGTTTCATCTCCTGTTCCTCAAGTGATCATTGTGGCACAAATAAAACTCTTCACAGCAAACCTGTAAGACAGTTTATTCTGAGAAACAATGACCATGCTTACATACCACACAGAACTGCCTGTCAGTTAGCACAACACATTGCATTATTACAAATTAGGTAATCCCACTTGAGTCTAGTGTGTTATATGTCTTCAGAATCCTAGTTTTATTTATTTATAATCTGCCTTTCCTTTAAGAACTGATGATAACATATACAGTACTCCTTCCAGTTTTTTTCCCCACAACAAAAACTTGTTAGTTAAGTTGGGTTTAGAGATAGTGATTGGCCCAAGTCATTCATTGAGCTTCCATAGTTGAGAATAAATTTGAACCTGACTCTTAACACCACCACTAAATGGGATTAATTCAGTCAAATATAGTCATTTAAACTGTTTATAAATATCTTGTGTAAATAAATCCTTTCGATGTAATCTCTACCAGCAAAATGCACCATGCACTTTTTCCTCTCCTCTCCCCCTCCTCCATTAGTTTTGTGGAAGAAACTAAAATTTTTATATTTGCTTTCCTTAAATTCTAACTGGAGACTGAGAACAGGATTCAATAACTTCCTTATCATGGGTAGATACTTTCTTGTGACATTTGGACTGGTGATGACATAGAACTTACATGCAGGGATCAGAAATCAATTAAGGTGATCTATCCTGTTTTTCACAAAACAAAGAGAAATTGAGGGAATCCTAAATGTATTTTTAGACTTCCTGATTGGTAAGAGTTGATGATTCTGCTAAAGCTCTGTACAATTGTTCCTACATCCTCTCTAATGGCTAAAAACTAGAAATGCTTCCTAGTTTAAGATTTATGGGCATGAAAGAGATCAGAAGATGGCTAGTGTGAAAAGTAGCAGAAATCACAAATTTATATCTTCCCAATTAAATTTCAACACTTTGATTCCAACTTATGGTAAATCTGGTTTGGTCAATAAATAAAAGATAATACAACAACTAAGCTAATATAAGCAATTTGGTCATTTAGACATAACATATCTTGATAGAAAGAAACTAATCTAATCCCATTCATATGTATCTTAGATTCCCAAACTAATAAAATTTAGAAATATATTCACAAGGGATCTGACCTTTTTCTCCATCATCTCCTAGTAGGCCTGGAGGACCTATATATCCTGGGCTTCCAGGAGTTCCTTGTGGACCTTTTTCAAAAGTTATTGTACCTGTTTGTGATTAAATAAATAAAATATAACTTTTTGTCTTGTTCATAGCAGTAATGGCAGGCAATTGATATTCCTCTCTGAGGTTAAAGATCAATTCATTTAATAACATTAACAGTATAGAAGATGGAAACCATTCCAAAGTTATTGTTGGTTTAGCTTTTTGTCAGCAGGTCTGAAAATAGGACACCATATGTCCATTTCATTATTCTAAGGTAATTACTGTATATCTGCTTCCCCTGAAATAGTAAAATGAATATTGTTTTGAGTTATTTTGCATGTTAAGATGGCTGAAGTAGTGCAACATATAAAGAATAAAATTACTCATGTCTGTTCTGCTTCTTCCACCTTTTCCAGCATTAGAACCTTCTCCAGAGATATTTGCATAAAGTATCCAACATAGAATAATGTGAGCCTGGTCATTTGTATTTCAAGGATTTATTTGTTTGATGATCCGTTTGTTTGTTCGTTCTTTGGCTATCCGTAGTATTTTTAGGAGTCTTCTAACCTTGTTGATGATCCAAACTCTGTCAAGGACCTAATGATCTAACTGCTAGAGCCCATTGTAACTACATAGCCAAAAAGGCATTAAGAGTTGTTAACCTAATCCTACGTAGCTTTTTCTCTGGTAATATTACACTACTAACTAGAGCATACAAAACATTTGCTAGACCAATACTCGAATACAACTCATCAGTCTGGAACCCACATTATGTATCTGATATTTACATAGTTGAGAAAGTCTAGAAATATTTCACAAGAAGAGTTCTCCACTCTTCTACTTTTTGCAGAATACCTTATGCCACCAGACTTGAAATTCTAGACCTAGAAAACCTAGAACTACACCACCCTCGGTCCGATCTAAGTATAGTATATAAAATCATACATTGCAATGTCCTACCTGTCAATGAATACTTCAGCTTCAACTATAACAATACAAGAGCAAACAATAGATACAAACTCAAGGTTAATCGCACCAAACTTGATTGCCAGAAATACCTTTTCAGCAACAGAATGATCAATGTCTGGAATTCTCTACCTGACTCTGTGGTTTCTTCTCCAAACCCCAAAAACTTTAACCTTAGACTTTCTACTATTGACCTCACCCCTTTCCTAAGAGGTCAGTAGGGGTGTGCATAAGCACACCAATGTGCCTACTGTCCCTGTCCTATTGTTTCTTTTATTTTCCTTATATGTATCCATGTATTCATAACTATGTTTTTACTTATACCTATTATTTTGTAAGCAATTGACAAACCAAATAAAATAAATAAATAAATAAACACCAACATTTTCTTCCTATGTCACTTCTCCAAAGTTCAACCTTCATTTCCATAGAATGTAACCAGAAATACCATTGCTTGCACTTTTCTGATCTTTGTAGCCACATTATGGCTTTTGATTGAATATCTGTTCCATGTCTTTCGTAGCTGCTGTATCAATTGCTAGACTGTGGTGTATTTCTAGATTGGTTGTAAGATTGACCTAAATTCTCAGAGGGATTCATATATTTGGAAAGATATTGAGAAAACTCTTATGGGATGGCCAGGCTGCTAGAATTCTTTATTGAAATTATGATTTAAATGGGGATGGGTTTTTTGATTTTCCTCAGCTCTGTCACTGATCTTATATGTCAACTTCCTTTTGTTTTTGGAATCAAATAGAAATTTGATTCTTATCTTAAAAATCACTATGGGTAAAATTAAAAAATGCATTATTAATATTTATTAATATTAATAAAGTAGATTTGTATGCTACCTGACTCCCAATTCACCCTGTACAATTGACAGAAATTCTGCCCTTATTTTAGAAAATCCTTTTTTCTTTTCCAGTGCTAAAGCCTGAAAAACATTTATAGACAAACCTGGGAAAGGCATTTAAATTGAAAACTAATTTGCATGGGAAATTGATGCATGGGAAATTGATGCTGAATTAATCCAGCCTGAAAATTACTAGAAAACTTTTTTAAAAGAATTCCTCGGCAAACAGATACACATATACTAAATAAAAGTGATCAAGGTTAATTGAACTAGAACAAAGCTAACATTAATTTGCTTTCTGCATGGTACTCTGCAATTGAATCCTTATGACTTTCTCCACAACTTTCAAAGAAAGGAAAGATTGGACTTGGGGTATTATTGTCTATGCCAGTCTATGTCACTTCTCTTCAGGAGTGGTGTACCACCATCTCTTTCAAGGCAACTTTTATAACCTTCTACCTCAAGAACTCTTGACTATCTGTTGGATCTATGCCCCCATCCACTTCACAAAAAAGCTAAGAAGTGTATAGGGTCAGACAGTATAAGGGTTTATAGTTTATCAACTATCAACTTCCTTCAAACTGATAGGGCCGGATGAGTCCCATATAACATTACAAAACGTTACTCCAATCATCCCATTTAATCCTGCCCATAAGAATCCAGACCTGAGCAAATTTGAATGATTTGATTAGCAGGATGATATCAGCCTAAATAATTGACAGTAGCTGAAGGGAAGCTTTTGCAGCCCAGTGGTGCCCAACGGGAGAAATTCACCCTAAACAATTTTGCTAGGGCAATATATCCATACAGTCAGGTAGAAGTAAGAAAACTATGCTGCCCATTTATTGTAGGCTCTTATATGTTGCTGCTCTTCTGCTCCAACCATCCTTTCTACTATTTCATTGCATTTCCCAGAGTTCTTTGGTAAACCAAGGATACCCTGGGATCAGTGCAAGGGAGGAGGTAGCCAGAGAGTCAGTTGTCCCACACTTTAACAGCTTTTACTTGGCACTACAACAACAACAATAATATATTTCTATACCTGGTTGTCCTAAAGGACCTACTGATCCTACTGGGCCTGGTGGGCCTGGAAATCCAGGATGACCTTGTGGTCCAATAGCATTGATTCCTGGTTGTCCTCTCTCTCCTTTCTTTCCTTTGAAGCCTGGAGAACCTGGCACACCTCCTAGACCAGGTCTTGAAATACCTATTAAACCATGGTAATTGGTTAAAATGCACTTTATGTCTGTTTTTGTAATGTGCTTATCAATGAAGATTTAATTGCAACTTAAAAATAATACTTAATTTCTATTGCTATTTAATAATAGTAGTTATTTTACTGAGATAGTTTTATCCTTGGGTAACATACATACCTGGACTTCCAATGTCACCCAAAGGACCCTGTAGCCCTGCAAAAAGTGATATAATTATTTCACATCAATGAAATATTGATATTGTTTTCAATTGTCCCATGATAGCAATGCAAACTGATACATATCTAAGATACTTACAGAAATCAACAGGAATTTTATATAAAAAGTAGATCCCAAGTTCAGTCCCTAACATTTAAATCACAAAGTCCAACTTTTTTTTACACTGTTAATTATAGCTACAACAAAAATAGGTTTGATATCATACCTGTATCTTATTTCATCTGTCTGCCTTTTTATACAGAGATCACTGGTTTCATGCTAATCTCTTTTCTGATACACACATGCACATGCAGACACATCATGTGTATGAATAAAACGAATGTGAAACCTGCACTAAAACTGCATGAGGATTGCTGAGACTGGGAAAATATTTAAAGAATATTCTTTTTTCTTCCCTTCCATTTACTTTATAATGTTATAGTGTTGACAATAATTTCCTATACAAGATGCTTTTTATGAGCAGCATGACTAGTTCCTCCTAAAACTGACAGTCTCTTACCTATTGGTCCACGCTGACCTTTAGGTCCTGGAAATCCTAAGAAGCCCTTATTTCCTTTTGCTCCAGACATTCCATCATAATACTCAGTCTTAAAAAGAGGGACAGATAAAAAATGGAGAGAAAAGGAAAGGGAAAAGAAGGTCAACAGTGAAGAGAAGAATGTTCATTAGCAACAATAGCTGGTATAATAAATAGTGTGATATTCTAAGATGTATGCTCTATAATAATATTTTAGAATGATTTCAGATACTCCTGAAAAGACTTTTTCTTTTGTGGCTTTACAGCTGAAGAAAGCAACCTCCAAACAGTTCATCCCTAAGTATATGTTTAGGTTCATCTATTTAATACAGATTATGGTGTAATGTTCCATAATTTGTAAGTGAACTCTAGTTGCTGCTTGAATAGCTAAGGAAAATCAAGTGACTGAAGAGACATCTAGAGCATGAGGCAAAATCCAGAAATGGAAATAACCAAGCACTGCTAAGAATTCAGGTTCAATTTATGTAAAACAAATAATAATACACAAAAGTCCTAGTTGTTACGCTTGATGGATTGTATTTCCTCTAAAAGAATTAGTTCATGGCTTTAGGGTTTAAACAAATAGGGAGCACTTCATCTGATGCACTATTTACCATTTGTATTAGGAAAACAAAATAGAATCTGCCTGTTCAGCTCATACATTTAAGGAGGACCTATTCAACGTTTTTTCTCCCTGAGAGGTTCATGGACATTGACTATCTGGCAGGACTTCTCATTGGTGGCCTACGCTTTATAACATGCAAGACTTCACCCTCAGAAGTTTTAATTCTCCATACTTTTACAAAGAAAGTTAAATTGATGCTACTCTAGTGAACTTATACAGTACTTCTTAGTTTTATTTGGGTAAGCATCTCAATTAGTTAAATTTTATTGTTATTAATTGCTTCATTTTTAGTTGCATTTTTTTACACCATCCAGAGTCTATGGATTGGGGCAGTTTACAAATATTATAAATAAATGATTTAAACTTATTGTAACAAAATGTTACAGCACATCTAATTAATACTTACTAGACCTTTGTTTCCCATAGGGCCAACTTCACCTTTTATCCCCTGCATAGAAACATTAAAAACAGTTAGGTTGAAGTAATTATGAGAAATACTGTAATTTCTAGTAATGGATTTATAAAAGTGACAGAATTTGAGGCTATTTGAAAATCATATTTAAAAGAATTGATATTTAACCATGAGAATCAATTTTAATTTAAATTTTTCTAAATGCTTCTGGACTGAATGTTGTATTGCTTTTTTCTGTGACTAGTTATTATATTCATGACTTGTTTTACTTCTAGATGTCCATTTGTTTCCCAGGTCTCCTTGCAGATTTATTTTTGCCAAAGCTTTTTGTAGTACGTGATAAAAATCAATAACATTACAGAATAGTTAGTAGTAAAGTATATTACTATAATGGAGAAAGTATACAAAAGTAAAATAAAGAGATTTATTATATACAGTCCTTTGCAAACCATTTCCAACTACTATTCTAGAATTATATTGAGTACTGTATTTCCTTCTTTATGACATATGAATGGAAAATAGGCTAACTAGACAACATTGTACTGGAATGAACAATTAAATCCAAATTATTGAATAGTGCTTGATCAGGGAAATAAAATATTGAAAAACGTCTCTCTTTTTTTCTTACCTTAGTTCCAACTTTTCCAGGCAATCCTAGCAAACCCTTTTCACCTTGTTCTCCCTGCAGAAATATAATAGGTATTAAATGAGGTTAACATTCTCATCCTGTAAACCAGGAGTGGGATTCAAATTTTTAACAACCAGTTCTGTGGGCATGGCTTAGGTGGTAGGCGTGGCTTCGTGGTCATGTGATTGGGTGGAGATGGCTTGGTGATCATGTTATTCGGTGGGTGTGGCCAACTCAACATCACTCACATCGAGACATGCATCTCCTTGCCTGGCCTCTCATGACTGTGGGGATGTTGCAACAGTCGTAAGTGTGAAAAATGGTCATAAGTCACCTTTTTCAGTGTCATTGTAACTTTGAATGGTCACTCCACGCAAGCAAAGTACCAGCAAAGAAGGGGAAAAAAACTCCAGAGATGTTCCTGAGACAGGAAGTCTAGTCCTGCCAAGAATGTAATAAGGGTTAATGGAGAGGCAGTTTCTATAAGCAACACCAGAATGTTTCCTACCAGCCTTCCTTACAGGATTAGGCCAGTAATTTTAACAGTTCTCCGAACTGCTTAGAATGTTAACAACCGGTTCTAGTGAATAGGTGCGAACTGGTAGAATCCCACCCCTGCTGTAAACACTAAATGCCATTTTCTGTTTATAATATTATTTTGAAAATCAGTCCACACTGGGCAGATCAATTTTCTTTTAATTATTTACTTTGAACTCCATTCTTTACCTACTTTTTGTTTCCCATTTTATTTTCTCTTCTATTATAAATCTAACATTTCAAATGTTTTGCTGTTTGACATTTCCTTCTAGATTTTAGATTTTGGTTTTATTTATTTTCTATTTGTTTCTTCCAGAGAGTTTAGTTTGGATTATGTAGTTTGGCTTCCTTTATTTACCAAAGTCCAGAATTCACGATGTTATTCCAAGAAACTGCAAGTAACACACTCAATTAAATCTGCTAAAGGAGCAGATTTTTGCAATCTTACTCAACCATATAAACATTTCTCTTTGACCCTTTTCTGCAACTGATCTTAATATTTATTAATTCACCTCTCTATAATTTGAACATTGTTATGTAAGTCATTTTTTTTTGCCAGTAGCATATTGCTTTTGTAAGCCTGAAATATTGCTATTATAGATCCATTTGCAATGCAGTGTCATTAGAGTTGGGCAGTATATACATGTAATTAATAATAAATTTAATAATAATTCTTATCATTTATGACATAAAACAATTTCAATATTTTCTTGTTACCCGCGGACCAGGTGAGCCAGAAGCACCATACTTTCCTGCCTTGCCCTAATAAAAGAAATAATAAAAGGAACATTAAGTAGTATACAGTGTAATATAGTATAGCATATGATAACTATAAATTAATAATATTTATAAACTTGTACTGAAGCACACTATTTTAATCTACTAAAGTATGACTTAATAAACTGAATACATAGAAATGAAGGTCTAATGTTCTCCATTTTGATAAATAGGTGAACATCCAAAATTGGCAACTAAAGACATAAATTTAAATGTGGGATTGAAAACAGTTTCCACAACAACACATGGTTTTCATAAAGGTTTGTCAAAAAGAGTTATGCATACCTGAGGACCAGGGTCTCCAGGATCTCCTTTTATAGTATGAGAATCACCATGTAAACCCTAAAAAGATTTCCCGCCAAACAATATATTTTAATTCATGTTAATGCACTGAGCATACAAGTTGCAAAACTAAATTAATTCTTTAACATCTGAAAAATACAAATGCTGCTGTTAATAAATCTTAAATTTGTAATGCAATATTTAATGTCACAGACTGGTATATGGTTCAAATTTTTCTTCTTGAAGGAATTGACATGTACAATAGAAGACACTTCCACAGAAATATTCCGACAGTATATATAAAATATTAATTAATATTTATCATTCAACATTTTTAGACAAAGAATGTGCTGGTATCTGCTGCACTTAAATGACCAAGCATTGTTTCCCCTGTTTTATCGTTCCCCCCTCCCTATCTTTGCTTCCATTACTGTGTGTTTGGGATCGGTTGCCTTGTTCTTTGTTTGGGTAAGTGTAATTTTAATGTTTACATTTTCATTTTGCAGTATGCAGATAAATAAAGTCAGGTGGGCATTCTTTATTCTGTGGGTGTAAAATCAGGTGGACATTCTTTATTCTGTATATCCAAGGTCCTTGGGATTCATAATCCTCCCGGGATTGATCAAAATCATGAAAGTAAAAATACGATCACAATTGATAGTTCACAAAAGAAATATATTATTATGGAGAGTTTAGGTGGCAACTGAGATAACAGTGAAGAACAACCTACCGGTTCTCCTGGGAGTCCGGGATATCCTGGAGAACCTTGGTCTCCTTTATCTCCTTTTAATTCCTGTAACAAAGGCCTTGAAGTTACTCTTTATTCTCGCTGCTTTTTTTCACCATTCTCTTATCAAGCAGCAACACTGTGATCTTCTCTCCCTCTTTCTTTTCCCATTTTTAGAAAAGCTTCTGTGTAGATCAAAGCTAAAGCCAAGTTAGTATTTTCATTCTTTTAAAGAATTTTTATTCTTCATTTCATTCTTCTAAAGGACAGGGGGGAGGAAGAAGTAGCAAAAGACAACCTCTGAAGATTTTTTTTCCTTTAAAGATATGAATTCAAAATTTGTGTCCTGCTTCCTGACAATCTATTCCAGCAACACTATTTCCCTCCCTCCAGTGGATATTAAACAAAAAAAGAATTACTCCTAGTTTGTTCCCAGGCTTAGAAATCAATTACATATACCTTGGGCATTAAGTGATTTGCATAAACTTATCAATTGTTCATTCATATGCAATCTTTGAAGCTAGTCCTTTTTCTCTAAATCCAATACCCATTAATGACACCCCCAGGTGGTGTATTTTCTAACAGCAATACTTTAAAATATGGTTTGATGCCAGATTGTTTCTCGCCACCTTCAAACTCTCTACGCCACTGTAGATGAAACATCATTTGCTAAGCTTAAATTGCTTTTCATTTTCTTCTATTCAGCAGGAAGAGGAAGGTATATTCCCTTTTTAGCCTGTTTTTGATACTGTTGAAGGAAGGAAGGGAGGGAGGGAGAGAGGGAAAAGAGGGTGG
The DNA here is from genome assembly GCA_023653725.1 of Bungarus multicinctus. Lineage (NCBI taxonomy): Eukaryota > Metazoa > Chordata > Lepidosauria > Squamata > Elapidae > Bungarus > Bungarus multicinctus. Next base: position 34,661,417 of record CM042844.1, read on the forward strand.
TAGTAATAATGTTGCTGAAACAGTCCTACTGCATCTCTCATAGTCTTCCTGGTTAGATGGGGCAGCCTGACATGATGAAAGAGATCCTCCCTTTTCTTAAATGGTGACAGACAGCATGCATTAGCAACCTTAGGCTAATTCTAATTCTAATTCCAGATCCCATTTATTAAAATATCTCTTTAAGCACAGAACTTCCCAAAAAACCATATAAATACAGCACCGCATACTGTACTGAATCTTAACAATATTATGTTGTTACCGTTGTATTTTCTGCTCCAGTTAATGTTATAACAACAGTTCCAGATGGTCCAGGAGGACCTATTAGTCCACAATCACCCTGAAATAATAATTAAAAAGTGTTATTAAAAATGGACTTAATATATTAATAGAAGATAAATTAATGATATTTATTTATTTATTGATTGATTGATTGATTGATTGATTGATTGAACTTATATACCGCCCTATTTCCCTGACAGGACTCAGGGTGCACAGCCGAATTAAAATACAAACAGTACAGAATTAAAAACAATTAAAAAAACCAAATATAACAGGCTGAAAAGCTAAAAAATATAAAGGGGTTAAAAGCTAAAACCAAACCAGACCAAATAAAAATCCCCTAAAAAACCCCAGGCCAGACCGGCTTGATGAAATAAATAGGTTTTCAACACACGCCGGAAGGTCAAGAGATCAGGGATGGTCCTCATCTCTGGGGGTAATTCGTTCCACAGGGAGGGTGCCCCCAACGAGAAGGCCCACACCCTCGGGGTTGCCAGCGGTCCAGCCGGCAGCACCCCAAGGAGGCCGACTCTATGGGAATGTATTGGCCGACGGGAGGCCAATAATGGCAGGAGGTGGTCCTGCAAATATCCTGGTCCCAAGCCATGGAGCGCTTTAAAGATGGTAACTAGAACCTTGAAGTATTAACACTATTCTTGTAATTGGATACTGGACTTTTTGACAAATAGACCATAACATGTCAAGCTCAATAACTCCACTTCATCTACTATCACACTGAGTACTGGCGTGTGAACCCCTTCCTGTTGTCTCTCTTCACCTATGACTGCAGACCTGTGTATGGCTCTAACACCATTATCAAGTTCGCAGACGATACTACGGTAATCGGACTCATCAACGATAACGACGATTCAGAGTACAGGGAGGAGGTGCAGTGCCTAGCTACGGGGTGCACTGACAATAATGTATTACTTAATACTAACAAGACCAAAGAGCTCATTGTGGACTTCAGGAAAAAGAATGGTCATGCATACTCTCCTATATACATCAATAGGAGAATGGTAGAATGTGTCACCAGCTTCAAGTTCCTGGGGATCCACCTCTCTGAGGACTTGTCCTGGCAGATTAACACTACTAGTCTGATTAAGAAAGCTCACCAGTGCCTCTTCTTCCTGAGATTACTGAGGAAGAATCACCTCTCCTCAGCTATTCTGATTAATTTCTACCACTGCGCAGTTGAGAGCATCTTAACTAGTTGTATCTCAGTTTGGTATGGAAATTGCATTATAAAAGGAAAAAAAGGCATTACAGAGGGTAAATGAAAACCGCCCAACGCATTATAGGGATTCCACTTCCTGCCATTGTGGACATTCAAAGGAAACAATGTCTGCGTAAAGCCCACAGCATCGTTAAGGACCCCTTCCATCCAGCCCACAAACTGTTGACTCTTCTTCCATCTGGGAGGAGGTTCAGGTGCTTGCAGTCTAAGACCAGCAGGCTAGGGAACAGTTTTTACCACACAGAAGTTTCCTTGCTGAACTCCTCAGTCTGTTTGTCCCCACACATATGCTGTTGCTTCCCTTGATAATATATGATGTATTTTGTATAATTCTCTGTGCATTTGCACTTATATTCAATGTGTCCATAAACATTTTGTACAGTTGTATATGTTCATATATGTGCAGTCACATCCTTGTGTGCTCGTGTACATACATTTTGTTGTGTTTTCCATTGACAGATGTCTTGCATATTTGCATATATATATTTATATTTTACTGTTGTTTTGTTCTGGTTGGATGTTAACTGCATTTTGTTGCCTGTATCCATGGCAATGACAATAAAGTTGAATCTAACCTAATCTAATCTAAGTAATTCTTAACACAAATGGGATTTATTGGCTTCATGATCTGCAGAATGCTTGGATAAATAGACTATTTCCTTGACCAAGCAGGCTTTTCTTCTACTCTTCACTATTTCCATGTACAATTAGAGTATTTATGCTAATGAATAGCGTTTGGGAAACATTCTTACAAAACAGCAGTAGGATAGACAAATGTGTTTGTATCATCAAATTAAGAAAATTAAGAAAGTTACTAGTTCCAATAATTCATAGATTTACAGTAATTTAAATTTATTTTTATTTTTATTGGATTAAAAAAACAATTATACAAATATCTCCTTTGTATTTCATTTATTGGAAATAGTAACTGACTGCATTAAATAAATCACAACTAATCTTATCCTGCAGTTGCAGTGATTAAAATATATATTTCAAACAAAGTTAATTTACACAAATCCAGTTTAATTAGACAATTGCTCTGAGGTTCTTCAAAATTAATTCTCCATAAAATAGCTTACTTACTATGAAATGAATTTGGAAAAGTATGATAAGGATTTAAGTTTAAACCAGAGATATAGTTTGTTCAATTAGAGGCAAAGCTAAAAAAAATAGAAATATGTTAATTTAATTATAGTAAGAGAATTATGTATACTTACCTTTATTCCTTTGGATCCAATAACATTAATACCCATGATACCCTAGAAAGCAAAACCTTCATTTAAAATGCATTCGAAAGTCTAAAGCAATGACACCATGAGTAAATGATGCCCGGATAATTATTTGTATTGTTCATTTATATCATAACTCTAACAATACCTTGGGCCCTGGAGGTCCTGCTCTTCCTACTGTGCCCTAAAATGTACAAACACAAATAAAACTGTTTTTTTTTAAAATTATAAATGCATTACAAGAATACATTAATTGTTTGAAAATAACAAGAAAAATTGCAAACGTTAATATTTTCTGTACAATAGTTTACTGGAAGTATTAGAATATGGATGCTGTCTGTTACCACTTTAATTGACTCTTACTCTATTATTAAATATGCTTTCTGGACCAGAGGCCACTGCTGGAAGAACAGGCAGAGTCAAAAGCTAGGAAATTGGCCAGCTGTGGGTCTACTTGGAGCTACTTGCTTCAGTGATTCATGCGCTTTTCCAGTAGTCTAGATCCAGTAATCTGGCTGAAACCCAAAGACAAGTTTCTGCTTTATAGCCCTAGTTCTCTGGAATGGCTTCTTCCTGGAAATGAAATTGGCCTCATTCTTAATAGGCTTCCAGAAACGAGTGAAAAAGGAATTATTTTGATAGATCTTGGAGTGATTTTTGATGTAAGCCAGGTTATGTCATATGTTTTAATTGAATTTAAATTTACCATGAATGGGAAAACGTTTAAATATTTTTCATTATTGTGAACTTTCAAGAATTGCAAGATGTGGCAGTATATGCATTTAATAAAAACATGCTAATAAAATGCATCAATATACAATATCACAGATAATATAGAACATCATGTGTTTATGTGAATAGATATGTATAAACGATGAAATTCTCAAGAACCACTCAAGGTAGATTTCAAAGTAAAACAATTTGCTTAAGAAGACTTTGTTTATGCAGTTTGTAGTAAGATACAATAAAAAGTCTTTGAAGAAGACAAAATAAAAAATAGTTCCCCAAACAAGAAAGAGTTCCCAGGCAAATGAGACAAGAGCACTCTGATAAGAAAGAAAGAAGGTGTGAGAAAAACTGGTTGAGCTTTAACATATTGTGAGAAAAGAACAACTAGGTCCTAAAGTAATTGCAGCCCTCAAATTAACAATATATAATAACGCCGGCTGAACTGATTTTGCAAGCATGGCGAAATATTTGCAATCTGCTGAGCTGATTGATTTATACAAATGAAGCTTGTATAAAAGCTATGTAAAGATATATAAATAAAGGTGTAAAATGTATCTTTGAGATAACAAAATAGCTTCCAAGTAGAATAAAAGCTAACATTCTATTTAAACTTCTACAAACAATTTAAAATTTCTTACTGGAAAACCGGAAGGGCCTTGTGGTCCAATTGTCCCAGGTAATCCTTGAAGGCCTGGCTTACCCTTTAAGAGATAAATAACTATTTAACATTTATATCAGTCATCAATATTCAACTTAATTGATATATGTAGTGAATTTATCATTCCACTAAGGAATAGAATAGGATAGGATAGGATAGGATAGGATAGGATAGGACAGGACAGGACAGGACAGGACAGAACATAACAGAGTAGAATTCTCTATTGGCCAAGTGTGATTGGACACACAAGGAATTTGTCTTGGTGCAAATATTCTCAGTGTACATAAAAGAAAAGACATTCGTCAAGAGTCAAGAATCACAAGGTACAATACTTAATAATAGTCATTGGGTACAATAAGCAATCGAATCATACTAGGAAACAGTCAATATAAATCGTAAGGATACAAGCGACAAAGTTATAGTCATACAGTCACAAATGGGAGGGGATGGATGATAAGGAGTGATGAGCAGATTAATAGTAATAATAGTAATAGTACAGCAGACGTAGTAAATAGTTGGACAGTGTTGAGGGAATTATTTGTTTAGCAGAGTGATAGTGTTCGGGGAAAAACTGTCCTTGTGTCTAATTGTTCTGGTGTGCAGTGCTCTGTAGCATCGTTTTGAGGGTAGGAGTTGAAAGAGTTTATATCCAGGACGTGAGGGGTCTGTAAATATTTAGTTGCTTATTTAATAGTTTGTTTATTGCACAGTAATAGGATTTTAAATTATAACATATAAAGTACTGACATTGACATTGATCCTACAGTTCCTTTATACTTATAGAAGCAGATTTTCTGAATTTTTTTTTAACTGAATGGAAACTTTCCTCCTGAGAAGAAAAGAACCTTTTAATCAAGACTATAATATCCAATCCTTTGAAGTTAGCCTATAACAAATATCAAAAGCAAAAGAAGAAACATTTTTAAAAATGAAAGAAACCAGGTTTAACATTGGGAATGTAAACAGCACTAGGTGTAATGTAATATGTTTATGTCTAAGGTACTAAATAAACTTGTAAACTCCAATAATCATAGAACAGATTGGTGTTATTTAAAGTGAAAAACATTTTCAGAATTGGAGTCCCAAGTACTCTGAAAGTATGAGGTTCAAGACTGGTAGTATATAAAATTGCCATCATTATAATTAAATAGTCTAGTGATCATCTACCATGGCAAGGCATTTTTAGACTAGGGGCCACACCTTCTCTTCCTTCCTTCCTTTGGGCCTACAAAATGTATACCTAGTGACACTCGTTTTTGGCTGCATAATTAATAAACCAAATAGCCCCTGACTTCAGAAATCCTGATTTGCATCATATAATATTATTCTAATTTAAATAAAGATTCTGTGATTTCCAATTCAAATTAAACTGAATATATACCTTCATTTTTCTATACAATTATTTTTCAGAATATATATTTCAAGCTTACCTGAGAACCAGGCACTCCTGAAAATCCAGGATTACCTTTGGAAGAACTGTAACTTTGATTGAATCCATTTGTAGAAGCTCCCTTAAGAATTAAATGAAAAAAACAACATTCCATTGATCTGAGTGGCAGAATTAAATGTAACTAACATAGAATACTTTAGAATAGAATACTTTATTGGCCAAGTGTGATTGGACACACAAGGAATTTGTCTTGGTGTAAATACTCTCAGTATACATAAAGAAAGAACATTCGTTAAGAATCAAGAATCATAATGTACAACACTTAATGATAGTCATAGGATACAATCAACATCAAATCATGCTAGGAAACAGAGGATACAAACAACAAAGTTAGTTACAAGTGGGAGGGGATGGGTGATAAGGAGTGATGAGAAGATTAACAGTAATAATATTTTGATTAACTGTTTAATGGTAATTAGATGATATGAAAGAATGGCTAACTAATGATTAACTAACTAAACTAATCAAGGAGAGAAGCAACCTAGAGCTAAGGAGAAATTTATTGACAGTTAGAACAATTAATCAGTGGAACGGCTTGCCCACAGAAGTTGTGGGTGCTTTAACATTGGGATTTTTAAAGAAGAGATTTGACAGCCATTTGTCTGAAATGTTACAGGGTTTCCTGCCTGAGCTTGTCTTGAGGGCTGGACTAGAAGACCCCCAAGGCCCTTCCAACTCTGTTATTCTGCTACTCTGTTATTCCATTCTGATTGGTAATAGAAAACTAGAGAACTTATCATTTCCCTTGTTCACTCTTATTCCTTTCATTCACAACCTGCCTGAAATCTTCATGAGATTAATGAACATTCTTGTGTGCAAATACCCACCACAAAGAAATAATATTGTACCAATGTTGTAAATGTAATACAATCTTGTATATATTGTGTTTACTTCTTCCTCCCCCACCCATATTTTATTGGTGGGCAAAAAATACAGAAGCACACCAACAGAACTTTGCACGATCAGTGTAAAGCTGTGGTCCCTCATGTTGAAATTGGTACTTAGACTAAGGAGACTCAAAGTTAAATTTCCATGCATCCATCCATCCATCCATCCATCCAGTAAAGCAGCTCAATTATTCTATTTCAAGGGCTTTTTTTGCTATGGAGATAAAATTAGGATTGATTTCCTTGAATATTGGTTTCTGCTCCCAGAGAAAGTGTGACATAATAAAGAATAATATTGATAAAATGATAGTAAGATTGAAAAAAACATTGAGCAGAATACAGTAATATAAGAGGCAAAGACTTAGTGTAAGGAAATGAAAATCATGTCTGTAGGGGGACCATGGGGGCAAATGACAAATCATGGATTATGAATGTCCCAACAAAAACTACATCTACATGTAACTCAATCCCAACAAAATTACAACGTCATGCAATGTCAATCCCAAGTAAGGAAGGATAGGGTTCATATCATTATTGTGGACTTATTTTAGTTAAGAATGGATACCTATGTTCCTAGGCTACTGTACGTCATTATTTCACTACTTTTGCTTAAATGTCTTACCTTTTCTCCTTTGATGCCCTTAGAACCCTAGATGAAGAGAAACACATTATAAAACCATCGTATGGAGAAAAGAAAAGCACATTTCTAAAACAGGGACATAGATATCTAATGAAATATTCAAAATTGCAAAGCATCTCTAACTGCTGCAAAAGACCACTGGAAGTGACAAAACTACAGGAAATGAGAAAAATAAATCATTGCCTAATTAATTCTATATTTATGACTGGTCAAAAGTAAGCATCCCTGACAATGGTGTTATGAACAGTATGCTGGCCTCTTGTCAATTCTCTCTTTGTTCCCCCTAAACTTGTTCACCTCACTTCATTCATGGTTGGCTCAGGAATTTTGGGAGTTGAAGTCCATAAGTCATAAAGGGGCCATAGTCCCCCACCTCTGCTCTAGAGGTTTAGGAAGTTTCTTTCATTCTTATATTCAAAGGAACTGTGAAAGCCTTTAGTTTTCAATGAGTTTTTGGCTCCAGTTCATTGATGCACAGCAGTTCATACCTGCATATTTTTGCTTCCTATATCTTGAGATTGTCTTATTATATATATATTCTTGATTGTGTATTGCTTTGTTATACAAGGTTCAGTATGATAGGTTTGGATGATTAACAATTACAGGAAGAAAATAAAGATTTTTTTTAAAAAAACAATGAATTTCTTAAATGGCATATTTGACCAAAACTTACTGGTAACCCTGGAAATCCCCCCTGTCCTAAGAGTCCTGGAAAACCTGGATCACCCTGGATGAAAGAGAAAGAGAAGATGGCAAGAAAGGAACTCTCAAGGGTCTCTAGATAGCATGCTCTGTTACTCCATGTGCACATCCTATTCCAAATGCATCAGAGCTAATATTTTACTCATTTTACAACTTACATCCTAATGTAATGCTATTCATTTCTGTTTCATTCTTACCTTTGTTCCATTGCATCCTGGTATACCTGGAGATCCATGAGGGCCAGCATTTCCAGGTTCACCCTGAAGATACAAGATTGTCAAAGTAACCATTAATACCATTTCAAAGAACTCAGAGTATACTTTTGACTTTGGCAGAGCAGTTGACTTACAAAAGTTGGATGTAAATACATATATTCTTCTGAAAGGTTCGACATAGAAATAATAAGATGCTTAACTAAGTGCAAATATCCAGATTGGTTCAGTAAATGTTGTTATACTTACCGGAAGACCTGGAGGACCAGAGTAACCAGGAACTCCTGGCTTACCCTAAGGATAAAACAATAAAAGAAGAGAAAAAAAACACTGCATTAAGAATTAATTTAAAACTGAATCATTGGATGTCATTTTAAAATACAGGTAGTCTTGATCTATAGCAGTTCATTTAGTGACCATTTGAAATTACGACGACACTGAAAAAAGTGACTTATGACTGTTTTTTATACAATCATTACAGCATCTCTATGGTCATATCAAAATTCACATGCTTGGCAACTGACTCGTATTTATAACAGCTGCAGTGACTTGAAGTCATGTGATCACCTTTTATGACCCTCTGACAAGCAAACTTAATGAGGAAGCCAGATTCATTTAGCAACCATGTGCACAGCTACAATGATTCATTTAATAATTGTGGCAAGAAAGATTGTAAAATGGGGAAAAATTATTTAACAACTATCTCACTCAGCAACAGAAATTTTGGTTCAATTGTGGTCATAAATTGAGGACCATCTGTAGATTAAACAGATAGTTCATTCATTCCAATTATTATTAAAATGTCTTAGAGTCCTTTAAAAGGTGCCAACTGAAGTTGCACGCAAAATGGTCATCATCTCCCATGGGTCAAACCCTCCAGGGACAGCTCTCTCGATGTCACCTGATAAAGTGTCACTGTTTGGAGTGCCTATGGATGATCTCCCATCTTCTTATCCAGAGAGATTCCAAACAGATGAACTATTCACCAGCTCTTTATTTTTTGCCATAGTCATTGACTCTGCTTTTGCAGAGTCACCATTTCTTCCTTGAAAGCATTTCATTGCATGTAGGTTTTAGTCTGATACAATTTAATTGCATGTGGAATGTGATCAACTTTTGATATTGTGCCAATTATTTTTAAATGCTGATTATTATTTTTAATATGGTATAATGAAATACCAACCCTTGAACCTTTAGCTCCAGCAGGACCTACTGGCCCCGAAAAACCCTAGAAAATAAAGGAAATAAAATAAAGTAAGGTAGAATTAATTGGATTAAAATATTATCGTTATGCAGAAAGCTCAAATATGCAATTCATCTGCTTTTTCTATGTTCCATTCTAATCTCATTTGCCAACTAAGAATTGTAAGACCAAAATTACCAGCTAGAATGACCAAAGTCATTTAACATTTAAATATTAAAAATCCATGTCTGTTCTCTAAATCAGGGGTCTCCAACCTTGGCCACTTTAAGACTTGTGGACTTCAACTCCCACAAAGCTGGCTGAGGAATTCTGGGAGTTGAAGTCCACAAGTCTTAAAATGGCCAAGGTTGGAGACCCCTGCTCTGAACCCCTTAGGATGCTATCTACCGGTGTCTCTAAGCACTTTTTTTCTGTGCAGGTAGGGATCCCACATTGGATCCTCCATTTTAATTATTTAAGATTACTTATAGGACTTATGTAAAACTTAGAGACACCATTGCAAAATATTGGCACTGTAAAAGCAATAGCAATGCAAAAATGTTCTGTATTAAAATGAAATTTTCAGTCAGAAAATGTCCTGTATACAACAACTGAATATATGAATAATATATTCATTTATTAATTGAGCAAATGCTCAATTAATAGGTCCAATACATGCAAAATTCCTTGCAGGTGTTATTCTAGTTGGATAATGAAACACCTGCAAAAATCAGCCAAAATCAGAAGGCATCAAGGATTCCACAGTTCAACTCTGAGCTCCAAATATTCTCTTCTAGCAATGTTTGTGGATGGGAGAAAAATACCCCCTATACACACATACTTTCCCTTACTCCAAAACATCTATTTTATTGGAAGGGAAAGCAGTAAAGAGTCACATCAAGGATATAAGATTAAGGACATAAAAATGAGTAATCCAGTAGTTGGGAAGGTAGCTTCTCTATGGATTAATGCATCAAATGAGAGAAAACAGTAGACATTAAGCACTTTTCGTTAATATCGTTCAAACATCTAATATTGAAATCAGTAAGATTTTAAAATACTTGTTTTCTATAGAATTAGACTAATTTCTGGATCACAGTTAAATAAGGTTACTACTTATTTGTGCTAAACAGTTACTGTTGACAGATCTGGATTAAATAATGTGGCAAAAATGTACCCATTTTTTCATTATTTGTTCAGTCTAGCCAAAGAATCAAAATTCATTTATTTATACAGTATTTAAGAGTTCATATCACATTTGAGTGAGGCACATTTCTGAAAGCAAACCATAGAAGTATGATGTATTTTAAATGCTATGCATGTACATTTTACAAAGTGGTAGACCAATTGAAGATGGGCATTGTCTTCTCTTTGCTCTATTTAGCCTAGAAATGAAATGTTAGACTTCAGGTCCATTGTCAAGCTCATATATAAATGGAAATGGCAGAATAGAAAGTGAAATTTCTTGTACATCTAGGCTCCTCTCATATCAATAATGGTAGGAACAAAAAATCAGATCCAGGAAGAGTTCAGTTGGCTATTTTATTATGGGGTTCTTGGTACTCTTTGAGCTTAGTGGTTTTCTTGCAGATGTTCCATTACCAAACTAGATAACATCATCAGTGGTAGCCACAGTTCCATCCTAAATTATAAATACTATATTTTATCAGCTATTTTACTGCTCAAGCTTATAATACAGGAATCTTCTCAGATTATCAGTTTGCACCTGGGCCAGATTTAATAAGATTCAATGACATTCAAGGTGTGGGGGGGTAGGACTTTGTCCTCTTGTGCCCAAATAGGGGTTCCCTGATAGATTCCCCATGGCTCATCGCTTTGGCAATGAACTATGAATACATAAACATTTACTTTTCAGCATTATCTTAAAAATCAGTAATTCACTCATTGATATGCATATTATAAGTACCTTAGGTCCTTGTGGTCCAGGAGGACCCTCTGGACCCTGGAAGCCCATCTGACCAGGTAGACCAGGGTAACCAGGAAAGCCCTTTTCTCCCTGTAAACACAATCTATTTAATACTTTATTTTTAGTTATTCAAGAAACTCAGAATAGTGCTATTCATTGTGTAAATTTCTAGAAATTGGTTTTCTTCATTAAATATATACTCATGTAGATAATAAAAATACACCCAGGCAGAAGATCTCTATATCATCAAATAAACTGGAAGCATTCTGCTTTGTATAATCCATCACATAAATACATGAATACGTATATGTGAAAACTCATGTCAAAGGAAATTGCAGCCCTTAAAATGGATATACAAGAATGTGGATATATTGGAAAGAAGAAGAACTTTTATTACTAGGTTGGTAACTTTCATTACTAGGTTGGTAAAAAACATGCATGCCATTCATTATCCATTCTAAGAAGAAGCCTATTAAAAATAAATTCAAGACTAGAGCACCAAGCAGAATTCATTCAAGAAAGATCTACAATATTCCAAACAGAATATTTTACGGTCAGATGGTCTCATTTCAAGAGAACATCTGACCATAATCAGAAAGATAACACCTCTACTGTTAAATAGACTGAGTTGTGAATCTCCTTATTATAGAAGTTCCTAATGGATCTTAATACATTTTGCAATGCAAGAAAAGTCTAATCACACAGTGAAGAAAATAGCATCCCTTGAGAATTTCTGGGAGGACCAAAGGAACTGGATGGTGAAGAGCTGATTCTGATATAAAATAATAAAAGCCACTGTACCACAATGTGAATGCTTTCATGGTCTCTGTTGCTCTCTCTACCTGGGACCTCTAAAAACATAGCACTCCCTTTTTCCCTAAGTATTATGGCTGGATTTGGCTGTGGAAGATATTGATTGATTTAAACTATTATGTGCCAGCAAATTAGTCTTGACTCAAGCACCACATAGAGAGAACTTCTGCAGAATACCCTATCCCCAGTGTGCCCCTTCAGTCCTCCAGTTGTGCACTGATCATTGCCTTCTCTTGCACTTGCATGAAATGAAGCATTTATTTATTTATTTATTTATTTAACTTTTATACCGCCCTTCTCCCTAGGGACTCAGGGCGGTGTACAGCCAATCTAAAACCCCAACAATAATACAAAAGTTAAGAAAAAGATTAAATTAGATATTTGGCCGAATAAAAAGCCCACCCCACCCCCTTAAAACCCCCTAATTAAAATTAATGGAGACACATTAAAACCCTCTCTCAGCCCAGGCCGGCCTGCTCGAAAAGCCAGGTCTTCAACGCGCGCCTGAAGGACCTCAGGTCCATGCCGGTACGCAGTTCCGGTGGCAGAGTATTCCAGAGGGCAGGGGCCGCCACAGAGAAGGCCCTACCCCTTGGGACCGCCAGGCGACACATGGCAGCCGACGGAACCCGGAGAAGGCCCTCCCTGTGTGCTCGCACTGGCCTGCTGGAGATCACCGGTAGGATGCGGTCCTGTAGGTAACCTGGTCCAATGCCATGGATCGCCTTAAAGGTCAGAACCAGAACCTTAAAGCGAACCCGGAAAGCCACTGGCAGCCAGTGCAGCTCGCGCAGGAGAGGCGTCACGTGGGCGCTACGTGACGCCCCCATGATCACCCGCGCGGCCGCATTCTGCACCAGTTGGAGTCTCCGGGTGCTCCCCGCAGGGAGCCCCATGTAGAGGGCATTACAATAGTCCAGGCGAGAGGTGACAAGGGCCTGAGTGACCGTGCGCAGGGCGTCCCGATCCAGAAAGGGCCGCAACCGGTAGATCCGACGGATCTGATGAAATGCCCCCCTGGAGACGGCCGCGACATGGTGTTCAAGCGACAGCCGCACATCCAGGAGGACTCCCAGATTGCGAGCCCTCTCTGTGGGGGGCAAAATTTCCCCCCCAATAGCCAGCGACGGAGTCAACTGGCTATATCGGGGCGCCGGAAACCACAGCCACTCGGTCTTGGATGGGTTGAGCCGGAGCCTGTTCCCGCCCATCCAATCCCGCACGGCCTCCAGGCACCTGGACATAGCCCCCACAGCATCGTTGGGGTGGTCCGGGGTGGAGATGTATAACTGAGTGTCATCTGCATAGAGATGACACTTCACCCCAAGACCACGGATGATCTCGCCCAGCGGTTTCATATAGATGTTGAACAAAAGAGGGGAGAGAACCGACCCCTGAGGCACCCCACAAACCAGGGGCCTAGAGGTGGACCTCTCCCCTCCCGCCAACACCAATTGCGAACGGTCGGAGAGGAAGGAGGAGAACCATCGAAAGACGGTTTCCCCAATTCCCAACCCCTCCAACCGTCGCAACAGGATACTATGGTCGATAGTATCGAAAGCCGCCGAGAGATCTAATAGGACCAGGACAGAGGAGAACCCTCTGTCACGAGCCCTCCAGAGATCATCAACCAACGCGACCAATGCCGTCTCAGTGCTATGCCCAGGCCTGAAGCCCGATTGAAACGGATCGAGGTAAGTTGTTTCCTCCAGGTACTGAGGAAGCTGACGTGCCACCACACTCTCAACAACCTTCGCCACAAAGGGCAGGTTGGAGACTGGACGAAAGTTATTTAAAACAGCTGGATCCAGGGAAGGCTTCTTGAGGAGGGGCCGCACCATCGCCATCTTCAGGGCGGTCGGGAGCGACCCCTCTCTCAGAGAAGCGTTGATAATCCCCTGGAGCCAGCCTCGTGTCGTCTCCCTGGCGGCCGAAACCAGCCAGGAAGGGCACGGGTCCAATAAACAGGTGGTGGCATTCAGACTCCCCAGCAACCTGTCCACACCCTCGGCGGTCACAGGATCGAACTCTCCCCAGATAACATTCACAAGACCTGCCCCGGACACCTCCCCCGGGACCATCCAATTGGAGTTAAGCCCCTCCCGGATCTGAGCGATTTTATCATGCAGGAATCGAGAAAACTCCTCTGCTCTACCCTGCAAGAGGTCATCCCGCACTCTCGGTTCGAGCAGAGAGCGGGTCACTCTAAACAGGGCGGCAGGCCGATTTCCTGCCGACGCAATAAGGGTGGAGAAATACGAAGATTTCGCCGCCCCTATCGCCACAAGGTAAGTCTTAATATGAGATCTTACCTGTGTTCGGTCAGATTCAGAACGAGTCGCCCTCGAAATGCCCTCTAGACGTCTTTTCCGGCACTTCATCTCCCGTAGCTCCTCCGTAAACCACGGAGCCAAATGGGATCTGTGCCGGGTCAGAGGTCGCAGAGGCACAACTCGGTCCAGAGCCCCGGCGGCCAACCTATCCCAGGTGGCCACCAGGTCTCCAGGCGAGCTGAGAGCCAGAGATTCAGGAAATGGCCCAAGCTCCCTCTGGAACCGCTCCGGGTCCATTAGGCGCCTGGGGCGGAACCATCTAAGTGGCTCCGCCTCCCTGCGGTGGGGGGTGGCGGAACAGAAGTCCAGTCTAAGGAGGGAATGATCTGTCCATGACAAGGGAGTGATGACTAAATCCCCGCACTTACAGTCATTCGACCACTGCCCAGAGACAAAAATCAGGTCCAGCGTGTGTCCTCCTATGTGAGTGGGAGCAGAAACTAACTGGGTCAGGTCCATGGCCGTCATGGAAGCCAAGAACTCCCGGACCAACCCAGAGGTTTCACCGAGCGATGGCAGGTTGAAATCCCCCATGACCAAAAGCCTGGGGGTCTCAACCGCCAGCCCGGCTATCACCTCTAGGAGTCCGGGCAGGGCTGATGAGACGTGGCAGGGAGCCAGGTACGTCAACAAAAGGCCCATCTGAACCCCTTGCCCCCACTTCACAAAAAGAGATTCACAGCCAGCCGTCTGAGGGACAGTGGCCTCCCTAGGACAAAGGACTTCCTTTATAAGCACCGCCACCCCGCCACCCCTTACAATTTGCCATTGTAAGTAAAGAGACTATCCACTTCCAACACCTTCCTACTTTATATAGTGCCTGGTTGCTTTAGCTGGGCAACTGGGATGACCCCATATAGGAATCTATACTCCCAGGATTCTTTCCTCATTATTCCTAGTACTTCCCTCCCTGTAATATATGAGGCAGCATCAAAGGACTTACTGGGAAGGGGAAGATCTTTTTTTTCCATTGTTTTGGAGTTTTTGATTAATTTTGTTTTGTGTTTTGCATGCAAGTAAAGTAGAGGTGCTTTCAATCCCTTTTTCCTTCCAATTTTACATATTTAATGATTTCAAATTCACTAAGGGCCCTTCTTTGAAAGTTTGCATGCCTAGCTAATTTTGCTTTCATCTGAAATGTTTACCTATTTAATTGCCATTCAAAGAAGGGCCCTTAGTAAATTTGAAATCATTAAATATGTAAAATTGGAAGGAAAAAGGGATTGAAAGTACCTCTACTTTACTTGCATGCAAAACATAAAACAAAATCAATCAAACAGAATGCCAGTTCAATTATCTTGCTCTGCTTCCTTGGTATGATATGATTTGCCCATAAGTCAATATTATAAATTAGATTTCCATAATTTTTAAATGCCCATTTTTGGTTGAACGTCTGCAGTGTATGGAAGCTGTTTCACCAGCATAGCAATGTTGTACATTGATCCCATAATGTGAATTTAGAATTGCTGTGGTATTTTGCTAAATTAATGTGCCTACTCAACATTATTATTTTCTGCATTTATTTTTGTATATTGTGCTATCCCAGAATTCACCACTTGGGGGTGTATATTATTGTCCCCAGCAGACAAAAACCATTCTTCTGCAATAAAGCTTCGTAAAAAATAGTTATTTGAGAAACTAGCGGGATAACTTAGAACATTATTTAAACCTACTTTTAAATTTTTGAGGGTTACCTCCATCATCATGCTTTAATCTGTATTGCAAAACCTTTTTTTTTCTTTTAGGAACGCCTTTGGTGACTGAGAACAATAGTTGGACTTAACCATGTAATAATATCTTTCTGGTCATTGAAAACTTCCCCTACTGAAAGGGGAATTCAGAGAAAACTCAAGCAAACAATTACTTTAGTGTGCTTTCTAACTAATATACTTTATTTTATCTTCTTCTGTGAGGCAAGATTTTTTCATTGTTACAATAATAATTCTCCACAAGACTGGAAGAAATCCAATCAAACCCTGACTTCAAAGATGGTGTCAGCCCCACAAGGTAGACAAGACCATGAAACCAAGAAAGCAATGCAATATAAGTCTAAAGCTACTCTAATAAAACAACTATAGTAACAGAATCTTGCAAGCTTATTCGGACTTCACTCCCTCACTTCATTGCCATATGAATTAGGAAGGGGCTCATCTGAGAAATTTTCTCGAATAAGTTTTTTAGAAAGGACTCAAACCCTGCTTGTCTGATCATCACTTTAGTAACAGTTCTAAGACCCATCCTTCAGGGTTATTGTCCTTACTCTTTATAGGTGGAAACTTAACCTGTTGCTGTTGAAGATAGCCTTTTTCTTGTTGGGTCCATCTAGTGGTGGGCTGCAACCAGTTTAACATTCGGTTCTGTGACCATGTGCGCAGCATTCAAGATACAGCAATTTGAAATTCAACTGCTTACCTTCTAGGGCAGCTCTGGTAAGTAGAACAGCTGAAGTGTGGAAATCAGTTGTGCCACGTGAATCAGCTAAGCCATAAAGATAGAAATATAGGACAGGATAGGGCGGGCGCGGATGGGTGGGGCCAGCTGATGGTTGGAACTACCTGTCAGCATTCCAGCAAGCCTCCATTCCAATCAGTAACTCCGAGACAGACGTCATCTCAAAAGTACCTTTATTAGAATAGCAGCTGGCACATCTGTGGCATCTCGAAACTAAAAGTTTCCTGGACTTCCCAGAATGTCCCAAATTACAAACCATCCCCTTTTCATCATCACATCACATGAATCAATCCCAAAGTAAGTTCCTTTTTGTTTCCGCGCCACACTCTATGACCTTGAACTAACAAAAGAATTCTATTTTGTTTACTAAGAGCTACTTAATTAAAATCACCCCCTCCCACTTTCTCAAGCTATGTGGCAGCGTTGAATAAGGTTTCCAAAGCTGATACTACCAGTTTCCTAGAACTGGTCTGAACCGGCAGCAGCCCACTACTGGGTCCATCTTTTTATGACCAGAAAGATACTTCACCATAAGGCTATCTATTATTCTGCCCCCGCCAATTCTGCAAATGTTAAATACTGTTTTTAAAAAAATACTTGGATTTAATTGTATAAAGTACAATAAAGTAAGTTTCATTTAATTAATGCTTCTTATACATCCAGTTGCAGTCCTCTTCAATTTTTTTTGGCCAATAATGCATTTTTCTTCTTTTCCAGCAAAAAGACATTGCTATTTATGTATAAGAAATCCAATTTTTATATAACTCTTACCTTACTGCCTTTTATTCCATCACAAAAGCATTGGTTTTTGCTGTTGCAGATACAGTTCTAAAAAAGAAAATACAGTGATTATCATTTATATTCTCATCAAATATTTGCAAACCAAACAACTTTTTCCCCATGTTGTATGGTTTCTTCATTCAATTTCATTGTACATATGTTGTGCATTGACAATAAAGGTTTGAACTTGAACTTGAACTTATATCATGCCATAGTATAGGAAGGAAAATGGGTGCAAGGTAAAGTAATAAGTTCTAAAACATATTGCATGTCAGGATTCCAGCAATCGTTCTAATAAAATCATGATTTTTGAGCCAAACTTCAAAAAACTTCAAGGGTTCTATTAGAGACGACATACTGGCACTGCCCTATATGAAGCCAACTCTGGCATATGTAATTTACAGTCACCTGTGACTCTGTTTCCCCCCTCCCCCCTGGGTGTCTCATAAACCAGAATCTTCAATTTAGCACTTTCATGGGCTGGGTGTCATCATTCACGTTCTCCAATTAAATATATTCATGAGCAAAAGCTCTGGTATTTTAGTTACAATATTTTAAATATAAGATTGGGATGCCATGGGAAAGCACACAAAAAAGTTTCTTCCATAGTCCACTAACTCTGCAATGGGTGCAAAGAAGTCTCTGTGTTGGAATTTATCAGTAAGAATATTAGCTTTCTAGTTCATCAACTGTACTTGTTGCTGAAGCAACACTTCGGATTCACATCTATTGGAAATTATTGGTCATTTTGATGCTTTATCATCACTAAGCAGATCATACTCAGTTATAGATCACCACCCTTGTCAGTAGAGAACAATTCTATTCAGGTGCTCAGTCCTTGTAGCTGTAAAAGCCTGGGTGGAAAGGAACTACCTAACTCAATCCTACTAAGATAGAATGTAATGGGATTTGAGGCCTTCTAGATCTTTGACTCTTGATGGCAATCCTACAGACAGGGCTTCAGTCCAGAATTTGAAGACACCACAAGAAAATATAACTGTTTCTGTCACACAACAGGACTGAGTATTGGCTTAAGTTCATAGAATACTTTAATATTAATTATGTTCTTTAAAGATTTGGGAAGACAACTAGTTGAGATTTGGGGAAGTAAATATTAACAAAAACCCAAACCCCATCATGTCTTTATTCCTTGCTAGCTGACAAGTGTAAAATGGATAAGGGGCAGGGGTGGGGTGCTATGAGTTTGCCCAGGTTTGGGAGAACCCATAGCTAATGTTATGGCCATTTCGGAAAACCACCAAAATCCACCCCTGGCTGGCTCCACTCACCCCACCCTCCCCTCCCAGGAGTCTCCATGCAGCCCGTTTTGGATGTGAGATAAGTGCAGGGCCCACGCAGAGGCTCAGGGAGGGTGAAAAATGGGTCTCCCAGACGCTCCAGAAGGCCGGAAATTGCCTCTGGAGCCTGGGGAAGGCAAAAATGGCCCTCCCCTCACTGTGGTGCAGGAGGCTGATTAGGCCACATACACCATCGCCATGCCCACCCAGCAACCGGGCAGAGAATCCATTGCTGAAATTTTTGAAGCCCACCCCTGATAAGGGGACATATCTGTACAATATAAGTTTTTTCTTGTTTTCTTTTTTATGTTTCTTTTCTCCACTTTTTCTCTTTCCTCTCATAAAGAAGTTTAAAAAAATGAAAACTTGTTTTATATCAGAGTTACAAATTTGGGCATAACAGATATACATAAAACTCTAATTCTTTGCTGGTACCTAATTAGTATTGAAACAATGCAGCACAGATAAGTTGCTCTCTGATGGTCTACAATTGAACATTGAATGCCTTAGAATTTAACACCTTGAATAATAGGTTGTCAGAACATCTGATTGCCAATCTTTGGTTTGCTTGTTGACCTTGTTTAGCCATGATCATGGACTTCATCTTTACATTGTTCTGCTAGCCCAAGATAGCTTTTGTTAAGCAGAAGAGAAAAAAGTTGATGCTTTCATGGATACATCTACGTAGTTTTCTTAGCAACAACAGGTCACTGGTTTACCAGCTGCATTTTTTCTAGAATTTTTTTAACTCTCTAATGAAGTCTAAAGTCCTGGTATTCCCTGGAAATCTCCCATCCAAGCCTATTCTTGCTTAGCTTTCAGATCAAATCAGGCAGCAGCCACCTGCTGAGACAAGCAGAATATAACAGAATTCTTCAATTTGATGCTTTCCAGTTATATTAAACAAGATTTAGCCAGCATGCTCCAACACATCTAAAGGATCACCCGATTGGAGGTTCAGCCAGAAGCCCGACCGCCCGAGTCCTGTTTGCCTGAAGCCCGTTCGGAGGCCTGACCACTTGACCACCTGATGATCATCTGAGGCCTGACCATCTGTGGCCGAATGGAGGCCTGACCACCTGGGTTCGTCTGATGATCCGAGGCCCGATTGCTCGGGGCCTGTTTGCCTGAAACCCGACTGGAAGGCCGACTGTGAGGGTTTACGGACCTGTCCAGAGGCTGGATGGCCTGACTAGAGACCTGACCGGAGGTCCGAACCGCCTGAATTCTGAGGCCCGATCGCTTGAGGTTCACCCGGAGGCTTGTGAGGAGAGTGACCTCTCCTCCCTTTTTTTGCCTTCCCATCCTGGACCATCTGACCCTGGCTGCCCCCCTCTATTTATAGACTATGCCGATCACTTATTCGGCGGTGGACTTATGGGCCCTGGGACATGTCCCCCTTCCCCTGAAGTGGCCCACTGGATTATTAGCGGCCTACCTTAAGGATGGATCCTGGGATCCCGAGAGGTGGCATGGCCAAAAGAAACCTTTTAACAGGGGTAAAACCCAATTGTATTCCTTTTTATTTAAATTTTTATCGGGGTTAGGGAGGGCGACCAGGTTGGGTTTGGGGGACAACGTGCCTGAGTCGAGAGACGGACCGGCGGCTGAGCGCAACCAGGAGGATTCGAAGTCAGGGAAGGTCAGATCGAGGATGGGGGATTGTTTCTGGGAGGGGGAAGATAATTCTATTTGCACGGTGAGTAGGGGAGGCAGATATGGTGGTTGCAGGGGACCATATCATGTTTTGGGAGCACACCCCCGCTGGTTGCGAGTGGTGGCGCGCTCCAACCCCCAAAGTATTTCTCGTCCCCCGGGTTGTCCGAATCATCAGGCCCTGGGCCTTCGGTTGATGTTGTGTAACGCCAGGTCCATAGTAAATAAGGCTCCCCTCATTCACGATCTGATTCAGGAGGGGGGAGCGGACCTGGCAGGTATCACCAAGACTAGTTGGGCCAGGAGTGGGGTGTTCCCCTGGTAGAAATGTGCCCACCTGGGTTTCGGGTTTTTCATCGACCGAGGGCACAGGGGAGGGATGGAGGGGTTGCGGTTGTTATTAAGGAAGATCTATGTCGTAGGGAATCCACTGTTCCTCAGACGACCGGATGTGAGTCCCTCTTTGTGAAGTGTGGTTCTGGGGCTCAGGTGGGCCTACTGATCACGTACCTAGCTCCCTGCTACCTGGCATCTGCCCTGCCTGAGCTCCTGGAGGTCATAGCCGGATTGGCGGTTGAGACCCCTAGGCTTATGGTCATGGGGGATTTCAACCTGACTTCTGCCGGCGGGACCTCCGGGATTGCTCAGGAGTTCATGGCCTCCATGACAGCCATGGACTTGACCCAATTAATTCAGGACCCCACACACATCGGAGGTCACACCCTGGATTTGGTTTTTGTCTCTGGTTAGTGGCAGAGTGATCTAGGTATGGGGGATATTGTTATAGAGCCCCTGTCATGGTCAGATCATTTTCTCCTTAGGCTGGACTTCCGTTCCGCACTCCCTTGCCGTGGGGAGGTGGAGCCGATAAAATGGTTCTGCCCCAGGCGCCTGATGGACCCAGATAGGTTCCTGATGGAGCTTGGGCCTTTTCCTGAGGTTCGCACACATGACTCGTTTGGGGACTTGGTGGCCATCTGGGATAGGGTGGTGGCCGAGGCCCTTGATCGGGTCGTAGCAGCCTCTGACTCAGTGCCAATCCCAATTGGCTTCTTGGTTTTCCGAGGAGCTGAGGGAGATGAAGCACCAGAAAAGACGCCTGGAGAATGGTTGGAGGGCCAGCCACTCCGGATGTGACTGAACACTATTACAGTCCCATATTAATGGCGATAAGAGTGGCAAAGCGTTCTCACTTTTCCACTCTTATTGTGTCTGCAGACAATCACCCAGCCACCCTTTTTAGGGTGGCCCACTCCTTTTTAGATGTGGGAGTGCGGGAGGATCCCTTACAGGGACGGGCTGAAGATTTTTCGAGATATCTGCAGGACAAAATCGCTCAGATTCGGGACGGGCTGGACTCTGATTGGGCAACTCTGCATGGGATGACTGGGGCAGGTCTTGGTGAGGTCCCCTGGGATGAGTTTGATCCTGTGACCCTGGAAGACATGGACAGGATACTGGGTGGGCTAAATGCCACCACATGTTTAATGGATCCATGCCCCTCCTGGCTGGTTTTGGCCACCCGGGAGGTGACATGAGGTTGGTTCCAGGGTATTATTAACGTTTCTTTGAGTGAGGGTTTTGAAAGAGGCGGTGGCGAGGCCCCACCTCAAGAAACCGTCCCTGGACCCAACATTATTATCGAACTATCGTCCGATCTCCAACCTTCGCTTTGTGGCGAAGGTTGTTGAGAGTGTGGTGGCACGACAGTTCCCTCAGCACCTGGATGAAGCTGTCCATTTAGATCCACTTCAATCGGGCTTCAGGCCCGGGTACAGCAACGGCGTTGGTCGCGTTGGTGGATGATCTCTGGAGGTTCCCGTGACAGGGGCTGCTCCTCTGTCCTGGTCCTGTTAGATCTCTCAGCGGCTTTTGATACTATCGACCATAGTATCTTATTGCAGAGGTTGGGGGGGTTGGGAGTGGGGGGCACTGTGTTACAGTGGTTCTCCTCCTTCGTCTCCGACTGTTCGCAATTTGTGTTGGCAGGGGGGCAGAGGTCGACCCTGAGGCCCTTGACTTGCAGGGTGCCTCAGGGGACTGTTCTCTCGCCCCTGCTGTTCAATATTTATGTGAAGCCGCTGGGTGAGATCATCCATGGTTTTGGGGTGGAATTCCATCAGTATGCTGATGATACTCAGTTATAGATTTCTACCCAAGGCCTCCCCAACGAAGCCGTTGAAGTGATGACCCGGTGCCTGGAGGCCATGCAGAGTTGGATGGATATGAACAGGCTCCAACTCAACCCTACCAAGACCAAGTGGCTGTGGTTTCCTGCGCCCAGATACAGCCAGCTTATTCCCTCGCTGGCTGTAGGGGGAGAAATTCTGACCCCCATGGGGAGGGCACACAATCTTGGTGTCCTCCTGGATGTATGGCTGTCGTTGGAAGATCACATAACGGCCCTCGCCAGGGGGGCTTTTTATCGGGTCCGGCAGATCTGCCAGTTGCGGCCCTTTCTAGATCTGGACGCACTCCACACGGTCACTTCTGCCCTTGTCATTTCCCGTCTCGACTATTGCAATGCTCTGTACATGGGGCTCCCCCTGAGGAGCATCCGGAGGCTCCAGTTGGTGCAGAATGCTTCTGGGGGCTTCTTGTAGCTCCCACGTTACACCCTTCTGCGCGAGCTGCATTGGTTTCCAGTAGCTTTCCGGGTACAATTCAAGGTGTTGGGGTCATCTATAAAATGCTCCATGGCTTGGGACCTGGGTACTTACGGGACCACCTTCTGCCACTATCGGCTTCCCGCCGGCCTGTGCGCTCTCACACGGTGGGCCTCCTTGGGGTGCCGTCAGCTGGACGATGTCGGCTGGCAACCCCGAGGGTAAGGGCCTTCTCTGTGGAAGCACCCTCCCTTTTGAACGAGTTATCCCCGGAGATACGGACTATCCCTGACCTGCGGACCTTCAGATGCGCCTTGAAGACCCATCTCTTCCAACGAGCCGGTCTGGCCTAGCAGTATCGTGGAGTTTAAAATTTGTTATTTTTTAATATCCCCTTGTTTTTATTATTTTTATTTATCAGCCTCTTATTTAATCTATTCTTAAATTTTAAATCTCTCTGTATGGTTTTTAATTTGGCTATGCACCGCCCCGAGTGCCAATGGGAGAGGGGGCAGTATATAAATTAAATAAATAAATAAATAAATCACAATCTGGAGAAGGCTGATACTTTAACAATATGAACAATACAGGAATAATTTATGCAAACAAAATGACTATACTATTAGAAACATAGTCCTTTATTCAACTATCGAGGCCTTATGTTATCAGGCTAGCTCATGTCTATAAATCTGCAAAATGTAATCAGTTGTCCAATTCTCATCTCCAGCACTCTTTCTTTTCCCTCCCACTTTTCTTTTTAACAGGCAACAGCAAAAATAGTCAGCAACAGCTAGCCACTCAGACAGACACAGATAGACAGGTCTGTTTTCCTGCCTTTCTGAAGATAGTTTAGACATGCTTAGAGAGAGATTGCAATTGCCCTTGGCATAGTTTCCTAGTATATCTATGATGAGTTTCTCAGAAAGCATCTTCTGTAGGACTCACTCAATCTGCTTATTCAATTGATTTATTTTGATAAAGTTTCATAACATTTTTGTCCTAATATTGTTCAAAGTTGCCAAGAGCAAACTAAAATAAAATGCAATGAAAATATAAACCAGATTTTGTAATTGAATCAGTAAAAGAAAATTCAATCTGTGGAACAAAATTCACATTCAAATTAAATGCCTTTCGTTCTTTGGCAGAATGAATTTTTTCTTGGCTTAATTTAATATTTAGAGCTTGAAAGATAACGGGTGGGTGTGCTGGGCAAGCTGACCCTGACTTCCTTGAGGGAGAAGGAGAATGGGGGGAAAAAGTAATAATTAAAATGATATCTCTCATATATTGCCATTATAATGAATCTTTTCAATGGTTCTTGTCTGTTAAAGTAGGGATAGGTATCCTATGGCCTTCCAAATTTTACTGATTATAACTCCCAACATCATTCTCCACTGGTTACTAGGACATCTGGGACCTGAAATTTAGTACTTTCTAGATGCCACAACTTGCCCATCCCTATGAATCTAAAGAATTGTGTCTGTGAGAAACAAATATTTTCTAAAGCACTTTTCATACTTGTGATAAATTTTGCTTTGAAAGCCACTCAAGATAAGATGTCACTTAAACCGAATTGGCAGACAAAACAATCTTCTGAGTTAGGCATGTCTATGCAGCCTAACTAATTAAATTTATATTCATAAATTAAAAATTATAAAAAGGATGCATTTCTAGAAAGATCTAGACATGGTTCAAAGGTGGTAATTACAAACCAGCAGCTAGAATCATTCCCATTGCTTTGTATTGAAGAGAATAATTATAGCAAAGGCACACAGCCTACAACCTTTCTTTTTCCTTTAACCTGTTTAGTAAGAATAGAAATGTTCCATAAATTTATTTAGCACTAATACTTTTTAAGCTCAGATGTTCTTTTTCAGCATTTTACTATACAGTAGGCGTGCATAAATCTGACTTTATACAGGACAATGCTAAGCATTCAGAAGTGGTGCTTCACAACGTCTATTAGTGAAAGCAAAGCAGCCCTACTGGAAATGTTTTAATTTAAATGTTCTCTGAAGGTTTCAAAAGGCTGCCTTGAACCATCATCTCATGGTTGTGCAATGTATACAAAGACAACTCTTAAGCTACTGATAAAAAGGCCCAAATAACATTACCTTGAGATTCCTAGGAAGCTGGATAGAAGCTAAACATGTAATAAGTATTAAATATATTAACATTGTTGTTTAATTACAAAAAGTAAGTTTATTTTCTGCAGTTTGGAGAATGTTTGTGTTCCAGCAGAAACTATAGCTATGAATCCACCTTACAGCCAGAGTCTTGGTCCTGAGCATAGCATCAATTTGGTTAAATTGTAAAAGATAGTAACCCATCACATTCACTTTTAGCAAGTGTAGGATTACAAAAGACAGCAATTTCCCCTCATATTATCTATAATGGGGAAAACATGAACAAAGGGCCACACATTTCTTGTTCTTTTATTACAGCAGAATAAAATTGGCTGGAAGGTTAAAACACATGGAGAAAGTATGTCAATCCTGCAGGACTTTCAAGACTTTAAATGTGCCATGAACTTAATTTTTGTACACCAGGCAAACTGCCTGGATTGGTCCCTGCAGTTTTCTTGGCAAGGTTTTTCAAAAGTAGTTTGCCATTAATTGCTTCTGAGGATAAGAGACAGTGACTGACTAAGATCACTCACCTGGCTTCCTGCCTAAGGAGAACTAGACCGCAGTCTTCCAGTTTTTAGGTTAAACACTACCATATCGGCTCTCTGCTCTTTAAAGTGCCTACACATTTTTCATTGCATTTTATAAGAATGAAAATAGGCTTATAGGAAAACTAGATAACTATTAAGAGATGCACACAAAATGTAATAGATTTAATGCAGGGATTATCTACCACCATCTAATTTCCAATGTTATAAAATGTCATAATGTTTGCTTTGAGACAGAAGGAATTAAATTTGCCATGAAAATGGACTCCATGAGTGAAAGGAATATGTGCCAGATTTTAGGTATATACATCAGTGGATGTATGGGTGGTATAAAGTCAAAATTATGGTCACAAAGATATTTTGTTTTAATTCTATAAAAGGGTGATAGAAAATAAATAAAGAACTCACTACCATTCAAAGAGCAAAAGTTGTTAGTGTAATCACTATGATCATTTTGAATTGTGAATAGATCCGTATTTTATATTCATCCAAGATGTTCAATCATGCACACATAGACCCTTTTCATCTATGGAACATTGTGGTTGACTCTTGTGAATTTGGAAACAAGTTGATGCGATTATTATTCCTGCAATTAAGATCCACCATAGAATTTCTCAAGACTTTTCATATTTACTATTTAATTGAGGTTGAAACCTTTGGCACACTTCAGAAGAAAATCCAGTGATATTAAGAATATTCAAGTGGTAGATAATGAATATACTTTTTAATATTTTTTATAAAAGTACATTGATTAGGCCTTCAGCTGTAGGAAAAGTAGAACAGGTTTTTTTCCTTTACTTTTACATTTGCATATATACAGCCAATCAGAACACAGCCAAACCCCCAACCAATCAGAACACAGCCAAACCCCCAACCAATCAGAACACACCCCCACCCAATCAGAACACAGCCAAGCCCGCACCCAATCAAGTCACATCCCCACTAGCAGTTAAAAGGAAGAAGCAGCTGCAAGCTCACATTACTCCGAGAAGCACAGGAAGACACAAGCCTGAAGATGATGAATGAGACTTCATCGAAACGTCGCCTAGATACTTCCAATTCTACGCGGGAGAAAACCCGAAGAACCAAAGATATATATTTTAAATTATTATATATTTTAAATTATCAGCTTAAAAACCTTACACACACACACACACACACACACACACACACACACACACACACATATATACATATATATATACATATATATATACATATACATACATACATAAGAACACAAGAACTCGTTCAAAAAAGAAGAACCAACCTCTTCCCTGGTCCAACACCTCAAAACCACAGGACATGAGACTGACTTTAAAAATACCAAAACTATCGCCAAAACCGAACACTTCAACAACAGAATAATCAGAGAAGCCAGAGAGATAGAAAAACGCCCACACAGCATGAATAAACGAGATGATACCTCCCGCCTACCAACCATTTGGAAACCCGCCCTCATTAACAAACAAGTACCTAACATGAAGAATGACACCAGACCCACAACCACGAAGGCCACACAAGATGTTACCACCACACTTCCACGTAGAAAGCAGACTCACACCCACACAGAAGATGAAACACGACCACAAACCAGAAGCCGTACCACAGCTGCATCACTACCTGCTTCAAACCCCCCCAACCCATACATGAAGGGAACTGACGCCCACCATGAAGATGTGGCACGACCACGAACGTGAAGCCAAACAGCAGGATCACAGCTCACCATCTCAAATCCCCCAGCAACTAAGACTAACCTGAGCACAACTAAGCCCCCACCTGAACAGAACACACCCCCAGCCAATCAGAACACAGCCAACCCCCCAACCAATCAGAACACAGCCAAGCCCCCACCCAGTCAAGCCACCCCCACTGACAGTTAAAACGAAGAAACAGCTGCAAGCTCACATTACTCCGAGAAGCACAAAGCCGAAGACACAAGGCTGAAGATGATGAATGAGACTTCATCGAAACATTGTCTAGATACTTCCAATTTTACGCGGGAGAAAACCTGAATTACCAAAGATCCACATACAAATACCCGCGAAAACCTCAGAAAACATATATATATGTGTGTGTGTGTGTGTGTGTGTGTGTAAGGTTATAATATATGTAATGTGTAATGTGTAATATAAACAAATTGTTTATATACATAGATAGACTTCTGTAAAGCCTTTGATTCAGTGGTACACGACAAACTACTACTAAAACTAAAATCTTATGATATCTCTGGACACCTACATAACTGGATAGAAGCATTCCTGTCAAATAGACAACAAATGGTCAAAATTGGGAGTGTCCCATCAAATTCTGTACCTGTCAACAGTGGTGCCCCCCAAGGCAGTGTTTTAGGATCAACTCTGTTCACACTCTACATAAATGATCTCTGTGATCATATTAAGAGCAACTGTGTTCTCTTTGCTGATGATATAAAGCTATTCAACACCACAGACAATACTACTACCCTCCAAAAAAACCTTGACTATGTATCAGAATGATCAATCAAATGGCAACTTCAAATCTCAACAAATCAATGCTCTGTCTTACATACAGTATTGGCAAAAAAATCAGAAAATAAAATATAAGCTAAATAGTTAAGACCTTGTTGAGGATCCAAACTTTGCCAAGGACTTTGGAGTACTCATCTCAAATTAATTAAGTGCTAGAGCCCACTGTAACTACATAGTCAAAAAGGCATTAAGAGTTATTAATCTAATCATACATAGCTTCTTCTCTGGTAATATCACACTACTAACTACAGCATACAAAACATTTGCTAGACCTATACTTGAATACAGCTCATCAATCTGGAATCCATATCATGTATCTGATATTAACACAATTGAAAAAGTCCAGAAATATTTCACAAGAAGAGTTCTCCGCTCCTCTACTCATTGCAGAACATCTTATGCCACCAGACTTGAAACTCTAGACCTAGAAAACCTAGAACTACTGCCTCCGGTCCAATCTAAATATAGTATATAAAATCATACATTGCAATGTCCTACCTGCAAATGAATACTTCAGCTTCAGTCATAACAATACAAGAGCACACAATAGATACAAACTCAAGGTTAACCGCACCAAACTTGACTGCAGAAAATATGACTTCAGCAACAGAGTGGTCAATACTCTGAAATAGTGGAATACTCTACCTGACTCTCTGGTTTCTTCCCCAAACCCCAAAAACTTTAACCTTAGACTGCCTACTATTGACCTCACCCTTTCCTAAGAGGCCTATAGCGGGTATGCTATAGTAAGCGATTGACAAATCAAATAAACATTAAAAAAATACTAAATACAATTAGAATCACCATTGCATTCTGTATGAGTTAAACATTTCCACAAATGGTCCTTTTTTCTTTGGGCTGAGGATTTGTGCTGCAATGACTTATTAGAGTCTTCAGTAAATACAATCTAGCAAAGAATGAGAAGAGGCTACTGAATTTTCATAGTCCAACTTTCCATCTTACATGTGGTTTTATTTTTTTCCTTAATCTCCTTGTTTCAAAAGTAAACTTCATGAACCAGTTTTGGCTGCTGGAAATACAAATATTCTGTAATCAGATCACTTTGAACTACATACCTGCCAAAAACCTGCAGTTCCCAGGTTTTTTTTTCTTAATCAGCAGGATATCAAGGACAATTTGAATAATGTAGATTCTCTGTTTCAAGGAACTGTCTTAATACTTTCTGTATCCTCATGAATAAAAGATGCAGTAAGGCATAATCATGATCTTATACCTCATTAAAAAAAAGCCTGGATGGGTGGAGGGAAGGGATGATAGAAACAGGAATTGTATGGCTTTCTACTTTGATAGCATATTTTGCTGAAACATAGAGAACTTGAGACATACATTTAGTCATCAGTTAAATCTATGTACATCTGCATATGAATGGAGCAGTAATTTTGAAAGATTTTAAAGTAAGACACTGCTTCAAAAATAGTTGTTGCATATGTCAATTCATTTGGTCTTTTTAAATAGTTACATTAGCTTTCTTTCTATTTAGCATCTTACAATCTTATCTGGACTGAAAAATCTAGATGTTGGCTACATGGTCAGCAAAGACTTTGAATTCTCTGTATCTCTTTGAAAGCATTTAGGGGACATATGAATTTTTTTGAAGCATAGATATATTCTTAAACAATGTTGTCTTCTATAGTCAGTAAAATGACACCTCAATAAGGCTTTAATCCAGAAACCAATTAAACTGTTTCAAAGGAATGCACTTTTAAAGAAGATTTTGCCATGAATAACTCCAGTTTTTTTTTAAAAAAAAGCATTTGCATGAAATTACATTCCACTGAAATCAAAACATAACGGTATTTTAATAGCAGGTTCCAGAATGTTTCAAGTGCTAATCATCACCTTAAAAGTCCCATAGGTTTTGTTATCTGCAAAACATCTTACTCCAAGCAGAATTTGCTCACCCAAGAACTACCTGCACCCCTCTTGCGTGTGACAGAGGGATACCCAGGGGCAATCATATTCTACAACAGCTCCCCTATAGCTGAACACACTACCCTGGTTATAAGATCATGTCATCATTTCTGATATTTAGAAAGTGGCAGAAAATGTGGCTATTCCAAACATTATCTGTGATGCAGGAATGAAAAGCTGCACTTTGTAACTAGTGCTATTCATATGATTGTAAAATATATTTGTGGATGAGGATATTGAACTTGTATTTTTATGTTGTTTGGTAGTGTATTATATTGTTTTAAGACACACCGTACATTGCTTTGGCACAGTACAAAAACAATTAAAACATATGTGAATCTACAAAATGATAGAGAATGATTTCCAAACTATAAAAACTTTGTTCACACAACATGCTAATCTGAAATCAAACAAATCTTATACAACATTAAGAAAATCTTCTATTCATTAAGAAGAATTTCTCTTATGGCCCTTAAAGTGGACAAGATGAAAACTTTTCTTTCTGTTCCCAAAGCCTTGTGGCCAGCTAAATTCAAGCAACTGGCCTAGGAATGGCCCCAGTTGGGAGCAGAGATACAGAACTTTAAGGCCAGGAATCGTCATTTAAGAAAAATAATATACACATAGCAAGTACAAACAGTCCGTAGTGATTTGGACAGGAATAAGCTGAACAAGTTTGCTAGAAGCATTTCAATGCCATGTTTGGATGACATTGAAATCATGTAATTTATTTAATTGCATTAGCATTAGCAATGTTATCACGAAATTTTTTTTCAAGAATGGACAGGCACTGGCTGGTGCTATGAAAAGATCAGAACATAAAATTAACTAATAAACTGTTCGCAGGAGTTGATGAAACTATAAAATATATGGCAGGAGTATGGCATCTATTGACTGGAGCATGTTGTCTAACCATATCAGTTAATTTCATAACAGGCTGTGTTACTACCAGAACATCCTCAGGGTATGATCAAAATGGCCGCAGTGGCAGCCATGATGGTGAAATCAAAACTCCATCTGTTTATTTTATGTGACATGGATGCCCAATTACTACCTTATTCCACATTCAGACTCAAGCCTAGAGAAAAAGACAAAAAGTGCAGGAGAAGGAGAATGTGTAGATTATTGCCAACCCTGCATTATGAAATGTGTGAAGAACAAGGAGAAGAACAAAAGGTGGGAGCAGAAAGTACTGTGCAAAATGGGGGATGCTTAACTCAACTTTGCTACATAGAAGAGGCTATGAAGAACTGATGTATAGAAAAGCTATACATTTCTAGAATGTCTTAAACTTTCAAATGTTTAGATCTGTTTTTACTTGTGTTATAAGAAGGGAATGTAATGGATTCCTCATGCAATTTACAAGCACATAATTGGGAAGCAGTAATAAGGAGCACAATTTCAAATGTTCTGACAGAAAGCCTGATATTCAAGCATTATCTTTTTCAGATAATGCAGAATCATTTACAGTATTTCAAGAAGCTGAGAATTGTTTGCAAGAAGAGTAATAGAAACCCTTTTGTTTCTGTTCAGCTTTTATGCCAGGCATATTTAATCTTAAACCCAGGGACCTCAGGTTTCCCTTGTGGGCAGTAGCAGTCCCTTAAAAAGAAACTGTGGACAATACTGGTTCTAAAGTATAAACGATGGATTTAGTTATTCTCTAAAAAGGTGTGGTGTAATTTTCTCCCATATTGTAAGGGTCCTAAAGAATAAGATGTGATAAGCCTTTACACAAGCTCACACAACTTAAAAGAGAAGAAAGAACAACCACCAGATAACTTTAAAAGAAGGAAAAAGAAGTGGGCAGAGAAGGGGGCAGCTACCCAGCATCATCTATTTGCACGATGTCATAATATCACATTTAGATGTCTGAGAACAAAAAAATAATCTCTCCATGGCATGAGTCCTAGTTGTGATTACTGTACATCACATTTTAATTATCTCCAAAGAACAAGAATGCAAAGTCAAGAAAGAGGGGGAGAGAGAGAAAGAGAAAGAGAAAGCGGGAAATGCAGGCTTTAATTTAGTCCATAAATCATGAACGTGTGTAATTCTTTATCACAAAAGTTAGGCTTCTTAGATACTTTAAGGGGAGATAAATACATAGAGGATAGAGCTATTGACTGACATTGCCAATAAGAAAAGATTGCTACTATATGCTTCTTGAAGATGAGCAGAACAATGATTTAATGTTGGACAATAGTTGATTATAGTATAATCCTACAAACCCATTTTGCAATTCTATAACATCACTTATAATTATTATAAATTTTTGGGAATCACTGTTGAGTAGATGTGTTTAGATATTGCCTAGGAACAAGCTATTGTTGAAAACAGGATGTTGGAGACTGTGATAAGGCCCTGAAGATACTCTCCTCTTCATACTTTCCTTCACACATTATCACTAAATTCCAAAGTTGTAAATATTGTCATGATAAATTTCATGACAAATAAGTGTCACGACTCCAACAAAGACTAGGTTGGAACCGTGACAACAATTGATGGCCATTGATTTCCCTCAAAAAATGATACCATACTGAGACTATATTACAGAATATCATACAGGTGGCGGGATAAGAATGGTGGAAGACACATAGGAGTTAACATAAATAGTCATATTGTTGTGTAATATAATCTGATGTTTAGTTTTAACAAAATGTAGAGTTTCATAGAGTTTAACAAAGTTTAGTTTAGTTTAGACCTTAACAGAGGTTAGTTAACAATGAAGGATGTTAGTCATAGTAACTAACCGGAAGATAATTAAAACCATTATGTGTATAAATACAGCTGGGGTTTGTAGCGAAGCCCAGAGCTGACTTTAACCACGTTGTTAATTGTTGATCGCTGTTGCCTGTGATCGTGGTGGATTAAGACGAATAAAACAGAACTTCACTGAACAGCTAAGAGTGGATTCTTATGTTATCGTTCATCCCCTCAATATCGGAAGAACAGCTGACAATAAGCATCTGCTACTTCCTTGGGGTTGTAGTGCCCAAGGGGCTGTGTATGTTACATAAAGCTGAAGACCATTTGAGAAAAAAAGTTGACTAGGCAGCAAATAATGTAAAACATTTAAACATCCGTGTTCAGGATGCAACAGCTGCCAAATTCCCTCAGTTTGGGAGGATGTTATTGCTGCTTAGGGAAGAGAAACTACTTAGATAATTGATAAAAATGCAAATAATAGTAAAAAAAATGTAAAAATGTTAGGGACCCACCCACATTCCAGCATGGGAATGCTTTTGGTTTATTTTGCTTATCAGATAATTATCTAGACTTGTTACTAAACTGAAACAATGAGAAAGTTGAAATATTTAGAGATATGTGATTTGCTATGAAAAATTCCACTTCACCCGATTTTTATGATATTCTGTGTTAAAGAAATATAACAATTTGAGAGACTGGATCCACACATTATTCTAAATCATGATATCTTTTCTTATTTTAATTTAATATACTGCAAGAACTTTGCCAGTTGTGCATTGGTTGATAAAAAAAATTGCTAGAATAAACCTTGGTAATGTGATACATGAATACACATTCTTGTACAGTGGTTAAGATGCTGGCCTAAAAACCAAGACAGTGTGAGTTCTAGGCTTCGCTTAGATATGAAAACCAACTGGGTGAAATTGCACTAATCACTCTCAACCCAACCCATCTCATATGGTTGTTTTTGGGGGAAAATAGGAGAGAAAAATATTAGGTTAAGTCTTCCACCTTGAGATAGTTAGATAAATAGGGGGGGGGAGGGGGATGGAGAGAGGAGGAGGAGGAAGAGGAGGAGGAAGAAGAGGAGGTGGAGAGGAGGAGGAGGGAGGGGGAGGAAGGAAGATGATCTTAAGCAAATAATCTTTGTATGGACTTTCATCCAAGCATTTATTATCTCTGGGGTAAGATAAAGTTACAGCTTATCCGTCATTATCTTTCAATAACAATAATTAAATATCAATAATTGGTTTCTTCTGAACAGTTGTTTCTAAAAGGCTTTCCCCCCTATAGAATTTGTTCATCAATTCTAAAGAGACACCAAACTTGTTCACATGTGTCTTTGCCTGTAGTTTGGATGTTTTCAATCTCTTTATCACTGCTATTCACAAAACAACTCTTCTAGAACTCTAGAAAAGGATTGTGCAGACGAGAGTATCGGGGGGATCATTCTCTGGTTTATATATATATTTTTGATGGCAAATAAGTAATACTTTCCAAGAGAAAGTAAATAAAAGTGATGCTTTGGGCTTCTTGTTTAGCTTCTTGAAAGTGGTCTGCTGTATTGTAGGCTGCCTTTCAGATCTTCCCAGATTTGCCTGCACAATGCAATTCATATGACAGCAAAAGACAGGTGCACTGAAGCAAAACACCTCCAGAGAAGACCGCTCTTATTGAATGAAGCAAGTCACATGTTATCAAATGCAAAAAGTGGGGAAAGGAAAAGGCAACTGACTTGAGAGGACAGCAGAGCATACAATTTTAAGAAGTCACCAATGCAGAAAGCCAAAAAAAGCCTCAATCAACCTAGCGCGATCACTTCGCTTCAAACTAAGATTTTCCTGCCTCTTAGACTTGGGCAAAGAATTTTTCAGGCAAAGCAGGGAACTGCGATCTGTCTCTCTTGTCCCTACTTTCAGATAAAGTGTTTCAAAACTAGTTTCTAATGAATTGTACCCGCTGTTGTTTTTATCTAACGAAAAAGCTGGATAGAAAACGCTACAAATAAGCAAAGAAACTTCAGGAGATGAAACCACCTTCCCGGGTGGCAAAGTTGCACTGGCGTTTCTTTCCGTTAAAGACACCGGAGCCCTGCTGAAAGAAACAGTCCCTAGGCCGGGGTGGGGGTGGGTGGGGGTGCGATGGGGAGGCTATCTTCCTTCGAGTTATTCCGCAGCTAGAAAGCCGCTTTAGCCCGGTCAGCATCTGACTACACTCACCTTCGCGGCAACAGCAGCAGGGAAGCCGTCCTGCTCCCAGCCCCCCAAAGCCAGCATGTAAATGAAGGCTAGCCCCAAGTGCCAGGTTTGGGGGCGCACGGGGCTCTTCATGTCTCGCGGCACTCCTGCCCTTCCTTTCCAGTGTCACAGGTCTGCGGCCCCCAATTTCGCCACCGTCCTGATGTCACTCACTCACTCACCCGGCGCATCCACGCACCGTCCAAGCTCCTCCTCCCTTGAGGTAGCGGGAGGAAAGTAGACAAGCGTGAAAGCGGCAGAACTTTGCTCCTAGAGGAAGAAAGCCAGACGGAGGAGCAGCCGGGCGGGAGCCGAGGACCGCAAGCTTCAGGGGCTGGTCTCCTAGAAGTCAGGTACGCCCGTCAGAAGAACGTGGTGGGGAAAGGAAGGTGGGGTTGTGAGGTGGAGGGTTGAGGGGGAGGAGAAGGTAGCATCCCGAGCCAAGTATCCGATGTGCTGGGACCCAAACTCTCAGAATACAGTGCGGTCCTGGGGTCAATGTTCCACCACAAATGGATTGCCTGATCAGGAAGCCTGCGCTAAAGGTCTTTGCCATCTTTGCCATCTGTCTTTGAGTTGGCAGAAAAGTGTGCAGGATGACATTTGCTCTTACATGGGAAATCCTGCCTCTTCTCAATTACTCTGGGTTGTTCTGCTCTTCTTTCAAGCTAATGAGTGACAAAGCCTAACAAACTATTCACATCCTGATATTTGCCCTTGGAAGAGATTGGGATACAAGAGGAAATATTTCTTTAATGCTGGTTCAGCTAAGGACAACTTAAGATGAATTGGTATTTCATTGCATGATATGGCCACAATGCCATACGGACTTGGCAGGGAAGGGCAGGGCTTGGAGGAAATCCCTGTTTTTTCTTCTTTTTACTAGATACAAATTAGAATAGTGGCCAGATATCCTGAGAGAAGTGAATGGTGCTCAGAAACTTTGACCAGTTTGGATCAAACCTGGAGATATCTTGAGATTTATTTCTTGTGGCTAGAGATGAGTAGCACAGCCCAAAGCTGCTAGCTAACCATTTAAATATATGCCCTCCTTTTTCCTTGCTGAACCCTAAATATGCCTGGAAGAAAGGCTAAAAGGCTTGTTGGTGTGTAATTTGCCATCAATTTGCAACCATCTGGGTCATGGACAACTCTGAGAACCAGAAAAAGGGGACTTTAGAGCTGTATTTTGCCAATTCTTTATACCAGGCCATAGTACATCCCTGATTGGATTTTTGTTGCTATATCAATTAGACGGTTCTGAACCTCTTTGCTTCAGTTTGTTGTAGTCCAGGTGCAATAGCCCTATTTTTGGTTTGGAATAAGCAAACTGTTGTTTAGATATATCTTCAGTGGGAAATACCTGGGTCTTTGGATTTCAGAATTTTAGTTAATAGGAGAATTATGCAAATTTTAAAAATAATTAGGAATCAGTGCTTTAGATTTTACACAAGTTTAATGCCTCACTGCTATTTCTTAAAACTGCTTGTCTTTTTTTTCAGATTTTTGAAAAAAAAAAGAGACTGTGACTCTTGAAATAGCTGCAAGTTGTTATTATAGCCAGAAGGAGCAGGGATGTGCTGTGGTTGCATAATTCTTAATTACTCCTTCCAAATTATTTTAAAGGAATGCACAACCCTGCTTAACAGTTTGTCTACTTAACAGACAGATTAGTACAGTATC
This sequence comes from Bungarus multicinctus, assembly GCA_023653725.1. NCBI lineage: Eukaryota > Metazoa > Chordata > Lepidosauria > Squamata > Elapidae > Bungarus > Bungarus multicinctus. The sequence goes on from CM042844.1 coordinate 34,698,232, forward strand.
AAAGTCCTGAATTAGATAAGCTAACAATCTCATTAAATATAAGGGTTACCTTGTCTGGAGTGCAAAAATCTGGATGGCCACTAGAGGATGGTCATAGGTTCTTGTTCCTTCCTTTTTGTGATAGTCCAGATCTTTGCATTTTAAGTTTGATCATGCGTAAAATTACTATTTCATGGCAATTTTAAAAATCATATTAGGGTTCACATCCAAAGCTGTGACAAAAGGAGTTTTTACAGAAATATTTGGACGTTATTTTTTCACCCATTAAGGCAAATTGTTTTTACTATAGAGAGGGTAGAAGTGGCAGGGTTTTTTAGTATATGCGATGTACATAATTTATGCTAATACATGTAGAATAAAAAGTTTTGGCCTTGAGTTACCCTCATATGAGAATGATTTATAACAGCAGGTGCAGTAAGATGATTCGTTACCTTGTCTGTAAGACTTTTTACATTAACTGATCCAAGAAAAGATGGTGTTAGTTCCGGAAAACCAGTCTTGAAAGCTAATTTGGACTGTTACTTCCATGTTCTTTCCGATATTGTCCTTTATAAAGTTTCAGGATTTCCCTGTCACTATCACTCACTTTCTATTTATTATTAAGACTCTAAAATAATGTTGACTGAAAAGGTATTTTAATATTTATTTAAAGATTGTCAAGGTAGCTTAGAACTTTAACTATATTGACATGAAGAGGCTTAAAATGGATTTTTGAGGTATTATGTGACACACTTAACAGAATCAGAGTTAAACATGATAGATGCTGTCTATGTTTCTTCAAGATGATGCCCCTTCTAGAAAAAAAAGCAAGTAATATTTTAAAGACATATTCAGTTTGTTTGTTTGGCAGACTTTGGTATGGTTTAGATCAGGGGTCCCCAAACTTGGCAACCGTAAGACTTGTGAACTTCAACTCCCAGAATTCTCCAGCTAGCTGGCTGGAGAATTCTGGGAGTTGAAGTCCACAAGTCTTAAAATTGTCAAGTTTGGAGACCTCTGGTTTAGATATTGTGTGAAACCAAGGTTCAGCTAACTATGATTTTAGTGAGAAAATGAGTATTCTTCATATTTTTCATAATGGCTAAACCAGGCCAGGATGCTAAATTGCAGGTGATAAAAGCATGCTACAGTTTAATGCAATGTATGTTCTTCTGAATGAAGACTTTTCCCTATGCTAAACTTGTTAAAGGCAATATTTGGGTTTCAAGCTTGAAAATCCTAGAATCATTTTTGAATCTCAGCTACTCAGACTCTAAACAAAAAGTAAGACTTTTTTTGGCCTTATTCTAAACCCTTTTTGCAACTATTTCTGTTATGTTATGTTACTCTCAAATCTCTCTTTGGAAAAGACTTGTGATATGGAAGGAATTTGTTATTCAAAGGGAGCTCAAAACTCCTACTAGGTGTGCCAGAGTTAGTATTCAGCTATTTTTTAAAGGTAGCTATTTAATTAGAAAACAATGCCAAAACAAATTAGCTTTATATTTACCTCCATATTTCTACTTGAATTAAAATGGTTTTCTAAGGACCGGGGTTCTAGAAAGAGATATTCCAAGCACTCATAAGAATTCTCTTGATTCTTAAAAAAAAAAGACAAAAGATATCTTGGGCACCCAAAATAGAAGTTCTTACACATTTTCAAAATAAACATTTTGATACTAAATTACTCATTCTCATAAATCAAGTTTCTTGAATTACACTGCTCTGGAATGGAGAACTGAATGAGACCTGTATCAGGTCCTTTGATGGTTCCTTCATTAGGGCATAGCTAAAACCCAAACTGAAATAATGACACATTTCCAGGTGCCTGTAAATAATCCTACCATGGATAATAGGAGAATTTCCAGGTATCGGAAGTGTCTGAACTGTACAATGTTTTTTTTGAATATGCATGTTTAAACAAACTTGAGAATTATTGATTGGTTATATTTTTGCTTTTGAAAACAAAGTTACATGGGGAATCTTGTTGTGAATATATAAATAGCAATAGCACTTAGACTTATATACCACTTTATAGTGCTCTATAGCCATCTCAAAGCAGTTTACAGAGTCAGCATATTGTCCCCAACAATTTGGGTCCTCGTTTTACCCACCTTGGAAGGATGGAAGGCTGAATCAACCTTGAGCCTAGTGGGATTCGATCTGCCAAATTGCAGTAGGAGTAGCTTGCAGTACTGCACTCTAACCACTGCACCACCCAGGCTCCTAAATGAAAGCAAGAACATTTATTCTGTGACACCAAAAGAATATTTACATTAGTATTTCACTACAGAAAAGTCTGCTAATATTGGCAAAATATCTCAATTTAAATGTAAAGTTAAAAATATTTGTGCATAAAATTAAAGTTTGTCATATTTTCTTTCCCAACAGATCACAAAACCAAGAAGAATGTTGAATGTGGTTTTCATACCTGCAATGGGATCAAGCCTTTGTTATTAAAAATTAAAACATTGAAGGCCTGGATTCAAATATATTAATATAAGCTAAATCCATAATGAATTGCTTATATTGGATTAAATTCATTACATGTGTATGGTATGTTTTCCCTTCTAGTTATAGTAATAACTTTCAAAATAGAAAACAGAAGCAGACTCAGTCTGCTGGGTTTTAATCTTATTAGTGCTACCTGAAATTGATTGCCTCTGGTATTTACCCATATATTTGCCAGATATTGACAAAATTCAAAATATAAGCACAAATATATACATATTAATTTTGTTGGTTTAAGAAACAGGAATTCTCTAATTTACTCATGTTCCCACTCGAGCTTTAGCTCTTTCTATTCCTTAATTTCCTATTTCCTTTCTCTCTACACTTAATCTTTGTAGGTAGGAAAAGTTATCTATTGGGGGAATCTCCTTTTTAGGCCATCCATCCTTGCCATAATTTTTTTAAAGTGTCATGAACAATGTTTGTGTTGAATGGTACAATGCAGAGTTAAGGAATCTGGTGCCCTCTAGAAGTGCTAAAGTTCATTTCCCATAATTTGACCATGTATCTATTACTTAGTATGAAAAAGCCATATAAAAATTAAGAAAAGCAAAGTAAAGATTTCAAGCATCCTCCAACAGAGGCATAAAACTTTACAACTTTGGTTTCAGGGAGAAACATGAGGTAGGAAATCTCTATTCTATGACCAGGATGCTTAGTTTACTTTTCTAGGGCCAAGTCTACACTAACTGTAATTCAGTTAGGTGTAGAGATTACCTGACAACACAACAAATAAGAGAAATAAAAAGATTATATGACATCTCATTTTCTGCTGGCAAATGAGGATGGCAAAAAAAATACTTAAAACAATTCCATTATTTTCTTTTAACACCAACTATTATATAAGCTGGGTTCACTTACCTTAGTGAAGCAGAAACGAGCTAGCCATGATTTGAACTAGGATAATATACAAAATTGTCCTGTAAACTTATAAACTATAAACTTCTCCAATATGTAAAACATATGAAATAATCTATAAATTAGGGCAAATGTTGTCATTATAGATACTGTACTGCATGGCAATTATCTCATGCTTGTAGGTGGGATGTGTATTTTGTTAAAGGAAGGTGGTACAGGTAGTCCTCAACTTACAACCATTCATTTAATAACTGTTCAAAGTTTCAATGGCATTGAAAAAAGTGACTTATGACTGTTTTACATGCTTATAACCATTGGTCACATGATCAAAATTTGGATGCTTGGCAACTGGCTCATATTTATGTGTCCCAGAGTCATTTGATCATCTTTTGCAACCTTCTGCTAAGCAAAGTCAATGGAGAAGCCAGATTCACCTAACAACTATGTTATTAACTTAACAACTGAAGTGATTCACTTAACAACTGTGGCAACAAAGATTGTAAAATGGGGCAATAGCAATAGGTCTTAGATTTATATACCACTTCATAATGCTTTACAGCCTCTCTAGGCGGTTTGTAGAGTTAGCATATTGCCCCCAGCAATCTGGATCCTAATTTTACTGACCTCAGAAGGATGGAAGACTGAGTAACCTTGAGCCAGTGAGGATCAAATTCCTGATAGTGAGCTGAATTAGCCTGCAATACTGTAATCTAACCACAGTACCACCATGACAAAAATTCACTTAACAACTAACATGCTTAACATCATATATTTGTGCTCAGTTGTGGTCATAAGTCGAGGACTATCTGTATTAAGTGTGCAAATATGTGACTGTGTTCACAAGGAACTATGAAGAATTAATAAATGATACATAGGCTAGTGAATCCACAATTTTATAGTCTTCCCACTTTATATCTTGAGAGGAAGGTTATACATTTACCCATCCCATATTTAACTATACTTTTTCAATTTTCTCAATTTTTAAGACCCACATGATCTAAAGTAACATTGGCTGAATATGTTTGACAAAAGGAATAACTCTTAATCATATCTTAAACTATGTATAGTGCAAACTGAGCCACTGAGTTAGAAAAATAAAGAAAAAAATTCTAATCATTTTTCTAATTCTTTTAAATCTTTGCAATAAGATTTTCTTATATCAATTGGAGGCTAATTATTATAATTTAATCTGTATCTTCCTATGAATTAGGTGGCTAATAATTGTTGCTTCAGTCCAGCCATCTTATGGGGTAAGTGGTACAAAGAAAAAAAAAATCATATGTGTGTTACAAAATTATTTTTGAATCAATAAAATCTTACTGTATGTGTTACTGATGGAAAATGAATAATAGCTTTAACCAATAAATAATCTGGAATATCTTCAATGACCTATTGTGAAATACAAAGTTGCTTGGACAGATTCCTTAGTATAATTAGTCAAATTAGCTAGCAAACATTTTACATTTACTTGTATTGAATATAGTGGGACTTTTAAGTAATAATTTTTGCTTAAAGCTCAATATGAATGTTTGTCTTGAATATAATTAAAATGAAAATTACTTCAATAGCATGTTTACCAAATCATATCTGATGTTTTGTACAATTAAACATCAGGATAGATATAACATTGAAACTAAAGCATACTAGAAGGTAGGATTGAGGAAAAAAACTCTCATAGGCATCTGGTCTGAATCTTAAATTAATCTTACAAAGGCTAATAATATTCCTAGGCAATGCCTCTATTATTGTTGTGGACAAACTATTTATAATTCTGTTTTTAGAAAACATATACTACCGTGTTTCTCACAAAATAAGGCAGGGGCTTATTTTTTTTTGAGCCCTGAAAAAACCCCCACATCAGCGGGTGGGCGGCAGTGGTGTTCCCGCCGGCACAAGAACAGCAGCAGCGCCGGCGGGAACGTGGAAGCGTTTCTGCCGCTGCTCGGGTGTGTCCGCAAACACCCGAGCAGCGGCAGAAACGCTTCCACGTTCCCACCGGCGCTGCTGCTGTTCTCATGCCGGCAGGAACTGTGGAAGCCATGGAGGCAGCTCCCCTGCCCAAGAAGCAGCAGAAACGCTTCTACATTTCCTGCTGGTGCAAGAACAGCGGCAGCGCCGCGCAGGGCACTGTTAAAGGCAAGTTTCCCCCCCCCCCCGCCCTCCCCTCCAGCATGTTTTAACCCCCGGTCTCCCCCCCCCGCATGTTTTAAACTAGGCCTAAATTTGGGGGAGAGGCTTAATTTCATTTCATGCCTAGAAAACATGCTGGGTCTTCCTATTGGTGGAAACCCAATGGTTGGAGAAACACGGTAATTACACAGTTTGGATAGTTTCAGACTTAAAATATATCCAACTTCAAAACTTCTATAGCTTATATTTTCCCAAAACAGATGCAAGTAATAAGATAGCAAATAACAATTTTAAGCAAACTTTCTCTCTTCAGGAAACTTTTCCTCACTTATTCATCAGTATAAGAAATCAGCCTAGTTGCCACAAAATCCCATTACATTTAAGAAACTTCTGAATCAAATTTTAGCTGCTGGTGACATTTTAAGAGAACTAAGACTAGAACATTTCCTGCAGAGGAAGCTCAAAAAATGTAATTAATTTATTATTAAACACATTACTCTAAGGAACCTAAAGTCAGCTTGCAAAAAATTTGATGGTTCCACATAACACTGGCAGTTTTCTTTGGGAGGAGCTGTAAATCGTTAAATGAAAAATAGTCAAAATTTTTGTGATTAATCTATGTTTTGACTATTCTAGCATTTTAATCTTCAGTGCAAGGTTAAACTGAAAAATAGCTTTCCTAGAATGATAATAAAACTCGGGGGTGGGGGGAACAATCCAGAAACCTTTTAACACTGCCTAAGAAACATGCACCTAAAAAGCCAAAAAAGCAAGGGATAGATTGATATTTCCCTTGGAATTTTGCCTCAAGATAAAATGACCCAGATGTCTTTTTTTGCATAACTAAATATGCGTAAGTACATATACAAGCTAAAGATCAAGAACACAAAATGTTTTGGAAATATTTTTGATAAGGAAAAAATGGCCAATTCATTTAATGAGAAAACTATGAAGAGAATCTGAGGGGTTCCATCATTATTTACTTTATGGAAGTCCCTCAAGGCCTGGCTACTATGTCATCAGGCATGAGGTTCCCAGTAGGCCAGGGAGTTCTCTATGACTACTAATGTATAATTTTCTTACACGCTTTAGGATTTTTTGTAAAAAAAAGTTTTTTAATAATGACTTAAAAAAAATCATTTTATATCTTTGTTGAACATTGTCCAGGGTCACATTTCATGAAATGGGTGGCCATATAAATTTGATATATAAAATAAAGAAATGGATGAATAAATAAAAGAACACCATGAAAATATAAACCTATTTGGTAATAGGCATAGAGTTAAATTACAGTGAGACACAAAAGCCAGGTAAGTCAAGAATGCAAGATGCATTGTATCACCAATAAATGCACATATTTTTGTTTACATGTTGTGTGGCTGAGATACAAATATGAAATTATGGCCAATTTTGTAGATTTGTTCACACATTTTATAAATATTATATTTACTGTACATATTGCAGCTAATATGTGGATGACAAACTAAATTGTCACTTATGCTGCTGATACTGTAACTGCAGCATATTATCTGATAATATTCCATCTTATCTGTTTGAAATTTTTATGGTTGCCTAAAAACTCTTTTAAAAGTGAATCCCTTCCCCAATGGCATATAAAAATCAACTTATGTGCATAAAAATGCCATTTTCATATTATCACTTCACAGTAGCAACTTTCTATATTATATTTCTTCAATGCTTTAAAGGCATAAGATTCATGTCAGAAATAGTTTGGCAGCCTTGTTCTAGACTTGGTATATTCATTTTTGTTTAAAATCAAAACCCTCCCCCAACATCTTTCCAAAACGACTCTCTTCCTATAAAACAGTGAAGTAAACTTTAACTCAGAAAATTTCAAAACTCCCAATAACATTTTGATATTTGTTTAGTTTGAGTTTTGGCTAGGGAATTGTGTTAACCAGTTTCCCAGCACTTCAAGGACAATTCCCATAATCTTGAATGATGTTTTTTATAGGTCTCACACTTATCCTCTTTTACTTAAAATTATGCTATTTCTTGAATTTCATGTTCTTCACTGATTGGTTCCTATCTCTTCGCCTTGTCTAGAAACTAATCTTTTTGTGTGTGTTTCTGTTTTGACTTAACTTTTTAAAAATTCCATTACCATCCTTAGCTAATTTCTTGATTTTGTTTTTTTTCTTTTTTATAAAAAAAATCTGTAATAGCCATTTCATAATTTCAGTTGTCTAAAGATAGTCTTATTGGGGTTAATTTTAGATGTTTTTTGTACATGTGTGTGTGAGTACATACATACATGCATACATACATACATACAGTACAGTACAGTACAGAAATGTGAAAAATAAAATAATGCATACATACCCATTTACTTATACAGGTTTAATGATTCTTTTTAACATTCTTCCTTATCAATCATTATCTTACCCATTATTTCATTTATATTTAGTTTGTAAACAAGTTTTTTAAATAGCCTTATTGACGATTAAGCATTTCTAAGCTTCCAAATATGATGTTGGTAAACAGATCTGAAATAGGATAACAATAACAACTGGAATATCTTCTAATTCTTCTTAGGGTTCATATATTGGACATTGTGGTGGAGAAGATTGTTCCATTTGCCGATGCTTTCCTGAAAAAGGCTCAAGAGTAAGTCTTAGTTTCCTTTATTTTGCTCTGCTTTTCCTCTAAATAGCTATTGAAATTAAATTTCAAATAAAAACAAACTAAATCATGATAATCATGAATAAAAAGTAAAGAAAGATACACACTGTCAATAGACACTGTAGCAAGCGAGTCATGTTAGTTGATTTAGACAAAATTCAGAAAGAGTCTGTGTTCATCAGATTTGTGGAGCTACAACTCTGAAATGCTCAGATCTTATAATAGAAGATATTAGTCTTCAGTGGTACTACAAGATCTTTCTGATTCGTCTATCTCCATTACCTGTTACCTGTTCCAAAAAAGATTTCAGAGCTATTTACTAACTAATTTCTTACAGAAATTACCTTTTATCACAGTCTTGGGACAATGGCTTAAGAAGGTAGAAGCCATAGATATCCATATTTTTAACATAATGCTGATAATTCAGCCTTTACTTTACAAGCTGAATATTTAAAATCCTTGGTATCATATGAATAGCTTTTTTCCTTCTTTAATAGTAGAGTTTAATACATGAGCTTGTTAAATCTAGAAACACTTCTTTGCAGTGCATACTCATTTATATGTGGGATAATGAACCATATCATGGAAAATTAGAAAATGCCATACTTGAATGAATGGGAATTTTAATTGCTAAAAAATGTAGTCTTTAAAATGTTAAACCAAGATCAAATAAAAGAGAAGCACAGAAGGAAGCAAAAAATTGAAACTTAGTTCCACTTGCTGTTCACATAATGTATTAAATCACTATTATGCATAACTCTGTATCTTTGAACAAAAGTAAATTCGGATTGCTTACTCTCCATGTCTGATGAGAAAATTCATATAATAAATAGGAAAAGAACTGTATTATTGATTTGATTGAGATTTGGCTGCAGTCTTCTATTAATAGCCATTTTTCAGCCTAATTAAATTCTAAGGGCAGTGCCTTGCTTAAAAAAATGGCAAGTCAACTCCAGATTAAAAGATACAGAGCCCAATTATTAAATACTGATGGGGATATTATAGTACTCTATCTATATTGATCTGAATTCAATCTCCCTTTTCATCATTAGCAATAACAATGATTTATTATGTTGATCAAACTTACAGCAGGTAGCTTTCATTTAATCTTTGTTTTGAAAGAAATGGTAATGCACACTGTATTTATGCAAACAACCATGAATAGGAACATGTCAGTGGAAAATAGGAGGAGCCAAAGGAGAGAAAGACTTTGTAAAGCAGTCTTCCATGTCATCATGAGAGTGTCACATGACATATTGGGACTTTTTTCCCTTTGCAAAACTGGCCATGGGCATGGCCAGTTCGTGATGCATCCAGTCCATTGGCCAGGAGTTTGACAACCTGTTGTAAAGTCTTTGTAAAGAAAGAGCTTGTAAAATTATCAACTTGTGTTTAATCAATTTGTCCTATGAGAATATTGTATTTTAAAGAATACAAAATTTAAAATAATTATACAGAAAAACATTTTGGTTTTTGCCTTTCATTCTATAATCATTAGCTGTTTTTCTCTAAAACTAGCTGGGGTTTTTTTTCTGCTAAAATTCTGCAGTTGTACTTTATGGTTTTGATTTTTTTTTTAAATTAAATGTATTTTAATAGTTGAAAGGGCCACAATATGACCTGGTTTGCTCCTATCCACTACTTTAATTTTTGCAGACAGAGTTAAGGGAGAAACCTGACAACAAGCTGTCATTGATGATCCTAACAAATGTATTCCAGATGTTTAGTTAAGCAGCTCTCTTGAGGTGTGAAAAAGAACCCTGCCATTAGCAATTTCAGTATAGAATTCAATAGATGAATTAGCCACAACAAATAGTACCATATGTTCCTTGGTTCTGTCCAAGGTACTGAAATATTTGCTTCCAAACACTTAATTTTGGAATTATGACTGTATATAATGTTTTTTTTTTCTTTTTTACCTGGTCTTTTCTTTCTTCTCACAAAGAAATACTGGCACCTGCTGGTGACTATGTATATACATAGACATAGATAAAAAAAACAGATATAGATAAAAAAGCACATTTCCATATTTAGATGATGCATAGCATTGTTGCTTCATTAAAAAAAGTTTAAAGAATATTTTCTTAATGAAAGCTATCTCATTTTAAAACTAAGCTGTTTTATTTGGCTGAATTTAACAATCTATATTAGATCAAGTCCTGGAAGTGCTAAACTAATATTGGCTGATCTTGACATTGGAAAAGTTCCTGACTTAGACAATTAGCAAGTGTATATTTAAATATTCTTTCTGCATACAGGAACTCTGAAACAGATTTCAGATAGAGCTCTGGAATATAGCACTGTCCAATTTAGGGTTATGTTGAAGTTCACAATACCATTTTGACTTCTCTTGTGTTAAATACTTTTTATAAATGAGAGAAGGTGATCTAATTTAACACCTGGAGATGCCTACTATGAATATTCTTGGCATCTATCTCTCCCTCTTTATTCTCCCTTTTGAAGATTTATACATTCATTGATTGCTGCAATATGTTTGAGATAAACAACATAAATTTAGGACAATGTGCACAATAAAGTCAATACATTATGAGGTATTAGACGGCAATCAATATAAATTCAGAGTGCAAAAGAAATAATGCAATATGGGTGTTACAAAATAATATGGAATTTATATAATATGCCAAAGGAAAAGTGGATGACGCCACTATACTTCATTGCCATTATTCCACATGAACATTACTATAAGCTGGTGGAATTTATTAGCATTAGGAGGAGATGCCAGGCCTACTTAACTGAACTGATTCGTTGTTTTCACATTAAGTGTGGCTTCCTTTACTGTCTTTATTTTTACAGCTGCCCTGAAAGAGAAATACCACATAGGTCACATTAGATGGGCTTAAATAATGAATATTATAGATGTCATAAACTCATTCTTAGCAATGTTTCTACTAAGACCAGTAATACATGGTGTGCTTATGTTGAATCAATCAACTATTAACCTCACTCTGGATTTTAGATAGTTGGTAATTCCATGGGTTGAATATAACCACTGAAAAAATAGCAATTCAAATAATTCTATTCTAATTATGCTAAGCACTTTCATTATAGGTAGCATCCAATGTCTTCAGTTTTTTTTAAGTATATGGGAGTATTTGCTGATTGTGAGTTCCAGTCCTGCCCTCAACACACGGCCACTTGGGTAATTTGAATGTGTTTGTCTTCCTTAAGCCTAGGAAGAAGCAATCCACTTTCTTGCCAATAAAACTGCAGGGACTTGTCCAGAGAGTTGCCAGGAATTAATAGTGATTCAAAGGTGCATGCACGCACATGCATGCACACATGTGGGGGGAGAGAGAGAGACAGAGAAGGAGAGATGTTAATGACAGGATTAACTTTGATTCTTATTCTTTTTTCTTTATCTGGACCACTTTTTCAAATATTTTGAAATTAATTGTTCTACATAAATAAAATAAACTCTTGGAGAGATAAACATGGAGAAATTGGAATGGATACATCTGATTTCTGAGAGATTCATTTCTTTTAAAACTTAATAGCAAATAGTAGTCTGAATTGCTCAGAATTTATTTCTATACTATATCTCTAATATCCTTTTTTTAAGAGGAGGAAAATATATGTATAACTTGTCATAAAAAATGGCTACGTATTCCATAATAAGTAGAGGTGAACTATTATTCCTGGGTCTTGGGGTTTCCTTTTATTTCTGAAAAAAAGAAAGTGGGGAGTATGTGCACATATATGTTGAGACAACTAAAACAGTTTTTCTGGAAAAATACATATATGAGTATTTATATTAACTTAGTCTAAATGTGATTTGTGTGAATGGAGTTTTTTATTTGAAAAAAAATTGTTGCCTCTAGTGGCTATATTTAAGATATATATTTCTGTTTACTAAACTTCTTAAATATATTCATCACAAGGCTGCGGTATTATATGACATCTGTGCTACAATATAATAATAAAAAATATAATGTATTAAATGTTATATTACAGGCTATTTTGTTTGAATAAACTATTTCCTCCTCTGAATTCATGCTGTTACTGCTGCTCTTTTATTTTTTTACATAGAAATTAATCTGAATTACTTATACTTTGCAGGGGCAAAGTGGTCACCCAGGAGTCCAGGGTCCAATTGGTGCTCTGGGTTCCATTGGACCTGTTGGTTTGCCAGGAGAAAAAGGCCAGAGAGGTGATCCTGGTCTACCTGGGCCACTTGGTGAAAGAGGAAACATGGTAAGTAATAGATAATAAAATAATTGTATTGTTCCTTAGCAGTATGAAATTAAGAATATGAAATAGAATTGTGCAACATTTCACATGTGAAGGCAAAAAGCTGGTTTTGGATCATATTGAACCAGAAATGTAGTAATATTTGCAACTCCTAAAAGTAACTTTGCCTTTCCTTGGCATTTTGGGGCTAACTGAAGCTGCTGCACGGTCCTGGGAAAATAAGCATTTGGTTTAATTGCATTCTCTTCATGCTTTCCAGAGTCTTAGAATCCAAAGTCTCGCCCAGTCCCAATATTAAATATTGCAAGATATAATGTATTTTAATTAATGTTCAAGATGAAAACAGGGCTTCATATAATTTGCAATAGCTCCTTATGAACTTGAAGCCAATTTGAAAGAGATTGTGATATTAATTAGAGCAGTAAGATTAACATACCCATACTACTATTCTAGCTTTGTCTAAAATGTTTGATGGTGAATTTCTATGAAACTATTTTATACTAAGTCATACCATTTATCCTTCCAGCCTCTTACATCTTCTTTGATGATAGTATTTATCTTTAATTCTTAGATTATTTTCCAATCTTGTTTGATATTACTATCCCTGGAAATATATGTATACAGTTTATCATATCTATATGATCTAATCAGTTCTGGAAAATAAGAAGTAAAAAAACAAGAATGAAAATATATCTTCTAAGTAGGAGAAGGACCTGCTACTTGAAACAGGAAGATAAATTATTCCTTCCACACATTAGTTCTCTGGTGGCAGCAGCACAAATGTCCATTCTTCGACTTGCCAACTCTCCAATCGTTCTATAGATATCACTTTGACTTTGGTAACTGCTTCTTAATAATGCATGTAGCAGTGGTTGCCAAATGGTGGGCCATGGCCCACTGGTGGTCCATGAGAAAATTTGGGTGGTCTGCAGAGAAATGTCCCCCCAAAGCACTCCCCCAAAACAATTAATCCAGGCTGCGCAGGAACAGAATGCTGTGTCGCCCACATGGCAAGCTTATCTGGCCCCCAACCTTCGGCCAAGCATAAATCTGCAAAAAGCAGTGCAGCCCTCGCCAGCCAGGATGAGATAATGGTGCTGCTGCAGCAAGATCAAAAGAGAGCTGAGGAAGATGGGCTCTTAATAACGAGCCTGTTTCTGCAGGTGAGAGCTTGAGCTTTTCTGGGTTCGACACCCACCACAGGGAGAGACCCTTCTCTGCTTGGAAGCAGTTAGAGAAACCTGGAGCTTAGCCTCAGGGAGTCCTCTTGTGTGGAGGCCCAGGGAGTCCTCTTGTGTGTGGGGATGTTGCCTGGTTATTAGGAGCCCGTCTTCCTTGGCACTCTTTTGATCTGGGTATCCGACACCCCACCTTCAGCCTCCACACAAGAGGACTCCCAGAGACTAACCTCCAGGTTTCTCCTGCTGCTTCCAAGCAGGGAAGGGTCCCTCCTTCCAGACCTCAAAGCCTCTCTCTGGAGCGCATACGTGCTGGGCTCTCCCCATGGGGCGAGGACATCTCCCGAGGAGGCCCCCACCCACCAACAGCGAGCCCAGCTCGGAGGAAGAGGAAGGGGCTCCAGGCACCGGGCTGTTGCGCTGCACCCCACCTTTAGCAGAGCAGAGCACCAAGAGGGACGAGAAAACTGATGATGACAATTGCACCCCATTCCAGGCCTCTGAACTGGATGGTGAGACCAGACTTGCCCACTCCGCCTCCTCCCACCACCAACAACTGGTATTTTTCCTGCCCAGGCTGTCCCTACAGCCCATGGCCATAGAGAAAGCACTCAGGCCAGGAAAGGCGAGCTTGAAGGTGCAGGAGTGTCACGCAAATGCAAGTAGCATTGTGCTCCTGCATCTTCCATCCATTGCTGCTTCAGCCCACCTGTGCCATCAGCCCCCTTTTGCTGCAATAGCACCATTATCTCATCCTGGCCAGTGAGGGCTGGCTGCATTTTTCACACTGCACCACCTGCAAATTTGCACATTACAGATGCCAGCCCCTATGGCAGAGATTTCCAACCCCACCGTGGGCCGGTCCCATATTGCAGAGCTGCTGTAGTCACAAGACTGGCCCTTTGGTCATCCTGGAGCAGCTCATCCATGGTAGGCCGGTGGACAGGCCAGTCCTGTGACTACTGCAGCTCTGGAATATGGGACTGACTTTCCCACCAATGTCAGCAAGCCACTGTCAGTGAAAATTCATATTAGTGGTCTGCGGGATTTGAAATTATGAGTTTGGTTGTCCCTGAGATCCAAAAGGTTGGAGACCCCTGGCACAGGACTTCTGGCAAAGGTTAACAAGTAGTTTCAAAAAAATTACAGACTTTAGGTGCAGTTAATAGTTTATTAGCTGAGATGGTTTTAATTGGTCTCCATATTATCCTCAATTTTAACCAGGGTTTTAAGGGGGGGGGGGGGTTTCTTATTAATCGGCCAGTGTCTAATTTAATTCTTTTTAACTTTTGTATTGTTTTGGGGTTTAGATTGGCTGTACACCGCCCTGAGTCCCTAGGGAGAAGGGCGGTATAGAAATTTAATTAATTAATAAATAAATAAATAAATAAATAAATATTAGCTGAGCAAAGAGGGGAGTTAGGAAAGTTCCTTTTAAATTAATTGAATGATAATTTCATGGACACATCCATGTAGAATTTTGGTGATGCAGCAATGTGGTTTACCATTGTTTTTTTCCAGGATTTCTATGGCTTGATTTCAATCTAACCCCAAATTTTGGTATTCTGTAGTAGTCTCCCACCTGAATATAAATCAAATCATCTTCATTTCACAATCCTAAGCAAGGTTGACTAAGTGTCCTCCCTGCTGAGGCAATAAGTGAGCACTTAGAGTCAAATGTCTACCTTTTCTGATTTGTCAGAAAATGGCAATTTCTTCAATCTACTGGCAGTGATTGAGTGAACTGCCTCTCAAACTTGTTACAGTGAGAAGAACAAATCAAATTATGCAAAATTGTTCTACAAGTCATTTTTAAAGTAAACTATATATTAATATGGTTTAATGTTGAATTTTTTCAGGGTCCAACTGGAGTTCCAGGATTTTCAGGTCTAGATGGAATGCCTGTAAGTATGCTGTCAATGTCTTCATATCATATAAAACTGTAGAGTATTGATATTTCAATATGTCTGTGTACTATGTTCATCTGATCTGATTATATTTTTAAAAAGGGCACTACACTATGTAATTCATTAAAAAAATCTGCAGTGGTACCTCAGTTATGCAGTATCCATCCTAGAGATGTTTGTTGATAATATACATTTTTCAGGGCTTAATAAAATAATATATTTGATGGTATTTTAATGTGTGAGACACATCTCCAGGACAGTTACATCTTATGAAGAAATTAGCTAATAGAGAACTAACTTTGCAATGAGAATTAGCCCTAGCTCGAAAAGAAGAAGGAGAAATCACTTGGAAAAATACCAGAACTTTGAAGGTTCTTATCAAACATTTTTGCTGTAAAAGACTGTTATAATCCTTGAACTAGGCAGTAAGGCAGACTAGAACCTTTAGAACCTATTAGAACCTTGTTATTAGCAGTTATTATACCCACTCTATGAATGTTCTGGCTACCCACTGAATTGTTTGGAACACTCTCTACCAGACTGCAGAATTCATGAATACTATTTTTTCTGAGTAAGGAGCATAGGCCATTAATAAGAACAAGTTACTACTTTTGTCTCTGAGACCACAACATTATTTTTAATCTCCTTTTTATTAAATAGAAGATTAAAAACATAAATTGTGAATATAAATAATAAAGTACACCAAAGAAACTATTTTTTCCTATTGTTTTTATCTTAATGATTATTTGGATAGAAACTAGTATTAAAGTTGGGCAGAAATTTTCATAAAATCCCTACTGGAGCTGCCATATGCCCCTCAAACAGCTTGTGACATTTGGAGCAATTAGCAACAGGAAGAAGAAGCTGTATGAGAAAATGACAGGAAAAGTATGACACCAAAGTATGCATGCTCATATCAGTTTGTATTTGGAACCCCTGTTGATGTGTATAAGCATTTGAGTAGAATGTTAACCATAGGATTCATATACATGCCTACTGTGTGTCCAATTCGTCCCTCTGACAACCCATAGCATTAGCTTTCTGTTTCAGGTACATATAACCATTAAGGAGGCAATATTATCAAGTCAATCTGGCCCAAACTGGGTTTATGCCAAGCTTCAACTTTTAGATTGTTTCTAATTAGATTGGATATACACCTGACATCTAATCTGAGTTTTGATCCTGGATTTCATAATGCAATCTTTCAATACAGACAAATGATGAGTTATTTTAACAGACATACAGAATTAATACTTTTTTTTGCTATAGGGGCTACCAGGAATTGAAGGACCCAGAGGGAAGCCTGGGGCAGATGGATGTAATGGTTCAAGAGGTGATCCAGGACTTCCAGGAGAAGGTGGATGCATTGGACCAAAAGGGTCATTTGTGAGTTGAACTTCACTAGATCTTATATAGTTTGTGATCAATTTATAAATGCCAATTATTTCTATGTCTTTCTTCTTAGTATGCCGGACTCACTTCATTGTACAGAAAATGTGTATAGAGATGTGTTTACATTTTAATATGCTCTGTAATATCTTTAAAGCTGGTTTATGGCAAAGAAACACCCATTCAAATGAATGGGTTTACTTAATGAGTGGGGCATTTGCTTAAATGAATAAAAAAAAAGGCTGGAAAATTACTTTTTGGTCCCAACTACAGACATAAGTTGAAGACTACCTGTACTTTATTGTTTCAGTTATTATGTGCAAACTCACAACTTTCTGTTTTTAATCATGATTTTTAAACATCTTTTACAGGGTATCCCTGGCCAAAAAGGAGAAAAAGGAAACTCTGTATATGTTTCTAAATTCATTCAAGGGTCAACTGTGAGTGTTATATCAGTTTTTAAATAGTGCCTCATGATAAAGCGTTACGTAAATAATTTTAAATATGTAAGAGCCATGAGTTATATCTATAAAGATATAGCTTTAGGCAACATTTGTATTATTAATATTAGGAAATTCTAAAAGTGTACAGTGTATAACAATTTAATTTTAACACATGCAGATGCTGTGAAAAGGAATTTAATTCAGGTTGATTAATCATGAGCTCATTTTCAATGTTTTCTTAAACATGAATATACTTTATATGCACATTTTTGGACTATATTATTATTTAAAAATGAAGACGACTAAGTTACAGGCTTTTACATTCTTTTTATTAGAATTTCTAAGTGGAAAATAAAATGACCATATAAACATTGTCTTTTAAAGTATATCTTTATTGATATAGTTTATTGTGGGGGTGAAATCTTATTCATAGTCATTTGAAAGTGAGTTTTGTGGAACTATGTGTTTTAATTTGGAGTACATACATATGACTAGACATATCAGAGCTAGTTTTAATTCTTATATGGAAAAATTATGGATTCTTAATTTAAAAACAATGATCTTATCTATGTATCAATGATTCCCATTCTGGTATAAAAATTGCAAAAACGGTGAAATAAACCAGAATGGAATAAAAATAATTATTTAAATTATTTAGGTAATTATTTAAATCATTTAGACAATTATTTACATTATTTAGATATGTAAGTATTTATTTTGTGTTTATTCTTCCTATGTAGCACTTAGTTTCCTTTTTCCATATAAATCATTAAACTGTAGTAATTAATGTTACCAATAAGTATTATATTTCATCTAACATAGTGATTCTGGTTACAGGGAGAAAGAGGGGATCCTGGACCTCAAGGCATGCCTGTAAGCTCTTTCATCAATTTGTATGGTGAAAATACATTAGTTTCAGCTTTTCCATCTAGCTTGAAATTCTCTGCAGAGATAGTAACCCAAATCACAGTTTGCCACTTGCCTTCCCAGGAATGTATGTACATGCAAGGCTTAGACGTATGTGAGAATCTGCATATGTTATAACTGGTAACTCAGTTTCTTTCCATCTTAGGGATTCTTAGAATGGTTCCCACATAAAAGTTGTAATTTGTAAGCCATACCTTACCAACCCTTTTAGAAAGAAGCTAAGAAGCTACATTAATAATAAATATGAGAGACCATCAAATTGTTGAGGCATATCCTCTTTTCAACTACAGGATTGTCCTCTTTCAAATTTCCACTTGTAAGGGTTTGTTCATTTGTTTGTTTTGGCAACTAGACAGATTTCGGAGGGGGACAAAAGGTCTTCATCCTTTCATTGTGTTGCCTGCCTTCAAAATAACTTTGTTGCTATGCATTGCAGATGTTCCAAATGGTGGGCAAACTTGTGATTAAATTACTTCACACTATTTTACTCATTATTGCATTCCCCACAGAAATATTCATTTGTCTCTGTGGCATTTGTAATATCTGACCAAAAGCTGAGAGGTTATTTTATTTATGTACTGTAAATGGTAGTTAGCTTTTATTCTAGAACATTAATCATCCTAAAAATAAATTAGTTGGTTGTTGCTAGCGTTTGGACTATTTATTGTCTTCTAACCGTTCCTAACTGTTAAAGAATGATGTTAGTAGGTACGTTATGAGATCTTGTGCATGCCTAGCACAATTTTCTCTAGACAGTAAACAGAATATTACTTGTTATTAATAAGCATAATACTGTATGGTTGTGCAATCTGTATTTAGGGTCCTGGAGGAAAAAAGGGACCCAGAGGACCATCTGGATTTCCAGGTGAACCGGGTGAACAGGTATAATTTTAACATTTTAATCTCTTACTTAACCATGTGAGAATCTGCCTGACTTCTCTATCTCCTACTTCTGCAATCAATTTCATAGGAGTAACAGAGATCATCTGAGATTGGATGTTCCTTCCTGCCAATAATTCCTTCCTGCCAATAATTCTGTTGGCAGTTTGTCCATTCTCTAGTAAATTTTACAAGCAAATCCATTTTTAATCTATACAAAGTTTATTGAAAATATTTTTTCTTTGCTTACACCTAGCTATCCTCCTCTAGCAGTGCCAAAAGTAAAGCTTTTTGTCTGCAATAAAGACAATCAGGAAAAATAATTCTACAAAGGAGATATTTGAATAGTGCAATATATTACTAGGGAAAAATATTAAGAACAAGAACAGGACAGAAAACTGTTTTCCTCACTAATATTTACAAATACAATGGATTTAAATGCTGATAAAAACCTCTGCCAGCATTGCTTTCAATATTTGGGATTATAAAAAAATTAATCCAATGCCTCCAGAGAGTACCAAGACTGATTATATAAAAATTATTCTTTTCACAGGGTTTTCAAGGTCAGCCTGGTTTACCAGGTGATCAGGTGAGAGATTTTTGTTCTTGGAAAATTTTATGATTTCTTCATATTCATAATTATTTTTGAAAATAGTCTTCAATTTTTTAAAGAAAAATTCTAAATTTAAATAACAGTGATATATTTTCATTTAAAGGATATACCAATAGAGTAAAACTCTGATTTAATGGATCATGAAGGCACGGGACATTCTTTAAAACTGTAAATATATGATTTATAGAAATGCAGAATTAATCTATTTGCAGTAAATCCTTGATTTAACAGACAAACTGACAAAAATTTACCGGACACCAGTACAATATTTATGTTGTTCTTGTGTGAATTTAATCTATCATCTACAGTGAATAATCAGTGTATTTTCCTTCTTTTAATATATTAATATTTCGTTAGGGAAATCCAGGAATTGGAGTAGAAGGACAAAAGGGAGAGCCGGTAAGAAAAAAGTGGCAAATGGGAATTGAACATTGAAATATTTAGCAGTTAAGAAGAAATTGCAACTTCAGATTATTGATCTTTTTTTTCATAAATTGAGCTGTTTAAAATTTTAAGGCAGTGAGTTTTTTTGTAAGGGGCCAAATTTGGAATGGGGAAAACACAAGCAGAGCTTTATTTTAAAAGAAGCATTAAAATGTATTGTCATTTTGCACAGAAAAAATTCTATTTAATCTTTTATTTAGTCTGAATAGAATCTAGGTTTATTTTCAAGTGAACCAGTTTTAATTTATTCACTACTAGATCGCTTGTGACAGTCAAGATTTTTGAATAGTAATTGAGCAGCAAATTGAGTATGAGTCAATAATTTGAATGGCTACAAATGTTAAATGCAGATTTAAACTGCATCACGAGAATTTTCCAGATTATAAGAAGCAATTGTTCCATTTTATTCTGCATCGTTAGACACTTACTATTTGTCCAGTTATAGGTATTGTGTTTTAATAAGGATTCAGAAAAGAAAACTGGAACATGTTTTATAGTAAAGCAGTGAGAGAGTCTGAGAGGGATAGCATTCTTAAAATACCTGAAATAATGTCAAACAGGAAATGGTCAATAATATTATCCATCATTTTAGAGTCCAGGATAAAAACAATCCAGTTCCAAGAAGACAGAATGTGATTTAATGTTAACCAACTGTCTGAAAACTGTTTCACTTTCTATTTATGATTACCTTATGATTCTTGACTCTTGATGAATGTCTCTTTTCTTTTATGTACATTGAGAGCATTTGCACCAAGACAAATTCCTTGTGTGTCCAATCACAACTGGCCAATAAAGGATTCTATTCTATCTATTCTATTCTATTTAATTGATATTTTCAAATGGAAATAAACAGCTGTAGAATGAAATTGTTTCAATTTGGATTCCTATTCTCAGCAAGCATTTGCAATCGGTTGTCTAAATGGCTTCTTTCACAACTAATGCTTTTATGGTTCTATTATTTAAAAAAACCCTAAAGTGTACAGTTTGTATCTTCAGCAAGCAAGGAAAACCTGAATGTCTCAATTATTTCATTCTCTTGTGGTAGATAAATTAATTATCTCTGATTTTTAAATATGTTATACATGGGAAAAGCGATGACATGAGAAGGAATTGTCAGAGAGGAGTGTCAAATTCTTGAGCTGCAGATTAGGGACTTGCAACTCACTTTTGTTCAGCCATTCACTCTGTTTGCTCTTTCCAATCTTTGTAGGGTGATGTTGGACCTCCTGGATCTCCAGGACAACCGTTACTTGTTGGACCACCTAGTTCTAGACTAATAAAGGGAGAAAAGGTATGTACATTATAAATTTTATGATTGCAAGTCAGTAATAGGAGTAGTGCAGTGGCCTAGAAGTGGAGATTTATATGAATATCACTGATATTTTAAACCATCATCTACAGCAATGATACGCAATTTGTGACACTCCAGAAGCTAAGAAACAGGCCTGATGGTGAGGGTTCTGGGAACTGTAGTTCAGCAACTTATGGAATACCATAGGATGCTTACATCTAATCTGTAGGTTAATATTATGTACGAACCAGGCTATTATGGATTATTAAATAAACAATAATTTAAACAAATCATAGTTTAGTGTAACAAGTGAAGTCAGCCATTATTCCCTGGTTGTAGCAAAACAGTTTCTAGTATAAAATAGATTTTTGAGGAAAAAATTATTTAATCTTTTCAATTTATACTTTTTAAAATGAATGCATTGCAATATAGGCTTTGACAGAAGCTAAAACTATACTATGTAAACATTAAAACAAGAATACTTTAATCTTTAGGGAATAAAGGGAATGCCTGGATCTACTGGCTCAAGAGGATTGCATGGCCACAAAGTAAGTTTTCATGAATAAATAGAAAACATTCATTTAATTATGCTATTTACTTACCAAGAATGCTAAGAAGGAACTTTTTAGTTAAATGTATATTTACCGTTATGTAACCACATTTTATCAGCTGTCAATCCCCTTGAATAAGATCTATGTTGGATTTGACTTCTAATTATAATACAAGAGATATTGGGAAATAATTTCATGGTCCCCAAATGGTATATGTTGCTTTTTCAACAGAATACAAATGTAAAACCACGTGTATAGAATAGGGGGGAAATATATAGAGTAGGATTTAATTAGGCAAGTGGTGTACCTAATTTAATTTAGTTTAAACATTTAATTAGGCAATATTTTTCTAAGAAAAAGTTCAGCTCAGTGTATATTTTTAAGCCAGCATTTTTTGAAGATGTGGCTGGAGAATTCTAGGAATTGTAGTCCACACATGTTCAAACTGCCAGGGTTAAGCAACATTGCTAAATCTCTGAAAAATGACTAGGAAGGATGCACTCCAGTACATAATTGTTTTTGGGTAACCCCTTAGAGCCGCCTAACTTAAATAGCATAGTAACAATGGGTCTTTAGAATTAATACTCTTGTTGTTTTTTCAGAATTAGGAAAAAACGTTGGCCCTCTTTAACAATATCCCCTCTGTGGCTGCAATCCTACATGTTCCATTTTCTAATTTTATTGGAAGTAAATGGCAACCAATCTTGAAATTATATAACTGGTGTATTTTGAAACATAACAGGGTGCATTTGCAATTGGAGACAAGGGTGATAAAGGAATTCCTGGTTTTCCTGGAAAGCAGGTAAGAAATTCCAGAATGCTATCTTCATCTCATTTTAATGGTGCATTTTTTTTTTAAAAAAAGTAAAGTTGTAAACATTCTACTATCCTCTATATAGGATTTTTAAACGATGATTTTATGAAGTATTATTGTAAATTGATATTTGGAATGCTTAATTTATGATCCATCAGTTAAGCATTGTGAAAGAGGCTGGCACTTCTATTTTAAATCCACATATACAAGTAAATAAAGGAAATTCTGCCTATAAAGGCTATTTTTATTTTCTTAATAAGCAAAATCTTTATGTACAGCAGTATTTCTCAAACTTGGCAAGTTTAAGATGTGTGGAATGGTTGGGGAATTCTGGGAATTGACATCCAAACATCTTAAAATTACTAACTTTGAAAAATATTAATAAATAAAAATAAATTTAACCAGCAACCCAGAAAAATAAAAACATTGATTTTAGACTATATTTTTAATGAATGAGTACAGCATTCTTTATTGCGATTGTGAAAGTATTTTATAGATTCTCATTTATTTAATTGTCATTTATATACATCTATCATCAGGCCTCTTTTCTGCCACATATGAAACAGTTCTAACTAATGTTTTGGTTCATTGAAAAATTTAAATAACCCTTTATTTTTGCATTTTTCTTGAGGTACAGTTTTTGTCAAACCTTACACTATCTTTTTCCCCCTTAATTCCTTTAGGGAATTCCTGGCTCATATGGTTCTCTGGGTTTCCCAGGAAACAAGGTAGATACAGTATACCGAAATTGCATTGCTTATTTGTAGGATTTTTTTTTTTAACATGGATGGATCCACCTATGACTGGGTAATTGGATGAAAACAGAGAGAAGAAAATAAGAGTAATTGGACAATTGTCACAATACCAAAATATAAAAAGTAGAGTTTTCTAGGAAGAAGCACTGATGCTTTTCAATTTCTTCATAATGTTCTAGAGATTAGAGAAAGCCAAGTTTAAAGTTTCATCAAGATCTCATCATATAAACAAAGTTAGTAAAAAGAGAATTGTGTAGATGTTTTATGACTTATCTCCAAGCTATGGAAAATGGAGGGAAAAATGACAAAGGTCTATCAAAAACAGCAATGCTGTTTAAAGAAAAGTATTTTCCATAATAAATTTTAATCTTTAATGTGCTGAAAGTTCTTATTTTCCATTTAATATAATAATGCTGATTATTAATGGGGGTTAAAACTGTTAATAGTTATTAGTTAGGTTGCTTATATCTAATTTTCAGAATCAGAGGTAATGTATGTTTCTCTGAAAAACAGTGCCTGGGGAACTAGAAACTTAATAACTTTCTTACACAATTATCTGATTAGCATTGAAACAGGATCCTGAATCAGATAAGTTTTTTGTCTTGATTTATATACTCCATTGTAATCAGTGCAAAGGATATATCATAGTTTTCTCCAGTTGTCATGTTAATAATACACACGCCTTCCATTATCTGTGAGGTATCAAAAAGTTTTCCAATTGTGTATGGATCTCTAATAACTTTGAATTTACTTTATTTTCTTAAAAAATCAAACACGTTCAACAATTTGTTTCAGGGTAAAATTGGAACACATGGAATTCCTGGTCAAGATGGTTTGATAGGCATTAAGGTTAGTTATTTTTACATTTTTGTTCCTCACATCCGCCAGCCTTTTTATACACCAAAGCAATGAAATCAATTACTATTTCAGGTTTATATTTCTACCCATTTTTATTAAATACATACCAATGCATAGCAATGCAATTGAGTTATGCTATTCAAAGTAATTATATATGATTGATGAAGATCATCATTTACCTTGTGTTATTCAAGAGCAGTGTTTCTCAACCTTGGCAACTTTAAGATGTCCTGCTGTCTGGGGAATTCTGGGAGTTGAAGTCCACACATCTTAAAAATGCTAAGGTCAAGGAACACTCTTCTGGGGAAATGTCACTAAGTGTTCCCATTTTTATAGGGGGATCCTGGAGATAATGGGCAGCCTGGGCCACCCGGACCTCGAGGAACTGCACTTACTGGACCAAAGGGTTAAGCTAACCTTGTTACATTATATTCATTTCCCATAAACCATAAATAAAATTCAATTATTTTAAATGCAAGTATGCTTTCAATTGTCCTGTACAGGTATTCAAGGAGATCCTGGAGACCCTGGACTTCCTGGAGAGAGAGGAACAGATGGAATGCCTGGTTCTCCTGGTGGCAAAGGAAGGCAAGGGGAAGATGGACTCAGTAAGAAACATTTTAGCTTTCATATTTAGATAGAATTAAATAGTACCATCTGTTTTCAACTCTTTCCACAGATGTTATGGAGATATATTCTGAAATTTTATATATATATATTTTACACTAATGCTTTGAATTATTTTAACAAGATTTTAAACCAAAAATAGTCAACCTATAAATTCTTTATATTTTGTTTGCTAAGACATGCTGACATATCTTCTTGCGGATGTTACTGCTTTTAAACGTTATTTAATTTCCTGGTTTAAAGAAAGCAACTGTAGTTCTTTGTATTCTATAAGGTTATATAATTAATTCCAATAACATGTTAGTCCTTGATTTTAGAGCTATGCAGGGTTTAGGATTTAAAGACAAGGAGGAAAATGGCTGCATCTTTTCTTGGGTTGAACGGTTGCTGCCTATAGTGGCAACATAATCCCCAATAAAGGAAAATTTGCTTTATGGAACTGCAGATATATGCAAGGTGCCCATTCTGAATGCTCCAAAGCCATTTTTTATTTTTGCATTTAAAGCATTGCCCTTCTGTAGCTGTTTGCTAATTGATGTGGTCATTAACTTTTTGTAACTATGTTTTAGGTTGGTGGGTGGGTGGGATTGATTATGTGGAGTTCTTGGTGCCCTCTGAACTTATTGCTTGTTGATGATTCGTTATCTGACTAGGAATGTCAACAGTGCTGGTGTCTGTGAGGGTTTACTGCCTGTTTTGGATTTAGACCAAACTAAATCCAAAAACATTAGGAAATTCCTGGCAGCTTGGCATTCACTCAAATCAATCATCAATAGACACATAGAGATAAATCATGTTTACTGACCCCACCTTTTACATTGAAAGGTATCTGGTATCTGCTCCAAATATAGTCATGCAGACAATTTTAAGCACACAAAGAAGGGTGGTTTCATTTGTAATAAAGTTCAACTAATTTATGTATTACTGCATATGTTGGTTTAGATGTCAGTTCTGGTTGGTTCAGCAGGAATTTATAACTGAGGAAATGTGGAAAAGGTTGCACTATTGTACATCTGGAGCCCCGAGTCCCTTTGGGGAGAGGGGGGCGGTATATAAATCGAATTAATAAATAAAATAAATAAATAAATCTATCTACTATTAAGATGTATTTCAAGAAGCTATAGTGAAGTATTGATTTTGGAATAGGTAAACAATGAATGTTGCAATCAAAACCATTAAAAAAAACTGATTTATAGTGATAAAACTTATGGGGAAAATCTAGTCTGTATGTATATGGAAAATCAAGTATAGGAATCTACACAATTGCAGGAAAGCAATTAACTTGCTTTCATTGATGTACTTGAAAAAATAGTTTAAATAAAAATGGGAAGAATTCAGAAATTAAGGTAACTGTAATACAAACAGAATCATGTTAAAATGTTCAATAAATGAACAATAGATGGTTTCTGATCTGCCCTGCATGGAAGCAAAGAGATAAAGAAAAAAAATCTTTTTTTGTGTGTTACCCTGGGACCATCTAGATTTTTTTGTCATCTAGGTCTGGTAGGCAGACAGTGTTTTTTCTCAAATGACATTATTTTTTTCCCTGTTTCAATGCTCATTATATACTCATTTTCCTTTCTTCCATAGGCTTTCCTGGTCCTAAAGGTGCATTGGGTATAGAGGGTCCTCAAGGCTTCCATGGAGGCCCTGGTTTCTCAGCTCAGTCTAGTGCAGCACCGGGAAGGCCAGGATCTCCAGGATTACCTGGTTTTCCAGGAGTACCAGGAAGACGGGGCTTGCCTGGGCCACCCAGTAAGATAAGCCAAATGCTAAAGCATTGCATGAGAATTGAATGATTAATAATTCCAGAATAGCACCTGAAAGCAGCCAACATTTCCTGTAATATTTCCTCTAAAGCAAGGAATATGAATGCATTTTAACTAAGTAGAACACAGGGTTGTTGTTTTTTTGCTATAGAATCAATCTTATCTTATTTATCTGTGGTGTGTGTGTGTGTGTGTGTGTGTGTGTGTGTGATGGCATGGCAAGGATAGCATAGGCACAGCCTATTTTTTCAGACATTTTCATTCTACAATAGTCAACCTTGATACCATTCCCACTCTGCTTGTCCAGATAGAAAGAGAACGATAGAGGATAGGTGTGGTGTATTATTTTAGGGCACAGGGCTAGGATCAGGGAAACCCAAGTTCTAGCCTTTCCCTTAAAATGGAAGATAGTTGATTAATTTGGGCTCATTCTCTCTCAGTGTAGACTGGGAAATAAAAAAAACCCTCTGTCTACTAGCCAGTACTGGACCCAAATGGAAGATTGTGGTTCACAATTATCAATGAAGAGCTTCCATCTTACAACAGATTAATTAACAACATCCTTAGAGATATGTGACATATTTGCAGTGAAATAGGCAATCAAATGCTGTGTTTCAGACTTTATTCAACATTTTAAACTAATTATAATTTTGATATATTTTAAACTAATTGTTTAAAATATATCTATGGAGCCACTAAAAATTAATGGTAGTGAATGTTGCTGAAAGGTCTATAAAAGTTAAGAGTCAGTTTCTCTGACTCTTGTCCATTGCTGTTTCTGTCCTAAACTAGGCTTGAATGGAAAATGGGTAAAAATTGTCAAAAAACACCCAAAAAGCAGATCAAATGAAGGCTTTTTCAAGAAAGGTACGCCCATGCCGGCTTAAAACAAGTGGAATTATGTCCTCCTCTAAATATATGTCTTTGAATCCATCTACTCATATCCCACTTAGCTTCTTGAAAGATGTCCTGTTTATCCACCTCAAAATGGCATGGATCTAGATCCCCAGTGGCATATTTCATTCCATCAGAATTCTATCCACTTCTATCCTGGGTAGTAGTAGAAGATGCCACTTCACTTGATGCAGTGAGCTCTGTCTAACTGGCTTCCAATCTAAGACAGGAGTTGGTTTATGAATTTGTATACCGCCAATTTCAATTCTTTGGCTTACGTGGCCTATAGCAAAAAAGAGATGAGTGACATTTGTTGCACCACCACAATTGCATCCAATGATGTACTTTATCTCCAATCTTTCCCTAAAATCTTTCCCTTAGATTAACGTGTTGCTGGGCAGTAGTCTGCAGAAGTAATCAACATGGAGAAGAATTGAGCGCAGTTAATCTGTATGCTCCAGATGTGTTAGGACACATGAACTCACTATTTTCTTGACCATTTTAACTAGAAATGATACATTTAAAAGTGGGAAATAGATTTCCAACTCTTCAAAGTTAAGGGAAGGTTCCTTTACTAATGGTCTTATCACTTCCTCTTTTAGGCAGGAAGGATTTAGTCATAAACATGCTTTACCTCCGATAAATAATAATCAGCATAATGGTAGCTCTTTCTTCTCTAGGAACCCTACCTATATCATTAAGATTCACAAGCTGAAAAAAATCTGAACAATGAAGCAAGGAATTACAACAGTTCTATCAATATATCCAGCCTCCAAATTGTAGTCTTTGCCTGCAAAGAACAATGCAAAAATCTCACACTGATTTATGGATTATTCTGATTCTTCCTTCCCAGCTTCTTGGTGCAGCACTGTACTGCACTGTACACTTGGTAGTGTAGAAAAGCAGTGCCAGCCATTTATATGCAGATGCAATGGAGACAGAAAATATTAATTCAGATGGACTTTAGTCTGTACTCAATCTTAGAAAGCAGTAGAGTAGGATTTTTTTTTAAATGACAGAGGGAAAAAAGCTAATACATTTATATTATAAACATGCATTATTTTCCAACTTCAAGGTGTTGCCTGTAAGGGGAAAGGGTCCCCTGGAGAACCAGGAGCTAAAGGTCAAATAGGATCACCTGGAGAAAGAGGTGGAAAAGGAGAGAAAGGCAAGTATATGCACCCCTCACAAAATATCTAAATACTATGATTTTAGGCATTGTGTTTTTAAAACCAGAGCTCTTCTGTGCATCAAAATAAATGAGTCAGCCATACTAAATAATAGCAAAGGGCTGTGATTGCTGACCTTCCACTTTTTCTGCCATCCTTTTTCCTCTGATCACCTGTGTCCTTGGGGAAGCATCGTACCAACATTTTCTTCAATATTGCCTGTGGTTTTGAATATCTTAGTTAAGGGCTGTGATTGTATGAAGTGAACAAAAAGCTTTTTTTTCCAGAGCTCTACACTAGATGTGAACTTGGGGAGAAAGACAGAATAAACAATGTAAACAATGGGTGCATCCTCTAGTCAAGTAAAGTTTATTTCTCATGTTAGGAGAGTGGCAGAGTTACTTGGTTTTCTCACTGGGTTCATGTTAACTGCTTTGTTTATGTAGGAAATCCAGGGAACTGCTCGTGTGGGCTTGGCCCTTGTGGTCTACCTGGCAAACAAGGTCTGCCAGGGATACCTGGGAGAAAAGGAGAAGTGGGAACACCTGGAAAATATGGAAGAAAAGGTGATCCCGGTTTTCCTGGTAGAAGAGGAGAACCAGGATCCTTAGTGAGTAATTGCTTTTTAAAATTATATCAAACTAATTAATCGAAGAAATCATATAGATGTGCGTAAGAGTATAAATATGATAACCTGATCTCATAATTAATAATTATAATTAAAACAAAGGAAAAGAAAGAAAAGATGCTGGATTATTTTTTCAAAAGTCTTCTTGATCTTTGTTCCTTGTCAGAAACAATCTGGTTTACAGTAGTCCCAATTCAAATATTAAAAAAATAACAGGAATCATCTGTACATTGCTGAAATCAGGTCTTGATTTCTCATTCACTATTGTGCTATTATTTTAGCTAAACTTGATGTCTAATTCTTGATGCCTTGGCAGACTCCAAATATTGAGAAAATGGCCAAAAAAAATAAACCTATTTACTATAATCAAGCTATAGATTATCTAATAATTGTTTAAATATTATATGTTTTTCTTTTTAAGTATTAATATTTTTATTGCATTATCTGAAGTACCTTATAAGTGGAGTGCAAATTATAATTTAACAAATAACATTTTAAGGAGTTCAGTCAGGTTTAGTTGGAAACAATTGTTAATCTGCAAATGTTCTAATAGAACTGAATGTCATGAAAACAAATCATTAAACAATGTCTATAATCTTCCTAAGAGATTACTATTACATACTATATCATGGAAGAAATAAGTTAATCAATATGTTGTCTTCTCAAAGAAAATAAATTTCTCATTAAGTAGAAGGAGAAAGTAAGCACCACACTCTTTTTCCATCCTATTCATGGAATAAAGTTTATAATTGCAATATTTTATTAATTCAAATAAAATAACTGAGTTAATTTTACATAACCTGGATATTTTTAAACTTCTAAGGGATTGCCAGGTCCATTTGGACTGACAGGTGAAAAAGGAGATAAAGGTGACCCAGCTGAAATAAGGATCAAAGGTAATTATGCAAACTATTATAATTATAAGATTTGAGAACTACTGCTTTGATATCTCCAAATGTGGCACTTGGGGTACTTGTGTCTAGTTCAACTGCAATTATCTTAATTAAACATGATGCCTATATTGTCCTGTTCCACACTGGGTCATATATTTTACAATGGCTTGTTTAAACTACAGGTGCCTGATACATCCGAACCAGGAAATTTTGAGTTGTTGATCTTGCTTTACAGTACGAAACAAGGAGACTGACAAAAATAATATAAAATGAAATATTAAGCCTACATGAGGTTTTCTGCTATTTAAAATGCATCTACATGCTTCTAAAATGATAGGAATTTATTATATATAAATTCTCCTTCAGTTTGTCTACCAGTCTGAGATCTGGAGCCTGGGCTGCTTATGTTTCCTACTTAGAAAGAGATACTCTGAAGTTCTTTTCAACAATCAGAAATATCTTATTAAAATTAACCCTAAAAGTGACCTATACAGACCCTTGAATTCAATACAAACCAACTGTCCCATAAGATAGGATTAAACCATTTGGATTTAATAGATCAATCAAGTATTATCTGGATTTGATTTATTACAGTCCTTATGTAAGTAGAATGGAAAATGAAATAAGAAATAATTGATAGCATGATTGGTGTCAGTTCCCAAAATGAAATCTATGTCATAATTAGAATAAAACTCTCACCTTCATTTTTGTGACTCACTGTTAATAATAATGTGGGAAATACTGCAGTCTGCATCTTATCATATATCTCATCACTGAGTAATATTTATTTCTCTATTTCATTACATAAAGTAGGTAGATAACCTACAGCATGCTTCCAAAAACCCCTTGAATTAGTTCAGAACCCCTAACAAAGGCAATTTGGCCCAATTTGCTGCATGCTGAAGTATTTATTTGCATGTTGTCTGTGGACCTATCTAATGTTTAAGTCCACCTACAATTAAGCCCACCTATTATTTTCTTAATTCACAAAGAAAATGTGGCCTTTGACAAAAAGGAAACAAAAAAAAATAAATTGTCTGCTCCATATGTAACTTACTATATACGAGTTTTCTAAAGACATCTTAAATTGTGACAAATATTTATCTCTATAGAGCTCAAGTGTACTTACAAGCTATCTAAATTCCAAATGTTTTCAATATATCTTCTCATCCGTCTCATTAGGGATGCATTATAATTAACTTTTTAAGAAAAAGTCTAAAATTGTGCACATTCCATATAGGTATCCTATATTAAATATTTTATTGGGGTTTTCAGTTAATATCCCTTGCAAGACAGAAGAAAAAATTAAACTTTACAGACTATGATATGCATCCAGTTTTTTTATTAGTACAGTATAATTATTTTCTTTGTATATATTCTTATTCTACAAATATTGGAAAATATTTTTCTTATTAACTGAGGCTGACTTGAATTGTTACACGAGCATATTTCTTCAGATACTAACTATAAGCTTTCTGTCATTTGTAGGAGTAAAAGGACAAAGAGGTGTTCCAGGAATACATGGATTTCCAGGAATAAATGGAGCTGCCGGCAAGACTGGAGATGGAGGATTGCCGGGTGATAAAGGGATTCAAGTACAGTAAATCTGTTTACCTTAAAGCCTGCCTGTTATTGTAAATCAGTAGCTGTTCCTTTTCAAAGAAATTTCAGGAGTTGGCAATATCTGGACATCTGTGGCTAGTCTCAGCAATTCGTAATAAAAAATGTAATAGAGAAGCTCAGAAGCTAAACAGGGTTGAACCTCCTTGAATGGAAGTTCTTCATGAAAAATAGGTAGTCCATGACTTATGGCCACATTTGAGTCCAAGGTTTCTGTTGTTAAGTGAGATATTTGTTAAAAGAGTTTTTTCCTATTTTATGACTTTTCTTGCCACAGTTGTTAAATGAATCACTGCAGCTGATAAGTTAGTAACCCAGTTGTTAAGTGAACCTGGCTTCCCCATTGACTTTGCTTGTCAGAAGGTTGCAAAATGTGATCACATGACCTTGGGACACAGCAATGGTCATAAATACAAGCCAGTTGCCAGGCATCTGAATTTTGATCACATGATCATGGGGATGCTGCAAAGGTCATAACTGTGAAAAACGGTCATAAGTCACATTTTTCAGTGACATTGTAACTTTGAATGGTCACTAAATGAACTGTTGTAAATCGAGGACTAACTGTACCAGGATTAGAACCTAGCTCCATGATGGCAAACCTATGGCATCAATGCCACAAGTGGCATGCAGAGCCATATGCCAGCATACAAGCTGCAGGCAAACTTACCTCATTGCACATGTGCGTGCCTCACAGCTGATTTTGGGGGGGTTGGTTTGAGGCCTTTTTTGGCCTCCCAGAGGCTTGGAAAAAGCCTCTGCAAGGCTTTTCAGGCCAAATTATAGACCCGTTTTGTCACTTCCTGTAATACCAGAAGTGATGAAATTTGCCTATAATTCGGCCTGAAAAGCCTTGCAGGGCTTTTCCAAGTCTCTGGGAGGCCAAAAAAAA
Source organism: Bungarus multicinctus (assembly GCA_023653725.1). Taxonomy (NCBI): domain Eukaryota; kingdom Metazoa; phylum Chordata; class Lepidosauria; order Squamata; family Elapidae; genus Bungarus; species Bungarus multicinctus. The sequence continues at coordinate 34,731,103 of CM042844.1, forward strand.
TCTCAAACCAGCTGAAAAGTCAGCTGTGAGGCACAGTGTAGGTAAGGGGATGGGGATTGCGCGTGCATGCGCAGGGGGCGTGGAGAGGAGGGTGCGCATTGCATTCTGGGTGCTGGCACATGAGTGCATGTGCGCTGGTGTGTGTGCAATTTTTGGCCAAACCGGTCATGCTGGAGGATGTTGCAGGCAGCAGAACGTTCTCCATGGCATCTCTAGATCCTGTCATGTCTGTCACATGTGCTCAGTGTGAACCTGCTTTCATCTGTGAAGAGCACAGGGCACCAGTGGCGAATTTGCCAATCTTGGTGTTCTCTGGCAAATGCCAAATGTCCTTCATGGAGTTGGGCTGTAAGCACAACCCCTACCTGTGGACGTCAGGCCCTCATATCACCCTCATGGAGTCTGTTTCTGACCGTTTGAGCAGCCATATGCACATTTGTGGCCCGCTGGAGGTCATTTTGCAGCACTCTGGCAGTGCTCCTCCTGTCCCTTCTTGAACAAAGGCAGAGGTAGCGGTCCTGATGCTGGGTTGTTGCCCTCCTATGGCCTCCACCATGTCTCCTGATGTACTGGCCTGTCTCCTGGTAGCGCCTCCATGCTCTGGACACTACGCTGACAGACACTGCAAACCTTCTTGCCACAACTCGCATTGATGTGCCATCCTGGATGAGCTGCACAACTTACTTGTGTAGGTTGTAGACTCCGTCTCATGCTACCACTAGAGTGAAAGCACCGCCAGCATTCAAAAGTGAACAAATCATCAGCCAGAAAGCATAGGAACTGAGAAGTGGTCTGTGGTCACCACTTGCAGGACCACTCCTTTATTGGGGATGTCTTGCTAACTGCCTATGCTTTCCACCTGTTGTCTATTCCATTTGTACAACAGCATATGCAATTGATTGTCAATCAGTGTTGCTACCTAAGTGGACAGTTTGATTTCACAGAAGTGTGATTGACTTGGAGTTACATTGTGTTGTTTAAGTGTTCCCTTTATTTTTTTGAGCAGTGTATATACCTTTTACGTCAGATTCCGCATGGTACTTTCCCCTTCGATTACATCAAAAACATTTATAATTTCTTCTTTTCTGACTGCGTTCTTGTGTTCTGCGATGCGTGTATTTATTCAAAAAAAGAAAATACTTCCTCCCTTTTCCAGCACCTTAAAGCCATGAAATTAATTTTGAGGGAACCAAATTAATGTCCAATACGGAACACTTCAACAAGAGAATAATCAGGGAAGCCATCGAAATAGAGAAACACCCCCATAACTTGAATAAACAGGATGATACCTCCTGCCTACCAGACATCTGGAAACTAGCCCTTATCAACAAACGAGTTCCAGTCACAAAAACCAACACCTGACCCAAAACAACACATGACGCCACCACCAATCTCCCTCACCAGACTCAAATCCAAACCCACCCCATAGATGAAAGGCAATCACCGTCCAGAAACCAGACCATGGCTGCATCACCAGCTGCCACAAACCCTGACCCCCAAACCAAGCAAACTGACACACACCATGAACACATACCCAGGCCTCAAACTCAGAGCCAAACCAAAACCCGGAACATCACATCACAGCCACCCGCTCAGGATATCACATCATGGAACACAGGAGGTTACACCACAAAACCTCAGGACGTCACAACACAGCCAATGACCCAGGAGATTGCAGCACAAGACCCAGGATGTCAAAACAATAGAACTCAGAAGGTCATCAATTAGCCCATTACCCAGGTCGTTACAACACAGGAGGCTGATAGACACACAACCAATACCTCAGCCTCACATTTTCTTACAAAAATGCCAGCCAATCTGCAAACATCAACTCCATCAACCAATCAAGAAATGACTACACAGCCAACCTCCCCACCAGTATATATAGGGAGATGGCAGCTCAATCACACTTTGCTTGCACAAGCACGAAGCTGAAAGCACCAGCCTGAAGTTGGTGAGTGGGACCTCGTCGAAACGTTGCCAAGATACTCTCAATCTTACACGGGAAAAGACCCAAACACGCCAAGATCTGCATACTTGTACCGGTGAAAATCTACAAAAACATATATATTTATTTATTTCCAATTATCAGCTTTTCTCAATTCCTCTTCAGGTTTTCCCAGATTCATCTAATAGTCCAATGTCCATGAATTTAAGTTTATGCCAAAATCATCAAACAAACCCAAGTTAATTTCTTCCTGCTTCTTTCTTTGTTTTAATGTTCAATATTCCACTTTCATTTTCCATTTCCATTTTCTCTATTTTGTTGTAACAAAACTTCACTTACTTTGTATCAAATCCAGCTTTTATAGGAGCCAGATTATAAAAAGTCATAAATAATTTATTTTACCACTAGATGGCCCTCTCTGTTATATCCAAATTCCGCCCTTTTTTTCCCTTCACTTTTTCTCTCTATTTAGGGCTTTTAAAATTCAAAGTTCCAATAAGTCCAAACATACAAATATTATTTTTTATTTGACACGTTCAAATTCAGCTTTAGTTATGCCTGTTTAGTGCCAAGATCATATATTTATCTAATTTAAACAAATATCTTCTTCTGACTTCTTCTTTTCAAGTTTCAAAGCCATTTTTGCTGTCAATTTTTTTCTTCACTTTCTCTGGCTGCCGCTTTAATCATCTTTCTTATAAATTCCTTAAAATTTTAATTCCAGGGTACCTTATATTTAAATGTTTAGCCTGATTTTCGTGCTGTCCTTTTCTTCACCGCTCCTGCACAATCTGTTAGTTTTTCCTCTTCAGAGTGGCCATATTTGACCACCGCTATAGCCCTCTTTGGAAGGAAGTAAGATGCCCTGCCAGGGAGGGGAAATGTGGCTCCTCTCTACCCAGCTGGTGGTCTCCCCTTCTTCACTGGCCCCAAATGCAGATGATTGGGGCCCTCCGACGGGAAAGCATGGACCAAAGCCACGGATTATCTCAGTCTCTGGTCCGTCAGTGAGGAAGATGTCACCGGAAAGTAAGCAGACATATTTTCTAGCACCGGTTAATTTCCAGGCAGATTCTTGCCTGACGTTTTTAAACCTTACCTGGACTGAGCAATTTCTCACTATTGAGATGGTCTACTCGTATTGCAAATTACTTTTTTCATTGTTTGTGGGATATACCATTGGTTCCTAATAAATACATGTGATGCTCTCATCATCAGAGGTGAAGAAAACAATGAATAGAAACTCAAATTAGGTGGTTGTTATTGAGTTGCCAGGAAAAATATTTTTGTTCCTTCAAGCCTGCATATTGCTAGAACTCAGTCTTAAATTTATCAAATTCTGGCTTTTAAAAATGTTTTGTAGTTGTGAATTTACTCCAAGATTTTGATTATAGTATTTTATACATGTATAACATATAGTTTATACCTGTAACTAATTATGTGACAGACTTAAACTAATTAGAATTTGGACTAGACATACTGCCCAAATGATAATTGAGTACATCTGGATAGGATCTTAAATCAACTTGAATGTAATAGCATTTAAATGACATTCAGGTCACAAATATTATTTTGTATTCATCTGAATGGTGGACAGGGAGAAGATGGAAGAAATATACAAGGTGATAAAGGATTTCCTGGAGACCCTGGAATTCCTGGTTCAAGAGGTCAAATGGGGACACCAGGTTTTGGGATTCAGGGCCCACCAGGTGTCCCAGGCCTACCCGGAGATCCAGGAGGCCCTGGTATGAAAGGAACATCTGGGCCAAAAGGTCAAAAAGGTAATCTAATTGATGTTGAAAATAAAAAAGGTAAATGCTGTTTTCAATTGGATATTTCACAGACACAAAATTGTTATTGCAGCATTAATGTAAGAATAAAATACAAATAATCCTTGACTTACAACCATTCATTTAATGACAGTCCAAAGTTATGACAGGGCTGAAAAAGGTTATTTATCATCTATTCTTGAAGTTATGGTCATTGCACCACTCCGGTATTCATGTGATTGCAATTTGACTGCTTGGAAATTGTTTGCATATATGACAGGTTTGCAATGCCATGTGGTCATGTGGTTGTTATTTGTGATCTTTGCAGCCAGCTTCTTATAAGCAAAGTGAATGGATTATTGTTTAGTGACCAAACTTCCATATCCAGTTATGGTCATAAATCAAGAACTAACTGTATTGATATCTATGCACATTTACTTAGAAATAAGTATAACTATATACTTATATAAAACTTACATAAAACTTATTTAGTAATTTCAATTACTCAAAAAGTTGCCACAAGTAGAAGGAATTTTTCCTTACAAATAATTTTCATTATTTTAATAATGAAAATTAATTATTGGTTGGTCTGGAAGATTGGGAGTTGAGACTCACATAATTTTTTTTCTATTTTAGGTATTACTCTTCCGAGTGGAAGAGCATATCCTGGGAATCCAGGTATACCAGGATTTAAAGGTATACCAGGTATGGCCATAAAAATAAAATAATTCTTTTTGCTAAATCAAGTTATTTGTCTTCATTTAAAAAAAATAAACAGCCCTTTACAATTTAGACTCGTGCGAAATTAAAGTGTAGCAAAATCTTTTTAGAATGAAAGCAGAAATATAAAGGTAGGATCCAAAATAAAAAGCTGGGTAGACTATTTTGTGCTATTCTGTGAGAATTGTGACATTTTGTATTGACTGTGAGTTTAGTGATGATATACATATACAAGCACATATACAGTACTTGTATATATGCATACACACACATACTATATTCACAGACATACGTGTAGTTGATTAGCATGAAGATTCTTTTTAAAGGACTAATAATGAATTCTCAGATATATTTTCTGTTTGATTCTCTTTGATTCACTATAGAATTCTATCATATCCTTCTAGAAAAGTGAGGTGCAATTTGTCTCCTCTATAATTTCAAAACATCTTTGTAACAACTCAGTGTTATGGTGATTTGATTGCTTGCACTGATGCTTTTGACCAAGTACCAAATATTAAAACATAAATATTGAAATGATTTTTTTAAAAAAATAATGTTATTAAAAGTAGTGAACAGAACAATGAAAGAAATACAAAGTAGGAGAAAAGACAGAAAAATACAAGAAAAAAGTATAAAAAGTTTCTCCCTTAAGAAATCTGTGAACATAAATGTAATGGAAAGAACCAAATGCAGCTTTAGTTATTAGATAATTCCTTATTTGTGACTTCTTAATGTTAAATGTGTGTTATTCAGCTGATTGACAGTCATTTTAAAATATAGAAATTCAAATGAAAAAGATTGTAGGATGAATTGTCTGCAACAGCCAACAAAGCAATTATTGGATGGATTTATCTTTTGAAGTCGGTTACCTGCAGCCTTTCTTTAGATTTCTAAATAGAGTTCACTTTCAGTTTTCTTTATAGAATGTTTAAAAGTGTTTAAAATCCAGTCATGCAGCCCTGCATTATTTTTGTACATTCAGGTCCAAAAGGGTTAAGAGGCCCACCTGGCCCACCTGGACCCAATGGTTTTGATGGTTTCAAAGGCCAGAAGGGTAGACTAGGAACATCAGGCAATCCTGGTCCAGAAGGTAAGTGAGAAAGTCCAAATATTTTATTTATTAAAGATGGAAATGTACAACAGCCAGTCTACACTGCGTTAATTATTATTGCTTTACCCCCTGTAGCTGATGCAACACTGAAACATAAATGCATACAGATTCCTGAATGCTGAAAAATAATTAATTAAAATCATATTTAGGACAGAATTACAGCATAGTGATATATGTCTCTATCACTGAGATATGCAAATTGCAGCAGCATCCCTTTTTAACTATTTCTGTTTTTTCTTATAACGTCTGGAAATGTAAAGAAGGTAGGAAAACTGGTTTCTACCATATGCTTTCAAAATATATCTAGAATTAACTGGGATCTTTGTGATTACATGTTATTCTGTTATTAAGAGCTTTAAAACTCCTTTCCTTCGACCAAAATCAACCAGTGGTGATCCAACAGAAATAGTTGCCTTTTTCCATGTACTATTTGGCCTTTGGTTCATGTCTTTTCCAAAGAAAATTCCATCCTGATTTTAAATCATGAAGCTGCAATCATTTTTCATAGCCTCTTGAAGAGTTGATCTTATTTAAAAAAAATATTTCAAATACTTAAGTGTAAAAAAATTACATCAGAATCTCATGAAAATGTTTACCATTTGTTATTGTTATGGTTGCTTGTACAGTCAGCCATATGTTTAGACTGAATTTGGCAATTTTATTCACCTATCAAGTTCTTCTCCAGGACCTGGGATAGACAAATGTTGTTTGATAGTGTTAAAGATGACATAGCAGGATGTAAGCTTTCCAAGTAAAGCGGCCTTTTGAAATTGACTGATGTTGATTTTATCAATGCTGATCGTATTCAAGAGATGCTCCAGTTGTTTGGGGGCTGCACCTAAAGTGCCTATTACTATTGCTACTGTCTTTGCTTTCTTTTGCCACAATCATTCTACTTCTATTTGCAGGTCTTTGTATTTTGTAATCCTTCCTTCTTTCTCCCTCCCTCCCTCCCTCCTATTCTGATAATTTACTACAAAATTTTTTTTTGAAGTACAGTATCTTAGGCTACAACATAAGACCTTCCCAATGTATCAGGCTTGAGAATTAAGGGACTTGTAATGTATCTGGAAGGTTACTGCATTCACAATCTCAATAGACCTCAGAAGACTAACTGTGGCAATGCAACAGTTAGAACGCAGTATTGCAGGCTAATTCTGCTGACTGCCAGCTGCCAGAAGTTTGGCAGTTTGATCCTGACTAGCTCAAGGTTGACTCAGCCTTCCATCCTTCCAAGGTTGATAAAATAAGGACCCATATTGTTGGGGGCAATATGCTGACCTTTCAAACCACTTAGCTGTAAATCTCTGTGAAGCAGTATATAAGTGCTATTGATATTGCTAGGTATATATTTTGAGCCGTGTTTTCTCTATTCTTATTTTGTATACTGTTTCATTAGAAAGTTTTTCTGCATTCTTATTTTGTATACTGTTTCATTAGAAACTGAACATACTGAAATGAATTAACCATTAACCTGTGTAATCTATATGTCATTATTCTAAGGTTTAAGGGGTGAGATTGGTGATCCAGGTGATCCAGGTGAACAAGGTTCAAGTCTGGATGGCCCTCCTGGATTGCCAGGCTTTCCTGGGCTTCGAAGTCCAAAAGGTGTTCCAGGTGACACTACCTACAGCCCTGCAGGTACCCCAGGCAAAAGTGGCCTTCCAGGGCTACCAGGTTTGCCAGGCCTAAGAGGTGACCTTGGTTTTCCTGGACTTCCAGGTGAGAGGTCCATTCTGCCATGCTAAAGATGTACTTTAATTTCGTCAGTTATATTTTATTTGCTGGAGTGGTAGAGGTAAAAATAAATAAAACAAATTTGTAGTATAAAAAGCTGAAGGATGCAAAATTATTGGGGAGGAAACAGTTTTTAAAAAGAATTAATAGAAATAAAGAAGGAAAATCGGAAGACATAGCAGTCTTTTTAAATTACCCAGGTGGTCCCTCTTATTTCTATTTTCTGTCTCCTGTTCAGAAATACATTCACTTGCATTTCCTTTTCTATAAAATATGGAACAATTCAATCACAGTTAATTCAGTAAGTACATCAATCAAAATATAAGAAAAAGGAAGACGATAACAAAAAGATGTGTAAAAACCAAAGTATCTCATGAATTAGAGAAATATGGTAAAATGTTACTGTCATTTTTAGTCTGAATCAAATAGCAGTGATGCATCTTGCCACATTCTGACTGCCCACGAGGACTGTAACATCATAAGACTTAAAATATTAATAGCAAATTGCATTTTCTTCAGTAGTTTCACAATCTTTCCTTCTATCTTTATCAGTGGGACTGAATGGACCACATCAGTGCATTTAAGATTTGAGAGATAAATGAGCTTTTAGTTCCTATTGTTCTGTCCTCAGAAATTCCATGCTTCAGTTATTTTAAGTAGGTATGATTTCCCGAAGCTACAGATTCACTAATGAATCTGTTTTGTGACAAATTGGTGCATTAGCATCATTGTCAAAATATTTCTAGAGGGACCAATCCAACTGTGGAGCAAAGCTGTACAAATAGAGTCAATTTCTGTATATTTTTATCTATTTTATAGTAAGTAGGATTTAAATTCAGGAAAGGGCAATATTATCTGAAAGTATGCAGGCATAATTAAGATTTTTCTATTATTTTTAATGTCACTTTGTAGTAAATCGGATTTAAAATCCAGGAATGCCAGGGCATCTACCACCTTAAGCATGTTAATTTTCAACTTTTCTAGGAAAGTGAGATATTTGTTTGTGTCCCCTCCCCCCAACTTATAAAAGTAATAATTTGTTTGCAGGGCAGCCTGGCACACCAGGACTTCCAGGAGCTAAAGGTCTCCAAGGCCAAAAAGGTGACATAGGAGTGATGGGTTATCCTGGATCACCTGGACTGGCCTGTGAGAAAATATTGGAGGGGCTACCAGGACCATCAGGCTCTTTGGGAGCACAAGGACCTAAAGGTGAACACATCACAATTTAATATGGGTGAAAACAAAACCACATACATCTTAATTGATTATCTTCTCTGTGCAACTAATACCTACTATTTGGACTCAACAGACAGCTGGCTTTAGGTTGTAGCCAGCCTTCATCCAAGTTCCTGTTTGGCCTTCAAAGCAATAATCTATCAATCTATCATTAAGCAGCAATCTTCAATAAGTAGTCAATGCATATCTCAAGAATAGAGTTTTTCCAGAAAACATGAATTTCAGACCGCATATCATGGAAATTTTTCTCCCTTCAAATCACTGGGAATTTCTTCTTAAAATTGATTTTTCAAGTTGTTGTTTAATTGAAGGCTATGTCAAGATTAGAGATTAATCCAAACTAATTTAAACATTTATGTACAGTACATGAACATTTGACTTTCTTCTCCAGTTTTTGTGAGGCAGGGAAATGCTCAACAAGCCAAAATATACAATGGAGATGCAAATCTTCTCAAACTTGTTTATATACATGTAGGTGTAAGCAAGCATAGTCACACATTTATCATCATCACCCTACATTGTCTCTGCATGTATGTATATGTGAGTATTTCTACACATATGTGCACAGAGACAAATGCATACTAACATTGCTGCATCTTTGCATTGTTATCATGGTGTGCATTGTCAAAGTAGCAGTGATATTTCTACATTCATAGGAAAAAAAACCAATATATACCATTTATGTTGTTCTTGTGCTTTCAATTCTAAACTAGTTTAAAGAAAATCCTATCTGGAATAAAATCTTTTGGACTTCAGTTTGGATGGGAGGCCACCAGATCTTCCCATTGGACAATTCCTCTACGGCTGTACCCTCCCAAATTTCTGTATCAGGAAAGCAATATCTAAATTTCTCCTGTCCTTCACACAGAACATGAGAAATATATTTTATATATTATATATATTATACACACATATATTATATATATTATACACATACACACATGTATATGCGTAGGTACATTCTGTATAAATGCATGTGTGTCAGCGTCCACGAAGATAGATTTTCTCAAGGATAATCTACACCAGCATGATCCTTCAGATGTTGCATGGTGCACCCATCATTATTTCAACTAATTCCATCCACCTTGATTTTGGCTATCCTTTTTTACCACTCTTTCCCAGCATTAGAGCCTTCTTTGGGGAGCTAGGTCTTTAATTGATCTGAAGTAGAATAATTTGAGCTTGGTTATTAGTATTTTGAGAATTTGAGAACTTGTTCCCCAAGGCTTTCATTGGAACTGTACTAAGTGTTAGTCCATAGTATATTTTTGACTGCTGAATTCTTTATTGTTAATTGTCAATTCTGAAAGGCAGAACTGTCCTATCCACCACTTCAGTAACTTCATTGTCAGATCTAAGACTGGTGGCTGTATCTTTTGTCACAGGTTTGGTTTTTATATGCAAACTTTTTTTTTGTTTTTCTCATTGACTTTTTCATTTTTGCGACTTTCTTTACTAGAACTTGCAGATCAATTGCATTTTCAGCTATCAGAGTAGCATCAGCATAGCACAGGTATTGCTGTTTCTCCAGTTTTAAAACCATGCTCATCTTCCTCTAATCCAACTTCTATCAACATATACTCTACAAAATAGGTTAAATATATAAAATGAGAGTATATAGCTCTTTGTCTCACTCTTTTGCCATTTTGAAGCCAGTCTGTTTCGACATATGGCTACCCTGTGTACCAGACTGTGCCTTCCTGACTTTTGTATAGGTTTGTATAGATATAAAGACAATGGAATTCCTATTATTCTCAGCACATTCCACAGCTTGATATGATCAACAAAATCAAAGGCCTTTCTATAATCAATGAAGCACAATTGACTTCTTTCTAGTATTCTTTGACTTTCACTGTTATCCAACATGCATTAATGATGTTTCTTATAGCTAGCCCTTTCTAAAACCAGTTTGGACATTGGCATCTCCTTTTTCAAGTAGAGCTGTAATCTATGTTAGATGACAAGATGACAATAAGTTATTTGACACACGAAAGGAAGGATATTGTGTGATTATTGGTACACTCTTAAGTCTGTTTTGGGTATTGGTATGTAGAATGACCTTTTCCACTCAGTTGGCTACTGTATCATTCTGAAGATTTGCTGGCATTGTTTTGTTAGCTCTTCCACCTTCTTGAACCAATAATATAGTCAATTTGATTTCTGTATACTTCATCAATGAATATAGGTGTCATTTTGGTTGCTGGGAAATTATGTACTCAACAAAGAAATAATTGGATTGCCAGGAATACTTTCCTTATAGAAGGAAGCAATGTCACTATAGTTCTAAAAACCTGGCTCAAGAATTTCAAATTTCGCTTGTAAAAGTTTTAAAAGTTGTCCTAAACCACTGTAATTTTTCCTATTTTGTCTGCTTTCCTTTGCCTCCTCCAGTTCTGGGATATCTAGATGTGGTGAGTGAAGAGGAACAAGTAGACATAACTTGAAGAATTCAGTTTTTACATGTGGCCTTGGAAAGAATGGAATAATATATTGCTTGCTGTATTTTCCCATTAGGATTGAAGGGCATTAAAGGTCCTCAAGGAGATAGGGGAGCACCAGGTCCAGCTGGAATGAAAGGATTGCCAGGAGCCCCTGGAATCCTAGGGCCACCTGGTTTTCCAGGCTTACGAGGAGATCCAGGATTTTCAGGGGAAAATGGACTGCCAGGTCTTCCAGGAACAAAAGGTATATGACTCTAATGAAAAGTTTTTAAATGTAGACATCATGTATAACACATATGTAAACTGGATATGAGCTGGTTGATTTGGGGGTTCAGAGTCTAAAAATATGGAACTTGGGATGGACAAGACATGAGTTAATATGTTGTGGAATCCAGGCGATACATCAGTATTGTATAACTTAACAGTCTCCTTTGTCTCAATATTCTGTCAAGGAGACAAAGGATCCCAAGGCATGCAAGGTTTCCCAGGCTTTCCAGGAAATGCAGGAAAAATGGGAGAACCAGGTGTAAAAGGAGAAGAAGGAGAAATTGGTCTGTCTGGACCTCCTGGAGAATTTGGGAGAAAGGGTTCCAACGGTATGTAGAATAATATTGGTTTATGAGTAACTTTTCTCTATCTCTTCTCTCTCATCTCTCAAATATTTCTGGTTGTCTGTATCAATTGTATATAACTCTGGGTGGCATATACAGAAAACCATCAACTTATGACCACAATTTAGCTGAAAATAGCTAGATGACAAATTTGTTGCCCTGTTTTATGACTTTTCTTGCAACTTGGTAAGTGAATCACTGCAGTTGTTAAATTAATAACACAGTTGTTTCCTTTTGCGACCTTCTGACAAGCAAAGTCAATATGGAAACCCATCAGAAGTCGCAAAAGGGGATCACATGACTCCTGAACACTGCAACTGTCATAAATGTGAGTGAGTGGTCAAGCATCAGAATGTAAATCACGTGACTATGGGGATGCTGCAATGGTCATAAGTGTGAAAAATGATCATATCACTTTTTTCAGTGTCTCTCTAACTTTAAATGGTCACTAAACAAACTGTCAAAGACTACCTGTACAATTAAATTATTTTTATTGAATTAAAGATAAGTATTTTATTATTGTAGAATGCTGTTATGTATGATAACGGCATTCAGTGTATGATGTAGTCCTGATTACACATTGTCATACTGCCTTAAGAAGTTAAGCAAAAAGTTTGGATGGTTGGTTGGGTAGCTTTTTTTTAAATAAGGGATTACAATTTCGTCTAGTGGGTTCTTCATTCTTCTTGCTGATATAGGATTGATGTAGGGTGTCCATATAATACAGAGATTTCATCAACATGAGAAAAATGTGTTTTGTTACATTATAATGCAAGCTCCCTATAATGTGATGTTGGTGGAATTTGTTTCATGAAGTAATGATGCATATTATTGCTTCCTGTGAACACCTATGGTTCATCTTTATTGTTTTCAAAGTGAATCAAAATGTTTTTGGAATTCTGATACTTTTGTCCTTTAAGTGTCAAATAAACAAAGCAATAGACGCAATCTACATAGACTTCTGTAAAGCCTTTCATTCAGTGGTACACAACAAACTACTCCTAAAACTAAAATCTTACGGTATCCCTGGACATCTGCATAATTGGATAGAAATATTCCTGTCAAACAGACAACAAATGGTCAAAATTGGGAGTGTCCTATCAAATTCTGTACCTGTCAACAGTGGTGTCCCCCAAGGCAGTGTTAGGACCAACTCTCTTCATACTCTACATAAATGACCTCTCTGATCATATTAAGAGCAACTGCATTCTCTTCGCTGATGATGTAAAGCTATTCAACACCACAGACAATACTGCTACCCTTCAAAAAGACCTCGACTATGTATCAGGATGGTCAAACAAATGGCAACTTCAAATCTCTACAAATAAATGCTCTGTTCTACATATTGGCAAAAAAAATCAGAAAATAAAATACAGGCTGAATAGTCAAGACCTGGTTATGATCCAAACTCTGTCAAGGATCTTGGAGTACTCATCTCTAATGATCTAAGTGCTAGAGCCTACTGTAACTACATAGCCAAAAAGGCGTTAAAGAGTTGTTAACCTAATCTTATGTAGCTTTGTCTCTGGTAATATTACATTAATAACTAGAGCATACAAAACATTTGCTAGACAATACTTGAATACAGCTTATCAGTCTGGAACCCACATTACGTATCTGATATTAACACAGTTGAGAAAGTGCAGAAATACTGTATTTCACAAGAAGAGTTCTCCACTCCTCTACTCGTTGCAGAATACCTTATACTACCAGACTCGAAATTCTAGACTTAGAAAACCTAGAACTACGCCACCTTCGGTCCGATCTAAGTATAGTATATAAAATCATACATTGCAATGTCCTACCTGTCAATGAATACTTCAGCTTCAACCATAACAACACAAGAGCAAACAATAGATACAAATTCAAGGTTAATCGCACCAAACTTGATTGCAGGAAATACGACTTCAGCAACAGAGTGGTCAATGTTTGGAATACTCTACCTGACTCTGTGGTTTCTTCCCCAAACCCCCAAAACTTTAACCTTAGACTGTCTACTATTGACCTCATCTTTTTCCTAAGAGGTCTGGAGTGGGTGTGCATAAGCGCACCAATGTGCCTACCGTCCCTGTCCTATTGTTTCTTTTTTTATTTTTCTTATATGTATCCATGTATTCATAACTATGTTTTTACTTATACCTTTTATCTTGTAAGCAATTGACAAAATAAATAAATATCTAAAATGTGGTATATACTTTGTACAATTAAGATTTATATCACCCTGGAGATCTCAGAGGTAGAGATGAGTATGCTTCATGCAATTATATTTGAGTAAATTGTTGCATACATTCTATTTTGAAGGTGAACCAGGATTACCAGGAGACAAGGGCAGCATCAGTGTCCTGCAAGTAAAAGGACAAAATGGAGAACTAGGCTTTCCTGGTGATGAGGGATTACCAGGGGTCCAAGGTAAGCATATAAATTAGGTACATATATTAACAAGGCTGCCTCAAGACATTTTTTTCCACCTCCATGTCCCCATCCAACATTGTCAAGATATTGCATTTTTGAGAGAAACTAAATTATTGAGGCATCAAGGTGCAAAAATAACATTAAGCCTTTTCATCACATATATCAGTTAAAACAGTACAAACTGAGAACATGAAAGCTGCATTTGCCCTCAGCACCCTAATTATTCCCCCAAGAAACCCAAGACGATGTTGCCAAAATTTAGTGTAGTTACCAAATTTCAATGGTATGATTTTGTGCCTTCCCTTTATTTGGAGTTACATGAAACAACACAAAAGAAATCAAAAAGCAATAAAATCTAGAGTAAAATCCAATATAAAATATGCCTATAATTAATGTACAAAATCAAGTAAAAATATGAACGCTGAGTAAGATTCGTATTAAGAACATTTATTTTATTATTTGATATTGCAATGCATGTGAAATAATTTCAGGTGATAAAGGCAATGCTGGATTCAGAGGAATCCCGGGACCATTAGGTAAACAAGCAACTCCAGGCACTGAAAAGGGCCAGCCGGGCGATGCTGGACATTCTGGTTCCCAGGGCCCGCTAGGTCCCCCAGGGCCTCCAGGTGTGACAGGGATAATTGGTTTCCAAGGACAAAAAGGCGATCAGGTATGCCAAGAAGACAGTTATACCATATTTATTTTTGTATTTGCTGTAGAGTTGGACATAATACATATTTTCATATGTACAATGTATGAAATTGTAATATAGTTCTATAGTGCGCTGTAATAATATAATAGTGCTGCTTTTTCTTAGCTCTTAGAATCCAAGGGGAGAAGCAGTGGGATATAACATTCACCCATGGCTGTCTAGTGGGACCTTTAAATTTTTATGACTATTTTCTATTAAATTTTCATGGACCATACAACCATATACATCATCATCATCCTCTTTAATGACCCCATAATCCCTTGCGGGGTGAAGTCTGGGCAAGTGAATAGAGCTGAGTGTTTATTGGCCGGATGCCCTTCCTGGTGCCAATGTGAAGTTTTTTTCAGGAGATATATTCTCAGTGTGCCCAGAGAGAAAAATATCTGTCTCTACTGAACTGTCATGCCCCTGGTGGAGACTGATTCTGAGGGAGAGGAGAAACAGCCAATAGCAGTGGAAGTGTAGTTCCAGAGGTTGTGGAGGAGGCTGGGGAAGGGCAGAGGCCGACTGAGCAGTCAGAGGAGAACCCGGGCCCATCCCCTATCTATCCTAGGGCATGCAGGGAGGACAGGATAAGGGAGAGACATGGTTTACTCAGGACGAGAGGGCCTTGATCCTCTTCATGCAGCTGTGATAACTGAATAAGAGTATGGACCTGCGTACTGGTGAATGCTGGAAACAAAGCGTGTAAAAATCTTTAGTTTATAGTTCCTCTCTGAGTTTGGTGTCCTTCCCAGAGTGTGCTATCTGTGGATGTCCTCCAGCCCTTTTCTTGCCTGGTTTGTGTTGCTTTTTTCCTTATTGTAACTGTTTGTGTGAGAGTTTTTTGTCTTCTGTCAAGGATATTCGGAGCTTGGAAGCAAAGTGAAGGAATAAAAGGGCTTCACCTGTTTTCTGTGACTGTTTGTTTTGTATCCCACCCTGGCCTCCTGATTGTGAGGCAAGAGCTCTACCTCTAGGCCACTGCACCACTCCAGAAAATCACACATTTTCTCTAATCTGCCTGGGCAATACTTCCCCAAATATCTATTATATCAAATAATTAGTAAGAGTCCCTATCTCTGCAAGTGTGCTTGGTAACAACTCCATGAGTGTGATCTGATTTTAATGGAAGTGGCAAGTTGCAAAGCATGAGTCTCAAGAATACAGGTAATCCTTCACTTACAACTACAACTAAGACTAGAATTGTGGTCATAAGTTGTTGTGAGCGTAAGTCAAATGACTAGGTGACTGAACTCAATTTTTTACCAGTTTTTACCATAGTCATGAGTGAATCAGGTGGTTGTAATGTAATCATGTAATCATTAAGTAAATCACATGGTCATAAGACTGAATTCAGCTTATGCATTAGGCTTTTTTTGCCAGAAAATGGCAAAAATACACAAAATGTGATTATATGACCGTAGGATGCTGCAATCACATGCAAGCATAAGTCTGTTGCCGTGAGTCCCAAATGGTATGGCGGTCAGAATTTTGAGAACTGGTCATTAGTAACTGTCATAATTTTGAATGGTAATTAATCAACCAGTCCTCAATCAAGGACTACCTGCAAGTTTTTCCAACAAGCTTCTGAGCCACTTAGTGAATCCAGAGACCATTTTAGAAATACAGTGGTGGAAATTGTCGCCCAGTGCTTTGTTGGGAAGCACAACCAAGTATCCAGAAAAAAATACAGGGACAATGTTGTGTTTTTTTAAAAGAAATTCCTGACTTGCTTATACTAAAAAGTTGTATTTCTTAGGAATTGCTGTATACAAAATTGCTGGAGACTCTGGGAAGATCAGCTTCTAGATCTAGCAAAATTCCTGGGCAACATATTGGATAAAATTCTCCTCCTTACATGACCCAAGACAAATATTTCCTACCCAAACAGTACAAATTAGAAAGGAGACACTAGTATAGAGGAAGAACTAGAATTATTTATAATTATTTTATTTACATCTTTGTTGTTTATGTAATATTTGGCTCCCATTGAGATCATTAGCACCTACTTCCCGTATCAATGATCATGTTTGGATGCATGTACGATGCTTAACTGATTTCCTCAAACCAGCAGAATTTCATATTTCATGAACAATAAGAGCCAGTTTGGTCTAGTGGTTAAGGCGTTAGGCTAGAAACTAGGGGACTGGGGAAGCCATGAAAACCCACTGGCTGACCATGAGCTAGTCATGGTTGTTCAGCCAACTCACCTCTCAGGATTGTTGTTTGGGGAACAATAGGAAAAGGAAGGTGTGTTGAACATGCTTGCCATCTTGATTTAGTAAAAATAATAAAAACAGGATACAAATAAATATAAATAAATAAATAAATGACACCTTTTTTCTTTTCTTTTCAGGGTGCACAGGGACCATCAGGTCCTCCTGGACATCCAGGATTAGCTGGCCAAAAAGGATCAAAAGGTAGGGAGACAATAATAATGCCAATAACTAATGATTGAAAATCACTTGTTCTTTGAATAGGCATATATACATTAAGAAAGGCATTATGGGCAGAATAACTGTTTTGAAAAATAGTTTTCAGAAGAAATGCTGATAACAAGTTAATTTGAATTAAAATGATTTAGAAGCACATAAATTAACATATTAATAATACGGTTAATGAATTATTTTGGACTGAGACAAAGAAATGTTCTACAGATGTATTTAAAAGCAATCCACGTTGGAAGCAATGGCATTTCATTCCTAGCAAACCAATAAGATTACATAATAAAACACATAATTGATTATAGCCCAATCTCATGCCTCTCTAAAAAGAAAAGTTAATGGGTAAATAGTATCTCGTTCAATTTATTCATTATATGATTAAAAATTACACGATTTCATTTTATGTTCACAGAAAAATCAGTATCAGTATTAATTGCATAATTTCAAAACATCTAAAAATAATGGAGAAAAGTAAGGAATTAAAAACCCTTCTTTGCTACTAGTTTATGTTATTTACTATGATACATTTTTGAAAGAAACGAACGGCTTATCTGCAGAAAAACTTTAGATAGAGAATGAGTTAGGCTGAGTGTCTGGAAATTATTCTTGATTTTCAGCTGAGAAAGTACTGGTACCAAGTGTTAACAATTATATTATAATAATATAGAATTTCAGAAAAATTACATTAGCTTGCTTTGTAACGTTTCTTACTATATCCAGTTTTGTGGAGCTGGGGGAAATGAATTTAGATAAAAGCATTTGTCAAAAGAATTAGCTATATTGAAAAGCAGATCCAATTCACGGTGCTTAAGAAGTGGTAAAAAATGGCTCAAATTTCTTCTCACACAACTAATGCTATAGAGAAAGATTTAAAAAAATAATGTTCATTTTGTTTTAGTTACAGAGAGAGTCAGATTGTTTTTTTTGGGTGGGGGAATCATTTTGTTAAATTATGTAAAATGACTTCAATTTTTTTGTAATGCTGTTATAAAAATGAAATGTCCTGAATAGCCCGAAGGGTGGATATTGGCATGACAAATGCAAAGAAAAGCGATCTATTTGCTCAGTTGATAGGTGAAGATTGCTTTTGATTGTAACATCAATTCCCACTGTTTACAGGTAGCAGAGGTGACCCAGCTACTCATTATGGGGAACCTGGCAAGAAAGGCCCTATAGGAGTTCAAGGATTACCAGGTGATGTTGTTTTTAATTATTTTTAGACAATCTCACCACAGCTGGTAAATACAATATTAATTTCTTTTCTAGTTTGGCATCCATAAAGCCAATAAAAATAATTCATCTTTTATTTTATCACAAGAAACCATGCACAATAGGAAGTTCCCTCTTCCCTTTCACACTTCCAACACTAGGTTGATATTGCCTTATATATATTTTTGACAATTCAGCTCAAGTAAGAATTTTTGATGACTGCCATCCCCAGAATGTCTATAGTTAAAAAATAGAAAAGTATAACTATGTTGGAGTTTTGATACCAAAATGATTGGCATTTTTCCAAGTTGAGAACAATTTGGTATAAAATTTGATGTACAAGTTGATTCACTACTTTAACTGAATTTTTTTATCAAGCTAAAGTTAAAGTCTTCTCAAGTTCATGGTCTGATTTTATAACTTATGTTTATCAGGGAAAGTTAATTGCTTATGTGAGATAAGTATATTAATGTGTAGTAGATATATTAAGGAATTATTCATATGTACTTTTATTATCTGTTTTTCTTGCTTCCCTTTTTAACCATTACAGGGATGCACTGAATTTTATTGCTCTGCTTATAGTTATTGTAATTTTTTTAGAAATACAAATGTGTTTTTAAAGGGTATTATCTTACCTGTAGACCAGTGGTGGAATTCAAATTTTTTTACTATTGGTTCTGTGGGCGTGGCTTATTTGGTGGGTGTGGCTTGGTGGTCATGTGACTGTGGGCGTGGCTTGGTTGTCATGTGATTGGGTGGGTGTGGCTTGGTGGCCATGTGACTGGGTAGACATTGCTTGGTGGTCATGTGACTGGGTGGGCATGGCTTGGTGGTCATGTGACTGAGTGGGTGTGGCCAACTTAATGTCACTCATGTCAAGGGCTGCCTTGCCTGGCCTCTCCCTTCCCAGTCATTCCTTGTCACACCCAGCCTCAACTTATCTATAGTTCTATAAAAATGTTGTTCACCATTTTTTGACTTTATTATCTACATACTATAGATATATTTTCATGGAACACTGACAGGAGGAAATGGCTCACATGCTTTGCCCAAGAGTGTGATAGGCAACAGGCTTTTAAGGGGCTACCAGAAAGAAAGGGGGGAGTTGTATTTTCCAAAGCACCAGAAGGCAAACAAGAAGCAATGGATGGAAACTGAACAAGGAGAGAAGCAACCTAGAACTAAGGAGAAACTTCGTGACAGTAAGAAAATTAACCAGTGGACCTGCTTCTCCCCAGAAGTTCTGGGTGCTCAATCACTGGAAATTTTTAAAAGACTGTACAGCCATTTCTCTGAAATGGTATAGGGTTCCCCCTAAAGTCCCTTCTAAGTGTTATTCTGACACCTTTCCCAGGACCTCTACTCAGAGTTTGGCATCCTCAGTTTTCCTGCCTGAGCAGGGGCTTGGACTAGAAGACCTCCAAAGTCCCTTTAAACACACATGTATTTAGGCTCTGGACTATTGAATGCATGTAAACCCTGAAAACTTTGTGGTAGCCCTGGGCAAAAGAAAGTCAGTAGAATCACTCTAGGTATAGGGGCAGTGTAAAATATTAATACATGATAAATAATGGAACAATTAAAAATAATAGCACAAAGTTTTCTTTGTCAATCTCTCTCCCTTCCTTCCTATTATTTTTTCTTTCTTTCTCTTTGTCTCTTTCTGTATTTCTCTCCCTTCCTTTCTTTCTCTCTCTCTCTCTCTCTCTCATACACACACACACCACTCTCTCCCTATTTCTTTTTCTTTCTCTCCCTCTTTCTTTCTTGTTCTTTCTTTCTTTCTTTCTTCTCTCTCTCTCTCACACACACACCCTTGTCAGCCTCCATTCTCTCTCCCTCCAGCCACTTTACTCATGAGGGGAAAGGAATCCAGCATTGGGAAAGTTTTGCAAGCTAACCAAACCAACACACATTTACAGAGCTCATTCAAAACTCTCTGTGGCTGGATTTCCTCCTCCCTTCTCTCTCCCTCCAGCCACTTTACTCACGAGGGGAAAGGAATCCAGCATTGGGAAAGTTTTGCAACCTAACCAAACCAACACACATTTACAGAGCTCATTCAAACCTCTCTGTGGCTGGATTTCCTCCCCCCCGCCCTTCTCCAGCCTTCATTCCCTCTCACACCAGACACTTTACTCACAAGGGGAAGCAATACTTCTAGTGTCCTTGAAGAATCTAGCCTTGGAGCAGTTTTGCAGGTTAACGGACCACTGCTCCGCCCACAGTCATGTGTTTTCAAGTGGCTGCTTGAAAATGCATGGCTTGGGCGGAGGAGCAATTCTCCTTTAAACTGGGGCAGGAAACATCGGGCGACCGGGTTGGGGGTGTGACCAGCTAGATGTTGCTACCGGTTCGGCGACCCACAGCAAATTCTTGCTACTGGTTCTTCCGAATAGGTGAGAACCGGCTGAATAGCACCTCTGCTATAGACTATAAATAGTATGGTTATTAGAATGTTTTCATTGTAATTCAGAATTACTCTGCATTTTGTATAAATCATTAACTGATGATGAAGAATAGGCTCATGGTTAGGTTTGGATGGCAATTGCAATAGCCATTTGTCTAGAAAGAGAACTCAATAAGCACATTCTAGTGAAAAATGTTTACACTAAAGTTTTATTGTTTTGTGACTATTTAAGGATTTCCCGGATTACCTGGAGACCAAGGTACATTAGGTGTTCAAGGAGAACCAGGAAAACAGGGTTCCAAAGGGTTGCCTGGAAACTCAGGAATACCTGGATTCCCAGGTGAGAAAGGTCTAAAGAAAAACTGCATCAATATTAAAACAAATATTGTGACATATGATGATGGACAGGACAGTGAAAGTGATCACAAGAATAATGGAAGAAAACTAGGAAGAAGACACTAATAGAAATATAATTTATACATACTTATTCACAATTTTACTTCACAACCATGTGAAAAACATAGTCCTTTTCTTCATCTTAGACTAGGGAAAACCAGCTTTGTTTTGTGTAAATCCATACTATTTAGTCCATTTTTAATTGTTTTTCCTGATTACAGGGGATGTTCAATGGCATATCAACATGTCCCCCTCCTTTTTTGTCCTTTTTGATATTGGGGTGATATGGGGAAATTTAAACTGATAAATACAATGTCCTTAAATTCAAATGTCCTTAAGTGCAAAATAGGTATTGTGGGATAGAACGTATGAGGTGTCCCAGAAGGCCTGTGCCAGAAGAACCAAACTGATAGCCCAATCTGCTTCAGTTTTTGGCATGCCACTGCAGGCACCTGAACTTCCTTTAGAATGGCCAGCTAAATGCCAGCTTAGTCTGAATACATTCCTAGATTTATCTTACTTGTAGAGATTCTAATCACTATCTTGCTAAATTAGAGAGAATTCTAACAACATAAGAGAGAATAAAATATTGTGTTTAAATATGGGAAATGTCTATTTTATTTTAGGTGTGCAGGGAGATGCAGGGTTTCCAGGACCTCCAGGTGAACAAGGTAACCCTGGTTTTTTGGGAACTCCAGGTTTCCCAGGATCACCTGGTAACCCAGGTAGAAAAGGTAAATATTGTGGGGAAATATGATTATTGCAGATGTCAGTACTAACCATGGTATTAAAATGCATACATGATTGTTGATATGAGTGTACTGGATAAACTGATGTTTTGAAAACATATCTGTAGCCTACCTATTCTGTAGCCTATCTAGGTTTGTATCTTTAGTGGAAGAAATTGTAAAAAATTTAATTGCCCGTGGAAGAAAAGATTGTGCATCCAGGGTCCATCTTTTGTAGAATGGTACATGAGAAAGACCTTGAGAGATGGAAAGAAGAAATGCTGCCTAGGGAATGGTCAAATAAGAGAGGCCATAGCCCACAGCTGCATAATAGGTGGACAAAGAAGTTCAAAGGGCTCTCTCTAACTTTGCAGGCTGTAAAGGAGATGGCAGGAGAGTTATACTTTCAGAACTGCAAGATATTGTTAATGTACTCTTACAATAAAGTAGAATAAGCTGATCTGATTGTGTTTCCTGTCTGATCTACCTGAGAAGGATTTACAATTTCATTTTGTCAGGTATATGCATTCTACACAGACAAATTATGAATTGTAGCTATTGTCAATTTATAAAACTGTAGGTGTTTTATAATTGTAATTACATTAAGACACCTTATCATTGCACTGGGTACCCAAATAACAATAATTAATGATAGTATAGTAATGATAGCAATTTGAGCTTGTAAGTGATAAGTAAAACCTGATAACAATTTTGATGAAATCACTGGTATCCCAATTTTGTTTCAAAAGTAAAATCAAAATGAACAGATGTAAGTGTTATGATATTAAAACCTGTGCAAAATAATCAAACTGGGTCACTGATATTTTTTTCATTTTCCCCATTTGGCCAAGTTAGAAGAAAGAATATGGTCTTGCGTTAATTTCAAACACCTACTTCTTTGTTTATTACATATCATCAAATCTAAAATGAATCAATGATTTAAGATATAAAATGCAGTTTTAAGACCATAAAACAGTAACTATAATAAAATATACACAAGTAATATAAAATAAACAATAAACATTTCTACCTAATATCAACTTTCCAAGGTTGCGTAAAAGAGTTCTGTTTTAACAGCTATACAGAACAATACCAGGAAAGTGAAAATTGGATTTGGGATGTATAAGGCAATTTCATAGGTGGAGGTGGAAAACTATCTCCAGATCTCCACTCCTCTCACTTTCTGTATGTGGGAGCCTGACACATCTCCAGGTAGGAAGAGCATACAGAATGAGTCAGCTATACCCACACAGATATTTGCATTCTAGTTGCCTTTTCATTAGCTTTTCAGACAATCAAAGCAAAGATTGGTGTCTGCAAAAATGGATAAGATATTAGGTAGACTATCCAAATATCTTATTAGGAGAATCTCCAAAATCTTACGAATCACTTTGGATTCATGAAGATTTGGGCATCTTAATAGTTCTTACATTTTTGCTGACGTTATTACAGTATTTGCCAGCAGCCCTAATCTGACCATGTCATAAATCATAGAAATATAAATCATAGAATGTAAATGAGATCTTCTAGTCTATGGCATCAGATGCATGGAAGATAACATAGAAATACATATTTAAGAATCATTATTTTTTAAAGAAAACTGTTGAGCCAGCAATTCTAATTTAGGGAAGTTCCACATTTCTGCATAATGTCTCAAGATAAACAATTATTTCCTTCTTGTATTTCCTACTCAATGAAACCAAATTAAAGGAATTTAGCATCTTTACTTCAGAATGGTATACTTATGAGGATCAGTTACAAGTCATTCAAGGGTGACTGAAGGGGCTTGAATTCTTTTGAGATCCTAAAGATCAATGTCACAGAATTAAGTGGAGTGGAAGATTGGCTTTGCTGTCACCTTTGTCCTGAAGATCCCCATGAAAGCTATAAAATTATGGAACATTTTATTACATAAATTATAATTTATAGTTAGCAATAAGATTACTGAGATAATATTTTATATAATTAGTGCCAATCTTCCATTCAATTTTAAGTCTTTGGCATGTATTAAATATTGTATGTGAAATACTAGCGAATAGATTGGTAATAGACCAAAAATATAAAATGTTATAATTAGTTTATCTTACTGGAAGTAACAAAAAATTTACATCTGTTAGACTTTTGATAGAAAAATTGTTCATTTGATTACTTGTTGCATTTTTATAAAATGATCATTTTCTTTTCCTGAATTCATCCTCTTTTTCTCAAAATATTAAAGGCTTATTGGGATCACCTGGAGTAAATGGTGTAAATGGACCAAAAGGTCAAAAGGGTTTGCCAGGACCCCCAGGTAAAGAATGAAAATTATATATTTTTAAAAAAAAATTAAAGGCAATATCAAGAAACAATTGTTTACACTTAATAAATATATGATGCTTGACTCTTGATGACAATAGTTACTTCTCATGCAAACTAGTAGAAATACCTAATAGTTAATATTATATGGGATTATCGAGTGAAGAAAACAATTATACTGTGAGAAATTAATCAACTGTATTTTGAATGAAATATACATGATGTAACAAAAAAAGCTACCAATAATTATCAGAGAAAACTCTAAATGAGTCTTTGTGCATATGTGTAGTATTACAGAATTATTCATGGTAGTTTCTACTAGCAGCCTCTCATCCATGTTGCTTTGCAAAATCCATTAACCTTAGTTGTGTCTGGAAGAACTGAAGGATTTGATATCCCAAACAGGAAAGCTGAAAAATCACGTATTGACCAAGTATAGCTTCATTTAGATAGAATCCAAGGAATAAATTATTTATGCCATTAAATCCAAAACTCATTCCCTTTCACTCATTATTGTTCTCTTATCAAGGTTTAAGTGAAATGGGACCTCCAGGGTGCATAGGGGAACAAGGGCCAAAAGGTAACAGAGGAGAACCTGGGCTTCCAGGAAGTACTCAACTAGGTCCTCGAGGAGAGAAAGGTCTAAGAGGTCCTCCTGGTAAGTAAGAGGTCTCTTAATTAAAAAAAAAACCACACCATTTGATCTGATTACCAAAGATGTGGGAAAATGCCCACTTAAATCATAAACCAGAATGATTTGAAATAGATGAAACTAAGTATGTCTTATTGATAAGCACAACCAGTGGTGGGATTCAATCTTTTTTTACTACCGGTTCTGTGGGCGTGGCTTGGTGGGGGTGGCAGGGGAAGGATACTGCAAAATCGCCATTTTCTCCCCACCCTACTAATCTGCTTTCCAGCTCCGTTCTCCTGTGCAGGGCAACAAAGAAGACCCAGCCGATCAGCTGGGACTCGGGAGGCAGAGAATAGATGGGGGCAGGCCCAGTCAGAGGTGGTATTTGCCGGTTCTCTGAACTACTCAAAAATTCTGCTACCAGTTCTCCAGAACCTGTCAGAATTGGCTGAATACTACCTCTGAGCCCAACTACGTCAGTGGGCTCCTCACCAAAGAAACACAGAAGAGCCTTGAACATAGCAAGGTTATGGGTTATACTGTATAGTTTTGGCTTTTTATATAAGAATATGAAAAAAGAAAATTATGTAAATCACATTATGACCTCTAAATCAGAATGCGTTAGATAAAACATTTGGGGATGATCTTATTTTGACACCCTACATTGCTCTACACTATTAAAATTCTATCTTGCCAGATTTCAATAATTTACCGGTAGTTCTATAAACAGTGGCTTTATTGTCATTATATAATGCATCATTTCATATTATTCTTTTCCTCACAGTTCGAAGGGGCATTTCATTTTGTGTGTCTCTATTCCAGAATCAGAGATTCTTAGTAAATGAGTTATGTAAATTAAATCAAATGCATTGCATCTACAGAGTCAGTTGATAAACAACCTTTTGTTTCTTTCAAAAGCTGCAGTAATAATTTATTGAATTCTTATACTGTCATTTTTTGCATAGTAATTAATACAAACCTTTTCTTAAGTAAATGTGACAGGAGAAAAGAAGTGTATTAAAATATGGCCAGTATTAATATTTTATCTTTATCCTTTTTTCTTTGCAGGTAAGCCAGGTGTTTCTGGTTCTGCTGGCCTTATGGGTCAGCCTTCTGAAACTAGAACTTGTGGCTTTCCAGGAGACCAAGGTGCAGCTGGCTCAGATGGCATTAGAGGTACTTCTAAAGCAGTATTTGAATAACAGAATTGCAAAAGTAGATTGATTGACCCAATTAAAATCATATGACCTCTTCCAGAAATGCTCTTAGGGAATATTTTTTAAAATCCATACTAGAACTAAAGAGGGTCCTCTCCTTCAAGACTTTAATCAAAAAGTGGTCTTTTACTGGGTTTTTATTGTGTTGCAACTGAAAAGCTTTGGAGGCAATGGTGGCCTTTAAACAGTGTTACAGATGAATTGCTTGCCTGCTTGCTTGCATTTGGTTATAACAGCAAAATTGATTATCCAGCAAGATTTAACTTGGGCCCAAGAACTTAAAAGAAATGTTTAATAATCTGAACAGAATAGTACACTGTAGGCACACAGAAGTTTTGCAAACCTTTTACAGTAATCCTTTCTATGTAATTCCACTTTTACATCTACATGGTGAACCTTTGGGCCAAGAAGGGTGGCATACAAATTTAATAAACAAGCAAGCAAGCAAGCAAGTAAGTAAGTAAATAGAAAATTGAAATTCTGCTGTGGTATTGATAAATTGAAAGTATATTCACAATATTGGACAACCTAAAACCATGTCGCCTACGGTTGGACTTAAGCGTAGTACAGAAAATTATCTATTACAATGTCGTATCAGTCAATTACTACTTCAGCTTCAACTGCAACAATACAAGAGCACACAATAGATACGAACACAATGGAAACCGCACCAAACTTGATTGCAGAAAGTACGACTTCAGCAACAAAGTGGTCAATGCCTGGAATGCACTACCTAACTCTGTTGTTACATCCTCAAACCCCCACTCTTTAACCTTTAACTCCTTTAATCCCATTCCTAAGAGGTCTGTAAGGGGCATGCGTAAGCGCACAATCGTGCCTACCATTCCTGTCCTATTGTCCCCTTTATTCGTATCTATTTCCTGTATTCTTACTCATGTTTATTCGTATACCTATTATCTTGTAAGCAATTGAAAAAATGAAATAAATAAAATAAATATTGAACATATTGAACATTTTCATATTTGTTACTAATCATTTTAATTTTTATTTCAGGCCCACCAGGCAAACCTGGGCCTTCAGGAAAAATTATACTTATTAAAGGAGATCCAGGGGACTCTGGTACTTTGGGCTCACCTGGTGCTCCCGGTCCATGTGGTAAACAGGGAACTAAAGGTTTTCCAGGAAACCAAGGAAGAAAAGGCTCAAAAGGTACATATGAAATTACTAGTTTAGCACAATTTTAAATTTCGAATTAGAAATTTCCAGTGGTAGAGATGGGGCACTGATCTCTTTTTTCTCAATGTTAAGGTCTAACAGGGAAGCCTGGTCTGCAAGGACCACCTGGTGTCCCTGGGCAGCCAGGAGCTCAAGGTCTTCAGGGACCAATTGGTCCTGTGGGCCAAAAGGGTAAGTCTTAACATGTTGGGCAGTTTTTTTAATTTTGACTGTTCTGAATTCACAATTCAAATTATATGATCATCAAATTACAATAAATAAAAGTAATTTTAAATTCAGTGATGTGGATAAAACTTCAAAGTCAATTTAGATAGCTCACTTATGTTTTTTTTCTCCTACTGTTGCAATGAAAGATGAAACCAGATGTATTAGCCCGACTGTGCCATTAGGCTGAGTCATCTCAAACAGCTGGCTGAAAGAGAAGCGCATTGTTATTTATTTTATTATAATTTCATTTTTGTTGCCAAAGAAAGAGTGTTGCTGAACTTTTATTCTCAGGAGTGCATACATTAACTAACTTTAGATATTAAATCACTTTGAATTGATGGGAAGCAAATCCTGTTTGCTGCTTTTTCTAAGGCAGCAAAATCTTGAGCTCACACTTCAAGTCACAGCAATTCTTGTTGTTATTTCTCAACCTTATCAATTTAAGATGTGTGAACTTCAACCCAGAATGTCCCAGCCGGTGCCTCTGGGAGTTGAAGCCCAAACATCCTAAATCAACTAAGATGTTTAAAACCTTAGAGACAAAAACATATGATGAACAGTTGCAGGTATTGGATATGGCCAGTCTAGAGAAAAGAAGGGCTAGGGGTGACATGATAGCAGTATTGCAGTATTTAAGGGGCTGCCAGAAAGAAGATGGGGTCAACTTATTTTCCAAAGCACCAGAAGGCAAAACAAGAAACAATGGATGGAAACTAATCAAGGAGAGAAGCAACCTGGAATCAAGGCAAAACATTTAAACAGTGAGAACAATTAACCAGTGAAACAGCTTGCCTTCAGAAGTTGTAGGTGCTTCATCTCTGGAGCTTTTTAAGAAAACCTGTTTGAAATAAGACTGGGGCTACAACCCTGGGCCGCAGCCCACTTCCCAGCCACAGCCTGTTTGAAACGGCAGTGAGA
Organism: Bungarus multicinctus; assembly: GCA_023653725.1. Taxonomy (NCBI): domain Eukaryota; kingdom Metazoa; phylum Chordata; class Lepidosauria; order Squamata; family Elapidae; genus Bungarus; species Bungarus multicinctus. The sequence continues at coordinate 34,759,440 of CM042844.1, forward strand.
GAAATGGGCAAGCGTGCACACGTGAAGCTCCACTTGTGTGATCAGAGGGTGCTTGCGCTCCTGCGTGAGGCTCCATTTGCACAAGTGGAATTGCACAAGTGCAGTTTCACGTGTGAACACAAGTGCCCTCTGCTTGTGTAAGTGGAGCTTCGCAGGCGAGCACAAGTGCTTGCTGTTTGAGCGATTGGAGCTTTGTGTGCGAGCACAAGCACCCTCTGCTGATGCGCAAAGCTCCATCCATGCAAGTGGAGGGCACATGCGTGCTGCTCACACAAATGGAGCTGTGCATGCGTGCATGAACATGCCACCCACATGCCACTCACATGCCTCCCGATGTGCTGAAAAGGTTGGAGGCCACAGGTATGGGGTCTCCTGCTTGAACAGGGGATTAGACTAGCAGACCTCCAAGGTCCCTTCCAGCTCTATTCTGATTGATTGAACTTGATAAGGTTGTGGAACACTATCCTATATTATTCTGTCTCCATGATTTTCTTCCTACATGTGAAATGGCTGTCATGATCTGATCGTTGTCCTGTATTCTACAAGGTTACGAAGGTAAGCTAAAGAAGGATGAGTATATTTTAGAAAGTATTTTCTTGAGTGCTTGTTGATTTCACATTTGCCCTCAAATCTCATTCTGTTGTGCTAATTACAACATTCTAATACATTCCTCTTGACCATAGAAAAATACCTTTTAGTCCCTCACTGTTTTACTGATGTGGGGGATAGGGCCAAGTACTGGCAAAGGCAATTTCTTGGAAGAAGTTATATATATATAATGTAAATTTTTATCTCAGTGCTACATAGAAATGAATAAATAACAGGACTGTAGAATGTTTTGTAAATAATTAGGGAAATGTGCTTTGGATTGCACAGGGACAAAATGATTGCACCTATCTCTTTAAAGACATTGTGCCTTTTCCTGGTATTGCATGATGATTGGAAATCACAGGGGGAAATGAGAGAATATTGTATGGTGATGCTGTTTATTTATTTGTCAACTTTTTAAGACCACTTAACTTATAACAGTACAAATCAGAAAAGAGTGATGAACATCAAGAAAGAGCAAGATAATTATACCTCTTTTGCCTAAACCACATCCTCAAGGGTGATGCTATCCATCCTAACCCAAGGCCTAGGGAGAGAGCTAGACTTTAAGGGTTCATTTAACATAACTTGGAGAGGACAATATTCTTCCAGAAGGCAGGCAATGTTTAATGAACACAGTTTAATTAATGGATGTGAAGCACACCAACCCTGCCAGCTTAAACAGGATGGACAGACAGTACAGGTGGCACATATTGAGTCTTCAGAAAACCAGATCATATGCCATGAAGGCCTCTATAAATCATAGTGAACACCTTGAATTACACTTATAACCCTATTGTGCAATTCATAAATCTGAGGTATTACATGGGTGTACTATGACATGCCCATAACTCATTTATGCAGCTTTTGATGTTCTTTAAAGGCAATTGCATGTGGAACACACTACAATAGTCCATATGTGAGGTGACCAAAGCATGAGTTTACTGAAGAATCCCTATCCAAACATTTGTTCAGGTTTAGTAACTCCATTCATTTATCTCCAGGTGTAGGAACCACTATTATTGTACAACCTGTCTATTACCTTTTTTAATAGTATCAGTTCACCTTAAATGCTGTTGCTGAAGCAAATCCATGTTGATCACAATGTTTGAGCACAATGTATTTCTCATGATCATTTCTTTAAGTTATTTTTATTCCCTTTCTATTGAATAACTTTTAGATAAGAATAATAAATAAAATAAAAGATCATTGGTCAAATACTGAGAATTTCTTTTTACTGATATCTAATGTACTCTTAATAAGGTATTTAATGCTGTTTATTTCAGGTGATCCAGGAGAACCTGGAAAAGTTGATTACTCATCTTGTCCTAAGATTCCAGGGCCTCCTGGAGTATTAGGCCCACGTGGACCACCAGGCTTTGTAGGATTAAGAGGGCCAATCGGCTTTCCTGGACCTCCAGGTAAAAGATTGTATGACTTCAGAAACTATGTAATAAGGAAGAGGGAGAGTCTAAAAAATCTTTACTATGTATTTTCCCAAGTTGGGATTGGACAACTTCTAGAATACTCATGTGTAGCCTCAAAAATCTTACTGTTTTAGGTAAAAAGGCCAACTGTGGAAGGTCAAAGTTTTTTCAGATCCGATTTTGGGAGTAGAGTTATCTTAGGGAATAAAATAGGTGTATGAAACACACAATAATTACTTTAAAATGCGAAGTAGTCACTTTTCTGTTTTGGAAATGGATTTAAGGAATAAAATGGGTATCTTAAGTTCTAAGATTTCCCCACGTCCTAACACAGAAAGGCTAAACTTTTCCGGCCCAACACTTTCACAATATCCTGTAATTGAACAAGTTATGTGTAACTCCTTGGCAGGGCATATGAAAGTATATATATGAGAGCCAGTTTGGTCTAGTGGTTAAGGCATCTGACTAGAAAGATTATAAGTTCAAGTTCCATCTTGGCCATGAAAGCCAACTGGGTGAATTTGGACCAATCACTCTTTCCTCAGTTCAACCCACCTGATAGGACTGTTGTGGGGGAAAATAGGAGATGGAAAGGGTGTGTTTGGATGTTCCCCAGCTTGAGTTATTTGTAAAAATAATAAAGGCTGGATATAAATATATAAATAAAATATTTATCTATGACTGGCTCATCCCTATGTTTGTGCACCTTCATTTTTACCTCCAGCTTTATGTCACTAATTTTTACAGTGTTTTCCTTCCACTGAATCAAATTTCTCATTCCACTTAACATCAAAGCACTGTCTTTCAAACTTGGCAACTTTAAGATATGTGGAGTTTCCCATGCTGACTGGGGAATTCTGGGAGTTGAACTTCACACATTTTAAAGTTGCCAAATTTGAAAAATACTGATCTAAAGTGTTACATTTCCATAGCGTATTGCCAAATGTAAGTTTAGTCATCAGAAAGCTTGCAGTATCAACACGAGTCTGGTGCTTGTTCTAGAGACAGGAAAGGGGATAGCTATGTACTCATAGTGTGGAATTATATCCTCAAATAAATGTGATGTATTTTAGGAAATAAAGGAGAGGAAGGTTCATTAGGTGACCAAGGGCTAGAAGGCTCACTCGGACCAGCAGGACCTCATGGTGATCAAGGTGACATGGGAGAAAAAGGAAACACAGGGCCACAAGGTTCTACTCTATTTTATTTGCTCTTCTTTTATAGAGTATATTTATTTTGCAAATGGATAATGTTTAGATAATAAATATTGGCAATTGTGATTTTTTACTTGGAAATATTGAACCTGCATCCTCAAGAGATTTCAAGTCTAGGAATAGAGACCTCAACCACTCTCAAACAAATTCTAGAAAAATATTTTTGTAAAAAATGGAGCCAACTTTTAAATAGGTTCTTACTTGTCTACCTTTTCTCCATTCCTTAAGGTCCTCCAGGCCAAACTGGGATTCCAGGGCAACCAGGATCAGCATCCACATGGAGTAGTGGGTTCCTGCTTGTTTTGCATAGTCAGTCAGAAACAGAACCGTTTTGCCCAGAGGGAATGACAAGATTATGGACTGGATACAGTCTATTGTATTTTGAAGGGCAGGAGAAAGCCCATAATCAAGACCTTGGTGAGCATTATAATATCTTTACTTTAAAAAGTTGTAATATTTTGCCCTTTTATTGCAAATTATATTGTATCTAATTGAAATTCTTCTTAGAATAACATTGCGCAACTTCCAACATATGATCCCTTTATGAAGCGCAGTTATTAGGTGTAATTGATCTTACTAGGAATAGCAAGTTGACTGTCCATTCATTTTCATATATGACATTTGTTACTTATTTAGAAACTAGTTATCAGACTTTTTGTTATAAGCTACTACCTGAATCTGAATTTATGCTGTTTTACTATCTATGCTGGTGCAGGATAGGAACTATTTTCTATTTTGTGAGGAATCATTTTGTTTCATTTTGTTTGTAATAGTTATTCTCTCTGCTCTCCTACTTGAACCTTCATTATCAGGTGGAATGCTAAAAAAGGTTGCATCTTTGGTTTTATTTGCAATAATTTTACATGCCTGACCACACCCTCAATCATTACTAGAGTTTTAAGCATAATTTTGGAGAGCATGTTATAATCCTGATGTTACTACAAACAATTTTAAAATGAGTTAAGTTTCTTGTGGCATTTTAATTTATATAAAATATGGAATTGTCTAAGTGTTTTACTATGGACAAGTGCCACTGTTTCCATTTAAAAAAAAAGTAAATATAAGTAACAAAATTCACTGTATATAATCAAAATTACAGGATTGGTTACAGTAACATCCTTGATGTTTTCTCAAAACACTGGAGTTGCACATTGTATCCTATTAGCTGAATTTTATAAATCAGCAATCAAAACTTGTATGGTGGTTTGAGGAGCAAAACATGTAACCTGGTTTGGTCTGTGCCATATGTTGGTTCATTTATCTCAGAAATATTTACACTACTGGGACTGTTTCATCAGGGATTCAGGAAAAGACTACTCTTACCTAACGCTTAAACTGACATTTGATATTTATTTTCTCCAAATGGACTGTATTATTATGAAAATATTTTTATTCTAAAATTCCCATCGTAATAAAATTGTTTATGTAACGTTTAACTATTCAGACTAAAACAATAAGCAAAAAAATTGTCTGATTCATGTAGCTGTTTATTCTGGAACACGTTAGCTTTTATTGAGAAATTCTGTAAATGCATCAAAAATCTTACCACTTATTGGTTTTGTAGAACTGAAGTGAGATAAGGAATAAATCTATTCTAGCAGTTATTAATATTGTTAACATTTAGATTGGTAATTAAATCTCAATTGTTTTGTAGGTCTGGCTGGATCCTGTCTACCAGTGTTTAGCACTATGCCTTTTACCTACTGCAATGTCAATCAAGTCTGCTACTATGCAAGTCGAAATGATAAATCTTACTGGCTTTCAAGTGCAGCTCCTTTGCCCATGATGCCACTCTCAGATGAAGAAATAGAGCATTATATTAGTAGATGTGTAGTATGTGAAGCTCCTGCCCAAGCTGTTGCAGTTCATAGTCAAGATCAATCCATTCCTTCTTGTCCATCAAACTGGAGAAGTCTTTGGATAGGTTACTCATTCTTAATGGTAAGGCTGAATACTAACATGACCTAACTAGCACTAGCAGTAGCACTTAGACTTATACTCCGCTTTACAATGCCTTACAACCCTCTCTAAGCAGTTTACAGAGTCAGCATATTGCCTCCAGTAATCTGGGTCCTCATTTTACCGACCTCGGAAGGATGGAAGGCTGAGCCAACGTTGAGCTGGTCAGGATTGAACTCCTGGCACTCAGCAAAGTTAGGCTGTAATATTTCATTCTAACCATTGAGCCACCATGTAGGCTTTCTAACATGGAATATTGTCATAAAAATCCCCAGTATGAATTCCTATTAATACTGATCTGATAACTGCAGTTTTCATTTGTTCATTAACAGATGTTTCTTGCTTTCTTAAAATCATCACAGTATTTTACAGTTGGAGTCTATCTGATAAATATATGACTATTAACTCTGAAGTAAACCATAAAGCAGCCTAAACCAAAGATGCTTTTCAAAAAGCAACTGGAGTTTTTTTCTAGAAAATGTTTCACTTCTCATCCAAGAAATTTTTTAAGTTCAAAACTGAAGAAGCTTCTTGGATGAGAAGTGAAATGTTTTCAAAGGAAAAAGCCAAAAAAGTCCAGTTGCCTTTTGAAAAACATCTTTTGGACAACCATGCCCCTTGATGATTGAGAATTTCATAGATATAAAGCAATATTTTATCCTACCTTAATTCAAAAATGAGAATTGCAATAATATACCTTTACATTTCTTCTATAAAATATTGCTGCAATAAAAGTGTAATAAACTTGATTATTTTTTTAAAAAAACCCTAAATTTAAAGCATTTTTTTCAATGAGAAGTCCCCAATATATTATTTAATTATACATTTTATTACTATAGTACTGCTTTTTTCCCCTAGATTTATCTTACATTTAGATTTCATTGTTTGGGGGATAATGGTTTTATAGGTTATGCTTGCTTAATGACTAGAATTGGGAGGGGCAACTCCATTGGTAAGCAATATGGTTGTTCAGTGAAACATCATGTGACGATAACAAACATTTCTTCACTTCTGCCATGGTCATTAAGTGAATCACCTGCAATTAAGTGAGACATGATTGCAACTTATGATTTTACTGCTGGGTTCTCCATTTGTTCTGCTTGTCAGAAGCTGGCTATGAAATGTGCAAAGGGCAATCATGACCACATGCTGCAATGATTATGTCTGCTGGTTGTGATGTGCACAAATCATGATCATGTGATCACAAGTAACCTGCAATAGTTGTAAAAGCAAAGAGTGGATTCAGTGTTATTTTTTCAGTGGTTATTACTTTAAAAAGTTGCTAAAGACGGCAGTTGTTAAATGAGAACTGTATTTTATAGGAATGTAAAAATTCCAATACCATTTATTACTAAGTTTTCCAGACTACCGTAATCAGTTACAGATCAATTATGAGATCAACGTACTGAAATATCTAAGATACTTACAAAACATATAGTAGCAGTAATGACAATTAGAAACCGATGCGTTTTCTCTATAAACAGCTATTTGGGGTTTTTTTCCCCCTGCCTGCTCACATGTAGTTTTTACTGACTGCTTGATATTGTATATAACGTTGAACCTCCTGTACTGCATGAAGTGCACACTAATCAGAAGTACTACTGCTACATTTCCACTGGCTCCAGTCCGAATTAGGATTCCATTCAGGACCAGTACTAAGAATAAATGGGAAAGGACAAAAGTGCCCAATTTGTATTAAGCATCAGTGCTTCGAGCCTGAATTAAATTAGCTACGAAGTGCAATGTGGATTAGAAATGTATGAAATAAATGTATTAGAAATAAATGTAGCTTCAAAGTTCAGTATGGATTAGAAATCCAAAAAAGCAGTTATCTTTGAGTTATGTATGATTGGCTGGCATAGGTGATATTTTTCTTTTTTTTTCAGCATACAGGATCTGGTGATCAAGGAGGCGGACAGTCTCTCATGTCACCTGGAAGCTGCCTGGAGGACTTCCGATCAGCACCCTTTATTGAATGCCAGGGTCGACAAGGAACATGTCACTTTTTTATGAATGAATACAGTTTCTGGCTGGCTACTGTGAACAATGAGACACAGTTTTTATCATCCCCTGTCTCAGGGACTATCAAAGATCAACAAGAACAACGCCGAAATATTGGCAGATGTCAGGTTTGCATGAAATATGCCTAGTGGATATTGAACACTTCCTGATCAGAAATAAACCTATTTTTCTCATCTTGGTGTTCTGTCAGTATTACATTTACAAACTGACTCAGGAATTATGAGTTGTAAAAGAGCATATTTAAATGACACCCAGGAAGTAAAGAATTGTATAAATCAACTGCAGTAGATGAGAGATGAATACCAGCTTTGTAGTTTTTTTTAAACTCATTTGTAATTTTATTTAGGTTTGGGGAATCCAAGTGATACCATCAATTGGCTTATAACCATTTTCTTTCCTACTTTAGTTAGGTTTGTTCTTCCAGACAGAAAACCTTGTACTAGAAATTCCACTTCACCTAAAATATTTTTTTCTGCAGCAGTGAGAAAGCAGAGAAAGGTTTTTTTATTTTGTCTTTTCAGTACCTGAGTGATCTATGTATTTATAGTATTTTGAATCTTCATATATACCAGTGATAAATTGTCTATCTTGTTTAAGGGCACGTTTATCAAATTTTATACTTTTAAGGAACACTGGAAATGTAATACTGCAATACAGGCAATTCTTTACTCATCACCATTTGTTTAGTGACCAGTTACAATGGCACTGAAAAAAGTGACTTATAACTGGTTTTCATATTATGATAATTGCAAAAACGCTTTGGTCACGTGACCAAATTTGGGCATTTGATAACTGGCATCTATTTATAGTCATCTGATCACCATTTTTAAGCTTCCCAGCTGACTTCCAACAAGCCAAGTCAATGGGGGATTCAGATTTACTTAACAACTGCAATGATTCACTTAACAACATTGGCAAAAAAGATTGTGAAATGGGGCACAACTTAATGTCTCGCTTAGCAATGGAAATTTTGGGGTCAAAGATGGTAGTAAATCAAGGACTATATGTAGTCAGTATTCATTATCTTAGAAATTATTAGTGTCTGGCTTGGACAAAGCAAAACCAAAGTTTTTCTGAGAAAAATGTGGCAATGAGTTTGTTTAGACACACTAATTTGTTGTTCTCCCCCTTTTCATCTCATAATTTTAAAAAATTGCTTTGTGAGTAGTTCTAAAGCAGAAGTTAAAAATGTACATTTTGATGACAAAGTATCCTGATTAATTCAGGAGTAATTTTCAATAGTTTTTGAGTTAATTCCATAAAATATTTTAGTTTTAATTTTAAGTATCTTAAGCAAAACTAGCAGTCAATTCAAGATTCTCTGTAAACTAATATACAGTAGATATTAATATCATCTCAGTATCAGGGCTACTTATATATTAAAAGCTGGACCTTTCCTAAAAAGTAACATTTTCATTTTGGAGACCATGCAGTTACATGCCCAAAAATGTAAGCTCTCCTCGTCAAATTGTATATTTCAATGGAACTATACAGAAGTTATTCATTTTACAACACAAAGCATAAGATTAATTCCTTCTGCAGACTTGGTCTACATACTATTCAAGGAAGGGGTGGAGGTTAGGGCATCTTTCCAGTTCATAATTTTATGACATCTATTCAGTGGAAACACCAGCTTCCAATGTTTCCTGTAATTAATTTAGAATCTTCCTGTTCCTTTTCTGGATTTTTCCCTAGTCCTACATAACTCTTCTACCTCACAGCTCCAACCAATAGTGCTCAGGAAAAAGCACGTGATATATTTCTTTTAAAACACAAATCCTATAGATTTCCCATTTATCTAGAAAGCGAAAGCAGGAACACTGAATAAACAATTTGATAAAATATATAACACGGTGCCCAAAGCTATTATACAAGTGGGTGTATATATAAATAGATACTGTAGCATCTCACATTTCTGCATATATGAAGCCTGGTACAGAAGGCTAAATGCCATAAAAAGATATAAAATTTACTTTATCCTTCCATTCAGAAAGCAGAAACAACATTTAAATACTCAATTCTTTGCTTTTTAACTACACTGAAAAATTTCTGACTTTTGACAGTATTTGCTTAAAGTAAGTATACATGTAATATGGAATGGACTTAATCATATTAGTCTCAATTGGTAATATATCCCACTTTTTTATTAAATGCATTAACATATCACTGATTAACAGTAAGTTATTCAAATCATAGAATTTTCATTTGACATTTTATAACATTATACAATCAATAAATAGAATATTGCAATATCAATTTTTTTTTTATCCTGAGAATAAATCTTTTCCTAACAGTGAGGTTGGAAGGTAGGGAGGAATAAATTCCTGAACCTTATTTTGCAAAACAGTAGCAATATAAAGACATGAAAGCAACTTATATCTCACAACAAATGTTTGTTTTCATGCAAAATGAAGTCCGCCTTGATGTTTGTGCATTTTTAACAATTTATTCTAGCCTAATACACCAATATCATGAGAAATGTGCTGTTCGCATGGTAACTTCAACTATCAGTGCATAGTACTATCTGAAGTACTATCTTCTACTTTAAATACTAAATGTTTCATGACTGTTTTACAGTTTAACTTTAAACTGAAAATCTACCAATTCAATATAATTCCTATTTTATACTTAAAATTAATTAAAATTCCTTTTTAATTAGGATTCAAGGATTTTTAAATAATTGTATTGCTTTTAAAATAATAAAATTTGAACTTTAAAATATTTTATTTTAACATTTATTTTAAAATAATTTTTGTCTGATGTTAAAATCGAAAAACACAATTGACAATGGAAGCATTGATTCTTGGTAGGATGGTCCTCCATGAGCCTGCCCTGAGGAGTCCAAAGCTCACTGCCCGAAAGTATGGCCTCTGTGCATATTGTGAAAGAGCCATGATCAATTCTGGTTCCTGTTCTGAAGTTTAAAATCAGCATGAGATCATCTGTCTTGGTTTAGACAGTAAATAAGATGTAAATAACCAAGTTCCAACAACAGAGCTCAGGAGGTGCAGCTCATTTGATGGTTTATTAACAAAGTACTGTACAGAGACAACAGTACTATGAACACTGAACATATTATAAAAATTCAAAAAATATTCAAGAAACTTAAAATATGATTTTTATCATACACTTTATTGGGAAAGGCACTGAGTGATCTCAAGTAGAAAAAATTACAAAGGTTTAAGAAAAAATACTTGATATAAAATGAAATGTGAAGTGTGGAGAGTTTTTTCATCAGAACAAGTTAAATCACGTATCATAATGTCCGATGATAAATATTACATGTAATATTTTATGGCTGTGACAGAACTCCCAACTTGCTCTCCGCTCTCCCCCCACCCCACCCCTTCCACAAAATATTAGTTTCTCAATTTTGGGAAGGCCATGAGGAATATTCCAGGGAAAGGGAGTAAGATATGGAATGAACATAAAAATAATTTATATTTACAAGTTCAGTAATAATTAAAAATGTAGGAAGCTATACTACTGCTGTTTCTTATAAAATAAAATTAATAAGGCTTAATGGACTGCACCCAAATTAATCAATGTGAATTCCAAAATCTGCTTGAAATGAGTCTGATGGAAGAATTCAGAGTTTTCAAACTTTGGTTTCTTTAACATAATAAAAAAATACAAATACATCTTGTTGTACACAAAAAGTCAGCTACAATAATAGCTACATGTTCATCTTATGCCGTTGCTTTCTCATCCGTACTAAAAATTGTTGTCATATTCTAAATTTGCAATTTGTAGAAAAGCATTTCCATAGTAAATCATTATATTCAATGTCAGTAATTTCTGGAGATCATAAAAGTACTGTAATCATGGGTCATGCATTTTAATGATCTGACCAAATCTATGTTTAATTTTTATTTTTATTCTGTAAACTTTTATTCAAGTTAGTAAAGTTTATAAAATGAGATTCTTACAATACCAAAAGCTATTCATTGAAAAAAACTAATATATATAAGGTAGCTATAGAATTTTAGATGGTGTGGTTAATTTTTAAAGATGTTTAATTTGCATTTTTGCATTTCAGTTTTAAATTTGGTAGTCTATGTGCCAAGCAGGCTCATCTTTTTCACTCACAGATAGCTTCAGATAGTCTTCATGAAATATATTTTGTGAAATAGATGGCTTAAATGAACAATATTCACCATGTTTTGACAGCTATGAAGAGCCCTTTATATATATACTTTAAAACTACTGCCACCTCTCAAATCTATTAAGCCTCTGCCTTCTGAGTTCCTCAGCTGATAATTCTTCTGGTGAAAGCCAGAAGCCATATGGCCTCCTTTCACTGGTGTAATGCCTTGTATTGCTGCCTGTAGGACCAAACAAACAAACAAAAAACTAATGTAAAAAGACATTTAATATACATTCTTATAACATTATATCAAGGCATATTTATTTCTATTAGTTAATATATAAAACTGAGAAATACATGGGTTTTATCACTTGAAATGAAATATGGGTATCTAACTTTTAGAATTATAAGGTAATATTCCTTTTACAATATGATCTACATTTATTTGAAACTTCCAATCTTTGGATATAATCCAAAATTTATGCACATAGTGAAACATCTACACACAGTGCTTTTCTTCTCTATTCAGAAGCCCAACTGGGGATTGTGTTCTCAGGAATAACATTTTTCTATTGTTTTAAGGCATTTCCATAGGAAACAATGGTCATACAAATTTGTTTTTATTTGTTATTTTGAAAAAAGAAATCAACAGAAATTGCTAACTAAATTGCAATGTAGCAATAGCATTTAGACTTATATACCACTTCATAGTGCTTTACAGCTGTCTCAAAGCAGTTTACAGAATCAACATATTGTCCCAACAATCTGGGTCTTCATTTTACTGACCTCAGAAGGATGGAAAGCCAAGTCAACCTTGAGCCAGTGGAAATTAAACTGCCAAACGGTCAATAGTCTTAACCATAATGTGGAAGTAAAAATGGAGAACATATTAAGATAGATTGGTGATGGCACTCATCACCAGTAATTGTCTCAGAAATATTCTTTTTTTTTTCAAAAGAATTAAACTATCCTTCTGAGTAAATAAATAAAAAACTAGCATACATTTAGTATATAGGAGACATTTTTATAGCTTTTAAACAAATTAAGAGTTACTGTTCCAGTAAGTTAGGAATTCTATCTGAGGTCCTGCTTCACCTATTCCAGCAGATGTCTCCAGAGGTTCACAGGCAGCACATTAGAGAAAGTAGGCCAAACCCCAGTCAACAAAACATTCCGCATAGTAAGCAGAATTAGGGCTATTTTGAAACAGATGGGGTCTACGGAAGCTGTAACTCTATTATAGACTTGTTTATTGTCTGTCTTATTTGAAGCCCAGGGATTATTTGCAAGTATCTAGCATTTTCTATGTCACTCTGGATTTCATCTAATGCAGAACAGAGTGAAAAGGATGAATACACACAGAGAGACACTTTTTATACTAATCCACTATTGAATTCACAATTTAAACATGCTATTATGTGGTTTATGCAGCAAAGGATTTTTCTGGAAAGATCAGCAATGTAACAAACATTCTAACTCTGATTCACAATAGGATTTAGTCAGCTTGAAAAAGCACAGAAACATACTTTTAACTTTGCAATCTGGAAATGAAATGTATTTACAAATTATTGATATTTAAATTAAGAATTTTAAAATAAATTGGTGGCTTAAAAATATCTCCTGGGTATTCTCAAAAATTGTATGGTTTGGTATTTCTAGAAAAGTTTTCCCAATGTATGATTCTTTAGATGTTAGGCTAAAATTCTTATCACCCACAGAATACAAGGTTGGAATGGGAAAAGTAGTAAAAAAATATCTGAAAGACACCCAGAAGAGACTATTGTAGAGTTACAATGTATATCCATCCTTATTAAGAATGAGAATCTGAAAACAAAATGAAGTATTTTTCAGCTCAAAATGTACAATATATGCATTGCAAGTAAAGAGCTAATATGTCCAAGTTTTGATGCAATCTGGATAGGAATTAATTGAGGTGCAAATCATCGTAAGTCATAATCATCGAAGGAACAGAGGAAATGTGTGTCTTCTCTCTTCCATAAAGTTTATCCTATGCAACAGCGTCCTCCCCGAGAATCAGAGGTCCCTAATTTGGATTTTCTAGAACGCCATTGTGACTTGACTTTTTCCCCTGGGCATTAGGGCAAATTTATATACCGTATTTATTCGAGTATAACGCGCACACGTGTATAACGCGCACCCCCTAATTTTCGATTAAAAATCGGTATAAAATTTTGTTTCACATCAAGCCGCGCACTATACACTACGAGGGGACATTTTGTTTTTCGAGGCTGCAGCCGCGCACTATAAGCTATGAGGGGACGTTTTGTTTTTCGGGGCTGCAGCCGCGCACTATACGCGAGGGCGAAGAAAAACAAAACGTCCCCTCGTAGCGTATAGTGCGCGGCTGCAGCCCCGAAAAACAAACGTCCCCTCGTAGCTTATAGTGCGCGGCTGCAGCCTCGAAAAACAAAACGTCCCCTCGTAGCTTATAGTGCGCGCTTTCCCTGCGACTGGAGAAAGAGCGAGCGCGGCCGCGAGGGTTTTCCGCCCCGTCGCGATAGTTTTGGAAGTCGGTGGCGGGAAACGGTTGGCGTTTGCGGACTGTGGTTGTCTGGGTTATTTGGGGCTTCAAGAGCATGTAGGAAGCTTTTTTGGTGGGCGCGAAGTCTCCACCTGTCCAGAACGATCTCGCCCTCCCCACTTCCATCTCCCCTACGCCGCTGCCCCAAGTCACTCGCCCAACGCTCCGTCCGGGCCCCGGAGGTCCCTGCGACGGGCCGGCTGTGGCTACCGCCCGAGGTTGCCGGGAAGGGGCGCCTGGCAGCGCGGCCGTCTCCGCCAGCGCCCGCCGCACACGTTCCGGGGCTGCCCGCCACACGGGGTGACTGCGCGCGGCCCCCGGACGGTGCTTAAGGTGGCCCCAGCGTCTGGAGCGGAGCGGCCTTGCCGGGCGAGCTCGGCCTGGCCGTCACGGGAGGAGATGCCCTTCACCCATGACGAGACTCCGCGGGCTCTCGGGACGGGCTCCGGCCTCTGGGAAGGCCAAAGAGGCGGCGACTGCCAGGCGAGGCGGCCGTAACCTGCCCAACCTGCGGAAAGGTCGGGGCGCCAGCCCCTCGCCTGCTTCCCAAGGGCTGAGGAGGGTCCCGGGGGGCGAGGGAGCCATGCAGAAACCGTCCTCCCCGGGCACCGATGCCCCCCGGCTGCTGCTGCTGTTGCTGGGCGCGCGTCCCCACGGGCCAGCGAGAGCCGCCGGCGGAGCAAGTGAGCGCTGGCAGTCCCAAGTGGGCGACGCTGGGCCGTCGCTCTCCGCCATTGCCACCCCACCCCACCCCTCGTTTATAACGCGCACCCCCTAATTTTCAGTTTAAAATCGGTATAAAATTTTGCGCGTTATACTCGAATAAATATGGTACTTGCTATATGCCTTGGTATTTTACTTTGGAGTTTTTTAACTTTTTTTTGTAAATTGTTGCTAACTACCAAGGGCTATTTATTTAAGATGGGTGGCCATTTACATTTCTTAATAAATGGATACATTTAAAAAGGATTCTTCAATAGCAAAACCTAGCAATATTAAGACACATATAAGAGCAGTTATCTTAAGTCTTATATCTGTCAGGTAGACTGGAAGAGTCATTTCCAAAATTTCTAACCAGTGTAAGCAATATTGCTTTGAAATATTAAGAACTTGGGAGGCTGTTGGATTGTGAAAAAATAAGCAACTTTGTTCTTAAAGGAGAAACTGAGCTGACAAGAAGAAGCCAAACCACAGGTGCAAAATAAAGCCAAGAAAATGTTTATATACAACAAAAGCATCTCTTGCTTTCTTTTTCCAATTAATGTATTCACCTGGGCATATAATTCAAAATTATAATTTTAAATACTTATTTGTATAATTTTTGATAATTCAGATGGGCCTCAGCAGACTGTAGCAGCTGGATGACTTCATCTAAACTTGAAAGTTAAGCAGAGTTGAGCCTGGTTAGTGTTTGGTTGGTGCTTCCAGGGAATACCAGGGCTGCAGGCTAGATAGGGAAGTTGAAAAAAATAGCTTGCAGAAAGGCAGTGGCAAATCAATTCTATATTCCTGACAAAATCCCTACAAAGTAAGCTTTGAAGTCAGCTGGAATCAAGTTCAACTTGAAACACTTGTAACACCAAGGCATCATTTCATTTGCCCAAATTCAGAAAGCTCCTCTGAATATAATAAAAAGAATACATGACCAATCACTCCTTTGGAGTTTGCAGTTTGGATGCAAGTCGGAAGAAGCAGAAGAAATGAAAAGCAAAAGAAATGCAATGACACTGGAGGAAACACGGCAGTATCATCCTATTTTAATCTCAAAGAATGAAAAATAAAATACAATTAAAACCTAAATTACTGATTTGAGGAAATATCATCTCTTTGACTGGAAGGAATGCAAGGGTATGCAGGATGCACAAATGGTCAATGTAGACACAGAGGGGCTGGAGGGTGGTGCATGAGTAGGGGAATTTTACAACTTGTGACCTTCCCTTCCCATTGACTTTCTGGTGAAGCTGGCAGGGAAGGTTGCAAAATAACTATCATGTGATTGCAACTATATATTTATACAAATTATAAATACATATTTATACACATTTACATATTTACAAATACATATTTATACAAAGAGTCTTCATAAGGAACAGTAAATTCTGAATGAGACATATACCTAAATTATCAGCAGTAAGGTTTCTACAGATTTAAAATGCTTTTAGGAACTATAAATAAATTAACGCATCTGGAAGATGCCAAAGTGAGAAACATTTTTAACACAAAATTACATAATACATCTCATACATCCAAATCTCATACACCTTTATAATAATTTTAATAGAGAATATTATTTTATTTATCAATTCTTTAACAATAGTACTGATCTAGGCCTTAGTAGTTTTATTATATGGGGCAGGAAACGGAGCACGTCCTATCAGGAGATGATAATTAAAGTGTTTTTCTAACTAGAGCTTTTCTATGCCATAGTTTTTTGCATTGTCAAATAATGCAAGTGTTTTCACAGACTGTTCTATACATTTTTCTAAAAAGTATTCTTGGCATTGGGTGGGCACTTGTACATAGATGTATCTCATCACATAATCTAATAGATGGTTATGACAACCATAATAAAAGATTTTCTGTGCCAATTCAAAGTAAAGTTCAAATTTCCAGTGGCTATAAAGATTTTGCAGCTCAACACAGCAAGAAAACCTCCCAAACTAGTTTGTTTTCAAGTGATAGTGACCCCAAACACTGTGCTGTGGATAACATTTATTCTAGCAATAAAAAGCAAACTTTCAAAAATCTGCAGTCAAGGATGTATGAAAACTTTGTGTTACAAGTTGGTTTGCCAAACATTTGGGAGGAAGGAATCAAAGGTATAGTAATATATTTACCCTTGTAACTGAAAAATTAAATACTATTTGAAATTTAATGTTTTTGGTTTTTTATTCTAGATGTAGTAATATTAAGAATTATTAAGAATATCAAATGCTCTTTTATGCTTTCTCACATTATATTTTAAACTAGAGTTCCTGCACTGAAGCAACAACTCAGACTTTTTTGCTGTCTTACACAATTTATATTATGTGATCGAGGTGATTACATAGTGATTTGTTATCCTTAAATGATTTTGCAAGATGCATCATGATGAAGAGATAAATATATTTTTGTTTTTATTTATTTTATTTTAATCAGTTAATTGTAACAATGTTGACTCTGGATATCTTTACCAAAACAAAGTTTGACAATGCGAAGAGTGAGGTATGAAGTTTTATTCCTATCTGGTAAAAAATTTGTAAGATGTATGTTCTAGAATGTAAGTAAATATCTTGTTCTGTTTACATACAAACTCTTAGGCTTGCCTCTCCACACAGTTAGGGTGTTCAGCATTCAGCTGTTTCTAGTTATTTCTTTGTACTGACTAGAGTACAATACCATAATTATGACATATTTTTTCTTAGTGATAACAATACATATTATTAGCATCACAATTTTCTGACTTTCTGTGGCAATTTTCTTGCATGAAATAAACTAACACAGCTGTGGCTTTGTAAACAGTAGCCAATCATAAGTCACTGTATTTCCTGGGAACACAAACTAATGAGCATCCAGAGCTATTTAAAACCTTTATTGAACACACAATGTAAGAGGCAGCACTTGGCACTTCCTGCATCCTGGCCAAGAACTGGAGGATATGCACAAGTTTTAAATACTTGCATTCTATTAGGAGAAAAACTGAGAGAGTACAATCAGCTATTGAAATGGGAATGTCCCAAATTATGCAGAAAAGAAATGTTTTCAGTGGGATACACAGAGAGAGAGAGAGACAGAGACAGAGAGAGACAGAGAGACAGAGACAGAGAGACAGAGACACAAATGCTGTCCTCATAACCTCTAAAACTTCCAGACATTTAAAATTGATGTGTTATTATTTCAGATAGTCTGAGAGTAGTCACCTCACACAACTGTAGTTATAATCAAATATTATACAAACAGCAGAGTAGAGGAAAACAAGATTCCACTTTTCCTTCTGACTACAAAACCTCATCTATAG
The DNA here is from genome assembly GCA_023653725.1 of Bungarus multicinctus. Classification (NCBI taxonomy): domain Eukaryota; kingdom Metazoa; phylum Chordata; class Lepidosauria; order Squamata; family Elapidae; genus Bungarus; species Bungarus multicinctus. Next base: position 34,777,276 of record CM042844.1, read on the forward strand.
AAGCATAAAGAATTTGCCATTATTGCTAGTGCTACAAAATCAATATGAGTAACAACAGCTCTGTGTAGACATCTGCAAAGCACATAAACTATTAGGTTTTAAATGAATGGGCAGCACAATAGCAGCAGCTTCCTTGTCCAGATGTCAGGCAAACTATTATTGGAAAGTGATTTCTTGGTTATCTTTTCCAGGCCCCCATCTCAAGCAAGGATTCCTCCTTCTCCTCACTGCCCATACCACTATTGTTATCTCCTACTCACTCTGAATAAGGCAAAGATCTTTAACCAGAGTCTTTCTTTAGGTGCCCATTTATCCATCTGCATGCTATATCTCAAACTGTTGTTCATTAAGCAGGAGGCACAGACATTAGCCAAAACCCCTTTTTCGATATAAAATACATGAAGTATATATTGTCCCAATATAGAAATCAGTTAAAGAACTAGTAACTACATTCAAGGCTGTCGAATTGTTCTGATATCTAGGCAGTAGTGGATGGTGCTCTCTCTCATCTAATGCAGTGCTGACAGAGTGTATTACCATTAAGACCAACAGACCTGAATTTCTATGTCTATTTCTATGTAAAATGTATTGGCTACCCATCTTAACTATTGTAACTTTGTGCAGCAGACTATCTAAAAAGATACAAGCTATACCAAAACTAAAAACATAAATACTATAAAGAACCAAATACTGTGGCCCAATTAAAAGATGGAGAGAGTAGGAGAAGGATGGGAGGAGGTGGGATCTGTTGTTAAACTATCAACCACCTCCACTGTGATACTCCCCCATTGGAACCCCAAGCTAACTGGCAGAGGCAGGTCTTTAGGCTCTTACACAAGGGTTAGGAGGGTTGAAGCTGACTTCACTCTGAGGGACAAGATGTTCCAAAGAGCAGGTGCAATGGCAGAGAAAGCCCTTCTCTTGGATCCTGCTAGCTGGAATACCCAGGCCAATGGAGCCTGCAGTATGCCTCCCTTGCTGGCATGGGTGAAGCAGACCAATCCCATTGGAATGAGATGGTTCCTCATAGTCTGGCACATACCATGAAGGGCTTTAAAGGTGATTACCAAAACCTTGAATTGCACCCAGAAGTAGACCGGTAGCCAATGCAGCTCACGGAGTAATGGTGTTACCTGGGCCACTCTTGGGGTCCCAAGAACTGCCCATGCGGTAATTCTTTGCTGCTATTTGGTAAGTGCCCTCTTAAGTTGGCATCAAGACTATCTCCCATGATTGCCCCAGCCCTCATTTTCATGTGCAGGTTGTTCCATGTCCACCCACTATGTGAACAAATTACCTAGATTCCTCCATAAGTGTACACCAGTGAGGCAGCAAGGCATGGCCAAATTTACAAGTCTTAAGGGAGCTGTCTTGAAGGTGTATGTGTTACTGTGGGAGAGACTGTGTTATTTTAGAGTATATATAGATTCTTAAGCTCTGTGCAGATGACACTTCTTGCAGTTCAAAGCTCTTGGTAAAGTCACTTCTCTGACTGCCCACTGGGTGGAATACATCACAGAAATAGTTCAACCTAGATTAGAATCTATTTAACAGCTATCCCATATCGATAAAAAAGAGTGGATCAAGTTTTCAGGGGTTTTCTGGTATTATTTTGATGATCTTTTGAAATAAGGAGCAATAAGAACTTGGATCCATGGAAGGAAATGGATAGTCTTAGTTTTAAGAGAAAAAGAAAAGTTATTAAGTATGCTTCTCACCCTAAAAAGAGAAATACATTTATTTTATGACATGTTATTCACTTTACAGCTGTTCAGCCTTACCTCTTTCTCTCAAGCTGTTACTTACTGCTCTTTCAAATTGTTCTTTCTCAGTGAGTCCACCAGTATATGTATCATAGTTGTTTGGTGGATAGGATGGGTTACCTGAGTATCTAAAATTCCCTGTGCAGAAAGAGATCACAGATATAAATGTCTAGTACAATCTTGTTTTAATAAAGCAAACTGTTGTAATGATTAGGTATAATCGATTCCTGATTATCCATAAGCAATAGTGTTACAAAATGAAAACAATTACATCATTGCATAATTATTATAAAATTTCTACAATTACATTAATGTAAAGTAACAAATGCAACAGAAGTCACTTTCATTTAATGTCTTCTTCACTGAAATCTAACTAGCTGATATTTCACTGTATAACATGTTGATATTCTATTCAATTTTTGCCTCTTGATTCATAAATATTATGAAAGAAATCTGAAGCACAGAACTATATATTAATAACAGGCAACATAAATTGCATGTAAAATATGTGCCTTGTAATAAATAATAGTATCTTATGCTACAAAGATTCACTTCTATATTGTAAAACAGGCTTCTATGGTTCATATGATAACTGGATTATAATTCCCTCAGTTGCCAGAGAGCACAAACAGAGGATAACTGATTGGGAACATTGTTAACCATCTTGTTTTGGATTAGGAAGCCATCATCCTTAAAGAAAAAAAAACCTATTATGTGTCTATCCCCTCAAAAGTACAAAAACTATTGGCCTGATTGAGAATAAAAAACAGCTTTTCTGAAAACTGACTCTTTGAATTGAGTTTCTGAAAACTGACTCTTTGAATTGAAATTCTCTTTGAATTGAGAATCTAATGTTATACAGTACAAGATGCATTTGTGGAGTTCAATAAATAAACCTGGATTGCTGTCTATTAACCTACTGAAAGGTTAAATTCAGCTCTTTCCCATCTCCAGTCCTATTTATCAACAGTTTTTTAAATTTTCTTTTAAAATATGTGTGGATGCTCAGCTTAAGTTAAGAGTCACGTAAGACATATTTTAAGAGGAAGAGCAATAAATGTCAATATAAACAAGGATTCAATCCTAAGGAACACATTTCTTGCAAAACTGAAATATTAAAGAATAATATGAATAGACTTGTGAATACATTAAAACTATAGTAGAAAAGAAATAAGATGTGAATTATTTTTTTACCAACAGATAATATTAATCTATACAAATTGACACAAGGTAAATCCTACTGAGTACAACAAAATTTTCTCTGAGATAAAAACTGGTAGGATTATAATCCAAATTACTTGCCTGTTCTGTAATTGTTTCTTTGTTCTGAAAAGCCAGTTGGAAATACATGGCTACCTAGAAATAAAATTATAATGATTATTTGTAAACATATAAATTATCATACTATTATTTAAAAAGTTAATAAGTTTTATGCCAAATTATATTTATTTTGATTCTTACCTGACATTTACCAAATTTGTTGCTTTAATTTTAAATACAATTACATTTTAAATGAATATATTTTCCTGTAACAGCATATCTGAATGGATATACAACAATAGATAACTATCAGGATATATATTTATCTTATTTATTATCCGGCTTTTTAATTTGATCATATCAATTCCAGAATAAAAATAACACAATGAAGGGTTAAGCACTGGCATAACCTTTGGAACAAACTGTGGAAAATGTTTCATGGCTATTGAGAGTAATCTTAATTCAAGCTTGCTCAGAAGGACACAACTAGGGCACAAGTTATTTCCATTTAAAAGTATGTAATTTCCTTCTGTACTGCTCAAAAGATCATCATATGCAAGAATATATTTTTCAAAGGAGCTCATTGTGTAGATTATAGATAGTGCTCAACTTGTGGTCAATTGTTTAACAATTGTTCAAAATTACAACAGACCAAAAAAAGGTACTTACGATCCATTCTCAAAGCTAAAACTGGTACAAGTCACATGACTGCTATTTGCTACTTTTTTGCCATTTTCCAGCAGAAAACAGTAAACAATTACTGGATTTACTTGCTTATATGATTTGCTTAATGACCAGGATTACTTACTTTATGACCACCATAAATACAAGAATAAAATTGAAACTGGTCACATGGTGCCTTGACTTACAATCATAGTTCTTTGCTCCATTGTGGTTGCAAGTCAAGGACTGCCCCTATGAAAAATCATCTATAGCAATCATTCCTACTATCATTGGCAGAGCCAGTGGCACACCTTCATCAACAAATGACTTAAGAATGATTTTTAAGTCTTTCTCTTTATTTGTCCTATAAGCAAAGTAGAAAACTTACATTGTACATTATTTAATCATCAAATTTATTTATTGATTTGTCTGTATTTACACCAATTTGTTTGCCATCCACTCATAATAGGTACATTAAGCATTAAACACTAAAATAAAATCCAATAGTAGCAAACATCTATAGTTTGGTTGTAGGATGAGTTCTCCCAATTTGTGGGTTGGTTTCAAAACATTTCATTACCAGGGTAGGTAACATCTTCAGCAGTTTAGGGGATGTCCATATTCTTCGGATTATAAAGGCTTCAGGTGTGGGTATGTCAAATCAGGGTCTTGTGATGGATCAGCTGAGTCATCAGTGAGTCTTGTGATGGATTTTTTGATTAGGAGATTATATCAGGTAATCACAAGACTCACTGATGACTCACAATTGACCCATCACAAGACCCTCAATTGACATACCCACACCTGAAACCCTTATAAACAGAAGAACATGGGCATCCCCTAAATTAGGGTTGTCAAACTCCTGGCCTATGGGCTGAATGTGTCATGTGTGGGCCATGCATGGTTTAACAAAGGGGGAGGGAGTCCTGATATGTCATATGATGCTGCTATGATGATGTGAGTTTGACACCCCTGCCTTAAACTCTGCTGAAGATTTTATCTAGCCTGGTAACGAAGAGTTTGGAAAACAACTCAAAAACTTGGAATATGAACCCTCACCTCCATAAAATCCAATATTATAGCAAACTTAATTTTATCAGAAATGTATAGAAATATCAAATTATATATATAGAATGTAAGCACCATATGGCATAATTCTAAAGTTATGAAGTACAATTTATAATCACTTTAAAGTTATATTGAACAGCAATGCTTGGGAAGTTCTAGGGTCATTATTACCTGTGCATGCTGTCATGAAAATCTTCAGGGGTCCCATGGTGTACATTAGGCCAACAAGAATACCTGCCAGATGTCCTGCAAAAGAACTCCTAAAATGAAAGCAATTTTTTGTGAGATGTATTGTTTCTGATCAGAAATTTTCTGTAACCTCATTAACCTTCACTCCATTGGACATATTTAAAATTTTAAGAGTTTAATATATTTAAAGGAGACATGCACTTCAGTATCTCAAAAATTTTGGGGAATAACAATGATCTAAAATAATGCCCTATTTTTATGATCCAAAATAATTCATTCTGCACTAAATTGCATTCTTATCCAAATTCTTTATTTCGATCATAAAGAGCTAAAAGGGTAGGATTATCTTTCTATTTATATTTTCAAAATTCTCAAGTATCGAAAGTATATTTTTAAAAATTACAATCTAAAGCAAAACATAGACCTTGAAGAAATAAATGCTAACTGTAGATTTATTTATTTATTTATTTTATTTATTTATTTATTCGTACTTCTATACCGCTCCCTCTCCCAAAAAGGGACTCAAGGCGGTGTACACTCAACAAACAAGATAATACAGAAAACAGAAGCGAAAACAGGTAAATAATCAAGATGGCCAAGAATCACCCCTATAAATTTCCAAAATATAAACCCCAATGATCTTATTTGGCTAGACCGGCTTGTTTGAACAGCAAGGTCTTAACTGCGCGCCGGAAGGTTAGGATGTCTGACATGGCTCGTATATCCGGGGGGAGACAATTCCAGAGGGATGGGGCTCCCACAGAGAAAGCGCGTAGTCTCGGGGCTGCTAGACGACAGCGATCCAGTGGTGGTACCCCGAGCAAGGCAACTCTGTGGGAGCGTACTGGGCGGCGGGAGGTTGTTGGTGGCAGCAGGCGATCCTGTAAGTATCCAGGTCCCGAGCCATGGAGCACTTTGAAAACTGTAAGTACCACCTTGAAACGAATCCAGAAGGCCACAGGAAGCCAGTGCAGCCAGCGGAGAAGAGGTGTTATGTGGGCGTCCCGAGGGACGCCCAAGATCATCCGTGCAGCTGCATTCTGAGCTAACTGTAACCTTCGGAGACTTTTCAAGGGGAGCCCCATGTAGAGAGCATTACAGTAGTCCAAGCGGGAGATGACGAGGGCAGAGGTGACTGTGCGAAGTGCGTCCAGATCCAGAAAGGGTCGCAATTGGTAGATAAGACGAATTTGATAAAAAGCACTCCTGGTGGCGGCCGCAATATGATCATCCAAGGATAGCCGAACATCCAGGAGTACACCCAAGTTGCGTGCTCTTTCCACAGGGGATAATGTCTCTCCTCCTACGGTCAGTGATGGAATAAGCTGACTGAATCTGGGGGCAGGAAACCACAGCCACTCGGTTTTGGTCGGGTTGAGACGAAGTCTGTTATGACCCATCCAACTCCGTACGGCCTCCAGGCACCGGGTCAGAACTAAGACGGCTTCGTTGGGGTGGTCAGGGGTGGAGATGTACAGCTGAGTATCATCAGTGTACTGGTGGAATTCCACCCCAAAGCCACGGATGATCTCACCTAGCAGCTTCATATAAATGTTGAACAGTAGGGGAGAGAGCACCGATCCCTGAGGTACCCCACAAAGTAGGGGCCTTGGGGTCGATCTCTGTCCCCCCGTCAACACAAATTGCGAACGGTCGGAGAGGAAGGAGGAGAACCATCGAAGAACGGTGCCTCCAATCCCTAACCCCTCCAACCGATGCAATAGGATACTGTGGTCGACAGTATCAAAAGCCGCTGATAGATCCAGAAGGACCAGAACAGAGGAATAGCCTCTGTCCCGTGCCCTCCAGAGATCATCCATCAACGCGACCAACGCCGTCTCAGTGCTGTGCCCGGGCCTGAAGCCCGATTGGAGGGGGTCGAGATAATCCGCTTCATCCAGGTACTGCGGGAACTGACGTGCCACCACAGTCTCTATGACCTTCGCTACAAAGCGAAGGTTGGAGACAGGACGATAATTGGATAGCAATGTTGGATCCAAGGACGGTTTCTTGAGGAGGGGTCGAACCACCGCTTCTTTCAAAGCGGCGGGTAGAAACCCCTCTCTCAAGGAAGCGTTAATAATGCCTTGGAGCCAGCCTTGTGTTACCTCCCGAGTGGCTAAGACCAGCCAGGAGGGACACGGGTCTAATAAACAAGTGGTAGCGTTCAGTCCCCCCAGTATTCTGTCAACGTGTTCTTTTGTAACAGAGTCGAACTCAGCCCAGATGACCTCACCGATATCTGACGTCGCCCTCTCGCCCGGAGATGACCAGTCGGAGTCCAGTTTGTTCCGAATCTGAGCGATTTTGTCCTGGAGAAATATAGAAAATTCCTCAGCTCGACCCTGCAAAGGGTCCTCCCGCGACTCCACATTCAAGAGGGAGCGGGTCACCTTAAACAGGGCGGCTGGGCGGTTTTCTGCGGACGCAATAAGGGTGGAGAGGTAAGTTCTCCTCGCCATCCTTATCGCCACTAAATACGTCTTAATATAAGAACGTAGTAGTGTTCGGTCAGACTCAGAACGGCTGGTCCTCCAACTACTCTCTAGGCGTCTTTTCCGGCGTTTCATCTCCCTAAGCTCCTCGGAGAACCAGGGAGCTACTTGGGAGCGGCGCCGGGTCAGAGGCCACAAGGGCACAACCCTGTCAAGTGCTCCAGCAGTCGCCGTATTCCAGGCGGCAACTAGGTTTTCAACCGAGTTGTGTGTGTGAGTTTCGGGAAATGGCCCAAGCTCCATCAGGAACCGATCTGGATCCATCAGGCGCCTGGGGCAGTACCATTTTAATGGTCCCGCCTCCCTGCGGTTAAGAGGTGTGGAACGGAAGTCAAGCTTTAGGAGTGAGTGATCTGACCATGACAGGGGTTCTATGACTATATTCCCTATACCCAGATCACTTTGCCACTGATCAGAGACAAAAACTAAATCCAGGGTATGACCTCCAATGTGATAAGATTGATTCTAATCTTTGAAGTTAATTTTTATTTTAAAAGGTATGCCAATATGGAAAAAAAAACCTTTTCAGATTACAACATAACTACTTTTAAAGCTAACTTCAACTGACAAATTACTATAGCAAGATTTTATAGGGGAATGATTATCTGGCATCCCTACCTAAAATGAAGGGAGCTTGCTATTCCTAGTGCTTAAATCATATTCTTTCCATATTCCCAATGATTGTAAGAGAGAAATGAGGATTTGTTTGAAAAACACCATTTCCGTATAGTTCTGTTTAGGAAGGAGCATTTGCTTCTGTTTAAATAAAACTTTTAATATACAGACATAGTTCTATGTATCTCACTAAGTAATGTTTGATTATGAATATGCTACATGAAATGAGGCAGTGATTTATAAACCATAGTAAATTGGTAATGCAATATGCTTATCATTTAACTACAATTAAGCAAACCATGGCATATGTATCACATTAGCAAAACCTATCTATTATCACGCACAAACTCTCTGTACATATGCCAAGCCTTAAAAAAAACTTTGATCAAATCCTTCTTATATCCCCTATTTTCACTATAATAAACATTTTTTGTTAAAAAGCACAATTCAGATTGGATGAGAACTTGTTGATATGTAACTATTATTCATTACAGTAATGTCTAGATACATTTATACAAAGTAATTCAAATTCTAAAAGACTGACAGCAGACTTACTGTGGATTTAATACATGGATTGCTAGAAGTTCCAACCAACAGGAATATTTATTGGATACATTCAGGCCCATAATATTGGTTGATCCCCCTGGATGGTAATAGTTATTAAGAACTTTCAAAGCAAATAGCACTCCTATATAAAAATAAAGAAAAAAGATCACATCAAGCAGACTTCTCAAGTAATATAAAAACTAAAGAATACGGAGGATCTGTTGGTCTTGGTATGCCACAAGTATAAACAATTTCATTATCTTTTCATCTCTTCTTAATTAACAACCATGAAACTCTTCATTCCATAACTTATATCTTAATAGTAAGCAAATCAAATAAGTAACATCTTTTTCAATCCAATTATCACTAAAAAGTTTAAACAGAGTTCTAAAATAAGATTAATTAATGTATCTCACAATTCTTAGCTGCAAGCAAACTTCCATTTAAAAGGCATAAATGGTCCAGATATCCTAATCTAAACAAAAATCTAAAATCTAATATGACAAAAAGGGATCATTTCTCTCAAGATTCAATATACATTTTTCCATTCCAAATGCCAACAATTTCAAAGAAACCCGCCACACAGATCACATTCAAATAAACATTCCACATCTCTACTATAAAACATAAACAGATTTATTATAATATAAAGTAATCCCAGTATTCTAATGCAAACAAAGACTAAAATTTAACATATTTTATCTTTTAAACAAGTTTACAAAACTTCATTACTTTAAGTAACAAACAGCTGGATACCGTTTAAATGCTATCAAACTAGAATACACAAAGTCATTGTATGGTGAAAGGGCTAAATTCCATATTAAATATATGCAAATCCAATATGCTACTTTTTCAGTCCAGATTATCAACATCCAAAAAGAACCACAAAAATAACATCTCATTGTAAATCTGGTAAAAAAACTGATGTATTACTTTCTTAAATACAGAACAATATTTCTCTGTAATCCATTTAGTTGGTTGTTGATCCTTATTACAAATTTCTTCAATACTTTACAATACAGCCTATTTTATAAATCTAGAAAAATTGGGATTATTTTTATTTCCTCATTTTTAAAGCCTCATCCATTTTCTTTTGATTCTAATGACAAATTATATTCAAAGTCTCGATATTGTTCACAGATAATTTTTGTTGCATATCTCTTTTTGTAATATTTTTCTGGGAAACAGACTGTTCCCAAGACACAACAAAGCTGACATAATCAAATCCTAGTGCAATTCCTCAAAGATATATCTGAATGCCACTCTAAATTGCTTGTCTTGTTATGTCTTCAATATGCAAAAGGTTTCCTTTCCCACAAGAATGTATTTATTCTTTAAGTTTAATTTTAAATATTATTCAAAATTCAATATTCCAAAAATTTCTGAGCCCTTAATCTGTTTAAAGCTTTCTGTAGCCAAAATCTCTAAATTTTTACTTTCTTGTAGTAAGGCTTGAAGACATTTCACGTTATTTATAATTGTGTCACTTTGAAGGAGTTGGCAGCAATGTCCAAAAATGATTAGCAAGTCCTTTAAAAAGGCTTCATTTGTGACTGGAGCAATTACAGCAAATTCCTGTCCTGATTCTTCCTCCCTCCAGGGTCCTCTCTTTATTCAGAAAGGGTTGAAGCAGCTGATCTACTTGCCAATTTCCTACTCATAGCCGTGTATATTTTAGGTCCACTTTTCACAGAACCATTTTCAATCTGCCATTTTTCCTAGAAGTCCAAATGTTTGTCCTTTAGTTTCCTTTGTGAGAAACTACTAGAAAAATGTTAACAGTGACAAAGTTGTGTTTTATTGTATTATTCAAGAACATGCTGATTTCACCTTCCCTAAATACATGTTATCTATTTCCTAACAGCTAGCATTTGCAATAAATAATAATCTTATAAAAAAGGTGGAAGCATGATAAAGAACACCTTACCAGAAAAACCAACAGCACAGTGATGTTCATATAAAGGATCACCAAGAAGTTCCGCCAGTATAGCTTCCAGAAATAGGTATACAGCTCCCACAAGTAGTGAAAACAGTACAATTATATATCCAAACCACATAGTTCCAAGCCTTTTCTCCAATTTAATTCCTTTCCAAAGCAAGGAGACCATATTAAAATATAGATGCCAGTCATCTGCATGGTGAAATGCTGAAAGATACAAACGATGCCAATCTTTTTTGTAAAGACAATAACTGACACTAATACATGCTTTGTCCAGAGGTTTCAGGGGTTGTAGAAAAAAGAAAATGTTCACTGCCAAGGTTGCAAGCGTGACAGGTGGAATGTTGTTAAACCCAACTTGATAGAGCTGAGAAAGGAGGAAAAGCACTCCAGTATTTAATCCTTTGTGCCTTCGCTGCATAGTTTCTTCTTTGAACTGAGTTTACACTAAAACTTGAGTATAGCAGAAATCCAGATTCTGAAAAATAAAGATAAAAAAAATAAACCCTTTACACAAGGAAAAATGAAACATACAGGAAATCCCCTAGGTACAACTGTTCATTTAGCAAATTTTCACAAGAAGAAATTTATCCAGTACTTACTTAGAAATTCAAAATTGCAACCAAATAGAGGCCTCTGTAGCCATGTGACTTGAATTCAGTCACTGCTGCAGCAGTCGGGTGGCCATTTTTAGTTCTGTGACATTTATTTGCCTTTCATGGTTACAACATGCCATTTCCTGAAGCCACTCAGGGTGTTCTCTCCCCCCCCCCCCCCCGGTCACATGGCCAAACAAGATCTAGTGATTTTTGCAGCCAGCGCCAAGTTTGTTTTTATTTTTATTTTATGCTGCCTGGAGGGGCTTGAGTTTAGCAAGGCAAGTAATTTTTTTTTAAAGCAACTCAAGCTGAGAGTTCTATAAATTCCTTTCCTACTCCACTTGGGGCAGCAGCTTAGAAACACTTGAGCTGACTAACAGCAAGTTATTTATTTTTTTTAAAGCAGCTGCAAGCAGAGAACTTGGAAGCCTGCTTGGTGGCAATATAGTTCCTGAGCTGAAGGTTGCACCAGAAACAGGTGATGGGCAGCCAGCAGCAGTGGAGAAAGCCTCTCCATTTAGTTAAGGATGGAAGAAATCATTAGTAAATCAGAGCTTCGTTCATTTAACCACCCATTTGATTCAATTAATGAATTTTATTTTAAAAATTTATAAAATTGAGTCTGATTCATTTGATGAATTTTTTGACTTACGATCCTAATGGGCAGGCTCCATTAGAATTGTACTTCGAGGTCTATCTATACATCATACAAATATAAGGAGAGTGAACAGGTGAAAAGATAGAAGTAGAAACAATTTCACTGAAAATTTACTTCCTATATACTGCTCTACTGCTTTTGAAGAGACAGAGGAGGAAAAATACATCAGAAGTCTCTGGATGCCATTTAAATAATATTTTCAAAAATTATAGCCAATTTATTAATGGATTAAATTTGCATTCAGGTAATTTTGTTCTTCCATCAGACTCCTGAAGTTACTGCTTTGTTGTTTAAAATACAGGGTGGAAGGAGAAGTTATTTAAAGCAGGATTTCAGGCTATTACCATTTTTTCTTTTAAAATTTAGCACTAGACCATTTTTACGATTTCATGCATACAAAATTAAAACTAATTTTTAATGAGACTTGGTCCAAAATAAATATGTGTAATATCTGTCCAAGGCAAGACTGAAAATGTAAGCAGATTTCACTGGGAAGAATGAAGCAGCTAGAAAGAATATTTTGTGGTAAAGAATTTTAGAGGAAAATAATTTTTTCCTAAGTTTTTTACTCTATATTTCTGCAAAAGGTGTATTTGACCTACTTTTAACTGAATGTAAACTGGAGGAAATTATTCTGAATAGTTTCATTTGTTTAAAAGTTTTTTCTCCAATCTCTTTAATGCTTATTAAAATATTAAATAGTAGATAATGCAGAATTTTGTTTCCTCCACTGATTTCTAAAACATACCACAGCTTTCAAAATGTACGTTTTGTAGATTAATTTTGAAATGAATATCTGCCTTTCAGCTAAGACAATTATATGCTTATATTTTCTCACCTATAAAGATAAATGTCTGTGATTACAGATTCTAAGAATTTTTGCACTGAAAATATTTAAAGAATGTTTACACTGAATAACCATGGACTGTTTAATTTGTAGTATTATGCAGCTTTTAATTTCTTATATAATATGTCACGATTGTTTGAGAGGGGAAAGGCATCTATCATGAAGTCATGCAACAATAAGGCTGTACTTAGCCATGGTCCTGATCTACTATTGTACTATCACTTATGGTGAGCTATATAAATTTGATTCATAAATAAACTGAATTATGTCTGCTTACATGTTATTGGTCTTCAGCCTAAAAAGTGCCTCTCCGCTTACAATGGTCTTCAGCCTAAAAAGTACCTCCACGAAACATTAAAAGAATACAAATAGCTTAATATAGTGATGCACATAATAAAATTACACAACAAAAATAAACACTAAATGTAAGATTTAATTAAAAATAAGAATTTATCTGCCAAACAAATTTTCATGATGATTAGTCAGGTACACTTCTTTGAGAAATTCAAAGGAAGAATACAATGCAAAGAGAACCTGAAGTACAAGCATACTCATTCCTTTTTCTACAAACAAGTTAAACTAGGTATTTATCCTTCCTGTATTACTTATTTGTTTATTTATTTATTTCATTTATATACCGCCCCCCTCTCCCATCAGGACTCGGGGTGGCGTACAGCCAAGTAAAAACACACACTTACAAATAAAATTTAAAATAGAATTAAAATAGATTAAATTAGTGGCTGAGATACAGTGATAATAAAACTGAACAAGGTAAAAATTTAAAAAGCTAAAACCATTAAAACCAATTTAAAAACCATACCAATAAATCTAGGCCAGACTGGCTTGTTGGAAAATGTGGGTCTTCAGTGCGCGCCGGAAGGTTTGTAGGTCAGGGATAGCTCGCATCTCCGGGGGTAATTCATTCCAGAGGGAGGGTGCTCCCACAGAGAAGGCCCGCATCCTCGGGGCCGCCAGCTGGCATCGCCCAGCTGACGGCACCCCGAGGAGGCCCACCCTGTGGGAGCGCACTGGCCGACGGGAGGCCGATGGTGGTAGCAGGCGGTCCCGTAAGTACCCAGGTCCCAAGCCATGGAGCGCTTTAAAGGTGACCACTAACACCTTGAATTGCACCCGGAAGGCCACTGGAAGCCAATGCAGCTCACGCAGGAGCGGTGTAACATGGGAGCCCCGAGAAGCCTCCAAAATCACCCGCGCAGCTGCACTCTGCACCAGCTGAAGCCTCCGGATGCTCTTCAAGGGGAGCCCCATGTAGAGAACATTGCAATAGTCTAGGCGGGAGATGACGAGGGCAGAAGTGACTTGATAACTAACTCAAAGTGGCGAACATACATAATAATTCTTCCTCCCTCTATTTTCCCCATACCACCGCTCCTGTGAGGTGGGTTGGACTGAGTGTGTGACTGGCCTACAGTCACCCAACTGGCTTACATGCCTAAGTCAGGACTAGAACTCAAAGGCTCTTAATTTCAAGTCAGCACCTTATTATTACATCAAATTGACTCTTTCTTATTCTCTCTTAACGATCTTATTCTATGGTCATAAGGTGAAAGGTTTCCATCTAATTCTTGAACTAAAAAAGAAAATACATGCATATTAACTTAAAAGAGAAAAAATAATTATGATTCCAATTTTATTCATGTTGAGAAATGTTTTAGAAATTTACCATACATACATACATATGTATGTATGTATATGTGTGTATATATATATATATATATGTGTGTGTGTGTGTGTGTGTGTGTGTGTGTATGTTTGTGTGTGTGTGTGTGTGTGTGTGTAATACCATGACTGCGAAATACCAGTCATGCATCATCATAAAATCTCCAGAATCGTAAAGCCTACAAACTTGAAATTTGGCACGTATCTTTCTCTTGGCATCTAGGTGTTCACTAAGAAAGAATTTTTCAAAATGACCATCAGAGCATTAATATTTCATATATTATTAACATGCTCTACTGCTGAAGAGTTCTATTCTCCCTCCCCACTTGAAATATGTTCCAAATGCAAAACACAAGCAGAGGAAAGGAGTTTCAGTTTCAAGGCAGCAACCAGTTTTAGTACGGAACAGTTGAGCTAAGCTATGCCCAGGCTCCTTGTTGACTCCTTGCTCACACAACAAATGTTTCAGTTTTCATGTTTCAATTTCCAAACAGCCCTCAACTCTCTCACACACTGACAGGACAGTAGCCAGATGAATATCAATGGATGCTGGTAGGCAAAGGCACAATTGTTTCCCCTTATTTTCCTCCCCAAAAACTAAAGCCGATCACAGTTTCGTAGCAAAGCACGGGTTTAGAGCTAGTTAGACAATATTGGTGACAGCATTTAGGATGCAGTTATTTTCATTCAGTACCAAATTCCACAAAAAATAAGATAAATTTAATTATCCATATAGCAAAATTTTATACATATAAAATTTATATTGCATTTAGTGGAGCTCACGCCCAATTAAATGGGTAAAAGGATTAATCAAGCACAGCAATACTAAATGGAAATCTAAGTGCTTCCTTCAACTATACACAAGAAAAACAGAATACTTTCTCTTTAAAAAAAATCTTTGCTGTATGCAATTAATTGGGAGAGGGGTGTTAGGATCCTCTCCTTCCATCTAATGTGACATACTCTTTCTCTTATCAAGGCAGGTGGGGCTTTTCTGGGTTTCTATTATAGCACGAGAGGGAAGAATCTAAAGTCAGTCTCTTTAGTCTGAAGCCAGAGGCATGTCTCCAACCTTGGAACAAACTGAACAAATTTATAGCCTAGCAAACTATCCCAGGAACAAGTCCTTTCTTGCTCAAAACAGGTTATTCTGACCTCAGCAGAAGCAATCTAATGTTGTGCCAAGCTGAAAAACAAGGTCTATGAATGTTTAAACATTGAATGCTTTAGATCCAATGTGAACACATTTGCTTTACTTGATAGATATAGCGAAGAGATTCAAATATAGTTGGTAGGGTTATTTAATATACACAGAAGCATATTATTAAATATTAAAATTCTATAAAACAGCAATGTAACTTGATTTAAAGCATAAAACATGAATATTAAGTCTAAAAACTATACCCATGTATTGTAGCTACTATGGGATCATTACTTTCTACCATGCAGTAATTCCTAAAACACAAATATGTTCAATACAAATGCAACTCCATATAGGTAGACCTATGAAGGAGAGTAGCTGCAGTCTGCAGAAACTCTTCCCACCCCATTTCCCCCATACATTTAATCACAAGTATTCAAACTAGCATTCCAGCTGCCTGTTATAATTGAGCTACGCCCTGTCATTTTGATGTATGTGCTGACGTCCAGAGGCAGTCTAACCTCACTCAGGGTCTTAGCTTAGAAAAGCAAACGCTAAGACAGAGTGGGATATGTGCATCAGGAAAGGTGATAGCAAACAGCATACAGACAAGGAAGCACAGGCAAGAGGACTACTGTATTATTTAACTGTCAGGACCATAACCTATGATGATCACCAGGGTATCCTGGTGGGAATCCTGCCTGGAGTTTGGAGCTTTGCCTAGAGCTCATCAGCAACTGGAAAATGAGCAATCACAATGAAACAGCACCCTATCAAGAACTTTTGGGAAAAAGGTAAAAACTGCACATTACTTGATAAACTGAGACTTTTGTTTCATCTGAGTATTAGAGGACTGTGTAGAAAGGATTCAGTATTAAAAACATAATTACTAGAAGGGTGGAGTTGACCCAGAGCAACAGACTGTTGTTGGGAAAGAGGGTTGCAATAAAGCATTGTATATGGTTTTGCTATACTTCGGTGTGCCTAGTCCTTGGAAAGCAAAGA
Source organism: Bungarus multicinctus (assembly GCA_023653725.1). Taxonomy (NCBI): domain Eukaryota; kingdom Metazoa; phylum Chordata; class Lepidosauria; order Squamata; family Elapidae; genus Bungarus; species Bungarus multicinctus. The sequence continues at coordinate 34,793,744 of CM042844.1, forward strand.
ACCTTACAAGTGTTTGTTTACTATTTGTTTCGCAACCATTAGAAGTTATGACGGCATTGAAAATGACTCATGATAGATTCTCACACTTAAAACTATTGCAGTATACCCAGAGTCACATGAACACAATACCGGAACTTGGCAATTGTCTTGCATTTATGATAGTGGCAGCATTGTGCAATCCTGTAGGTGCCATTTGTGATCTTCCTAGCAAACTTCTAAACAGCAAAGTCAACTGAGAATTAGCAGGAGATTGCAAGTTGTAGTCACATGCAAGTGAATCACTTAACAACTGAGACAAAAAAGGTCATAAAATTTGATGGTCATATGATACCTCACTTAACTGCACCACTAAATGACATTTTCTGGTTTCTACCATGGTTATAAGTCAAGGCCTACCTATATTTAAGTACAAAATTCAATCTTAGGTGGCTTACAACTTCAGAACCATTCACAATCCTAAAATCATTTTCATAAATTGTTTCAGAAAAGCATACTTCATTGATATAAATCAGAAGTAAAAAAGCAATGAAGTTATCTTTTTGTTCCATGCACGGAATCAAATTAAAGTTGTTGCAATGGACCCAACCACCTCTTTGGGAGACTGGTCCTTCTCTCAAACTTTTATGCTGTTAGTAAATTTCTTTTAACTTAGTAACCCTGTAATTTAAATCCATTATCCATGTCTGAAATAAAAAAGACCACATTTGGATTTTTGAATTAATTTGATTACTACAAATGAAATACTAATTTCTGCAGAAAGGCTGTGTGAAATTAAGAGTATTCATTACTGATATAACTATAATAAATATAAAACACCTCAAATTTGTTATGGTCCAAATGTCATGGATCCATTTCTCCCCTTGAAATCTCTCAAGTCCCTTATAATGCAAAAAATACATACATTTTTCCAGAGGCCACAAAGGATATTTTAAAAGGCCCATAAGTTTTTGATCCTTTATTTAAAGTGTCATAATAAACTATGGTTGTGATATGAGCTACCAAGATTTCCCCATACTATTCCCCCACTTTTTCACTATTTTTGATCAATCATAGATTAGCGCTATAACAGAACAGAAAACTTTTTATTAATTCTTGTTCCTTGAATCATATCAATTTCATAACCCTTGTTTTTTGCAATTGACATGTCTTTAATAAACCAGTTAAATTCTAATTTTATCTTATTTAGATAAATTAAAGAGGAATTATCAAAATAAATTATAAAAAAATAAATCATCTAGATTTACAACCTTTAAGTGTTCTTATTTATTTATTGGGAGTATATTAATTCAACAGAAATTTCTTCTGTTCATAAACAAGGTGTTTTGCAGATTCAAGGAATTTAACTGGAAATAAGAGAATATGACCAAAAAAACCCTCCACCATTAAAAAAATGCCATATGTTACCACTGTACTAGGGTAATCACACAAATGCATAACTTTAGTACAGTAATTTAGACTAGAAATATCAAATTCTAGTTAACAAATTCCATAAGGGAATTCTGGGAAATAAATAGAAGATGAATCTGCTACACAGATCTACTCTCATCACTTTGGAAATATGCTGAGTAAAAGCCTTTGCAAAAATACAAGTGAACAAGTTATCTAGGGACCATTAAGAGATTATTTTATGATTTATGGAATAAAATAGATCACTCAATCTTTTGCAATATCACAAATTCCATTAAAGATGAAAAAAGGGCAAGCCAAATATAATACGTAATAGGGTCGCTCTCTCCTTTGTTTCATTGTATTGGGTTGAAAAGTTATAAACAACAGAAATAGTTAACTCCTCTCCCCATATATTTTCACATTTTATTCAAAACTATTGTTTCTTCAATAGTTCTTATACTAATACTTTTCATCAATCTACTGCTAAACATAAATTAAAAGTTGCAAATTTAATGAAAGTCCAAGCAACAATGCTATGGCTATGTAATAAAACAAGTACTGAATCTGCTTTTTATTTCAACAAATTTCAGAATCCAAAGGATTAAATTTAAGACTTTTCCTATTTAACCAAATTTTGGGGAAAGGAAGATAAAAGCAGAACTCTTAATATTTTAATGACTATTAAATCATTAATACAAAAATTAATTATTTCAAGTGTTTTATGAGCCACCTCTGTCCCGTGGTCATTAAGTTGCAAATATTAATAAACAAAAAACGAAAAAGTTATCCCGTGCTTGAGGCCCTTCAAATGCATTAGATGCTAACTCACCTGGAGGGCACAAAGAGAGAGGGAAGCGGGAAGGTCAGAATGACACAGGGACCTATAATAATTGAATTATAAGAGAATATGCAGTAATCTTAGATGTTATGATTTCTGGGCGACTGAATACCGAACCGGAGGAGACCCTCAATAAGAACCGTGAATCGAAGATTATTAGAACATCGGCTCCTTCCCCATTCTGTTCTACAGCCTTAAGAGCCGATTCACTCAAAAGTTACAAAGCAGAGATGGTCCGCCCTGCCCAAACTCCTTTCCTCGGAGAGTCCCTCTCTCCCACTTGGAGGAAGAGAAAGACCCCATTCCTCGCCTCAGAAAGTGTCTCCACTCCCTCTACCGGAAATGGAAAACAATCCTCTCCTTCTCCTCTAGGCCGCCAGAGCCCCAACTTACGTCTGGCGTTACGTGCGATTACGGCAAGGCGAGGTTTATGCGCCGGAGACACCTCACGTGACCCGCTCGCTGCTCAATCAGAAGCAACAGCGATCCGTCTCTGTGATGAATCAACCTCCGGAACGACGCATGCGTCAAGTTAAACTGTACCTTTTTTTTTTTTTTCGGTGGGTGTGAGGTAACCTCATCATCCGCTTTCTTTCGTGAAAAAGTAATGATAAAATGGATTCAGAGCTTATTTCGGGAATTGGTTTGTTTATACTTTGATTTTAATTCAAGTTGACTTTAATATTAGCTACTTTTTTAAAAAAATTGACCGGTAATTTCCGGGGTAACTTTCCCCATGCGCTGCAACGTTGAATTGGCGCCACAGGGCTGTCTCCTGCGCAAGGCGAGAAGGTGGAGAGCTGCAGCCGCGGATCCTTACTAAGTCCTTACTTCAGTGGGTGTGCGCAGGGTCAGTTTCACGGTGGAGGCAAGAGAGAAAGCTTAATGCGTTGCCTCTGCCAGTGTTGTCCAATGTGTAAGATTGGGAGAAATTGCCTTCGTGATGCGGCGGTGGGGATTGAGAATGAGAGTAATGCCTATGTGGAGTCTTGCAACAGCGTAATGGGCAAGATATTATTATGGCAGGTTCTGACAGACACGCATTGGTGCTGTCCCGCCCTGGAAGTCTACAAGACTTGGTTTCTCGGGGTCATCTCAAGAACCGAACAAGCAAGCGAAGTTGGAGCCGGTTGTCCGCCGACCTGCCCTCTCATAGGAGAAAATATGGGTTTGAATGCGCAGCTAAGAGAAAGGGGTAGTAGTCCTTTCGATGTTAGAACTTTAGCTGGTAGAGTTCCACATCTCTTTATCTTAATTGTGCTGTATCAAGCAAGCTAATGAATTTATGAAATAATCGCTAAAAGAATAGGGAGTTGATGCAGAAGAAAGCTTTAGCGGAACCCATCCCTTGTAGAGATAGGAAAAAAACTATGGATGAAATGTCTCTTTTTGTACTATCCCAAAGGTGCTATTTTAGGAGACAACTGGACTTTCTTGTTTTTTCTTTGATGACATTTTGCTTCCCATTCAAGAAGCTTCTTCGGCTCTGACAGGATAGTGGGGAATGGAAGGATTTACATTCCATGACCTGGATGACTGAGAATCTCTGCAGACTTTTAGCTATACAATTTGGGATGGACAGCTTTTGTTGTGGGAGTAGGAATGGAGAAAAAGTGCAGACTGCAGGAACCAGGAGTACTACCCAGGTGATCCTGAGGACACAGATAAACTTCCAAGAGCTTCAGTGACCTTCCAAAAGGATAAAAATGACTAGCAGTCTGCAAGGAATATAAATCCTTCCATTCCCCCACTCTTCTGTTAGAGCTGAAAAAACAAAGTCCAGTTGCCTCCTGAAAAAGCATCTTTGGGACAACTATGACCTGGATGTCTGAGAATCTCTACTGTCTTTTTGTACTAGTGACTGACAAGGGTTTTGCAGCATGGAAAATACTGGGATCAGTTAAATCAACTGAGGATAAATTACAGTTGCCAGGCTTTACATTATGAACACAAATGAGCATTTACTTCCCAGCAGAAGGTTTACATTATCACAAAAGATCGAGGCAGGGGTATTTTCCTATCATAAAAGAATTTATAGTTCCACATTAGCACATTTATGCTCCTAATCTCTCAAAGCCATTTGAATAGTCTTCATGTCTGTTAACTTAAAAATGCTGTGAGGAGCATAAAACTTCATATAATAACTCTCAATTGGCTGCAGCTCCCAAAGTAAAAATTGCTGGTTCCTTCAAATCTATGCAAAAAGAAAATTTTAAAATTGATCTTCCCATTTTTTTTAATACTGTGTGCATTTGCCTTCTGTGAAGAACAACTAAAATGTTTCCTATAAAAGAAAATTGAAAAGTTGTCATATCACTTACATTATTTATTCTTATTTATTTGTATCCCGCCTTTATTATTTTTATAAATAGCTCAGGGTGGTAAACATATCCATCACACCTTTCTCTTATTTTCCCCATAACAACTCTGAGGTGGGTTGGAGTCAAAGATTAACCAGCCCAAAATCACCGTTGGTTTCCATGGCTAAGGTGAGACTAGAACTTACAGAGTCCCACTTGCTAGCCTTGTGCCATAGCCACTAGACTAAATGGGCTGCCTACCTAATTGTTTACTAAAATCAGAAACCTGAAGCACTGGGGCCAAATTGATTAGAATTCCAGTTATGTTTGAGAAATCACTGAGATTGGCTTGAGTTCTCTAGGGTCTGGAGAAGGATAAATGTTCCTATTATTAAAAAGGAAAAAAAGATACCAGATACAAACAGACTAGTAAGCTTAATATTGATATTGGACTAAAAGTGGAACAGAGTATTAAAATGGTTTGTTTGTGAGCAATTAGAAAAGAGTTCATTGCAAATTCATTGGCAAAACCCAGCATGAATTTATCAAGTGTAGAGTAGAAAAGGAGGCCAAATTGATCTCCATTTTGATAGAATGATCAATTTAATTGGCCAGAAGAATGTAGTAGGCATAGTGTACCTCAAGTTTAGCAAAGCAATTGACAAGTGTCTCATGAAATTCTAGTAAAAATGAGAAAATTGAACTGGGTTAGGTTACCGTTAGATGTTCCTATTAGTATACATCAGATACTTAATGTCAAGTTGATGGGAAGTAGTGAGGGGCACACAACAACCCTCTATTCTCAGCCCTCTGTTCAGTATATTTATAAATGATTTGCACAGAGGATTAGAAAATACCAAATGTGCAGATGATGCACAGATAAAGGAAATAGCAAACATCCCAGAGGGCAGTATCAGAATAACCCTTCCTATTTCTATATACTGTATCAAAGGAGCCAGAGGAAAACTATTGGGTCTTCAAATTTCTATTATTATGCCATATAACAATGAAGTAGAGTTCCAGAATTCTTGTGGCATATGCTACTAGAACTAGCCTAGCTTGTAAGGCTGACATCATTGGTTTTGGGTTCAATAAATCATCAATAAGTCGACTTACAACTGTACATCTTGACTGCAAGCAAAGTGATGAGTCAATCCCCTGTCTCAGTGTCTGGAGGCTGTCTTGGTCTGGACAGAAAGGAAAAGATTCAAGACCAATCCTGAAAAGACTGTGTGATAGTAGGTATTTGAGATAACAGGTCCAGGAGACTTTCCACCTTAGTCTTAGTTGGGTTAACATTTTTTCACTTAAGAGCATCACTCACTATGATTTAGTTTAAATAGTGTGCCCTTGAAGACTACACAGTTGGTTCAGAATTCAGTGGCTTAGCAATAATGGGCTTGCTACAGTATGTGACAACCATCATTCTGGGAGCTGCGCCGTATTATCAGTTGGCTTCTGGGTGCAAACAGTTATTACTTATAAAGCCCTTTATGCTGTAGAGTTTAATTGTTTGAAGAATTGTTAGTCTCCAATAACTTCTGCTCATCATGTAAAGCTGGGCATAATGGGCACATTCCTACTTCCTTCAATTAAACAATATCATTTTGTAGAACCTAGAAAGAGTGCCTGTTGTTGTGCCTGCCCTTTCGGACAACATTTCCTGAGAAATTTATTTGGTTCCCCCATTGATGTTCAGAAGGCCACTGAAAATAGGACTATCAGGATCAGGGTGGAGGTGGCATTTATCTTTGGTTATGGATTGTTTGTCTGGATACATATGGCTTTTGCTTTTTTATTGTTCTTGCTTTTAAAAGATAAACTGCTCAGAGTCCTGTGGAGTTGGATAGCATCTAATTGTAAAATTAAATTAAATTTATCATATACAGTGCTTGGGTAGGAAAAATTAAACACATGAATGTAGACTTGGACAGCAGTATGTACATTCTCCTTCCTCCTCTCCCACCTGCTGTTTTTGAAGTAGGACCCCTGAAAAGCTAACCGATTCAGGTTTGCAAAGACTGGGTGATTCCAATGGATTCCTCCCCCCCAATATCTTTTTCTAAAGAAAAGTTGCTTCAACTCTTTAAGAGTGAGGAGAATAACAGCAAAATAACACCAATTAATACAGAGATACTGCATTAGATGGCAGTCCCCCCCGTGTGTGTGCGTGGGGGGGGCATTCCTTTCAGTGTGATATAAGCGGCCCACTGGCAAGGTGAGGCTGTGTGTGGGGCGATCTAGCTGAGGCTGCCCACGGGGCACTCCTAATGGCCGATGGAAGCAGCACACTAGCGCGGTGAGGCTGTGCGTGGGGCGATCTAGCCAAGGCTGCCTGTGGGGCGCACCTAACAGCTGACAGAAGCGGCCCAGTGGCGAAGCGAGGCTGCCCATGGGGTGTTCCTAATGACTGATAGAAGCAACCCGCTGGTGAGGTGAGGGTGCACGTGGGGCAATCTAGCCAAGGCTGCTTGCGGGGTGCTCCTAACGGCTGATAAAAGCAGCCCACTGGCAAGATGAGGCTGCATTGAGTGATCTAGCTGAGAGTGCGCATGGGGGAAGGGGGGGAATTAAAGTCACCCTTCGAAAAGATGGCCTAGCTGTTTTTTGGGGGGGGTCAAAAAAAAGCCCCAGCCTTATTTTCTGAGAAACATGGTATATGTGTATAACTCTTTAACACACACACACACACACTCCCTGTCTGTCTGTCTGTCTGTCTATCTATCTATCTATCTATCTATCTATCTATCTATCTATCTATCTATCTCTATGTATTTATATGGCAGAAACATAAGTCAGATAAGTTAGAAAGAGGCCTCTTTTTTGTAAAGATTTGTACAGTGGCTTCTTACCATGATTAGCTATTTAAAAATCTGGTAAAAGGTTGGAGAGATAGAAACATTAAGAGAATGAAAGGAGTTGAAATATGTTTCTACAATTTAATGTTATACAACACAGAAGCATTGCAATAAGATTAATAGTTTTGTTAACATTTAATTTCTACACAGTAAGAGGAAAATACGCATCTTGTATAGATTTTCCATATAAATACACCCAAAGAAAGAAATGTTAACCTTTTTCTTTTTCTTATCCTAGCAACCCAGTGTCAACTGAACATGTTTAGTGGTCCAAGAGTTGAGAATGTTTGAGAAAAAGTAAACTAGGACAATAGAATGGAAGCTAAATAAAGTTAGCAGCATCCTGCTTTCGAAATATTTTACAGAATAGCATTTTACTTAATTTAGAATAGGGATGTAATCAAATTTTTGTAATTGAAAATAACAATAACTATAACAAGCCTTTCTTTTGAAGAAATAAATAAAATGCATTACTGTTGCAAAAAATACCTTAAAAGGAATTATGGTATACTTTTTGTTCTTTCACGGCATAGTAAACCTGAATAAATGATGAACTAGAATTTTCTGTAATGAAGTCAGTATGATATGACCCAGTTTGACTATTCATAATAAAAGTTAATAATTTACTAAAATATATAGTGGAATTTGTAATGAAAAGAAATATTCTACCTTTCCAAAAACATCATACAGTTCATAATACAAAAGACTTCATTCCTAGAAATGGGGTGGAGGTAGAATGAAAAGAATTGAATTTGCCAAAGAAAGTACATTTTCCATATTCTTTATTTTGAAAAATAAAATTTTGGCAGAAAAGTTGAACTTCAGTATAAACTCTTGAGTAAGTGGATCATTATTTAAAAGGTTCACCAACCACTATTCAATTATATCAAACTTTTATGAGCCATTATAAGAATGAGCATCTTATCCTAGAAATGAGAATACAAAAGTTCATATGGCTAACCACGCAACATTTATTTTATCGTTATAGCATTTGCAGTGTTTCTTTGTGTCTTTCAATTGCAAAAAGTTTTTTGCCCACACACTCCTGGTACTTCTGATTGTACATTTTAGCTAAAATGCTACATGTGCGTAACATAACCTTCCCTTTTACTGTTTGAGTTGAACTCCGGAGAAAATGAGGTTGAAACACTGACTCAGAAACAAACAGATTCTTAGTTTTGTCTGATTTGCCAAATGATTTAATCACTGTCTCTCCATTTATTTTGGTTCAAGGTAGAAATAATGTTGTTATAGTGTAATCAAATGAGGAAGACAAATTCATGCTGCGTTTGGTTTGGTAAAGCAGTAGCATGTAGAATTTCAGAAAGTGTCCATCCCCCCACCCTCTTCTGAATACAAGCAATTCTTCTCTTGCTGTTCTAGTGCTTTTAAAACTGTGAGGTCCCCTAAGGGAAACATAACTAGTTGCTAGGGAGAGACGTACATTCCTTCCTATCCCTTCTCAGTGTGTATTTTTCATTGTGCCAAAAGGCAAAGAGCTAAGCTATCCCGTTCCTTCTCAATTAGTGCCCCACCTCTTTTCCTCTAGACATACGATAGTTTCAACTGAAGCATTTGTATTTTTCAGTATTGTGAGACCTTTATATTTAAGTGAACAATTGCAGTACTTTTTATTAGACATATATTCTAAGAACACTTGGGATACAGCCATCAATTTACTGTCTTCAGATTAGCTTGTCTTCAAAGACAGATATCTTTCAGAATGAGGTTCTTTTACAGTGAGTTAGTTTAAGATCAAAGCTGCATAGTGCTGTGAGGTTATTTTGCTCATGTTATAATCTTTTCCTATTATGGTAGTTGTGTTTAAATACTAGCTTGCTTTATTACTCTATCATTTAATACATGGATGTGTGTGCTTGGAGCAGATCAAGCTCACAAGAGAATATAAATCAAATAAATAATGCTTTAAAAAAATCACCAAGCTAACAATTCTAAATTTGATAGTATCGTAATCCCTGAAATGATATTATTGAGTTTATTTTCTAAATGTTTCAAAGTATTGTAATGTCAGTGAGATACAAAAACAGACCTTTGTGAATTTATTATGGAAATAATTTTAAAATGATGTTAAGTAAAAATACTTCAAATAATCTATATAGCTACTTATTAGTTGTGAATCTCTTGCTGCTGCAAACAGGCATAATTCAGCCCAGTGTACAATAAGTACATTCTATATAACGTTTACAAGAACAGAAAATTGACCACAGAAATTGAGAAAATTGTAATTTCCTATTCTTGGATATGCTATTTAAGCAAGATAGCGATCAACTTCTACAATATGAAGTATATGCAAAGGAGATACATGTTGATCTTAGCAAAATACTTTATGAAGTCACCATCTTCAACAAAAAAGATCAATGATTATTTCATTGTGATATAACTAGGATGTCAAATTTAACACCTGCCCCGATCCCCCCTCCCCAATTATTATCAGTCACTGAACATCTCATTGTGACTTACAGGACAAATAAAGTATACAATAAGTTTTGTAACAGAGGTCCAAATAGAATAAGTGCTGCTCTGTAATAAAGAAAACTCTCCAAACAAAAAACTAGGGTGGTATTTAAAATAAAATAGTCCCCAGTTGAATACATTAGAATACATAATTAAAGAATATGAATGGAACATAAACCTTAAAAATATTGGATCCTTAGTACTGGCTGAATACCACAAAAGGTGTTCAACCAAAGAGTGAAATCACAAAATAGAGCTGACTTTAGCATCTTGGGACATTATAAAAAACACTTCCCCAGAATTATTAGAGAATCAATAGAAAGTATAAATTCCCAAATAATTTAAAGAGAAGAAAATATTATCAATATCATCTACCTAGCTATAAGCAATTGGTTTTGGTCATTCCGCTCCATTAAATGCAAGCAATATATTACATCTGTTGTCAAGTTCAGTTTTAGATCTCCTTTTGGCTAGAAAACATTAATACATATTTAGTATCTCCCAGAGTATTACCTGGAAGTCATTTCACCAATAAAATATATTCTTTCTTTGTACATATTGATCATGTCTGAAAGTGTCACAATACTTTGAGGAAGTGCTGAGAAGGTACACACTCCTACCTCAGGGAAATTGCTTTAGGTAATCTGCCTTAAATACTAATCCCTTTTAGAATATCTCATTTTGAGAGCACCAAAACTCAAGAAATGTGTATGTGTTTGCTTTCTAAGAAATCATGTAGATATATTTTGTAATCAATTGCTTTTAATCTAAGGGAGAACAATAACTTGTATAAGTGTTTTTATTTCTTTTTTTAAAATAAATTTTAATATTTTTCCAAAATTTAAAAACATAAAACTGTATACATTGTTATCAACATCAAGACATCTTTTACATGAAATATATTGATTTGTAACAAGAGTAAGATGTAATGGTAATAGAATAAGTAACCATATATTGAAAAAGGTGTTTTTATTTCTATATATTCCTCTAATCTTCATAATTTTAGAATTCTAATCCTGTTCATTTTATATTATATATCACAATAATATAATATGCAGTTTAAGTCTCTTACTGCGTCTAGTGTTCATTTCATTTGGATAGTTTAAAAGGAGTCACATCGTATATGGTATTATTTTCTCTGTACAATACAAGATGCATAAAAATCATTGTTTAGGAGTTTGGATCTTCTCAACTTTTTCACTATTCCAGTGGATTCACCAATATGTAGCAATCCAATTCTGAATTTAAGCACATATAAAAATTCCTGTTGGGTCAGACAAGTTCACTTAAAGTACAATCCTTTGAATAAATATATCTGAGTTCATTTACTGTGCAATAAGGTGCATCAGATTTCAGACTTAGCAGTGCATTCTCTGATACTATTGGTATTATCTCTATATTTATTTATATTAATATTTTGCATCTGTGAATTACTCAGAGACTATGTAACCAGTAAGTAAATAGATTTTGAATAAAAAGTCTAATACCAGCTTGGTAGCTGCATAAGTATCTTATCAGTTTCCCCTTCCTCAACAGTGCATGGGCTATGCAAAAGGCTTTATTTAAAACTTTATTAAAGTTTCTGGGATTTGGAATAAATGCTACAAACACGGTGCTAGGAAAACACCTTTTTGATATTCTTCAAAACAGCTTACTTTTTGAGATTCTGCATAGGCCAAAAAGAAACGATGTGCGTGCTTCAAGATTTACATTAACTTAAAAGAATGGACTTCTTAAACGAGCACATCTGAAAAAAAGTTTAATAAATAAAAGAAGTTTTGTGAGATTGATTGCTCTTTTTTGAATAATGGCTGAAGCTCTGTTTCTTCATTTTTGTAATACTCTTTTTGTAGAAAGGGAGATGACCTTGTCAAAAATATGCAAAAAAACCACCTAAGCAAAGAGTCTGAATCATTATTCAGCTTCTGGGAAGTAGGATTTGGAAACAATTTGGGCAAAATTAATGTCTTCCTATTCACTGGACTATATAACATGGAGGGGAAGTAAAGTACAGTTACACTTGCAAGAGTCTGTTACCCTGCCTGATTTCAATCAAGTATAGTTTCTACCTTCCTGTGAGGTTGATTTTCTAGTCTAGCCTCCCTAGTGAGGCTGACACTTTTGTGTAGAGAAATGCTACACCCTTGCCTCAAGGGAAGTCAGTGATTTTTTTTCTGTGTTCTCAGCATTTCAGGTTGGTAGAAGTGAAGACAATCACAGATTACCTTCTAATTGCTTAGGAAAGTAAAATGGTAGTGGTGTAGAAGTGCTCTGATTGTAAGTATTTTTCCAATACTTTTTTCTTCTTCAAATCAAACTGGTAGCCAATTCTTAGCCTGTTCTTGTTAAAGAACAGTCCCTCCCTACATATGAACACAACAAGGATATTCTGCTCTCCACCTCTTATAGACTTAGTTCACCAAGCAATCCTCATTGGATGACTCCTATCAGAAAAAGCCAACCATGGAACCTCTCATATGTGAAGCCCACCATTGAGTCAGCCTTGGATTCCATCACTTGCAGACAATTTAGACTGTAACTGGATAAATGGAAAGTGGCAAACAAAAATTTAAAGAAGTAATGATAGTAATGGTTCTATAAAAATAAACCAGTTGATGAATATAAAACATCTGTCTTGATTATCTTGGACTTGAAAAGGTTGAATTTCTTTCTAACTAGTTTTGTTCTGTTTTGATTGGACTCGATGGCAGTGTACACAGGTGAAATTATACTTTCCTTAGTATTGCATTGCCTTTTAATTGCTTATAAATTGCCAATTAACAATAGAATTCTGATATTTCTGACTGATTTAGGGCAGGATTTTAGTGATGGAAGTGGCAAACCAAGGATTGAATCTATTTCTTGAGAACCCATTGAACTGACAATATAGCTAAACTGTTATCCACATAATTATGTCAGTTTTTGCTTAATTTCTCATTTTCTACTATTAGTTACATTGTTTCTAGTACAGACAACATACTCAGGAATAAAATACATTCCCTGTAGTTTTTTCTGCTGAGATTATTCTAATTATGTATTTATATTTACTAATTTATAAAAATAATATCACAACATTAATTTTAGGGTAATGAACTAATACTAATCATGAAATTGCAAGAATTAAAAAGTACTGTTTAGTTGTGTTTACCATATCACATTTAACATAGTTAATGAGCTAACCCTTTGTGTGTGTGTGTGTGTTTGCAATGTACTGAAACATAAACTTACTAAAGTTCTAAGTTAGCCCATCATGCTAAACTATAAATTTAAAAAATGCAATGAACAACAATCAAGATTAATACACATCAAGCTTAGCATGATGTGTGACTAATAGCTAGATTTTTGACTGACCTACTTAATCAGGTTATGTCAACACAGCCTTTATGATTATAATTATGCAGATATTAAGCCATGCCCCAATATGTTTTGACCATAAAGCAATAACTTGTTCTAATTCCCCACCAACAACATTCTCTTCATGTTGCTATTTCTGTCCCTTTCAAAAACATTGCCATCTCTTTCATCACAGAAGTTCATTTTCATGCATAAGCTGATCCACTCACAAAGATGGGACTCAAGAGCATTTGCTAATAGTGATACTTTTGCAATCAGACCCTTATTCAATATACCTATTTTCTGTGGAGGACAGATTTGACATGAAATGTTCTACAAACAAGAATGTGATACCTAACTTATACAAAAAGAAGTATCTTTTTTGGAGACCCAGGAGCAATATTGCAGACCTGAACTCTGGTATCATCCACAAAAATATATTTGAGATTATTAGAAGAAATAGATAATTCCACTAACATGTATTGTCGGGATTTTCATCATAACCAGAAAACTACCATTGTAACTGTTCTGTTTCTACAAGGATTTTTTTTTATCAATTCAGCATTATTTGTATGCTGAATATATGTATGTATGTATATATATATATATTTTAAAATATGTGAACCAGAAAACCTGTCTAATGTATATAGGAGTCATCTTCTTTATGACAAAACTCCTACAATTTGACTCATGATAAATAAAGGCATGTGAAATTTAAATGTAAGCCTAGAATAACAAAAACAATATTGTTGTTTTGCTCTGTAAAAAATATGTATATGAAGTAGTCAGTTTCCAGATTATGGACACTAATGCAAAATGGCATTTGTGTTCATCGTCTTCCAGAATGGATTTATTTATTTATTATTTATTTTCAAGATTTATATACCGCCCCCTCTCCTTGGGGGACTCAGGACGGTGTACAGATATTAGAAATATGTTGAAGATACAATAGTTGGAATAATGGATTTGCTCAGTATTTTGCACGTCTCTGACAAAGAGTAGGGGGAAGGAGTTGGTATCTCCCCTGATAATTCAGTACTCCATAATGAAGCACAGGGCCAGTGATCACAGAGATCTGGGGCAGTTTAGAATTGGCCCATTAGTTCTTATGTAGAAGAAGTGCCCTAAATCAGTTTTGCATATGTTCATCCTTAAGTATGTTTTGCCTTATTTCTAGATTGTCTCTGAATTAAAAAACAAATATTTAAATTACCCACGCAAAATACACATTTCTGAATGTATTTTATTTTAAAAGTGTGTGTTTATAGACAGATTTTATCTTACAATATGTTTTTAGCATGTGTTTTGTTATTTACAGTGCAGGCAAGAATTGAATTGCAGAATGTAAGAAATGCCAAATCCAAAGAGTAACTGTGCTTGGACTTGCCACAATGACATAGTAACAAGTATGTAAACAGTGGAAAGACAAACAGATGCTGCTGCAAAGTATAACTTCCAGAAAAACCTTCCAAAAGAACTCCCATCTATGACAAATGGAGACCCTGAGACCAGAAAACACAAGCATTTTCTTTGGAATCTACACTCTCCCCCACATTCTGAGCCTAGAGCATTCACACACTTCCCACATAGGAGACGCGTAAGTCTTTAAAGACTCATCTCTTTACTCCAAAACACATTCACAAATAGAGGGCACTAAATTGTAAAAAATAATAATAATGCTTCCTATTCTTCGAATGCTTACCTTCAGATTTAGAATCATTTCGTAGATTAGATGAGCTTCAGTGGGGATGAAAGAGGGTTTTGAAGGTTCTGCTTTCTCCCTTTACTTCCCATTTAATTTCCAAACTACACTGAAAATAATTACCCCTTAGCAGTGATTTAATAAAAGGTTTTTAAAAAAGTTTAACAGTTTCACTTTTTTTAACACTTAGCTACTTAAAATAACTAGCTGAATTTCAAAAAGCACATAGCCATGCTTCCAATGTATATCAGGGTTTAATTTCTAACTGCTCATTAAATGGCTCCTTTTCCATTGCTGGCAATGTATTTAATGTATCTCTAGGAGTAAATTGAAAGAGCCATCTGGTACTGAGATTGAAGAAGTTCAGGATAGGAAGCTGTTTCATTCTCAGATTATAAAAGCCAGCAAAGATTTCACACCAGTGAGGAGAACCCAGGAAGGCCACTCAAAGTCCATTAAGATTTAGCTCTTCAACTGTGGTTATCCACAAATCTTGGTGCCCCCTTCTTTGTACATACTGTACAAACAAAGCCATATTCTCAACTTTGTAGTGCCCCTTTTGTGCCTGGTGCCTTAAGCACGTGCTTAGTCTCCTTAATAGTTAATACACCACTGGATAGCAGGGAAGAAGTTATTAGTTATCTCTAAGAGCTGACAGAGGGCGGCAGAGCAATGCTACTATAGTTAATATGAGAGAATTATTACAGGGGTTTCCTGCTGCTTTTTCAAATATAATAAAACATGGGGTCTTCAGAGAAGGAAGGATTAACAAAAAGTGAACTAATCCAAATATTGGTATACTTTAGTTTCCCGTGACAATCTGACATGCAGGCAGAAGCTGTACACACATACACACACACACACACACACACACATACGATCAGTGCTGTCTAATAATAAGATGCCCATAAACAAATGGATAGACAGAGATATGAACCAATATTGCTGAAATAAAATGATAAAAGTTCAGTAGTGACATGATTATCCCAAAGGTGCTTTTTCAAGAGGCAACTGGACTTTCTGGTTTTTCTTTGAAGATGTTTCATTTTTCATCCAAGAAGCTTCTTCAGCTCTGGCTGGATGATGGGGAATAGAAGAATTTATATTCCTTGCAGGCAGCTGGTCATTTCCATTGTTGAAGAGAGTCATTGAGGCTACTGGAGGCCACTTGGAGGGATACCACACCATCTATCTCCAATCTACAACACAGTTCTTTCAATAGCTTCATGACAGCTCCAAACCCATTTGCACTACTCAGATAAACCTCTAGGTAGCCTCAACCTCTCTCTAAAAGAATGCAAATGATCAGCTGTCTGCAAGGAGTATAAATCCTTCTATTACCCCACCATCCAGAGTTGAGAAAGCTTTGATGAGAAGCAAAATAACTTCAAAGAAAATCCAGAAATCCAGTTACATCTTGAAAAAGCACACTTGGGACAACCATGACCTGGATGACTGAGAATCTCCATAAAAAGTGACATGATTACATTATCTGTTAGATGAGTCAAGGAGTGCTGAATGAACAGCTACTTCTCATTTATTCACTTCTAGGTAAGCATTTTGTACTGTACATTTTTAGCAGTATGTACTTTTGAGGAACAAGATTCTTTTTCAACTGAACATACATTTAAATGTCAAAAGCCCAACTTTTCAATTTTAAAAATACATGTTATTGAATATACACATTAAAACATTAACCATGGTGGTCTTCTTTGACATATATTTCTGTCAGTACATTTTACATTTAGAAAGATAAAGAAGTTTTGTACACACACACACACACACACATATACATTTAAACTTTGTAATTTTAAAGTTTTATTATTCCTCGAATGTGAGGTCCCTCATCTCTTCCCTATTTCACCTTATATTATCTCAATTTTATGAACTCCCTTTCATGTCCTTCCAGTAATAAAATGTATTTCATATTTTATGATATTCTGATTCATTTTGGTCCTTCAATTCTAATGTCAACCTATCATTCTTATTGCAGTGATTACATGTATGATTAGATAAGTATTTTTTTAAATCCAATCTCAAATTAAGAATTTTTAAAATTCCAATTGAATATATCTTTATCCCTTTATTCCTTATTCCTGTCTCCATATTAATATTCTGAAATTATTTCAGCCAGATTGGGAATTGTATGTTATTAAAATTGAACAGATCCCTTCAGTGGAGTTGCAGAAGCTTCTGTTGATATCTGATGTAGTTGCTTTAGTACATAGGCACTAATGTTTTGCACCAGGCTAAAGCTGGAAAGTGGAATGTAAATATTATATGCAATGAAAAAATATAAAAGGCAGAAACAGGTGATTCTTTTTCCTAACTTAGTGTAAACCAAGGTCTGGGAAAGACTTGTCAACAGCAGGTCCTGATAATACAATGCTTTTCCAGTCACTGAAGGGATGTATGCTTGCTTTTTCTATGAAGTCTATATGCTGTGTAATCTGCTTAGAACTAATTGTAACAAATTTGCTATTATCCTGAATCCATTAAGAATCTGTATGGATAAGAAAACAGAGGAAAGATAAAGATATAGCAAGAGGGAGATAAAGTTGAAAGAACATTGCTGCTATCTTTAAGAATGGGTTAACACATAATTGTCTGCAATGTTCAAATTATATAAAAGATATAAAAATGAGGGCGAATTTCTTTGCACAAATGAATCCAGCCCTAGCCATTTGTCTTTATGAGTGAATGTCATTAGACCAGACATCCTTTGTCTCTGGGACTTGAAATCAGGTGGTAGAGCATTACTGGGAAGATAGGTTAGATTTGAATGCAGTACCTTGTTTTGCAGCATGTTGGTTTCCCAATTTGTTTAATTAAAAACTATTAAAACAATAAAATTAGGTTGGATGGGGATTTGGCAAGTGCCAAAGAATGAATCAGCAGACCCATTCCGGGCACCATACTGGGGGCCCATATTTTATCCTGTGTTTGTAATCACAATAATATGTAATCTGCATTTCAGTACAACAGTTAATTTGATTGTAGGCTTCATTAAACTGTGAATGTGTTAGAGCTGGCTAAATTTATTCATCTCCTTAACTGCCAAAATTAATACACTATATGTGAATATTTATGTGCCTCTACATATACTGTAGTTATTTCTGCTATACATTTTGGAATGGTATGTTGATACTAATTTTCCTTGGTTTCATTTCTATAGATGAAAGACTAATAATAAACAAGGACTTAATAGAATTCATTGTACTTAACCCTATCATACAGTGAACTATAGATTATGACTACATAATGACATTGGCCATGCATAACATGAACACTTGCTCATAAATAAAGCCTATGAATCTTTTTCTAGCAGAATTCATATGGCAATCTGCAATTAGAAATTCGTGTGCTTCTTGCCCTAATCCCCATGACAAGCCAAGCTGAAGAGAGATGACAGTTTTTGAATTATGAAAATGGGCATACAATATTCCTCTCAATGAATGATACTTGAGAGTTCCTGCCATCTGTTTCCTTTAAACCCATTTTATTAATCACTAAGCATAATTTATGGGCATTCTAACCTTCCTTATACCATATCATACTATTCATCCAGGAAGCACAGTATTGTCTGCTTA
The DNA here is from genome assembly GCA_023653725.1 of Bungarus multicinctus. Classification (NCBI taxonomy): domain Eukaryota; kingdom Metazoa; phylum Chordata; class Lepidosauria; order Squamata; family Elapidae; genus Bungarus; species Bungarus multicinctus. Next base: position 34,812,229 of record CM042844.1, read on the forward strand.
GATTGGCAGAGACTCTTAAGAGAATTGTAATATTTCTTTGTTAATATCATGAACAATATTTTGTTTAAGTAGACATGCCAATGATTAAACTGGAAGGCATGTACTCCTCCACTCCGCACCCTCATTTAATATTAGAAGACTTGGCTGACTTTTGCTAAGACTTATGCTACAGCATTGTTACCATTGGCTCCCAGCATCTCAGACTTCGTACTCCATCATCTACTATCTAGTTCTTTCATGTAGATGACAGCAACTAAATTTAAGCTGTTCTGCATGCAAAGCCATAGTCTTGGCTGACATGGTGTATGAAAGGAAGCACAAGCAAAGTTACTTTCAACCATTACTTATGTTAGATTTTTTTTTTTAAAAAAAGTCTGTATGGTGATTATACATTGACACTCTGTTAAAGTGTGGGCAAGAACTTTCACTGGATGGTTTAATATGTGTTGCTACAGAAAATTCTGCTAAAATGAAACAACTGATTCCTTGCCTTGCCCAGAAATTAATTGTATTTGTCATAAGTGCAAACCATTTCTAGATTAAGGTTAAATTCTCAAATTCAGGAAGATATATTCAGGGAAACAAAAACAAAAATGACACTCCAAATTATAGATTTTATTGTACCATAGTATTTTCTTACCCCATGATGAAAAACCTTTGGCTTATGAGTCTGGTGTTTTTCTGTTTAGTTTGGAATATTATGGGTTTGCTAATGTTTCAATGAAAAATTTAGAATTGTCAGTAACTGTCCTAGCTTCATACTGTGTCATGAAGGAGATATTCTTCAGATGAAATAATATTCTTTGCCATCTGGTTATGTTACCATGCCTGCAAACAAAAATAAATGTGAATTTTTGTAGAAAGATGATTTTGGGCAGTTCATAAGAACTATGCATAATACACATGTCTAAACCATAGTGTTCACTACTATTGAATTATGATGGTGTTGTGGACATGTATCTTCCCCTTGTCCACACTTGCATTTCCTTAGGATAATCTCAGGATAGAGAACCACACTGCTGGTGATAATTACAGCTAAAAGTTGTAAGGCATCTTTGGGTTACCCCCTACCTTTTCTATACCAACATCTCTTTCCCAAGAAACAGGCTGCCAAGAAGAGATAGGGAACTTTAAAGAGAACCTGAAATGAGGCTTTTGAAGTTAGGTCATGAGATGGAAATTGCATATGAGATCCTGATCCATCTTGCATTCAATAATATTCACTATTGTGAAAATCAAATGAAAGTGAAAAATAAACATTTTGTTGGAAAGACATTACTAGGATTCTTATCTCTTCAAAATAATAGGTTGATTGTGCTCGGTAATCCAATTTTCCATTCATTTCTTTAACTGTTCTTGCATATTTCTTAATAGATATGCTTAAGTTATTAATGAATAATTGTGTTATACTCCAGGGCCTATTAAAATATGCTTATCATTTAAAAGATTAGAAAAATGTATGATCTTTTTAAAATTATCTTTTTTTTAAACATGGATTTTTTTTCACCTATAATTATAATTCCTTTCACAGTCCTAAAGAGTTCCTTCCATTATCTTGAATTAGCAAATTTTTATGTAATTGAAAATAAAACTAGATACAACACAACTTTAGAGTTGCCTTCTTCTAAACTTTTATGTTTCTTCATTTTTGGACACTATTATATTTGTTTGTGTGTTTCTAAGTATATCTGTTTACGTGTCCTGATTGCTGGTGATAGTTTATTATTGCAATTCAGATTCTTTCTAGATAAATAATTTCAGAATATGCAACATGGATCAGCAACACTAACATATTAATGGTATTTACTTTTCATTAATTTATTATCTGAAAAATATATAAAGATAATTGCTAGTAGATTTTATGATAATGAACATGGTTGCTACCCTGCAATTATATTTACTGCATTTTTAATAGTACAGCCATGTCTTTCAATAGAAGGGAAACACTTTGTAGTAGGATGGACATTATGGATGGATAAATTTCCAATGGATGCAAATGCAGGTATTCCTCAATTTATGACAATTGAACCCAAAATTTATGTTGTTAAGTGAGAAATTTGCTAAGTGAGTTTTGCCCCACTTTATGACTTTTCTTGCCACATTTGTTAAGTGAATCACTGAATTTGTTAAATTAGTAACACGGTTGTTAAGTGAATCTGGCTTCCCCATTGACTTTGCCTGTCAGAAGGTTGCCAAAGGTGATCACATGATCCTGGGACATTGCAACCATCATAAATATGAACTAACTGTCAAGCATCCAAATGTAAATCATGTGACTGTAGGGATGGCCATAAGTATGAAAAATGGTCATAAGCCACTTTTTTCAGTACTGTTATAAATCAAGGACAATCTGTACTTTTTAAAATCCTTGGATTAGTAATCTGACCAACAAAAGGAAATATACAAAAGATTTGCATGTATCAAGTCTCTGTGTGTGTGTGTATGTGTGTGTGTGTTCCTTCGATTTTTATTCATAGTTAGCAAAACACAGCCATATCTGGTCCATTGTCTTGTACACAGATGATAAAAGAGTGACTTTGTCTATCTGGTAGCTATTGATTAAAAATGCCAGTAGATAGAAATAAAAGGACTGAATTCTACTTCTTTATTTCATTAATTCAGAGGGATCACACTGAATAATTTATCACATTGTACAAAGTACGTGAACAAACATTTTGAGTTTCTGTGATTAAGTACCTTTGCAATACAAATACTGCATTCAGAAACTTCAAACAAATATCCTACAGATGGCAGAATTGAGCAATATATCCCCCATTTTTGGATTCTTGATATAGATGCGTACCAAAGAATTATGTGCCACATTTAAAATAATGTAGCTTATTTTTTATTTTAAAACATATCAATGTGACTTTATTTCTTATGAACAAGAGGGGGAAATGTCAGTATATGCACATACAAAAAGTAGAGGAGAAAACACATAATCTTCCCATTTTTAAAGTCCGGTTTAAGTGCTTTGCAGGCATTTAGCAAACAACTTCCTTGGAGTGGGAGGGGGGAATCTGTTTGTAATAAGGTGCTACTTTATCAGAGGGAAAGGCCTCATACCCTTTCTATAACTCAACTATATTTGTTTTCAGGAGTGTCATTACACTCCTTACATTGTTCCTGCTTACCTGAGATTATTTCACCACAGAGAAGCAAGCTATTTGTACAGTATTATAATATAAATATGCAAGTCTGTAGTATAATATAAATATGCAAGTCTGTAGAATAGGTGGACAGTTCCTAGATTGCTATGCTAGTAAAGTTAATGAAGAATTGGCTAATTAAGAAAATGAGGACTCCTAGCTTTGATTAACTTCAGATCAGCCATTGTCCCTATAATAGTAGAATTTCACAGACCTATTGTTATAGGGATCAAACTGGAGTAGGAAGAACTGTGAACACCATCCTGAGCCTTTGAGGGAAAGATGGAATACAACTTGCATTCTTGATGCTAAATTCCTTTAAAGGTAATAGAATACATTAGATTGGGTTAACTTGAACTCTACATCTTTTATATTACTGAATGGCACAACATTTATTCCTGTAGACATAAATGGAACTTTTTCCAAAATAACCAGAGAAGTGAGCGTATCAGGTGGTAATTAGAGCTCAGTATTAAGCATGTTAGTGAACTAATTTCATTCATCAAAAACTACTGAGAGAAGCTATTAGAGAACATGTGCTATGGGTTTTGATGGTTTATCTGTATTATTTACTGTGATCTTAAATTTAATTTACATTATATCTTTCACATCTAAAGGGGAATGTACAAAATTTTGGAATGCATACATAGAAAACAACTGCTTTATATTTTAATAATCTTTTGGTACTTCTTAATTCAGTCTATTATTTTTTAAAAAATACATGAGCAGTAATGTTTCCATAATGTAATTTCACTAAGGAAAAATATAAGGTGTTATTACATGTTTCTGGGAAAACAACTTTTCATACCATCATCCTCTCTGATATCATAGACTCATTATTTTAAAAACATATGACTCAATTTTTTGCTTGTAGACTAATTCTTAACATTTTTCATTCCAGGCTAATAGGTTTTTTTGTCAACAATATTAATTATTATTAGTGTTAATCTTATGATAATCACTACACCACTCAATGAAACATGAAACAATTTAGCTTTAAAGATGTTACAACAAACTATGGCATGCAAATACTAATGATGAAATTGGTAATAATGGACTACATATAAATATTATGCATTGTTGTTTCAAACCTTTAAGAAAGAAGTGAATTGTATGTTAATTCTTGCAGATACAACAAACTCTGCTAACTGGTCCTCAGTCCACATTTTCTAGCCATCAGATCAAATACTGTGTTCAAAACACAAAATTAAGAATTGTGTTTTGCCACATGGAAAATTATCTAATAAAGAGGAGATTCAATGTCTGTATCATTTTTCTGAAGCTCATACTGATCTGAAAAAAAATGTATTAGTAAAGGCTGTTTGTTACAAAACACCTTTGTGAGCATATGTAGCAATGAAAGAAAAAAATTGGTCTTCCACCTTATTATTTTTCTTCTACTGATATTAGAAGTGAAAGTTAAGAGTGAAATTTGAGAAACTGCACACCTAAGCTTACTTACTACTTAAGTTAGCTGAATAACCTACCGAATAATCTACTGACATATTCTCTGATCTCAACAAATATAACAACTGTTCTGTGGGAAATATCCCCAAAGTTGTAGTTGCTATTACAGTTGATTTTATTTATGATGATTAAAATTAAGTAATCTGCTCAAGCATATCTGCAGGAGAACCTTGTAAACTCTGGAGGAATTGATTTTTGTTCTAGTGTTCCTGGCAATAGTTCCTCCTCAAACCACAGGTCCCAGAGCTCCTAGCCAGCCTAGTGGTTGGGTCTTGGTAGCTCTCATAGAATAGAATATTTTATTGGCCAAGTGTGATTGGACACACAAGGAATTTGTCTGGTATAAATGCTCTCAGTATACATAAAAGAAAAGATACATTTGTCAAGTCCAGAATCTTAGCAAAATGTAGCTTCATCTCACAGAGAGAACTCTAGATTGTGGGTTGCACGCTGCTCCTGAACATTGAAATTTCACTTATCTAAAAATAGTGTGTTGAGACCTGTCCTCTGTGCTTATTTGATCCATTTTAACCAATATTAAAAGTATCGGTACTAAATAGTGTGAGATATCTAGATAGTACTAAACAGTTTCCCTAATAGCAGTAGCATGAACCCGCAACAAGAACTCAATGAAACAGTGACACAATTCTTGCAAAATGTTATACATCAGATCACAAAGTCAGACATAACAACAGGAACACACTGTAGTTAAGATGCTTCCAAACAGTTGGTTCCCAGCAATACCAATGAAAAGACATTGTGAAACATTGTTATTCCTGTAGCTGAATGTTTCTGGAAAGAAAAAAATATGGGAAAAGAGGGGATTTTTTTTAAAAAAAGCTACAAATGAAAAGTCATCATCTAGATATCCATTTTTTTACAAGTTGATTTAAAAACTGCATCTGTAAATAACTTTTTAAATAAGTTTATTAATACATAAGATTATTATTTATTTATTTAGAAATATATAAGTCTGTGGAAGAAAACAAAGTACTTCATTAATTTATGTGTAATTTGCTACAATGAAATAGCCTGTTTTGGTTCGTTTTTAGAATGTATGATCCCAAAATGAAGGTATTTGCTTTTTTTCCCTCTTGAAATTGGTATTTTAAACAATCATGATCCATGATTTCCTTTCTGTTTACCTTGTTAGGAACATCTTTTCTGGTCCAGTCTCTTGAAAAAAAACAAAACAGCTTAATCCTAAACATAGTGTATTTAGAAATGAGACCTTTGAAATTTATTTCCAGCCAGGAAAGACTTACAGACTTCAATGCATTATGAAGTCTGTCTTTCCTATGGTTGGAAATAATAAGCAGTAAAACTAAAATTGATGAAGTCTTGTTAAAAATGCTTTAATTTACAGATTGCTATCTATGCAGGTGGTGGTTTGTTTAAATAGGAAGCAGACATTTAAAATAGATTGCTATTGATTGTAAATGTTTGCTGGACAATCTTTTGTTTTACTCAGTATGAAACTGTATTACTTTTGTTGTTAAAAGATATTCTGGAACTTGAAAGCTTGTTATTCTTCTGTAGCATGTAATCGATCCTAATAAAATAATTGGACAGTTGTGGATTATGGACTTGTCTTGTCATGTCCTCATTGCTTGCCCAACTTGTCTTTAAAGGGTTGCTGCATTTTATTTTTATAAGTTTGTCCAAACCCTTTGTGCACCATTCTATTCCTCCTCAAGATAAAGAGCGGCTTAAACAATGCATGTAAGAGATTTATAAGATTTATTAATAACGCAAACGGTATAGAGGCTGAGGCAAAGACGGAAGAAATAGTAACGCAGAGGCCTCTGTCTCTGCTTAAATCACAGCGACCGCTCAGCAGAGAGCGGTCGAGCAATTCGCAACCCATTCGTTTGTAAATAACACGACTGAATGGCGTCTCCTCCTTCCCTCCCTCTTTTTCCCTCTCTACTAAAAAAAAAAATACTATACTCCGTGCTTCTCAACCAAGCATGGGTGCTTCCCCTATGGTTTCCCACAGCTTTAGATGGTTTGAAGGACAGGTAGGTACTCCAATCGGAGAACGACCCCCTCGGGGCTGCGAAGGGATCGACGCCCAAAGGTAAGCGCCTTCGCTGCGGTGCTGAATGAAAGCCGCGGCAGGCGGGCAGGCGAGGGCGGATCGGAATGCCGCACTACTAAGCTAGGCTGCTGGGAGCCCTTCTCGCGCTTATATTGCCGCCGCCGCCGAGGCTTGGAGATGGGGATGGTCCATGCATTGGCGCCGTCACGTGTTTTTCTCCTCGGAGTGAGACGGAGTGTCGGCGACTGGAGGGGGCTGCCCTCGTAAACGCAGACGCAGCCGATTGTTTTGGTTCGGGGGCTTTTCAATAAAAGTCTGCGGAGCTGCGAGTCCTGCGGCAGGAGCACCTCGCCGTCCACGGTCAAAGGAGCGCAAGCGCTAAGCCAGCGATCCAGCGGTGCCCGTTTCTGCCTGGCAGCGCTTTTTGCCTCCTCCTCCGTTGTGGAGCGCACGAGGAGGGGAAGGTGGTGCAGGACGGAGGGACTTCGCTGCCGCCGATATTGCCTTCCGAGACTTCTCCGACTGGAATGAAGAAAAGGAGGAGGAGGTGGAAGTCTCCGCTGCCGCCGCCGCCGCGAAAATGTGCCTCCGCCTCCTTCGCTCCTCGGGCAGCTTCTCCACTCCGTCTGCTTTGCGCTCGACCCTGCTGCAGCCGCCTGCGTGTATTTGGTGTGGAAATGACACTTTTTCTGCCTAACCAGACGGGACTGAATGAGGTCGCTCGCTCTCTTCTCCTGCACGGGCTGGACAAGAAAAAGCGCCCGCAATCGCGACGCTGATTTGGGATATTGATGTGCTTGTTTGTTTGTTGGAGTTATCCACCCCGCCGCCGTGGTTCCCGCGAAGGATATTTTTATTTGGCATTTTGGGCGAGGAAGAAAACCCGGTGGCTTCCGTGGTGTTGACTAGCTGGTTTCTTCTTACTGCCATTATTATATTACCATTATCATCGTTGTTGTTATTTCAAAGGAATTGCTGGTGTCCCTCAGGCGTCCCACGTTTTTTTTCTTCTCTCCCCTCCCTCTCTTGCAAAACAAGCTCTCTTCTTCGCTGCCCTGCCCCGTGTCTCTCCTGCTGGTGAGTATATTTTAATCGGCTCCTGGAAATCTCTCGGAGGGATAACTTCAGAAAAAGGAAAGGGATATTTGGGAGAAGAGACGGGGGAACCCCATCCTGCTTCTGGCGCTGGAGGAATTTCCACCCCGCATGGATGAAACGATGCCCGCTTTTCTCTGCTCGTCGGCGGCTTCCCGGACCAGTTTCTCCTGGGGCGACATCGAAACTAGACTTTTGAAAGCTGCATTTCTCATGCGGAGGGTGATTTGGGAATAAAAACTGCCACCCAAGCCCTGCTCCTGGAGCTGGGAGGAGGCTCTGGCCACTGAACAGCTGTTCTCTCCCTGCCACTCTTTCCTCCGCCCCTCTGTTTTTGGAAAGGATTTCCAGAACTATCTTTCTGCGTCGTTTTTATTTTTATTTTGGAGTGAAGGAGGGGATTTGCTGCTGCTGCTGCGTGGATTTCTGTTTTGTTGTTGCTTTCCGAAGCTGCTCTTTGCAGCAGGAACTGCTGTACCTTGTCTTTTTTTTTTCTTCTCCAGCATGGCTAGTCCCACAGATAATAATGAGGGCTTCTTCTCCGATGTCAGGAAGGTGGGTTACTTGCGCAAACCCAAGAGCATGCATAAGCGCTTCTTCGTGCTGAGAGCAGCCAGTGAGGTGGGACCCGCCCGGCTGGAGTACTATGAGAACGAAAAGAAATGGAGACACAAATCAGGGGCCCCCAAGCGCTCCATTCCTCTGGAGAGCTGCTTCAACATAAACAAGAGGGCAGATTCCAAAAATAAGCATCTGGTGGCTCTCTACACCAAGGACGAGCACTTTGCCATTGCTGCTGACAATGAGCTTGAGCAAGAAAGCTGGTACCAGGCACTGCTGCAGTTGCACAACCGTGCCAAGAGCCATCACCACCATCATCACCAGCACCACCACCAGCACCACAGAGATGTCACCGTGGGAGGTGGGACTTTGGGAATGGGAGAGGCAGGGGAAGATAGCTATGGCGATACGGCTCCTGGCCCAGCGTTCAAAGAGGTCTGGCAAGTGATCCTGAAACCAAAGGGCTTGGGGCAAACTAAGAACCTGATTGGAATCTACCGCCTGTGCCTAACCAACAAGACCATCAGTTTTGTCAAGCTAAATTCTGATGCGGCAGCTGTGGTGTTGCAGCTGCTCAACATCCGGCGCTGTGGCCATTCGGAGAATTTTTTTTTCATTGAGGTGGGGCGCTCTGCTGTCACGGGACCAGGTGAGTTCTGGATGCAAGTAGATGACTCAGTAGTAGCACAGAATATGCATGAGACCATCTTGGAGGCTATGCGGGCAATGAGTGAGGAATTTCGGCCTCGTAGCAAAAGCCAGTCATCTTCCAATTGCTCCAATCCCATATCTGTGCCTCTCCGCAGCAGGCATCATGTTAACAACCCGCCCCCCAGCCAGGTCGGACTTACTCGTAGATCCAGGACTGAGAGCATAACTGCCACTTCTCCTGCTGGCAGTGGCGTGGGAGGAGGGATTGGAGGCAGACCCAGCTCTTTTCGTGTCAGAGCCTCTAGCGATGGAGAAGGAACCATGTCCAGACCAGCTTCAGTAGATGGAAGTCCAATGAGTCCGAGTGTCAACCGCACCCACTCGCATAGGCACCGTGGTAGCTCCAGGCTTCACCCCCCTCTCAACCACAGTCGCTCCATCCCAATGCCTTCCTCACGCTGTTCCCCTTCAGCCACTAGTCCAGTCAGCTTGTCATCCAGCAGTACCAGTGGCCATGGATCCACTTCAGACTGTCTTTTCCCACGTCGATCCAGTGCATCAGTCTCTGGCTCTCCCAGTGATGGAGGTTTCATCTCCTCTGATGAATATGAATCAAGTCCCTGTGACTTTCGCAGCTCATTTCGCAGTGTTACCCCTGATTCCCTGGGACATACCCCTCCTGCCCGGGGAGATGAGGAGCTTAGCAACTATATATGTATGGGGGGAAAGGCTGCCTCATCCTGCTGCAGTATCACAGCTCCTAATGGTCATTTTGCCCCCCGCGCCTGCCATCTGCAGAGTCGCTACCCTGCTGTCCCATGTTGCCTCCGGCTTGGAAATGAGGATGTAGGCGATTTGGAAAAAGGCTTCAGAAAGCGGACACATTCTGCTGGAACCTCTCCTACCATCTCCCATCAGAAAACTCCTTCACAGTCCTCGGTGACCTCCATTGAAGAGTATACTGAGATGCTTCCCTCATATTTCTGTAGTGGCAACAAGTTTTCTTCTTATCGACATTCTGCCTTTGTGCCAACCCAGTCTTACCCCGAGGAGTGTCTAGAGATGCACCAGGTGGAGGGAAACCATCACCGGACCAACTCTGATGATGGCTACATGCCAATGTTGCCAGGAGTGGCACCTATGCCCAGTGGAGGTAGTACACCCAAAGGTGGGGATTACATGCCCATGAGCCCCAAGAGCGTGTCTGCTCCGCAACAGATCATCAATCCTGGGAGAGGAGGTCGCCATATGCAGGCCATGGTGGACTCAAATGGCTACATGATGATGTCTCCAAGTGGCAGTTGTTCTCCGGACAGTGGTCCCACTGGCTACAGCAAGCTATGGATAAATGGGACTAATAACCATACAAAACTCTCAGTAGAGAGTAATGAGGGCAAGCTGCCAAGTGGAGGCAGTGATTATATTAATATGTCTCCAGCCAGTGGTTCTGCTACCAGCACTCCTCCGGATTGTTACTTTACCAGCCCAGGACCTCCAGGCCCAGAAGAAGCACTAGCGCATGGTTCTGCCCAATCCCAACATAAACCCCTCTATTCCTATTTCTCCTTGCCACGTTCCTTCAAGCACAACCAACGCAAGACAGGCAAAGAAGAAAACACCCAGATGCATATGTCCTTCAGCTCTGGCCGCTTGCTTTATGCTGCTGCTGAGGATTCTTCTTCCTCTACTAGTAGTGATAGCCTTGGCTGCCCTGGAGGACAAGAGGGGGGTGGGTATTCTCTTTCCATTAAAACACAGCCATTGCAGCCTGCTGCTTGTACCGTGGACACAGCTGTGCGGACCAAGAACCATCTGGCCAGACCTACTCGTTTATCCTTGGATGGCCCAAAGGCCAGCACTTTGCCTCGCACTCGGGAACAGCTCCCAGAGCCCAAGAGCCCTGGAGAGTATGTGAACATTGAGTTTAAGCAACCAGTCTTCCCCTCACCTTTATCCTATGGAGAGACTGGCTCCTGTTCAGAGGAGTATATGAATATGGATTGGGGAACTTCTTGTCCAGCCAGCTTGGCCTCCATGCAGTCAAGCCGGAGTGGGACCACCCATAGTGGCAACCGGGACTATATGAGCATGCAGCTGGGTGGCGGAGCACCGTTTGTAGTATGTGCCCATACTCCATCACCTTCCCCCCCCGCCCTCCTGCTGAGTTATTCTGACAAAAGCTCATCACCCATGCAGCTGCCTTCTCCATCTTCTCAGGCTCAGCCAAGCAAACTGGCTGAGATTTTACCCCATTCCTGCTCCTCGTCTATGATTGGGGGCCCAGGTGCGAACAGCACCTTTACACATGTCAGTCTTGGTCCCAATCGCAGCACCCAGAGTGCCAAAGTAATCCGTGCTGACCCCCAAGGAGGTCGGCGGCGCCATAGTTCTGAGACCTTTGCTTCTTCTGTCACTCCTAGTAGTAATCTTGGAGTCTCAGCTCTACTCCATGGACCAGGGGGAGGTCCTGATGATCCAAAACGTCACAGTTCAGCCTCCTTTGAAAATGTCTGGCTCAAGCCTGCATCTGGGACACTTGGAGTTGCTTCTTTGGGTCTTGGTACAGCATCACGGAGGGAGCAAGCAGCTAGTGGAACTGGGGGAGGCTTTGAGAATGGGCTCAATTACATTGACCTGGACTTAGTGAAGGATTTTAACCACAGCCAACATCACCATCACAACCTCCACCCTCAGGAGAGTACTGGTCTGCTAGGAGTCAAGCAACCATCCCAGCAGCATCAGCCACCTAAATCTCCAAAGCAGCCTTGTGGGAGTAACCACTTGAGTGATGAATTAAGTGCATATGCCAGCATTAGCTTCCACAAGCAGGAGGACATCCAGTAGAAACCGGAGACAAGGTGAGCATGTCATAACCTAATCACTAGTTCCTAGCTTTGGGATGGGGAACAGGAGATTCTGTATCATCAACTAGAATGAGTTGAATCATTTGTGTTACACCTAATGACTGACCACAGCTAGGTCATATTCTGTCAGCACAGATTATATAATGGGCTGTTCTGTTACCTTTAGTCTGCCTTCAGTCTGCCCTGTTTGCTGTCTACTATTCTTTTTATTTGTGATAACACCTTAATTAATGGGTTGGTAATGAATCAGTATGTGTTACTCGGTTTAAAAGAAGGATGAGGAGAATGGTCATTCTAGTTAAAGAAGGTTAAGGATTAAAAGACAGTCTTCTGCTTACTGTTACGCTACAAGCATAGTTCAAAAAATGTCTTATAAAACTGCTGTTACTTGTAGAGAGAGAAATTGTTCTTGATTTTAGGCTCTGTTAATTACAGAAAAGTGTGTGTGTTCATGAGCACATAACAGCTTAAAAATCTCTTGCTCCATATTTTGCTGTGCATTAACCTTTGAAAAACATTTGATCTTGATTATGGTACCAGTTATCCAAAGATCAACTGCAAAACATTGTGGCCATTTAAAAGTCCCCATAATGGGACACTGGGTAGATTGTTACATATCTTGGTTTTATAATTTAAAAGTTCCTTTGGAAGTAAGGCAGCATATAATGGAGCAGCCCTGAAGCATAGTCTCTTTTTAAGTCTGTAACATGTCCAGGCTAGATGTTTTTGTTGTTGTTATTTTACTAGTTGTAATGTGGGTGTATTCTCTATGAAATCTCTTAATCTACTTCTGGCTGGAATTTTGAGAAGTGTCTTTTACTGCTCTACTGCCCTACTTGTTTAACCTTCAGACAATTGCAGCTGCAAAGAAAGAAGCCATCTCTGTGTGTGATTGCACTAGCATGTATGCTGCATATGAAAAAGAGGTGTGGCCTTACATTTAGGAGCTGAGAATGGAAACCTCTGCAATCTTAATTCTGAATGCTAGTGAAAAGTTTTGTGGTCTTGGGCAAGTTTTCTTACATACATGTAGTAATACCTCAAAGGATTGCTATGAGGATTAATTAGATAATGTTTGAAAAGCACTGTAGACATGAAACAAATGACACTACTAACCTATAGTATGTGTGTGTGTGTCTGTGCATTTGTCACTGTTAAGAATGTTTGCACCAAGAAAAATTGCAGGATCAGCAATTCCTAAGTCATAAGCTATGTAGAATTTCTATAAGCCTGTTGCACTACAAGAAAAGCATTAAATAGAGAGGCAGGGTTGTTTGTAGCTCAAGTCTGCAGAGCAAAACAGAAAACCCAAGATTCCCCCCCCCCAAAAAAAATAATGTACCTTTTTTGAAGTATGTGTTTTAGGAGAAGTGATTGTAGCAACCACTTTTTAAAAAAATATTTCTTTTACTACATATTTCATCAAGATCACAATTGTGCTATGATTCTGTTCCAAGCTTTGTTACCATCACAGTTGTCTTGATTGGAACTTACCCCTTTTGCCCTCCCACGTTATCTTTGATCCATAATAATCACTGGTGAGCCATAAAAAATGTTTATACTGGCACAGATGGAAGCGAATTCAGCAGTATGCTTTTTGATCTTAAAATGTCATAACACAATTCTTCTGTGACGTGTTTTAATTGCTTGTTTGCTGGCTCCAAGTATAAACAGTGTTGAGGGATGGCAAGAGTAATGGCTTTTTAAAAAAATTCCTGGGATAGGTTTCCTGCAGCTGAACTTGAGAGACCTACAGATGAATACTAAACCCTCTGAATAAATAACATCAACGACAGAACGCTTTTCATTGTGAAAAACAAATCAAGCATCTTATTACTGTTTTCAGCTAAGTAATTAACTACATATTACTGTATGTGAAATATGAAGAAAGTATGGTTTCTCTTACTGTATGTGCACCAAGACATTTTTAAAATTTCAGCATGAGAAGAGCAAAGAGCAGAAAATAGATGGCATTGAATATGTTTTTAAATAAAAAATTAAAACAAAAATAATAACCACACAACTTTGACAGATAAGTTACAGTTCCAGTACCTGAGAAATAATAACCAAATGACTGTATCCAACAATTCTCGTTAGTTTAACATCTTTTCAGAAATAGTTTAAATTATTTGCCTGCACCATTCTCTACGTTCCAGTGTGCTACAACAGAATTGTTTCTCCCATTTTGTTTTTGTTCCTAATGAGAGGCAACCTATCCAAGTCACAGAACTGCTACAGATATTTTAGCATTGATGCTGCAGATCTATATGCAGTTACTTGTTTTAACTGTTCATTCAGTGTGGCAATATCCAGTTAGTCATGGAATTTGCACTAATCAGCTAGCAGAAAGGAATATCTTCTGGCTAACATTATGAGAATACTATCATTCCTTTATTCTTTAACAGTTTCATTCAATGTTGTATTAGAGATGTAGTCTGCATGTGTGCATTGTTTTAATTTCAGAACTAGCATGATTTTTAATGCAGTGTTTTAAGATAGTGATTGAAGTAGGATAATGGTCATAGTAGATTACAATGCAAGTGAAAACCACTAATAAAGTGATATATTGAACTATTACTAGCAGGTCTCTTCCTCCCTCCCCCCAATAATGAATTCTAGTTTCCAGCATCTATCTAGAAACAGTTTCATTTTTGTAGCAAATATTTGTATTATTTGAAGAAAAGGATGGGAATTTAACTCTGAGAAACCTGATCTCTGCATTGTTGCAAAGCAATCCATCTGGTTTTTTTAAAAAAATCAAATAACAATCCTAATTGTTGAAAATTATCCAGCAGTCATTTCTTTCTTCATTCTAGTGCCTCTGTTTGTATATGAGAGAAAGCTGCATGTTCAGACCTCATCCCTCCTACTGTGTTTGTATGTGTGTTTGTGTGTGTATTTTGTGTATGTATGTCTTGTGTCTACACATTTATTTTAATGACTGGGAATCAGGAAATGAACATCTAGCATTTTTACGTATTCTTGGATATTTGTCATCCATACATATGGAATAGTCACTTTACTAAGTGGAAATGGATATTGACAAAAGGTAATTAATTACATTTCATTTAATGAATCAAAACAAATCTAAGTCTATATTTTCAGTGCTATAAAACAGGAGAAGTTAACCCTATTTGAAAACCCTATTAGGAAACATAGTTTGCTTATCTACATCATAAAGACAATCTAATTAATATAAAGCAACATGTTATGTCAATTTGAAGGGCAAGTGATCTGTGAGTACTGCATGCAGAGCAGGATTGTCACATATGCATACTGTGAGGCACAGCTGCATTTTGGACCAGTTGACAATTCTCAATAATTTTCAAAGGCAGCCCCATATAAAGTGCCTTACAGCAGTGGAGCCATTAAGTGATTAGAATAAGAGTGAAGGCTGTCGTTCCTAGGGTCTCCCAATCCAAAAGAGGGCAAAACTAGTTCACCAGGTGAAGCTATGCAAAGAGCTTCTAGACCATAGCTGCCATCTCAGCTGTGAATCTGAAAAGATGCTCAGATTGTTTACTACTCTTGAAAGGGAAAGTCCAAGAGCATGGAAGTTTAAAGATGAAATCTCCCCAGAACTAGATGGCCTAATATCCTCAGCCACTTAGTCTTCATTGGACTCTGCAGAAGACAGTTTTTCCATATCCAGACTTGTATAGCCTCTAGCACTGGAACAGGATTTAATGAATTCGATTGGCTGGCCTGGGTTGAAAGATATAATTGAATATCATCAGCCTAGTGATGATAGTGAATCCCAAACTGGCATATGTCTATGCTTTCTTGTGGATGTTAATAGGAAGAAAGGGTTAGGATTCTCCGGCACCCCAATAGGAGGTCTCTAGTAAGTAATCCCACAACTGCTACTGACTGAATCCTGCATATGTATTATTATGGCAGAATTTTGTTACATGTTACACTAATATTTTTAACTGATCATATTATAGTATTATATGGTGCTTATTAGTAAAGCAATGACAATTGATTATAATACACAATTTCTTTTTTCTTCTAATTTTTCCTCTATTTTTTTTCCATTATTATTTTTTTTCTTTAATTTTAAAGATTATTTTGTTAATCATGCATACAGTATGCGGAGGGCTTTTTAAAAATGTATTTATGTGCTTTGCCAATTTTGTCCTGTAATAAGTAAATGTATTAAAAAAGAAAAGAGAATCACTGTAAAATAGTGCCCTAATTCTCAATCTCTGGAGCCAGTCCAGAAGAATTGTATGGTTGGCATTATTGAAAGCTGCTGCTTCTATAAAGAAGGCAACAGCATAGCATGTACCTAATCATTGGTTTACCTCCCTGGCTGTCTTTAAAAGCCTGGAGGGACCTGGATCCAACAAATAGATGGCTACACTTACAGTGCACAGTATCCTTTCTACTTCCTTTGTTGTTGGATTCAACTCATCCCAGAAAATAGAACAATATGGGTCCCTAGGAACATCAGTCAGACCTGCCCAGTCACAGTCCAACTTGGAGCAGATCTGAGTAACTTCATTTGTTAGGGGACCACAGCATTGATAATCTAATCTAGACAGTACTCTTACAGTGATTTGCAAACACATTTTAACTTACATTTGGACATCCAGATAATGGATGGCATTTAAGTAATGGAAGCAAACATATACTTTTAATACCTTGTGTGAAGTTGACCCTCTTTATTTGTTTAAGCCCAGCCTAATTGGAGAACTATGATGGGTGGTGCAGAACATATATGGAACACCAAGTTCTTTACTGTCTTATATTTTCCTATAACATAATGACAACACAGAAAAAGGCGGTCTGGGTATGAAGTCTATTTTTTTTACTTGGAATTGCACACATTTCCTCTTCAGGCAGCAAAATCTTCTTGGGATAGCTTGATACAAAGTGCTGTGAAATTTTATGGTTATCATTTTGTATTGATAAATATATATTAGCATATCATTCTCATATGTGAAGATAGGCTGATACATATACATAAAGGTAAGGTTCCCCTCACACATATGTGGTAGTCGTTTATGGCTCTAGGGGTGCTCATCTCTGTTACAAAGCCAAAGAGCCAGCACTGTCCAAAGACATCTCTGTGGACATGTGGCCGGCATGACTAAATGCCAAAGGCACGCAGAACGCTGTTCCCACCAAAGTGGTACCTGTTTTTCTACTTGCATTTTTACACGCTTTTGAACTGCTAGGTTGGCAGAAGCTGGGACAAGTAATGGGAGCTCACTCATTACATGGTGCTAGGGATTTGAACTGCCAAACTGCTGACATTTCTGATTGACAAGCTCAGCGTCTTAGCCACTGGCCATCACATTCCTTTATACATACATACATACTCTTTATATCTGCAAATTAAGGAAGTTTCTGACAGAAATTTCAGATGTGATGCTTGAAATATATGTATAAAATAAGCTTCAAAATCTCTTCTGTATTAATTACAGTTAACATTTGTGTACAATGACCCTGGAATATTTTTTTTAAATTAAATCTTTATAAAAAGGAGACAGTATTTTGTGACTCTGGAGTACCAGTAAGCTGAGTACCTTTAATTTTCAAACTTAATTTTTTCATCTTAATTGCCCATGTCTTCTGGACTTCAAATTTTGTTGCTTTTATATATATATATATATATATTTGTTTTCGGAGGTTTTCGCGGGTATTTGTTTGTGGATCTTTGGTTCTTCGGGTTTTCTTCCGCGTAGAATTGGAAGTATCTAGGCAGTTCAAAAGCATGCAAATGCAAGTAGATAAATAGGTACCACTATGGTGGGGAACATAAGTATTCCATATGTCTTGACGTATAGTCATGCTGGCCATATAATCACAGAAATGTTTTCAGACAACCCTGGCTCCCTTGGCTAAGAAACAGAAATGAATACTATTCTCTAGAGTTGGAACTGACAGTACAGGGGAACCTTTACTTTTTAGATTTTGATTAAATTCTTTACTTCTGAACTTCTGATATATTGTAAGCTTCCTCCTGTTTTTTTCTGCCATAATATACTCATGAATATATTTGCAAAATGATATTAGAATATTTGAAGTTTAGATATGGATCTTGAACTCTATTTCAGATTGAGTCTAGGTATTCAACTAAGAATAAGATCAAGACAAGATTGCTAAAATTAGAATCCTGTTAGAAGAGATATTTAGCAATTTTTAAAAATATAAATTTTATTTGAGTTTTCACAAAAACATAATACAAATAAAACATCTTTTTTTGAGAATAGCATGATCCCGGGTTATCACTTCTCCATACAGACACAAACTCAATTTCCTATTCATCTTTGTGTTCTATTCCATATTTTATTACTATTTTAACATTTTCTCCATAATTTTCCCCTCCCTTGGTTTTCTCAACTTTATTTTTAATTATCTCATATCTAAATTTAGATATTTAGCAATTTTTTTAATTCAGCAAATTATTATTACAGTTAAGTAGTCAGATTTTTGTTTGTAATTTTATTGGTCATCCATCCTATCACAGGGTAACACTATATTACCCTGATTTTATATTGTTGTATTTGGTTCTGATGGGATACAGCCGGAAAATCGCGTTTAATATATTTTTAATTGTATTTATAATGTATTTATATGTTTTTAGTAGGCTGTACACCGCCCCGAGTCCCTTTTTTGGGAGAGGGAGCGATATAAAAATATGATAAAATAAAATAAATAAATATATCACAGATATAATCCAGTGATGAACATTATGATCTAAGTAGCTACTGGAAAATGATAATTCTTTCAGCTCCAGCTCACCCTCATTCTGCAGATAAATTTAAGACTGAATTTCTAAGAATAAGGAAGCCTGATAACTATGCTTGCTTGCTTTCTGCCTTTACTTATAAACCAGGAAGAAAAAATGCTTTATTTTAAGCAACATGTGGATAGAGAGAATATTCATTTTGTGTTCCTGCATTCTGATGAATCTAGAACCTTAGCTATTGGTCCAAAATATAGAAAGGGTAATATGATTAGGTTTTAATTCCCCTGATGTACATTATATGTTTTCATGTTAAAGGCTCCCTGTTGGTTGCATTTTATATTAGGTTGACATCATTTTAAGACCAAAGAAGCAGCTAGTTTGCAATTGTACAAAATTTGGAGAAATATATATTATGTATAGAATGGAATATGTTCTGCATTACATCAAACATTTGGATTTCCTCCAGGAAAACAGAATTTGCAACAAAACATTTACATTGGATATCTTGCATTTTAAGTACTATAAATATATTCAGTTTAACATTTGTGTTGTCATGTTCAATAACATTTGAGTTTAAGAGAAGAGCAAATTGAGCAAGTAAGTATAAGGTAGAATATTCTTGTCAGAAATATTTGAGAACAACATGTGACAAGTAATTAAATGTCAGCCACTCAGGATTTTGCTGCTTGAATGGAACACAGTGTGGAAAGTTTTCATGACTTAACTTGCATTATGTGCATTCCTGAACAAACAAATTTAGGATTCTCCAAAGTAAACTTTAAAAAAATGTTTTGTGGCTACAAATGGAAGGAAATTGGCAGTACCTTATCCCTAAATGAACAGAGATACTTTTTACTCATATAGCTAGCTGCCATCAGTAGAATGAGTTGAAATTATTACATTTATGTTTATTTTGTTCTGGGAGCAATTGTGAATGTTTAGGAATGAAAATCAATCTAAACATTTTAAAAGGGAGTAGGCCATGCCCTACATGGAGATGGATAGAGATACTGTACTCTTGGAAGGTTGGAATTCCAAGTGTAGAAATCTCCATTACATTCATCTTATTCTTTCCATACCACAGATAAGATTAACCATTTTTTAAATTAAAGAAAAGCACAAAAAGTTGTTTCCTGTTTTTGCTAGCTTCTGTTGCTATCTAGCATTTATTTTTCTTCATTGTGCTGTTGTATGACTCATACTTTTGAAAATGTTTATACATATCACTAGAGCAGGGGTATCAAACTTGATTTCATTGAGGGCCGCATCAGGTTGTGTTTGACTTCAGAGGGCCGGGCTGCCCATAGCTAGCTCAACATCACACGTCGGGGTGGCTGTAATGGCTCGTATGCTCTGCCAGTGAAAACAGGCTCCCGAGCTCCGTTTTTGGCTGCAACAGCCTCCTGCAACCTCTGCCAGTGAAAAGGGAGCTCAGGAGAGCGGCCCTCCCAAGCTTCATTTTCACAGGCAGAGGCACCACAGGCCAGTCACTCACTGTTTCCAGGGTGGCCCTGTGGGGCAGATCTAAGCACCCTGCAGGCTGGATCTGGCCCCTGGGCCTTGAGTTTGACACCCTGCTCTAGAGAAAGATAATGTGAATTGATCCTGTACTGAATACAATATTTTTGATACAGCAGTCAGGGTATATGTGCTTTCTTTTTTTAGAAAGCAAACCATGTACCAGTTGCCTAATTGGTTGGAAATATAACTTTTAAAAAGTGATCAACATTCAAAGCCATAATGCTCCATGGATATTATTTAGGATTAGACCAAAAACAATTTGTATACGTACTACAATTTCCTGAGATTCAAAAATAGATTCTATAACAACTTTTATTTTTGTAAAATAAAATGGAGAATTCTGAGGTATAAATTTATAACTTGCCTTTTTTAAAAGTAAAAAAAAATGGTACAATCTTTTTCTTAAATTTTGGATCATTTATTGTACTTGATAAAATAATTGACAGGACAACAGAAATAGAGGCAAAAGCTATGCTTCCAATATTACAAATAAATTACTTTTGGTCAGATAGAAACTCAATTTTGGTATTTACATAAAGTTTTGAGTGAACAAAAACTTTAGTGTAGAGACATAAACATTTCCATTCATTGTGTTTTTGGGAAGAGATTTGCATGTATATCAATTTGGTCTCGTCACACATGGAAAATGGTTTGGAGGAAGTGTTTTGGACAATGATAGCATCTCTATTGCTTGTTAAGGAGTTCACATTTTTTTCAGGGTTCCACATCAGGCTGAAAAAAAAAAGGTACTGTTTTAAAGAATGCATTCATTTCTTATGGGTGCAACTCTTTTGGGCACAAAAGGTTATTTTAATAGTAGTAGACAGAATAGAGATGCTGTGTTTATATAGGTATGAAGCATTTCTTCACAATCGTTTTCAAAGCATGCATAGTCTTAATGTCCAGATACATTGAAAAAGAAAAGCTAGTACTTTTATGTTGTAATATATTGTGGATGATAAGTGTGAAAAATGAAATGTTGCAGTTATAAATTAATATGTTCTAATAACATTAGCTGTTTAAACATCCTTAAATAAGTGTTACAAACATTTCTTTTGTCCCACTTGTGACTTGCATGTTTCTACAAGGGAAAGGATGTGCAGGCATGTGTCTGGGGTATATAGTTTCCTAGGCTTTGGAACTAGTAAGGAATGTTTCCCAAGATGGAAGAATGAATGGTTGGATGGTGCATTTTGCTTCAGGGTTTAAAACTCAAAAGGGAATATTATCGTGTATTCAAGTCCTGTTTCACAAATCTCTTTGAACAAGATCCTGCATAAAGTCTTTGTTATTAACATACTCTTTTTAATAACAAAAAGGGATATTTCCAAAGCATGTTCACTGCATGATGAAGTTGAAAAAATGAAGGAGGTGTGCAAATATAAATTTAATATTTTAAAATTTTAATTACATGAGAAAATTAAGTTTGCATAATTACAATAGCACAAATCAATTTGTTGTTAATATCACTATGAATACACATCATTTATTCCCAATACATTTTCTGTGATTATGTTGAGGATATCAGAATTCAATATGAACTTATTTTATGATTGATAATGAATTATTGTTAATGATCTGTATTGTTAATGAATGTGCAAAAAGTAGCATGTAATTTTGGCGAATGTAATTACTGAAATATCGAATGTGTAAAATATGAATGGAATGAGCAATTTATTAGTGACAGAATATTCTAATTATGGCGTTATTAAATTCTGATTATATAAAAGTAAGTAACCCTAACCCTATCGAATTTGACTTGGTTCTGGAAGAATATTTTATTTAATTTTTGATTCCTTATTTGCTTTCTCATGTCACCTTCCAATTTTTATGACATTGTTATTTATTTATTAAATAATATTTATGAAATGCATAGCTATTACATTTCTGTATGAACTCAAGATACACAATAGTCCTTTTTTCATTTCCCTCACAACAATCAACAAGTGAGAAGATTTGGCTGAGAGAAACTGATTAGTCCAAATTCATTTAGTAAGTTGAAATGAGACTTGTTCCTACTTGATCACTTTTAATCACTGTTTGTTTTTAAGATTTATGAATACAGAATTCATACATTTTATATAAACTGCCTTCATCTTAGGATATTATGGCAAATCTAAAAAAGCATTTCTAACATCTCAAAATGTTGATATTTTAGTCCAGTTAAATATGAATTAGCCAGTCAGTAGTTGTTGGTTGGTTAACTGAGTTTATAACTCAGTTTTTTCCATGAACTGAAAATTTATCAGTGGCACACATTCCTCTAAATATATTTAGATAAACTCTTATGTGATAGACTGGACTGAGAGATGCTTTTATGCTCGGAGTTTCCATTGAGTTTTCATAATAGAGGCTGACCTTGAATCCTGACCTTCCAGTCCCATTCTAGCTCCTTATCTTCAGTTGTTGGTAGGATCCTGTTTTGCTTGTTTGTCGTGGTAATTTACCAAATTTTATTATTGAGTCTGAGGAGATATTGTGACATCAGTGACATTTTACTTTTTATGTTTTAAGCATTTAAATTCTTAAGAAAGAAGCGGGTAGTTTATCAAATACTAATGAAGAACTTGCATGTCCCAACTCTCTTAGGTGTATGCCTGTTTGCATATGTATATGTGTTTTATGCCTTGTCAAAGTCTTATCTTTAAATGGGTGACAGGCATTTCGTAAGATTTTGACTGAGTACGAACTGAATATTTCAATTGCAATTAGATAAACAGAATTGATACCTGTGGCAGGGAGAGGATAGTGCATATCAATGCTGTATTAACTAGAAATATCATGATATTGCCATTTCCACTACTCTGAAAAAAAACCACTTGAAGGGATGGTTGAATTTCTCCATCAGCTCTTGTTTCTAGATAATTCTGTACTTAGTTTCTGATTCACTCTGTGAAAATAAAGGCTTACTAAGATTGTGGTTTATTATTATGCAGCAAATAAGGCACAGGAATTAGTTAAAACTGGTTAATACATTGTGGCAAAGCATAATATGATTTATTTTTGACAGTATGTGATGTGTAAAGTCATCCACTGAGATTTGGAAATCATGTTTTCTTTTTTGGATTAAAATTACAGATCATGTTAGTGCAACAGTTAAGAAAGGAAAGAAAAGGGAAAAGAAAGAAAGAAAGAAAAATATTATAAATCTTTTAGTCATGTCACCTGTATTAAATATTAAACAATATGTGAAAATTTCAAATTAGGAAAACAATTATTGTAAAATATAATAAAGCCTATGCCAAAAAGAAACATGTTGCACCATTTTTGATTAATGGAAAAAATCACGCCTAGTATAGTGAAAAGAATGGAATGACTAATCATATTCATTTTGTTTTCGGATTCCATTTTAGCATGAGATTTTAACTAGCAACTTGATACTTCAGTGATAGTGCTGTATGTAGTGCTGTGTGACAGGTGATAAAACAAGCAGGTAAGCAAAATATTTCAACTATCACAAAATTATAATGAAGAACCCCATATGCTAATAACAAAACATGAAAATATTTCTCAGTTTATTAATGCCATACATATTGCTTTCCACTTTGTAAACAATAAACACTTCATTGATTCAGTTGAGTTCTTACAAATAGCCTGCTTTCATTCAAATAGCACAGACATTTTGAATGGAAAATTGCTAAATTCAGTGTACAAGAAAGAACTTGAACAGTGGAATAATTATTGTGGGTGAAGATAGGGTTTATATCATTAAAATGATTGAGGCATTGAGAATTGTCCACACTGCAATACACTTTAAAAAGTAGCACTAAAAGTAAGCTGTGAATAGAAGTGCTATATACACTGTACTTAGTTATAGGCAATGTTCTGAGAAAAAATGAGAAAAAATATATATAGGGAAAAAAGTAAAAAGAAATTCTCCTCCATGCTGCAGCGAGAGCCCAGGATGGGTAGATTCCTTCTTATGATGTAATTAAGCTGGGTCTATACTTGTATATATAAAAGCCAGCCCCTGAGAGTATCCCCAGCTTTGACTCAGCTTCTTTAAGTCACAAGCTGTGTCTCTGAAAGCGTTAGCGCTTTTTTTCAATGATTTTCTACCGAAGCTACCCTTGCTTCAGTCAGCTCTCAGGGATCCGGGCAGATGCAACTTCAGGAGAGCGGAGCTCCATTCTCCTGCAATGTTGGGATAAACATTTTCCCAAGTGCTGCTAGGCAAGCAGGGAAGGGTCTGAGACCTTCCCCATAGCCGCAATTTGTCCAATCGTAAAACCGATCAGCAAACTGATAACAGAGCCAGCCAGCTGATTGCATGGGAGGCAATCTCTTCCTTCTCTGGCTGATCTGATCGCTCGGGGCTTGCAATAGCCTAAGGAGTGAAATTCACTTCTCGGAGCCATTGACGAGCAGTGGCCATCTTGGAGTGCAGTCTCTTCAGACACGAGGTGAGCGGCCATTTTAAGTGGCCTGGTGGCCATTTAGAAGGCTCCCAAACCCAATTCCACACTCTGCCATCCTTAAGCACTTTTGAGAGCCATTTTCTCAATGCTTGAGCCTTGCTTATTTTAAAATGGATCAGGACAGTGCTCATACAGAGCTTTCCCCCCAGTGGAACAGGCCCTTCCTGCTCAGAGGGAAGTGGCTGCAAAAATCAGAGCTAAGGCTCTAGCCCCTAAGAAGACAACTCAGGCTGAGTTGGGCAGAAAAACACAGTCATGCGGCTCTAGAAAGACAATTTAACAAGACTATTCAACAAATGAGAGGGCAACTGCAACAGGCTTCCCACCAGCCAAACATCAGGGTTTCCAGAGAAGCCCCCCCAGGGGAGGGGAAGTTGTTCATGAGCCTTTGGACCCCCCCTGGTCTGGTCCCCTGAGGCATTTGAGGAACAACTAGATCCTCAGGATTTCAGCAGATATGGGCCATATTTCCAGCAAACTTCTTGGTCCTATGCCCCCTCTCTTCCCTCCAGAGTTCAGGCCTCCCAGATCAGGCTGGAAGCCACCTTCACACCCACTGCAGCTGGCCTTCGGACCTCCACTACCTTTGATAACAGGCCCAGGGAGATATATACAAGAGGTTGTTTCCTTAGCCATTAGACAGGGATTGGCTGAAGGTTTTCAACAGATTCCTCGGCCTCTGGAAAGTGTTCAGGCCCTTCTCCCTTCTCACTCTATGGCTTCCTTACCTCCGCAATGAGATTTCCACAGACCCCAAGACCTCAGGGTCCATTCTTCAAAGGCAGAATGGGAGGAGTATGAAGGGGAAGAGGGTGCTTTCCCATCTGAACACAGTTGTTCCTCTAGTTTAGAGCACGGAGAGGGAGAAACCTGTGATCACAATCTTTCAGAGGAAGAAGACTCTTGTCCAGATCAGCCCTCCTCTGCATTAGTCTTTAAACCAGCCCTCTTTAAACCCCTACTTAGCAAGGTCCTGGTCACTGCCAAGCTATCATCCGAGGAAGCAGCACCTGAACCACAAGGAACCCTCCGGGCAAGGAGACTTGCTCTTCTCCAAGCCAGTAGTACACATGGAGGTTTTGCCTTCTCCCCTTTTGTTTCTCAACATGATCAAGGAACAGTGCACTTCCCCTTTGGCAGGTCCTCGTCCATCATCTTTGGATAAACAACTCTACAATGTCAGCACATCCCTAGTCAATGCCCTTGTAGTGCCCTCAGTAGACACTCTGATTGTGGCATCATTCTCCTCTTCTGGCACTCCCACTGAGCCAGAGGATGTCCTTAAACCAGAGGACAAGCGTTCTGAACAGATCCTCAAGTGCAACCACCAAGCAACTGTGTGGGCTGTTCGGGCTTTGACCGTTGAATCATTTTTCACGAGGGTATCTCTACAATGGCTGCACCAACTGCAGGACCGATTGCCTGCCTCTGACCTCAGGTCTCATCAGGACCTTAACAAAATTATAGCAGCGGTGGAATTCACTGCGGATGCCACCTTCAATCATATTTGCATCAAGGGCCATAGCATCTTTGTTGGCGGCAAGAAGGCTTCTGTGGCTCCAAAATTGGCAGGCAGAGTCATGCCGCAAATGGAAGCTGGCCTCTGCTCCCTGTGCAGGAGACAAGCTTTTCGGTGAGGCTCTAGAGCCGTATCTCATCGAGACCAGAGATAAACGTAAAATTCTTTCCTCCTCAGAGAAAAAAGCTGACTATCGCCCAGCTCCTTATCGCCCACCTGCCTTTTGGGTGGAGTCACCTTCCGCTTTCCTCAGCCACAGAGGGTGTATTCTCAACACCAAGACCAACATCAAGAACCACCTGGCAGACAACAACCTTCTGCTGGTAAACGGCCCTTTTGGGGGAGAAGGGATAGTGCCTTCCGTTGCTCTAAGTAATACCTCATTCTCCCCACCCATTGAAAGTCACTTAGCCTTCTTTGCCTCCAAATGGATTGATTTGTCCCGTTTCATGGGACACTTCAAAGAGAGCCCTTATGAATTTGGCCATTCAACACCTACTTGACATAAGGGCTATTCAACCAGTTCCCACCTTACAATGGGGACATGGATTTTACTGTCGTCTTTTCGTTGTTCCCAAAGCCTCAGGGGAGTGGTGAGTCATCCTTGACCTAAAATTTCTCAATCAATTTGTCAAATACAGGCGATTTAAAATGCAGATACTGCATTCTATCTTAGAGAGCGTTCAGGAGGGTGACCTCCTCTCTTCCATTGATCTCACGGAGGCTTACCTCCACATCCCCATCTGGCCTCATCATCACCAGTTTCTCTGTTTCTGTTACCAGAATGCCCACTTCCAATATCGAGTCCTTCCCTTCGGCCTCTCATTGGCTCCAAAAGTCTTCACAAAGATTCTAGCAGCATTGGTGGCTTCACTCCATTCTGTTCCAGTGAGGATACAATGCTACGTGGACGACATGTTGATACTGTCCTCCATCCACTCCGCTCATCAGGACTTACAAATTACCTTGTCTTGCCTCCAAAGCCATGGGTTTTCCATCAACACCAAGAAGAGCCATCTCTCACCATGACCAAACTGCTACACTTGGGAGCAGTCATCAAGATGACTTTATGCCAGGTTTTCCTGTCTCCAGATTGTGGAAAAAGCCTTGCAGAGATCATCAGCCAGATTCAACAACAACAGACTGTTCCACTGTCACTGCTGTCCAAACAACTGTGGAAGATGGTCTCCTGTATTGGCATCATCCCGTGGACATAGCTTCTCTCCCGTTTGCTCCAATGGTTCTTGCTCCCCTTTCAATGAGCAGGAACCAGCCACTTGTCAATCAAGGTCCTGCTCTCTCAACAGGCCCGGCGGTCCCTCAATTGGTGGCTCTCCCCGTCCCTCTGGAAAGGGCTCCAATTCAAGGAACCAGTTAGGCTAGTAATCACCACAGATGCCAGCCTTCTGGGTTGGGGCTCCCATATGGAGGGTCAGATAGCTCAAGGGGCTTGGTCCAGATCAGACAGCACCCATCCCATAAAATGATTAGAGCTCAGAGTTATCTCTGGCTCTCAAGCACTTAAGAGCCTCGGTGACCGGCTCCCATGTTCTTGTGTTGATGGACAATACGGCTACAAACAGATGGGGGAACGAGATCCAAGGCATTTATAAGGGAGGCAGAACATTTGGGGTTATGGGCAGAGAAACACCTGCTGTCAATCTCAGCAGATCACATTTCCAAAGTTGACAATTCTCAAGCCAACTAGCTGAGCAGGAGTTTAGTTGACCAAGCAGAATGGTCCATTCCTCCTTCCCTATTCAGGGATCTTTCCCTCAGATTCAGAACTCCAGAAGTGGATCTCTTTTCCACTCTTTAAAATGTCTAAGTCACCAGATTCTTCACCAGGTTTCCTTGCCAGGGAGTGGAGGGGACCAATGGTCTTCATTGCAAATGGCCTGCGGGTCTCCTCTACGCCTTTCCCCCTCTTCCCATCATTCCGGCAGTCATACTGAAGCTATTGGTGGAATGAGCGGAACTAATTCTACTGGCACCCTATTGGCCAAGGAGGACCTGGTTTGCGGACCTGGTCAATCTGTCTGTGGCTTCCTCTTGGAGGATCCTGGCCCATCTGATCTCCCTGCACCAAGGGGCCCTTATCCATCCGGAGCCCCAGTGGCTCAAGCTGACTATGTGGCTCTTGAGCGGCAGTGGCTAAAGGAGGCTAATCTCCCAGAGTGGGTTATCCTCACCATCCAGGCTTCTCGCAAACCTTATATGAGGCGTATTTATGAAGCCACCTGGAGGGTTTTCTCCCAATGGTGTCTTAAGGAGGGTCCCTCTCCTTCTTCAGCCCAGTTGGCAGAGGTTCTTAGATTCCTTCAGGATGGCTTGGAGAAAGGCTTAGGTCCCAATACTTTACATCGCCAGGTAGTGGCTCGTTCCTCAGTTCTTTCATGGGCTTCGTTTCCTTCCTTGTCCCATCACCCCTCGGTCAGGAGATTTTTGAAAGGGGCTTCTAACCTACACCCACCTGTGGTGCACAGGTATCCTTCATGGGACCTTCACGTGATACTTAATGACCTTACGAAGCCCCCCTTTGAACCCCTCAGATTAGTGTCTCTCCAATTCCAAACTCTAAAGGTAGTTTTTCTCGTTTCTATCACTTCGGCCAGAAGGGTGTCAGAACTGGCTGCTCTTTCAATCAGGCAGGATCTCTGCACTTTTCACTATGATAGGGTTGTTCTCCATTTGGATTCCTCCTTTATCCCAAAGGTTAACACCTGGTTCCAGGACATTGTGTTGCCTGACTTCTGTCCCCTCCTGCGCCATGACTTAGAGCACAAGTGGCACTTTCTAGATGTCAGAAGGGCTCTTAGAATTTATATCAAGCGCACTTCCCCCTTTAGAAAGATAAAAGCCATGTTTGTTTCCTTTTCCCCTTCTCACTTGGGGAACAAGGCCTCTTCCCCTACTATTAGCAGGTGGGTCAGGACGTGCATTGCACAAGCCTACAAAGTAGTGGCTCTTCCGGTACCCCGAGGTCTAATGGCGCACTCTACCAGAAGTGCAGCAACGTCAGCCACCTGGGCCACCCAGGCATTCTTGGAAGAGATTTGCAGAGCGGCCATGTGGACATCCCCGTCTCTCTTCATCAGACACTACCATCTGGATTCCTTTGCCTCGGCAACTGCGGCCTTTGGCAGACAGGTTCTTCAATGAGTGGTTCCACCGTCAGAGTGATTGGCTGGATGAGGACCCGCCCATGGACATGCAAGCTTTGGTATGTCCCATCCTGAGCTCTCGCTGCAGCATGGAGGAGAATGGGGGTTGGTAAATTTACCTGTGAACGCCCTTTCTACCTATGCCGCGAGAGAGCCTAGCCCCTTCCTTGATTTGTCCTGAGGTGGTAAGGCATGTTAATGTATTAGATTGTTAGCTTTCAGAGACACTTCTTCAGTCTGTCTCTTCGCCAAAGCTGGGGATACTCCCAGTGGCTGGCTTTTATATATTCAAGTACAGACCCAGCTTAATGACATCATTAGAAGGAGTCTACCCATCCTGGGCTCTCGCTGCATAGATAGAAAGGGCGTTCACAGATAAATTTACCAACGCCCACTCTCATAATGGTCTTAACCAAAGAATTAAGTAATTCTTAGTTTTTTAAAAAATTGAAGTTTCAGATTACACTCTTAATAATCATTTTGTTTCAAATTTTGTGAAGAAATATATATTTTTAACCTCGGAGATTTTGCTACTGTAAGTTATAAGTCATTTCAAGAGGGTGAAGAAATACCTAGCTGAACAACTAAACTGACCAAAATATATCAAACCTTAACTTTTTCTCATAGTATTTCAATATTATCAACATCTATTTGAACAAGCATATCTAAATTCTGGACAAAACATTGTTACAGTGGTAAGAGCCTTCTAATATTAGTCCTCAGTTTTGTCTGCCACTATTTTTAATGGCCGGAAGGAAAATATTTGAATGGTACTAATGTTTTGAACAAAGTTACTCCTGTGAATTGGTGGAAATCATTAACCAGCTACCTTGATCCAAAATTCCTTCAGGTTTTGAATGAAAGTTCATAGCCAGCAGTTTACTTTGCAGGTATAGAAACAGATATTCTCAATGTTTGGATAGTTATTCATTTAAAGCTGAAAAGTTTCAACCAAAGGTAGGACTCACTGACATTGTCAGAGTTTGGAAGCTAAGCAGGGCTGGGTGGGATAAGAAACTACCTTAGAATACCAGGGCTATAGGATATATCAAGACAAAAAATAATCCTAGAATAAGCAGTGGTAAACAATATTCTTGTCAAGAAAGCTATATTGAAGTGGGTATAAAGTTATAAAGAGACGAACTTGGAGACTTTATTTTTAAATAAAAGATAAAATGAACAGATGATTTGGAATTGAAAAAGCAAAATACACATTTTTTTTTCTGGGAAAAAGAACTTGGAAGCTATCAAATTGAAATAAGGCCTGATTAAGGGTTAAAGATGGTTGTTCAAAGTTATATGAACTTCAAAATTTCCAATTTAATTTAAAAGAGAGAAAATTGAAGAGGAACTATCAGATTGTGATACAGGATAGTTCAGCAATCACAAATAATGGAATGATCAAATGTAGTTTAATATAATATAAATGCGGTTCTGTTTTTGCCATTATTAATGTATTCTTTGTTTATACACATTAATGCAAGAATAAATATTACATACTGTCTTCAGTGTAAAAGTCACTATTCACAAAATTGAAGGTTAATTGTAAGTTTGATTTTAACAGAGAATTCTATGGGTAACTTTGCATCCCCCCCCTTGTATGATTCCACTGCATGTGGTAGTTTTCCTCTACCTGAGGTGACTCTGGCAGTATCAACTATTTTGGCACCTTCTAATCTTTCTGTGTCACTCAATGACAGGATTCCCTTAAGTTCATTCTGCTTTAGCAAGTGAAGGTCACATAGCACACTCTTCCTTTCATTTGCCATCTGGCAGTTTATTATTAGCAGTGCTGTAGAAAACAGAAATTGGAAACACAGAACCAAAACAGCCTTTGCCTGTTGTTTGCTGTACCAAATGGAGCCATTTCTATGACTTTTTACCATTGATAGAAAAAAAAGTGGGGAAGTAAATCTAACATTCTACAAAGTTCTGCTTGTACAATTCCCACAGTATGTGTGTGTGTGTGTGTGTATGTGTGTGTGTGTGTGTGTGTGTGCGCACACACACATACACCAAATGTATCTTGTAATTCAACCATATATTTATTCCCTTGATAAAACCTGCATTAATAGATCCTGTACCACTGAGGAATTTCATCTCTTAAACATTTATAGACAAGAATAAAAAGAACAATGGTGTTTATCTTGAGACTTTTTGTTCCATACAATAGGAATTGTAGACTTCGATATTAGTCAAAAAGTAACTTGCTATTATTGTACTGTATCTGCAGTGGAGCAGTTTTATGATATTTTACTGAGCCATTTATTTGAAAAGTATAAGTAAATATCAAAATATTAAATTATAACATTTATTTAAATATAAACTCAGTTTCCCTTTCTGATCCTAGCAGTCTTTGATTTGTGTCCCCTTTCTTCCTACTGATTTTTAATTTGCTAATTTGTCTAGTTTCCCCAGGCTTTTGTTTCTTCAAGTTTCTATTTCTTTCATAGCATTCTGCCTCTGTGTGACCCTTCTGCTACTTTGCTTCACCTCTTAACTTTTCTTTTCCCTCAAGTCCTGTTCAGTCATTGCTCTGGCTCTGTAATACTGTCACATGGAATTATGGAGGTTCTGTGAGAAGAAGGATGACATTTCCTGTTGATCTCACAAAGGCATTGTAGGATGTTTCAGCTTTCTAACCCTGCAATTTTAATCCATTTGAAATCCATATTATTTCACTTTTCTTATCAATGTTCTTTTGCATTCTCCATTATTCCATTAAGCAGTGTAATATGAAAAAGTGTACAGATGTGTGCATTTGCATATATGTGTGTATTTGTATAGGAGTGTATTTGAAACAAAGGAGGAGCAACTTTTAAAGAATATTTTTACAGTTTAACTGTATATTTCAAGACTGTGTATGTTTATTCTTTTTCTGATGTAAATTTACTCATCAGTCTCTTGTATGTCTGAATTTTACTGTTTATAGTTCACTTTGCTGAGAAACACTTGACAGTTTTCTTCCTGAAACTTCTAAATTCATTCAATTAATATTGTGCATCTCTACAGTAGTACCCCACAACCTTTTGTTTTACCAGGGACCGATTTTTTGGAGACAATTTTTCCATGGACCAGATACTCTGGAATGGCTCCCCTAGAGACATCCAACAGAGCCCTTTCCTTCTATTTTTAAGGAAATTATAGAAAACAGAATTATTCTGGAGGGCATTCTTTTCATTTAAGCATTGCATCATCTTGTATATTGTACTTTTCAATTTTTTTACAGTGGAAGAATGTTATTAGTGTTTAATAGACAAGTCCTCTGCTCACATGAGCGCCCAAGTACTATTAGAATACATTTTTGAAATATGTATTGCTTTAATATTCATGTTCAAACCAACTCAGGTATATTTCCCATTCAGATTCCCTATCTATTCTTTCTACTTTAAGCCATTCATTTTTAAGTCAAATGTCTGAATGACGCTCTAGAGAATTATCTTTTTTGAGATTCTGCTGTTTTCCTTGAGAGTAGGCAGAATCAATATGTCAACATTTCATGCAATATGAGAAGTCTTCACTTCAAGTTTTCTGCTTATGTCAAAGAATTATAGAAAAGGGTCTTTATATTGTGTTGAACTTTGCAGCAGTCTTTTGCTGTTTTGGGCAGTCCAAAGCTCAGCAATAACATTAGATCACCCTTTGATTCGAGATTCTGGCTAAATTTTCCAATCTTCTGATTAGACACAAACTCACCATGATCTAAAAGATCTAGCTATGCTATTAATCCTGATATAAAATAACTGACTATACAGAATTACTTAGTAGTAGTCTAAGTAAACTTGAAGTTCATTGAATGGAACACAGTAACTGGCAGTATAAAGATTGTATAAAGATTTTTGTTATGCTTTTAGATCTTAGATCTAAAATGGATGGTAAATGCACATTGCTTAATTTCATATTTAAAATGTAATACATATTCATCAATATGCTATGATTTGGTTTGGAGAATCCCAAAGGATATCTTGTGCAAGATAAGATTACGCACAGAGACCTCATTCCTGTTTGAAACAATAAATGCCAACCCTGGGTGGTTTTGGGGGCTTCTCGGAGCTCCCATGTTACACCACTCTTGCGCGAGCTGCATTGGCTCCTGGTGGCCTTCCGGGTGCGATTCAAGGTGCTAGTGACCATCTTTAAAGCGCTTCATGGCTTGGGACCTGGGTACTTACGGGACCGTCTACTGCCGCCATCGATCTCCCGTCGCCCAGTGCGCTCCCATAGGGCGGGTCTCCTCGGGTAGCCGCCGGCTGGACGGCTGGTGACTCCGAGGGTGCGGGCCTTCTCCTTGGGGGCACCCTCCCTCTGGAACGAATTGCCTCTGGAGATGAGGACCATCCCTGACCGTTTGACCTTCTGGCATGTTGAAAACTTACCTATTTCATCAAGCTGGTCTGGCCTAGGGTTTTTATAAGGTTTTTAATTGGTTTTTAATTGGTTTTAGTTTTATATCCTTGATCGAGTTTTACTTTTTAGCCATCTTATTTAATCTTTTTAAATTGTTTTTAAATACTGTATTTGCATTGTGTTTTTAATTTCGGCTGTACACTGTCCCGAATCCCTGCAGGGAGAGAGGCGGCATTAGAAACTAATAAAATAAATAAATATACTTTGCCAACTCAGAGTCACAGATTTGAAGGAAATCTTAGAGGGTTTTTTTTCCTCTCTTTTCATTTGGATTCTTTTTATTTACTGTTTTTTACTTCATTAACTTACAGGAAAGTATTAAGCAAAAATATGTATACGTTGCAACAAATCAAATTGGGATTATTTCTTTTCTTTTGGAGATTATTACAGAAGAAAATAAGATATAGGAACAGGTTTTATGTCATTTATTTGATTAGAAGCCCAAATTTATAGTAGGTCGGAGAAATCCAATAAATGTCATTTAATCATCTTTATACCATTGGAATCAGTAGGACACAGTCCATATAGCTCTAATCTAAGCCTACTTTTCTCTTTATTGTATATACATCATATAATTTTCAACTATCCAAGTGAAGGAGAATAAATAAATCCAGCAAAAGGTCAGCTTGTCCATTCCCATTATGGTGGGATAGGTCCAGTGGTGAGTTTCAAAGTAGTTTACCACCGGTTCAATGGGTGTGGCTTGGTGGATGTGCTTTGTGCCAAATGCACATTTTGCGCATGCACAGAGACTTTCCTACTCACCTCCTGCAATCCTGCACTCTTCCTGTAGCTTCAGCACCTGACGCGTAGCAATCTGCTGTGCCACGCTAAGCAGTTGCACTTCAAAAGCAGGGAATAAAGATCAGTATGGAAGTGGGTAGGTGGGCCGAACTGCAGAGCGTCAGAAAGAACTGGTTCGGTCTCTTCTGATCTTTGGCGCTACGGTATGTCACGGGTGGGATTCAAATTTTTTAACAACCGGTTCTGTGGGTGTGGCTTAGTTGGTGGGCATGGCTTGGTGGTCATGTGAATGGCTGGGTGTGGCCAACTCAACATCACTCACATCGGGGCACACATCTTCTTGCCTGGCCTCTCATGACTGTGGGAATGCTGCAACAGTCATAAGTGTGAAAAATGGTCATAAGTCACTTTTTTCAGTGCCATTGTAACTTTGAATGGTCACTCGACACAAGCAAAGTACCAGCAAAGGAGGAAAAAAAACCTCCAGAGAAGTTCCTGAGACAGGAAGTCTAGTCCTACCAAGAATGTAATAAGGGCTAATGGAGAGGCAGTTTCTGTAAGCAACACCAGAATGTTTCCTTCCTGCCTTCCTTACAGAATTAGGCTGGTAATTTCTTCTAACAACCAGTTCTCCGAACTGCTTAGAATGTTAACAACCAGTTCTAGCGAATAGGTGTGAACCTGTAGAATCCCATCCGTGGTACGTCAGAAGTGGGCTGAACCAGTAGAATAGCCCCACTGGATAGGTGAAGTAATTTGGCATATCTTCAAGTAGAGGATTCTGACCAAGCTTCCCATTTTGCAGCAGCATCAAACATATTAGCATCAACATGCTAATTAATTATAATGAGCATAGTTGACATTTGAAGGCCTAGGTGAATGTGTGAAATATTTCTATTCATAATCCTGTTAGACTTGACTAGGTTATCTCTAGGAGAGTAATTGTGCTAGTTTGTTAAGCGAAACCAACAATTAAGTCAATCTTAATAAATACAAATCACAGGCCTGTTGGTTTTGGAGATTAACTCTGTGATCGCTCTTTAGTATAGTCATGTTGTCATTACATTTATGCCATCTCTTCGTAGATAAGGTAGCTAACTTTCCTCACAGGGTTGTTGATGGGAAAATAAAGGAGGAAGCAATATTAAGTAAGTTTACTACCTTGAGTTGCTTATAAAAATAAAGGCATGATATAAATAATAAAAATATATGTTATAACTGATGGCATGGTCAAAACATAATGAATAATTAGCCTTTGGTATGCAGATTTATTACACAGAGTTGAAAATACATATTTGCCCAGGAATTTGTTTTTATTTATATTTTTATTAATATTTAGATAGATAGTTATAGAGATAGATAGATAGATAGATAGATAGATAGATAAATATAGATATAGATATATCAATTGTGTGCACACGTGCGCACAAAGTTTTGTTAAAAGCAACAAATGAATAGAAGTTTGTAGATGTTGAAACATTGCATGTACTGGTTAATAGGTTATAGGAAACAATATGCTGAATCTCTACGGAAAAAAAATCCTACTTGTACAGAAT
Source organism: Bungarus multicinctus (assembly GCA_023653725.1). Taxonomy (NCBI): domain Eukaryota; kingdom Metazoa; phylum Chordata; class Lepidosauria; order Squamata; family Elapidae; genus Bungarus; species Bungarus multicinctus. The sequence continues at coordinate 34,848,086 of CM042844.1, forward strand.
AGCACATGCATGTTAGATTATAAAACTGGATTATGATTGCATTTATGTCATCCTGGCCAAAACTTTATATTGCTGCATATGATTAAAATGGAAAACTTACTCGTTTGTTCTTTTATGAAAAAGGATCAATGGAAAGCATTGATAGATTGAAACTGTATGGCTGGCAGAAGTCAATACAGGTAGTCCTTGTTTAGTGACTGTCTTATACAGTAACTGTTCACAGTTATGACAGTGATGAAAAAATAACTTTGTGACCAATCCTCACATTTACAACTTTCACAAATGGAAATAATAAGATAGTAAGCACAGTCATGGTTTCATCAAGCCACTTAATGACTGAGCTTATTTATTTATTTATTTATTTATTTGTCAATCGCTTACAAGATAATAGGTATAAGTATATACATAGTTATGAATACATGAAATGGGTACATATAAGAAAAATGAAAGAAACAATAGGACAGGGACGGTAGGCATGTTGGTGCGCTTATGCACGCCCCCTACGGACCTCTTAGGAAAGGGATGAGATCAATAGTAGACAGTCTAAGGTTAAAGTTTTTGGGGTTTGGGAAAAAAACCACAGAGTCAGGTAGAGTTGCTGTTCTAAGCAGTGGTTGCTAAACAAGAGCTGCTTGTAACTCTGGGCATATCTATTGAAGACCATGTCATAAGGAAAATTGCAGCTTTGAATATAAGTCAAGTAAATACTATAGAATATGAATTATCAAATGAAATAAATGTAGTTCTGTTTTGTAAAATAAAGGAGGGAAATAGAATGGATATGACATGTTATGGAATGGACTTGATTACACACAAGACATCAAAATATAGTTTTAATTGTGAACAAAAAGACTACAGTATGTATCAGGTATTACAAATTCATACCATTCCGATTGTTTTGTTGTGAATGAATATAGAAATGACTAGTAAGAGCTGCATGTTATGCTAGGGTAAGTAGTGATAAATATAGGATGAATATTGGTAAGAATTGTAAAACTTTATGAGTGAATGAGAGGGAAATATCTGGAGAAAAAGTTATTCCTGGATGATACATAAATAAGTAAATATATCATGTCTTACTACAAAAAGGGATAGCATTAGGAGTATGTGTAATAATTTAACAATTTAAAATAAAATTACTTTGTACTGTTTTATAAACTGTAACTTTGATAAAAACAAAAAATACTTTTCATTCATATTTTGTAATTTATGGAAAAAGGAAATACTCAGCAAGGGTGGAATTTCTGTATTTTCTTCAAGAGAAACAAAAAGCATTGCCTTTGTTTTATGATTGAATTAGGCAAGACATCTGGTTTTGGATAGTGCAGGATAATTCCTTTGATTAGATAAATAAATTTTTGGAACTGCAGTACTATTTCATTTGCTTCTTTGCTGAATGCAAACATTTTCCTTTTATGAGGAATACCTTATACGAGAAGAGGAAATCAGGAAATCTAATGCCTCACTAATATGATATTTTTAGATAAGCCAGAAAGAACCAAAATGCTCTTGATTTCCAACCAGTATGACAAGACTTGTGGCATTTTGTGTGTCAAATTTGTTACAGGTTAGATAAGAATTTTCTTTGGGCAAACTAAAAGTAGATAGTATAGAAAATGGTCATGATGTCACATTTTTCCTTGTGGTTTGGATTGTTTGGACAATCCTTGCATCTGGATACTAGTGTTTATTAGAAAGAAGGTAACGGATATAGCACAAGACTCACAAAATGGGGTCTATTTTTCAATTAGTTACTTATATATAGGCTGCAAAGGCAATTAAAATATTGTTCATGTTCTGCTTTTTCTGTGTTGGAGATTGGATAAATCTCTATTCTATGAAGAATTGGCAGTTTGTATGCATTTATTGTTTTAGTAACTGCTAGTCCTTTTCTCAATGTGAGAAATAACTTGTAGCTGGTAGAAGTTTCATTAAAAAAGGCACTTTTTGCTATAAGAAAACTGACTGACCCATATGTATCTTATGCATTTTGACAGTTTCTTGATGAAGCTATTGGGCTTGTTTTCTAAGTTTAGTTCCACATAAAACAGCCAGCAAGAATACCTAGCGGTATAGTTGTTCTTAAGTCAGTGAAAAAAAGAGCAATTCCATGCAGCTTGGCAGAACTAGGCACATAAAACTATAAGTTTGCAGTATAGATTATATTGCACAATTTCTTTTATAAGTACAGTATTTCTGTTTAATAGTTGTTAAATTACAAACTTTATAAATGTAGGTCTATGCTGCTTTTCAGAGAGACTTTGGTTAGACAATAATTCTTTCAAATTTGATAATAAAAACTTTTTGACTTACATTCTTTCAGTCTAGATGCGTAGTGTTTTCTTTGTTTTGGTTGTTACTGTATTCCATTATATAAGCATAGTTTGCAAATAATCTGTGCATAAATTTGGTGGTTATAATACATTTCAACTCATATTGCAAAAATTTTATCATGCTGTTAATCAAATGTAATTTAAACAGGATAAGGTGAATCATTTTAAAAAATGAGCCATGTTGGTGATTTGCAATTTATATCTAGCGTAAAAATGTTGAAGGTTAGTCAATATGTTTTTATTATAATTTGTTTTAAGTTATTATTTTGTTTGTATATGCTTCTGCATTAAGTTGAAAAAAATTAATCCAGTAAATTAATCCAGTAAAAGTTTTTTTCCTTCCTTCCTTCCTATCAAATTGGAATGCAAAGTTCTAATTTTCTTCAGGTTAAATAATATTAATTTTATATATTTTTATTTATCCTGATGCAATCATTTACTTTATTGCTTGCTTGACTATTAAATATCCAGTGATAATTTATATAGATGATATCATACTTTTGTGGCATTTGAAAAAAGGGTAATGTATTGTGCAATTTAATGACTGTTATTGCCATCTTGGGTGGGTTGAATTGTGGTTTGTATTGGGTCTATACTCTACTGCTTTACTTTTGCAGCATGAGAAATGTGGCTCCTTTTTATGTCAGACAAATAATGTGAGTACCCCCATATTATAAAGGAAGAGCTTAATGTCTAGCTCTCATGTGCCAGAAATGCCAAAATTCTTTCAAAGGACTGCTCTGTAAAGACTCCTTCGAGTCTTTTTAGTGCAAAGCCTTGATTCACACTTGGCATTTCTTGTGGGGGGGGGGGGGGGATGCAGGCAATAATTACTGACAAAAAGATGTGGGGATTTTTTATCTTGAGAGGTGAAGCAATTCTTTTTTAAAACTTTGCTTTTTTCTTCATCTGTCAATAACATTGGAAGGTACAACTGGTCCAATGATAGCATAATATATTGTTACAAATAGTTTTTGACATTGCTACAAATGGAGCTACAAGTGTTTATCAGCTGCCCTCCCTCAGAGGTTTCCACACAGTATGGTCAGAAATATACAGCAAACAAACTAAAAAATCTGGCAGAGCCTTGATCAGACTATTGTGGTTGCCATCTTGACATTTTCTTGTTCATTCATTCATTCATTAAATCAATCAGCGGTAAACTAATTTAATGACTTTCTTATTTGCTTTTTAAATCTTTGTACAATATGGGCCTTAAAATGAACAAATTTAACTGAAATTATTCCACAAAATCTTTTCTGGATTGTAATCGCCTACTTTTGTACCTTGTGTTCCACAATTCTGTCAATTTCTTTAAAAAAGGAATTGCTTTATTTAGATATGGAATGGATCACCTTGATCATAAATCCTGTTGGTTGTCTTGTATTGCTTTATTTTTTTCTTTTTTAGCCCTGGTGAATGAACTTAAATTGTGGAATCCTTGGTACTCTTTGAGCTTGGTTGTTTGCTTATGTTTCATTACCTACCTGGTAACATCATCAGTACTAGTAAGGGTAGGGTTTGCTTCTGTTTATATTCATTAGCTTGCATTGCAATTGTTGTTGGGGCATGTAGTTTTCTCCTTGATTAGGGTATTGTTTTCTTGCTTGATTGTCTGATTTTAATTCCTAGTTATGTGGTGTTGGTTGCTGGAGAAGATGTGTTCTGATTTTTTTATTTTCTTCTTAATTTTTTGTTATCTATTTTTAATGGTGTGCAAATTGTATTTATTTCTGGGTCTTTTGATGGCTGAATTATCTGGATGCCAATTTTTTAGTATTTTGATTTAGTGTAATCTAGGATGCTCAGAGTTTCTCAATTAGAAATATGATTGAATCTGTCCATCTGTTGTGAGATTAAGGAGTTTTCATTGTGCCTTCTGACTGTTTGATGTTCATGAATGTATTATGTTATTCTTCTACCTGTCTGTTGTACATAGTGGCTGCTAAAAACAAACAACACTGTATGTTATAAATGACTTCTAGTTTTTTCCCTTTTTGGGCTTTGTCCCATACTAGGTCTCTTGGTTTACATGAGATTTTTGGTCGACTTTAGTTGGTTTATATGCTGTGATGATACTGAGTGGTTGTAATAATCTGTTAGTAGTTGCTGATATGTTTTTGATAAATGGGAATGTTATCCTTCTCATAGTTTGTATTGATTGTGCTATAGTGAGTTGAATGGTCAGGCATTTTGTGATAAATTTGCATAGGTATCCACTTGTTGAAATATGTTTTATAGGTGTTCTATTTCCTTTTCTTGGTGTTCTGGGTTGCTATAGTATATTTGTGCTCATGACAAGAATATTCTTACATAGTTCCATTTGGCAGGTGGGTTGTTATTTTAGTAATGGAGCACTTGGTTAGTATAGAGGTTTTTTTTATTAGACTGGCCTTTCTAATTTGCCATTGTTTGCTCTGTTGATAAGAATGTCCACAAATGATAGTGTTTTGTTGTTTTCTTCTTCCCTCGTGAATTTTATTTCTTTGAAAATACTGATTGTTTCATATGTCTTCTCTAGTTCCTTTTTAATTTTATTATTACTATCTACATACCAGATTCATTCTTTTGGTTGTATGCATGGGAGTACTATAGTTTCTAGTTGCAATATAATCTGCTATGCTGTGATGATCATCCCATGAGTGTTCAATACTCATGATGGCTTTTTGGCATAATTGTCCATATCTCGAACTATTTGAACTTGAAGTTTTATTGATTTAAGCTAAATTTATTTGAAAGTGCATTGAGCTCATTATAAGGGGAACACACCTGAAGTATGCAGATATCAATGTCTGAACTTTTATGTCCTTGCTGAAACAGGAAGTTCTGGTTGCAAAAAAAATTGATGGTATTTGTTTATTTGCTTAAATGCCTTTCTATCAAATTGGAAATGAGATATTTTTCAGAAGGGAGCTATAAAATATTAGTTGTTGCCTTGGACTGAATTTAATATTCATTATTTTACGGACTAATGCATCTCAAGCATTTAGCAGGAGCATGATATGAAGTGTTGGCCTAGTACAACTCTGAAGAAACGTTTGCTCTGTTTCTGGAAATTTTGTAGTTTATATTTTTGTTGCTTAGACCACCAAAATAGCAAAATATGTGAATTGCAGATTCTGGTTTGTATATATTTTCAGAGTTTTCTGCAAGCAATTATAATTTATTTATTACTGCATTGTATTTAATGTCAGTTGAGGTCATACTCATAAATGTGGCTGAATTCTATTGCTAAATTGGCAATGCCTGAGAAGTAGCGTCATTGTTTAGCACATATCCAGGCACAGCATGTTTTGATCTGTATTGGGAATATTTTACAAAGTGGTGGCCTCAGAAGAAACATAAACAATAGGAAAAGGAAATGGCAACTGTTTTTTATTAAGTTTTAATCTTGAGTATTTTTATGTTCTCTAATATAATAGGAAATTTAGCTGTACATGAGAAACTATGGCTTATAATATTACAAATGTCCAGATTATATTTGACTCTTTATAAACACAGTGAACTGACTTGATGCCAAGATGTTGTAACTGAAACTAGCGAATTTTAAATTGCTATATAATATATTATTATTATTAAACTTGGAGATCTTTTGCTTGCTACTTAACTACTGTGGAATTATATTGTGAAGAGGCCCTTACATTAGATGGGAAAAAATCTTTCACATTGGTGGGTAACATTCTAAAGAAAAATTATAACAGCAGCAGACATTTCTGACTGGGAGTGTGACCAGCAGTTTTGCAGTCGACAGGCGACGTGTATGTTTTCAGTTGGTTCTGACTGACATCTGTTGGATAGTGTCCATGATAAGTAACAAGCCTTACTCTGCCTAAAGCAGTTTGAACTGCTTTAAATTTATTTTGATTGTTTCAGAATGTGAAAACAAACACACATTCATCTGCTTAGCTACAGAAGCACTTATGTATAAATGTTTTTTTCCTTAAGACAAAAGACTCAAGACCGGTTTTACTATCGCTTTACAAAGTTTTTCTATTTCAAAAACCATTCACCATTTTTCTTTGGGGAGTGTATGCTTCTTGCCCTCCAGCACCACTTTCATGCATGTTAAATATTCACTGGAGTGAGCCTTGAACCTAGTTATCCCATCATAGTGAAATGCAGGACATTACTCTGGTACTAAACTAGCACACTGCATGTGACTTGGTAAAATAGTCTGGAGCCAGCATCCTGCTATCTTTCAAATCTGTACCTTCCCTAGGATAAATTGGAATTACCTTTGAATGCTAAAAAACAAAACAAAACATCCTTGGCCTGAATATTCTAATTTCAAATGCTGATTTCACATTGATAGCTTTAGAAGCTGTGGAAACTAATCTCCAGATAAATAAGGGAATAAATGAGTCTTGCTATCAAAAAATTTTTCTGTTTCTACAATGTCCAACTGGATGTGTATAAAACCATAACCATAATATGAGCATAATAGTATCCTTCTTCTTACAATATCAGCAACTGATTTTTCAGAGAGATATTGTTTTTTGCTACAGATATATTAGATATTATAATCATATCCACTGATAGCTTCATCTTTGCCTAATCTCTCAGAAACAATTCAGCTGGCAATTGCAGTATAACTTGCAAAACAAAGATTGTATATGTATAGAAGGAATAAATACATTTATCTCCCCTAATATCGCATAATACAATTTTACTAACTTCTAATTCTTGAAGCAAAAACACCATCAAACTGATATGCATAATTTGCTACAACTATCCTGGTCTTTCTTACTTGCTCCTTCTTAAAGCTAAACACCTCCAATCTTCATATTTTCTTGCGAGAAGAGCAGGCCTAACTGCATAATGATTTTGGTTGGCCTTTCATACCAGTTTCTCATTTTCTTATTTAATGTTTCTCTTGACATATCCAATTCTCAGTTCCCTATAATGAAATAGGCAGAAGCACTCCCTTAATCATAGCCCAGTATGTACATGTGTATTTGTTAACTATCTTTGATTTTTGTTAATTTTCTTCCTTCTTTTTAAAGAACTTTATCTCTTTTCATCTTCATTTTTATACTAACAGACTTTGCCTAAAGACTAATATTCTTTCAGCTGCTAGTTGGCCAGAGATAGATATTTGAGAGAGGAATTAAGCTGAACCAATCACACAAACAAGTGTGATATAGTCCTTAGCATATAGGATCAGCAAAATTCTGAGTTAAAACCACTATCTAGCTTTGATATTACCAAGCCAGTCATTCTCCTACAGCTACCTCTAAGCCACTGCTATGTAGTTTGGCTATAAATTTAATAATTAATTTAATAAATATACTAAAACAGTGTAACTTCAGCTGCACACAGGCATTAGAGCTATTCTAACAAAGAAATGAACAAAGGTCAGCCTCAAATTATCATACTTTGTACACTTTATGTAAAAACATAGCTGTGATGACCCAGAGTGTAACACAAAAGTAACAAAATCCAAAATGTAAATAAATGTTCTTTAATACTTCCAACTTGGCCCCACTGTTCAATAATACTCAGTTGGAGATAAAACGTACTCAAAAGTAGTCTTCAAAAGAAAACAATACACTCCGAACCAGGGGTGGGATTCAGAATTTTTAACAACCGGATCTGTGGGTGTGGCTTAAGTGGTGGGCATGGCTTGGTGATCATGTGACTCGGTGGACATGGGTTGGTGGTCATGTTATTGGCTGGGTGTGGCCAACTCAATATCACTCACATCAAGGCACGCATCTCCTTGCCTGGCCTCTCATGACTGTGGGGATGCTGCAACAGTCATAAGCATGAAAAATAATAATCATAATAATAAATATTTATTTATATACCGCTCCTCTCCCGAAGGACTCGGAGCGGTGCACAGCCGTACAGTTAAAACAATAAATATGTGGAACAATAAAACTAAATTAAACCCAATCCTGGCTGTAAACAAATTTAAAACCATACTCTAAAACCCTAAAATTTAATAAAAACAAAACACCCAAAACTAAAATCAGCCCAAGCCGGCCTGGTCAAAAAGTCAGGTTTTCAAAGCACGCCTGAAGGTCCCCAGGTCCGTGGCTGTCCGTAACTCCGGGGGCAACCCATTCCAGAGGGCAGACACCCCCACAGAGAAGTCCCTATTCCTCGGGGTCACCAGCCGGCACATAGATACCGACGGGACCCGCAGGAGACCCTCCCTCTGGGAGCGCACCGGATGGTGGGAGGAAAATGGCAGAATGCGGTCTTGTAAATATCCTGGTCCGATGCCATGGAGCGCTTTAAAAGTTAACACCAAAATTTTAAAGCGCACCCGAGAGGCCACTGGCAACCAATGCAGCTCACGCAGGAGGGGCGTCACATGCGCGAATCTTGACGCCCCCATAACCACCCGCGCGGCCGCATTCTGTACCAGTTGAAGCCTCCGGATGCTCCCATTTGGGAGCCCCATGTAGAGGGCGTTACAATAGTCCAGTCGGGAGGTGACCAGGGCATGAGTGACTGTGCGTAAGGCATCCCGATCCAGAAAGGGCCGCATTTGTCGAATCAGGCGAACCTGATGAAACGCTCCCCTGGAGACGGCCGTAATATGGTCTTCCAAAGACAGCCGTACATCCAGGAGGACACCCAGATTGCGAGCCCTCTCTGCAGGGGGCAGAATCTCATCCCCAATAGCCAGCGATGGAACTATCTGGCTATATCGGGACGCCGGAAACCACAGCCACTCAGTCTTGGAAGGGTTGAGCCAGAGCCTGTTCCCGCCCATCCAGTTCTGCACGGCCTCCAGGCACCGGGACATGACCTCCACGGCATCGTTGGGGTGGCTTGGGGTGAAGATGTACAGCTGGGTATCATCAGCGTACAGATGACATCTCACCCCAAAGCCACGGATGATCTCCCCCAGCGGCTTCACATAAATGTTGAACAGGAGAGGAGAGAGGACCGACCCCTGAGGCACCCCACAATCGAGGGGCCTAGAGGTGGATCTCTCTCCCCCCGCCAACACAAATTGCAGACGGTCGGAGAGGTAGGAGGTGAACCACCGCAACACGGTGCCCCCAACCCCCAACCCCCCCAACCGCCGCAATAGGATACTATGGTCGATAGTATCGAAAGCCGCTGATAGGTCTAATAGGACCAGGACAGAGGAATAACCCCTGTCACAGGCCCTTCAGAGATCATCAACCAATGCGACCAATGCCGTTTCGGTACTATGTCCAGGCCTGAAGCCCGATTGGAAGGGATCCAGGTATGTATCTTCATCCAGGTACTGGGGAAGCTGACCTGCCACCACACTCTCTACAACCTTCGCCACGAAGGGAAGGTTGGAGACAGGACGATAGTTGTTCAAAAGAGTTGGGTCCAGGGAGGGCTTCTTGAGGAGGGGTCGAACCACTGCCGTTTTCAAGGCGGTAGGCAGCGAGCCCTCCATCAAAGAAGCGTTAACAATTCCCTGGAGCCAACTCCGCGTCACCTCTCTGGAGGTAGAGACCAACCAGGAGGCACAAGGGTCCAACAAACGTGGTGTCATTCAGCCGCCCCAGCAACCTGTCCATACCCTCGGCGGTCACAGGGTCGAACCCATCTCAGATAACCGTCTCAAGACTCGCCGCGGTCACCTCCCCCGGGATCTCCCAACTAGAGTCCAATCCGGCCCGAATCTGAGCGATTTTATCGTGCAGAAATCGTGAAAACTCCTCCGCTCTTCCCTGCAGGAGATCATCCCTCGCTCCCGGCCAAATCAAGGAGCAGGTCACTCTAAACAGGGCGGCGGGTCGATTTTCTGCCGATAGAATAAGGGCGGAGAAGTGAGAACGCTTCGCCGCCTCTATCGCCACTAGGTAAGTCCTAATATAGGACCTAACCTGTGTTCGGTCAGACTCGGCATGACTGGCCTTCCAGACGCCCTCCAGATGTCTTTTCCAGCATTTCATCTGCCTCAGCTCCTCCGTAAACCATGGAGCCGAGCGAGATCTCTGCCGGTCAGAGGTCGCAAAGACACAACTTGGTCCAGAGCCTCGGCAGCCAACCTGTCCCAGTCATAAGTCACTTTTTTCAGTGCCATTGTAACTTTAAATGGTTACTCCACACAAGCAAAGTACCAGCAAAGGAGGGGGAAAAAACTCCAGAGAAGTCCCAGAGACAGGAAGTCTAGTCCTGCCAAGAATGCAATAAGGGTTAATGGAGGGGCAGTTTCTGTAAGCAATACCAGAATGTTTCCTTCCTGCCTTCCTTACAGGATTAGGCCAGTAATTCTAACAACCGGTTCTTAGAATTGCTTAGAATGTTAACAACTGGTTCTAGCGAATAGGTGCGAACTGGTAGAATCCCACCCCTGGTCTGAACTTAATTAGCAGATAGAAGTGAAATAAAAAACAAACAAACTACAATGATGAAATTTCTACAACGGAACAGGAGAAGCATTTACAAAATTCAAGGAGATAACAAGGCACGGGCTGTTGGAAGGATACCAACCAAGATAACTTCAGACCAAAATAAAACACGCTTTATTTCCAGCGTTTGCCAGTACGCAGGTCCAAACTCTTATGCAGTTGTCACACCTGCAGCCCATGAAGAGGATCAAGGCCCTCTCCTCCCAAGTAGACTAGTCTCTCCCTTACCCTCTCCTCCCTGTGTGCCCTGGAATGGATAGGGGATGGGCCTGGGTCCTCCTCTGACTGCTCAGTCGGCCTCTGCCCTTCCCCAGCCTCCTCCCCAGCCTCCAGAGTCACACTTCCACTCCCTGTCGACTGTTCCTCCTCTCCCTCAGAGTCAGTCTCCACCAGGGGCATGACACTAGCTTTGTAATGCTGGGAAAGGTAGAAGGATAGAGAGAGAAATGTGGATAGACTTAATTACAGCAGCAAGAAATATTATCCACTGCAAATTAGAGGCACTATCTCTGATTCAAGTTGTAGAGCTTATGGCCTATAGAATATGCCATATTTACAAGAAATAAAAATCTAAATTTTATCGTATCAGTGATAATTAGAAGAATAGAAAGATTCAAATCATATGTGCATTCTTTTTAAAGGATTGGTTTATCTGGTTCAGCAATTTTTGACCACCTTTAATAAAATCTGCTAAGAAACTCCCGTTTGAAAATGTATGCAATGTGGAGTAATAGAAATCAGGTGACATTTAGTATTATAAAGTAGAATGGCCTGCTGTTCAAGAGTTTAATGAATACAGTTTTTCTGAGAATTCATCAGTTGAACTGAGCAAAAGCAAGAGATATGGAAAACTGAAGTTAATAGGATGCATTCTCTTATATCAATTTTGTTTCTTTTCTCATTGTTACTGCACTTTGGATATAATAAAATAACTTGATAAGCTTCAGATGTACTCCCTATATCATGAAACTTGCAGGAATAATATTGTGGAAATTTCCTGCTTAATTTATGATCAAGTATATCATATTAAAAGAGAGAAATAAAAAGATATATTTTGTATTAGTAGCATGTTCCACATGCTCCTCAGTCAAGGTAAATACTTTGTGAAGTACTCCAAACAGCTCAACTGTTTTGAAAGATGAAATTCTCCCTCAACAATAGCACACATTCTCCTTCTTGGGAATTCAGTAATTATTAAATAGTTTTCTCTGCTTTTGTAACATCACAAATACGCAGCTTAAAGTAAGCTTTGGAATTTATTTCATAGTATGGGAATAAATAACCAGGGATGTGTGAATAACTCAATAAGATTTTATTTATGGAAGAAAAAATTGAAATAAAGTTATTGGTTGTATTCTGCACAATGATTGTCATTCCTTGAAATTAAAAAAAAATCATTCCAGTTATTTAATTACAGAGTAGATTTCTTCAATCTGATGTTCTTCAGATTGGAGTTGTATTTCAATTCTTCTGGAAGCATTGGATCAGAGAAGATTGTCATAATAGGTAAAGAGTTCCTTACCTCCCCATAGTCAAGCAGAATAGCAGTGACTTTAGCTATAAAGTTTGTTTTGTTTTCATAAATTGTAATACATTATTGACTCCTATTTATTTTGTTAATCTAGAAAATGATTATTTTCTAAAATAAAATAAAATAAAATGACTATTATTAAGTGTTGTACCTTATGATTCTTGACAAATGTATCTTTTCTTTTATGTATCTTTTCTTTTGCACCAAGACAAATTCCTTGTGTGTCCAATCACACTTGGCCAATAAAAAATTCTATTCTATTCTATTCTATTCTATTCTATTCTATTCTAATATTATTTGCTGTAGATGCTGTAAATTCCTAAATGTAGGCTTCAATTACATTTTCTTCTGTGAATTTTTTTTTAATAACTTGATCGTTTATAAGAGATTCCACTACATTACTACTACATATAAAAATGTAGAGCAAGAAGAAACTTAGTAACAACCACAAGTTTGTAATAAAACTAGGATGTAAGATGCGATGCAACTACAGTATTTGTGATAGATGGAAGAAATAATTTACTTGTTTCTCAATCTTCTCTTTAGTTTGGCAATTAATGAAATACTGATACACATTCTTGTCAATTACTAAATACAATTGCCATGTTAATAGTGCAATGTTGGTTATTCTGGTTCTCTAAATGAAATTATTTGTTTGGTTTCAACAACTTTAACATGTATGTGCAATGCAATTACGTGCATTATGATGGGACTTGGCATCTGTTCATGATTGTGCCATGGATGTATTTATTATTTTTGCTATAAATCTGCATCTGCCTTGGCTTTGAGTAGAAGAGCTCATAGTGCAGATAGGTAAAGTAATGTTACAGCTTGTGATTGATGTAATATGCCTTAACACTATAAATATTTAAGACATCCAGCAGGTTTCATAATTAATCTAATTGGCAAAGCTTGAATCAATAAATTAAATATAAAATCTAAGTATTTGAAATGTAACTCAAAGATGTCGATATATGCTGTGACAGTGTACTTTAAAATTAAAAACATCTTTTAAATCATACTTTTTCAGATGCTGAAATGCATTAAAACATAATTTTAAAATCTCAGGAAATTGTCAGTTGAAACATCATTCTTCAACATTTTGTCAGTATAATTTGTATCCAGTATACTAATGCAAGACAGACAAAATTAATGCTCTATTAAGTGTGCTTCAAAATTATGAAACATGGTTAATTGTTATTATTGTAGCTTACTTAAAACACTAAAAACTTTATTCTTCAGTAACTATCAAAAGAAAGGAACTCCATTAATATCATATAATGTAATGATTTCTCTGACTTCACATTCACATAGATTTAAAATTCATAATAACATTTAAAAAATAAAAAATAAAATGGCTTATAATTTTATCCGTGACTGGGTGCAAGTCAAGCTGTTCAGAATATTGTTTTTTTTTTTTTGTCTATTTAGTTTAAACTCTTAAAGTGCTCCATTTTCAACATTGCAGTTTGGAAAGAATTTTTTTGCTTTCCTTTTAAATTCCTATCATAATATAAGTTTGATGTCACAATTGGCTTTGAAAGATTAATGGGAAAATTGCAGAGATAAATGTGCAACTAGTTTGACTCTTGTGTGAGCTGATTAAATAATACCTTGCTGTTTCTGCATTAATTCTACTGAAATTCAAAATATTTTGGTAATCAACTAAAAAAGCTTATATGCTTGTACAGAAAAGGGACTTATTTCAATAGAAGAAAACAGCACTACAAACATTTGAACTGTTTATATATGTTATTGTATGTTTATTTGTTAGATATATTTGTGAATTTCTTCTCAGTATTTCTGTTTACCTTAAAGCTTTGCACAACATGAACAATTCTTCTTGTCTTTTTGAGCTTTGGAGTGGTGTAAAAATTTGACTGAGGTAGGATCATTGTTGGATAGGAACAGACTTTTGTAATGTGGATGTTATAAGACCTGATTATTTTCCAAAGATCAAGATGAAAGTGGAATTTAAATTTGAAGAATTGATAGAAGATGGTTTTCTTGAGCCTCTGATGGGCTGGTTACTGAATTTAGGTATAGCCATTGCAGTCCATTTGTCCAGCAATTATAGAAATAAGATAGTTATTGTTTTCTGAATGGTTCATTCTTCAAACTTGAGGGTTGGTTTCTGAACATTTCATTACTAGGTTAGGTAACATCTTCAGGGGAGTTTAGGGGATATTAGTGTCAGTGTTCTGTTTATAAGGGCTTTATGTGGTAAGTAGGTTTTGTGATGCATCAGGTGTGAATGTATCAAGTGAGGGTCTTGTGATGGGTTTTATGATGAGTTTGGGTTAAGGTAGAGTAAGCTTGTTTAGGTCAACGTGTCTGTTGATGGAATTGCTTGGGGACTGCCAGGCTTCAATGAACTCACAAACATGGCAGGTGGTTGTGTGGCCAATGATTACTTTTTATTTGAATAGTCCATTCTATAATATGATTTTGAAAGTTTTTATATTTAACTAATATATTACCAGAAAATAACATTGGTGAAATTTAGCATAAATTCAATTCTTAAAAATAAATATATTTTGTTGATTTCATATAACTTTTGTTTTGTACTGCCCAACTGTTTACACTCTTTTAAAAACTATTAGAGAAGAAAAACAAGCTTTCATTGTTGAATGTGTGATTATTTTAAATGTATGTATTCTGCAACAGTAGTGGAACCATGGCATTAATGTCACATTATTGTCACACCCTCCCCTTTGAAAATGGGGAGCAAGAATGCTTTCTGAATGTTTTTGCAGGAGATGTTGATCAGAGACTACTTGTCAAAGATATCTTTCTGTAAATGAAGTTTTGAGTTTTTTATTTTAGTTTTTTTGTTCAACTGCATTTTTCTTGCATTACCAATTATTTCCGTAAAGTTCCATAAAGTAAATTCCAGGCTCTATTATTGGAGAATCCAGTTTAAATCCTGTGGTGAGTGGGAAATGGTTTACCCAGTTTTGAAGCTGCCAGCAATGATGTCAGTCATTTTAATGACACCACAATATATTGGAATAAAAAAATACTTAAAATATTCTGTCTTGTACATGATGTTATGTGTTGTTAAGATAGCATTGGTTTTTGTTGATAAAAAAACAATTGGGATATCTAAATGCTGACTTAAAAACTGAGAATTTTATTGTTTTTCAAATTTTATTAGTTCATTGGAATATAAAATACAAAGGAAAATAAAAATAGTGGGAAACTAGGAAAAGGAAAAAAAATAGAAAAGAGCATGTGGGATGGAAGGGAAATTTTTTATTCTTTTTCTTTGTTTCAAACTTACTTAAGAAGAATTTCTATATGATTTCTTTTAGGACTAATGTTTAGATTTAATGAGTAAAGAAATTTCACTTTTTAAAAAAATGCTTTTTTATTCGCTTAAATTTCAGATCAGTTTCCAGTAAGCATTCACTAAATGGTAATGTCATATAAAAATATCAATATTCTTATGAATGAATGCAGTATTGTGTCTGTGAATAAATTAGAGTCTAAATTGTTCTGTAGCGGTTCTGAGAACTTCAAATTAAAATGCTCTTAAAACTAGCTGCATTTTCAGAATTTTTCTATTAACCAAGTAGTCATTTCAAAATATTGGTCATATTCTGGTGAATATGAATAATTATTGGTCTTTCAATAACTAGTCATATTTAATATGTTCAGTATATTGGGATTGCACTCTTAGAAATCTTCTTGCCAACTTGACTCAAGATTTCTTGGTAATTTTAGATTCTGCTGTTCCCACATGCATGGAAGGAGCAAGCTTGGGAAAAGTTCATCTGAAATAATTATCTTACCCAACCGATCTCTCTTTATTCTTTATTAAGTTCCCCAGAAGAATACAAATGGTTATTGTGGCAAATTTCATAAGGTATTTTAGTACAAAACTATGCAATATTATCAGCAGAAAGGTATATTGTTACTCATGAGAAGTAGCTATCATAACTCTAAAAATATTAATGCCATCCATCTATCCATCTATCTGTCTGCCCATCCATCTATCCATCTTTATATCTACCTACCTACCTACCTAATATATTTTGCCCTCTTCAGAAACTCTCCCATATCTAATATCCAGAATGTGGACTTCAAAAGAGCAAGCGAGGTCCTCTTAAAGAGTCCATATATATTAACATTGAGCTGTCTCTCAACAGAGGATTACAGTTAGGGTTAGACATCACCTATCATAGTCCTTTCAACAGTTCCAAAAAGATTTCATCCCCATTTGCACTCTGATACAGGTGATCCTGAGAGCATAGATAAGCCCCCAAGTAGCCTTAAAAGTTCTCAAGGAGAGTGCTCACAACTCGATGACTTCAAAGAAATATGATCCTTCCAACCCATTCCTCCCCAATCCTGTCAGATCTAATCCTTCCATCTCCTCACCATCCTGCCAGAAGTGATGAAGCTTCTTCGATGAGAAGCGAAATGTCTTTTTCTTCCTCCTCAAGGAAAAAGAAGTCCAGTTACCTTTTGAAAAAACACCTTTGCGGTAGTTTAGATGACTGAGAATCTCTATAGATACTCTCTTATTACTTATCGGCCCATTTCAATGCCCTTTGCAAAACTGTTATGGCTGAAAATATTCTTGTTTTTTAAATAATTTAAAGAAGTAACAATACAAATGATAAATATTAATAAAGTTTCAAAATGTTATCTCCTATATTTTTAGGCTTTATCACAGGTTACAAAGTCTATTGCAACCATCATCAATCTTATGGTAATCTGGCTATCTTGTATTGTATTTCTAATTATAAATGAGTAACAGTTTCCTTGAACGAGTAAGAAGGCATAAAAACCATAAATAATATTGTGGCAACTTGCATCTAGAAACATTAAGAGAATATTGCACAAGATTGAACTATCCTATTTTGGTGATGGGATAAAATTCTTTGCTCTTTTTTTTTTTGCAGTCCTGCATGATTTAAATAAAAATTAAAACATACAAGTTACTGTTGTTGCTAATCATTTCACTGATAGGTTTGTGAACAAATCTTGTACCCTCTTACTAGAGATCACAATTAATTGCTTTATTGCTTAGAACATCCTGAGTGATAGATCTGGATCTAGTGAGGTTGGACCCAATGCTATTTAGATCTTATAGGACCTAATGTCAAGGTTTAGGAAAGAATGGCCAAAAGTCTGTTAATCAAAAGAGCCTGGAAAAAGAACCTTTGCATTTAAACTCTGGGACTGGCAGAATTATATCGGGTTTAATTTCTATGTTTTACAGTGTAGTTTATCTTATCTTATCTTATCTTATCTTATCTTATCTCTAGTAAGGCAAATTATCTAACAATGTCAAAATCTTGACATTTATTTTGTTATGCCATTCGTGAGATTAATTTTTTAGAAATAACAGAGATTGGCCTGAGCTGTGTCTGTCAATATTCACAATTTATAATATGTGCAATATATTCATCACTCCTATCTATCTTTTGAGAATATTAATCTCAAAAGTTGGGGGATAAACTTTCTTCTTTACATTCCCACGAACAAAATTTAAGTCACTATGATTCCATTTTAATGATAATGATGAGACTTTTCCAGTCTATTCCCTATATTAGACATTCTATAAATGAAAGTCCAACTACTTTGATAGGTTGAAAAAGATCTAGTGTAGATCTGAATATTTTTATTATTTTCAATACCCTTTTATCATTTGTGTAAATAATAAATGAACTGAATATGACTTTTTTTTTAAAGAAAAAAGAATTAGAAAAATAGCTAATTTTGTATTCTCACAACTTACTTCCTTTTGTCATGATTGGATAATTGAGCTATTCAAGAAAAAGTCTAATTTTTTTAAAATAATTAACACTGCTTTTTTCTATTCAAAATATCTTAAAGAAACAGTGTTTGATGTATAAGGCAGAACCCTACATTTCTCTTTCAATTTCTTCGATAACATATTCATTACAGGTTAAAAACATGCTGGGTACAGTTTGTTCTTGCACCAAACTCTTATTCAGCAGTTCTGGAAAACAGCCAAATATGAAAAGTAAACCCTTCCCAGTTTAAAGGAGGCAATTTTTCGTTGTCACTGGCCCTTTTAACGAAGTATGGTAGCACTGTCTAATTTTAGGATCAACATAGTTTAGAGCTGTGACTCTATATTAAGTTTCATATAGCAGTTCTAAGCGGAACTCTCCTGTAAATTGGTAAGAGGTTCAGAAGAAAGTTGTGAATATGGAGAAGTTCTACAAGAACATTATTTTGAAATCCTTCATGCTATACCACGCAGGTTTTCAGTTCATGTGAAGAACCACACAGAATACATTTGATTTCTTGGACAAATTGTATAGCATAGACAGTCCTTTCAATCCCTACATACCGTATCTCTAAGAAAATTTTTATTGAAAGGGGTAACATTAATAACAGAACATTAAAAGGCAAGCTGAATTGTGGACATTTCCTATAAATATTGTAATGTATACACGTGTAAAATATCTGTAATAATCCCAGCCCCATACTTCCATGTACATGGGTATCTATTCCTAAACAGGCATATATAGGAATTTGGTTCTTTCATTTAATGAGGGAGTTCATAATAGCTTTCTACCTAAAAGGAATTATGTGTACTCTTAAATTGAGTTCATTCTACAAAATATTAATAACATTCATCTACAGTACAGTAAACTAAAGTAGCAAACATTTGAAGAAATACAGAAGTCCATCATGTGATTGGGGTTTACAGCCACTGTTTGTGAAACATGATTTTTGGTTTCGCACACTCACTAAAGAGTGACAGAGGAATATTCCAAACAAAACAGCAAGGAATGAATATTGACCAGAAACACAGAATTGCTGTTATTTGTTGGAGTAGAAAAGAGGAAGGAGACAAGGCAAAATGGCTTAAATACTAATGACAAAAACATGAATGCTATAATTACACATGGCAACAGCACTTGTTGCTTGTTCTGGTTATCATCTTTATTTGCATTTATCATCTTGATTCTTGTGTAGTTATTGAAACAATGATTTCTTCAATAGGTTTGTAAATTCATAACGCTTAGATTTGAATCTTGGCATGTAAACATCTTCCTGAAAATCATCCACACGTTGTTTGACGTTATCGAGATTGAAGAAAAAAGCAAAATAAGACAAACATTATCAAATAGGTATAGTAGATATATAATTACATTATTCAGGTCTTGGTATGTTCGGGTCTTTTCCCATGTAAGATTGAGACTGTCTGGGCAATGTTTTGATGAGATCCCACTCGCCATCTTTAGGCTGGTGCTTTCGGCTTTGTACGAGCAAAGCATAATCTGAGCTGCTGTCTCCCTATATATACTGGTGGGGAGATTGGCTGTGTTGTCATTTCTTGATTGGTTGATGGAGTTGATGTTTGCAGATTGGCTGGCTTTTTCTTAAGAACATGTGTGGCTGAGGTATTGGCTGTGTGTGTATCCGCCTCCTGTGTTGTAACGACTTGGGTAATGGGCTATGTGATGACTTTCTGAGTTTTCATCTTCTAACCTCCTGGGTCTTGTGCTATAATATCCTGGGTAGTAATGACCTGGGTAATGGGCTGTGTGATGACTTTCTGAGTTTTAATTTTCTGACCTCCTGGGTCTTGTATTGTAATCTCCTGGGTCATTGGCTGTGTTGCAACATCCTGAGGTTTTGTGGTGTAGCCTCCTGAGTTCTGTGATGTGATATCCTGAGTGGGTGGCTGTGACGTGACATTCCAGGTTTTGGTTTGGCTCCGAGTTTGAGTCCCAGCCACGAAAACCAACACTGGACCCAAAACAACATAGGATATCACCACCAGTCTCCCTCACCAGACTCAAACCCAAACCCACCCCAAAGATGAAAGGCAACCACTATCCAGAAACCAGACTAAGGCTGCATCACCAGCTGCCACACACCTCGATACCCAAACCAAGCAAACTGACACACGCCATGACCCAGAGCCAGGCCTCAAACTCAGAGCCAAACCAAAACCTGGAATGTTACATCACAGCCACCTGCTCAGGATATCACATCACAGAACTCAGGAGGCTACACTACAAAACCTCAGGATGTTGCAACACAGCCAACGACCCAGGAGATTGCAATACAAGACCCAGGAGGTCAGAAAATTAAAACTCAGGAGATCATCACACAGCCCATTACCCAGGTCATTACGACCCAGGAGATTATAGCACAAGACCCAGGAGGTCAGAATATTAAAATTCAAAAGGTCATCACACGGCCCATTGTCCAAGTTGTTACAACACAGGAGGCGGATACACACACAGCCAATACCTCAGCCACATATGTTCTTAAGAAAAAGCCAGCCAATCTGCAAACATCAACTCCATCAACCAATCAAGAAATAACAACACAGCCAACCTCCCCACCAGAATATATAGGGAGACAGCAGCTCAGATCACAATTTGCTCACACAAAGCCGAAAGCACCAGCCTGAAGATTGCGAGTGGGATCTCGTTGAAACGTTGCCCAGATAGTCTCAATCGTACACAGGAAAAGACCCGAACACACCAAGACCTGCATACCTGTACCCGTGAAAATCTACGAAAACAAATAATTACATTAATGTATATATTTAAATGTATATATTTAAATGATTTTAGATAGAAACGAAAAAGGCATGTTTAGTAACAATTTAGTAAGAATTATGTCTTCCAAGCATTTTTTGTCATTTCCATAAATATCCTATTTAATCTAGAATTGGGTAGAGAGTACACAAGGTTGCATCTCATTTATTGAAAGATATAGTACCTTGAAAAATTAGATTGGGCCAGCCCTGTTGCATATTCATTCACTAGCAAGTGCTTGAGAAAGTCTCTCATAGGAAGTATAATTATTTTTAATGCTTTTTCTATCATTTGCTATCCAATCCAATTGTCTTGGATGATATGAGGATTCCAGTCCTAGTGTAGACTAGAAGATCTCCAAGATCGCTTCCAACCCTATGATTCTATTTCTTTTTCTTCATCTCCATGTAACATTGCTGTCTCATTTTTCTTCCCCTTCCTTTCCCTGCTATCTTTCCCCATGTTTATGATTGGAGAAGTGTGGTTGTGTTTATGTGTTGACTCTTTCAATATATGAGGATAATCCTCATGTCTGTGAGCAAGGAACTTAGCAATAATGCTGATGGAAGCCAGTGTGTGTGTGTTTGTGTGTAACCCAAGTGGGAAATGTGGACATCATGTATTTGGAAAGGGGAAATATTCAGGATTGCTTTCAGCTGAAGTTGACAAGATGTGGAATCTGAGCATTGCACAGGAATTTTGGCTGTATTTATAGTTTATTCATTTCCCCCCATCTGCTAGTCCTTGGAGAAATAGTTTCTTAAATTCCAAGTCATTCCCACCCACCCCCCACATAAATATGGTATAGTCCTTATCTACTCTTCTCTTCTTCTTAATCTGAAACTTTGAAGTTCAAGAGTTTCTCCAATTTATTTATTTGTTTCCCAAAATATTAAATTACCCATCTCCTCCACAAAGAGCACTGTGGTTAGATTTGTTAAATCATGTAATGTGATATAACATAACGTAATGTAATGTAATGTAGCATGGACTTGCTTTGAAAGTGCAAATCATATTCCTTCTTATAACATGCTAAATAAGTTATGTGAATATTGTGGCAGTTTTCATAAATAGTCTGGATTCATGTATCAAACTATGCAATATCATGGTTTGTTCAGTTTTAGTCTCACCGTGTTACATATAAGCTAGTTATATTTTATCTGCTGTATTTTTTCTCACATAGAAAATATTCCATGACTATCATAATTATAGGAATTGTAAACTTGGACTTATATATTTATAAGAAATGTAATTATAAACTTACATTTATATGTTACATAGTACATCAGTAATATTTCTTTCTTCTTTTCTCAGAATGATGACCTATACAACCTCAGAAAAAAACCTTCTTTGAACTCATGGGTATCCACACTTGGTTTTGTGTATCACAGTTAGGACCTCAGTCTTCTTCCCCAGTAGATGGGTACGATGCATCCAGTTCAATTTGTTTACTTTACACAAACCTCAGGAGTTAATTAACTGAACTGCACATTCTCTTTCTTTTTTAAAAATATTTTTTTGTTTGTGTGTGCCATGCAAAAGCACTGTGACACCTGGACAATGAGTCTATGATTGCTTCCTCCTTTATCATAGAGATTTAACTGGCAACAGTAAACTTATGTGCCCACCACTATAATATAGTGAAAGTGGGTATACTACTAGCTCATCTATGTAAAACATAAAATTTTAATTTGCTGCTGAAAAACCTGTATGACAAATCATAAGTGTAAATTATTACATACAAACTGTTAATGTTGGTTGAAGAGTATTAAATATTTAACATAGGTTTTTGATTTATATATGTACTTTTTTAATTAAAATGTAACTTTTCCTACAGCACATCCTTTTTGATGTGGAACTGAGGTATATTATATTCTGTTATAAACAGAGTGGGATGGGTGGGGGAAATTGCTTAAAAAGGCATTTTAAGAATAGCTTAGGGTACTATTCTTTTTAAGATTGTAATTCAGAATATATTATATGGATCAATGGCCCATGAACCTGGATGTACAGTCATATTTACTGATATCAATAACTACAATTCAGCTGAATTCTTTAAAAATATAATATTTTTTATTCTTCCTGTGAAACATTATGAAAAGGCGAACTTATTTGTGCATGGTATTTGCAAGTGTGAATTTGAAATTGTTGGTTGCACAGGAATGTAGACAATATCAGAAAAATAAAGCTAAGTCTTCCATTGTACATATGTATGTGTGCGCGTACCAGCGTGCCCCTATATGTATGTGTGTGTGTTTATAAAATTATATGTGTGTGTATAGGTATGTGTGTGTATATGTATACACACACATATATAAATACATAGAGAATTATATAGGTACAAAGAAAAAACATCTGAAACATTGGCAAATACTTCAAATGAAATTATTCCTGGAATGAAATATGTGGGCCTTTGTAAATTCTGGAAATCTCTTTCTATACATAATAAACTAGGAACTGTTTTATCTTTATTTTTCCTATTTCATTGTTCTCTCTTTACACACAATCAATATATCTCATTGTATTTGGTGTTCTTGATTTGTTACAATAAGAATGATAATTCAAATATTACTGAGTAAAAAAATGTTTCAGTTGAAAAAACACATTACTCTCAAAGGTCAGTGATACTGTAGATTGCATTCCTTAATGATAACTTGAATTCCCATTTTCTCCCAATCTGATAAAATGGGATCCTTTTCATAGCCATTATAGTGAGAATTTTACAATGACTTCCCATAACTTCTAAAAGTAGAGAAACGCACAAGCATATGAATTGAAGTAGGCAAGATAATTCTTATGTCTACATCAAATTTGTTTCAATGAATCATCTATGAAGATTAGGCAAACAGCATCATTACCTGATGGTAAGGATAACATTTCTTCTTAACTATTAAAAAAATCATGACTACTAAAAGAAGACACATGCAAGATATGAACAATGTATTCAAACCATTGTTTTAAAGACCTTAAATAAATTGTTAGAAAGCTAGCCTATGCAAACCATGACCTTAAAATTGAGTATAAATTCACCTTTAGATTTTATTATTTTATTCTTCTTTTTACAAATTGAAGACTGAAAGCAACACACATTAGAAGAGCTTTGGAGACAGTTTGATTGCAGATTTGCCATTAGGCAATTTTTTAGTCCAGTGTGTCATGTGAATCAAACAATTGTGTTAACTTTTTGTTGAAATGTATTGCAAATGCAGGAAACTTGTGTTAATTCTATGAGCCATATTAATTGTGATGTAGCATGTTATGAGAACATAATTTTCAGGGCTTAGAAACATTTTGAGTCATTTAAGAAAGCTATGGTAAATAATGGACTTCTAAAGATTACTGTATAATCTTCAGAACCTGAGAATATAAATAGTTCTTTTTCCTGCAGGTGGTATAATCAACATAATATAATCTACTCTGCAAAAAAGATCTACAATTTACACGTTAGCACATTTTAAGAACAGACTTCAACATAAACGAATTGAATTCCCCATCCCAAAATTAACTCAAAAATGTTGATGAAATTTAGCTGAAAATACCTGGCTTGCTTTATTTAATACCAGATTAATGTATTTTAACAATTCAATGATAGTGGAAGTGTTCACCCAATGGACAATGGAAATTTTAAAGAGATACCATTTTATGCAATATTTTAAACATTTTAAAAAAACCTTTTTTAATGAATTTATATCTAGGTTGTTGCTTACTGACACAAATCTGTGTCATATTAATACAGTTATACCTGGATTTATGGTTTGTACTGTACCTAAGTCACAGCAAGTTGCCCCTCCCTTATCTCTGTTGCAAACGTTTGTAGCTTTCTTCTTTATTTTCATGTCATTGACTTTTAGTTCTGTGACTTTTAAAGATTTAGTTCATCATCTTTGCAGCTATTAATTTTGAGGTATTTAAATTAAATTAAGGAAAGAGAACAAGTATTGTTTTTCTGTAATGTTAAAATAATAAGGCCTGATAATCAATTATCTAGCGAAGCATATCCTTTGTTACTTCCAGTCTCCCTTTGTTCATTAGGCTTAAGCTTTAAGGTCTGGATGATTTTCACCCAAAATATGCAAGCAAAGTTCTATTTTATCCACTTAAAGATGTTTAGCTTCTATTTGTGGTCCATTTTATTTGTTATTAATCTTTTTTTATTAACTTGTAACATTATACACTTAGCCAATATATTTCCTCTTTCTTATAATATGCTTCAGTTAAAAAAAGCAGAACCTTACAAAGCCTTCTTGGTCAGGAAATTCTGTTAATCAGAAAAAGGAATCAGGTTCCTTGTGCATGTTTTGAGCTATTTATAACTACACTATTTTTGAACTCAAACATTGACACAGCATGATGATGGATAATATTAAAGGTATGTCTTATCTTTTGGGATATTAAATTTTTAGATTATCATATTTGCAATCAAAATTTTAAATTATGCGATAGGTTGCAAAAATAATTTGGGTTGTCTAAAAAAAGTGCAGATGGCAGTACATTCAATTAAAATCATTTTTATTTCACAATAAGGTCCAGATTTACTAGGAAAAATTATATTCTTGGATTACTATCTGCATTTACATTTTTTGAAAGTTTCCAAATCCACAGTATTTTTAATAGACAAATAAAGTGTATTATTATGATAGATATTTAACTGAATAAACTTTGGAATAAAAAGTTGGGATATTCCATTTAAATAAACCAATAGTTAAGGTTCTTAAATTACAGAAAGTTTGTTTTTATGATATTCCAATGAAACTAATTCAGCAACATATTTTTCCATTTATTGGAGACCACAATGTTCAGATAGCAGTGACTATCATGACAGTGTACAGTGAGGGAGAGAAGACTTAAACATATACTGTGAGCTTGCCCTAATGTTCCTCACTTCCATTTATTATCATTTTATTAATCTAGTTTGGATAAAGGTAACATGGTTTAATGTTGAAATATGATTTTGAATTTTATACTAAGCACCTGCAATTTGTGAACTGTGGATTTATCAAACATGGGATGTACCAACCAAAATGTTCCCTCACACATTTCCTTTTTTAAAAAGAAGAAAACACTGGTAATCTTGCGTCAATGATACACATTCACTGTCTTCTAATTATATATATTTACCTTTTATCAATGTCATAGAAAGATTGATCAGATTTTGTGTGGTCAAGGTCTGGTTTAATGTATGTTTAAAAAATGCACTGATTTTAAAATATGCATTATAATACTTCCTTCCAACTTCTTGTTCACATATTTCCTCCTTTTCTTTTTGTAAAATAAAATAAAACATTAAAAATACAAAAAAATCATGATCACCTGTGACAGAAGGGAGAGAGCTGAACCTCTGATCTTCTCTAATCAGTACACGGTTTATAAACATAGCTGTTAGTTCAATATATTTTGGATAGTCTATTGTTGGGTATATATATTTTTTTTAGATTTTGTCATCTTTGTACCTTACTGAAGGGATTTCACCCAAGGCATCTTACCTTCTTGGTGACCTTTCTTAAAATAAAAAAATTGTAATTTTAGTGATAGTAAATTTGGTTTTATAAATTCTTCTATAGAAAAAGAGTAGGATTTTATTGAGATAAGAATATTCATATTTATAGCAGTAAATCTATAATTAATAAACTCATTCTTCATTGATGTTATGTGTGTGTTGTGGGATATATCAGCAAATGTGTAGAGCACTTACACATTTTCTAAAATTGGGATTTCAACTGATCTGTTTAGTAGGTATTTAGTATTTGTAGTATTTGTTTAAATTAATTCCTTCAGGCCCATTTGGCAAGTGGTAATTTTGTGAGAACAGGAGCAAGCTTTTTTGGATTTAATCTATTCCAAGGACAAACAGGCATGGATAAATGCTAAGACCCATTTAGCAAACAGACTAATTATAATAGCTCTTCTTGCTTGCAATAATTTACTAGAAAGAAGTTTTAAGAGTAGCAGACTCCAAAAACCATTGACTTTCTTATATTTCCTGCTGGTTCCTTAAATGAATACAACATATATTGATTTCTTCACTATCTGCAAACTGTTCTTACAGGCTTGGTATTATTGTCATGGAATAAATTGCTGATTGAACATTCAAGGCCTACCCTGCCTAATACTACTATGGACAAAAAGAAAAAGAAGGATGAAGCTCTTCATAATTCCAGATCCAATGGCTTCGCTGTAGTCTTCTCCAGCTTTCCTGGTTTCTCTGTTGATGATCTCGCGAAGTCATAATATACAAGCCTTATTGGTTATTTTTTATGGCCAATCTCAGAAGAGGATATTTTACCTATCTACACTTCCTGACTTACGAGAAAAGCTGAAATGAAGGTTTTCCTACTAAACATTCTCATCATTATCATTCATTCTCACTCATTTTCATATACAGTACTTCTGTGCTGTCTCACACTCAACTGATTGTCCTCTTAGCACCAGGTTTTTCCAGTCTGATCAGCAGATTTGTTCCAGTATTGATGCAAAAGTAGTACCTTTAGTGTTCCCCTACAGCAGTCTTTTTGGGGACTGAAGGTTTATTGGCTTTGCAAAATAATAATCTTTGGTTTCCATCAATTGTTTTGAATGTTTACTACCTTAGATTCTGGTCTAATTTTGGTTCCACATCAGACTGCCTTATAACTTCTAAAACAAAATTGAGAATGCTTTTCCTGAGACTGTGCTACTGGCTTTTGTTATAGATAATGTACAATTCTTCATGAGAATGACTAGCTTGGAACTTTGTCGAAACTATTTTTGTAGTCTTTCTTGTTTCAGAATGTTCTTGATTGCATCAATCCTTTCATAGATGTTTCAGAATCCTCCTTCCATGAGTGGAAAGTCTTCCATTCCTCCATATTTAATTCCACAAGTCATTTGTAGAATTCATATAAATTGTAGAATTCATATGAAATATATTTAGAAATGCATATCATTATTTTATGCATAATTCATCAGTGTGATTTCCAAACAACTCCCAAAGAATAATCTAAATGAATATAGTGACAATATAGTATATACATATCTCCACAGATAATAGGAGCCCCCAACTCCCTTTCCTTCATATTTAATATGTTATGATGTAATGTCTATATTGTACTTTAAACTTTCAATCTGCTTCTCTTGCACAATGTGAATAATTCGTATGTCTCCAATTTGTATGTTAACTATTGATTACTAGACATTTCTTTACCATAAGAAATAATTATTAATTGTATAGTATCTAGACTATTTGACTGGAAATAGTTGCATTAGTGTTCTGTGAAATAATAATATAAGCAGCGAGGAAACAATCTATACAGCAAATGTCTATTGATTAGAAATGGTTTCAGCTACACAATACTGCAGTTATGTGAAATTTGCTGTCGAGAGGAGTTTAGGAGGCTTTAAGTGAGAGATTTAAAATATTCATTCTGGATGGGTCTTAATTATTGTAATTAATTATTGTACAGTATATTACTCAAGGCAGTCATCACATGTTGTTCCATTTTTTTTTATTTGACAGCATAAATAAAATACTACATATGCCTTTTGATTTCATTCCATGGAGTTTGTTACACTTTTATACAACCTACTGCAAACTGAAATTTAATGCAAATTTCAGTTTTCAGTCTGTTGCATAAAAGTTTTGCAAAGTTTAGTTGCTAAATGATACCTAAAACAACATATTTTTATGTGTCTCATCCAAAACGTGCAATTTCTTTTATTTAGCAGTCAACTAGCCAAGAGCTAGGAAGCAGGCAAGTTGAGCCACGTCTCATTGAAGTAGGTGGGATTTCCCTTTGCCAACAGTAACATATGTCAGGTTAGAATGAGGGGGATTTCCAAGTATAGCAACGATTATGTTTGCAGAAGCATATAAGCAGAAACCTGTTGGTTTATTCTACCTGAGTGTTTGCTGTTTGGCTTTAGTTTTTATGCCCTTCAGGGCTTCTTTTCAAAAAATACAGCAGCTGTGAGAATAAGCCACTCTTCATACCGGTTTCATTTCAGTAACGGGTATTGCTTGCTGTTGTAGCACAGAAGAACACAACTTGAATGTTCAGCTCTTACCAGCCAACTCTGTTAAGTCTAAAGCTTGCTGCCGCAGACTTACACATTTTTGAAAAGAGATTACAGCCCTTTCTGTACTTGAGATGCAACAGCAATCTACATTTCATTGGACTAACTTTCTATAGCATTAAAAATTAGAAAAAAAATCAACTATATTCTTGAAATGCATTTAAATTCATTTCAACTCTTAAAATCTTGCTTAAGTAGCAATGCATTTATTTTTGAAGTTGGTTTGAATATTAGAAACATACTTTTATTAAAAGTGTTTGAACTTTTGCCAGTGGCCATTCATATGCATAGTATGAAGTCAGCATGAGAGAATTATCAAGAGACAGAAAATAGATCATTTTAAACATATGTTGGCTTCTCTAGCTGCAGAAACTTTGACGATTGTTAATCCATCTAATAATAAGTCATAAATGGACTGTATGTTGTTGATCCATCTAATAATAAGTCATAAATGGACTATATATTGTTGATCCATCTAATAATGTCATAAATGGACTATATCCAAAGGTGAGCTGTATCAATAAAAAATATCCTGTCATTTTGTCAATTTGACCAATTGCCTGCCTCTAATATCACAGGAAAGAAAGATATCTAAGAAGAGAACCTATACCTCTGTACCAAAAAACTAGAACAAGTTTATTTCTGGATAAAAGGAATATGTGCAACAAATATGATCTTTCCAAGAAAAGATTGTTAGTTTTAGTTCATTCACAAATAATTTGTAGTTTCCTAATATTTAGGATATGTGAGAGATACTCTTTAAATTTAGAGATCAGTTGTTGGGTTTTTTTTCCCCAGATGGCAATATCCTCAAAAAATACACAATCTTCTCCAATCAAGGATCGTAATATTTGAAGGAGTGATTTCAAATTTAATACTTTAGAAAACCAAATTTAAGTATTCTAAGGTTAGTTCTAGTTTCAGTTGAATATTAATCTTTAATATCCTTTGTAACATATGTATTTAAATCCAAAATTTTCTAGCTTTTTTACAAGTTGACCAAATAGGATAAAACAACTCGTTATTAAAACAGTAGAAATCAGATATTGATTTTCTGTGTGATATTCTTTAAGAATGACATCATATCCTCCCTCAGTCTTCTCAAGGGTAAGTTGACTCAAAAATGTCAATCTGTCTTTATAGCACTTATTTTCTAGTCCTGATCATCCTTCTTCTCATTTTCTGAACCTGTTTCTTTGAATATTTCTTAAAAATTAGGACAGAATTAGACACAGTACTCAGAGCAGAGTTTGGCCAGAGTAAAATGTAATAGAATGATTTGGAAATTATATTTCTAAGCATATGCAATTCTATAATTGCATTGCCTTTCTTGCAGCTGCATCTCTCTTCTGATTCATATAGTTTTCAATTATTATCCAATTATCATTTTCATACCTAGACAGATACTTCTTTATTTTAAACTCATTGATTTTTTTGCCCCATGAAAAAAACTTCACATTTGCCTATTTTAAATTCATTCTGTTCCTTTTAGCCCAGTTCTCTAGGTGTAAGCTTTGTCTCTCAGAGTATAAGCTAAATCACCCAATTTTCTGTTCCCTGAAAATTTCATAAACATTCTCTAACTTTTAAGACTTAGTCACTGAGAAAAGTATTGAAGAGTAAAGTTAAGTACAAACCGCTTGTCTCCAATTTTATATCATGGTTAAACTTTCTCAGTTTCTTTTTCACAGCTTCACGTACACTGAAAGGGAGGCATCTGTTTTCCCTGATATCTTAGAAGTCTGCACTATGTTGATAAAGCAGTAACTTGAATTTTTACCAGAATTTTCAACAATGGTTATACTCCTTAGAGAATTCTGGATATTTCTATTGGGCACAGCTAAATTACAACTATCCATTGGATAAATAAATTACAGGTAGTTCTTGTTCAGTGACTATCTCATTTAGTGATTGTTCAGTTATGGTAAAAAATACTTTTGCAACCCATGCTCAAATTTACGACTTGCATGTCTGTAAAGCAAAGAAAAGCTGAAAATCATAAGCAGTTGCAATTTCACTTACCAAATGGTTCTATTAATGACTGAGTTGCCAATTCCAATTGTTGATCTACAAGGATAACATATTGCTTGGAAGGTGGCCAAACTAGACAAATTGCCCAGGAAAAAAAACCCATACCACCCACAACTCTGGAGGGCAAATTGTTTCATTGATTAATTGTTCTCGCTTTAAGGAAATTCCTCCTTAGTCCCAGGTTGGGTCTTCCACTGATGAGTGCCCGCACATTGGTTTCATGGAGCGAGTAAGGCAAAGATGGTGTAATTTGTTCATCACTCCTTCCTCTTCCAATATGGTCTGTGTCTAGTTTGCTACTACTTTTTATCTCCTTAGCTAACTCTGCCTGGATTCAGTACATCATACCCCCCTAATTTTCCAGCCTCTCCCCTTATTCCCCTTACCTTCTTTTAGCAGCAACAGCTGCTGGTGGCCAATGGCTTTGCCTTATCCATTTGTCCCACATCTCCCAATCTAATGCATTTATGCCGTTCTGGTCTCTGCATGGAGTATTTTATGTAGTCAGACTAAAAATCTATATAAAGTCATTTTATTTTAAATCCTGGAAATATATATTGGTGAAGTATTTTTAATATATATTTAATATACTTACACACTGTGTGCAATTACTGTACATTTTCAAGTCCCTGCCAAGTAGAATAAAGCTATCTCTATTTCTGTAATACAGAGTACACTTAAGCTGTTCGTGTTTATTATTAAATTATGTTAAGAAGCTCTATTTTTGACTTTTCATAGTAATCAGAGAATATGAGGAACATGTACTGTCATTAAACAAGATTGTTAGGTGATGGGATGATTCATGTGCCAACAATGCAGCAATTAAGTCTTTAATTGTAGACCTAAAGTAACAGAAAATGCTTGTACTCAGTGGATTAATGCATCATCCAAATTTTAGCAGATCTATGTTTGTCACCTAACTACTTTATTTTATTGTGGATCTCAGAAGTCCTTTGATAAATATTTGGAAAAAAATTAACCCAGTAAATACCAATAAATTGTGAAATCATTTTTAATACTGTTAATGAAACATGCATATATATTAAGTCAATGTATTTCATAAGAGATTTTGTAAATGATATATAGGCATATATTAATATATGCATTAAAGTACTATTAGAATAATAATTTGGGGGTTCCACCAGCTGGACTTGTACAAGGACAAATAAAAAATGAAATTCAGACATACTGTGAGAAAGGAGACTTATTCCAAAGAAGAAAGAGGTTTGTTTTTGGAAATAGGCTACCGAGAAAATGGGGTCCAGAGATTTGGTTTTATATGGGATTGGTCCTTGATGTGGATTTGAGGGCTGTAGTTTGTGTATGTGCTGATTTTAATCTGTGACTCTGTCAAAAAACAATTGTCCTTCCTGTGCAGATTGAGCTGGACCTGCCTTGGGTTTTGATCCTGAGGTGCATGTGAAATCCAGAAAGGAAAGTTGCCCTAAGATACATAGATTCCTTCCTAGATGTGGATTTATTGTGAGGGGATCTGGTATTTTCCTTTAACCTGAGGGGATTCCTATCTCCCTATGGAGCCAGCGAAGTGCTAAAAAAAGATGTCGCGGGGGAGGTCTTTTAACTTTCAACTATACCCTCCTTTAGGTAGAACCAATTTATAAATATTGAAAATTATAGTTATAGTAGCCATATCTTTGATTAATTTGAATACCTTTGATTTGTGGTGACCTGTCTTTCAGGGTTTGGGAGACATTCCCAGATCTGTTGTCATTCCCTGTCCAATGCACACCTACTAGGCAGTGGGTGGGTGTGCATTGGACAGGGGAGCAGAAAAATATTGTTATTGCCATCCAAGTTCCCTTACGAAAGATATTTGCTTGGGAAAAAGACACTGATCTTTTTCCTTCGTATTGGCTATTGCTTAGCTTGCTCAAGTCATGCAATATCTCTGTTCTGTGTGGACAGATTGAAAATGGTAAACACAGGGCAAGTTATCCCAACAAGTTTCAACCCTCACAATCTAAATGTCCAATCTTCCGTAAGTATTTCCTAGGATTTTACTTAATGGATTTGCTAAGGTCCTGTTTGGCCATATATATGTTGTAAATATATGACATACCAACAATAAATGCAGATAATAGGTAAAAGAATAGCAATAATTATAAGCATAAAGATCAATACCCACTTTTATCACCATCCTCCCATTAAGCTAATATAGCATCAGTTATTGTATGAATTCCATCAGTCATATGGTTGTTCAGCGATGGCAGTCTGGTAACTGAAATGCAGATTGGTCTTGGCATCTATGGTATTCACCAGAAGGAGGTGCAACAGAAATTCAAGCGAACAGTTTCGTTGGTGAAGGCTAATCAAATTCAATTGTTTAGTTTTCAGGAGGTTGGAGAACAGATACTGAAATGACTGCAGTTTCTCCTAATAGATTCCTATTGGAAGTCTACTGAATTGAAAAGACAATTATTGTGGGGGAACCAGGGTTCTATTGACACGTTCTCCCTACATTTATTGTTATTGAGTGCCATATTGATGTCACTGGGCATTTTCCAGGTCTGTTTCTGTAGCTCTCAGTTGTGTACACAGAAAAGCAGGTTCTTCTTTTTCACACATGGGGTGTGCAAACCTCTTTTCCTGGGGATTTCCATTGCATAGACTAGGTGAAGTGACTAGCTTCCTTCTTTGAGTGACCTATGGCCAAACAGGAGACAAATTAATGTTAAAGAGACTTAAAAAAATAAATTGCTTGGGTTGTTTCCAGCTCCAGAATCTGGCAAGTCACCTGGCTTGGATATCAGCCTGTTGCTACAGGTCCCAGAAAAAATCACAGGTGCAGAAAGTATGTGCCATAGTTTAACAGAGCCTGAAGTGTTTGCCTTCCTTTTGCCATAATTCCACATTTTAATTTTTCTTGATGATAAAGTACCTGTGAATGGTTCAATTTCAAAGTCCAAACATATTTCTCCCACTCCCCGCAAAAAGTGAATTTAGATGCAAGGTATGGAAAAGGTTCCAGATTTAGTTAACTAGCCATAGTTGTTAGGCTTAATTACATAATCATGCAATGTACAGTAAGATAAAGCTGCTAGCTAATTTTTTTCTATCCTAGCAAAGACAAATCAAGAGAGGTTAGCATAACTGCACAGCAGATCTATACTGTTTGACAAAATGCATATAAAATAATTTTGAAGTAAAACTTCAATTGACCATTACATTCCTACTTACTTCACCTGCAAAGGATTTTAATACTTTCTCATTTCCTTAATAATTTCATAGGATGAGAACTTGCAGAGCTGGGAGGCTACATGAGAATGTATTTATTATTGTCTGGATTGTTTCGGGAGCTAAAATTATTTTTTCTTGTTTCAGAAAGACTATACCTATCTATGGAGATGCTATTAAATATTGCCAAACTTTACTTTTCTTCCCCTCCCCTTTCACCTTTGTCAGATGCTATCTTAAGGGACAAAAATGGAACCCAGTAAACTTGTTCTCATGACCCGTTTAGGATTTTAAAGGTAAAACACACAGGTAAAAAATAAAAGTCATACACCTTTAGATATTTTTCTTTTTTCACCGACCAGGATTGAGAATTCTGAAATGCGCTTATGCAGGCAGGTGATATGCAAATAACTTTCAGGGGTAGTATAGCAAGTAAGCAATAGGGTATCTAGGAAGACAAAAAGGTAAGCCTCCCCTCCTTCCATTTTAGAGCAAGGTTCTTCAAACTTGGCAACTTTAAGACTTGTGGACTTCAACTCCCAGAATTCTTGAGCTAACATGATTGGAGGAGGAATTCTGGGAGTTGAAGTCCACAAGTCTTAAAGTTACCAAGTTTGAAGACCCCTGTTTTAGAGAATCAACCTGTAGCAGCTGTAGGGAAAGAAATTTATATGAGGCATTTCCAAAATCAGAACTTTATTCTGAAAAGAGCTTCAAATCTGATTCCTGTCTTCCCAATGGAGGCAGTGAGGTGCTGGGGGTAGGGCATTTTAACAGCCTTTTAACTTTAACAGTGCTTTATAAATCAGTAATAATAATAAACTAGTTCAGTTTAACAGTGTAACCATTAATTTCAACAGCCTGATTGTATCACTACTAATACATTGAAGGCTATGTAAATGAAGACAAGTTAACATATTATGTTAACAAGGTATGTATAAAAAAAATCTTGTGACCTGATCTGGATCCCTAAGTTTTCAATGATACAACCGCAATGTCTATATAGCTGTTTATTTTAAGTACCTTTACAATAATACATATTCTGCAAAGGTAAGTAAATACATCTAAGAAAATATATAAAATGGAATACAGCCTGTAATCTTAATGCCACATGTGATCCCTGGCCTAATATGTTGCTCTCAAATTTAGCAATGGATTTGCAGCTTCCTTTGTGCCGTAATTGGTGGAAAAAAAGAAGAAATCAGAAAGAAAACAAGGGAAAAAATATTAGTGAAATGGGATGTGTTGAATGAAACAAAACAGGACCAGTACTTTTGGGTTTGGGTGCACCTACAGGTTACCACTGTTATATGGCCCTGTACAGATTATTCTGGAATATTTTATAAAGCAAGAAAAAAATCCCACTCTTTTTGTGGAAAACTAATATTTAACTTCAATAAGATGATAATATTATACTCCAATGAGATAATATTAAATTGGGAATTATCTTGGGCATTTTCTGATGTTTGTCCTGACATTAACAATGGTGACCATATTTTTCTTTCGTCTGCAACCTTTCAAACCAGTTTACATTATTGTAGTGATGTTCAGAGTATGTGTATATACATATATCAATGTTCATACACTATTCATCTGGGAACTGCAGGATCTTTTCGTCCTTCTATGGTGAAACTATTGTTCCTCCTCTAGTAAAGTAATAGATGTCTCAGAAGTGCTTTGAAGTTCTTCCAACTTTTTCACAGTATTGTGAAATCTGATACTGTGGCTTTTTAGGAGTCTGTGAAAGTACAAACTATATAGTACATGTGGAATTCATTCACTGACTTCCAAGCTTAAGTCTGGGAAATAAAATGGTGTAAGAAAAAGTCTTAAGACAGGGAAAAGAGAAAGTCTGCAATACAGTAAAATGTGGCATCTAATTGTCAACTTTGGCACATTCTCAAATGTGCAGTTTCCTACACTCTTGAGGTCCGCTATAACTTTCCCATGGGCTCAAAAATGTTACAACTTTCCTTTGAAACTTTTGAAGTGTTTTGATTGTAAAATAAAACAATGAAATAATGTTCTTTTTATGAGGCATTCCAAAGTTACAGCTTCTGCTGGATTGTAAATCAGGGTTTTTCTTCCTTCCCTTGTGATTTTGCCTTAAATTAGGCCTCTGTGTTGCTGCCTTGTTACACAAGTACTTTTTCTTGCCAGAAGCCCTTAATTTATTCATGCCAGTGGGTAGGTTGGCAAGCAGTGTTTGCCTAAACCCTGAGCCCTGTAATCAAGGGTTTGCATTTGGAAGGAAAGACTAGAGGATAATAAGATGTTTTCTTCTTTTGAAGATAGCAGAGTTTTCATATTCATATTCAGCATGCAGGAGGTGAAATTAAGTCAGAATAAAGATAAAATTCTCTCAGAATAAAAGCATGATAGACTACCCTTGCAAAATAACAGCTATTAGCTTGACTAGGATTCAGCCTTACCAAATTAACATTATTGGGGAAGAAAGTGAAAATATTAATTTGGGCCATTGCCATTTTTAATGTAAAGAAGTTTGGTCTGCAAAAGGATTACAGGCTGTTGATGAACCAGCTAAACAGTAATTTGCTTTATATTTACCCTACAACCTCGGACTGAGCATTGTATTTAAAACTTCTAAGTATAGTTGTAAAGAACTCTGTGTGGAAAGCCAGTGTTTCAGATGCTCAAAAAAATAGCAATTCAGTTCACAAAATATTAGAATGTGAACAGTTGTAACACACCATCATATTACAGGTCAAACTGACAGAGATATGAAAATTGGTTACTAGGTAATTTGGACAGGATGAAAGAAAAGCCAATTGTTTTACAATCCAAAATAAAACAAAACAGATTGTTTCGTTGTTTGCAAAAAAATGCATACACAAAGGTGTCAGACTCAGAGGGCTCTTCTGAAGGGTAGCATTAAAATCTACTTTCCTCTGTAAGGCCGGAGAAAGTATGCTGGAATAAAAATATGCTGACCCCACTTTCTACTCCTATTCTGCCTCCAAGCAAAGCAAATGAAGGCTCTTGTCTGCATGAGAAGGAGCTGAGAGATTTGGGAGGGGGTGGGTCTTCTGCTTTCAGTTCTTTAATCTCATGATTCCATCATGAGGGAACCACTTTCAAGTGCTTCTTACCTCTTTCACCCACTCACCATGGGGAGAGAAGGAGTGTAATCTAATGCTTCCCTTTTCTAATACTTCCCCTTTGTCCCCTCTGCTTTTCTTTCTGTCTTCAGCAAGAAAAGCCAGGGAAAATGAAGAGCAGCTGGTTGGTTTTCTTTTTTTCTTTTTTTGGTAAATTGTCTGATCCTACTGTGAGGGAGTCTAATCTAGCTAGTACCTGAGAATGCAGTTCTACCTGGATGAAGAGCCCCCCTCTTCCCCCCCCATGCTGGGAAAACTGATTTCAAAATGATATGTGCCAATTGAAGGATAGCAAGAGAAGCATGCATGGAAATGGGGCGGGGGGGGTATTACAGACTGATGTGCTATTAATTCTTCAGTCCCATGAAAAAAATAACCATGCCTTTTTCATCTCATAGGTTAGGCTGTGTGGCACTTCATCTACAGAAAGGGAAGCATTATTTATGCGTAACCTGCAGGTTAAACATTGTCTAGCCCAATTGATCAATCACTCTTTCCATCTGGGAGAATGATTACAGAGTTGTTCTCCCACACACTTATCTTCCTTCAACAGATCTGCAGTGACTAGAAACCAGAAGATGGTGATGTCCTCAGATACTCAAGTTTCCAGTAGGAGCAAAATTGGCCTTCATCTCTTATCTGACCTAAATACAAAGTACTATAGATGGACCACATGTTACAGCTCATAGAGCTGGATAACATTGTTTTAAAACTGGGAAAAGAGAAGACTGCATGTTGGGTGAAGTGAAGATCTCATCATCTATTCACCTGCTCTAAATAATGGTGAGCTTAGATTATGACACCATGCCCACTGTCTTTAAGATCATGATCCTTCTCAGGGACACTATCAATTGTTGCTTTCTATCTTTTCCTTAGATAAAAATTGAAGTAGCTGTCATCATAAATTCATATGCAAACAGTCCTTATATAGTTTATTATTATCTTTTTACCTCTGCATTGGGCACTATTTGAGTGTTCTTCAAATACTAAACTACTTTGTGCTGTCTCCTTCCTCATTATCATGGTGAGAATGAAAAGTTGTAAAATGATAGGTTTCCCTTTTATTCTCCAGTGAATACTTAACAGCCTCCTCTTCTCTAGGAATCCTTTAAATCTGCCAGCATTCAGACTAGTTCATGTTTATATTAATGAAGCGTTGTTCCAATACTTTATTCTTTAGAACACTTACAATGCACTAGAATACATAAATTTTGTTGCCTTCGTTTCATCTTTTCCTCAGACCGCTAATTCTGGGAAATAACAAGATGTCTCAGCAGAATATTCCCTCTTGTTCTCTATCCAGAAAGTTAAATTTGTATGTTTTATTCTTAAACGACAGTCTTGGTAATAGTGAAAAGAGAGCCTTACAATATACCCTGCCACTGCATCCCTTTAATGTTAATGAGCAGACACATTCTTCTTGAGGAAACAATTTGGTGCTAAAAATAGATGCCAGACAAGCTAGATCTGAAATAATTGCAAAAACAGGGCTATAATCAGATCCTGATTTGTAAAGGCACAGATGAACCTTTTACATATTCCCTCAAAAATTTTCTCAAGGGGCCCCCCAAATCAACCAATAGTATATTTACGGGTTGAAAGAGAAAATATCCCACTGGCCCTATTCACAGAGGTTTTCACCCAGTATAGAAGCCAAAATGTAAGATTTCTGGGTGAAGTATCTTATTCGTAACATATAAAATGTAATTTTTAAAATAAATAGTATTTTTCTTCTCTCTTGCTCTCTTTAAATCAAAGACAGCTTTTGATTACTGATAAAACATATTAAAATGTATCCCAGTTTGCATAAGGGTGTATACTTCTTTTAAAATCCTATTCCATAGATGCTAGCTTATTGATTAAGTCCAGTTTCCATGAACCAATTGTAAAGTTGTTACCCACATTTTTGTTAATCCCAAATCTCGTATTTCCTAATTTGTCTGGGTAAGCTTTCCAGTGGAAGCACTGGGAGATGTCCCCCCCCCCCCCAAGCCCAATTGCTGAGTCTCAAGGCCTTAATGAGCCTTAATGAGAATGCACATACTTTTTCCTAATTTAGATCCTCAAATTCACATTCCATTATATTCTCATGGATGCTTACACACACACAGTCAACATACATGCACCACACAACCTGACTAGCCCCAGAAATAAAATACACATGTGAGCACACACAGACAGTGAAACACCTAAAAGCAGATACAGATGCTTCCTATGCAGCTAAATGGTTGAAAAGAATTTCTGCAATATATTGTGCATGTTCTCCCTTTCTTGTTAAGGCTGATAAAGAGTTGCTCACAACTTCTTGCAGCTATTTCCACATAGTTACGCTGCAAAGAGCAATGTTGATGGGTAAGCAGAGGTTGCAAAATTGTGTTCTAATTTTTTTTGAGACACACAATTTGCAGTGTTTAATTGATTAAGAGTGCAGTATATTGACTCTTAAGTAATAATTTAATATTCAGTAGTGGTAGGTGATGAATATGAAGAATTTATTTATTTGTACATTCATAGCAAGCCAGTTTTCTTGCAATTCAGCAAAAGTTTGGATCATAATTTCATGACTAATGAAATAATTACTTTTTTACTTCTTGCAATTTCATTTTTAACCATTTTAATTTGTCAGTTATTTTGAAATGATACCCAAGCGGACCATAACTTGCTTCATTAGCACTCAACTTGTTTTATCATTTACTCATTTATATTTTGCAAATGAAATAACTAAGGAGCTGCTGATACAGTTCTACAGAGGAATTATTGAATCTATCATCTGCACCTCTATAACTGTCTGATTTGGTTCTGCAACCCAGCAGGACAGACACAGATTTCAGAGGATAATTAGGACTGCAGAAAAAACAATTACTACCAACCTACCTTCCATCGAGGACTTGTATACTGCACGAGTCAAAAAGAGGGCTGTGAAAATATTTACAGACCCCTCACATCCTGGACATAAACTGTTTCAACTCCTACCCTCAAAACCACATTATAGAGCACTGCACACCAGAACAACTAGACGCAAGGACAGTTTTTTCCTGAATGCTATCATTCTATTAAACAAATAATTCCCTCAACACTGTCCAACTATTTACAAAGTCTGCACTACTATTACTATTAATCTTTTCATCACTCCTTATCACCCATCCCCTCCCACTTGTGACTGTATGACTGTAACTTTGTCACTTATATCCTTACGATTTACAGTGACTGTTTCCTAATATGATTTGATTGCTTATTGTACCCTATGACTATCATTAAGTGTTGTACCTTATGATTCTTGACTCTTGATGAATGTATCTTTTCTTTTATGTATACAGAGAATATTCGCACCAAAACAAATTCCTTGTGTGTCCAATCACACCTGGCCAATAAAGAATTCTATTCTGTTCTGTTCTATTCTATTCTATTCTATTCTATTCTATTCTATTCTATTCTATTCTATTCTATTCTATTCTTAGGACTACATCTGGGATTGTTAATAGTCAATAGAACAGAATAGAATGATTTGACATAACAATAAATTCGGAGGTGTACTGTACATTTGAAATAAGTTGACTAGCTTATTTGATCCCTTAATTATATTCTCATTCTAATCTTTATTAGTTATTATTCTTTATTAGTTATTATTGTATTATAATAGTCCTATGGCTTCTCCTTTCTTAAAAATATATTTTAAACTTTTGTCTTAAATATAACTTAAGAAAAATCTTTATGTTCATAGGAACTCAA
Organism: Bungarus multicinctus; assembly: GCA_023653725.1. NCBI lineage: Eukaryota > Metazoa > Chordata > Lepidosauria > Squamata > Elapidae > Bungarus > Bungarus multicinctus. The sequence continues at coordinate 34,888,967 of CM042844.1, forward strand.
CATTGGAATTTATTTCATAATGCTGAATTTTTAAGCTTTTCAGGTTAGCACAATATAACAAACAACTTTGAAGTTTGGGAAGTCATGTTAGATAGGTTTGTCAAAAGATCAGTTCTGCTTCAATGTTGCTAACATTGAAGCTTGGAGATTTCTTCCTTAATAATGTTAATACCTATTAACAACTTCAAGATTGTTTATGGGTCTCCCAAGTATTAATTCTGACTCCTGAAAGTTTCAGAAAAGTAATGTATATAAATCAATTCTGCAATAATATTTATATTTCAACAAATAATTTCAAACATTTCTTCTTCATTCTTTTTGTGTGCGTGTGTGTATAATATCCCCCACTATATATGCAAACCTCTCTTTCCTTCCCCATTTTTACATTTTAGTGAATTGACAATAACTCAGGTCACTGTTTTTTATAAACCAAACTTCATCCTTGAAAGTCTGTTTTCTGAGGAGCAATAAAGAATGTAATGAGAGTCATGATGTCAGAGTAAGGAAATGTGACTTCAATTATGAGAACTTGCTTGGAACAGAGAGAAGAATGTAGGTGGGTTCAAGAGAGAGAAAGCTGGGTTTCCTCCCCCCAACTAACTTGACGCGTCAGTTTAGTGAGATTAACAGACACTCTCAGAATTAGCAGTAACAGGAACCCTACATAAATGGGGGAAAGGGAATGAGAACTGATTCCATAGGGATTTTGAAAGAAATATGGAGGGCCTATTTTATGACAAGGGGATTAGTAAGGATAATATGAACAATTCTTTCTGTTCTGAGTAATGGAGATGTTGCTTTCTTTGCCTTTTCATCTTGATGACATTGGTTGTTAAGGTAAAGCTTTTTTCTGGGCATATGAAGTGTTTAATTCTATTTTTGGATTGTCTCAGTTTGAGCATGCCATATGGTTTGCATGTGGTTCTGGCTGCTATGACTCCAATTATATTTTTCTCCCTCATGTCCATTTATGCATAAACCTGTGCTACTTTTTTCCTGTAATAATGTATTATGACCTAAACACCAGCCTGTTCATTAAAGATGTGCAGTAAAAGACATCAGGTTCCATACAACACAGGGTAACTTGAGCAGAAAGGGATTTGCTAGATATCACATTGAAGCAGAAATGTATTCAACATGCTCCTCACAAATATGCATCTTTTATCCTGTGAGATTTGGCCTTAGGCACTACTAGGCCACCCTCAAATAGAAACCTAGCAGCCACCCTCAAATAGAAACCTAGCAATACAATGATCATCTCATACTTCTATAAGTGCTGAAACCAATTTTGGGTTCTTTATAAAACATAACATTCCAGGTTGATTTTCTTGTAAAAAGCCTGGAGTAGAATCAATTCACAGCAGGTGAAAATAAGATTCATTAAAACAATAAAATGCAAAGAAAGTGGGACTGATTTAAATGTATTTATCTCCATTGGTTTAAACCAGGGGTTTTCAAACTTGATAGCTTTAAGACTTGTGGACTTCAACTCCCAGAATTCCTTCTCCAGTCATGTTAGCTCATGAATTCGGGGAGTTGAAGTCCACAAGTCTTAAACTTGCCAAGTTTGAAGATCTTTGGTCTAAACTCTTACAATTATCTGAAAATCAATCCAGAAATAGAAGCTACAAATCTGCTATTTACCCTTCTCCCCTGTTCTATTAAGGATTCTGCCCTATATTTATCAGGATATTTAATAATACAGATATTGTAAGTATACCCTATGTAATCTCACCAAAATCAAAGAGAATTAATTGTCCTGTGACTCAGGATCAACTTCTCCCAGATATAGCCCATTATTTTTCCCTCATTATTTTGAATACAATTTAAAATACTACAACAATGTGATTGTGATCAATGAAAAAATAAATGTATAAATAATTGAAACATAGCACTGTCTCCTTTTTTTCTTCCTTGGGTCTGGGATGTTGAGACTTACAGTTTTGAACTCTTGTGGAGCACAATACTCAATGATTTATTAAGATCAATTTTTCTTCCTGATTTATGGCTCGGTCTTTATATTGAAAAACAGAATATTTCATTCAAAATTAATGCATATTGTCCAAGAGAGATATACTATCTGATCTAATATGGCTGCTGATGCCCAGTCTGAAAAAAACACATTACGTATATATAGCACAAGAACTTTGCATCATAGCTAATGGATGTGCAAGACCTGGAGATTATTTATTTTCTTTGCAAAGCCAACTGTGAACTTCTCTGGGAGGACCCTGGCCTTTGGCAGTTCATATTTAATGAATGACAGCTGCTTTGGAGCATATGTGGGCTGCTGGAATGTTAGAATATCGCCAACAGAAATGGAAGCAGATTTGTTAATGTATAAGCACTGGAGAGAAGCTATTTACTGCTACTGCTACTTCTATTTAACTTCATGGGCCAGTGATTCTACAGAATGACACAGCAATGGTAGCTCTTTAGGAGTGCATCAGCAAACTATTTATTTGAAAGCTTTATATTTTCATGCACTACCTGGATTTTAACTTCAGAGTTGGTCTGGCTTCTACCATCTTCACATGATGGATAGTGTAATTTGAATAGTGAGGGATCTAAAATATAGGAATCTATATATTTTAAGAATTCCTCTTTAAATATGTTGAAGGAGTTCAATACAAGTTTAGGATTGTGCATTATGTTCCAAGCTATTAATTCTCTTCTTTCTCTGGCTTTTTAAAAGAAGTGTACAGTAAAATAGTAATTTATCATATTTGCATTTATCAAAGAGTTGTTCTTTGCAATTTGTAGAAGTTGGATATTTTTAAATATGTGGCCTTCAGGTTATAGTACATTACAGCAGAGGCTACTACTGAAATAAAACTAAGTCTCTAAGTTTTAATTTTGTTTAGAAAGTGATCTTTAGAGGTTTCGTTTCTCAATGTTCTAAAGAATACAGTTTCAATTGCATTATGCTAAAGCCTGCCTAATAATGTATATTGAGAGAAATGTATGTACGGCTAATCTCATATATATTATATCAATATGAATCTCTTGATAAGTGCAAAGTCAGAAATCCCCAGAATTAAAATAGTACATGAACAAATGAACAGGTGTTTCAATAAAGAATTGTAAATTATATTACAATTAGTTTCTTCCTACCCTTTGGGCTTAATGCTAATGCTAGTATATTAAACTTCTTGCAACATTCATACAAATGTTAATAAGATAAAATGTAGATTGTTTTCCATGTTTTTTAATGCAGACTAGCTTGATTTTTTAAAAAAACATAACTAGTTAGGCAGCTGCAGTTGTTTACAGAAGCAATATTATGATTATTTATGATTGACCACATTTGTCAAATGAATTAAACATTTCTCTCTCTATCTCTTTTTTAAAGATAATGTTACTGAAGATTTTACATAGGCAATTAGTAATATATTCAAGGAAAGAAAAAAAAATAAAATGAATAGAAAAAAGATGGAACAAAGAAAAAAAAGATAAAAAAGAAAACAAGTAAAAAAAATCCAAAAAACCATGACTATAGGTAATTCTTGACTTATGACCACAATTGAGCCTAGAATTTGTTAAGTGAGTTTTGCCACATATTGCTGCTTTTTTGTCACATTTTTTAAGTGCAAAACAGGTTCTCCAGTATGGTTTCATTATGATAAAGTGAAAAATCCTTCTCTCAATAGAGGTGGAGGCCTCAGACACAATCCCTCCCCCATTTTTATGCTGCTATTGCAGCAATCCCCAGGAAGATCAAGACCACAAGTTCACCAGGGAAGTCACACTATCAACCCATTTAGAACAAAGGATTGAGGAGCAATGATTCTCAAGGACTCTGCCTACTCACCTAACTAGCCCATTTAGATTAGGTGAGAAATGAGCTCAGCCATAAGTATTGGATGTTTTTAACCTTTGATAGCCACTTAGAGATGCATCCTTGGCAAGTGGATGGCCATATGACTTGATTAATTAAAGAAACTTTTTATCTCTGTGATGTTCTGAGAGAATTCTTCAGATAAGTCAGATTATAACACTCATCCTCATATCAACCCTGAAGCTAGCCTCGCCGAAGGCATCTTGTAGTTTCAGTGCTGCTACAATGAAGCTGAGGGATAAGGAGGGGGATTAGAGATAACTGGGGTTGTGTAATCAAAAATAAAATACTTTCTCTTGGGAACTAAGGACATTCTCATACCTGGCTGGAGGAAGGCGGAGTAATGTCACTGGATCATCAGACAGTGCCTTGATTGGACCATGTGACTGATCATTTGGAGTTGAGAAAAAATGAGGTGAAAAACTGTGGGACTTTTCAGAGTCGGTTTTCACCAGATATGTGCCAATATGGTATTTCCAATCAAGCTATTCTTTGAGGAATCTACTTGCCTTGGAGTGTTGCTTGAAATGGATTTATTATTTGGAACCCGGACACTTTGAACAGGAGCTCTTGGCTCTGCAAATACTAAGTGTGGCTTCCATACAAAATAATTTGTCCAATATATAATCAGTGAAGCTAGATTTGTAGATGTTAAAAATGATAGTGTGATGTGTTGGGTTGCTGTGATATGTAGGCCAAGTTGCTGACTGAAAAATTAGGGTTGCATTCTGTCAATACACTCTTCCGCAATTCTCTTGGATTTGCAGGAAAATCTGGCAAGGGTTGGGACACCTGGAACTATGGCTATTTATTAATCAAATTTATATAGCATCCATCTCACCAAGGTAACTCTGGGAGGCACACAATAATAGATAAACTAACAAGTATAAATAACAGGTAATACAAATATAATACCAATAATAAACATTCTAAAAAACCCAAATTTGAACTTAAATACAACCATAAATGGAAGGAGAATAAAAATAGCCCCATCAATAATGGAGCCATTGAAAAAAGTCTCCAGTGTGTTCTCTTTGAATTACTTTATTAACAGGATAATATTCACCACCATTATATGTTTGTCTAGATTACTGTGCTCAAATATTAGAGCTTGTTTTAGGAAACAGTGCTTCTGAATATTTTATCAATTCCTAGCCACTAAGGATAGAGTCCTTTCCGTTCCAAATCATTGTTAAATATTTAGTATCCATTTTACCCAGGTTTTTCTTTGTTCCTAATTCTAAATAAAAATACTTTCAAATGGAATATTGATCCACTGGTTTTCTTTCTTTTCAACTTTAATTTAACATATGTATGATATCATCATGAGATCCTATGCAGATAAAAATATAAACTCTCCCCCCCCCCCGTCCAAATGGAAAACAAAATATATGTTATCTACATTTTGGACTGCTAGGGAATTGCTTGCTGATAGTAACTTTAAGCAGGATCATTAAGAAAGCTATTTACAGATGGTGTTATTGAATATACAATTATCTGCCAATAATATATTTTGATACAATAATTTATATATTTAGGCTCTGCTACAGATGGGAACATAGCAAAGCAATGCAGTCACTTTATGGATCTATGTATGCAAAATGATAATTCATGTGTGGTCTGATGGATCATTGAAAAAATGATGTAAATGTAAAATAGTATGAGACTTCTTAATTCTGCTTTTGTTTTGTTCCATTTAGCTGTTCTCAGCTCCATAATTGTCCTTTCAAAGTGTAAATATTATGGCCAATCCCCAGCAAAGTTTAGATGAGGCCTGTGAAATGTAAACACACATTTCTGTGCCAAAAATTGTGGGTGAGCATCACTATGTCATGTGAAAGTTCTAGTTTATTCCCTTTCCCTTTTAAAAATCTAGTCATATTAACCGATGCTGAATTTATTTCCAGATCAGAGGTGGTATTCAACAAATCTGACCAGTTCTGGAGAATCGGTAACAGAAATTTTGAGTAGTTTGGAGAACCAGCAAATACCACTTCTGACTGGCCCCACCCCAATCTATTCTCTGCCTCCCGAGTCCTAGCTGATCGGCTGGGTCTTCGTTTGTTGCCCTGCACATGAGAACGGAGCTGGAAAGCAGGTTAGTGGAGTGGGGAGGGAATGGTGATTTTGCAGAATCCTTCCTCTGCCATTCCTGCCAAGCCACGCCACACTCACCAAGCCATGCCCACAGAACTGGTAGTAAATTTTTTTGAATTTCACCATTATTCCAGATCAAAATTAAGCACAAATACGTTGCCTTTATGTTCTGTTGAAACTAACAGCAGTTGGCTTTCAAATATGATTTTTCAATTGCTTCTCTTCATTTATGGAATTCTGTGGGAGGTCCAGATGACAATTCGATTGAGACTCTTTTCTTGTTTCTCACTGCTTTGTTTGTTACATTAATATGTAAGAAGAGGAAAAGTCTGTTGAAGAAAAGTCTGATTTCTTGCATAATTTCACTTGATTTGTAATCCTTGGACCCATCTTTCTGGAAGCATTATTAATTTCCATTTAGATAATTCCCAATTTGTCTAGAATGAACTACTTCAACTAGAGGTGGCAAAATAAAATATAATTAATTTTGGAAATTTCCTGCCTTGGGATAGGCATCATGGATATTTGCTTTCCCAAATACATTTGGTTGGCTGCCATGTAGCAAAGAAAACTGGATTAAATAGATCATGGCCTGATTCATAAAGGCTCTTCTTATATTAAAATAGTTCTACATATCATATCATATAAAGTGAACTAGACAAGGTTATGGATAATCAGTAGCTTTTGTCTTGGTAATAACTTTAATCTCCAAGAATTAAAGCAGAATGCCTATTGCTAGAGACATTATAAACTTTAGGGAAGAGTTATTGTCCGTATCATTCTCCCCACCTGATGTTTCCTAGATTATCCTTTTAGCACAGTCAGTATCCCAGCAAACATCTGTTTTGAGCCCTGTTAGAAACATCTGGTTTGCTGTAAAAATGCACTTCAAATTTTGATGAGATCTTTCTTATTATTTTCCACATATAACTGCATGTTAACATCAATACTAAAACATGAATTAATTTGATTGGATGTTTTAATTTGATTTACAAATAAATGGATTTGGGAATGAAGAATTATGACCTCTTATTTTTATAGAAAGCCTTGTGTTGTTGGTCTTTATTTCAATAGATGTGGACCTGTCACAAGCTAAACTGGTTACAGTACCTGGCTGCTATAAGTTAAACTGAGCATAGACTAGTTTTCATATTCAGTTGAACTTTCCTTCTTTAGATGATTGTGATTGAATCCATGCTGACTGATCTGTAGGACTACTGAACTCAAAATGCATCAGGCAATAATCATATGCTTGTTCTGACCATTATAGTGCAGGAACAACAATCCTGTGGGAATTAAATCTGCTACCTTTGCACTTCTGGATTTCCATCTGTAGAAATAAATACATGCCTCCAGGGCTAAGCAAATATTGTCTGTTTTCTAGAGTATCTTGTTAATACACAGTCCTTGAATAGCTACTTCCTCTGTCTTAGTAATAATCTGCAATAGCTGTGCTTATCATGGCAAATGGGCAAGACCCTCAAGGCCCGAATGCATCAATGTATGATTTATTTTGTATTTCCTGAGCATCAATCCAAGCAATAAATTAATCAGGATTTTCTCACTTCTCTTTATAGTTCGTTTAAATGTATTTTAATTAATAAAACATTCACTTTGATACAGAGTGTCTGTTTAATCTACTTTACTGGCAATTTACCTTATTTTTCAGTTGACAACCTTTTCTAATTAACTCTCTTCCTTTTTGCTGAGGGGAAGAAATTAAATCAAATTCAAGCCAAGCAGTAGTAGGAGATATTTGCTATGAAAGACTGTTTTTAAGCCATATTGTTTATCTTTGAGTTTATAGAAGACTTCACACAGAGCTTCCACACAGAATATCTCTTTGGGCACTTTCTCCACTGAGTTTATCAGCAAAGTTTGTTAAAATGCAACCTCCATATGACCTGGTTGACTGACCAAGAAGATGGAAGAAATTAAGGACATTGCAGTGAGGAAAGCCTCTGCTTATAGTAATTGATAGTACAAATTGTTTCTGCAGGCTGGAGAGAAGTTGAGATTTTGTGAAGGATACAAATTCTCAATGGCCAATCACAATTTTGATATATTGCCACCAATTCCACTCATCACGATGTAAAACTTGACAAAAGCAATACTTAAGTTTTATCAGGAACTAAAATTCATTGAAGTTATTAATATCTTTATTTCTGTACTGATCCATCGTGTTTGAGCCCAACTGCTTCTTCTTCTCTTTCAGATTCCAAATAGCAATAAGGATATATGCTGAAATTTTATTCTTAATACATTCTGTAATTTTAAAAAGTCTTTGTGGTACCTTAACAAATTCAATCAACTGCATGGAGTATAATTTATTTTGAATTTTTGTTGTATATCAGGGCTTAAATAACTGGCCCATTGGTTCCATGTAGCCCACTAAGCTTTTTTGTGCAGCGGGTGATAGATCAAAAATTTAAGGCACTATCAGAACCTGAATTCTCCTGGGAGAGTTGTGTGAGCTTCTGATTTCTGCCGCTACTATCCTGCCTTGCCTTGGGCATTCTTGTAACATGTAATGGTTACCCAGGCACACAAAGCGAATATTGCTGATGGCATCACCATTCATCTTGCTAGTTGACTCATGGGAACAACACAACACCACAGCATTTTACTCGCAAGGCAATTCCAGAAACTTGGAGATGCTTAGTTATTTACAGGTAAGGAAACACGATATTTCTCACTCCTGAATTGAACAAATGTTTGGTATCTTAGCATCCTTTCAGAAGATGATTGAAATTCTCAAATGCAATCAAAAAGGAAGCAAAGTACAGGAAAAGACCATTTGCTTATGCAATACATTCAGGAAATATGCTTTCCAAGGTATGTTGCACAGTAAAACATATATCCTGAATCTATTAAAACACTATTGTTCTCTGAAGAACTTGGCAGATTTGAAGTATGTGTGTATGTGTGTATGTCTCTCTCTCTCTCTCTCTGTATGTACATAGAAAACAATTCTAGTGAGTCTGCCAGCAAAATGAAACAGCTGTACATGTATTTATAGATGGAGACAGTTAGATCACATTGTAATATTATGTTCATATCCCACTTGTTTGCTTGTACAACTCAAGATGGCATACATACTTAATGCTCCTGCGTCCAGGAACAACCCTGTGAGCAGGGTTGGGCTGAGAGAGAATGACTGACCCAAAATCACCCGATTATCTTTCATGCCTAAGGGACATGTCTTCTAGTCTAGCACCTTAACCACTATATCAGTGAGGCCTTCAAATAGTTGTATGAGTCTTTGGAAGACATGACTTCTTCAGCACTTTGAGGAAAGATGCTCTGTTTGCATTCATGTTATGTATTAAGCATTTCTTACAAATATTTTGCATAGGTTCGAGAGGACAATATTCTTAGCTTATCAGAAAAAAAATCAGAACATATGCTATGGTGATTATTATAGTTTTCACACTCTTCAGAGAACTATAAATGCAGGTAGCTGATCAGAAAATCTGTTCCTTTATCATTGGGCTCTGACCATAAGAAAATAAATTAGGTACAGTACCAGTTCTTTTCCCTTTCTTTCACTAAGAAATAGTTATCAATTCAAGTTTGAATTTTGGATTTGGATAACAATATACAGGTGAAAAACTAACTGGCAATATGATTTTACTTATCAGATAATCTAAATCCTATGTTTAACTTTCGTAACATAAATCCCATACCATGCTACACTTGCACAATATAGACAGCAATCAATAAAGCGATTAGGTTTTGATTAGGTAGTGATGGTTACAGCTTTAGTCATACCTTTCCTGTCACCCATATTCTTTCACTCCCTAACCAATTAATAAAATCTAAGGAATCTTGTTCTAAGGGAGGAGAAAATTATTTTTCAGAGCAATCCTCTTTTGAGGGGAGAGTGTTTTTTTTTCTTTCTTTTTTGTGTCTTTCTTTTTTAAGTGTCATTCTTGTTTAAGTGTCATTATGTACATCCTATACATAACAAATATATGCATTCAAATTATTTCCTTTGGGCAATTTGCCAGAAATAACATGTCAAGTTTCAACCCTCAGTATAAAAAGTTTAGTTCAAGGGTTCTCCACTACCCTAAGTGATAAAAAGGCCTTTGATGGTAGCTATGTGAGTGACATATACAAGCCAGTGTTTCCTGTAGGCTGAGACAATAAGAGAGCATCATTAAAGCAAATGGTTGTTTGATCAGGTTATTTTACTTTCCCCTAGTTCAAACTAATATCAGTAATTTTTGGTGATGGGAATGACAGAGTTAGGCAAATAATGAAAATATAGGCTGGATCTCTGTTTCAGCAGTATTGTCAAAGGTTGCTGTTTTTAATTTAGTCTAATGTCCTAAAGTATGGCTGATTAGCTTTTCATGATCAATCTGCTTATAGATGCAGCACTTTTTTGTTTACTATCATGTTTCATATAATTCTTATCTTTAAACTGTTGTCTAATATATATGAATTAATACTTGGTACTTGCAGATAAATAAAGAATTTTAGGTGCCAAAATACACCCCAAAATTGAGATCAGCTTATTCATGGATGGACCCATATACTGGCAGATAAAGCCATCCATGAATAAGTAGACTATCAAATTCTTAATAAAAATTCCATGAAAAACAAGGAAAAATAATTTTCCTTGTGAAAATTATAAATTTCCTTGTGAAAATTATAATCCAAAAACATTGAGGGTTGACTCCTTTTGCTGTCTTAGGAAAGACACTATGAATTTTAAGCTGGAGCTCTTATCACTATCAGCCATCAGTTAATATAGTCAGAGAGAAATATAACATTAAATGGTGTTAAATGTCACATTAAACACATGTGTTTAATGTAACAATGCAAAAATATGTGATTCATAATTCATAGAAACATATAGGCAGGATTGGTCTATATATTGGTCATTAAGCAACTGTTTCATTCAGAAATACATATATAATGTTATAATGAAATCTGCTTTTCAGTTTCTCAAATGTTTATTCTATGCAAAAGATGCTTATGTTTTTCTATTGTGTTTTCTATTCTTTCAGAATTTTCTTAAAACTTGAAAACAACTTTTGTTTTATTAAACTGAGTCTAACTGGTAAAAAATTGGATGGGGTAATATTTTTCAATAATAAAAAAATATTATGTTTTATTTAAAACCCATTGTCTATTTATAAATAATGAATGAGTAAGAAAAGAGGTCACAACTGATTCTTCGAGATTGCACTTTCTAAGCATTTTATAAACCCATCCAACTAAACAATTGTTTAGAAAGCAAACAATACTTAGTTCAAGCTCTGAGTTTGGCGATTTGGTTGCAAATGTTTTGTTCCCATTTGAGGAGACATCTTCAGTGTGCTTTAGATTGTGCTTTTCTCGGGGAGCACAGGCCTTTAAATACCTTTCTGAGTCCTGGTCTGATTTCGAGTTGTTCACAGCTTGAATGGGGACAAACCATTTGCAACCAAATCACCAAGCTAAGAGCTCAGACCAACAATATAACACCAACCTGAGTTACTAATATTCAAAGTCATTTCAAATACTTAATTCACTTTCTGAAGTATCTCTCATAAAACCTCAGCTAACATTAAGATAAGTTAATTCTGGTGTTGTCACAGATAAGGAGGTTCAAGCTCAGTTTTTTTTATAATGAAAATAGACTTTCTTAAGAGAAACACAACAAGGTTTCTGTTTTCAGGATGAATATCACTTCAAAGTTATGGATTTGCATGAATTCTCCTCTATTTAAGATTTAGAAATGTGTTTTTAAATGCTACTTTTTAAATATTTGCATTTTGTCCATAAATGCTAAAACATATTTATTTTGTGATTAAAAAATACATTTCTTTCTGTTGCATTTTACTCTTCAAGCAAATTTACTAAATTTTAAAGGACATACTCTATGTATTCTAACCCTTACTAGCATAACATTTGCTAGTCAGCAAATGTTATCAGTTTATCAGCAAATTAAGCAAGAGAGCATGTTTGCACTAAGAACTCAAACTAGCTTCTGCATTCTCAGGGGATCTGGATTATTTTATGAGGATGATTAGGGCATCTTTTAGAAATAATGATAATTATTTCACAAAACTTCTTTGGAAGCCTTAAAGAAAATCATGATAGCTTCACTGATACTGCACTATAATGTACTTTTAATCAATTCTGTGAAAAATGATGTATTTGTATCAATCATTTTATCTCAAGATTTTTTTAAAATGTAATATTATGAATAATAGAGAGGAACTAGGAAATACTAAGATACAAGCCACAAATTGCATTTTTACTTTAATACTTTCTACCAAAAGGAAATGTCAAAATCAAATGCATGAGACAGATTTGCCTATACTTGCAACAAGAATGATATCTGAAAATGGTCATCATTGTGCAAAGTGGATGGAAGAGTGAGCAACAGAAGCCAATTGAATAAGCAAATGACTTATGGTTTAAAATATTTCTGTGGCTTTTCTAACTTTTTACTTTGTTTGGCAAATTTAAAATGCAAATTATATTGGTAAGCCATGTTACTTTTTACATAAGGAGGGTAGGAAAGGTTAGATTAAATTGTTTATGATTATAAATATTAAATACGCCAAAGGCCATTAAGGACAGACATTATATTGCATAGATGCAACATTTAAGAAGAAGAAATGTTTTAAGTGTTAACTGTCAAATTCCCTTTGCAATTTATTAGAAAATTCTGGTTCACTGTTTGCAAGCAGGCTTTTAAAAGCTATACACAGTGTCAAATGCTGGAGCCCACCTACAGGGTAGAAAATATAATCTTTTTGGTTTTTTATGTGTGGAAGACCATATAAGGGAAGAGAAGCAACTAACAGGGTTCTGAAAAACTGAACAGAAAATGTCTAAATGTGCCTGAGTATTGCTATAGCCAAGACTTTAGTGATGTTTCCCGGTTAAGCTGCAATCTGGCTTCAGTTGCTGTTATCAAAACCTCCTTTTGAATTACACTGTACATTGAAACATTTTCTACCAGAGAAATAAACCTAACACAAAATGAATAGCTTGTGCTAAATCTCAACACAAGGGAATATATATACATATATGCACATACACACACAATTCATATGCATAACACTATGCCATACTTTTTGAAGTTCTTCAAAAAGGGAGACCCCAGCCTAGTGGAGTCCTTATGCTGCGTCACCTGTAAAGTCATGGAATCAATTATTAACCAATCCATTATCCTCCATTTAGAGACAAACAACCTACTCTCTAATAAACAATTTGGTTTCAGAAAAAAACTATCATGTAATCTGCAACTCTTACACTGCAAAAACATATGGACTACACAACTCGATCAGGGCAAAACAATAGACGCAATCTACATAGATTTCTATAAAGCCTTTGATTCAGCGGTAAACAACAAACTACTCCTAAAACTAAAATCTTATGGTATCTCTGGACAACTGCATAACTGGATAGAAGCATTCCTGTCAAACAGACAACAAATGGTCAAAATTGGGAGTGTCCTATCAAATTCTGTACCTGTCCATAGTGGTGTCCCCAAGGCAGTGTTCTAGGACCAACTCTCTTCATCCTCTATATAAATGACCTCTGTGATCATATTGAGAGCAATTGCGTTCTCTTTGCTGATGATGTAAAGCTATTCAATACCATAGACAATACTGCTACCCTTCAAAAAGATCTTGACTATGTATCAGAATGGTCAAACAAATGGCAACTTCAAATCTCAACAAATAAATGCTCTGTCTTACATATTGGCAAAACAAATCAGAAAATAAAATACAAGCTGAATAGTCAAGACCTTGTTGATGATCCAAGCTCTATAAAGGACCTTGGAATACTCATCTCTAATGATCTAAGTGCTAGAGTCCACTGTAACTGCATAGCCAAAAAGGCATTAAGAGTTGTTAACCTAATCCTATGTAGCTTTTTCTCTGGTAATATTACACTACTAACTAAAGCATACAAAACATTTGCTAGACCAATACTCGAATATAGCTCATCAGTCTGGAATCCACATTATGTATCTGAGCACAGTTGAGAAAGTCCAGAAATATTTCACGAGAAGAGTTCTCCACTCCTCTACTCATTGTAGAATACCTTATGCCACCGGACTTGAAATTCTAGACCTAGAAAATCTTGAATTACGTCTTCGGTCTGATCTAAGTATGGTATATAAAATCATACATTGCAATGACTTACCTGTCAATGAATACTTCAGCTTCAACCATAACAACACGAGCACACAATAGATACAAACTCAAGGTTAACCGCACCAAACTTGATTGCAGGAAATATGACTTCAGCAACAGAGTGGTCAATGTCTGGAATACTCTACCTGACTCTGTGGTTTCTTCCCCAAACCCCAAAAACATTAACCTTAGACTGTCTACTATTGACCTCACCCCTTTCCTAAGAGGTCTGTAGGGGGCATGCATAAGAGCACCAACATGCCTACTGTCCCTGTCTTATTGTTTCTTTTATTTTTCTTATATGTACACATTTCATGTATTCATAACTACGTATGTACTTATACCTATTATCTTGTAAGCAATTGACAAATCAAATCAAATCAAATCAAATCAATATATATATCTATATCTATATCTATATATCTATATCTATATATCTATATATATATATAAAAAAAATAAATAAATAAATGGTAATACAGTTGACTCCATGGCAAAATTTTATATCTTTCTGTTGGACAGATTTAGTTTAAATTTTAAAACTTGTTATGAAATCAATCCTCAATTATACCTATGAGAAAACATAATCACTCATATCTGCCTTGGGTGATAATATCCAATTTTCCATAGTGATAACTGACAGCAATGAAAAAAACAGACTTTGCTTGTCCAAATATAAAAGTTAGACCAATGGTTAATATTAAAGGGCAGTTTGATTGCTGATTACTTCATTGCTATGGTATTTAGTTGGACCATGACTTCTGAATATTTTTCAACTTTCCAGTCTAGACTAAGATTTTGAGTTTGTTTAGATCTTGAAAATCTATTGCTTATTTTCAGCAGAATCCTTTCCTGACATTGCATCATCAAATTAGTCTGTCTTCTGTTGATAGACTGCGGTCTTCTATCAAAAAAAAAGTACTACCTGTAAGCAGCTTCCTATGTGTAACATTTCTGGTGCATCAATGGATTTTGCTTCTACTGTATATTTCATGTCTAAATACAAATAACATGTGGACAGACATCATTTAGGAAATTTGTAATAAAAACAAAACATCCTGTTTGGCAAGTAAGCTACAGCAAGTTTTTTTTAGATTGCTGTACAGTAGCAGAGAGCATTCATTAAATTTAAAATATGAGAAACTGTTTTTTTGCTTTTTAAAAAAATTCAAAGTCTTACTCATGCAGAGTTTTATGACTTGGTTTAAATATCATGCCTTATGATCTTATAGGTTGCATTTCTGGATTACATCTTATTTCCCATCTTAGTTCAGTCCAAAGAAGCTGAGATATATCTTTTAAGGGCTGATCTCTATTCCCAAGCCTACATAACACAGCTAGTGCATAGTTGCAGGGTGGTGGGGGTTATATGCATTTCATGATTTGTATGAAAAGTGGAGTTGGAGAGGGTTAGGGAAATTTCTGACTGTATGACAGATTTATTTGGATATTGAGTTTCACTTCACAACCCAACCAAAGCTTTTTAGGTATACATCTGGAGCTGTGGTGGCACAGTGGCTAGAATACAGTATTGCTGACTAACTCGGCCTACTGCCAGCAGTTCGATTCTGACTGGCTCAAGGTTGATTCAGCCTTCCATTCTTTGAAGGTTGATAAAATGAGGACCCAGATTGTTGGGGCAATATGCTATTCTGTAAACTGCTTAGAAAGGGCTGCAAAGCACTATGAAACAGTATATACTGTTAGCTTAACTTGTATTGCTATTGCTGTACATAAGGCAGAATAGCTATTGAAGTCAAACACTGCTACTTTTCTTGAAAACTTTATTGTAAAAAATGAAGAGGAAGACTTTAGAATTATTTTCATTCCTTATGGTAGCAAAATGTTATTTGACATGATTTCATAGTTGGAAGAATACTTTACTGTTTGAACAGAAATAATTTGCATTAATCTACACATTGTGATGGGCATTAACACTGCGCTATAGCATCACTTTAGGGGTGTTTAATGACTGTATATATAATGTAACAAGGCATGGAACTGGAGAATTGAGAAGATCAGGAAGATCAGAAGATCAGGAAACAGAGAATTGAGAAGATGTGTCAACTACCATATCCATTTTATCTCACAACAGAAGGGAAATCATAAGTCTATATTCAAAAATTTTGTCAAAAGTCTTCTGCATTTACAAATATGAAAGTTAATGGTAATTCCATATAGCCATCTGTCTTTCTGTGTTTATTTTTTGGTTTCCTTTTCCATCTTTTTACTCAGTGAGACCTTAGCAAAAATATTAAAATAAATAAAACAAAAACCTACAAAGTCAAAACATAAAACTCAGTATATACAGATAAAATTAATACTAAGTGTAATCAATTCAAACCTGGCAATTTACATAAGTACATTTCCTAATAGTTTTTAATTATACCAGGAAGATAAGAGTTTTGAGAAGGGGGAATCTTCAAAAGAGTTTCTCCTGCAGATCTTAACAACCAAGAAAGGTTTATAATGGGAAAGGCAGACCCTCAGAATGTCAGTCTTAAGCTAATTAGGGTTTTAAAATTTAAACCAAAAGTTAAACTGTGTCCAGTAAATGACTGCTAACTACTACTACTTCTTCTTTTAGTAGAGACATAATGTGACTCTCTGTACAGAATTGTGCTCTGGTTAACAGCCTGCGATCTGCATTTTATATCAGTTATAATTTCTGGGTGATGAATCACTGTTGTCAAATTTGACTTGCTTTGCACCAGATGCAAATGTGAAAGTATGCCTCAATAAATCTAGTGACAGCTGAAGATCAAAGACTGCTCCAAAGTGCAGACCTATTATTTTAGAGGGAATGTAACCTCATCCAAACCAATTTTAATTTCAGGCTTTATGTTTAGTTTCTTATTTTCCAACAAGACCATCTTCATCCTGTTTGGTTTATCAAACTTAGACAATGTTGACTGATTTGGAATTGGATAGCAAGAACTACTACATCTGGGAATCATTAGCAGGTTGATCGCATCTCACTCAAAGATTCTGAATGATTTTCTTCAATGGTTTCATGATTATGTAAAACAGCATCAGTGATCAGTTGGAACCTGGTGGCATACCACTGGTCAATAAACCAGATTTCAGTAATCTCCATGCACTACAGGTAGTCCTTGACTTATGACCACAATTGAACCCAGCATTTCTGCTGCCAAACAAGATAGTTGTTAAGCAGGTTTTGTCCCATTTTATGACCTTTTTTGCCACAATGGTTAAGTGAGTCAATTGTTAAGTTAGCAACATGGTTGTTAAGTGAATCTGGCTTCCCCATTGACTTTGCTTATCAGAAGATTGCAAAAAGTGATTACATGACCACACTACAACTGTCATAAATAAGAGCCATAAATTTTCCATATTCAGCTTTGTTTGGAAGGAAAAATATTAATCTCTGTTCCTGAAAAGAAACTGGGTTGCTAAATCTAGCTAATTCCTGTGACTTTGTTCTGGTAATTGGTTTAACAAGCAACAGCTACTGTTGTGATTTATTACTTGTATTGCATTTGATTTTTTTCCCCTACCTTATGGTTTCTTTTTCTATCTGGGGAGGGAGGTCTTCCTTCACTGTGGCATCTGCACTGTTCTTTTGGGGTGTACTTCCAAGAGGCAGGATGCAAGCTTGGCACTGATTTTTTTACTGCCATTCTGGGAGGTATGTGATCTTTCCTTAAATCTTGATGATTTCCTTAGAATACCTTATGAGGTGAGTAAGACCAGCTGGTGTGTTTAAATGGTGCAGATGGACCTAAGGATTGCTTCTCCTGGGTGTGCTCTTTCTGGAGAGCTTAAATGACCTCTCTGCTAAAGGGTTTCACTTTATGAGCAAGAATTGGCTGCTGATAGTTATCATTCCATTTTAACTATTTTAATTCCTCAAGGTGCTTTGGCACCCTGCCTAATTTGTAACTCCGGCTTGCAGGTATTTTTAATCTAATGATTGGTATTTAGGGCAGCTTTGTTGCAAGCAAAAAAGCTTTTTGTGTTTTTGTACAGGTAATCCTTGACTTACAACAGTTCATTTAGTGACCATTCAAAGTTACAATGGCATTTAAAAAGAGACTTATGATCATTTTTCACACTTACAACCATTGCAGCATCCCCACAGTCATGAGAGGCCAGGCAAGGAGAAGCATCCCTCGATATGAGTGATGTTGAGTTGGCCACACCTACCCAGTCACATGACCACCAAGCCACACCCACCAACCAAGCCATGCCCACAGAACCAGTTGTTAAAAAATTTGAATCCCATTTCTGGAAGTATCTCCCACCTCGAAGTGATCTTTATAATCTCTGTGGAATTGCCCTAGCATTGGGTGTAGGCAAATATATTTTTTACTTCAATTCTCCTAGAAGATACTTTTTTAATATTTTCAGAATATATTACTGTCTAAAGAACTGAAAATAAATACGTAGGCAGATTGGATAATGGCCAAGCAGCCTTCTACATATTTGACAAATAATTTGTTAAATGAAAGTAAGCAGGGTTTTTTTTTTATCAATTTCTCTTTATAGATAATAAGGGACTAAAAAGTAGATTGAGATATTCAAGTAGTTCTTTAAAAGGAAAACTCAGTTTAGTTCCACTCAGTTAATATCTCCTAACTTTCACCTATCAGCAGACACCTATTTTTTATGAAATCTGACTCATGGGGAAATAATTTAATTGAGGGTGCAGTTGGAACAGCAGCAAATTTCCCAAAGGATCCATTCTGAAATTTCTAAAAAAGCTGATGTTAATCTCCTAATGGGCATGCAGACAGTAAAGAAAAGCATTTGAACCACTAAAATACCCCATCTATTTACATTTCTTTAAACTTCCTTGCTCTGCTATTGGTTGATGTTGAATTAATAAGTGTTCCAAGAATGTTAAAGTAGTTCAGGAAAGCCCAGTCACACACATGTGTGTAAATACTCTTAGAATAACCTAATTTTGAGAGAAAAAGAAAATGCTTAGTGATGTGTGCTTCCAGGGCTCAAAGTGATAGTTTTGATTATCCTGCCTCATTGTTTCATTTCACTTCCCCTATGAAATTACAATCCAAGTGTAGGTGGGAATTTGGATGTTAATTTTCAGTGGCAAACTCTGAAGTAACCATGGAAAGTTAGGTGGATTTCATACCATAATTTCCATGACCTTCAGTGAGAAAATATAAATTCCTTCATAAGTTTTTCTGTCAGTTTTTGAATACTTCACTTGACTATCATACAATTGGACTTAGTTTTATTTGCAGTATGCTGTCACCTTTCTGCCCTGTAAAACATTTACTTTACATGTTTATCTATTGATATGTACAGTATTATTTGCTCCTGATAATAATCAAAAGGTGAATTTGTTTTGTCTTATATCAAAAGTTAATTTCCAGAGACAAGATTCATACTGAGCTTGTTTCCATTTTCTGTCCACATTGCTTATTTCATAGTTTTAATGGCTAGTTTGTAAAGACTGGTTGCTCTGGATGAGTTTGTTGCACTCTTCTTTTGATAAGCTGTGACTCAATTTTTCTTTTAGACTTAAACTTAAAAAAACTTTATTGTCACTTTGAAGGTACACTAAATCACATTCATTAAAATGAAATTTTGTTGCATACCTTTTCTCTCCCTCTTCTTCTATTAATGACAATCTTATTTCAAATATGCTTCACAATTATCTCTTATTTTGCTTTCTTAATGAAACTTAAGTTTTTAAGAAATCCTTTTTTGTTACTCCTTCTCTAGCAATAAAGAAACATTACCTAGATCACTTTATCAAACTGGGTACTGTCCAGATGACTAATGAATTATAGTATATATGAGAAGAACACTCAACAGACTTTTTAATAATAACATGTAGTCCTCGACTTATAACAGTTCACTTAGTGACTATTCAAAGTTACAATGGCACTGAAAAGAGTGACTTATGACCATTTTTCTCATTTACGACTGTTGCCATATCCAAATAGTCATGAGATCAAAAATTGAATGCTTAGCAACTGACTCATATTTATGATGGTTGCAGTGTCCCAGGGTCATGTGTTCACTTTTTGTGTCCTTCTCACAAACAAAGTCAATGGGGAAGTCAGATTCCCTTAACAACCATCTTACTAATTTAACAGTTGCAATGATTCACTTAACAACTGTGACACAAAAGGTCATAAAATGGGGCAAAATTCACTTAACAAATGTTTCACTTAGCAGCAAAAAGTTTGGGATTAATTGTGATCATATGTTGAGGACTATCTGTACTAATTTGTGATGAACTCAACATAGACTTGCCAAGAACAATAAATAATCTATCTGTATTTTTGATCTGAAAATTTCATTAATAAAATATGGAAATTAAGTGAGCATAATATGTTTCGTTTCAACAATTTGGCAAAGTATCCTAAGATTTTTTGATTGGCAAAGTACTTAAGTTTGGGCAGGGTGACATGTATTTGGTAGACTCCCAACTTGTTTGAAACTTATATAAGTAGTCATTGACTTGCAATCACAATTGAGCCCAAAACTTCTGTTGCTAAGCGAGACAGTTATTAAATGAGTTTTGCCCCATTTTCTTGCCACAGTTAAATGAATCATTGCAGTTATTAAGTTAGTAACAGGGGTGTTAAGTGAATCTGGCTTTCCCATTAACTTTGCTTGTCAGAAGATCACAAAAAGAGATCACATGACGCCGGGACACTGAAATTGTCATCAATACATGCCAGTTGCCAAGCACCTGAATTTTCATCATGTGACCATTGGGATGCTGCAACCATTGCAAGAATGAAAAACCATCATAAGTCACTTTTCTTCAGTGCTATTGTGACTTTGAATGGTCACTAAATAAATGGTTGTAAGCTGAGGACTCCTTATACTCCAGAGTCCAATTGTTCTTCTTTGAACTGGAGGGAGCTAACAAGTAAGAGGAGTAAGAATATGCCATGTTCCTATAGTCTTTAGCATTTACTGTATATTTACTTGAACAATGAGATGACATGTTTGCAATTAGGAGTCCCAGTTAGAGGTGAAAACTTACTTATTTGATTCATGTATGCAGCCACCCAATTTGCTGAAAAATACTGGATGGCTTATTAAAGAAAATACAAAACAAGCAAGAGCTAATATTTTGAAAACATGCATTTAGAACAATATTGATAGATTAGAGAAATGAAAATAATACAGTGATAATAACATGTACATTGTAGAATGGGGGGAATCTATTTTCCCAAGCCCTTCTGAAAAAGTTCTTGAAATAGTGGTTAATTACAAAATGAGTATGACTCTGTTTACAAGCTATGCAGATCAGTTACAAATCAAACAGCTGCATTTGTATTTATACAATACACTAAGCTTGATTACTGTTAACCTTAATGGCTTTGCCTGATGTATAGCCCTTTTGTTGGATTTATGATTGCAATGTGCTGTGCAACTATATTAAACACGTTGTGAGAACACAGCCTATGAATCAGCTGTCAGAAGTGGCTGCAAAAAAAGATAAATGTAATTTAGACTGCATAACAGAAGCCCAATTTCTAACTCGCAGAAAGATTTAGTCTACCTTATTTTGTGTTGGCTATAATCCGCCTTGAACATATGAACTTCTCTGGGACAGCAAATCTCTGTTAAACCCATCAAATAACCTTTAAGCTAGACAGATAAGCCAGGAGAAGAGAGACTGAAAATAATAATTTCATTGGCCTTGCTAAATTGGCTCTTTTGAATCTAGTCTTTAGTTCAAGACTTTGTTATACTTTTTTGAAGTCAGTGTTTGGTAACTATAGTAGTAGTTCCCCCCAAAAAACCAACCAACTATAGTACGAACCCTCTCTTTTATAAGAAATAGTCTTAACCATTGCATATCAAAATTCCACATGTCCAATTGAAATCAAAATCCCATTGCTTATTGGCTGGGATTTTATGTATATTATAATGCTGCATTATTTGCTTTTCAATCCTTTCATTTTATGCATACCTAGCATTTTTCAATGGGAAACTTTTATTCAATTGTACAATACTACAATAAAAGCAGAGCTGATTGATAGGGAGCCATTGAAAAGGCAATTGTCATTGTAGTCTAGGACAGTGGTCGCCAACTGGTGGGCCAGGGACCACTGGTGGTCCACGAGAAAATTTTGGTGGTCTGCAGAAAAATGTACGCCCCAAAGCACTCCCCCCAAAGCAAATAATCCAGGCTGCAAGGAACACAAGTCTGTGCAGCCCACATGGCCGGTCCACCTGCTGGCCCCCACCCTTCGACCATGCACAAACCTTACCTTGAGTACACGAGCTGGAACTGGAAGGTAAGACCAACAGTGGGGGAGGAAAATCCACCCCGGGATGGCTTGCTGACGTTGGTGGGAAAGTCGGTCCCATATTTCAGAGCTGCAGTAGTCACAAAATTTGCCCTTTGGTTATCCCAGAGCAGTTCCTTTAGTCCATGGAAGGCCAGTGCACCCGGATGGAAGAGTGGCTGCTCTGGGATGATCAAAGGGCCAGTCTGGACTACTGCAGATCTGGGATATGGGACCAACTTTCCCACCAACGTCAGCAAGCCACTGTCAGTCAAAATTCATGTTAGTGGTCCGCAGGATTTAAAATTATGAGTTTGGTAGTCCCTGATGTTTAAAAGGTTGGCAACCCCTGGTCTAGGAAATATTTCTGTAATGACAGAAGCAACATGCTATTCAACAAACATTCCTTTCTCTAATTTCCCATTGCCATTTTTAGCAAATTATATTCTATAATCTATGCCAAGACTTTTACCTTAAGAGAATCATCTGCATATTTTGTGTTAGGTTGTTGGAAGTCTATGCTTCTAAAATTATTGTTTTAATTTAAGTAATTACAGAATCTGACTTTGATCTCTGGATTCATTTACATGGTTTTCTTAGATATATTTTCATGTCATTATTATAGAGTTGTAATCCATATAACAATTCTATAAAACAATATTATTGCCTGTGTTGAAGAAAGTGGAGAAAGATTGAGACTAAGATAAAGTGCTTTTGTAGAAAGTTACATCTACATTAGATAGAGAAAGGAACTGTTCTCCTATCCCCTGCAAAATAAAGGCTCAGTGGAGAGGAATGGGCAGACTTTTCCCTTCATTTGTACCTAAAGTGAGTGAGACATTTGCTTCCCTTGTTTTAAAAGACAGAGAGAATTAAATGCTTCCCAGTGAGCTGAAGATGTGAACAGAGATGAAAGATGAACAGAAGAAGAGCAGGGAAGATTGCTATTACTTTCTTATTCAAGCTCAGTCTTATTATGTTATACCTGCTCTAAATTACCATATTTCTGTATTACGTTATACCAGATTGAAAATCTTCATAAAATATTTTGAGTAACAATCATGCTTTCCCAATTTTAGTCAAAACATGCTATCCTGTGCCTTTAACACAGCAGCTAATAAAGTTCTTATAGTCTATAAGCAAGATTCTTCATAAATTTCAATTTAGAATGACAGAACAATCAAAATGTTCTTTATATATTCTAAAAATCATTATAACATCTGAAAATTTTAATATTAATAGACACAAATTCATTATTAAATTATATCTTAGGCCAATATTTATTGGAAGATTTTCACAGGATTAAAGCATACTAGCCTTTTTTTCTTGCACCATCTTAGTGCCTTATTCAATCTTTAAATGTTTTCCTCTTGCTTAGGATGAGTGAAGTTCTGGCACACCAAAAACCCATGTATCTTTTGCAGAATAATTTAGATTTCTCAGTTAATAATCTAATAATATGTAATCAGTTTTGTCAAATTTCTGGCTCTTTGGCTGTATAGAATATTCTGGCTAGAGATATACTCTATTTTTATGCCAGTGCATTTTTGGTGTTAGATTGGGTATTTAAATACCTATACTGGTAAAAACTATTGGTTGTGAATTGGGCAGTCCCGTCATCATGAAAAAGTCTTAAAACAAATTCACATGCCTATTTGGAAAGATCTGATTATGGATATGCAGCATAAATGTAACATGTTTTAAATGATTTATTACTATTCTGAATAGTTATGTCAAAAACAGAACCAATAGGTAAAATCTTCATGCTTTATATTTCCTGCTCACTGGAAAAGCTTATCTGGTCGTGTTTCCTGTCTGGTTTACCTTGTAAGGCTGACTGACTGGGTATTCCCTTGCTTTGTTGTTTAATCCAATTGTTTATATTCAAGAAGCAACTTCCTGATGGGAAGGAATTTGAGCCAGCTCTCCTTGTTTCTAATTCAGCACTAACCTTGACATCACTTAATTCTCAGAACATATCTATCTAGAATTTGTTGGGATGATCTTTTCTCAGTGTCCTCTGTCTGTTTCAGTGGCTATCAGGAAACGTCAGAAAAACTCCCATGGGGCTATTAAAGCCAAGTTTTAAAAACAAAAGACAAAACAACTGTTCCTGCAAAATGTACTTCTAAATCATTCAGTCAACAATTTGGTTTTCCGGTGAAACACAGCAGTTAATTTGAAATACAGACAAAAATAACTGGAGTATTAAGGATATGTTTGCCTTGGCTTCATTTGGCTCTGCATGCTTAGCAGCACAGTACCAAACAGGCTGATGGCCTCTTGCCAAACTGTAATATTTCCTTTTGCTGTTGTTCATAAAGGCATTCAGGAAAACAGTTGAGCACAATAAGGCCCTTCCTGTTCCGGACAGGCGTGTGAACCACCCAATAAACTTGGAATGAATCATCTGAACTGTGAATTTCCTTTCATTTGCAAATATGCCCTCTCAGCAGCAGCTGCTGTGGATTTGAAAAAACATTGAGTCTCAAATAATTATGTTTAGGATAGCTTCCTCATATCAGCATATTGAAAGCTCTCCCATCCTTTAGGTTTGCAGAAATAAATATTTGCATTAATAAAAGATCACTGCAGGTTCAAAACTGGTTTGGAGTTAGCTTCACATTATCTTTAAAGTGCCTGTGAATATACTTTTCCTTTTTAAGAAACTCTAAACTAAATATGAAATTATCTCCAGGAGTTCTAAGCATTTACTATAAAATCTTCCTAAAATTAATCTTGGACATTAATGAAACAGACTTCCTGATGATTGATATGGTAAATACTGAATTTTGCAGATGATACAACAGTGATTGGTCTCATTCAAGACAATGACAAATCCGCATACAGACGGGAGGCTGTACAACTTACCTGGTGGTGTAACTAGAACAATCTGGAACTGAACATACTCAAAACCATAGAAATGGTGGTAGACTTTAGGAGAAACCCTCCCATAGTACCACCTCTTACAATACTAGACAACATAGTATCAACAGTATCAAATTTCTAGGTTCTATCTTATCACAGGACCTAAAATGGACACCTAATATCAAAAACGTCATCAAAAAAGCACAACAAAGAATGTTCTTTCTGCACCAACTCAGAAAGCTCAAATTGCCCAAGGAGCTGCTGATACAGTTCTACAGAGGAATTATTGAATCTGTCATCTGCACCTCTATAACTGTCTGGTTTGATTCAGCAACCCAACAAGACAGACACAGAGAGATTACTTTCAGATTACTCTTCAGAGAGTAATTAGGACTGCAGAAAATACAATTATTACCAACCTGCCTTCCACTGAGGACCCGTATACTGCACGAGTCAAAAAAAGGGCTGTGAAAATACTTACAGACCCCTCACATCCCGGACATAAACTGTTTTAACTCTTTCCCTCAAAACTATGCTACAGAGCACTGCACACCAGAACAACTAGACACAAGGACAGTTTTTTCCCGAACGCCATCATTCTGCTAAACAAATAATTCCTCAACACTGTTCGACTATTTACAAAGTCTGCACTACTATCACTATTAATCTTCTCATCACTCCTTGTCACCCATCCCCTCCCATCTGTGACTGTATCACTGTAACTTTGTCGCTTGTATCCTTACGATTTATATTGTGTTTCCTAGTATGATTTGATTACTTATTGTACCCTATGACTATTATTAAATGTTGTACTTTATGATTCTTGACTCTTGACGAATGTATCTTTTCTTTTATGTATACCGAGAGCATTTGCACCAAGGCAAATTCCTTGTGTGTTCAATCACACTTGGCCAATAAAGAATTCTATTCTATTCTATTCTATTCTATTCTATTCTATTCTATTCTATTCTATTCTATTCTATTCTATTCTATTCTATTGGGACAATATCTCAGATTTCCATCCACATTCAAGGGCACATTGTATAAAATCAGCAATGCAAAACATTTCAATGGGATGCCAAAAAAGTACGGTCCCACCTTCCAAAAAGCAATTGATATGGTCAGGATGAAGCTAAGGTTTAATTTTATTTTCTATGCTTATTCACTGAATTAAAATTAAAAATAACTTAACTCTCAAGTTATATATTTAATATTTCCCTACTTCTTCACTAAGTATTACAATTTGGCAAATTTGTTTGAAGAACTTATTGACTGCACTCAAAGGTTTTGGAGAACAATAGAAATGAAATTTCAAACTAAGAGAAAAGTATTTAAAGGATGTAGTGAATCTGAAAAAGCGAGTTCTTTTTCTTTTGTTCCTTTCCCTGCCTTCTCCTATATATAGTCATCTGCTGCTTGCCTCAGAAGATGGGCAATACTAAGTCAAGAGCAGAAACAGTTGAATCATTTTCCAATAGAATATTTCTTAGCAAATTCTTAATAAAACAATCTGACAGTGATATAACACATTTGTTTTGTTCTTTGTCCTGGGCACCTCAAAACTGCTTCTGTCTGGAGAATTTATTTGCAGAAATTATTTGGGATGGTATGATCCACAGAAATTTGACATGGTCTAGAAACAATGGAATATTCTGGAATTGTTTAGAATGTTCTATTTCTGAATCAGTGAATTTTGCATATTTCATTTTAATGCTTTTTACTCTAATGCAAAGTG
The DNA here is from genome assembly GCA_023653725.1 of Bungarus multicinctus. Lineage (NCBI taxonomy): Eukaryota > Metazoa > Chordata > Lepidosauria > Squamata > Elapidae > Bungarus > Bungarus multicinctus. The sequence continues at coordinate 34,915,901 of CM042844.1, forward strand.
TTACTTTGATAGTTTGATTTATTTACAGATGCGGTAAAAATCCATCTGCTGACAATACTAGAAATGTTGTTATATTATAGATCCCTTTGAATAACACATCAAAACAGATGGATGACAATATTCCATTTTTAAACTGACAATACTTTGTTTTGGTTTCATTTGTCTTCTCATCCTGCCCCCTGAAATTCTGAAACACAACTCTATACAATACGAAGTAACTGTATATAAATTCTTTTTTAAACATCATTTTTAATTTTTTTTATTTTAATTATGAAAATACAACACAATATATCCAAGTTAACTTTGTTTTACATATATACATTTTACTTCAGAATTTGTAATCTCCTTATTTAATATATTAATTACTAATTAATCTAACCATAACTACCTTGTCTTCTGCTATATAACCAATGATGAAATTTAATCCATGTTTTATAATATTTAGACTCTTCTTTGTCTTTTATTTTTAAAGTTAACCTATCTGATTCTGCACATGGCATAATTTTTCTTATTATTTCTGTTCCTGGAGTTATGATTTCATTTTTCCAGTATTGTGCATATATTACTCTAGCTGCCGTCAACACATGTAGTATTAGATACATTATTTCCTTCTTAATTTTTTCTGACATTATACCTAGGAGAAAAAATTCCAGTTTAAATGGAATACACTCTCCCATCATTTGTTCTATCCATGTTTGAATCAGTCTCCAATATTTTTTTGCAGCATTGTAAGTCCACCACATGTGAAAAAATGTGCCTGATACATCTTTACACTTCCAACAATTTGAAATATATTTTTAAACATTTTAGAAAGCCTTGCTGGTAGAGGATGCCACCTGTAAAACATCTTATAAAGATTTTCTTTATAAGCCGTAGCCAATGTTATTTTCTTACTTGCGGTCCAGAGTTTTTGCAATTTAGTCAATTTAATATTATAATTGAATTTTTTTGCCCATGCCACCATTATTTCTTTAACATGCTGTTCCTCAAGTTTGTATTCTAATAAATATCTATATAATATTTTTATTAATTTATCATCTGCCTCTAACAATAGTTTATCCAGAATTCTTAATTCTTTATGAATACCCCATGTTTTTCTGTCTTGTGTGTATCTTGATCGTATTTGTAAATAAGATAACCATTCTATATTTACCCCTTGTGCTACTAGTTGTAATCTAGTTTTCAGTATTCCTTGTTCATTCAGTATATTTCTATAAGTTACTATTTTCTCCATATTTATCAAGTTTGGATAATATAAATGCTTCCAATGTGGAAAGCAAAATACTGTAGATATTTCATGTAATTTTGAAATTTGATTTTGTTCCAAACTGATAACAGTGTCTGTCTTAAATAGTGTCTCTGGAAATAATTATGTGCTGTACCATAAGAAGGTGTGCCAACCTATTTGAATATCATGACCTTCTAACAATCTTTTATTCCTCAATGTAATCCATTCTTTTATCCATGTTAGAATTGCTACATAATAATATAACTCCATTCAGGCAAACCAAAGCCTCCTTTTTCTTTAGTGTCTTGCATCACTTTCAGTTTAATTCTTGATCTCTTACCCTGCCATATAAATTTTGACATTGGTTGTTTAGATTCTTGAAGAAACCTTTCTCTAGTTTAATAGGAATATTTTGAAAAAAAAAATATTTTTGGTAATATATTCATTTTTATAACAGCTATCCTGCTCATTAGAGAAAGTTGTAGATTCTTCCATCTTTCTAGATCCTTGTTAATTTGAATTATTAATTTAATATAATTACCATATTCTATCAGTTCCTCCATAAGTTTGATCCCTGATTTTAAGAGTTCTTCTAATATAAACACTAGATCATCTGTGAAGGCTTGTAGCTTATATTGTTCTTGTCTGATTTCCAGACCTTTAATCTAATCTTCTTTATGAATGTTTCTTGACAATACTTCTAAGTGTCAAAATAAACAATAATGGGGATAATGGGCAGCCTTGTCTTGTACCTTTTGTATTGTTACATTTTGTGTCACCTCACCATTAATTATTATTCTGGCCTTTTGTTTTCTATATATTGCTTTAACTATGTTTATAAATCTGTTCCCAAAATCCATATCTCTCAATTGTTGTAACATGAATTACCAATTTACATTATCAAATGCCTTTTGGGCATCAAGAAAAAGCAGTGCCACTTGTTTTTCATTGTGTGTTTCATAGTATTCTAATATATCAAGCATCATTCTCATGTTGTTTTTTATATATCTTCTAGGTAAAAAACCATTTTGATCAGAATGAATGAACGTATTGAGAAATTTTTCAAGCGTTCTGATATTATAGAAACAAAGATTTTATAATCTGTGTTTAACAATGAAATTGGTCTATAATTTTGAATTAACGTTTGATCTGCATCTTCTTTTGGTATCAATACTATATTGGCCTCTGTCCAAGATAGTGGGATCTTCGCTTCTGTTAGTACAGCATTATAAAGCTCTAGTAGTGTTGGACCCAAAATCTCCTGAAGTTCTTTATACAATTCTGCTGGTAATCCACCAGGTCCTGGAGTTTTGTATAGTTTTGTTTTTGTATAGCCTTAATTAACTCTGACATTTTTATTTCTTCATTGAGCATATCTTTTACTTCTTCTGATACTTTGGGCAACTCAGATTTATCCAGATATTGTTGAATTTCTTCCTTTGTATAATCTTGATTTTCTTCATAGAAAGCCTGAGTTATACTTTTCTTTTCTTCATTTTGATGACAGATATTTCTGTTTTCATCTTGTAATTTGCTAATCCATTTCTCTTTCTTCAATTTCTTCAATTTATACACTAACCATCTTCCTGGTTTGTTAGCATTTTTTAAAAAGTTCTGTTTTGCCTTTTTTATACACTGTGCCAATTCTTCTTTTTCTAGTATATCTATGTTTATAGTGCCATATCTTCTTTTATATCTCTGTTTTGTGGTTTCTTTTGTAACTCTGTCTCTAAATTACTATATTTTTTTCTTATTTTTTTATTCTTTTTCTTTTCCTAGCTGTGGCAGAAATGATAACCCCTCTTATAAATGCCTTCGTTGTGTCCCATAGATTTTGTATACATGTGTCCCCTGGTCTATTTTCATTGAAGAAAAATCCCAAATCTTTGTTTATTCTCTTAATAAATTATTTATCTTTTAGAATTGTTCGATTAAATATCCATCATTGACTTCTTTTTTGTTCTTTCCAAATGATTCTCATGGGATTATGATCAGCCCAAAGACTACAATCAATTTCTACCTCCCTTATTTCTGAAATCAGTTCCATCAACATCCAGACCATATTGATCCTTGACCAGGATTCATGTCTATTCGAGTAGAAGGTATATTATTTTCTTTCTGAATTTATCTCACGCCATGCTTCTTGAATATTCAACTTTTCTGTCATTTGAAAAAATGTTCTGGGCAATATTCTAGATCCTTTTCTTTTTTTTTTTCACTCTTGTAATCTAATTTCTTATCTGATATGGCATTAAATCTCACATTATGCATATCTTACAACTTTCTATTTTGCGGATAATAGCAATAACACTTAGACTTAGATGCTGCTTTATGGTGCTTTACAGCCCTCTCTAAGCAGTTTACAGACTCAGCATATTGCCCCCAACAATTTGGGTCCTCATTTTACTCACCTTGGAAGGATGGAAGGCTGAGTCAATCTTGAGTGGGATTTGAACTGCCAAATTGTAGGCAGCTGGCTGAAGAAGTAGCTTGCACTCTAACCACTGCACCACAATAATGCTACGTAATTTCTTATAAAAAATTTTCTGTCCATCATTTGGTGCATATATTAAAACTAACAGTATCTTTTTTTGATTCAATGTGATTTCAATGATCAAAATCCTTCCTTCTTCATCTTGAAATATTTGTTTAGTCTAAATTGTTTCTTTGATGTATAACACTATTCTTCTTTTCTTCTGTTGTGATAAGGTGACAAAAAGTTTCCCCAATCTAGCCTGTTCTAGTATTTATTTTTGATATTTATTAATATGAACCTCTTGCAATGCAATTATATTGAAATTCAGATGTTTTAGTTTAGCAAAAATTTTCTTCCTTTTCTGGGGTAAATTTAAACCGTTAATATTCAATGATAATTTTTTTGTTTCTTCATGCATAGTTATTTTATATTTATTTATTTTTTTAGTTCTTGTGTTTCTTATTACTCTTGTTTTTCTCACTTCCTTTGGATATATATAAATTAATATTTAAATATATATAAATTCTACTGCCATGAAAGGGGTGTTTTGATATAAACGTGTCTTTTGACAGTTAGTATTGCACACAAGCATCTCAAGTGCCAAATTATAAAGTACTTTAAATGCAAATTGAAATGTAAGCTTTAACAGAAAATTATAGTGATTATCTGCAATACCTTTGCTAGCTAAATAAATGTTTGTGCTTCAGAATTGTATTCAAAATGTGTTTTGATTGAAGAAGGCTTGTCATCACAGTTAAGTTGTATAGAGATCCAGTTATTATAGCTGCTAATAGTCTTCACTTTCCACAAAGGATTATGAACTGGCACAACTGTCCTCAGACCATAAAGAAAACATGTTATTGTGGCAGTCTTATTCAGATGCAGTGGATTGGATTAACTATGTCTGTAGCCAAGTTCAGAAGTGGCTGGGAAACTATTCCCCCTCCCCCATTTTTGTATTTTTCTTTCATTTTCCTTGTTATTCTTTGTTGCCATCTGGTGGCTTACTGGACTTTTGCAGCCCAAATATGATTACTATCTTTTCCCAATTGTATCAAGTGAAGAAGTATAGATAGGCCAACAGAATAGGGTTGTTTCATGCCGTAGATCCTGGATTTTTTTTTTTAATTTTCTTTCAAATCAGAGATTTAATTTATGAAAACTGTACAACAAAATAAGGTTGGTTAAGAGTAATAATTAAATGGCACTCTGGTGCAACTAGAGCTTTATTTACCATAATCCTTGTGGTAAATAAAGCAAGAGAAATTAACAGATTATCAATACAGGTTTCTGTATAATTATGTATATAGGATGTATGTATTTGTTGATGCCAAAACGTTGTTACGAATATAAGTGAGATTTGTATTTTTAAAAACTGTAATAAAAACAATTTAAAAAAATAATAAAGCATCATCTAGTGATTTCTAATCCTGCACAAAGCTGAGTGACCTTGGGCTAGTCACTTGTTCTCAGCCCTAGGAAGGAGGCAGTAGCAAACCACTTCTAAAAATGTTACCAAGAAAACTACCAGACATTGTCCAGACAACAGTCAGAAATCAATTCCTAAAAGATTTTTGTTTTATAATTTGACCTCCAGTCAACACACAGTTTGCCCACTTATAGACTAGGATAATTATTTGTAGAAAAAGATGGAATTAAGTGGGAAAATATGTTGCAAAAACATAGATGGCTAAAGAAAATAATAAATTACAACAATGGGTACAGTGAAATACATCAACGATGAATGCATGCAATCTCAAAAGGAATTCTTTCATTATGAAAAAGAAAGCCCAATTAAGCTGGTGCAAAAATAATAAAAAGAATGAGTAGTCTAAAATTTAGTTGCCTTTCTCCTCCTTTAAAATTTATCTAGCCTAAACTTCCTATATCAGGAAGAGGCAAATAGAGAAGTCTTTTTCCATTCTGGAACAGACATTAGTCTGAAATGAAATTAGTCACGAAATATCCATTTTTATTTATTTATTTATTATTTATTTATTATTCAAATTTGTATACCGCCCCCTCTCCCTAGGGACTCGGGGCGGTGCACAGCCAAATAAAAACATTTAAATACAATAAACAATAATTTAAAATACATTAAAAGAATTAAATAAATTGGCCATTAAGAATTAAAAAGTAGGGAATTAAGAACATTTACAATGTTTAAAACCGAATTTAAAACTATTACACATAACTCTAGGCTAGACCAGCTAGATGGAATAGGTGGGTTTTTAGTGCGTGCCGGAAGGTCAATAGGTCGGGGATGGTCCTCATCTCCGGAGGCAATTCGTTCCAGAAGGAGGGTGCTCCCAAAGAGAAGGCCTGAACCCTCGGGGTCACCAGCCATCCAGCTGGTGGCACCCCGAGGAGGCCCGCCCTATGGGAGTGCACTGGTCGATGAGAGGCCAACGGTGGCAGCAGGCAGTCCCGTATAAATACCCAGGTCCCAAGCCATGGAGCGCTTTAAAGGTGGTCACCAACACCTTGAATCGCACCCGGAAGGCTACCGGGAGCCAATGCAGCTCGCGCAAAACTGGTGTAACATGGGAGCTCTGAGAAGCCCCCAAGACCACCCGCCTGGCCGCATTTTGCACCAATTGGAGCCTCTGGGTGCTCTTCAAAGGGAGCCTCATGTAGAGAGCATTGGCATAATCCAGGCGGGAGATGACAAGGGCTGATGTGACTGTGCAAAGTGTGTCCCAATCCAGAAAGGGCCGCAATTGGTAGATCCTACGGACCTGACAAAAAGCCCCCCTGGCAACGGCTGCTATATGATCTTCCAATGACAGCCGTACATCCAGGAGGACACCCAAATTGCACGCCCTCTCTGTGGGGCCCAGAATTCCCCCTCCGCATGGCCAGCGAAGGAGTAAGCTGGCTGTATCGGGGCACCGGAAAGCACAGCCACTCGGTTTTGGATGGGTTGACCTGAAGCCTGTTCCACCCTATCCAACCCCGCACAGCCTCCAGGCACCGGGTCATCACTTCCACAGCTTCGTCAAGGTGGCGTGAGGTAGAAAAGTACAACTGAGTATCATCAGCGTACCGATGGAATTCTACCCCAAAGTCACGGATGATCTCACCCAGCGGCTTCACATAAATGTTGAACAGGAGGGGTAAGAGTACCGACCCCTGAGGTACCCCACAGATCAGGGGCCTCGAGGTTGATCTCTGCCCTCCTGCCAACACAAATAGCGAGCGGTCGGAGAGGAAGGAGGAGAACCACCATAACACAGTGCTTCCCACTCCCAATCCCCCCAGCCACCGCAATAAGATACTGTGGTTGACAGTATCAAAAGCCGCTGAGAGATCTAATAAGACCAGGACAGAGGAATACCCCCTGTCACGGACCCTCCAGAGATCATCAACTAACACAACCAATGCCGTTTCCGTGCTGTGCCCGGGCCTGAAGCCTGATTGGCGTGGATCCAAATAGGATGATTCCTCCAGGTGCCGGGGGAGCTGCCGTGCCACCACACTCTCAACAGCCTTCACCATAAAGCAAAGGTTGGAGACCGGACGGTAATTAGACAATAAGGTCGGGTCCAGGGACGGTTTCTTGAGGAGGGGTCTCACCACCATCTTTCAAGGCAGGGGGCAAAAACCCCTCACTCAAGGAAGCATTAATAATGCCCTGGAATCAACCACGTGACACCTCCCGGGCGGCCAAAACCAGCCAGGAGGGACACGGATCCAGTAAATATGTGGTGGCATTGAGCCCACCCAGCATCCAATCCACACCCTTGAGGGTCACAGGATCAAACTCCCCCCAGATAACCTCATTGAACTCCGCCCCCCCCATCCAGAGTTGCCCAGTCAGAGTCCAACCCATCCCAGATCTGAGTGATTTTGTCCTGGAGAAAATTCAAAAAATCCTCAGCCCGCCCCTGTAGAGGTTCTTCCCGTGCTCCCACCTCTAGGACGGAGCAGGTCACCCTGAAAAGGGTGGCTGGGTGATTCCCCGTGGACGCAATAAGGGCGGAGAAGTGAGAACACTTCGCCGCCTTTATCGCCACTAAATAGGTCCTAATATGGGACCGCAATAGTGTTCGGTCAGATCCAGAGCGGGTGGTGCTCCAACTACTCTCTAGGCATCTTTTCTGGTGCTTCATCTCCCTCAGCTCCTCAGAAAACCAGGAGCTAGTTGGGATCAGCATCGGGTCAGAGGCCGCAAGGGCACGACTTGATCAAGGGCACCAGTCGCCATCCTGTCCCAGGTGGCGACCAGGTCCTCAACCGGGTCATGTGTCCGAGTGCTGGGAAATGGCCCAAACTCCATCAGGAACCTATCTGGGTCCATCAGGTACTTGGGGCGGAACCATCGTATCAACTCTGCCTCCCTGCGACGAGGGGATGCAGTATGGAAGTCAAGCCTAAGGAGCGAATGATCAGACCACGACAGGGGCTCAACAACAATGTCCTCTACACCTAGATCACCCTGCCACTGTCCAGAGACAAAAACCAAATCCAAGATGTGACCCCTAATGTGAGTGGGGTCCCTAATTAACTGGGTCAGGCCCAAGGCTGTCATGGAAGCCAAGAACTCCTGGGCTACCCCCAAGGTACCGCCAGCAGAAGGCAGGTTGAAATCCTCCATGACCATAAACCTGGGGGTCTCAACCACCAAGCCGGCTATAACCTCGAGCAGCTCAGGCAGGGCCGATGTCACATAGCAGAGAGCCAGGTATGTGATCAATAGGCCCATCTGAACCCCAGAACCACATTTCACAAAAGGGGATTCACATCCGGTCCTCTGAGGAACAGTGGATTCCCTAGGACATAGATCTTCCTTAATAATTACTGCAACCCTCCCACCCGTCCCCTGGACCCTCGGCTGATGGAAAACCTGAAACCCAGCTGGGCACATCTCTACCAGGGGAACACCCCCTTCATGGCCCAGCCAGGTCTCAGTAACACCCACCAGATCCGCCCCCCATCAATGATCAAATCAGAAATAAGGGGGGCTTTGTTAATGATGGACCTGGCGTTGCAAACCATCAGCCGAAGGCCTGGGGCTGGATCGTTCGGACAACCTAGGGAACGGGAGATGACCTGTGGGTTGGAGCGTGCCACCGCACATAAATAACGGAGGCGGGCTCCCAAAACATAATATGGCCCCCTGTCAATGCCATACCTGCCTCTCCCGCTAATCGTGCAAATAGCCATTCCCTCATCCTCAATCCAACCAACCCCACTCCCAAGACCTCCCGGCCACACCCAACCCCCCCTGCTGGCCCTTGTCTCAGCTGGGTTGTCCCCCAAACCCAGTCTAGTCTTCCTCCCTAACCCCACTAAAAATTTGGAAATAAAAGAATACAAACGAGAATATTTTTTTGCGCTCTTCCCTTGGCTGTGCCACCTCTCGGGATCCCAATAGGATCCGTCATCAAGGTATGCCAACGAAAGGCCGGAGGGCCATCTCAGGGACAGGGCCCATAAGTCTGCCGAAGTATAAACAATCCGTTAACAATTTCACTGCAGAAATCTTCAGTAGTTTCGTTGCAGCCTAAATTATACTCAATCAAAGCTATTAGATAATAAAATTATAAAAAATGCAGATAATTAATTGGGTGCAAATGATGTTTTAATGCCTTTAAATTAATGCATTTCAAAATACATTTTCACTTAAGTATCAGCATGTTTATTTTTTCTGATGTTATTTTCCCCTTTATGTCCCCCTATCTTCTGTATAAACATGAAAAAAAGGTTTTTCCACATGTGCCTTTTTTTTCCAAACTAAACTGCCTCTTTAAAAAGGAATTAAACTTTGCCGTCATAGTTTTAACACCTGGTTAATGGTTTCTTGATAATCAGGGAATGATTACGTATGCTAAATATCTCAAAGAGAGTTAGAAAATACTATTAAAACATAAGAATTTTTTAATGGGTTCTGCCACCCCAAGAGCTAATTTAATTTACATATGTGATCTAAAACAATGCTAGTACATGTAGAACAGAATTATAGTGTTTTGCATGCCACCGCTACCTTTATAAGTTATTTTCTAGAGCATTGGTTTTCTGGACCATGTTTATTACTTTAGGAAATAATGGAAGAAATTATACCTTTTTTCTGTTTTATTGTCAGGCTAGTGAAGTATTAGAATTGTGTCATTATGACTCAACAAATAAGAAACCAGAGAAAATTGTTTCTGGAGAATTACTCAAGATAAGCATGCAGACAAAGAAATAAATAATTCAGTAAAATTATAGATATTATCAACACATCAATAAAGGATGAAGGATGTGAATGAACACAGAGGAGTACAGGACATTCCATGAGATGACTTTTACTGGCAATATGAGTAGTATTATGTGTATATTGATACATTTCTGAAGAATTCTGAAAACATATGAGGTGAATGTAACTATTAATATTTGTCAACTTTAAGATGTGTGGACTTCAACTTGCAGAATTCTCCAGCCAGCAGTTGAAGTCTGCACATCTTAAAATTGCCAAGGTTGACAAACACTGCACTACTTCATTTTTCTTAACAATTCACAATAATGAGGCACAGATGCTCCATTGAAATGAGTGTCTGGAATGGTATCTTATAAAAGTTATCTCTGTGATGATTGATTTTTTGATGATTCATGAATTTCTGAACAACACATTATCTGGTCATGACCACAAAATCTAGATAAACTTGTTCTTGGAGTATTTGTTGCATGTATTTTTTTACTCTAGCTTAGCTTCACACATACTTAATAATATGTTGTAAATACTACATAAAAGTAATAGTATAGTGTTTGATAATATGATGAACTTAAATACTAGGATTTTTTTTTACCTTTTGCATTTTCAACATGCTATTGTTGAAGGCTATTCTATATATTAAATAAATATGAAAAAAAAATGTATAAATGATGTATTGAAACTAATGAAGTAGGAATCTATAGTTGTTAGGCTAGGGAAAATTGTTATTTAATTAGGTATCAGTTTTGTCCTATGATTCTAGGTATGTATCCATTAACTTGGAAAGATGTCTGAGAATCTTCTGCTGAATACTTAACCCTTACGTGTCAGATGTTCAAGATTGAATAATATTATAATGTGAAGGTCTGCAGCTTGATTCCCTCACTCTTATTTCTGTCATAATAAGAGAAGAAGCTACAGGCCCTGTTGACCTCTAACTATTGATTAGGTTGCTAATATTTTGATCAAGCACCAGAACTAAGTGACTACCAGATGGACCAGTTAGCCCAGGCAATGAACTATGTGGCTCAAGAGGTGGGACACAGCCAGGGGTGGGATCCGACTGGGTTAACTACTGGTTGGTGATTTACGAGGTTCAGTGCGCTGTGCGCATGCCTGTAAATCCATCATCAGCTTGGTGCCTGGACAGCTGAGCAGCACTGCATGCAGAGAAGCGTCTTTGAAAAAGCTTTTTTTCCTGCTTTTTTAACTGCAGCTGTGCCTTGCATGGAGGCTGAAGTTGAAAAAGCAGGAAATAAAGGTCAGATAAGAGCCTGGCAGGTGGGCAAAAACATCAGCAGACATAGAACCGGTTCTATGTCTTCTGCTCTTCAGAGCTACCGGTTCTGCAGAGATAGACAGAAACGGTAGAAACCCAGCCCGGGACACAGCCATAGTCAGTTCCCTTTATGCCCTAATCCTGACCCCAAATTTCTGACTATTGCTGAAGCAGATTCTGCAGATGTCAAATACAAGCCTCATTTTTTTGACAAAGAGGATGGGAATTTGAGGAAAAAAAATTGCTTTCCTTGTTCAATATGTACCACACATCTCCTTGTGATCAATTAATTTATTCAGTGACCGAATCTGAGTAGGGTATATAATTTGCCTAGGATTTCTAAGCTGAAATAAAGACTGCCTGATCCATCAACCTGGATGTTGTGTCCAATTCTCTAATCAATATTATATATTAACTGGAAAGTGGACAATTTTATTTGTTTGTCCTAAGTTCCATCTTATGTCTTCATATCTTTTTCTGCTCAGAAGTAACCTTTATTGTTCAACAGTAAATTAGAATAATTTGGAAAGATTCTACCATATTATCATCCAATTTATTAATTCCCTGAATTTATGCATTAGATAAATTGCACATATAAATGCAAATCAATATTCAACATTGGTTCTTTGTCAATTGCTATCCAGAAAGATACTGACTACCTACCTGTTGTTCTATAGCAGCAAGCTGGAACCCAGAGTCCAACGTCCATGTTCACAAAAAAAATCCAAACTGCCAGATTTATTTACATATTAAAAACATAAAAATTGCTATAGCCTTCCTTTTGAAGTAAGATCATATTCTTACAATGTATTAAGGAGTAGATATGACGATATATTTCCACGATGTATTGAGTGTAGTCTTTTATATTTGAATTTCAATGTGTCTGATGAAGTTTTTGACTATATAATTCATGATTTCATTTTGCTAAATATTGTTGACTCTAAGTTGCATATGTATCTTTCATTTTATTGATCTTTAGAAAACTGTTAATGAAGCACATGATGTATTTTTGGAATAATGTCACATTATGTGTTTCTTGTTGATAGTCTATTGGATACAAAAGAAAATATTATGAAAATGTACATAACCCAACTCTTTTGTAAGAGCATCAGAATATATAATACTGTTTTTATCAATTAATGTTAACTACATTGAATTTTTTTATTTTTCTGTCAGTGCAGGTTTTTTAAAAAGCAAGTTAGGCTTCTAAAAATGGAGAAGTAAGTTCCTCTTTTTTTTTCAGTCCTAGCAGCGGTCCCCAATGCTTTGTTCTCCCCAATCCCTAAAGTGCCTTTAAGCCACTGTCATTAAACTATCAAAGAACAACAGTAGTGTAAGGTATATCATTCTGAAATGGGATAATGGCAGATTAACAACCAATGAAATTTAGAGGGTGGGTCTGATTTTAGCGTGTTTCATTGAATAAATGCAATCTGTTTACTTTGATATAATAGACTACAGGTCAGTATGTAGATATATTTTCCAGCTTGTGCTTTAGTTTCTTTGGAAAGGAGGGAAGCCTCCAACTTGACTTGGCAAGAGTTCAGAAACCACAACTATTCTGTGCCTGGCCTGACCATTTCTAAAATACATTTTGCGCTTTTGGTAGATGTTGTAATGCTTTTAGCACAGTGTGAAATCTTGGCTTATACCAGTATCTAAAATAAGACACTGTTGACTCTCCTTTTGTGAGAGGATGTTAACTTATGAAAAGCCATTACTTTGGGAGGACACACAGACACAAATGTATATTCAAATCAAATTTCAGCAGTGATGGAATTCTGAGATTTTACTGGCAAAGTTTTGCTTTCACATGTGCTTAGTCTGGATTTCTTCTTTTTCCCCTGTGTTTTCTCATGATTTCAGAATGTACGTGTGGCAGTTGATTTGGGGAAAAGTTCACAAATTTGAGTTGCAATAAAGAGCTATAATTTAATCTCTTGGATTTAGCACACATCTTGCTGATTTTGTAACCAATTTGACATTCTGCTTTGTAGTGAGTTTATTTTTATTAGTATTTATACCGAAACTCACTTTTAGAAAGCAAATCCAACATTAACCTAGATTAGGGATTGCTCTCTGATCTTGTGAATCTAATTACTTATGAACAATAGGATTTCCAGGGAGCCATGCATAATAATACTGTTGAAGATTATGAACAATGAATACTGATACTTTAACAACCTTGAGATATGTATTAAGGAATGGTTCAAATGATTACTTGGTATTGTGTATGGAGGCCAATATGGATGACTTAAAAAAATCAGGTGCCAGATCTAAATTTACAGATTTGCTGGATGGAAATTCAGGTGACATCTAGTTTATTAGATGTTTATTATTTTCAGAACAGCATATCTCTAAATGTCATCTAGAAAGAAATGAAATTTGAATTTTGGGTTTTGATGATTAGATCTGTTTATGATTATAGACTACTATATATTATTAATTTTAGAACAAAAAGTTAATGTTTTTATATTTCTAAGTATGTCTAAGAAAGTTGGACTCTTTCAATTTTCCTTTTAACTAAGTCCTGCACTACTCCTCCATTTCTTTGCTTCTAATTTATTTATTTTTTCATATTTTACCTCACCCCACCCCCCTCCTCACACGCAGAGAAGGCATACTGCTGGTCCTGTCAGTCCAATTATTCTGGTAGGCAGGGTCTAAGAGGAGGGCTCTCAGCCATTGCACCTTTGGAACATCTTGCCTTCTGGTCTGAGGTTGTCCCCCACCCTCCTGACCCTTCTGTAGGAGTCTAAAAATCTGCCTCTGCCAGAGTTACCCTGTGGTAAGATGAGCAATCAATGAATATACTTACATCTATCTGTATCTGTCTGTCTCTCTCTCTCTCTCATCTATAAAGATAGATTGTTCATTAAGGAAAAGATCAGGGGGTTTTAAGCATAGAAATAATTTTATTTGCCTGGCAGAGGATTTTCCCTTTAATATTTTTCCCTTTTTTCCCTTTAATATTCTTCACACTATTCCAAATTTCTCCCTTTTGCTGCTGAATTTTAGCACATGGTGTTTCAGGCCATTTTTCAGATTTTGGAAGGGTTTTAAGAGTGGAAATGGGAGAATGCCATTTAAAGAGTTCCTGCTCCTATTGGGTGGGGGGGGGAGGGGGGGAGGGAGGGAGAGAGTGAATCATGATGCCAAATTTTAGCAATATGATCTCAGAGCATGGGAAAGCTGCATTATTACCCTAGCATAACTGTAGTATATTTCCACATCTATTCTGGCAAATGTTCCGGTAATTAAATTTCTTTGGGATATTTACTGCTGAAATCCATAAAAGAGCTATAAAAGTCATAATTCTGGAATGGAATCTAGACATATCTGCTGCTTTATTACTTTGGAAATGAGAAAACAAAAGCCCTACAAAACAGAATACTAGAGTATGAGGAGTAGTTCCCTGTTGGTATTTAGATGATCTCCAGGCCAGAAAAGGCAGCATTTTCTCAATGAGGCAGATTTTAACCATTGATGGATAAATTATTTCAGAAAGATGTTTCATTGTCTTTGTCCATTGTTTTGATATTTAAGGGATGTTTAGAGGCAAATATTCTCTGACCAAGAATTATGATTATAGCTCTTAGAAGGTTATATATCCTCTGTGATTTGCCTAATCTAATTTTAAAACGCTGAAGCTCATATTCAGATGGCAGTTCAAATCCTAATATAGTAACTAGTGCAGATTGGATTAACTAGTTGAAGGGTTGAACTAAGATTACAGAGAATCCACCCTCAACCACTGATGAAAAATTCTGTGTTTATTTATTCTGATCAATCTAAAAAAATTACTAGGAAAGAACGAAAGAGGGAATGCAAGATATGTCATTTTGAGTTCCCTAAGGAAAAGCATATAATATTGAGCATTTAATATGCAAACTGATCCTTATTAATCACAGATTCTTATTTGTGAGTTTGGTTACTGTCTAAAATATATTTGTAGCCTCCAAGTCAATTGCCACAATGCACCTGCAATCATTTGAATTGCCTGATATGCATGTTCCCAGCTGAAGTTGTAAAAAGGGATGCTATCAGGGATGGGATTGTACAGGTTTGCACCTATTTGCTAGAACCAGTTGTTAACATTCTAAGCAATTCGGAGAACTGGTTGTTAGAAGAAATTACTGGCCTAATCCTGTAAGGAAGGTAGGAAGGAAATATTCTATTGTTGCTTACAGAAACTGCCTCTCCATCAACTCTTATTACATTCTTGGCAGGACTAGACTTCCTATCTCAGGAACTTTTTTGGAGATTTTTTTCCTCCTTTGCTGGTACTTTGCTAGTGTGGAGTGACCATTCAAAGTTACAATTACCCTGAAAAAAAGTGACTTATGTCCATTTTTCACACTTACAACTGTTGCAGCATCCCCACAGTCATCAGAGGCCAGGCGAGGAGATGCATGCCTCGATGTGAATGATGTTGAGTTGGCTATGCCCAGCCAGTTACATGACCACCAAGCGATGCTCACCAACTAAGCCACACCCACAGAAACAGTTGTTAAAAAATTTGAATCCCACCCCTGGATGCTATAGAATCTTGTTTCCGTTCCATGCTATAAACAGTCTGTGGGAACAATGGTTGGTATTTACTAATTCAGTGTTCAAGCAACCATAACTTAGATTATTCTCTCCCCCTCTGCCCTCCCTCCCTCTACCTCTCCGTTTCTGCCTCTATTTCTATCTATCATCATTTTTATTATTATAGAATCATCTGGTAGCTAGGGACTGTATTTATTTAGGAGCATACAAACATCACAGTGAATGGGGATATCATATGAATGGACAGGATGATGTTCTAAACTTTTCTATTTCAGAAGTATAGGCATTTTTGTTAGTTGGTTGGTTTCTAGACTATGTTCATTTTGTAATAGAACTTTTGAAGTTTTCACATGATTGCTGCATTGCCCAATTTTTTTGGGGGAAAGAAAAAGGTAGGAGAGTAGAATTATATTAATTCCTCCTTTAATCTTATTTCTTGAAGGGTTTCCTATTTGGGTCTGTATATACCTGGGTTTAAAACTTTATTTGCTTTTATTTGCATATTGTTTAACTTTGTAAAGAGTGTTGATTAACTATTTATGTATTTAAGATTAAAGGTTTTGTTCTTTCAGAAAAATCAAAGATATGTTAGGAGTATCTGCAATATAAAAAGTACAGCAGACCAATGATTTAATTACAAATTAACATGCACATATAGCTACAGTTATTTGTAAACTTGTACATAAAATAAATTTGTAAATGTTGTTTTAAGTGTCATATATCCATCTAGATTTAGTCCTCTTTACTCTTAGAATAATCTATAGTTCTTCGCATAAATACATCTGTATTAATCTGACTGAAATTAATTCATTTAATGTGTATATCTATAAAAATACCTGATGTTTACACAACAGTGTCACTGTTGAATGTAACTGCTTGAAAGTCAGTAGTGCTTAACATCCATACAGTATAGAGAATAATAATATAGAAAGACATATTCTTGCAAACTCTCTTTGTCCTTTCAATGCCTGACTGCTAGTCTTCCCTTTTAGATATACATGTGTAATGTTTCGGCCCTTTGCCAAAAATAGGCACTCAGCACTGAAATTCAAGAACCATGGAATTTCTGGAATTTGCTATCTTTCCTTTCTGGTGATGATGAAAACTGTATGGGTTTTTGTCTTTTGTTTAACCCACCATGTAAAAACTTATATATACTCTGTGTAGCTTACATTACTGTATTATATGCTCCAATGCCCCAAATCATACAACAAATAATGCATTTTCATTTCTCTAAGTTATAGCTTGTACTGATTCTCTTCCACAAGAAGTCAATTGCAACTTCCTAGTAGATAATATGGTAGTGTTTGAAACTGGGCTGAACAATGTGGACAACAGTGATCTGCTTATATGTTGCATTTAATAATATTTTACACTACTTTTAGTAATATTTTATAATTACAGGAAATGGATGACACAAGGCAATGAACACTATTTCACTAATTGAAATAGAAATTAAATACTAGGAAACAAATTGTAAAGATACAAGCAACATGGTTATAGTTATAAGTGGGAAGAGATAGGTACTAGGAAGTGTTATTATAATCTAGTACTAGAGGAATAATAGTAATACAGTCTTAGTAAATAAGTTGACAGTGTTGTGGGAATTAGTTGTTAAGCAGAATGATGGGATTCGGGAAAAAACTGTCCTTGTGTCTACTTGTTCTGGTGTGCAGTGCCCTATAGCATCGTTTTGAGGTTAGAAGTTGAAACAATTTATGTCCAGGATGTTAGGGGGCTGTAGATATTATCACAGCCCTCTTTTTGACTTATGCAGTATACAGGTCCTCAATGGAAGGCAGGTTTGGTTGCAGAGCCAAACCAGACCGTTACAGAAGTGCAGATAATAGACTCAATAATTCCTTTGTAGAATTGAATCAGCAGCACTTTGGGCAGTTGGAGCTTTCTGAGTTGTCGCAGAAAGAACATTCTTTGTTGTGCTTTTTTGATGACCCAACATTGATAGCATGTGATATTAAAATGGTAAATTTGACTATTATAGTCTTTCTCAAAGTTAGATCAATTTGTTCAAATCTTCTTTCATTTTCATAGTAAAAACTAAGGATAGTAATTACAGTAGTGATAACAATGATGGCACAAAAACAGACATTATGAAAATTAAATAGTCTTACCTGGCTATGTATAATTATGTACATTATTCTTATAGATAAAGCCCAACATACACAGTAGCAATGTTCAGTTCTGTCATTATCATCCTGAAACACTATTGCCTGATAGAAATAATGTTGGCATATTAATAACTGTAAAAGAATAAAAAAGAAAAAGAAATATGAACTACTTTATAGATTAATATTAGTGTTAAGTATGACTCATCTACTTTATTAATTGTCTTATTTTTATTATGCTAATTTACCATTTTATTTTCATTTGGACATGCTGTATTAGTATTTTAGCTTTTGACTATAAATAAATACTACATACCATCTCACCCATATATACATTTAGTGTTTCATCTTTTCTTTCCAAATCTACAAATAACTGGCGTTGTTGTAAGTTTTTGTAGAAAAGTTAATAAACATCTCTCTTCCTCAACCAGGATAGAGAGCTCCTGTAAAAAACTATGGCCAATCTGAACGGCTGGCAAAATTATTCTTCTGGGAAACAGAAGTGTTCTTCTAATGATTGCTGGCTATGTGAATCAAATCTGGCATGAATGAGTCCAAACATGCACTTCCAAATGTGATACTTTATTTATAAAAATGTTTTAGGGTTTAGATTTTTTTGAATATTACATTTTACCCAAGTTATGATGGAACTCTAAGAATCTAGCCTTTGGAGAGGCATTATCACTAATTGGTGCATTCTTCTATAATTTGGTAGGATGTGCTGATTTGTAACATGATTCAAGAATTTGCTTCCTAATTGATAATTGGTTCAGTCTTCCTAAAACCTTTGCCTTCCCAGCCTCTCTGTTTTCATTTGTTTCTATTATCTTACCTTTCACATAACATGTGTGATTTGTGTCTTTCATTGTGTATATAAACATAAGGACTGTTTCCCCATATCAGACACACACACACTACACACACTGTAATGCTTACCAATGCATTTTTGTCTCTACTATAACTAAAAATTCCTTTTTAAAAATTTAACTAGGTTAAAGATTTGTATATTTCAAGAATTACATATAAAACAAATTAGAATTGCAGAACAGAGGAAGGAGGTGGTGGGGAAACATCAGCCAAAATCATTTTGTCTTTTGCTGGATGGCACAATAATTATTTATGGGAATCATTCTGCTTCTATGATTTTAGGGGCAATTTAGGAAATATCCTAGAAAGTCTTCTTAAAATCTTCTGAGAACACTTTAGTCTTTCTTGACTAGATTGGTAGTGCAAGATCAAAGAATAAAAGAATCTGTTATTGTCTGTTTCTAATCTTATAAAAAGAAGCAATTTGTTTTTGAAGCTTGACAAAAATATTGGATCATGATAAATAGGCAACATATTTATATATGAAATAGCTTTTCAAAGAGTTGACACTGAAGAGATTTACAGTAACAAAACCTGAATCAGAAATTACTAAATTAACATATTTTTTCTTCAAACAATTCAGAACTATAGTAATCAGCTTAAATGCACAGCATAATTACATTTTAAGCAGACTACTGAGACTTGGAGTGTCAGTTTACAAGTGAATGAGTCAACAAAAATATATCAAAATATGTAGCAAGTACATTATTACATTGTCTAAGGGAATTGCTTTGGAAAATTGAATCTTCTGCAGTCTTAATTTATGAATGTTAATTCTTCTATAATTTTGTTACTAATTAGCTATTGATTGTTGTAATATAAGAATTTTTGATTAGATTATCTATTCATTTGGAGATCAGTTTCTTTCCAGATCAAATCCTTATTTTCATAGTGCACAGCTTTATCTATGCACTAGGGGGCGTGCATAAGCGCACCAACGTGCCTACCATCCCTGTCCTATTGTTTCTTTTATTTTCTTTTATTTTTCTTATATGTATCCATGTATTCATAACTATGTTTTTACTTATACCTATTATCTTGTAAGCAATTGACTAAATAAATAAATAAATAAATCTGTTAAGAACAGATCATGCCAAACCAATCTTATTTCATTCTTCAACACAGTGACTAAATTAGTAGACCAGCAAAATATTATGAACATAATATATTTAGATTTCAGCAAGGCATTCAACAAAGTAGACTACAACCTACTTCTTAAAAAGAAAAAAGTGGAATAGATAGCACCACCACTAGATGGTCTCGCAACTGGCTGACAAACCGTACTTAACGAGTAGTCCTTAATGGGTCTAAGTCTACATGGAGGGAAATAAGCAGTGGGTGCCACAAAGTTCCGTCTTAGACCCAGTACTCTTCAATATCTTCATTAACGACTTAGATGAGGGAATAGAAGGGGAACTTACCAAATTTGCAGATGATACTAAGCTGGCAGAAATAGCTAACACCTAAGAAAATAGGCTCAAGATCCAGATGGATCTTGGCAGACTAGAACACTGGGCCATATCTAACAAAATGAAATTCAATGTAGAGAAAAGTAAAGTCCTACACTTAGGCAAGAAAAACCAAAAGGACACATATAGACTGGGTGAAACCAGGCTCAACAGCAGTATCTGTGAAAGAGATCTTGGAGTCTTAGTGGACAACCAGCTAAATATGAGCCAGCAGTGTGCAGCAGCAACCAAAAAAGCTTATGCAATCCTAAGTTGTATTAACAGAGGAATACAATCAAGATCAAGGTAAATACTAATACCACACTATAAAGCCTTAATAAGACCACACCTAGAGTACTGCATCCAGTTTTGGTCATCACATTATAAAAAAGCTGTTGAGACTCTAGAAAAAGTGCAGAGAAGAGCAACCAGGATGATTAGGGGACTGGAGGCTAAAACATACAACAGAAACTGGGCTTGGCTAGTCTAGCGAAGAGAAGGACCAGGGGAGACATGATAGCGGTCTTTCAATATTTGAGGGGCTGCCACAGGGAGGAAGGGATCAATTTTCTAAAGCGCCTGTAGGCCAGACAAGGAATAATGGATGGAAACTGAACAAGGAGAGATTTAACTTGGAAATAAGGAGAAACTTTCTGACAGTGAGAACAATCAACCAATGGAACAGCTTGCCCTCGGAAGTTGTGGGAGTGCCATCACTTGAGATTTTCAAGAAGAGATTGGACTGCCATTTGTCAGAAATGGTGTAGGGTCTCCTGCTTGGGCGGGGGGTTGGACTAGATGACCTACAAGATCTCTTCCAACTCTGATTATCTGTTATATCTGTTATATCCACATTCTGTTTCTTCATTTTAAATGAGAATTTTCTGGTAACCGTTCTCTTTATACTATATTCAAAAACCATTGAATCATTCTTGTCTATATACTTATTCATACCCTCCTAAAAGTCTAGAAGGTTAGAGAAATCTGACTGCAGAAGCCGTGTTGGTTCTTTTTTAGCATGGTATGTCCTTATTTTCTGTTTAATAAAATTTCTACTGTTTGCCCTAGAGCAAACATTTAAGTAGCTAGCTTAAAGCTACTTTTACCATTCTTATATCATGGTCAACAGTTTCATAACAATCAACCATCATAGCTGAGTTATAAAGCATTCAGTTAACACAATTTATAATTCTTCTTGAATCTTTTATCTCTACCTATTGGGTACAATATAGATTGTGATATATATATATATATATCATAATCATTCCCTGTCCTCACTTTGTATTCACTTTACAGATATGTATTTGTCTACCAATATGGTGAGAAACATGCAATAGCACAGGAAATACTTGTGGTCTAAGAAAACACTTTTTAAAATAATTCCCTAAAAAACATCAGCATATATTATTTCAGTTTCAATTTCAGTAATAATAAATTATTTTAGAAAGTAATAAGTACCAATCTATTTTATAGTTCTTGTTTTCTCATGAGGATAATGTAGATTGTATTTCAAAGGTATTATTAACTTTGGTTTGTGTTTCTAAATTTAGACTAATTACCCTTGCTTGAAATTAATCTCACCAATCTCTTTTTGTGCAAATATTGCTGAAATCCTGATCAGTTCATAGTACTTAAGGAGAAAAGTAGGAGAGAGATTGTCCTTGCCTGCCAAGTTTCAGACACAAAAGCAGACTTGTTAGACTTTGAAATGTCAGCAAACTAGGTCACCAAATAACCTGTGATAAATTTGGTCTTTGTACTTAAAAATAAAGAAAACTGTGTAATCAAACTACTGGTGCTTTTGTCTTTCTACACCATGTGTGGAATCACTTCAGCATAACTCAAACTGCTGTTTGGCTGTCACTTCTATTTTCTTCTGTCTGGCAATTGCCCATATGATAGAAAGGCATCCACTCAAACACAATAATATCTTTGACTCAGTTCTACATTCTGTAAAAAAAAAGTTTGTTATTTGATATGTAGAACCTGATCATCACAGGTAATATCAGAAGCAGAACTTCTGAGGGGATTTAAAAGCACAGGAGTGCTTATAAGAAAGGAACTGGCTCCTAATTCAACAGGTAGAGAATATGGGGTTTGGAATCAAATTTAGAAAAATGATAAGCACTGTATACTCAAACCAAAAAGCCAAAGTGATTATAAATGGAGAGACTACAGAAAGTTTTAAAATAAGGAAGGGTGTACGGCAGGGATATCCAATGTCACCTCTATTTTTCATTTTAACTCTGGAAGTCCTATTAACCCAGATCAGACAAAACACGGAAATCGGTGAATTGAGGATTAAAGGAGAATATAAAGTACAGGTGTTTGCGGACGACCTGGTGTTTTTTATTGAAGAACCAATGGAGTCAGATAAATTTGTTACAAGAATTGGAGGAATATGGGGCAGTAGCAGGATTAAAAATTAATAAGGAAAAACTAAAATATTAGCTAAAAATTTGACAGAAAGACAGAAAAAAGTTTTAGAAGAAAAAATGGGACTGCAGACGGTAAAATAATCTAAATATTTGGAAATTTGGCTATCAAGGAGATGTTCCTCTATAAAGGAGGACAATTATAAGAAATTACTTCAACAGATAAAGTAGGACCTGACAAATTGGGGGAAATTACAACTATCTTTTTTAGGACGTATAGCAGCGATAAAAATGAATATTCTACCAAAATTACTATACTATTTTCAGACAATTCCTATAAAATTAGATGGAAGATTTTTTTCAGGAGCTGAACAAGATCGTTATGAAATTTATATGGCTGGGTAAAAAAGCACGAATAAGCCTAAAAACACTACAAGATAGTAGAAGTAGAGGCGGACTTGGACTTCAAAAATGGGAACTGTATTACCAAGCAGCAGTACAATTATGGGTGAAGGAATGGATAAATTTGAAAAATAAAATAATTTTGGCAATTGAGGGCCACAACCTCCAAGCAGGGTGGCATGCCTTTCTATGGGACAAAAAAAAATAAAGACACATTCATAATTCCATAGACATTTGATAAGAGAATCACTACTGCAAACTTGGGAAAAGGTTAAAAGAAAACATATGAAGATATCAAAATGGGTCTCACCAATGGAAGCGATATTACACCCAATATAAGAGATACAAGGAAAATGGTCAGATATGAAGAACTATTAAATAATCAGGGGAAGTTAAAAACAATTGATAAATTAAAGGAACAAGATATAATAATAGATTGGTGGTCATACTTACAAATTCAGACAAAATTTAGGAAAGACTTAGAAGAACAAGGGATAGAAAAGGACTTACAACAACTGGACCAAATTTTGACAGGCAAGGAGATAAAATTTATAACAAGAATGTATAACTATTTGTTGGAAGTGAAATTAGGAGAGAAAATAGTCAAGGGATCAATGATTGCCTGGGTAAAAAAATGTAGGGCATAATATAAATTTAGAGGATTGGGAAAAAATGTGGATTGATAACTATAAATGACATTGTTAACAGCATTTAAAGAAAATCAATATAAAATGTTTTGTAGGTGGCATCTAGCCCCAACAAGACTGGCCAAAATAAATCCAAACACAAAAGCAGAATGTTGGAAGTACAAACACAAAGAAGGAACGTTCTTCCATATGTGGTGGCAGTATCCAGAGGTTAAAAAATATTGGATGAAGGTACAAAGATGGTTATTAGAAATTACAGATCACAAATTAGAAATATTCTTATTAGGAATAATTAATAAATAATAATTGAGCAAGGTCATCCGATACATCATTATACATATCATAATAGCGGCGAGAATAGCCTTTGCACAGGGATGGAAGAAGGAAAAGATACCATCTGAAGAAGACTTGACACAAAAAATAATGGATTGTGCAGAACTGGATAAATTCACAATGGAATTAAGAGGCAAAGATGATTTGGACTATTATGCGGTTTGGGATAAGTGGTACAAATGGGTGGAAGATAGAAATAAGAGTTAATGTTTACGTATAAAAGGAAAGGTATGTATTAATAATGACATGAACACTGTTAATGTGAATAGAGATTTGTATTGTTTTTTAAAAATAAAATATTAAAAAAAAATAAGAAAGGAACTGGCTCTATTTGTATTATTATATATTTTAAAAGCTGCAAACTCTCAAACATGCATGTTCAGCTCCAAGTATTTAAATCTCATTGCATCGCCTTAATTCTTTTTCAACATTCTAACCTTCTCTTTCTATGTTGCAAGTGATGGCAGAAGAATCTTATTTTCCTCACTTTAGACAAATGCAGCAATGCCCAGTTTTGGAATTTCAGGATTAGAGAAGTAGAGAGGATATGAAAACTGTCTCACCACCCCTAGATCTATCCTGATCATTCTCTGAATCTGTTAAAAGATATTTTAAATAACAACCATACATACAAAAAGAGGTTTGTATTTGGAAAATTGTGGAGAACAGGTTATAGAACCCTATTTTGTCCCAAGGGTGAGAAGAATGAATATTCGGATCTACTGATATATCATTCAGTGATTTTCAGTAAAGAAGCAAATTCCATTAATTCTCCAATAAAAATGTGCTTTCCCCCTTCATTTAGGCTATGAAAATAAAAGTCTGAAAAGAAAACCATAGGGATATAACTTGGATCTGCATATAATTCCTGTCAGGGTTGATCCAAAGCTTCATGCTTTGTTCATGGCTCCTCCTTTTCATCCTTGTATAAACAACTAGAGAAGCAGAAAAAGCAGATTGTATGTCACTGCCAGCTATGGGTTAGTGTCTTCCCGTGTATCTAAAGGCAGCAGCTTAACTTATTGGGTACAAGAAGACCATATGACATAATTCACTATCTCCCTGCTACTCTTGCTTTCTAAAATATACAATCTGAAGTATCTTTCATTCTCTGTCAGTTGTTCAACATCATATGCTCAACAGTCTCTTCCTTACCCTCTCCTTTGTATATTTTTTTTCTGACTCCAGTTGATAAACCTTGTGCTCTAGCAAATCAAATAAATTTAAGGATTCCATCCACCATTGCCTCCTCTCCTTTCTTCAGAAATCCCCACTGCCAAGAAGCAAACTTCAAAACCAATGAAACAAGAAAAGTTTGAAAAAGTTTGCAGCTATAAAATTAGCTTGATAAATGACACCAAAATATGATAATACTACTTCAAAATCTATTTAGGTAAACAGACTTGGGGAACAAAATGTTTACAGACTTTATCAAAAATTAAATAGAACTTTAGTTCTTTTTTCTGTAGTTGTATAAGAGAGTGCTTGTACAGTAATACATTATGCAGTTGGCAAATATCCATTTTATGCCTAAATCCATATATACATTAATGAAAATAGATGGTTTATTGCTCCACACATGACATGCTTAATGGGAATATGAATTTAATAAATAAAAGCCATAATCTAGCTATTTTCAAGTTAATGGTAATGATTTTGCCTTTGTCAATTTTTATGTTTTTTAGAATCACAGTTGAGCCACAAACTGAGATCCATGCCATTTTGATAAATCTAATTAAAATCATTTCTGCTCAGCACTTCAAAAATATCCTAGTAGGCCGAAGGCTGCAGAATTAAATGGCTTCTTTGGGAAAGTTTTGAGTGATTATGAAAAGTTTCAGAACTTTGTTGTACAGTTGCCTTCATTATTTCAATTTTTTCTCTGCATCGACATTTTGATTCATGGAGTTAAAGCCATAGCATAACTATTTGGCAGTGACTAATATGGAGCTGGAAAGAGTCCCAATGATTTGGCATAGGATTGCAGCCTAAATTTAGAATCATGCCTGTTTCCCAGTTTCATAGAAATAAATGCCACTCTGCTCTAATATCAGAGAAAGTCTTGTAAAAGTGATCTAGGTCAGTGAGCAAGCATGGTGATTACCCTTATATTTATAGTCATATTTCTAAAACCAGATGTCTGGATGTATAATCATGGGAGAAGCTTCAAGGCTGTAAATTTTGGAAGAACTACAGTGTGGCTTATTCACCAAGAGAAATTGCTGATCACTACCCACCAGTGGTGATGGTGCCGACCTAAAGCCAGCCAGTATAAATAATTTATTACTCATCCAGTAACAGATATTCATTATAATCCTTAGATGCTGCTAGTTCATTCTGTTTATACAACTATTTAGTGGTCATTTATTAAAAATAAAATTCATGTATACTTATTGGAAGTACAACCTGGCAAGAAAAGGAGATTGGCAGAAATATAGCAGAAAACCCATACCAAAACCAGTCATATTTCTCATGACAGTAATATATTATAATTTTTTAATAACACACAATATTAAAACTGAAAGGAATTTCTCTAAAAAAAATCTATTCTTCAACTTTAGCAATATCATCATCGCTGCCCAAGCCACAGTTTAGATACAGTATATTGTATAAAAGTTTTGGCTGTGTTTTTAAGTTTAAATAAATAATCTGACTTATTTAAGAATTTTATTTAGAATTAATTAACTAAATAAATAATATCTCATATAAAGATAAAATCTGTATCTTGTTATTTGAAGACTTCAAGTAAGAATTCACAACCATCTAGATTAAGAAAGATAAGTTCCAGATAGCTCCAATATCCCAGGCTGCATTTTTAGTTGAGAAACAGATGGCAACAACAACCTCTTTCTCTATTGTAGATAACTGGTTAGAGTATCAAACTATTGTTCTTTGGTCACTAATCACCCAATAAACACCATTGCACCAATACCATCCATCAGTGTCTGCTTGAGTGTTTATAAACTTGTATTTTAAATTTATTTAGACATGTCTTCTTTCAGCCTCTTTTTTACTGCCTTCCATTTTTCCAAGCATTAGGGGCTTCTCTAATAGCATTATAAGCTATATCAGGTTTAGCTTCACTGTTAGTGCTTCCAATGAGCAATTTTAGAAAGTATTGAATTTGTCAAATTAATTTTATAAAATTGTTTTAAAAGTTTCTGCTTCTATTGAATCAAAATGAATATGTATGTATCCAAAGGCCTTTCCATATATTATTGACTTCAGTGATAACACAATATAGCTGTTTGCTTTCTTCTGTATAATGGAGGACTACAACATTTCAGTGGATCATTAGATGGTAGGAAAGGGATGGGGGGTGGAGACACTTTGGCCCCACCTATAGGTAGTTGGATTTGGAAACTCAGATGTATTGTCATGCCCCTGTCGGAGTCTGAATCCGAGGAGGAAGATGAACAAATGACAGGAAGTGGGAGTGTGGCTCCATTGGCTGTGGAGGAAACTGGGGAAGGGCAAAGTCTGGCTGGGCAGAGCAAGAAAGAGGTAGAACAAGGGAGAGGGAGTTCAGAAGAAGACCCAGGCCCATCCCCTCTTCATCCTAGGGCATGAAGGGAGGAACAGAAAAGAGAGCAATGTGGGTTGCATGGTTTATGGGGGAGGAAAGGGCCCTGATTCTCTTTATTAGTCACAGCTGAAAAAAGAGTTTAAAAGAAATGCATGCTGAGTATAGCAGCTGCTGGGAGCAAACATGAGTTTATCTTCTATTGACTTTGCTTATCTGTGTTCCTGCCATCTTCCCAACCATGTTGAGTTATTGCCGTGCCTTCATATCTGGAATTCCTGTTCTTGCCCTGCAGGACTAATTACCTCATTTTGCCTTAATTGGACTTATAGTTACAGTTTATTGTTGACCACGTTTTGGACCTAATTCTCTGCAGCCAAAGGCTATTCCTGGGAGAGTTTTTCTCCAAGCCAGAAGGTAACCAGGACATTGGGGGCAAAGTTGGAGCTAATAAAGGGACTCCTACTGATTACTTGATTGTGTTGCCTTTGTGCCATGCTCTGGGTCATCACATGTATGTCATTGCAGTGATATGTCCAATGTACTTTTCACAGGAATATAGAAAACTAATTTATCCTAGGAAAGATAATGACAGGAAGTGGGAGTGTGGCTCCGATTGGGCATCTCCGGGCGGGGGGGTGGGGGTGGATATCGGTGAGGTCAATTGGGTTGAGTTCGACCCTGTTACTTTGGAGGACGTGGACAGGATACTGGGGGGGCTTAATGCCACCACCTGTTTGTTGGACCCGTGTCCCTCCTGGCTGGTTTTGGCCACTCGGGAGGTGACACGAGGTTGGTTCCAGGGCATTATAAACGCTTCCTTGAGAGAGGGGCTGCTGCCTGCTGCCTTGAAAGAGGCGGTGGTGCGGCCCCTCCTCAAGAAACCGTCCCTGGACCCAGCATTGTTATCTAATTATCGTCCTGTCTCCAACCTTCGTTTTGTTGCGAAGGTTGTTGAGAGTGTGGTGGCACGTCAGCTCCCGCAGTACCTGGATGAAGCGAGTTATCTTGACCCTCTCCAATCGGGTTTCAGGCCCGGGTACAGCACGGAGACGGCTTTGGTCGCGTTGGTTGATGATCTCTGGAGGGCTCGAGACAGGGGTTGTTCCTCTGTCCTGGTCCTGTTAGATCTCTCAGCGGCTTTTGATACTGTCGACCACAGTATCTTATTGCGGCGGTTGGAGGGGTTGGGAGTGGGGGGCTCCGTGTTGCGGTGGTTCACCTCCTTCCTCTCCGACCGTTCGCAATTCGTGTTGACAGGGGGGCAGAGGTCGGCCCCGAGGCCCCTACTGTGTGGGGTGCCTCAGGGGTCGGTGCTCTCACCCCTGCTGTTCAACATTTATGTGAAGCCACTGGGCGAGATCATCCGTGGCTTCGGGGTGGAGTTCCATCAGTACGCTGATGACACTCAGCTGTACATCTCCACCCCGGGCCACCCCAACGAAACCGTCGAAGTGATGTCCCAATGCCTGGAGGCCGTGCGGAGTTGGATGGGTCGTAACAGGCTTTGTCTCAACCCGACCAAAACCGAGTGGCTGTGGTTTCCTGCGCCCAGATACAGCCAGCTGGTTCCTTCGCTGGCCGTGGGGGGAGAGGTTCTGACCCCCGTGGAAAGGGCGTGCAATCTGGGCGTCCTTCTGGATGTACGGCTGTCCTTAGAAGAGCATATTGCGGCCGTCGCCAGGGGGGCTTTTTATCAGATTCGTCTGATCCACCAGTTGCGGCCCTTTCTGGATCTGGGCGCACTTCGCACAGTCACTTCCGCCCTCATTATCTCCCGCCTGGATTATTGCAATGCTCTCTACATGGGGCTCCCCTTGAAGAGTCTCCGGAGGTTACAGTTGGTCCAGAATGCAGCCGCGCGGGTGATTGTGAGTGCCCCTCGGAGCTCCCACGTTACACCGCTTCTCCGCAGGCTGCACTGGCTTCCTGTGGCCTACCGGATTCGATTCAAGGTGGTACTGATGGTATTTAAAGTGCTCCATGGTTCGGGACCTGGGTACTTACGGGACCGCCTACTGCCATCGTCAACCTCCCGCCGCCCAGTACGCTCCCACAGGGTTGCCCTACTTGGGGTACCGCCGCCTGGCCGCTGTCGGCTGACGGCCCCGAGAGTTCGGGCTTTCTCTGTGGGAGCTCCCTCCCTATGGAATGATCTCCACCCGGAGATACGGGCTATGACGGATATCCTGACCTTCCGGCGCGCAGTGAAAACCCTATTTTTTAAACAGGCTGGTCTGTCCCAGTAACTGTGTTTCGGTTTTAATTCAATTTTAATCGGGGTTTTATTAGTTTTAATTTTTAATTGAATCCCTTGGATGGACACAGCCAGACCAAATTGTTTAATGTATTTTTAATTGTATTTATTGTATATTTATTGTGTGTTTTTAGTAGGCTGTACACCGCCCCGAGTCCCTTTTTGGGAGAGGAAGCGGTATAAAAGTTTAATAAATAAATAAATAAATAAATAAATAAATAAATAAATAAATAAATAAATAAATAAATAAATAATGCTAGAAAAAATAATCAAGCATTGGATTTGTGAGAACCTAGAAATGACCACGGTGATTAATAGAAGCCAGCATGGGTTTGTTGAAAATAGATTGTGCCAAACAAACCTTATCGCCTTCTTTGATAAAATGACTAAATTATTGGATCAAGAAAAAGCTGTGAATATATTACAGTGCAGAAAAGAACAACGAAGATGATAAGATGCCTGGAAACTAAACTGTACAGGTATATCTAGTCTAACAAGGTATATCTAGTCTAACAAAGAAAAGGATTAGGGGTGACATGATAGTTGTCTTTCAGTACTTGAGGAGCAATCAGAGGGAAAAGATGGTTGACATTGTCCAAAGCACATAATAAAGCAACAGGTGGAAGCTCGTTAAAAAGAGATCCTATCTGGAAAATAAGAAGAAATTTCCTAATAGTTACAGCATTTAACCAATGGAAGAGTTGGTAGGGGGTGGGTGGAATCCATTGCTGGAGATTTTCTAGAAAAGATTGGACATCCATTTGTTTGGGATGATATAAGATATTATTGAATTTAAATATACTATACTCTGGCAGGGAGTTGGATTAGAAGCTCTCCAAGGTCCCTTCCAGCCCTATGATTCAATGATTCTACCTTCTGCTGAATCAGTATCTCTCATTCAAAAAATATGAACAAGAACTGGTGGCAACTGTGATGTATTTCAGCTCCACCCTCCCATGCTATTGGAGCTACTAGCTGTTAATCTGAGACATTCTTCATACAAAATAGGTGTACTTCCAATGCAGTATTGCTCTTCAATATTTCTTCATAGAGATTGATCTCACTTGTCTTCTCTAACTCTTTTGCAGTTTGTTTACATCCCTTTTAAATGACATTTCCCAACCTGAACTTAAAATAGCACTATTTATTAGAACAGATGAATAAAGGGGCTTTTTTTTATACCTAAGTAAATATGTAAGTCAGTTGAGAATTACTGAATAAAACTTTAATGAGTGATGGATTATAAATAATAATATATTCATTGTTCTATAAAATTACACAAACACAGTTCAAGTGAAGGATAGATCACTTATTGAAAATATAATTCTTGATGCAGAGATTGGCTTCACAAGGCATGAGAAATCCCCTAAGGAACCATTCATCTCAGAATAGCTAAGAAAGCTTTTGAAACTGGCTAAGATAGAAAAAGCTTATGAGAGCTGGACCACTTTTGATTGATGATTTGGTTGGGAAATTGAATCCACTCATAAATTATTGGAATATTCTGTTCTTTGGAGAAATACATATTTTCAGCCCTCTAATAAAAACAGATACTCATTCAGACTTCGAAATGAAGTTTCATGAACATGAAAAGTTGATCTGGTTATTTAACTAATGGCAAGCTATCACAGAAGGAGAGAATGAAAGAAGAAATATTGCTAGTGATAATGTCAAAAGATACCATATTTATATAAATTAACAGTGCCTTTTGTAGATCACTCAATTTGGTACTGTGCTGTAGTTTTAGTCACATCTTAATTTATTTAAAGTTACTTGCTGCATCCTCCTTCTTAAAAGTAGTTGAGCCTTTAACTAAATGCATTCCTTAAAGATGTCCAAAACACTCTTTTAATTATACTAAGTATAGTTTATAAAAATTATAGTTATGTAGAAATATGTTGCCTCCATTATTTAAAATGAGGATGTTCACTACAGTAAGCACCAGTGTTGAAAATATTACTTACAGTGCTGACAATTTTATTTGGGAAAATGAATCATTATAATTAAAATAGTAAGGTTCACACCTAGAAACATTTGGGAATCTCCACCTCAATATGTGTGCTTGTGAAATAACTTTTTGAAAAAAGAAGAATCTTGCTATATGAAATCAGGGACATATATAATTATCCTGCTTTCTAAATTTTATATTTTTGCAAAAATATCACACCTGGTTTTTAAAAAAATGTTTCACTCATCAAACTTAAGAAAATATTTTATTACATAATCATCTAAATGTATAAAGTTTTAGTTGGAGTTTTGCCTTGTGTCCAGACCTAAGTCCAGCCCCTTCCCCTAAAGTCTGTTGAGTCTTATCTGGCATCAGGTTGCCTTGACCATAGTAGATCAGATTATTGTGTATAGGTTGCATAGAATAAATTTGCAATGTTTTTGAACTCTATCCTGGATGCTGGTTTCCTGCAGATTTCTTTAATGTATTTTATTGTTGGACAACTGCATTGTAAAATTGTAAAATTCCAACCGCATGTTTAAAATAACTAAGCTTCTTCTATGTGAAACTGTTAGACAGATTTCTCTGTATCCTTAAAGAATGCTCTGAGTAATTGGCAAAAAGTATATAAAGGCTTCACCTCCTCACCAATTTTCTTGTACATGGTTTACTTAGGTACACATTTTTTCACACCAGAAGATACTTCATTGCAAGCAATAAGGGTGAAGACATTATCTATCAGCGTGAAAAAGCAACAGAAAAGGAAGGGAAAGAGTAATTTTAAGGGATGAATAAATGTGAATTTGTTATTTATTTATTCATTCATTTGTTTGTTTATTTTTAGTTGAAAATGAAGAATAAGGGTGGGTAAAAGAGCTTGTAGTTTTGGAATAATTTTTTTTTTGCACCCCTATTTACAACTTTCCATTTATTATTGCTGAGAACTGGACTAATTTATGAAATTTACCCTGATAATACTGCATATCTAGATATTGTTTTTACTTTTTTATCATTCTTTTTCTTTGTTGGCATAGTAGATATTTTCAGTAGAGGGAATATTTTGCTTTTCTGTATAGCAAAAATTGTAAAGATGGAGAAATATATTTTAACATACACACTATTGTTTTCAAAACAAAAAGAGAATTTTGTAAACTGCAATACTGTGTGCAAAGCAACAATCATCATGAGCTGTTGAAAATAGTACCATTATTTGCTTTCTCCAATAAAACTGATTCTAAAATATAATTCTAAAAAGTGAAAAGCATATTTAAAAGACATACATTAGTTTCACTATTGGTTTTCATTTCTTTTGTAAAGCTTTGTGTTTTGGGGTGTAATTTTTTTTGGTGATTTCTGTGCTACTGAATTAATTAGATCCAGATATAAGGTAACAGCTTAATACAGCAAGATTAGATATAAGATGAGATAAAAAGCACATTCTTGTTGCATTCCATGATATATTTTGATAAGTAAAAAAATAATTCATTTGTAATACATCTTAGGACAAGGAGTACTACATATTTATCCAATTTAAAAGAAATTTACACTCAACAAATAGTTTAGAGGATACCTTGCAAAATTAGTAAGAGATTCAACAGCTTTCAAAAGCAGGATATTGGGAAAATATTATTTCAAGGCAATGATATAACCCTTCAATATTATTATTAAAAAAACTTTCAATGTTTTTCTTATTCTTTAGATTTCCTTATCATCTTGCAGTACTATCATTTGTTGGGCATAGAAAGATGGCAGCTTAGTCTATATGCAATGCTCTTATTGTTGCATTAATATTATTGTGGTAAATAATATCCAGAAATAAACTAATACTGTTATAATACTGAACCAGAATTTGCACTAATGAGCACATCAGCAAAAGAGTTTCGTAGGAAAATAGATGAACTGAAATAGGTATGTAGTGTGTCTTGTACCTCTGGTGAACCTCTTCCTGTTATAAGATGAAGGCAGTTTGTGATTGGTGGCAAATCCTATGAATTTTTCTGAATAACATTCTTTGAAGTTTCTCTGGTCTAACTTGGTTGAACTTGAAAACTTAGAAGTTCTTCTATTGCATCTGTGAAACCTGGACATGCTTACAATCCAATTTAGCTCTACAGCTTTCATTCTTCTCTATCATAAATGCTAGTCTTCTTTGTAGTCAATTTTGCTAGACCCATTATTTCTTTAGTGAAGTTTTTATATTTTCTATCAGCTAGTCTAGCAAAAATAGGAATAAAAGCTTGGCTGAAAAGTACTCTTGTACTTAACAAAAGTTAATAGTCAATTAAGATTGAAAATTTGTTTGCTTATATACAGGCAGCATCTGTCACCTTTGCAATGAATATTAAGTATTCACATAATACTGTATCTCATGTCTTAGGTGATTAAACTCATCTTGTTTTCATAATTCCAACAAATGTTGCTGCCTCAAGGTGCTTCCAGACAAGGTTTCTATTGTGCAAGTGGTCCACATTTATTCACATGATCAAAACTAGGAGATCCTGTTAGTTGCCTTCTTCCATTTGTAACACATGTTGCCAACTGTGACTTCCATTTATTTTTTCTTAATAATAAATCCATTAATGAGAACATCTGGATAGTAAGAACAACAAAGACTCTTGTGGCACTTCAAAAATAATACTGTTATATGAAGCTAGATTTAGCATCTGGGCAAGAAATAATCCAATTAAAACAAGGAAGTAATGGAAGTGAACTGAACAAGGATACAGTAGAGGAATCCAACCCATTTTGGCACTTAGTCCTCTTTTGCTGGTTTCTGTGAATTTAACCCTGTTCTGTTGATGGACAGACTTTTGATTCCATTTATATAATTTTTTTTTCAATCTACTACTCCATTGGAACTTAGTCTCAGTTTTAAGGGATCATCACAGCTGTGATGTAGCATTTTTTACTGGAACATCTACAGAGGAATATTTTAGTAGAAAAGTAGTTGGCAATAGTTTCAGGTACCAATTGCTATCATGTGCCTTTGTAAAGTAAAAGTGTGGCAAAAATAGCAAATAATCTGAAAAGGTAATCTCCTAAGCTTTCAGCCATTTATATTATTTGTGGAATACTCCAGTGGACCAGTGCTGATGCTCATGTGGGGATAATTCAAGAGAATTCTTGAGATACATGCTCTTTTGTTATTTCCTGCATAAGGACCCTAGGGTGACTCTTATCAACCTGTCCCTGAAGACATTTCTGGTCATAGAGCACAACTTTGTTGCTCCTCTTATCTGATGACAATAGAAGTATATCCTTCCAGTTTGCCCAGTTTTGCACTATATGCCATTTGTCTTACTTGTAATGGAAGGTTTTGATACATTTACATACCTGTATTTTATATTATTTTAATCCATTATTGTTGTTCCTTTATCTCAGTACTTTTGTATTCTATATTTCATTTTTATTCCTTTATGTATAGTTTATATTTACACGTACTACTTGTAAATTGAATTGTATATGCGTATTCATTTACTTTTCAGAAAACTGCTCTTTTTTGGCCTTATAGTTATAATAAAGTTATTTGAATTTAAAATTAGCAAACTAAGAATTTGCCTTTGCAATAACTTAGGACATCACTTAAATTAAACTTTTAGCATGCTGTGGATTTTGTACTATTCAGTTTATCTTTAGATTCATCAAGTATATAGAAATAAATAGCCATTCATTATAATTCATTTATAGTCAGAGGTTCATTGAATGTTAATAAGCTGTAGTGAAAATGAATGAAATTAATTCTGAAATATTATCTTGCTTGGCTACTGAAAGTGTAATGCTTATAGGAAGCTGTCAAGGCAGCATACAATGCAAAGATATTGTATTGTCTTGAAGATTGCAAATTTTAAAAAGTCACTGAATCCAATGGGATTTGCTTCTAAGAAGATTATAGAACAACTGAATTCTGTAGAGATTCATTCTTTCTGTTGAAGACTAAGCAACTGACTTCTGAGTGAACCATCACAGGATTGCATTACAAGCTTCTATAGTATTCAATCTCATCATTGATCTGGAAAACTAACAATGCTAATAATAATAAACAAAACATCCTCAACAATTCCTGATTTGAAGGATGCACCATAAATTCAAAAATTAGGATTGGTTTGACAGTCTTCATTTTTGATAAAACAAATGTATTGCATTATTATCATTGTTATTTTTCATTGAAATGACTAATGCTTCAGGTTAGCTAGATTGCATGACCTATTTTTGCAATTTGGCACAATTCTATTAATAAGCTTCTTTAAGAAGTACAGTATATATACTTCTATTATTGTTTATTAAATTTATTGTGGCTGACCAGTCCAAGAGATTCTGTGCAGCTTACAATGTCCAAGTATAA
Source organism: Bungarus multicinctus (assembly GCA_023653725.1). Taxonomy (NCBI): domain Eukaryota; kingdom Metazoa; phylum Chordata; class Lepidosauria; order Squamata; family Elapidae; genus Bungarus; species Bungarus multicinctus. The sequence goes on from CM042844.1 coordinate 34,951,896, forward strand.
AATTAAAACAATTAAAATATGACAGCTACAGTAAACACAGCAGAGGAAAAACAACCTGAACTTTCCCAAAACATGGTAGGGTCTTCATAACACACAAATCCTAGGCTGAGAATAGAACCAGGTCTTAAGGGTCTTTCAGAACTCCAGAAGTGTACCTTTATCCAGGTTGTTATTACAATATTCAATATTGTTTTTTACAGTTCTTTATGATCATCTCTTTTTATAGAATAGATTAATTTAATCACTACCTATAATTCAAAATATTTTTTCTAAGTATCAAAAGAATTGGATTGTAGTCTGAAAAGGAACTAACTAAGACATCAACTTTTAAAATTTTATTTGCAAGGCTTTTAGAAATCCATATCATATCAATTCTTGAGAATGATTTATAGCATGCTAAAAAAAAGTATACTCTCTAGTAAGTCATTTTTTTTCCTCCATGAATCTGTCATTGCTAAATTGTCCATCATCTCAAAGAAAGTCATTAGTAATTTACTCTGAGAAGGTTTAATCCCTTTGGTGGACATTCTATCCAAGGTTGGGGAAACCACTCTATTCCAGTCCTGCAAAATAAACTAATTTTCATAAGAAAAAGGTAGTACTTGATCCATAACATTCAAAAATTTACTTTTATCATCATTTGGTGCATAGAGTCTCACTACTATTGATTTTATCCCATTAAGCTTCATTTCTGCAGCTACAAATCTGCCACACTCATTTGATAATATTCTTGGGTTTAGATTGGGGTTTTATATAGAATAAAATCCCATTAGTCTTTTTTAGACCAACTGATGTGAATTCCTCTTCTAGTCTTTGATTTATTATATATTTCTTGTCTTGTGTCTTAATGTGTGTTTCTTCCAAACAAATTATATCTTCAGTTTCCTCAAAAATTGAAAAAAAAACCCTGCTTCGATGGGGCATTTTTTCCATTAATATTCCATGTTGTATATTTATTCTCCATCTTCAGACAACATACCAAGTTCCTATGCAGTCATTTGTAGCCTTTACCTGTTTTCTATATCTGATAATCAAAGTCTTATGATATAGTTGAAAATCTGATAGGTTAAAGTCGTTATCCTTGAAAATACTTTCAATTTCACCAGATGTATTTATTTACTTATTTATTGATTTATTTACTCTATCTATCAATCTGGTGGCCTGAAAATGAAGATGCTCACCTGCCATTCAGAAGATTGAGAGTTCAATCCTGGACAGCAGTAGATATTTCTCTATCAGGGCGCAAAGAGAAAATATCTGCCGTGAACTCCACATAGGCATCAGGAAAGGCATGTAATCAGTAAACACTCAGATCCATTCAGTCACCCTGACTTCACCTCAATAAAAGGGATTACAGGTTTATAAAGAGAAAAAAAAACCTTATCGATCTATTGACCTATCTATATCTATTTAGGTATCTATCATCACATTTTTAAATTGTCCATTTCCTTCACAGGAATATTGTATTGGAATGAAAATATTCTCATTAACTTATCTATGCATGTAATATATAGTAGGAATTAGCTTGTCTGACCAACAAATGCATGCATAGCAACCCAACAGTAAATGCTGCAGTGATGTCATGTGTATTGTGATATCATGTGCAAATGAAATTTAATTTATGTCAGCCAGATAATGATGCAATATTATTTATATGATGATGTCATGATGTCATGGTGCACATGACAACACTAGCCTTATTTCCATGCAGTATTTCTGCAGAATTAGTTCCCCAAGTCCCAGATGCAGATTCTGAGCCTATTTTTTATTTCCTGCATTTTGGGGGTGCAGTTTTTTTAGGGTACATCAAGTTTCCATTTGTTGAGAAAATTGTACCTTTTCAGTTTGTCATCATAAGAATTTTGGAATAAAGTATTGAGTTTATCTTTTTTCCACCCCCATGCTTTTAATAAAAGTTTTCCTTTTCAGATTGTTAAGTCAGCAGTTTATTGTTTATTCTTTATGATGACTGGATTTCAAATTGATCCAATAGCCTTGGATCAGCTTTTCCCATCCTGCCATCATACATTATGGAAAAGATGCCTTATATCAAAATTTGATTTTTTTAAAAAAAACAATCAGTTTTGATATTCTGCCACAGAGACTTCCCAAACCATTACTATTTTCTGCTCTTGAAAAATGAGCACTGGGATGACAAAAGTTAGGTTACTTATATTTCTTGGTGCCTAGCAGATACTGGGAGAAGAAATAGATGAACACAGCGATGAGATTAATTCTTCCAAAAGAGAAATTTTCGTATTCTGAACATGTATGTAGAAAACAGATGTACACCTCCTTAATATTTGAGCCTTTCAAGAAGAGATTGGACTGCCATTTGTCAGAAATGGTGTAGGGTCTCCCGCTTGGGCGGGGGGTTGGACTAGATGACCTACAAGGTTCCTTCCAACTCTGATTATCTGTTATCTGTTATATTTGAAGGAGGCATATAGAAAATCACATAACTTTTATGCAAACAATACATAGTAAGGAGTGACAAAGAATTTAATATTTCCTTTTCTTGGGTAATCATTTTTCTTATTAAGCCAAGAATCACTTAACAATTACACTATTCTTATTTTGAAACAAAATGGTCTCATAATTCTTATACATTCAGCTCTACACACCTATGTATGTAGTAGGAAAGTAAGATTCTAAGAAGAAGAAGATGATGACGACGACAACGATGACAATGACAATTATGATAATAATAGCAGCAGCAGTAGCAACAGCAGCAAGGAAGAAAAAGCAAAAAGTAAGACCTCCCAAACAACAAATATCCCCAAATAAAAGTCTATAGTAATTTAGCAATATATAAAACTAGCTGGATACCCATGCTTCGCAATGACATTATGTGATTGGGCTATGCAGAAGAAATCCGGTTCACAATCCGTTGGCTCAGTGGTGGTCAGTGATTGAAACACATAAGGGAATATTGCTCCAGCCACCTTGAGTCTGGAAGCAGTTCTATAGGTGGAAGACGTAGACATTTTGGTGAGGTACTGTAAGGAGTCCCAGACCGCTCCTGAGTGAAGGAGTGTGTTATAAGCATTCAAAAATGAAACAACAGATTTTTGATAATCTGAGTTATAGGATGCTTTATTAGGGAAAATACTTCAGTATGGACTCAGTTCACTCTAGAAAAGAAACATTTTCTAAGAGGAAGGAGACGCCCACCTTTCAGTGAATACAGCTTATATAGGTTTATCAAATCACACGGTTACATAATACTTCCTTTTTCCATATATGGACGTTATACAACCTTCCATGGAAAACTTCCAATATTTTCAGGTGTCCTGTTTTTCACATTCCAGAAAAATTATAAGGAAACATTAATATTCCTTAATGTGACATTTATAATGTCAGAGCGCCCCAGTACAAATGTCCTCTAACCTATGCCAGATAAATTGTCTCACAAAAACACATTTCATAACTGTTCTGAGCTTTAAAAGGTCAAACTGTGAACACAAAATGGCTTCAGTTTGGTTCTTTATATTCTCAAGTATAATAACCAAATTTCACTCATAACAGAGTGGAACATCTGCCAGTTTGAACTGAGATAATGGAATGTGAGGCAACCGGCAATGATTGGGCTATGCAGGAGAAATCTGGTTCACAATCCATTGGCTCAATAGTGATCGATGATTGAAACACATAAGGGAATATCACTCTTACTGCCTTGAATCTGGAAGCTGTTCCATAGGTGGAAGGCGTAGACATTTTGGTGAGGTACCAACCTTTAGTATGGTAAGGAATCCCAGACCACTCCTGAGCTCTCCAGTACCCTCTGATGTTCTGCCATGGAGAAGATGGGTATTACATCAATATACCTCAGTGTGACACAAAAACCAAGGTTCCTCTCAAGAAGACCGTGTCTGCTGCTGACTTTTACAGCTACAGGATAATAGAATGTGATGGCAAAGAATACTACCTACTGCTGTTCCACAACCTTGTGAGGCAACTGGAAGTTGGAATAGAGTTCTTTTCAAGTGGGGAGGGGGAGTAGAATTTGTTAGCATCAGAGTATGTTAATTACTGTATTAAGAAATAGTAATGATCCAGGGTGGGATTCAAATTTCTTAACAGTTGGTTCTGTGGGCATGGCCTAATTGGTGGGCGTGGCTTGGTGGTCATGTGACCAGCTGGCATGGCTTGGTGGTCACATGATAGTAGTGTAACAAAAAAAAATCATTTATGTATTTATTTATGTTTTTAGTATCTGTTCTGTTTTTATGATTAATAAAAACAAAACCTATACCAAAATTATTATTAAAAATTATTTAATTTTTAGTATAGATTTTGTTTTTAAAAACAGAACAGATACTAAAAATATAAATAAACACATAAAAGAATTTTTTTTTGTTACACTATTGTTAATGTAACATGTTGACATTTACGTTTTTCCTTTGCTTTTTCCTAATAGGAAAAACAAAGAAACAAACAGAAGTGTCAACATGTAACAATAATAGTAAAATATTTTTTATTTATGTATTTATTTATTTATTTAGTATCTGTTTTGTTTTTATTACAGATACTAAATAAATAAAAATTATTTAACATTATTGTTACATGTTGATGTTTCTATTTGTTTCCCCTTTGCTAAATCAACGTGTCAACGTGTAACAATAACAGTAGTGTAACAAAAAAATTTCATTTATATATTTATTTATGTTTTTAGAATCTGTTGTTTTTATAATTAATAAAAACAAAACAGATACTAAAAAAATAAATACATAAAGAAATAAAAAAAGAAACCTACCCAAAATTAGGCAGGCAAGTTGGCTGGCCAACGACACTGGGGTCCTCAGTCAGGACTACTCTTTGAAGCTTGCTGTGGTGAGGATGGCTGGGCAGCCTGGGAGTCAGCACTTGACCAGGGCTAGCAGCAGTGGCAGCGGCAGGAGAGGTAGATGACTGGCAGGGTTTGCTGCTTGTCTCCTCATTCACCAATCTGTGGTGGAAGGCCAGGCAGTAATAGTTCGGTGGGCCGTGGGTGGGAGAAGTTGGCAGCCGGCCAAAGATGGCAGCTGGGTGAGGCAGGTAGCGAGGGTGGCTGGACAGCCTGGGAGTCAACACTCAACTGGGGCTAGTGGCGATGGCGGCAGGAAGAGGTAGGTGACTGTTGGAGGCTAGCAGATTGCCTCCTCACTTACCAATTGTTGGTGGAAGGCTGGGCATCAATGGTGCAGTGGGCTGCAGGGGGAAAATGGCATCTGGGTGAGACAGGCAGCATCAGCAAGGGCAGCTTGGCAGTCCAGGAGTAGTTGGAACTCAACCAGGTCTGGTGGTGGCAGCAGATTGGCAACTGGAGCTTGCTTGGAGGTCTCACTTACCAATCTGCGTGTTCAGCAATGGTGGCCGGGGGAGGCAGGCAGTCTGGGGGAGGCAGGAGGCAGTCCAGGCGAGGCAGGCAGGCCTGGGAAGGCAGGCAGGCTTGAGTAGGCAGGCCAGGCGAGGCTGGGCAGGTGAGACCAGGCAGGTGAGGCCGGGTGGGTGAGGGTGGCTGGCGATGGTGGTGACCGGAGCTCACAGTGTCCTCATTCACCCAGATCAGGCAGGGCGGTGGAAGGCAGGCAGCGATGGCCAGCTGGCTGGCCAGCTGGCGCTGCTGCTACTGCTGCTGCTGCAAGCCAGTGGTGGTGGCAGGTGGGAAAAGGCTGGAAGCGATGTAGCACACATGCGCTATAAGGAGTGACTGGGTGGAGCAGAGGGGGGCGGGCAGGAGGAGAATGCTGTCAGTGACATCATACGCATGCATGATAAGGACTGACTGGGCAGGGAATGGAGGAACGGGTGGAGAGGGGTGAGGCCAACCTGGGGCCCATTTTACCGGTTCTCTGAACTACTGGGAATCATAACAACCAGTTATACTAAACTGGTAAGAACTGGTAGAATCCCACCCTTGTAATGATCCGATGGTCATTTCAAAAAATCCTTTCTTAGCGAGCACCTAGAAGCCACGTGCCAAATTTCAAATTTGTAGGCTTTACGGTTCTGGAAATTTCATGATAAGTGAGTGGTACTTGGCTTTTATATATATAGATGAACAAAAAGACCCCATCTTTAGCAGCAAAAAAGCACCCAATTCTTTATCAAATCAATTAACAAGTAAATTATTTCAAACTGACAACATATTAAATGAATTAAAACGTAATGTTCCTAAGAAAAAAAAAGAAAGATCTTTGCTTGATGTTAAAAACATTGTGCTAGTTGGCTCTGAAGGACATTCTCAATCAGCACCTCACAGTTGAGAAGACTTTCACAGTTCTTAGTGATATATCTAATTTCATTTTGCAGGGACATCTAGAAGAAGGATTTGAAGATTAGGGAAGATCCAGAAGAAGAAAAATCATTTTAGTATTTAATCTCCAAACTGTTTAGTTGTTTAAAATTTTGTAGCATGATTTGATTCACTTAGAAACAGACCTAGAAATGGCCTGGAAGTGGGGGCAACTGAAACAATATTAGTTTTACATTATTGTATCTCCTGGTCCCATTTACTTGGTGCTTCCTGATGGGTGCTTTTCATTGTCTCTTTCACTATCCCAAGTACAAGCAGAGCCAGATTCTATCATTTATTGAGGGGAGGTGAATCATGGATTAGGGTTTCTTAGGTTACAGGAAATGTTACATACATCTTGCAAACATTTCAGGACATCTGAGCAATGGTAAATACTTATTTGCTTATGTGATTTATAGACTACCAAGACCTCTTTAGCAAGTACTTAAGACTTGTAAAACATGAATAAATTAAAACAACACATGGATGTTTAGATAATTCTTTTTCCATGTGTTTCAGTATCCTATTCATATATAATATATGAATAATGTTTATATAGCTCCACTGCATACTTTGTATATCAGAGAAAGGACTTTTCATTGTTAGTTGTCAAATTAAAATTCAACTGGCTAGAGAAAGTCTATAGTTGCTGAAATTTCATCAGATTGAAAAGGTTTTTTTAAAAAAAATAGACACGTTTAGCTCTTTATTTCAACCCATTTGCTTCACAAAAACAAAATGGAAGTGGAAAAAAGACAGAAGAAATACAGTATATATGTGGATGGAGAAGGCTGCAGTGATGAGCAGGGGGCACAGGGAGTGAGATGCCTCCTGCACCACTGCTTTGCCTAAGCTTCTATCAGAACTTATACCTCTCCCACTTCCACTAAATCAAAGTACTCACACAAGCGGGCCACAATCCACACAGCTCCCTACTTCATACAGCAGAGGAGGATATTGGAGAGAATATTGTCAACACACTATAAAAACAGGGTGGTGGTTGCTCAAAGCCGCACCACCTCTCATCTTCATCTTTCATGTTCTTGTAGTCATCAGGGTTTTGCTTTAAAAGCTCTTTCAGCATCTCTAGGCTACGATGACATCACCACAATGGTATTTTTGAGAGCTTGCCAAGTTACTTCTAGGGTTCCACTTTCAGGATTTCCAGCTGTCCAAATCAGCAACAGTCTCTTTGTATACACAAAACCACAGAACTGTAGAGCTGCAGCTTCCTTTGTCTAATGCCTGCTTGGGTATGCTTTTCATTCTGCCTCAAGTTCTGGTCTATAACTTTTGCAATTTCTGCTTTCATCTTTCTGGAACTGGTTTTTCTGTTATTCCCTTCTGTGCAGTCCTGTCTTCCAGATGCAGCACTTCCCATATTTCCAATTAATGCAAAATATAAGTTTCATTCTTCACTTCCTTCTTTGGCTTCCTGATCCAAATCACAGCATATATTTCATTTCTTTTTTTATCAAGACATACTTTACTGGTCTGGTCATTTGAGAAGGAAAGTCATAAAAAAGAGGGTTCAGATCTAGTGACAAAATGTTAAAAAAGCCATCCTCTGAATGCACAAGTATACATTCAAACATGCAAAATGCCAGAAAAAAATCCGCCATTTTGGACAGAGCAAAGCTGACTTTTCTTAATCTACCTCCATTTCCACTTCCCTCGGCATCAAAAGATTAACTTTGATTGTTTTTCAAGTCATACAGGAGAAACTATAGAGTTTCATTATTGCACAAAGTTGATAGCAATATTTCCATTCAGTAATCAGTTAGATGACACTTCTCACATGACATTGTGACATTGTCCTTATAGTTACTAAAGTTTCAGTAGAAGGTCTTCAAAGTAAGCCTCCAGCATGTATAGTTCACATGAAGATATCATCAAACTCTGGAACTGCTCTTAATTTGGGGAAAACCAAGCTTAGCCTAGATATGGCTTAAAAAGATATAGAAGTGAAGTCTAATATATAATATTGTATATAATTAAGAAGAGAACCAACCTAGAATTAAGAAGATATTTCCTGACAGTGAGAACATTAATCAGTGGAATGACTTGCCTCCAGAAGTTGTGAATGCTCTGACACTGGAAGTTTTTAAGAAGAGATTGTCTGAAATGGTACAGGGTTTCCCACCTGAGTAGGGATTAGAAGTCCTCCAAGGTCCCTTCAAATTCTGTTATTTTGTTGTTCTGTTTAATTTGCCTGTACCTAGTTCAACATGCTTTGCAGAGCTATACCTCTGATAAGTTATTTAGGAACTTAGTGTTCTGGGTAGTGCCGTGTACCAAAAAGGGAGGATGGATTACAAAGTGTAATGCTTACTTTAAGAAAAATGATTTGGTAGAGCGGAGGGAATATGGATTCTGAGATGAACAGATCTGTCCTAAAATCAGATTCTGGTTATTCTAGACTCAGCCTATTGAATGGGGTCGCAAGTTTATGGAGTAAATGAGAAAGAGCTAAATGATTAGAATCACATCTCGTTGTCCCTCCTCTCTTTCTTTGCAGTTCTTTGTGACCCATGTGTCTTTCTTATGATTTACCAGCTGCTTTAATTTTAATTAATCATCTTCATTTCCATATTTCTGCTTGATCTTAAGTTTATTTGTTCATTTAATTTTCTGGTCTTCTTCTGTCCCATCCTTTCCCTTGTTAATTTATCCTTCTGCAAAACATTCATTATGGATTATAGACTTCATTATTTTATTGTGTAAAATTGTAAATAATATGATGGGTAAGCCTATTTGCTTCAGGTGCTTTTTCCTTGTAAGCAATAAGGCTCCTTTACATTTGGATCCTATTGATTATGAATATGTGTTAGTATATTAATTAGCTGGAACAGAATTTTGATTCCTATTCAGTCCTCTGTGATGACCCGGAGTGTAACACAAACTTAACAAAATCCAAAACATAAATAAATGTCCTTTAATGCCTCCAACTTGGCACCACTGTTCAATAATTCTCAGTTGGAGATAAAACTTATTCAAAAATAGTCTTCAAAAGTAAGCAATACAGTCCGAACTTAATGAGCAGATAGAGGTGAAATAAAAAACCAAAACAAACTACAATGAAGTAAATTCAATAACAGACCAGGATAAGTGATTACCAACTTCAAAAAGATAACAAGGCACAGTTTATTGGAAGGACACCAGCCAAGATAACTTCAGCCCAAAATAAAACATGCTTTTCTTCTGGCAACACTGTGTTTAACCGTGTCTCTTATATATTATTTTCCCCAGCTGCAACCAATGAGGGGGATCATGGCCGCTTCCTCTCTCATAAACCAAGTTGTTTCCTTCTCCGTTCCTCCCTGCATGTCCTAGGATGAAAAGGGGATGGACCTGGTTCTTCCTCTGACTGCCCAGCTGTCCTCTGCCCTTTCCCAACCATCTCCACAACCTTCGGAGCCATACCTCCATTCCCTGTCGACTGTTCCTATTCTCCCTCAGAGTCTGACTCTAACAAGGGCATGACAGTCCTCAGTGAATCAGATTTGAACCCTTTTACTAACACCAGAGAGCCAGTTTGTTCTAGTGATTAAGGCTCCAGTATAAAAAAGTGGGCGACCATGAGTTCTAGTCCCATCTTAGCCATGAAAACCAGTTTGGTGACTTTGGGCCAGTTACTCTCTTTCAGCTCAATCTACCAAACAGAGTTGTTGTGAAAAAAAAATGGGAGGGGTAACATGTCTTGGACTGCCTTATTTTTAAAAATAATAAAGGCAGGAAATAAATAATAAATAGGGTTTGGGCTATTTCTAAACTAATGACCAACTCACTGTAAAGTGAGTTGGATATCGTATAAACCTAGGTAGCACTGTGATCTTATTTTTATATACATTAAAAACTATAGTAGAGTGTGAGTGTATCTCTCTGTCCAAAGTTTTGTACATATGAATTCTGTATACAACAGATGCATTTTAGCTCCTTCTGTATTTTCAGTTAAAATATTGCAAAGTTGCTCTGAATTTGTGTTTGTTTGAAAAAAAAAATGTTTTTCATTACAGAATTGTGGATCCCATAATGGCTTTAGGTATAATAGACTAATAATAACAACCCGTGATATTTAAAATGGGCCACTGATATGTCAGAACATTTTTAGCAATATAAGCAATTAAACTACTTTGCTGTTCATTGCCCTTTTTGACCTTTAAATGATGGTGTTTGGTTTTCTTGACTATTGGACATGCTTTTTATCATACTCTTTACATTCCAACCATGTTATCTTTCTCAAACATGAGGATAAAAATCCTTAGATCACAAGTCAGTAAACAAAGTTAAACCCTTGAGAAATATCATGTTGTAAGGATACTTTACAGGAGGAAATGAGTGCTAGGAAAGAAAATGCAGAAGAATAATGATTGCAGAATTCATGTACTCAATATTGATATCTATTAACTCACGATTTACTGACTTAGAAAAGCTTCTGCTTCTTCAAACAGGTAGATATCTTTTTCCACATTTATCAAAAGTTTGATTCAGAGACTGTTTTCTTTGATGTTTATTATGCTTGTTTTTTGCTAACTTTGTTATACAGACGTTGGTGGTGCTTCATTACCTTTATTTTTCTAAAAAGACTGAATGCCATGGATCCTATTCCTAGATAGTTGATTACAAGTTTGCAGCCAAAATAATACCTTGAAGATAAAATATAATTGGATATATAACTTACTGTCTTGTATTTAGTGTTCTCTCTCCCCCTCTCTCTCCCTCTCTCTCTCTCTCTCTCTCACACACACACACAGAAATATATAATAATAATATATCTCCTGAATATACTTATGTGCTATCTTGTAAATATAGATAATTGATACACACAGAGACACACAAGATACATATGATAATTATACATCTCTATCTTGCATATAGCCAGATTGATCTTCATGTTTAACTTCAAAGGCTTCTACCATATAAATAAAAATACCCCTTGTCTAAAGATGAAAACGAATTCTGCCACATAGTTGGCTGACAGCAACTTCATTGAATCTGCCCAAACTGGTTCTGCTACAGCATGGATAGCAGCAATAAAAAGAGTGCACTAGTTTCTGCCCTTCTCTGCTCAAGAATTACAACCAAAATGTATAGTTATAAAGTTTATAATGTAAAGTGTAAATATACAAGAGTGTATATTTTTTTCCAAAAGTGGAAACACTGTACATTGGAAAAGCATTTTTATTAATAATGCACATTAAAGAAATATTTTAAAAACTAAACAGTTTACAATTGGATAACATCAAGCACGTACAAGTTAAAAACGTGATTAGCAAAGAATACATTCAAAGAATGGGAAAATTGAATGATGGAAACACCATCAAAGTGTCAATACTTGGGCCATACCTGTGATACAATACTGATGAAATTGTTAACTGAACTGGAGACTTTGAACTGAAAAACAGGAAAACTGATGGCTAATCACTCTGAATTACATCCCCATAGTGATATTGATAGATTATACCTGGTTCATAGGAATGAAGACAGAGGTTATTACAAGTTAAACAAACTGTTGAGAAAGAAAAGTAAAAGGCAGCCAAGAAGAACCATTGGTGGAATTTAAAAATTGGAACTTACTAAATGTACAGGAAATAAAAAGTGAACATTAAAATCATATAATGAAAACACAAAGAGAATTCTGACAAGGAAAAACATTACATGGTCAATTTCTATAAAAGATCAAGGGGAAAATGGATAAATATAAAACCTGACAATGGCGTACAACTAGAATATTAAAAAAGAATCTGAAGGCTTGATTTTAACGGTGCAAGAGCAAACTATTCGAACTAATGCAATCAAGGCCAGAATTCAAAAATCATCAAATTATTCAAAGTACAGATTATGCAAAGAGGCAAAAGAAACAAAAGATCATATATTAAGCTCATGCAAGAAGATTTTATAATTGCCAAAATGATTCATAATTGCCAAAATGATTCATAATTGCCAAAATGATTCATAATTGCCAAAATGATTCATTGCAATATCATAAAAATTATATAGCAATAATGAAACATTTGTGGATATGTAGGATTGAAAAAATAGTAAAATGTGAGTGGATTAAAATATCGTGAAAACTCTGAACACAAACTATTAAAATCCTGGCTCATATCAGATATAACTCTGGTTGAAAAGGGGAAATGTGTATAATTGATGTTGTAATACAAGAGAAATGTAGACTACAATACAAAGTACTAATGAAGATCACAAAGAAGATCAAGATCTGAAAATCAAAATTGAAATATTATGGTGCCAACTGATCATGGTGTCCCAGTGGTTATTGGCACACTGGATGCTACATCAAAAACCATCTTTGACAGCACTTAGGAAATGTGCTTATTGGCAGAATTTCTATCTGTCAATTACATTGCTTGGATCTGCGCATATATACTATGCTGATACATTACAGCATCCTAGGTTCATAGGAAAAAATGATGCTTATGAAGACCAACACCTGCTAAAGAACTGTGATTTCATATTGTTGCATAAATAAAAATAATAATGTAAATGCTACAAAGCAATGTTTCTAAAAATATCTCTAGAGCTCCAGCAGCCAGACAAAACCTCATTTGTTTTATAATTAATATTATAAAATTAATATTATAATTAATTTGTTTTATATTTTATGACCAATCATGTCCTCTTCCCATTACCACAGCAATTTTTTGCATAGACAAGCTACACTCAGAGAGTATTGAGTGAACAATGTGTTTGGAATTTTGCCCACTTAAAATACCTAAGCCAGTTCAAACTAGGAACACTTCTGAAATCTTCTAGTTGTCACTGAATTGTTCAAGAAAACTCAGAAAAAATCCTTTGCCAAATTTCAAAAGACCGAAAAACCAATACGGTATGGCAAGAAATGTCTGGCTTAGGTGGGGAGATCCAGGTTGAGATTCAGCCATAGCCAACGAATTACATTGATAACTTTGCTCAAGTATGTCATGATTGATTCAAATTTCAGCAAGATATAAATGTAATAAATAACATAAATGTTGTTTTGGGGAAACCTCTGACAGAATAATATCTACATTGCCATGAGTTCCTGGAAGAAAGGTGAGATATAAATCTAATCAATAAAAACAGCTTGGGCTGTGGGAAACATTTTAAGTATCATTTTGAATGGTTTACACAGTTCTGTAATACATTTTATAGCCATATTTGATTTAATGCTTCCATGCAGTGTAGCTGTGTATTCTATATCTATTTCAAATCCCAAATGGATTATGTCTCTTATAAAGTAATAATGTAACATATATCAATATCTTAGTTCCTGTTGCCCCCAGAAAGGGATTGAAAGGTCCCCCCAACATCTGCTAAAAATATTAGCTGCTGGAAACAGCCAGCTGGGTCAATACTATAACATTTCCTTTGTAGTATTCTGAAGTACAGTATCATGCTTGAAAATAATATCTGGGCAGTGTAACACTTGCTTGTGACAGGATGGAGCATACTTTAGAATATTTGAAGTAACTCAATGCAGTTCTCAAAACAAACATACCTCTAAGATCCTGTAATGGAAAGAATATCTGCTGGTAGGCACGACGGAGCTTTAATTGAGACGTGTGATACAGTCTCTTAAGATTAAAAGTCATGCTTTCACTTGTACAAATGGTCCGTGACAATTTTGAGGAAAGGTTATATATTTTTAGGCTTGAATACTTTTATTTTTGGCCGCATTTTGACAGGATTTTTATTTTATATAAAAACAAAAGCATTCAGCAAATTCAATAGCTCCATTTGTACATTAGTCATACAAAAATGACATTTCTCTTTTTTCCTTCCTCAGTGTAAAATTTTAATTGCCCTTTGAGATTTCATAACTGAAAGTTTAAATTTCTTGTTTAGTAAACTCACAAAGAAACTCATTAATAATCATCATAACACCATAAAATAAATGTCAAGTTTAACACTTTTCAAATAGTACCAAACCATTAAATTAGCAGGATAGCACCTACTGAGTATAATAACATTCATACTGAATATCACTTAAACCTTCACTCTCATAATAATAGCATTACTTATATACCACGTCATAATGCTTTACACCTCTCTCTAAGCAGTTTACAGAATCAGCATATTTTCCCCAACAATCTGGGCCCTCATTTTACTGACTTGGAAGGATGGAAGTCTGAATCAACCTTGAGTCTTCGGTGAGACTTGAACTGCCAAACTACAGGCAACTGGCAGTCAACAGAAATAGCCTGCAGTACTGCATTCTAACCATTGCGCCACCATGGCTCTTAGGAGACTTAATTCTGTAATTGGAATCTGTCTCTTTGTACACATACACATTGCATGTACTCTGTGAAAGGAGTTTTGATCCCACAGTCACAGCTGCCATTTCCCCCTCTGTAGGAGGCTTAACTGTGATTTCAACCCTATATTAAGCCTACTTATATTGTGATGATTCTTGATCAAATGTTGTGGCCCACCAGTGGCCAGTGGAGCTGGTAGCAGACTTGGACAGTGAGGAGGTTGGGGCAAAACAATGGGCCAGTCCTGGATCCTGGGGAAGGCTTTGACGAGGTGCTCTGCATTGGAGACAGAGATTGGGCCAGGGCTGTCCAACAGTTATCAGCTGCCTTCAGATTCGGAGATCAGTGGGGCAGAAGAACATTTGGCACCTGTTCCTGATATATACATGTGCAGAGCTGCCAGGATAAGGGAACAGTTAAGGAACAAGAGTCGACTTGGGAGTAAAGGCACAGGTGAATAGTGAATGGCACCTCCAATAGGGAATAAAGAGGAGTGAAAGGGGAGTGGTGTTTGCAGGAGATAATTAGTTTGTTTAATTAGTGTGAAGATTTGTTCCTGACTCACAGAGACTCCTTGCTAAGTATTTTCTGTACACCATTGTGTTTGAAAGCTATTGGCCTGGCAACTCTCCAAGCCTATGGTTGTGATTCACCCTTGAAAGACTGTTTGCCAGGACTTTGCTGGATGTGAATGATAGGAATTCACATTAGCCAAATAAAAAGGGGTTTTGTTGGGACAAGGAATCTGCTTCATGATTTTGTGAAGCCTAGGTCAGAACATCAAGGAGATCATAAAATGTAAAGCAGTTGAGTTTATTTTTTAAAACAATGGAAGAGGGAAATGGCTTTCCTGACAATACCGTGTTGGATATTCCAAAAGTATCATAATAATTACATTGACTGAACAATATGTAATACTTAGATGTTTTGCATTTCAATTTGGAAGTATATTAATTTTTATCTATATAATATGAAAATTTCCTGGTGAAGTTTTTGGATTAAAATGTGGTAAAACACATTTAAGATGTACTTCTGTTTTGAGTTCATATGGCTTGGCAAAACATTTGATTGGATCTAGACAAAATCTGTCATGCTTTGTCAAGAAATCTGATTTAGCCAAACTATGTTAAGCATACTTTTATTGAATTAAAATCAATTGAACAAATTAACATAATCAACAGAAATCCTATGCATTTCCTGTGGGGATAAAGAAACAATAACTTAATCTGAATCCAGCCCTTGTTTTTTAAAAAGGCCATTTTAACATGATAAGCTATATTATTTCTAATATTGTGTATTGGTCAGAGTCCCATAATCCACAATTGGGTTTATAAAAGAATGGTATTATTATGGATTAAAAAGAAGCAGAGAGAGGCCTTACAGGAGATTAGTAAACATTTCATGTTTAGCAGAATTAACATTCCAATTTGGGAGCACATATCAGAAGTATGCCAGTAATGCTTACTAAAAATGTTTGGAGGAAACAACCGAAAGAAGACATGATTTCTTTGAACCTTTTAGATGTCAGTTCTATAGTTAGAAATGATAAAGCGTTTTCTTTGCCTAAGGAAAAGAGGCAGATTTGCCTGGAAATGGCTATCATGTCACAAAGCTTCAGTTGTAGGATAGATGTGTAAACTGCTGGGTGGCTTTGGCCCATCTCATCTATAGTTACAAAATTATTACTGATTCCTCTGTAGTCTGAGCAGCTGCCTTGAAATGTGGCACACAAGAGACTGGCATCTCTGTCAGATACTATTATAATAATATCTTAGTAATTAAGGAATAATTTCTTAATAGTTTTTATGCAGGAATTTGTTACACAATAAGCACCTTTTTAGGCATTCTGAGTTCATTTCTAAAATATTTACTGCAACAAAATCATACATGCTAGTTAAAACCCATAAAATAAGATACAGCAATAAAATCAAGTAAAAAAAGATACATTTAAAACAAGTCATTTCAACGCAGATTGATGAAAGCATGATCCTGACAAAGAGGCACTTAACAGACAAAAGGCAAGTTAGTATGGCAAAAGTGCCTTGTCTTTCCAATGAGTTGCTTTAGGGGTGTGTGTGTGTTTGTGTGTGTGTGTGTGTGTGTGTGTATGTGTACACATCCCTAAAGCAACTCATTGGAAAGACAACCTTAACCCTAACCATAACCCTAACCATGACACTTGCACAACCCTATTAAGTATTGCAGTGGTACCTAAACTAAGATTACTGGTCTTCTTGCTGCACCCCAAAGAACCCTGAAAGATGCGCTGAAAAGAAATAACACTTTTAAAATATGTGACTGGAGAAAAATAATCTTCCACATTTATTTAGTACAACTCAAGGTGTTGTTGCCTATTTTCCTGAAATTCTCTTACTTTCTAGATCAGCACTTCCACCATTAAACTGATATAACTTAGATATCAATCATAGTTAAGTAACTTTGTCATGTAATGTTAACTAATTTTATTTTCTCTTTTCATTCTGTTTTATTGTATTATTATGAAGCATAAACACTGCATTATACTATTTGGCAGTGTGTTCTGACCTAGGCTTCCCAAAAATATGAAGCAGACTCTTCATCCCGATAAAACCCCCTTTACTTAGGTTAAAGTGAATTCCTCTCCAGCAAAGCCCCAGCAAACCATCTTTCATGAGATTTCACAACTACAGACCTTTATCAGGCTTGGAGAGTTGCCAGGCCAATATCTTCCAAATGGCCCGCTGTAGCAGAAATTATTTGGCAAGAAGTCAGGAACCTTCACCCTAATGAATTGAACTAATTGTCTCCTGCAAATACCACTCCCCTTTTGCTCTTCTTTATTCCTTATGGAAGGGGCCATTCATCATCCGCTGTGCCTTTACTCCCTAGTCAACCCTTGTTCTTCTACTGTTTCCTTCTCCTGGCAGCTCTGTGCATGCGCACACTGGGAACAGGCTCCAGCTGTTCTTCTGCCCCAATGATCTCCAATTCTGAAGGCAGCTGATAATTGTCAGACACCCCTGGCCCTATCTCTGCCTCTGACGCAGAACACTTGTCAGAGCCTTCCCCAGACTTCAAGACTGGCCCATGTTCCTCCCTAACTTCCTCACTGTCCAAGTCTGCCGCCAGTTCTGCTGGCCACTGGTGGGCCACAACACAATATTGAGTGAAGATTATTAACATTCTGATATTTAAATAAACCTTTAAAGACAAAGAAATATTAAGATTACTAAAATGTTAATGTTGATAAGCATAAGATTGCTTAAAATTTACAACTAATGCTGGATGTGACATGACTAAAGACTACAAAGTACATTCAATTATGTATTGTATAATAAAGATTTCTATCTTAAACATAATTCTTAATACTAAGAACTCAATTGTATTTTTATTCTTATTATTTCATTGTATTTGCATTATTGTATCATTTTTATTTGAATTATTTATTTGTATGCATATTAAAGGATCTAATTTAGTTTTTGCTGTTAATTACTTCTTAGAGTCTCCAGCACTCCATTCAATAATCAGGCTGATTATAATTAATAATCAAACCCTACTTTTTACATATCCTACAATATAAGTTATATATGTTATAAATACAAAAATATTACATGCAATTAAAGATGGAAATTGTGCATAAGGTCAGAGGGCAAACTGTGTCCCATAGTTTGAATGTGTCCCAGGCACTTATCTTCCTGATCCTCTTGACTATTCTTTTTCTAAAAGTTATTGTAACACAGAGATCAGTTATATATTATAAAGCATCACCTCCTAATCACCTCCAGCTTCATACTTATTTGCAGGAATATTTTGGACATCAGAAATATACTATTGTGATAGAAAACACCTTGATAAATTGCGTTTTGTGGCTGCTAATGGTCACTTGAGTGTCTAGCACAGGCTCCAACAATGTAATGTCCCAACCCAAAAGTGTCCCATTCATAACTTAAGAAAAGAAATACTCAGCATATTCAGAAAAGAAATACTCAAACGCATGTACCAAAGAATAACTATGGTAGATAGAAAGGGAATTGTATGATACAGTTAAAGCCATGTTAGCACTCTAAAGCAGTTCTTCACATGGAACAGTGTAATTATTAATTCCCACTTAAGCTGTTGAGTTCTTGACAGTGAGCAGCTTCTGAGGAATATTTTGCCTAAGAATACTGGGTTAGATCTTTGTCTGAATCTAAGCAGTGGTGGGATTCAGCCAGTTCACACCACTTCAGGAGCAGTTTGGTGAACTGGTTGTTGGAAGAAATCATTAGGGCAGAGAACCAGTTGTTAAATTATTTGAATCCCATCACTGAATCTAAGGTTGATATGAACTGTGTTATGAATCATAATGAAAGTTGTCCAAATTATGGATTTCATTTATATTTACAGATTGATGAAGCTTCACAGTAGGATCTAGTTTTGTATTTTGAATATTTTGTAGGGTTTTAATTTTAAATAAGACTTATCTTAGGAAAGTGAAGAGTAGGTGTTTTGAACTAAAAATAGGAGTGGAATTTTTTTGGCTTGTCTGGCTTTGTATGCACATGTTACTAATGTTAATGTTTTAGTAATAAAAGCTAATCAATGAGAACTTTCTAGTTGGACTGTTTGTCTCTAATTTAAATTTTGCTGAAATATATGTTTATTATTTTGAAAACAAGAGCTATAATCAAGGTGAAGATGGTCGGAGGATTTCTTAATGCCTTTGTTTTTGTTTTTACATAGAAATCACTTCTGTGTGAGGAAGAGAATAAAAGAATCCCAGCATTGTTACTGGAAAACACTGCGAAAGGATTATTTCATGTGATACATATACTGGTATAGGTATACATGCTTAAGTAGAGACAAGTAAGAATAGCAATAGCACTTAGCACTTAGAATTATATACTATTCTATGGTTGTTTACAGCACTCTATGAGTAGTTTACAATACAGCACATTACCCCACAATAATCTGGGTCCTAATTTTAGTGACATGGAAAGGATGGAAGTCTGAGTCAACTGTGAGCTAGTCAGGATCGAACTCCTGACAGTGAACAGACTCAGCCTGCAATACTGCATTCTAATCATGGCACCACCACAGTTCCATCTCTTTCAAATACCAATATTTTTAAAGGAAAATAAGAATTAAAAGCATTAAATGTAAATATAGGAGGAAACAGAAATATATTCATTCATTAGGGTAGATAACTGAATGCATAGCTCAAAAAATCTGGATATGAATCTTTGTGCCCTCAACATATTTATGTTAATGAAATAGAGTTGGTTTTAAACCTCATGTTTAACAATTGGATGACAGGCAGGGAGATGCAAAGTGGACAGGATTCTTGTATCTGAAGCGGCCAGATTTTAAACATCAATTTATTGAGCAAGCCACAGTTAGCTGGATTCACAGGGTATGTCAAGCCAAAACAAAACAAATCAAATCACAGTTTATTTTATTAAATAGTTCAAATGGTTAAACATTATAGTTTAGCTAAATGAATGAACTTAGTTGTGCTCTTATTTATCCTGAAAAGAGCCATGCTGATCCAATTTGACCTGTGGAGAAAGATGAGGATTCAGTCTGATTTATTTACAATCGGAATTTAAAGGCTCAGAATTTTTCATAATTAGGAAGGTGCTTTGCAGGGAGGGAATGCACATGAGAAAAAAAAAGAAACCCTTTCCTCTGGTTCTTTTCCCCCTTTCCTATGATTGCAGGAAAGTTTAAGCAAAGTTCTGTGGCTCTCACCATATATTTCATGCCCTTGAAATACACTTCAAGAAATGACTATAAACTGTTAATGGAGGAAACATAGGCTTCAAAGTCATGGCTTTCTTTTAAGGATGAATTGATTTCAGTCATGCCTATGAAAGCTAAACTTGTCTTTTCAAGAATACATTCAAAACTTTGCTTTGCTTTACTGTTCTTTCAACCTACCATGATACATGATATTTGCTGCTATTAAGTGAAAATTATGTGAAACAGCTGCAGTGACAGATAAGATTAATTATCTTTTGCATTGGTGACATTTAACCCTATATGTAGCTTGGCTGCCTGAGTAGGCTTTTTCAGCAGAAAGGTTGATTGGATGCTTCAGTGCTGTATCTCTGCAGTATCTTCTTATGGAATAGAGGGGAAAACTTCAACCTGTAAATACTGTATGTGCTTCCCAAACCTTGGTTGGGAAAGTGTTATCGCAGTGCAGTTTTTATTAAATAGTTTATTGAATACCTGATTAGAGAGGAATCTTACTGACAATATTTAATTTGTATTAAAATTAATTATATTAAATTTGTAAAACTTAAATGATTCCCAAAAAATCCAGTCGAACTTTTGGGCAGTTGTGACCTACAGCAGATCTTTTTGGACAATAAACCTGGTATGCCTTGCTATCACAAAAGATGCAGTACAGAATTAATAAGAAAAACAAGATGAGCTCTTAAAATATGTGACACTCTCCAAAATTAAGAAAAAGGGGGATTTTGCGAAATCTCTTAACATTGCTATTTTTTTTTTTCTGTTATTCAGTCATGTCTGATTGTTGGAGATTTTCTGGAAAAGTCCCTACAGTTTTCTTGGCAAGTTTTTTTCAGAAGTGTTTTGCCATTTCTTCTGTGAAAAGGCTTAGAGAATGTGACTAGCCTAAGGTCACCCAGCTGGGTTTGTGCCTAAGAAGCAACTTGAACTCATGGTCCCCCAGTTTTTAACCTGATGCCTTAACACTACTCCAAACTGGGTCTCTCTTTTGAATACAGATGCACAATTTCAAGCAGCCATATAAGTATTTTGTTGATTGTGCTCCAATATGTTTCACAAAACTAAAATAGCAGGACTTATGGAACAATATAAAGCAGGGGTGTCTAACTCGCATTGTCATGGTGGCATCACGTGATGTATCACAGTTTTTTCCCCCTTTGCTAAACTGGGTATGGGCATGGCCAGTGCGTGATGCATCTAGCCCCTGGGCTGTGTATTTGACAGCCCTGATATAAAAAAAAGATTGTTATCAAAGAAGTTTATTTTTTTCACATATTTTGTAATTCCTCATATTTGCTGGGCATGAAGAATTGCTAAAATGAGCCTGTGAAGAAGCCATCATTATTCTATCTTCACTTAGGTGTGCATGGTTAAAACACAGGGGAAATTGTAGTCCTTGCCTAACTCCTGACATTGTCTGGACCATGTACTGCAGGCAGTATACCAGTACCCTCTTTAGTAATTTTAGTAGAACAAATTAAAATTGAATTCAGCAATCTTCAAACTGGAAAAGGAAGAAGTAGATAAAAAAGAAAATAGAGCGCTTAAAACACATGGGATTTAAGGAAATATGTCATACCCCTCCCCTTCCCACACACCTATTTACTTTCTTGAACACACTTACTCTGCAAATCTTATACCTTCGACCCCTTAAAAGCTGTGTACCTATTATTTATAGAAGGTAGAACATCCTCAAAGAACAATTATGAATGCAAACGGAATATATGAATAAAATTTTATTTATGGAAATTGCTGTTCTTGCTCAACTACTCATACATAGAACTAGTTCTATAAAGTCCATTCATACTTAGGTCACAGACATGGTGGAGAAGTGAGGGTTACAGATGTGGTGCTGGGTTGTAATCTGTGCATATGGATAGCAGGTTTTCAATAATAACCCATTTTGAAGGTTCAAACAGGTAAAACATTTAAGACATGTGCTCCAGTTACAAGGTTTTGTTTCACTTACACAATGACATCAGTGCCAGACTATAACTGTATATAAATTACTGAATGTCATGCTGTTATATCAGAAAACACCATTTTGCAAAAGCATGTTTCTGTTCTCTTTTAACTTCAGAGTTCTCATGCACTGGTCTATGTGTGTACTCAGAAATCAAAATAAGATAATTTTGTAAAGTTTTTATGTCAGGGAGTTGCTAACCTAAAGTTATTTATACATATATTTGAAATTTTCCCAGTGTTGCCTAAAAGATTGAAAAGAACTTTAAAAATAGAGGAAGATTTCAAAGAGTTCTGCTTTGAAAACAGATGCTGTGAAATGTTTTGGAAAATTCAAACTATTATAAAAGTAATTAATAAAAAGTATTCTCATTTGACAAACAAGCAAGCAAAAACTCTGATTTGGCCAGTCTGTCTTCTCTTTCTCCTGCAAATTTTGTTTCAGCAAATTTATAAGACTGAAATGTTTGGGATAGTTTCTACAATTACTGTAATTTCTACAATAACTCTAACATAGTGGCTATGACATTTTCTTAAGATCAAAGAGATCCATGTTTGAATTCAGTTTCAGCTATGAAAGCTCATGAAGTGATAGAGAAGTAACTAGAGGCTTCAGCTGTTACTCCAATTTATTTCACACAGTTGTTATTGGCGGGAAAAACTGGAGGAAAATGTTCTACATACATTGCTTTAAGTTACTGATAAAAGATAGGATGAAAATCTCAGGAATAAACAAGTATTATACAGTTTTCTGTAAAGAAAAACAGATGCATAAGTGGAAGGATGCCAAAGAGGAGGCAGAGGGGAAAAAAACCCTAATGGAAAAAAGTTATCAATGTCATTAAATCCATGGTCTAAGGAGACACAGAAATCCAGTCCACATTAAGAAATAGTGTCAACTATTAAAACCTTAATTTGAAAAGTTCAGCTGAGTTAAGAAACCTGAAAACTAGGAGGCAATGGCGAAGTGTTAACTTGATTTAATTCAGTGCTGGAGCTGACACCTGTTGTTCTCAATATATCCAGATCTGCAACATGAGAGCTGTCAGAGGTAAGAATGCCAGTGAGAGCTGGCTGTGCATTGCCTTGTGGTCAGTGAAAGGAGGATGAGACGAAAAAGAAATCTTCTAAAGCTCACTGATATATTATTTCCCTTCCCCTGCACACTTGCTAAGATATGCCTGTTATTCATTTGTGTTGACCTGGGAAGGCCTTTGTAGTTGATTCTGAATCAATGGGATCTGGATTTGGTGGGATTTGGAAACTGGTCAGGGTTTGGAAGAGTCAGTGCATGCTCAGAAGCATTGAATTCTGTTCAACTTTATGCTTCAAACAATGACATTTGATAGTGACAATCTGTCTATAGAGGCTTTCTGGTTTTTTCAAATGTCAAGTTTTCAGCTTTTGTAACTTCCTGATCCAAGTTAAGCTGCAATCTGCTGTTAAATGTATGAAATGTATGCTTATCTACCCAAGTCCAGTAATGCTGTGGTTTTAAAATTCAGCACTCGAAAACAATACAGATAGTGATTGCTTTTGGAACAGTTCAAATTTGGACGATGATCAGGGTTTTTTCCCCTGTTCATCATTATTCTTATGTTGAAACTGGATACCAACTTCTTTCTGAGCCTGATTTCAAGTGCCCACAAAAGTGTGCAAAGCATTACATGGCTTCAAACCAAGCTACTTACCACCTACTCCCATAGAATGTGTCCTACACAGTTAAATCAATGGGATACCTTTTGCAAGTCTCTGCATGGATACATTTGAATTAATTATCCATTCTGCTTTCTTCATTTCATAATATAATGAAGCTCATGTGATGGACTATACTGCTCATGGAATTTATATTAGTTAGATGGTGACTCAAAGCAGAGATTATTTTCTCAGATGCTTCAATGCTGTTGTTCCAATATGTTTTAGACTCATCAGCCTTTAGTAAATGTGTTTTTCAATCATTGCAAGGGATTAAATACATATACATCTTCTATGTGAAAATTAAATAATAAATTGCTCAGTATTTGTGATATCGCCAAACATCCTTTATGCAAGGGGAAAACAAAAGACATGTAGCTATGGTGTATCTCCCTTATCATTTGATTGCAATTTATGGACATTAAGATTTGAATTGGGAAGACATCACAAAAGAAAAAAAGGAGTAATGGACTGTTTCTGAATTCTGAAGGTAACTTTCTCCATTATAAAATGAAATGAGTAATAAATCTTGGAACATAGAAGGGGTAGCAAAAAAGGGAGGAAACAGGCCAATACCAAAGAGATTCTAACGTTATTCTACTAGCAATAAATGGATTTCCAGAATTCCATTGTTCTTCTTTTTGGAAATTGCTAAACTATATATGACAAAATAATCAACAGGAAGGATAGAAATTTCCTACATCACATGAAGCTATGACCATAACACAACACAAATTATTCTATTTATTAGCCGAATTTGTCTAACCGTTATTAGTTGAACAAATCTGGCTCTTTCATTCAAATCAGGCATCATGATTTACAAAGCACAACCTCACACTGAAGAAATCGACCCAAATCTGCATTCATTACAATCCTGAATTCAACAGGACTTCATTTTGAGCACATTAACTAACTCTGGTAAAAGGACAAATTGGAAAATTGATGAATAATGGCAGGGTGATGCTACTGGAGAAAACCATAATCATTTTTCATAGCTTGGTTTCCATGGTATTGTCTTGAATGTGACAGCTTAGAAAGGGTATCAGAGACAATATGAGTACAGTATATATATATTCTGCAATTGTGCCAAAAAGACACTACAGAAAACATGAAGTATATTTATGTAGACCTAGTTTACATTACTGTCCTACTAGCATAGTATATATGAACAATTTTTGGGAAAGACGAGTAAAATATATATTTTTTAAAATCTTGAATGTAGTGGAATTGTTTTAGTGATGAACATTTTGTCCTGTAGATTATCTCAAGTCTCCATTGAAAACTTTTGGTCTGCAAACCAAATCACATGAGTAGAGCAATCCTTCCACCCCATTCTGCATTGATTAGAGAGTGAAGATATATGCACTTTGAAAATAATTGGAAATACAAGCTTTGAACTTCACACAGGTGGGATTAAATCAGCCTGTCTTTTTCTTCCAGGCTTCCACATGAACCCAAAAGTCTTTCTTTATGTATTGCCATCTTCTGTTACTTATGGAAAATAATAAGCTTTGATGACAGGATCTAACTGAACAGTGGTAGAGAAAGGCAACATCTGCAAAAAATTAATTAGACCTACAAATGCTCATTACTGGAATTAACATACATCATAACCAATGCATAGATTTGTACTGATAATTGTACTTGCGAAGATTCAAAATGTGCTCATTTGGTGTTCCAGAAATTTAAAACATGTGTTGCCTGCTTTCATTATAATAGTCTGATTGGATGTTCCAAAGAAGAAATAAAAGTAGGAAAGTAAGAAGTTATAAGTCAGACGTTATTCCTGAATAATTTGAAAAGATTAATTATATTAATATATTTAGGGCTTGGTGTATAGAACATTAATCAATGAATATGTAGATGGACAATGAAGTTGCATATATCATTTCAGAAAAGGGTGTTCATTTATTAAATATAGATGATTATTTCTGAAGGGTTTCAAAGGGGACTAGAAATTTCAAAACTATAGTCTGCTGTGCTGTAAAATTTCTCTTTATAAGCATCCTTCCTCACATTTAAAGGAGTTTTTTTGCCTATTGTTTGAACTACATGTGCTGGCTTGATATTGACTCAATTCATTGATGAAATGAATTTTCATGGCTTGCTGTATAATATTAATTACCTATTTTCATCGAGATATCTCCCATATCTTGTCCTTAATTTGTTAAAAAATCCAAATTCTGAAAAAGGAAATTTACCACCAGGTCTTGAAGTTGTGGCCATTGCAGTATCCCTGCTGATCACCATTTGTGACCTTCACAGACAGCTTTTAACAAGCAATGTAAATGGGGAAGCTGACAAGAAATCACAACTTACAGTCATGTGACATTGCGCTTAATGATCACAGATGATTCACTTAATGACACAGGCAGAACTGACAAACTGTCATAAGTGTCAATAGCGGCCTTCAGCTCTTCAGCATTGTTCGGTCTCATATCTCTCATCTTTCTCTTGGCAATGCCCCATAGATTCTCTATGGGGTTCAGATCAGGCGAGTTTGCTGGCCAATCAAGCACAGTAATCCCACGGTCATTGAACCAGGTTTTGGTGCTTTTGGCAGTATGGGCAGGTGCCAAGTCTTGCTGGAAAATAAAGTCAGCATCCCCATAAAGCTCATCTGTGGAAGGAAGCATGAAGTGCTCCAAAAACTCCTGGTAGATGGCTGCGTTGACCCTGGACTTAATGAAGCACAGTGGACCCACACCAGCAGATGACATGGCTTCCCAAATCAACACAAACTGTGGAAACTTCACACTGGACTTCAAGCATCTTGCAGTGTGTGCCTCTCCATTCTTCCTCAAGACTCTGGGTCCTTGGTTTCCAAATGAGATGCAAAAGTTGTTCTCATCAGAAAAGAGGACTTTGGACCACTGAGCAACAGACCAGTTCTGTTTTTCTTTAGCCCAGGTAAGACGCTAGTAACATTGTTTGTTGTTCAGGAGTGGCTTGACAAGGGGAGTACCGCATTTGAAGCCCATGTCCAGGATCCATCTGTGTGTGGTGTCTCTTGATGCACCGACTCCAGCCTCAGTCCACTCCTTGTGAAAGTCCCCAACACTTTTGAATGGCCTTTTCCTGACAATCCTCTTCAGGCTGCGGTCATCCCTGCTGCTTGTGGACCTTTTTCTTCCACACTTTTCCCTTCCACATAACTTTCTATTAATGTGCTTTGATACAGCACTTTGGAAACATCCAACTTCTTTTGCAATTACCTTTTGAAGCTTTCCCTCCTTATGGAGGGTGTCAATGATGGTTTTCTGCACAACTGTCAGGTCAGCAGTCTTTCCCATGATTGTGATTCCTACTGAACCAGACTGAGAGACTATTTAAAGGCTCTGGAACTCTTTGCAGGTTATGGCTTAATAAGCTGATTAGAGTGGGACATTTTGAGCCTAGAATATTAAACCTTTTCACAATATTCTAATTTTCTGAGATTGTGGATTTGGGGTTTTCATGAGCTGTAAGCCATAATCATCTCAATTATGACACATCATGGCTTGAACTATCTTGCTTTGCATGTAATGAGTCTATTTCATATATTAGTTTCACTTTTTAAGTTGCATTACTGAAATAAATGAACTTTTGCACGATATTCTAATTTTTCGAGTTTCACCTGTATATAAGAAAGATAACCACACAATAGTTCATAGCTATTTGGAGCTTGCAGGCAATTTTGCAATTTCAAGGGCATATTGTGAGTAACGAACAAAATGACATCATTTGGGGCATTGTTGGTTACTAAGATTAATTGAAGGCTAACTGGAAATGGGGCTCCACACCAAAGGGGGCAAATTTCTTATTATTCCTCAGCTTATATCTCTTTTTGTTTTTCCTGGGCATTCCTTAATGTAACATTAGGCTGGAAATCTGGTCTAATTATTTTCTAAATGCCTGTGGATGCTAGAGGCTTTCATTTAAATAAAATGCAGGTGGGCCTTCAAAATGTCAACTCCCAATATAATTTAATTTTTTAAAAAATATTGGCCAAGAAACGTAGGAACACAAAGGCAGGTCCATTAATGCATGATGTTCATAAGTACTGGGAATACAAATGGAACAAAAAGGGTTCTATATGAGGTTTCTGTTCTGTGGCGGGAAAATGAGACACTCACACTCCAGTTGATCGTTTCCTTTTTATTTCTCTTGTAGGACTGAGCGCCAGCGGAACTGCGGCAGCCTCTCTTATGCCGACTGCTCAGCCGGCTCGGCGGCCAATGACAGCTGTTCAAACTTCCTGCCGTTGGATCAACCAATTGCGGGTGAGTGTGCAAATATAGAACGCTCCTCCCCACTTGGTTTAGTCTGACCAATCAGGAACCCACCCCCAGGTTACGTAGTTACGTAAGTAGGCGGGGCTCCTATGGTTCCGACTAGACCTGCGCAGGTCAGTCGTGAGTTCGCCAGCGGCCGATGCGGACGGACCTGTTGATTTCTCCGTCTCTTCTCATGGAACCTCCTGGAAGGTGGAGCCGGCCATGCCACTTCTGACGGGCCTCGCTTGGTCGGTTGAGTTGGCTAGGCTGCTCCCTCCCAGGTTTCTTTCCGGCAGTTCTTCTCATGCCCATTCCACATCGCTCGAGGTGTTACTCTCTTCGGCTGCAAGTGCGTAGTTGCGAACTTCGACCGGGGGTAGTGTTAGTGATGTTTGTGGGAGTGTTAGGGTATTTTCTATTGTTTGGGGTTGTTCATCCCCTTGTTTTTGGTTTATGCCAGAAGGGTCTCCCCGTTGTTGGTGTGTGTTTGAAGGGTCTCCCCCTTCTTGCCTGTCCCTGTTGGTGGTTTGATTTTTATTTTCCTCGCGGTTTGTGTTTGAAGGGTCTCCCCTTTCTCCTCCTGGTCTGTCAGTGTCTCTCTGTAGTGTTCGTGATCTCAACTGGTCTATGTGTCTCCTCCAGTCCATATTGTCTGCGGTGACTAATCTGTAAGACCGGGATCCCATTACCTGCGTAATTGTTGCCAGTATCCACAACGGGTCCCCTGAGAAATTTTTTGCATATACTAAATCTCCGGTATTAAATGTTCGGTGTTTGCTGGAGGAATTTGTTGGTTTCTCTGTGTAGTATGTGGGGTGTAATCTGTCTAAATGTGATCTTAGTTTCCTGCCCATTAATAGTTTTGCTGGGCTTTTGTTAGTTGTTGTGTTAAGTGTCATGTGTTGTATAGTTAATAGCTTATCTATTCTTTCTTGTATATCTCCCGGGCCCAATTTTTTAAGTGTATCTTTTGTGAAATGAACCATTCATTCTGATTGCCCATTCGCTGCCGGATGTGCCGGCGTGGTTAGTGCATGCCTTATATCCTGGTTAGTGCATAGCCAAATACTCTTCGAATGTCGTTGATGTGAATTGCGGCCCGTTATCAGATACTAATACATCTGGTAATCCGTGTGTTGCGAATAATGTTCGGAGTTTCTTGATTACTGCGTCTGTGGAGGTGGAATGCATGATGCTCACTTCCAGCCAATTTGAGTAAGCATCCATGATTATTAGGAACGTATACCCCCTTGTTGGTCCCGCAAAATCGATATGTATTCTTGACCAAGGTCCCCTGGGTATTTCCCATTCTGTAGCTGGTGCCTGTGGAGGTGCGGGTCTGGATTCCTGGCAACATTTACAACTCGCTACCCACTCTCCTATGTTTTTATCCAACCCCGGCCACCGTACATAGCTTCTGGCCAAAGCTTTCATCTTCACTATACCCGGGTGTCCTTCATGTAAAAGGTCCAATATTTTTTCTCTTAGGTTATTTGGTATAATGACCCGATTCTCCCAAAGTATGCATCCTTTTAGGAGTGAAAGTTCAGTTTGTCTGTTTCTAAAAAGTTTCATGGTTTTATCGGCCCCTGACTCTGGCCATCCCTTGTTTATCCATGCTGCAATTTTGTTCAGCATGTTGTCTTTAGTAGTTTCTCTGGCAATGTCTCTAGCTGTTATAGGTAGGTTTGGTAGGGTTTTGATTTGAAGTGTCGATGTGCTCGGTGCGGGGTCATTGTCTTTATCAGGTAGCAGGCAACGGCTTAATGCATCAGTATGGGTTATGGTTCTTCCTGGCCTGTAAATTAAATTGTAGCTGTAGGCGGCCAGGAACTCGGACCATCTCGTCATTCGTGGTGACAAAATGTGAGGTGTTGCCTTATTCCCCGCTAGGATTCCCAATAATGGCTTGTGATCTGTGATTAACGAAAAGGTTCTCCCGTAAAGATATTCATGAAACTGTTTGATTCCCGATATAGCGGCCAGCGCCTCTTTATCAAGTTGGCTGTAATTTCTCTCAGCTTTGGACAGGGTCTTTGAATAAAGGCTATGGGCTCTTCCCTTCCATCCGGTAAGATGTGGCTGAGAACTGCCCACATGTCGAAAGGTGATGCGTCACAGGTTAATGTTATGGGAAGTGTTTCGTTGTACTGGATTAGTACCTTGCTGGATGTAATGAGGTTTTTTACCTCTTGGAACGCTGTGTTTTCCCGCTTTCCCCACTTCCAGGTCATCTCTTTATCAAGCAATCTATGTAGGGATTCCGCTACCGTCGCTTTCTGCGGCAAGAACACATTATAAAAGTTAATGAGTCCTAAAAATGCTTGTAGTTCCCCTTTGTTGCTCGGTATGGGTGCTTCCTTGATTGCTCGGATTTTACTTTCGGTGGGGTGGATGCCATCTCCATCTATTAGGTACCCCAGGAATTCTACCCGGTTAGTTACTAGTTTGCATTTTTCTTTTTTAACTTTCAGTCCTGCCCCTTTAAATTTTGTGAGGACTTGTCTTAGGCGGTCTTTTAACTGATCTTTGACTTTGGCCGCTATTAGTACATCATCTAAATAAGGTATTACTCCTTTTATTCCCTGTAGGAGGCATTCCATTAAGCATTGGAATATCCCGGGGGCTACGCTAACCCCAAATTGTAATCGGTTGCATTTAAACGCTCCCCGATGTGTTACAATAGTTTGCACTTCGGTCGTTTGATTATCCACCGGCAATTGTTGATAGGCTTGGGCCAAATCCAATTTTGCGAAAATTTTTCCCCCTTTGATGGAATGTACTAAATGTTGGACTACCGGGACTGGGTATGCGCTTTGTTGCAAAGCGTGATTCAGGGTTGCCTTATAGTCCCCACAAATTCTTATGGATCTATCTGGTTTAATGGGGGTCACAATAGGGGTTTCCCCACTTTGCATGGTCTATTGGTTCTAACACCCCCTGTTTTATGAGTTTGTCTAACTGCTCATCGATTTTGGGTTTTAACGCAAAAGGGACGCGTCTCGCCTTGAGTCTTATCGGGGCTATGTTAGGATTTAAGTTAAATGAGATCAGGTTTCCCCGGTACTTGCCCAGCTCACCGTTGAATATGTCCTGGAATTCCCTCACGAGGTTCTCTTCCCAGTCTGCTTCGTCGATTTTGTTTATTCCCGTCACTCCAATCCCTAATGGTGCAAACCATTCCAGTCCCAGTAAACTGGGTCTGTTCCGGTCAATGATGGTTAATGGCAGGATCTCTGTGTGGTTCTTAAAGTTAACTTTAAAATGTCCTACTCCCACCACAGGGATTCTGTTTCCCTGATAATCTTTAAGTGTTAGGTCTTGGGTTTCTAATTCTTCTTGTTGTACGTCAGGGATTAATTTTTTTATGGTCTCCCATGATACTATGGAGAGATATGACCCTGAATCCACTTCCATCTCACATTTCCTTCCTTCTATTTCTACTTGTATATGGACTTTCCTCGCATTTCTTGCGTCTGAATGTCCAATGGTCATGGTTTGATGAGTCTCTTCCTTCCTCTATGATGTTTCCTTGTCTCTTTTGTTCCTCCCCTCGTGGCTCCAATGGTTCCCAGATTTCCTGTCTCTTTCTTTATCCTTCTGAGGTGGGCTCCATCTCCGTCGGGGGCTGTAATTATTCCTGGAGCGGCATACCCTCGTTAGGTGTCCCTTCTATCACATTTCCTGCAGATAACGTTGCTGAATCGGCACTCTGAGCGTGGATGGTTCCCCCCGCATCTAGCGCACTCAAATTCGGGTTTTCTCCCGCTCCGCTCCCTTCTGTTTTTCCCCAATCGTAGGTGGTATACCTCTTCTTCGTCATCCTCCTCACTTCCGGTCCCTGATTTGACGTCCTCATGATGTGTGGTGGTCGTCTCTTTGTCCCCTTCTGGTTTCTGGAACTCCTTGCTGTTATTTCCAGCTGTTTTGTTAATTCTTTTCATCGTTGCGGCCGATTTGTGGGTGGCTTCTGCGGCAGTGGCTTCTTCTATCGCCTCCTTCATGGTGATTTTAGGTCGGGTTAACAAACGCCCTTGTAATGTGAGGTCCTTTAGTCTGACCATACGGTCTCTCAGTGCCTCGTCGAAATTGAGAAACTCACATTCTCGCCGATGTCCCGCAGTGCTGCCACAAAATCGGCGATGCTTTTGTCCTCCTGTTGGTTCCTCAGATAGAACTCATGCCTTTTTATTAGGCTCGATACAGTTGGTGCATAGTGAGCCCAGAGGAGTTTTTCCAATTCCGGCCATGTTAAGGTTTTAACGTCCATGGGTGCAGCCAGTGCTTTGCCATCCGGAATACTGCGGGTCCGCAATGGGTCAGGAAAACAACTCTTTTTCTGTGTTCCGAAACTCTGTTTAGATCGCTGCTCTCCAGGAACATTAGAAATCGGTCTACATAAGATTGCCATTCTTCTTTGGCCGGGTTGAATTGCATGGCTGGTGAGTTGTTTCCGGACATCGTGCCTCGGTCGAACTTCATAGCCACGTGCTCAACTGAATGCCTTTGTCTCAGATCCCACCTTCGTCGCCAGTGTTCTGTGGCGGGAAAATGAGACACTCGCACTCCAGTTGATTGTTTCCTTTGTATTTCTCTTGTAGGACTGAGCGCCGGCGGAACCGCAGCAGCCTCTCTTATGCCAGCTGCTCGCAGCTCGCCGGCCAATGTTAGCTGTTCAAACTTCCCACCGTTGGATCGACCAATTGCGGGTGAGTATGCAAATATAGAACAGTTTCCATGCTCATTGACCACCAAAGATTTTTAAAGTCATATGTTGATAAAAATCAGCCAGGGAAGTTCCAGTGCTGTGTAGTTGCTAAATGGACGGTTAAAAGTTCAATATTCCTTTTACTTTCAATAGTTTCCTTCAATATCAATAAAGGATGACACCTACATTTAAATATCTGTCTTTTTTGTCACTTACTCATGTTTCTTTTTTTTCAATATGACAGCACACACCTGTAAATGAGGTTCAACTGAAATATTGAAATGCGACTTTAAGCTGCCTCTGTTCAAAGGAAAAGAAAACATTCCTTTTGCATCTTCTAACAATAGTTAGAAAGTCTGAAAGGAGTGGAAGTACTCAGACTTTCTGTGTTAAAGCCCGGAGCTCAACTTAGCTCAAAATTCTTCTGTTCTAAATGTAAAATGAGAAGTTATATAACTTCCTTTACATTATGGAATCTTTTTTGTAGCAATCATTTTTCTCTGACTTTTAACAATCATGTTTCTCCTTCGTATATCAAGAGACACTGTTTCTTATCAGCTGAACTTTGATTTAGAATAAAGTATCTATTCATGTACACTAAGACCTTCAGTTAATATTTTCCTTTAAAAACATCAAAATATAGTTTACCATGTTTCAAGCATTGCTGCAAAATATTTCAAGCCTTGGGAGGGACCTCCCCCCCCAAACACCACATTTTGCAGTTTGCTTAGTATCCAGACTGAGCAACTAAAGTCTGCTAACCACCCATACTCAACTATATGAGTGGAGGGTTTTGTTTTGGTTTAGAACCATTGAAAGGTGAACATACCTTACATCTTGAAGTCAGCTGTCCCAAAAGACCAGAAAAGAAGCAACAGAAGAACTTACAAGAAACCCAGTTGTAAAATATCAGGTATGCCTCCCAGAGTTATCATTTTACCAACTACATTTCCTGTGGCCCTAGGAAATAGATGTAGATGTACAGTGGATATGTGTGATCCCTGATTAGAGTGTGGAGGGAGTCCATTAGTGTACAATTTTGGTTTTGAGAACTTCTTCATATCATTGTCTGCTGATTCAGATATAATCTAATTTGATCTTGAGGCCAAGAAGGAAAATACAAAGGCAGAGCTTCCTGAGTTTTCAAACTGTAGTTTAGGCAATGGGAAATATTATTTCTATGTGTAATTTTCTGGAAACCATCAGTCAGATGTTAAGAGATCAATTAAGACTGCCGTAGGCATATTTCTTGATTAGCACATTTCTCTTGCAGAGAAAAGGGTATTAGTTTTCATATAAGTAACTTTGTAGCAAGACATTCAAATTTCACCACAGGCCTCTCAAAGTTGCCTTGATTTGCTGAGTGTGTCTAAGCAGGTGGTACCTACCTATTAAAAACTAAAGTGCTCTCTATCCTCCACTTTACAACTCTACAGACAAATCTATCATGCTCTTTGACATATGAATTCAATTGGATTAAAGCCATTCGAGGAGTAAAGATTATATTCCCACTGGGCTGTTACAAATCATGGAGATTTCCTCCCTTTAGTTTTAATTCAGCTTTTTCTCTGAGAAATGCACGAATAAAAGAATAGTTGCAGAACAGCACAGAGGGAAAAAAGATGATGGTGCTGATGGATAATGCATTGTATTACTTGCAAAATTTATAATTATTCAAGATACATTTTCAAAGGATTACTATAA
Organism: Bungarus multicinctus; assembly: GCA_023653725.1. NCBI lineage: Eukaryota > Metazoa > Chordata > Lepidosauria > Squamata > Elapidae > Bungarus > Bungarus multicinctus. Next base: position 34,986,471 of record CM042844.1, read on the forward strand.
TGCCACAGAATTAGTTCGTAGGCTAAAAACTATATGCAACGTGTACTAAAATCCATCTTAAATAATCTCTTTTCATTGCTTGATCCAAATGGATTTAGTGAACTAAGAGAAGATTCCACATCTCATTCAAAGATCAGAAGGTATTAAGATCCAAACTGAAATAAATGAACCCTAGATACCTTGCTCTGATAAGTAGAACCTCAGTGATCTCTAATGTCTTCTCCAGGTTTGCTATGTATTTGTTTAGAATATTTCTAAAATGTCCACCACACACAAACAAATGCATTCTAGATAATACAAAACATATCCTAAGTTGAGAAATACTCCCCATCATCCCACTATGTTTGCTATCTTTTGCTAAAGAAGCAGACTTAATGTTTGAAGTTTAGCACTTCATAAAACACTGTTGCATTGTTGTCTTTCATTTCACTGAGAGTCATTGGTGGAAAAACAAATAAAAAGTCATTGAAAATGAATGGGAAGATTTTTAGGAGGGCGAAACCCAAAGTACTTTTAAATATATTACTTGAATTACTACTTTAATCAAAGCCTCACCAGAACAGATAGTTTCCTGCATAAGCAATCCATGCTGAAGATTCATAATCATCACTTTGAACCATTTAGCTGTGCAGTTCTATAGGCTTAAATGTTGCTGTGCCAAGGACTATTTAACATTTGTGGTTTTTCTTGCTGAGAAGTGGTGTTGCACTTGTCTCATAATGCAGCATCAAGTTTAGCCTAAGAAACTACAACCTTACCTTTAGGAAAATAGTGCATACCCATGCACATTTGTAAATGAATAGAAACAGCCAGCAAATAGTTCCTAGTCAATGAAATGTGAATTAGATATGTCATTATACGAAAATAATATGTGCTGCATTCATTTTTTCAATCGTTCCTGCCCACTGGTAACAGACAATTGAACTATGTGAAAACCAAGAAGCCCTGTTACAAATTCTCATTCGGCAATGAATTTCAATAGGTGATTGTGTACTCTTCACTATCTCTCAGCTAAAATCTTGATGAAAGAAATATATATATGAAATAAATATATATGAAATAAATATGTATATGAAATAAATATGTATATGAAATATATATATATATATATATATATATATATATATATATATATATATATATATATATATATATATTTGTTTTCGGAGATTTTCGCGGGTATTTGTATGTGGATCTTTGGTTCTTCGGGTTTTCTCCCGCGTAGAGTTGGAAATATCTAGGCGACGTTTCGATGAAGTCTCATTCATCATCTTCAGGCTTGTGTCTTCGGCCTTGTGCTCAAACCCCCACCAGAACAGAACTTTTGTTGAGCCTTGTGCTCAAACCCCCACCAGAACAGAACACACCCCCAGCCAATCAGAACACAGCCAACCCCCCAACCAATCAGAACACAGCCCAACCCCCAACCAATGAGAACACACCCCCACCCAATCAGAACACAGCCAAGCCCCCACCCAATCAAGTCACACCCCCACTAGTAGTTAAAAGGAAGAAGCAGCTGCAAGCTCACATCACTCTGAGAAGCACAAGGCCGAAGACACAAGCCTGAAGATGATGAATGAGACTTCATCGAAACGTCGCCTAGATATTTCCAACTCTACGCGGGAGAAAACCCGAAGAACCAAAGATCCATATATATATATATATATATATATATATACTTTGTATTACAACACCCTGTTAAGCCCCAATTAAGGGAGAAAGCATACTGCTTTCTTTTCTGTCTTTCGGCTCATCACCAGAGACCATACCGACAGAAAGCTATTTGTTTCGTTGCCTTTAGTTTACATGTGTGTAAGGTTTTTAAGCTGATAATTTTAAATAATAAATAATAAATAAGGGAGACTAGTATAGATCTATTTCGAGCTAGTTAGCTCTCTTCAGCTAGCCATACCCTTACTGGGATTCGAACCAGGGAAGTATTACATGTGAGGCAGTTGTAATTGCCACTACACCACTGGCTCTCTCCTTATCAGCTCAGGCAGGGGAATAAGTATATACTTTGTATTACAACACCCTGTTAAGCCCCAATTAGTCTCCCTTATTTATTATTTAAAATTATCAGCTTAAAAACCTTACACACATGTAAACTAAAGGCAACGAAACAAATAGCTTTCTGTCGGTATGGTCTCTGGTGATGAGCCGAAAGACAGAAAAGAAAGCAGTATGCTTTCTCCCTTAATTGGGGCTTAACAGGGTGTTGTAATACAAAGTATATACTTATTCCCCTGCCTGAGCTGATAAGGAGAGAGCCAGTGGTGTAGTGGCAATTACAACTGCCTCACATGTAATACTTCCCTGGTTCGAATCCCAGTAAGGGTATGGCTAGCTGAAGAGAGCTAACTAGCTCGAAATAGATCTATACTAGTCTCCCTTATTTATTATTTAAAATTATCAGCTTAAAAACCTTACACACACACACACACATATATATATATATATATATATATATATATATATATATATAAATATATATATATATATATATATATATATATATATATATATATATATCAGTATGAGTCTTTGGAACAATGGTATGATACAAATGAAGTATTTATTTATTAACTTCTCCCTTCTGTACCTAGTTATCTGAATAATATTTCGTCTTAAGATATCCCATCTGCCAGGGATTATTTGTACAGTGATTCATGTGAAGGCATTCCCCTATTCAAATATCCCAATTGTGGAATTGTCTCCCTGTTCAGTTATGGTAGCTGTCAAGCCTTTCATTGCCAAATAAAAACATGTCTATTCTTGTAAGCCTTTGGTTAAGTTTGTGTTACTGTACTTTCTGCTTTTGGGTTGATGTTCTATAAAATGAGATATTCTTCCTATGTAAATAGATTTAAAGATTTAAGAGTTTTAGAAGGATTTTATTGTAAGTGGATTTAAATTGTTGTAACTCTGGGGTTTCTGAGAAAAATGGGCTTAAAATGTTATGAAATGAACAAATACAAAACAAGCTTTTTTTGTAATTTTGGGTGATGAAACATTTATATTTATGATGCACAGAATATATCTGTACAATTTAAATACTAAATTTGTTGGTATTATTACATCAGATTTCAGTATGGAGTAAATTAACAAGCTTGCAGATAACAATGTATCTTAAGCTATTTATTATTATTTTTGTCTTCATATTGGCAACAATGGTATCATGCAAAATGTTCGGCATCTGAGATAGGGTCAGGTGAAAAGATAAAGGAGGGAATCCTTCTGAAGTCCATGTGAAACAAAATATCTGTACTTATTCACAATTACTCTTTTGTGTATTGATTTTAAATTATTTAGTAGCTAAAATCAGTAACTTTATATTTCCTACATGACACTGAAATGATTCAAAGTAGTTAATATATCTAGACCCAGTAAAAGGTTAACTGAATAGTTAGTTAACAAAAGCAGAAATTAGAAACTTAAAAGTTTAAGAGAATTATTAACTATATAATGAAGGTTTACTAGTATGGATAAACTAATATTACCATTACTATGTGATTATTATCAATGATATATATATATATATATTGCCATTATATTTCAAAAGTAACTGTACTCAGAGAACAATGCTGTTCATGTGGATATTGAGTTTTTATGTTTAAGAAAAATGTATAAATATATTTTTTTTAAAAAAAGCTTAGTGAATGGAGAAATGACTACATAGCCAAACTTTTATTTCAGAGTTTACTATTCTTCTTTATCAGCATTATCAGTACTGCTGATGTGGACTATGATGTCTATCAAATCAAATCTAGCTGACTTATTGGAGCAAACAATCAAATAACATTTGCATAATTTGTGTAATTTGCATATTATTTGCTAGTAGATAATGTGCAAACTTAGCTTTCTGTGTTTTGAATTTCAAGACTGGAATGTATAGTAAACTAATATTTAGTCAGGCATTTAGTCAGGTAGTTAGTCAGGAACTGGTGTAAGTGTCTCCTTGTCTCCACCACTAATTTCCAGGGATTTCTTGCTTTCCTTAATTGCTTTGCAGCAAGTCCTCTGGGAAATGGTAATAATAATAATAAAATATTTCTGGATTGTCCAGAAATATGAATGCCAGCATACTCATTTCTTAAATAATTTTATTAGACTTATTGAAATATAAAATACAAATGAAAATGAAAATGAAAATACTAGGGAAACAAGAAAGGGGAACAGGGGAAGATAGAAGTGTAGGATAAAGGGGGAAAAAAGAAACACATTAACTTCCAACTCTTTTTAAGTTGCAATAGAATAAGAATATTTACAACCTCAAGTTTTTACTTTTGTACACTTAATATGTACTAGCCATTTCTATTACAATAAACTTACCTAATTAGCAAATCTAATCTTTTTCTACCTCAAGCACAAATCCAGAAGTGGTTTCCAAGAAGAAAAAAAGCATTCTTTTCTTTGTTTAAAGCAGTTAATTTGGCCAACTCTGCCAATTTCACCAGTTTTTCCAGCCATTAGTACATCTTTCCATTTTTGTACATAGAAAATTATAATGTCAATTTGTAGCACAACAAAGTTCCATTTTTGCAAGTTCTTTGTTTAAAAATAAATAAAAGTCTGTTTGATTTTTATAATCATTTAGAGAATCTTCTGTATTAAAATATGAATCTTAGCCCAGTATTTTTTTGCTTTGTCACAAGTCCACAATGGATGATAAAAAGTTCCTCCTTTACATTTGCATTTCTAGCACACATTTGAGGCCCCTTTATGCATTTTTCACAATTTGTTCAGGTTTAAATACCATAATGCATCATTTGATAAAGTTTTCTTTTAAATTATAGTTCAGTGTAAATTTTCAACCCCTTGTCCAGATATTTGCATACACATTTTTATATAATAGAATAAAAGCAATAATTAGATGGAAAGATTAGAGGTTGAAACATGGTATTACTATGCATACTCAAATAATATTGTGATTGGCATTAGAATGGCACATTGAAACACTGAATAACTATCTTAATAGAAACACGTGCAGGATTACTAGGATTACAGAAGAAGAAGAAGACGAAGAAGAAGGTGTTCCATCCAAATCTTATTCATCACCATCTAATTCAAGTAATCTTTTGTTCTGGAAAATCAACCACTCTTTCATCCAAACCAAATAGCAGACATATAGAAGTAAAATTTCAAATCTGTTAAGCTTAAACCCCCTTCTTAGACATCTTGCAGTAATTTATATATAAGTTTTTTCCTTGCCATATGAATTTAGAAAAAGCATTTTGCCATTGTTTAAGTAGGTTGACAATGTTAGTTGTCAATATTGGTAAAGTCTGAAACAAAAATAATATCTTTGGTAAGACATTCATCTTAATCACAGGGATTCTATCCAATAGAGATAATTCTCCATCATACTCTTATATGCATTATTTTCTCATGCATTCAAAAAATACATTTTATAGAGAAGTCTGGTGACTTTTGGTTTGGGACCTTTACAATGAAGACATTAAGAAGACAGTATTGTGTTCCCTGGAAAAAAATCTAGAGGGATAGGATATTGTGCAGAGAAAGGTTTGGAGATTGTCTATCTAAGTCTGAAGGACTTGATATGTTGGTCTCAGAAATATTATCTTCATTTCTTCTCTTCCATTTGTATTCAGATGGTTCTAAGGTATTTAAGGGTAGATATAAGAAAATAATTTTTCCTCATCCTGGCTTATGATTTTCCACCTCAAATGAGGCAAATAGAAGGGGCTTTTAACCAAGGTAACAAGATTTTAAAGATTTTAACCATGAATTAGATGGCAAACTGCCTAGCCAAGAAGAGTTTTGTCGTTTCATATATGCAATCAAAAGGCTGAAGGAAGAAGTGCAGGGAAAAGCTCATAGCTTACAAGTGATGCTTGTAAGCTTATAAGTAGCATGTGCCTTTGAAATCTCTGATCCATAACAAACACTAAATGGCATGAATTGTGTTTAAGTGGAACCATAGTGCATATATATTTAATCTTTTTCCAACTAGAATTGGATGCTGGAGTAATTTTTCTATTATAGGCTGCTTTCATGTGTTTCAGGTTGGATTGAGTTTGATTCCTAAACTCCTTGGTTTCAGCTCAACTTTGACAAGTCATTGCTTTACTATTCAACTGCTAACTTCTATGCTTCACTTTGGGCATATCTATAGTTTTCATCAGTATTAAAAGTTTAAAGACATTTTATCAGGATCTCTTGGAGAAGCAGACATCATTGTTAGGATAAGAAGCAATTGAGGTTTATGAGGGGGTCTGACCAGTATATGAATAATTGGATTGTACTGGCATGTTCTTATGCTGCATTGTACCCAGGCTTCTTATAAATATAGGAAGTTCCCATTCCCACTTGAGCACAGCTGTTCTTCTGTGTGCAGGATCCTTAGTCATTATCTTCCTCTTTGATTTGTTTAAACTGGACATTACATGTAATAGCTGTGTGTGTATGTGGGGCAGGGGGAGTACAAGGTTACATATTCTCATGAATTGGAAGGTGTCTAAAAACATAAAACAGAATAGAACTAAATGGTTCATTAAATTGGCTCTTTCAGAATTAGTGTGTGGACTATTCTGTTTTTAATTTGTTTATAAACAGTCTGAATTTAGAGATAAGCAATGATATGGCCTGATTTGTTGCCGATTCAAATGTCTGAACACCACATAAAGTAAAACAGATTACAGAGAGCTCAAAAACACTTCATCCATTCTGGTAAATTAGCATCAAAATGGCCAATGCCTTTCAATGCAAGGAAGTACAAAGGTGATTTACATTAATGGGATCTGAACTTGCAATATTGATCAGGAAAGGGATCGTAAAGGAGAGCTTGATGAAAATGTCAAGCCAATCTGCAGCTGTTGTAAAAAAATGTGCATTCAATGTTGATATTATTAGAAAAGAGATTGAAAATAAAATCACCAATTTAATAATATCCTATCCAAATCCATGGTAAGACCTCCCTTAGAATTTTATATATCATTCTAGTCATCCTATTGATAAAGGATATTGTAAAACTAGAAAATTTACACACACAACTCTCCCCAAAGTGCAATGAAATTTATTAGGAACTTCTGAACAAGTTCACATTAGCAGTATATGTAGTGCTTAGGGTTTGAAATTTGGATACAGGAAAGTCAGGGTATGATACAAAAGGATCATGATACAAAAATATAACATTATGCATCTTATGGGAAATGTTGAATGGGACTTTTTCCCTTTCTCACAATTCTACTACTTGGAATCAATCAGTAAAATTAAATGTGGAGAGATTTAAAATTGAATAAAGTAATTTATTGACACAACGTATCAACATATTGGAATTTGTTGGTATCTGATATGACAACCACTAGGTTAGAAAGTTTTAAGCTGGACATATTCACAGAAGAGGCTCTCTATTCTCTATGGGTATTTTCTGCCTTCAGAATTGTAAGCATCCTGCTTCTAGGCAGCAATAGTAGAAGAGGACAGTCATTATTTTTCCAACAGTTGTGTAATTCTGGAATGTATCTTGATGGATCTGTGGCATGGAATGCTCTAGGAATGCTCTTCTGGTGCTGTCAGATTCAGTCACTTGTGTGTGGTTCTACATATGTTGCCTGCATATTAGATATTGCCTTCTATGCATGGTTCATGGAGATAATTAAACAAAGATTAGCTGCCAAAATGAAGAATATTACTCTTTCTTCAAAAATCCATGATATAGACATAACATAGACAATTGGATTTGATTGCACTGAAATATGCAAAAAAAAATTTTCATAATGTATTTATTATTTATTTTATTTGTCAATTGCTTACAAGATAATAGGTATAAGTATAACATAGTTATGAATACATGGATACATATAAGAAAAATAAAATATAAAAGAAACAATAGGACAGGGATGGTAGGCACGTTGGTGTACTTATGCATGCCCCCTACAGACCTCTTAGAAAAGGGGTGAGGTCAATAGTAGACAGTCTAAGGTTAAGTAGACAGTCTAAGGTTAATGAGATGTACACATCTCATTAGCAATCCTGATTATTTCACAAGTTTGTAAATCCTAATTCTATTATTTACTTCTCAATTATTATATTAGGATTTACTTCTATAAAATTATTGACAATTCTGTCTCATCTGGTTGTTTTTCTCTCCTGTAATGCATGATTGCCAGCCAGCTGAGAAGAAAAAGCAGCTTGAGATGGGAATGAATAATAAGCAATGATCAGCCAGCTGATGCAGTCTTTTCTGATTTCTTCTAGATTGAAAGTAGGTTTTAACATTTTTTAAATTCTTCATCCGTTATCGTAATCTTTGTGCACTCTTCATATTTTTGAGAGATACAACGGTATAGATACATTAAAAAAACATGGATGGCATCATGATAAAACCATGAGTCTCTCATAAATTGTGGGACTATGTTTAAGTTAAAAAACATTTTGAAAATATTATTACCCGTGTATAAAAATCCACATTGCTGATGAATATTTGGCTGAATTTATCTGCCAACATTTTATACATGTACTGTATAAAGGTTGGTTATTAATTATTAGTCATTTCATCAAAACACTAGATATTCTTAATGACCTATTCAAATTGCAAAGCAACACGAATTTTGACTAAATATAAAAACACAATTGAAGGAATCTTAAAAAAGCATTTTAGTAAACTATTTTAAAATATGCTGTGGTAAAATCTGCACATAATGATTATAAATATTTATGTTCAGCCACCTGAACATTAACACAGAAAATGTATTCGGGTCAATCCAATTCATAGATGCATGAATAACTGCATTTTTATCATATCCCTGAGAAATATAAGTATTTACAATATATTGTAGAAATTTTCTGTTTTGATAATGTTACAAGTTTGGCTTTCAAGAAAGTATTTGGTCTGTGATCTGTTCATAAAATGGTACATGAAAAGCTAAAATGTTCTTTACTCACATATCAAATTTGGGTGGATAACAATTTTATCATATAAAACCAAAAAGCATTATTACAATAACTTGTACTAATTTGTTCATAAAAAAGAATTGCAATATGAAAGTAGGGGTATGCTGCAATTGTAATATCTGGACCCCAATTTAGTTGATTTGGAAATAGCCTGCTTACATTCGAATTGAAACAAAGCTGTCTGACTCAAAGTTGAATCCAAAGATTATGGAGAAAGTGCAACTAACATTGGACTTCAGGGGAAGATATGATGAACTGAAGATTCATCCACTAAAGTGAGAACTCCACTAAAATGAGAACTGACTGTGTAAAGAAGAGTTAGTGAATAAGCTAGCTCTTAGTAATTCCCCTCTGGACAAGAAGAGGACTTGATATTGCCCACAAATGAGACTGCAAAACAGCAGTTTAAAACTCTGGGAGATGATGGAATAACCACCTCGCTCAAACCATAGTCAATGCCTTTAAAAGAACATAGGTTTGCACAGTACTTTTTCTAATCATTTTCAGAAATTGCTTTTTAACTTAGGAACCTTTGGATTCAAAAGTATGAAAATACTAAATGCTCCAAACCTAATCAATATTTTAAGTTTACATGTTTGACAAAGGAATATTTTGAAACTTACATGCTTATATGCATTTTCCTCTCTTTGTACTCATCATTCCCTTTTTGTTGTCATGGCAATTAGTTTCAGGACATTGAGAAGAACAGTATCAATTAGCATTTTAGGCTTTGATTGATAAGCAGATATCTTAAATTCTAATTGGAAATGCTTCACTCCTTATTTTAGCGTTACTAGCATCAGGCAACTATTATATTCTGTTGGCCATAAAAATCGTATAAGACCCCTTTATTCCATCTCTTATGATAACCTGATGATTCTGATGATACCATTCCTTTTCAGGTAGGCCTTAAACAGAAAATTACAATCCAGAAATACTAATGGAATATTATTAAGAAGGAGGAAAGAAGCCAATGAAATAAAGAAATAAAATTTGTGTATGACAGAAACCTGGAAAAGGTTACATGGTATCTAAGAGACATTCTAGTAGCCAGAAATCAAAGAATCCAGAAATTCCTTAGTGTGATTTATAACTGTTGTTAGTGTCTCTTTTTAAATTCTTGATGGAAGACAAAGAGCAGCAAGGTCAAGGAAATCATGATTATGATGTGAAAAAAAGTGGGAAATGGGAAATGATGAAATAGGGAATAATTATGCTGTTTTAAGGCTGCAAGGCATCTTTTTTTGAAGAACTCAGACCAGGTGGGTTTCATGTAGCTCAACTGTACACAAGTGGACAATTTTTCTTCTGAAAAAAATAAATTGACATCCTGTCAAGCAGCCCATTAGATATCTCATGAGTAATGTTTTAAAAAGTAAAGGCCAGCTGGAGATATTGGGGTAATGATGAGGTAGTTCAGGCTTTTCACTTTACTTATTGTTTGCGTATGAGAAAGGTCAAGAATTGTACACATAGCTTGCATTAATATCCTCTGACATTTGACTGTTTACTGTTAAATGTTTACTTGTAGAAAGAACGATTTCCTGCACTCCATATACTGGATGATAAACTGTATCTTAGGTATGTTTATAAATGAGGATCACAGTAATTTTTTGCAGTGCATTCTTTCTTCCTCTCAACAGCATACCTGTTTGGGATGTCAATCAGTCACAACACCATTCAGGAGGAGCCCAAGAAGGCATTGCAGCCTCCATCACATTTTCTGGGTTTTCATTCCAATTAACAGCATGTAAACACTCCTCAATGGACAAGGTAACTTCTTCCCCTTTATCATTTTTCAGTAATCTGTAATTAATATGCAGCCCTTTGTTGGTAACGTGCTTTTTCTTTCTTTGTTATCCAATTCATTAGCATGCATCACTTATGCTTGTTATTAGAGGCAGTGATCCTTCTATAATGCTGGAGATATTTATAAATAAATGCATCAGTATAATTAAATATACAATAAACCAATTCATTACTATATTACATTATCCTGGCAATCATGAATATGTCTACTACAAAATGTTTGAACTAATTCAGAGTTCCAAACAGCAGTTATTGCTTTCTGTCTGAGAAATTACTTTTCCTTATGCCTTATGCAACTATTTCAATGTGTCATTGTTAATCCTTTAGTTTCAAGATAAATTAATTAGCAAGGTGCACCTCAGGCTGCCTAAGGTTTTTACACACATGCACATATACCTATTTTCTATATTAGAAGTCTATTCTATGTACCTACATATTTTAAAGTTTTTAATCAGTTTAAGAATCATACAGATAGCTCTGTTAGGCGGCCTCAAAGTATAAGATGACTTACAAAGATTTGGGGTAGTATGAATTTGTGACAAGAACACCATAGTGAACAAAGGTTGATTTAACATGGTTGTAAAATGAGAACTAATTGCAACTATTATCATGTCTTGGGACTCTCCAGATATTTGGACTTCAACTCCCAGGATTTCCTAGCCAGCTTTGCCATTGCTGAGAATTCTGGGAGTTGAAATCAGTAGAATTAGGAAATCTGAGTTAGACTTATAACAGGGCAAATGACAAGAATAATGCCAAGATTCAAAGCAATCTAATCATTTCTATAATTTCTGAATGGATATTATAAATATGTTTTAATGTATCAAACTTGAAGCCTAAGAGCATTTGGCCTTCAAATAGCAAACCATGTATGGGTAACACAATGAAGTAGGTGGGAGCAGGATAAAAATTAAATGCAGGATGAGTATCAGGTTGTTGTTGTGGTTTTAGTTTTTATTGAACCATAGCAAATAAACATTGAGTAATTAAATTAACATAAATTCAAGATACATAAAGAAGAAAATATGGAAAATTCAAACAACTCTGTTAAAATGTAAATAGATAAGTACTGCACATGCAGAAATTTACTATATATGTAAAATATTATGATATTATAGTCTATACCTGCTGAGGTAAGTCATAAAATAGATTTAGATTTCATTAACTTGTGATTCCTGCCCCTGCTTCCTCATTAATTTAATTTTGTCTGTGATTTTTTTTCTATTGTAGCAATTGAATATGTCTTATTAATCCACATCTCAATTATTATGTTTAAATAGAGATTTCCAATGTTGGACAATTATTATTTTAGCTGCTAAAATTAGATAGATAATAAGTTCCTTTTTTTTAAGTTTGAGGTTTTTTTGCAAATAAATGCAGTAGGCCTAGGTGTTCATTGTCAATATAATCAAAATTATTTTATTCAATGCACATAATACATTTATCCAATATACAGATAGTCCTTGACTACAACCACAATTGAACCCAAAGTTTCTGTTGTTAAGTGAAACATTTATTAAGTAAGTTTTGCCTCAGCAAACTTTCTATAGTTTCAGGAATAGAGCTTTTTTCTGTTATGGCAGGAGATTCCTTTTTCAAATCAAAGCCATGTGTGGCATTTGTTGATTGATTTTTATTACAAACATTTATATCCTACCTAACCTCTATAGAGCTCTAGAGAACTTAGAACATCAATAAAACCATGAAATATAAGCCAACAAATGGTTGAGGAACCACAATTAAATATTTTAACAAGCAGTTTGTTATACACTAAAAGCATTCCTAAAAAGGAAGTCCTTTGTTAATGCTGGAAAGCTATTAATGAGGAAATGAGAGCTACTTGGAGTCCTTGGAGCTCAGTGAGAAATAAAGAGCAATAAATAAATAATAGAATGACACAGGCTTACTTGGAAGGAACTCTATGGCCTTGGAGCAGCCACTGAGGAGGCTTCTCTTTCCCAATCAGATGGAGCTGTGGAAGTCTCACTCTATGGCCTGATTTCAGGTATGGTCAACTGCAATGAAAATATTGTTGTGAGCTACCTTTGACATTGTATGATATAGTTGGCCATATAAGTCCTGTAAATAAACAAATAAAATATCCTGATTCTAAAGAATTTGTGACCTTAATGATCAAAACAGTGCTGGATTGATACAACTGTTTTTGAACGACACAAGGATTATACAGGCCTAATTTTCATATTGCATTGTCTCGAGCATTATTTGAAAAATCCTTATTTCTGCCTTTCCGTCATGCACCATAGCAAAGGTAGTTTATTATATAGATAACTGAACATGGGAGCTACAAAAGGAGATATATTCAGATATACCTTTTAAATCTTTTTTATCCTGAAGAAATCATTAAAATGATTTTCAGGACTTAGGCATAAGACCTGCATAAAAATTACAATAATGTCCACCCATCCTAACCCTCCCCCCTCACAATATTATTCACTACTAACTTACCCAATCAATGTTTCATAATGTTTACAATAGTGAAGCAGCAGGCTAGCAGTTGAGTCACAGGGTGGAAACATTTCTAATACTGTAACCACTAGCATTATGCAGTATATGAAATACATGAAGTTAAAATATAGGGGTTTTTTTTCATCATAATCTCTTACTGAATCAGTTGAAAAAGACTGCTCCATATGTCCTTACATATATATCCCTATTGTCTGTTTTCAGCTTAACTACTTTGAGCACATCAGAAAGAGATGTTCACTGGAGCTCACTAGAATTTGTTTGATTCTGAATGAAACTGTATACATAATTAGAAACCCTGAAAAATCAGAGTTCATCATTATGATATTTTCACAAAAGATGTAAACTGGGAGCAGAATTTGTAGATGTATTTTCATGTGGTATCTTTTCTTCTCATGCATAGTAGCTAAAAATCTGCATGCATCTCACTTGTAGATTTAGCACTATACATCATTTTACAATGTAAATTCATCTCATTTCACCTCACTACTGGAACTTGTGGCATAAACATGCTGAGCATATTTTACCACAGACTGTTTCATATGCATTGGAAGATATAAACATCTTAAATAAAACCTACCAAAATAGATTATGTTTATGCATTAATCAATTAATGTTTAGATATAATAAGAATCTAAAAATGTTCAAGTTCCACACATCTAATGTACTATGTAGTCAGAATAAGTTGGGAGAGAAATATCCTGGCAATGTTCCACTGGAGAAAGTATCAATTCTCAAATATCGGGATCATGTGCAACTGCATATGAAAAGCATAAAGAAGTAGGAAGGCCAAATAATAGAACATCAAATTGAAACAGTTATTAGCAAACACAAATTATGGAACATGATTCAGAGAAAAAGCTGTCTGAAATCTTGCAATTTATCAAAACTTTTCTTATTCTGACCTAGACTTCCCCAACAGCACAAAGCTGACTCCTCATCCCAATAAACTTCTTTTATTTAGTTTACAGTGAATTCCTCTCCAGCAAAGTCCCAACCAACAGTCTTTCAAGATATTTCCCAATTACAGACCTTTATCAGGCTTGGAGAGTTGCCAGGCTGATATCTTTCAGATGCCACATTGTAGCAGACAATACTTGGCAAGAATGCAGGAACAGATCTTCACCCAAATGAACTAATTGTCTCCTGCAAAACCCCACTCCCCTTTTGCTCCTCTTTTATTCCCTATGGGAAAGGCCATTCACTGTCTACCTGTGGCTTTACTCCCAAGTTGACCCTTGTTCCTTAGCTGTTCCCTTCTTCTGGCAGCTCTACGCATGCACACACTGGATATAGGCTCCAGCTGTTCTTCTGCCTCACTGATTCCGACTGTGAAGGCAGCTGATAACTGTCAGACAGTCCTGGCCCTATCCCTGCCTCTGATGCAGAGCACTTGTTAGAGCCTTCCCCAGACTCCAAGACTGGCCCATGTTCCTCCCCAACCTCCTCACTCTCTGAATCTGCTGCCAGTTTCACTGGCCACTGGCGGGCCACAACAGTTCTGTGGATTTTGTTCATATGATATACATTTTGGAAATGGTCAACATTTCATGGAATGAAGAATTTTTATTTCAATGACAATATGGCGGGAAGATATCTGTTGAATGAGGAATATTTAATACTATAGATAAACAACTTTTTGGTTGGTTTAATTTGCATATGGAAAAGAACACAAGACTGTGGGTAAAATACCTATAGCACTTGCCAGTAAAGATTTTAAAATCATCTGACAAGTAGAAAAATTTTGTTCAGCAGTATACTAATATGCAATTGTTATATTGTAAAGACGATCCTCAAATATTAGTGACATAAAGATGATAGAGTGTATTACTCAAATTTATATGGAATTTAAATATTGGCGCTGATTTGTAATTGTCACAAAATTATTGATTAATGAATTAACAAGAATATAAAGCATTTTAATTTTGGTGCAGCTTATAAACCAGTATTTTAGTATTAAATAGCTGAGGACAGAAACACAGTCTACTCAGGAGTTTAGCTGTACTATTGTTTGGTATTTTAATATTTTATTCATGAAGTAGTTTTATAACTTAATGCTTTTGTTTTTATTTTTTAAATTGATACAGTATTTTTTGGTACTTATAGAGTATTTTATTTCGCCACATTTTAAATACTTAAGAAGTGTTTTGTGTATCCTTATCTGAGCTGTGTAAATTTTGTCATAAAGATAATTCTGGCTCAGTGACTGTAATAAAGATGTGTGGTTGTTCAACTCATCATTTGCCTATTAGTCTGATCCAGGGAAGATATTTTATCAAATCCCAAACAGCTTTCCCGCCTAGCCTGTGGTATTCCTAAGCATATACTTCACCTGAAGGGTGCACTTTGCTTGAAATATTGCTATTTTAGTGCTATTCAAAGTAGAAACTGACACTTTTCATTGAAAAATTGCAGTGCTATTACTAGATAACATATAGAATCAGTATTTACTTTTTCTGACAGGATACATTTCCAGACAGTTTTTCCTAAGGATCAAAGCCTATGCTTACATAATATAGAAATCTACAACTCCTGAATGAATATTTCTAATCTTCAATTTATTCTATTCTGTTTCCAATAAGTTTAGGATTTCTTTAAAACTTAAAAAAAAAAATTCTTTTGATGTATAGGTAGTCCTCGAATTATGACCAGAATTGGGACCAGAATTTCCATTGCTAAGCAAGGCAGCTATTAATAGCAATAGCTATGATTCTGTATAGCACTCTCTGGGCACTTTACAATGGTAGCATATTGCTCCGAACAATCTGGGTTCTCATTTACTAACCTCAGAAGGATGGAAAGCTATGTGAGTAACCTTGAACTCTGCCAGGATTGAACTCCAGGCTGTAGGCAGAGTTAACTTGCAACACTGCATTTTAACCACTGTGCCATCAGAGAGCCTGGTGGGCTGTGAGTTGCACCTAATTTTATGGGTTTTTTTTTTGCCATAGTTGTTAAATGAATCACTGCACTTGTTAAGGGAATCATGTGGTTGTTAAGAAAATCTACCAGTGACTTTGCTTGTCAGAAGCTAGCTGCGGAAGCTTTAAAATGGTGACCATGTGATCCTGGGATGCTGCAACTTTCACAAATACATACTGGTTGCAAGCATCTGAAATCTGATCACGTGATTTTGGGGATGCTGCGATGGATGGTTGTAAGAATGAAGACTGGTGGTAAGTCATTTTTTTCACAGCTGTTGTAACTTTGTTGTAACAGCTGTTGTAACTTTGTTGTTGCTAAGTGAACAGTTGTAAGTCAAGGATTATCTGTATCTATTTTGGAAACATACACACAGAGACACAAAGATGCATAGACGTACAGACACATACATCTAGCACTCTGCTACTTTTGCATGCTTCCTTTCCCCTCGCCAACACTAAGCTACCATGTCCATGTTTCCTTAGTATACACTATGACAATGTCTTGTTTTCAAAGGACTGTGTTACAAAGGTATGATGGGCATGAATACCACACTGGATGTTGTTGTGGCCTGTCAGTCACTTACCCTTCCAGCAGCCAAATCAGAGGAGGAGGAGGCGTAGGAGTCGGGGCCAGCATAAGAGCAACATGGGAAGGGAAGAGGGAATGATCTGGCAGAGAGAGAGAGAGACAGAAGCAGAGCCTGGGCCATGCATCAGCCCTGAGATGGAGAGTCAATAACCCCCAGATCTGGAGGTGGTTGGTGAAGAAGAGGAGAAACAGCTAGGTCCAGTGCCTGATGCTCAGCTGTGCAGAAGGCAGAGAAGAGGAGAGCAGTGGAAAGCCGTGGGCCAATCCTGGAGAAGGAAGAACCACTGCTGCTAGCGAGGCCCCATCCTAGCTCTGGGGATAAAAGCAGTGGTGGTGTTCTACTGGTTCGGCCTGGTTCTGGTGAGCCGGTAGCAGCAGTGGAAAGCCGTGGGTCAATCCTGGAGAAGGAAGAACCATTGCTGCTAGCGAGGCCCCATCCTAGCTCTGGGGATAAAAGCAGTGGTGTTGTTCTACTGGTTCGGCCTGGTTCTGGTGAGCCGGTAGCAGAGACCAAACTGGTTCTCTCTGCCACTCTGCTGTTGGACCCACGTACCTGTCCAGGCTCCCACACACTTTCTCTGCTGAATTTGAAGCACAACTGCTTTGCGCGGCACAGAATAGTACCACGCAGCAGCTGCTAAAATGACTGGGATCATACAGGCTTGCAGGAGGTGAGTGCACACGTGCACGCAAAGTGTGTGCAAGTGTGTAAAGCATACCCATCAAGCCACGCCCACCGAGCCGGTGGCAAAAATATTTGAATCCCACCACTGGATAAAAGGCAGGGGCAGAGATGAATAGGTGTGGCAGAGAACTATTCATCTTCCAGCCGGACTTGTTAGCCTGCTAGAGAAAATTTTTGCTGAGGTTGCCTGTATTTCTAATAAAGGAATCTTTTGAGTTCTGATCAAACGGTTTGTCGTATTTGGAGAGCTAGGTCAGAACAGCTATGAAACTGTCCTCCATTTCTAATTGTAGGACTCATCAGGTACAAAAGTGCTAGAACAGGTCCAGTAAGGGTGTGTGAGTGTGTGTGCATGTATCACAGAAAGCTATGCGCTGATATCTATTGTGGAAGTGACATCAAACTCTTATTAATATCACCCAAGACAATAATTGCCATTGAGCTAACTGCTCCCACTACAAATGTTCCCGAGAAACTTTAATACTTTTAAAAGGTCCCAGAGAAATATAAAAGCAAACAGAAAAAAAGAACACTTGCTGCTCAGAGCTTAACATTTCTTTTAAACCTTTAAAATGGGTATTTACAACAAAATGAAATGCAAGTCTCTTTTTTTAATTAATCCAAAGATTTGTGTTCAACAACAACAGTATGCACAACACATGACATTAAAGGGGATTTAAGGGACAGACATCAAAAAGACATTCATGAAACACTAGGTAAGAGTTTTTCAACCTTGGCAACTTTAAAATAACAGGAATTATCTTAAATTCAAGTAGAATTTAATTCAACTGGAATTCAACTCTCAGAATTCTCCAACCTGTATGGGATTGAAGTCTGCACATCTCAAAGTTGCCAAGGTTGAAAAACACTGTACTAGATAATCAAATTGCTTATTTCCTCAGTATTGTATGCCAACTCCCACTTCATGACCAACTGGGCCAACTGCCCCTTGTCTGCCTGCTTTTATTTTTGTATTAGAAAATGTGTCTTTCTCTAAGCATTTAAAATGCTGGGCTAAGACTCAAATTAGGCATGTGATGGAAGACTTTTATGCTCTAGTGGTGATGAAACTTGCATGGGAGAAGAATGCAGTCAGACGAAACCTCAGAAGTAAGCATATTTCTTCTTTAGTCCATTTGAGGTTTCTTTTCCCTTTTGGAATCTCCTCACTTAATGACTTATTGTACAAGGTCATTGAATCATTGTGCCAAAATAACAGTAATTAGGGCAGGCTTTATGAAGCTTCAAGAGTGGTGAATGTGCTACATGCTTTACGTTACCAGGGGCATCAGTTGCTTTCTATGGCATTCTTTCTTTTTTCTTTTTCTTTAGTTACCTCCCAAATGCTGTCTTTGCTGCAGTTCTGAAAGCAAAACAAGTTCTAGAGCCAAAGGATAATGTTAGTGCAGGCTTCCTCACAAGCTCAGTACCAATTAAGATTTTTGTTCCACCACTGATCACTTTACCTTACTAGCATTCAGCTGATTTTGTCATTCTAATAGGGCTAACAAATCTGGAGCATGACAAAAGAGGTTTCTTTTTCTGTTCCTTTGCTACTATTTAAGATGATCTGGATTTCTGCAGCTTTGGAGCAGAAAAATGAGCTCTTTTTAAAATGCCCTTTTAACTAATTTGGTGACAGCTTCTTGGACCAATAGCAGTTCCTACATGATCATCCCAGTTCCGAGCAATTTGGATCCATAATTCTCATTAGAATCATGAACTTTATTAGTTAATATTAATGGATTTTGAAAGAGCAGCAGAAGACTCCTGAGAATCTGGTGACAAATCAATCTAGAATTATTATTCAAGGCATACATGACAGACTCAAATTATCCTACGTTGGACACATGTGAAGTCCTAGTTTTCTAGATAGGGCTCTTAGGCCAGGAAATGAAAGAAAGAGGAGACAAGGACTGCCATCAGTTCACACTCAGTTACAGGAACAGAATGACACACACACACAAATCTCACTCCCAAAATGACATTTAAGAAATTACATGAACTGTTTTGTGTAGGTTGTGTTGTGATTTCTGCATACTAAGTATAGTAAATCGAGTCTGGGACAAAAATATGCTATCCAAGTTATCATTAAGACTAAGAAAAACATTTGCCATCTAAGTAAATGTGTGTGTTTGTGTGTGTGCATGTGCACACACGAACCCATGTGCCAAAAAATAATAAAATATTTAAGTTGGATCAAGCTAATCTGACATTAAGATATAGCTATCTATTCTGTAAATAATGAGTAACTATAGTTTAAACAAAACCAGAATCAACTTGTTGAAGCATGAACAATGGTGAGAGAGCAATGAGGGAAAGGCATAGCTTACTTCTATTTAATACTTACTTACTTCTATTAAATAATTAACAAATAGCCCCCCACCACTACCACCACCAATAGCTTTGCCCTATCCTTATGAAAATTTGAGTTTTGTTATCATATTCTCTAAATGATGCTAAGTTATTGATTAGAATGCCTGGAGTATCAATTCATCTCTTGATGCTCCTTTAATGTCTTTTAAGAATCTCTCAGGTCTCCTTATTAAGACATTTATATGCTCATGTTTCCTTAGATAAGGTTCTTTAACATGCCTAAAACAGTTGCATGACAAATTACTGACTTTCACTACTGAGTTTGTATTGACATGAAAATATTTTTCTGGAATTTCAAACCTTTTAAAGTCTGCTTTAACACAGGAAGTGCTGGTAGTGAAAGCAACTGCTAAGCAGTGGTGGAATTCAGCCAGTTCGCACCACTTTGGGAGAACCAGTTGTTAACTTTCTGAGCAGTTTGGTGAACTAGTTGTTGGAAGAAATTATTAAGTCAGAGAACCGGTTGTTAAATTATTTGAATCCCATCACTGCTGCTAAGTGATTCTAAGTCATTACTACTAGAAGCAAAGGCATCTTCCAGAATCCATTGAACCCAAGTTATTTATTACTGGTTCTTGACACTTTCTGATTTATGTTGACAGATGTTCATCTTGGTGATCCTGATCAGAAAGTAGGGCACATATACTTTATAATTTCTGATCTTGTTTACTGCTATAGTCAGAAAACTATAAAATTACAGGCACTCTCCAAATCTCTTCTTGTGTATTCACTAACACAAGGAATAAGCTGCAAATATATATATAAGGACTTTTGAAAACATTGTTGATAGTACTTTGCTAATATATAGTGTGTGACTAGGGGTGGGATTCAAATTTCTTAACAATTAGTTCTGTGGGCGTGGCTTAATTTGTGGGTGTGGCTTGGTGGTCATGTGATTGGCTGGGCTTGACTTCTGGCTGGGCATGGCTTGGTGATCACATGACTGGTTGAGCATGACCAACTCGATGTCACTCACGTCAAGGGGTGCCTCCTCTAGCCCCTCCTCTCCCAGACATTTCTTGTCACACCCAGCCTCAATTTATCTATAGTTCTGTAAAAATGTTGTTCACCTTTTTTTGACTTTATTATCTACATGCTATAGATATACTTTCATGGACCACTGAAAGGAGGAAATGGCTCATATGCTTTGTCCAAGAGAGTGATAAGCAACAGGCTTTTAAGGGGCTGCCAGAAAAAAAAAAAAGGGGGGGGATGTATTTTCCAAAGAAGCAGAAGGCAAAACAAGAAGCAATGGATGGAAACTGAACAAAGAAAGAAGCAACCTAAAACTAAGAAGAAACTTCCTGACCGTGAGAACAATTAACCTGCTTGTCTCCAGAAGTTCTGGGTGCTCCAATACTGGAGGTTTTAAAGAAAAGATTGGACAGCCATTTCTCTGAAATGGTATAAGGTTCCCCCCAAGGTCCCTTTTAAGTGTTATTCTGACACCTTTCCCAGGACCTCTACACAGATCCAAAATGCAGCTGTGATAGTTGATCAGAGATCCTCTGTTTTTTATATGCAGCAGCTTTAGCATTTAGGACAGAGTCTCCAAACTTGGCAACTGTAAGACTTGTGGACTTCAACTCCCAGAATTCCTCTACTGGATGAGCCTCCCTGCACTTACCTGGGAGTCAGAACCAGGTGCATGGGGACTTCTGGGAGGCGTGGGGCAGGGTGGGCGAGGCCAGCTGGTCTTTAGAACTACTGGTTCGCCAAACTGGATGTACCAGGGGTGGGATTCTACCGGTTCTGTTCGATAATGATAGAAAGGCAGAAAAAAGTGTTTATCAAAACATAAATCACCGAACTGATAGTTACACCGGTCGGATCCCACCCCTGGGATGTACAATTAACATCTGGTTTGCCAGAATCGGCCCAAACCGGTAGAATCCTACCCTGTGTGTGACTCTTTTGAGTAATGGTTCCCTGATGATATAATGGTGTTTGTCTAGTCAAGGTAAATGACCACTTACATTTGCACACTTGCTATTCCCATTTGGTTGATATGGAAACAAGATGTAGCTAACAGAATTGAGAATACACATAAACTCTGGGTAAAATGCTCTTCCTCTTTCTTAGGAAAAGGTTTCTATGAAACTGGTGGGATGATAAAAATATTTCTTTCTTTCAGCATGGAGAAAAGTAATGTAATAAGCAGCTTCATTAATTGATATATAAAGTGAAGACCGAGAACCTATTTTGTGTAGTGGTTAAAGCACCAGATGGAAACTGTGAGTCTGTGAATTTAATCCCACCATAGCCACAAAGGCCTGAACCCATTGCTCTCTCTTAGCCCTAGGAAGCAGGCAATGGCAAGCTATTTCTGTTAAACCTTGCCAAGCAAACTGCACTCACCAGAAGCCAACAACTTACTTGAAGCCACAAAAAGAAACAAGGTTAAAAATGTATTTTGTATAAACTGGGTTATGTCCTTACAAAAAATGATGACCTGTTAAATGTATAATATTAAAAATGGAAGCTATTTCATCATGTAAAAATGACTAATCAAAGTTTTAAAGGATGTTTAACTGGAGAAGTTACAAGGGTATAAAAAAGAGAAAGCTTCTTTGGTTGATAAGTGAAGATATTTTGTTACTGGAAATTATATTATAATTTTCTATTGCTTAATAACTTCTATTTGTAAACTTTTGCTACTTACTACTACTATTTTCCTAAACATGCTTAATATGTTTTGGATGCTGACAATAAATATATAAATGCACATTAAAATTATCAGTTTTATTGGAAAGTAGAAATTATTATGTATTTTTGGAAACTATAGGAAAGCAATAATTTCATCCCAAAATTTCACACTACAAATACTTTTAAGACCTGGTATGTTAAACAATATAGATGATATGATACTATATTAACTATTTTAGGCATGCTGCTAAAATAGGACAAATCAATTTTTACTATCTCTTTTTTTGGAAACATTTTTAATAAAGACATCCATTTCTCATTTTGTTTGCATTGAATATCTAGTCATTCTGTTCAATTTACCTTTCATCCCATAATAGTGAAGGATTACATTGGTGTTTTATTATCTCAATCATTTAAATGTTTAGAGATATAGCAAAAGTGAAATAAGGAAAAATAATTTTCAATGCTTTTGCTAATTTTTAACATGAAAAATAAATCCAGGCTGACTCTAAGTTTTCTAAGATTTCTTAATTTTACTACACACACATAAAAACTGCTTATCATTATTTGCTCCAATTAATAACCAAGATTGTCTACTATCTTTATAAGTTATAGAGATGTAGAACTGAACCAGTATGTCTTCAGCCTGTAGATGAATTTTCACATGTTGAGGGAATATTCCTTTCTCCCTTTCCTCTACTTAAATGGTTGTTGTGATGAAAGACAATAAAGATCAGAATAATACAGTGAGTATCCCTTGTTTGTTTCTTTTTCTGTCTAGGAAGTGGAGTACAGCATACTGAATAGGTTTACTACTGATGATAAACTACTTTATAATTAAAAAAGACAAGATCTAATTCTCTTGTTCTACTCTATTGCTTGTTATCTCAGAAGTCTCTAATTAATTTTTTTTGTCAGGAGTGGCATAATATAATCACAGCCTTGTCATATTCTTATTAATATTGTAATTAATCTAATTTGTAGAATTAGTTGAATTACTATTAGCAAAGATGGGTACTGACATTTGTACCATACCCTATTCCTTAATTGTTTGCAAACAAATCACATCACGTTTTTTTAAAAAAAACTCGGCAAGGAATCTTTGATAATAGGCTTATATACATTTTGTAGCTGTTTGAATGGTACTGATTTTGCTCAGACATACTCCTTTGTCCTATCCATGCCTATGCAGCCCCAGCCAAAGTGAAGCCTCATTTTGAAAAAGTTTATTTTCCCCTCTTCTTAGCCACTAAATGTCCATGCATTTCCTGATGGCATTAATGGTATATCCAATTGCAAATCTTGGCATACAACTAGCTGCACAGTGAGTTTCCCATCACCATAAAAACACCCTGGAGATATGATAATTAACATCTGACACTAAATAAAGTATCTGAGAAGCTTCCAATGGTGGTTCATAAATGAGATTTTGAATAAAAGTGCATCACGTTTTTTTGGTTTGAGAGATATCTTAGCCATTGAAAGTCACATAAGGAGCACATTACAAAAGTATATAACTAGAATATTTTTAATTATAGCTTTCCCCCCAAATACATATTTACATTTAGACACATAGCTCTTCCATTCAGATTTTAGATGCAATATACACCATAATCTCAATGTTCTCCATTCCTTACTTTGTAAAAGAATCCCTCCACTGACCCCAAAAACACCTATGATGGAGACAAGATGAGGTGTGATTCTTCAGGGGTCACATCACGCTTTTGAGTATTTTGAACATGGCTCAGAGAAGATAGGTTGGCTTTTTAGCTTACAACTTGATGATAAACTATTGGGCAGTTCCATCTATAACAGAAGACTCCAAGCTATCCTGATTAAAGCTAAGATAGAGAAATGGGCAAAAGTTAAATATGTTCAATTTAAGGGTAAATAATATAGTGAATAATAATTATTATATGATTATACACAAACCTATTTATTATTTTCCCCTTCTCTTACATTGAAAATTACAATTGGAGAGCAATTGTGTGTTGAGGCTCAGTCTCCCTGTGACTGTGGGACATCAGGCTATGACTCACCGATATAATCTTCCAGTTCTCATGGCTTCTAATAGCTTCTCTCAAAAAAAATTCAACAGAGTTGTTGCTCATTAACTCTATTGACATGAATCTCATCATTTTGTAGTATGATAAGTATATAAACAGGTTGCTTCTTCTGTTTGAGCAAATATCCCATTTATAACAATGAAATGTGTGTAAATTAAAGCTATTTTATGATTTTGTAGTTCTTTTAGTTTTTATTTCTATTTCAAATAAGCAAGGTTTCTGAGATTCCCATTACTTCATGCAGAGCATAGCAGAGCAGATACTCATTTCAGCAATTTCCCAAGTTTTCATTATGTATTTACAGTTCTTGAGGCCAGTTAGATGACATTCCATCTAAACTACTCCCAAGAGATACTCATGTTCCCAGGCCACTCCTGGTATTTAGGGGACATTTTTTCACCCTCTGTTTCCAAGCAAGCAATACTTTTTATGGAATCTACATTTTATCTACATTTATCTACATTCTCACAACAGAATGTTTTTTCCCCTGCCCTTATCTTCCAAGACATATTCAAAGTTTAATATAAGATTGACATGTCAAGAATCTATGTCAAGCATTTAGCAATAATCTGAATTACTTAGATGTGCCACTTTGTTAGCTGTTATCTGCTGCTCTGAGTAGTTTCTATTAGAACAAAATGCTTCTAGCAGCAATATTGCTTTCATCTGTAAAAGCCCCTGGAGTTTAGCAAACATTAAACATGAAGTTCTGAGATAATTTAAGATTATTTACAACTGTTTAAATATCAGGTGCTCAGGAGATGTTACATTAATTCACAATAGATAAAACGCAAGGAACTTGTGCTTATTTATTATATTTTTATTCCCTCTTTATCCAAATCCTCCAAAAACTTTATGGAATTCTTATCTAGATACATTTACAAAAACTATGCAGTAAATGTGGTCAGGATTGTGATTGTGATCTCTCTTTCTCACTCTGTTATCTTTTTGTCTTGATCTCATTTATTGCCTACTTTTTGGATATACAATTCCTAGCAGGGACTTTTTTTTAATGCTTTTAAGTCAGTGTTGACTCCTGGCAACTCCCTGTAGACTTCTTTGCAATGTTTTCAGAAGTGGTTTTTCATTGCCTGCTCCTAAGGGAGGAGAGAGAGAGAGAAAGGGAGAGAGAGAGAGAGAGAGAGAGAGAGTGACTGGCCCAAGTCACTCAACTTTCTTTGTGCCTAAGACAGCACTAAATTTCCAGTAGACAGGACAGGATGAAAGTTTTTTTATCTGAATGGATCTTTAAGAAAGGGTTAAACGATAGCCTCCTGAAAGACCTAAAGCACCACCCCCTTCTAAAAAAATCATTTACCACTGCCAGAACCAATCCACATGTCACCTCTCAGGAACCTTAACCCTCCAGGGATCTAAAACACAGGTGACCAAGCTCACATCCCCTAGGATCATGCTCACTTCCCCAGGAGCTGTTTCCAAATAACTGGAAAAAGATCTACTCTTGGAATTTTCATTGAGTCAGTGTTCATACTGTTACTTTATTCTGAATAGATCTAAGTGATTTTTTTCTGCCTTAAAATCATCAAATTCCTTAGGACGTCCCTGCAGATGAACCTCTGAATCCTATTTCCCGATGAGAAATCCGGTCACTCTAATTATTTACAACTGCAATTTGTGCAGAGAAGTATTACTCTTTTATCACATGATGAGGCTTTAACAGTAGCTCTTATCTGTGTTCCATTGAGTTTATTCTTCATCCTCCTCCACTGGCTCTCTAGTCATCTCTGGATCCACCGCTTTCCCCTCATTTCCTCCATAAACTACAGAGAATGACAAGATCCACAAGATGAGAGAGGCTACTTGGGTGCAATTCTGTCCAGGACCTTACTTACCTTCTTATTCCAGACAGCAACTAGTGTCTCTGCAGAATTGTACAGCAAATGTGCAAGATGGTGGCCGGATGTGAAAAGATGAGCTCCGTCGGCCGTTCTGCGTTCTAGGTTGGGCTTTCGCCCTCCCCGGGGGCCTGGCAAGGTGAGACTGGCTGGATTCCTGGGGAGGGCTGGCCCGACCGCAAGAACACAGGAACGGTCGACGGGGTTGCCTGGACGGCCACATAGGCAGCCCGGGCGGCGGGCGGGAATGACGGCGCTCCTTTTTGCACCTCCCCGTCACACCTCGTTTGTTGTTGTAACTGAAGTTGGCCCTGAGGTGTTCTTTTCGCCCTGGATTTTTGGCGGCCCTATCCTCCTCCTCCGCCTCCGCCTCACCTCAGTTCCCTGCGGTCCGATGGTTTAGTTTGGCGCTCCGATGCCACTGGCGGTAATGCTGGTGGCGCTGGCGATGGCGCGACCCGACCAGGGGCTGGTATTTCCATCTTCAATTACTCTGATTGGAGGTGGCGATTTGGCGGTAGTCAGAAGGGTTGGTTCTGGCCACAACTGGACCTGCGGTTTGGCTTTGGATCCGAGAAGCGATGGCGAAGGTGGTGTTGGCCAAGATCGACAATGGCTGCACTGCCCGGCGTTTCAAATCTATCAATTTCGGGAATGGGACCCCAGGCCTGGAGGACCCCGGCAATGGCCCCAGCGGCGACACTGGCCCCAAGAATGCTGTTGAAAACTTAGTGGTCATATCATCCTGAGTGGCAAGAATGGGGGTATGGCCTGGTGATGACTGTTCCGGGGAGGTGGACTCCGATGACTGTGGCGGCAGCGGCCCCAACTAGATTACCCCCCCCCCCCGAGGACGATGGAGATAGGGGTGGCCAGAATGTTTCACCGGCATCGTTGACATCGTCGGTGGAGGCCTGACCCTGCATCGTCAAATTCGGTGAGGGGATCATCTGATTAGAGGACAATGATAATCTCGCCAATGAGGGATCCAGTTTCATTGGCTCCAGTGACAGTACCGGGGCCAGACTTACGCTGATCCTGTCCCTGCCGATACCGACGATACCGGCGTCGACGAGGACAGAGACTACAAGTACCATCGTCAGATAATGGAGTCTGGATGAACTAGCCCCAATTATCTAGGCCTTTCCATCCCTATTTCCGATCTGGAATGCCGAGACCACGACCAGCTGGTCATCAGAGGACAGGACGAATTGTTTACACTTCAGCAGAATTATGGGCCCTCAGAGGAGTTCCCCTATCCCTGAGATGGCCCTCCGGCCTTTCAATGGCATTCCTTGATGACGGATCCCACTGGGATCCCGAGAGGTGGCACAGTCAAGGGAAGAGCGCAAGAAGTTATTCCTGCTTGTATTCTTTTATTTCTAAATTTTTAATGGGGTTAGGGAGGGAAACCAGACTGGGTTTAGGGGATAACCTGGCTGAGACAAGGGCCAGACCGGGGGTTGGGTGCGACTGGGAGGTCCTGGGAGCGGAGTTGGTTGGATCGAGGATAGGGGCTTCTTTTGGTTGGATCGAGGATAGGGGCTTCTTTTCAGGAGGAGAAGGGGATGGCTATTAGCATAGTTAGCGGGAGAGGCAGGTATGGAGTTGACAGGGGGCCGTATTATGTTATGGGAGCCCGCCCCCGTTATTTACGTATGGTGGCACGCTCCAACCCCCAAGTCATCTCCTGTTCTCTAGGTTGTCCGAACGATCCGGCCCCGGGCCTTCGACTGATGGTCTGCAATGCCAGGTCCGTTGTTAATAAGCCCCCCTTATCTCCGATTTGATCACTGATGAGGGGGCGGACCTGGTGGGTGTTACTGAGACCTGGCTCGGCTGTGAAGGGGGTGTTCCCCTGGTAGAGATGTGCCCAGCTGGGTTTCAGGTTTTCCATCAGCTGAGGGCTCAGGGGAGGAGTGGGTGGGGGGTTGCAATAATTATCTATGTCCTAGGGAGTCCACTGTTCCTCAGACGACCGGATGTGAATCCCTTTTTGTGAAATGTGGTTCCAGGGTTCAGATGGGCCTATTTATCACATACCTGGCTCCCTGCTATGTGACATTGGCCCTGCCTGAGCTCCTCGAAGTCATAGCCGGCTTGGCGGTTGAGACCCCCAAGCTTATGGTCATGGGGGATTTCAACTTGCCTTCAGCTGGCGGTATCTCGGGGATAGCCCAAGAGTTCTTGGCTTCCATGACACCTTGGGCCTGACCCAGTTAATTAGGGACCCCACTCACATTGGGGGTCACATCTTGGACTTGGTTTTTGTCTCTGGACAGTGGCAGGATGACACCCACCAAGCCATGCCCACAGAACTGGTAATAAAAAAAATTGAATCCCACCACTGCACTGAATGATTTACAATAGCTACAAAGAAACAAAAACTAAATTAAAATACAATAAGAACTAAAACAAAAAACAACAAAACAATATAAATAAATCAAATAGTTCTGGCAATCAATTAATTACTGTAAACTGTCAAAAATAACACAATATTCAATATTTTTCAGAAAACTCCAGACAGAACAGTAACTGGTGCCCCAGCTGAAGTCAGGCAAGTTCTTCTCTCTGACCAAGGTGTCTACCATATTTCAACAAAACAAGCACTTTTAGCTATTCTAAGCAAAAGTGAGTGTTTTAATTTTACAGATGAGCAATTTTTTTATCAGAAGCAATATAACTGGGGGGAAATGGCATATTAAGAAAGTTGTATATCTCCAGAATGAGAATATATGGATGAGTGGGCTTTTTTTGGCATTGAACACTTGAATGATAATGGCATACTTTGCATGGTAATCTTTTATGATTATTTATATACTTCTTTCATGCCATTGCAATGCTCTATAAATGAAGAATTATAAGGCTGAACAAGTTTCTTGTATTCTAATGAAAGAATATAGCAAAACAAGGGCTAATTTCATATTTTTAAAAATATATATTTTAATATATTTTTAATATAATTAAAATTTAACATATTTTTCTTAGCTGAAAAATAAGTATAATCTATAGCTCTTTCTTAAATGTTACTTCAATTTTTCAAATGAAGAAAAAGAAGAATATAATGATATTTTAATTTTTTAGTCCCATGATCAGGATATCTGTTATTTATTTTCTGCTGCTTCAGTTTCACAAGCCATTAAAAAGCATTGTTTCTGCAAAATAGTTGTTTCTTACAGAGATAAAGAACCCAGAGGCATTTCTGAAAATAAAGACAATGCTGGAGACAAGCACTTTGGTGCATACCAGCTTCCAATTTATGTATTTTAAATTAATCTTTTAAAAAAGAGTACTAAGGGGAATAAGAATCTCCTGAGTATGAAGAGCTGGGTTTATAAGCATGTATCTATGCATGCTATTCTGAAGACCTCATGTACAGAATTATAGGTGTATTAATCAGGAAAGGAGGACACTTTTCCTCCTTGTAGATAGCAAACACAAAGAAGCAAGAAGAGAGAGGGGGAGAATAACATTTGTGTTCTCTCTTTCTCTTAGAATAATAGACTGTGCCACAGAACCATCCATTCAAATGTACACTACTCTTGCTGCACTATTGTGGCTAATGGCTTTTACAACTGAACCCATTCTTCTTAAGTTCCATTTATGGCAAGCAATAGTCACAACTGTGCAATGACACTTGGATATGCATCAGCATACCATATCTATCCATTAATTGATGTGATGTGGGCAACAATATAAAGGCTTGTAAGCAGGGGTGGGATTCAAATTTTTTAACAACCAGTTCTGTGGGCGTAGCTTAGTTGGTGGGCATGGCTAGGTGATAATGTGACTGGGTGGACACAGCTTGGTGGTCATGTTACTGGCTGGGCATAGCCAACTCAACATCACTCACATCGAGGCACGCATCTCCTCGCCTGGCCTCTCGTGACTGTGGGGATGCTGCAACAGTCATAAGTGTGAAAAACAGTCACTTTTTTCAGTGCCATTATAACTTTGAAAGGTCACTCCACACAAGCAAAGTACCAGCAAAGGAGGAAAAAAAAACTCCAGAGAAGTTCCAGAGACAGGAAGTCTAGTCCTGCCAAGAATGTAATAAGGGTTAACAGAGAAGCAGTATCTGTAATCAACACTAGAATATTTCTTTCCTGCCTTCCTTACAGGATTAGGCCAGTAATTTCTTCTAACAACTGGTTCTCTGAACTGCTTAGAATGTTAACAATCAGTCCTAGAGAATAGGTGTGAACTGATAGAATCCCACCCCTGTTTGTAAGGTAAAGAATATTTTATGTATTTATTTATGTATTTTAAATCATTTTTTTTTAAAAAAGCTACTAAAGGGATAGGAAGCATGAAAAACTGTGTCTGTAAACACATCTGTAACTATGTGTGCCATTCTGGAGACCTACTGGACGATGATTTTATTTGTGGCAAACTAGCCAAAATGTGCAAAAACTAGCAGACAGGTCTCCCTTTATAAACCAGTGATATATTTATATTATATAACTATTATATAAATTTCAGACATCATTAACTCTAGTTCATTAGAAAGCTCTGCCCACAGCAGTCTTGGAGGACTGATATAAAAGAAGTCCCATATGAGCTGAGATGAGACCATATGTGCCATTGGAAGCATAGCTCATCTCCTGCTGTATTGCATCCTCAATAAAAATTCACAGACTTGTTTTATAACACCTTACTTGGCAAACTATCCTGGAAATTCAGATTTCTTTTATATAAAATTATTCTTATTGGATTAGTATGATACAGTTGCTTTGAACATAGCTACATTATGACCATTGATGATTTCACCATCATTTGTAATACATTACTGTGTCCTGTCCTGTCCTTTCTCTTTTATTTCATTTAAGATTTAACTTTTATTCTGGTCTATGATTGTAATAAAAATTGATTGATTGCAAAACCTAACTGCTATTTAGTAGTGGTAATGGAGATGTGATATCTGGCCCTAGTACACATAAAGCTTTATACCTCTATCTTACTAAACAGTGTTATATAAACATCTTGTTTGCCAAGTACATGATATACAGCAGGTGTCAATTTTCATGAACCCGTTTGATGAAACTATGACACAGAAGATTTTTTAAAAAGTTTTTATTTTTTAAGACAAACATATACAAACAATATATAAAAACATAAAACCATCTTCCATTTTATATACATACAGTATGTCAGTTGGTTACAAATCTTTTATGCAATCCTTTCATAGTCATTACTCACAGTTTATATAAATTTCACATTGTCAAACTAACATATGCTTATATATTTATCAATTATTAATAATCCATGACTAAACTATTTATTCCATCATTTTATACAAGATATCCCAAATTTTATTTTAAAATTTATATTGTTCTTTCATTCAATGGTTATATATGTCTACCTTATATTTTTATATCAATCTATTAAACTTCTACAACAAAATTATTTAGTCTGTTACATTACCATGTCTTTTTATCCAACCATTGATAAAACAAATCCTATATCATATAAAATTGTTTATCTTCTTGTTCTCTGATTTCAAATATCAATTTAATCATTTCAGCACAGTCCACAATTTTCTTAATAACTTCCTCCTGCATAGGTATTTTATCATTTTTCCAATTCTTAGCAAATACAATTCTAGCTGCTGTTAAAACATTTACAATCAAATATTTCAGTTCTTTGTTGTATATTTCCAGTATGATTCCCAATAAAAAGATCTCTGGTTTAAAGTCTATATGTTGTTTTATTATTTTTTTCCAACCACGTGTGGATTTTAGTCCAATATTTTTTTGCATCCGAGCATGTCCACCACATGTAATATGAACCAGGTATCTGATGACATTTCCAACATTTATCCAATTTATTCTTAAACATTCTTGCAAGTCTTGTCGGGGTAGATGCCACCTGTAAAACATACAAATTTTCTTTATATGCAGTTGACATTGTCATTTTATAACTTTGAGACCACAATTTTTGCCATTTTTCTAAGTCAGTCCCATATCCAAAATTTTTCCTCCAAGCAATCATCGTTTGTTTAACTTGTTCCTTCTCCAGTTTAAATTCTAATAAATGTCCATAAAATTTTTTAATCACCTTTTCATCAGTACCCATCAAAATTTTGTCTAAATCAGTCAACATCATAAATATCTTCTGTTTTAGAATCTTTATCAAATCTAGATTGTATTTGCAAATATGAAAACCAGTTCATTTTTACATCTTGTTCTTCCAATGCTTGCACAGATTTAAGTTCACCCCTTTCATTCAATATCTCACCATATCTAACTGTTCCTTTTTATATATTATTGGATAAGAAAAAGCTTCAATAGTAGATATCCATAGTGGAATTTTAAGTAGTATTGTCTTTTTATCTTCTCCCAATTCAAAAACAGTGCCTTTCAAGTGTAATGTCTTCTAAAATATCCCTGTGTTTTAGTTCCCTTATATTAGAGGAAAGCATGCCATCCCAACAGCAAATCATGCTCTTCTAAGGTCAATAGTCTACTGTTCCTTAATATTATCCATTCCTTTACCCACATCAAACTTGTCACCTGGTAATATAACTTCCAATTGGGCAAGGCAAACCTGCTCTTATTCTTGCATCTTGTAAACAGTTTTAGTTTTATTCTTGCTTTTTTACCCTGCCAAATAGAACACAATTCTATTTAAGTCTTCAAAAATTATTTCCCTAACCGGATTGGAATTGTCTGGAATAAATATAAAATTCTAGGCAATACATTTATCTTAATTGTAGATATTCTCCCAATCAATGATAGTTGTAGTTTTTCCCATTTTATCAGATCTGTCACAATCTGCTGTTTGAGTTTAACATAATTATCTTCCTTCAATGTGCTACATCTTGGTGTAATATATATCACTAAATACTTGTTTGTGACTTATATTTCTTCCAACACTTTCTTTTGTCTTGCTAACATATTCTTTGTTAATATCTTCGTTTTATCTTTATTTTCAAACCTGCTACTTTTCCTTATTCTTCTATTTTTTTCTATTAATTTAGGTGATGTTTCCAATGGATCTTCTAATATGAATACCAGGTCATCTGCAGAAGCTTGCAATTTATATTCTTCCTTTTTGACTTTCATTCCTTTTATTTCTTTTTCTTTTCTGATGTTCCTATTCAACACTTCCAATGTTAACACAAACAGCAGAGGTGACAGTGGACAACCTTGCCTTGTCCCTTTTCTTATATCTATAGATTATGCTAATTCTCCATTTACCATAACCTTTGCAGTTTGTTCATGGTATATCGTTTCAATGGCTTGGATAAATTTTTTACCAAAGCCCATTTGTACCAATTAAAGTAAAGTGAATCACCAACTCACATTGTCAAAGGCTTTTTGTGCATCTATAAACATCAAGGCCATTTGCTTCTCAGGATGCACTTCATAATATTCCAAAGTATCCAAAATAATTCTCACATTGTCTTTGATTGTCTCTTTACAGAAATCCATTTTGGTTAATATGGATAAAGTTATGTAAGTATCTTTTCAGTCTTTCTGCCAAGATTGAAGCAAAGATTTCATAGTCTGAGTTTAATAGGGATATAGGTCTATAATTTTTAACTTGCTGCAGGTCTGTATCCTCCTTTGGTATAAGTGTAATATATGCTTCTGACCATGTTTTGGGTATTCTTTTCTTTAGCATAACTTCATTCATAACTTCTAAGAGGTGAAGATTCAATATTTCCTGAAAAGTCTTGTAAAATTCCACTGGCAAACCTTCTGGACCTGGTGCTTTCCCAACATTCTGTTTTTTTAAGGCTTCTGTTAATTCCATCATCGTTATATTTCCTTCTAACATTGTTTCAATATCTTTAGGTATCTGAGGTAAATTCGTTTTCTGTAGATATTGCTTAACTTTTTCTTCTTGAATATTCTCTTGAAAATACAATTTTTCATAGTAATCTTATATAATTTTTTTCTTTTCCTCATTTCCATAGTAAACATGTCTTTCTTCATTTATTAATTGACTAATCCTTCTTGATTCTCTTTCCTTTCTCAGTTTATAAGCTAGCCATCTGTCTGGTTTGTTTGCGTCTTCAAAGTAATTCTGTTTAGCATTTTTAATTTTTTGTGCTAGTTCCTCTTTTCCAATAGTCCCATTTTATGTTTAATTATATCCATTTTATTTTTAATGTCTTTTTTTGTGGGGACTTTTAAAAATCTTTTTCCAATCTTTTATAATCATTCTCCAATGTTTTGAAAGTCTTTTTCTGTTTTTATATTTCTTTTTCTTCTTTTCCTTTCAAGCCTCTTATGTAGGCCTTCATCGTTTCCCAGAGATTCTGCAAAGATGTATCCTCTTTTCTATTTTCTTTAAAAAAGAAAACGAGTTCTTCCTCTATTTGCGGGCCTTTTCATTGGGGGCACCCACCCTCTGGAACAAAATATCCCCAGAGATGAGGACCATCCCTGATCTCCTGACCTTCCGACGGGCGGTTAAGACTCATCTATTTCGCCAAGCCGGTCTGGCCTAGGGTTCTCTTAGAATTTTAATCTGGTTTTATCTGGTTTTTAATCTTTTTAATTCCCCTTTATATACTTTTATTCCAACCACTATATATTTGATTTTAATTGTTTTTTAATTTTGTATTGTTGTGATATTTTTAATCGGCTGTACACCGCCCTGAGTCCTGTCAGGGAAAGAGGGTGGTATATAAGTTTAATAAAATGAATAAATAAATAAATATTTCTGTTTAAAGCATTTTTCTTTTAAGATCGTATTATTTAAAGTTCATCTAGATCTCCTCTTGTATCCTTTCCAAATAACTGTCACTCGATTAGGGTCTGCCCAAGTGCTTGTTTCTATTTCAATCTCTCGTATGTTAGCCAGTAATTCTGCTGACATCCATATCATATCTATTCTAGACCATGATGCATGCCTGTTTTAGTAAAAAGTGTATTGCTTACTTTCTGCATTTCTCTCTCTCCATGCATCTTTTAAATTAAATTCTTCTGTTATTTGAAAGAAAGATTTTGGTAGTATCTTTCTAGCTTTCTTTGTTGATTTTTGCATTTTATAGTCCAACCAATCATTAATTATTCCATTGAGATCTCCCATCATACAAATATTAACATAGTTCAATTCAATTATTTTCATATGTAATTTCCTGTAAAATTCTTCTTGGTTATCGTTCGAAGCATAAATTGCAATTAAAAGTATTTTAACATTATTGTTCATTATTTCCACCATCAAATCCTTCCATCGTCATCTGTATAGATTAGTTCTGCCAAAATTGTGTCTTTAATATATAATACCACATCCCTTTTTTAAGATCGTGCCAGTGATGTAAATAATTTCCCTATATTTTTAAAATATATATTCATGTTGTTTTTTGATATGTGCTTCTTGTAAGCAGATTATATCAAATTTTAATTTCTCTAATTTGTGAAATACTTTCCTTTTTTTAGTAGCCAAATTAAGTCAATTTATGTTAATCGTAATCAATTTTCTCTCATCCATGTTAAGCTTTATAAGGGGTTTTTATTGCTCTAGTAGATCTTAATTCTCATTGCTCTCTGGGTACACCACCAACTGCACCTTCTTCTTTTTCTTTTTCAACTATTGCTATACACTCCACTTGGAATTCAATTAATGACTCTTCCTTTCTTGCTTCTCCCTCCTTTCCTCTAAAGTATTCTAAGTAGAATAGCTCAGCTTTTTCAACTGTGTCAATTCTGTGTCTTTGTTCCTGCCAAGTGAACAAGAGGCCTTCTGGCATCAACCATCTGTAGTTTACTCCTCTTTTAAGTATCTCTTTAGTCAAGAATAAATATTCTCTTCTCATCTCTCTTACTCTTCTTGGTATCTGTTTCAGCACCACAATTTCTTTGTCTTTATATTTTAGTGTTTTCTCTCTTGCTACCTACAGTATCTGTGTCTTAATAATCTTCTTAGTAAATCTAATGTGGACTTCTCTTGGTAATCTGTTTCTCATTGCATATCTTGTATAGACATAGAACACTTCATCCATCCCATCCATCATCTTCTCTTTGGTTATCTCTAATGCTTCTGCCAGTATTTCTGTCATTATTTCAGCCTTTTACTTCTTCTACATTTTGAAATCTTAGGTAGAATTCTGACCTATCAATTTCCCATCCTAATGGTTCACACCTGCCCTTCTCAACATCACTCAATCGAGTATCAATATCTCCAATTTTTTGTCTCTCTGTGTATCTTCTTCAATTTTTTAAAATCTATCTTCATATTTCATCATCATCTGTTGAATATTTTCTACTTTCTCATCTGTCTTTTCAGTTCTTTGCTCAATGTTCTCCATTCTCTTTTCAATCTTCTGAATTCCTTGCATAATCATCTGTAATGTCACTTCCTTCTCTTTCTCCTGTTGTAAAACTGTCTGTATTGACTTTGTCCTCCAGATGGTAAAGAGGCTATTGGTAATGAGGAAGCCAGGGCTGTTGTCTTTCTGCTGATCTTGTAGTACTTATCTGTAAAGAAAGAAAGAGAAAAAAAGAAAAAAGGGACAGAAAAATCTGCAGGCACTTGTATACCTTAATCCAATGATTTCTCTTAATAAGAAGAAAAAAAGGAAAAATGTAAAGAATTTACATTCTAGTTCCTGGAATAAAAGGTTGAAATTCAAATATAAAAATCCAACTGAAGGAGAAGTAAAAGAGGGAGTGAAAAGTAACAAACAGTTCTAATGTGAAGCCAGCCACTGCCACTGAGTATCCAAGGCTGTTACATAAATCAGCTCAAAGTTTCTACTTCCAGCATTTTCAAGGTCACTTCAATCTTCTTTCTTTCAACTTCAACTCCAGACTCTAGTTATCTACAATAAAATAATGGGCACTTGCATAAACAATCTGCCATGCTCATCCCACTATCTTTTCCAGTGCAAAACTCAGAGTCCTTGAGTATAACATGAACGCATAAACAAATAGAAGAAAAAGAAACAATATGTCCAAGCCTCTAGATGGCAGTGCTATTTTTTTCCCTTCACTTTCATTCCCCCCTCATGTATCCAATGCCAGGAACAAAAGGAAAAAATAAAATCCTGTCTTTTAAAAAGGAAATAAACCTCAGGTCAAAAAGAAGAGTCTTGGTCAAAACAGACTTTCAAAAAATTGTTAAGAAAATACAGACAAGAATAAGAAATTTTAAAAAGATCCAGTCCAGTTTAAAATTAAGAAGCTTTGCCAAGTTCTAAGTTTCAATAAAAAAGGGAAAAAAACTTTCACTTTAACTAGCTTAATTTCACCGCTTAAATTCTTTTCACTTTTAATTCACTTTAAGTCTTTCAGGGTGTTCTCTTCAAGAAATAATAAGTAAAAGTTCATCTCACCAAACTGTC
This sequence comes from Bungarus multicinctus, assembly GCA_023653725.1. NCBI lineage: Eukaryota > Metazoa > Chordata > Lepidosauria > Squamata > Elapidae > Bungarus > Bungarus multicinctus. The sequence goes on from CM042844.1 coordinate 35,024,121, forward strand.
ACACTTTCTTTCAATCTCTTCCATTCCAGAGTGTCCTAGCTTCAGCAGCTTGAATGGCTGCCTCTCCGCTGCAGGCAAAAGGACTTTTCCTGGATCAACCAGGGACTTTGTGATGTCCCTGGGATTGACAGGATGTGCCTTCCTCAGTCACCATCTCTACGGGACTGTCTTGCAACAGAGATATCAGCGGTGATCTTGGAGCTTCAAGATTGCATGCTGTACCAGCGAGACTCCAGCTCCGCCCCCTCCCTGACACAGAAGATTTTGATATGTAAGAGGAGTATATAATGAATAGGTTATTGTGCGTTATAAATTTGATGAAGCTAGTTGAAAATGCAAATGGTTTGGAAGTTCAAATACTGAAAGCCAGAGACTACCATAGCAAAAAATAATAATAAAATAAATAAAAAAAAAAGAATCATAGACAAATCAGCACAGAGTTTGCGTTTAAGGGACAAATGATCAGACACAAATTACCGTGTTTTGGGCATGTTATACAAAAACTAGTACTCTCTGCCTTTATTGGGAGAGGTGGAAGTAAATAGAAAAAAATAAAGATGAATGAAAAGCAAGTTGGATGGAGTCAATGATAGTGCCAAAAGATACTATGGCACCTTTGAAAAATCTGAAGGATCAGATTGAGAACAAAATATTCTAGGGAAAATCTATTTGGTCACTAAAAATGTCATTGACTCAAATGCAAATAATTAATGATGATTAAAACACTTCTGAATTAAATCTTTGATAAATTGATGGCCTTTGAAATGTCTATAGTTCTGAATATAATTTTTTTAGAAGTAAAATAAACAATTCAGCTATATTGGCAATTGAGAATAAATAATACTTTATAAGAAATTTGGAATAATGAGCTAAAACATTCTATCCTAAAAAATTTAGTACCCTCAAGGTGATCTTCAGATTCATTACTTTTTCAGATTATACCAGATGTGGGCTATATAATTAGAAATATAAGAAAGGTGGGCTTATATAATTTCTTTTGTTGTAGATGCAATAAAGTAGAAGGTATAAAATCCAATTCAGATTTACTTATTATATTTTGATTGGATATATTTGGTATAATAAATAGAATACTTTATTGGCCAAGTGTGATTGGACACACAAGGAATTTGTCTTGGTGTAAATACTCTCAATATATAACAGAAAAGGTACATTCATTAAGGATCAAGAATCATAATGATAGTCATAGGGTACAATCAACAATCAAATCATACTAGGAAACAATCAATATAAATCATAAGCATACAAGCAACAAAGTTACAGTCCTATAATCACAAGTGGGAGGGTGATAAGGAGCGATGAGAAGATTAACAGTAATAGTAGTGTATACTTTGTAAATAGTTGAACAGTGTTGAGGGAATTATTTGTTTAGCAGAGTGATGGCTTTTGGGAAAAAACTGTTCTTGTGTCTAGTTGTTCTGATGTGCAGTGCTCTATAGCATCGTCTTGAGGGAAGGAGTTGAAACAGTTTATGTCCGGGATGTGAGGGGTCTGTAAATATTTTCACAGCCCTCTTTTTGACTCGTGCAGTATACAGGTCCTCAATTGAAGGCAGGTGGGCAGTAATTGTTTTTTCTGCAGTCCTAGTTATCTTCTGAAGTCTGTGTCTGTCCTGTTGGGTTGCAGAAATACATAGCAAAGGATATCATCATGCTGTTTAAGTATATTCCTATAATGTGGATCCTTTCTGTTGATAAATAACTGTGGATTGCTTGCTGAAGGTTTTTAGAAAAAACATTAGAAAATGTTCCTATTAGTTCCTGGAAAGATACAAATATGAAAGGCTGGTTGAGAAAACATACTCTCTAACTGACTCTTATTGACATAGTGGAATGGCTGCACAATAAGATTGCATGTGATTAAGATTTACTTAATTATTTAAAAATTGAGCAATATTGTTGTTAACCTTCATTATTTTAAAATATGAGCAGCATTATTTGTTAATGATATATTTCTTTCTTATATTTAGACATTATTTTTCTTTTCTCTTTTTCTACTTTATATGTTATTTTTCTTGTCCTAAAGCAATAAAAGAAATAAAAAGAAGAAACCATATAAACTATTTCCAGTTCCACATGTTATTTTTTTCTCAAGCCACTTTGCATAGCAAAATATTATAAATCCTCTTCTCGTAGATAATATTCCTATGTTACAATTTACAAAAAGCACAGAAGCATTGTAAAACTAATTGATTTTTTTGGTAATACAATTCACTGAAACTTAAATGTAATTTTATCTTTTGCATTTTAATATAAATGTATTAATATTTTTATTGTTATGTTTATATAGTTTATTCAGTTTTTCCATTCTTAAAGTAAAATAGCTTTTGGATATCATAAAAGTATATTTATAATCCTCAATGGTTTTCATGAAAACAATTTCAACATTTCAAATCTTTTCCCAATTTTTTTTCATTTAGATATTGTGTCCAAATGTGAATAGTTTACAACATTAGATATATTTCCATTTTGATGTAATACCCAAACTCAGATTAACCCTACTGGAAAAGTTATATATACATTGCATGCATATTACAAAACCTGATGAAAACAATTGAAATTGAAACCAAAAGACAGCAGCTCTCATTTTCAGTAGGAAGAAAAAAGTATTTGCATTAGGTATCTGTTTCTTTCCCCTTTCATTATCTGTGTCCTATTTCAGCTATGAAAAAGTTGGAAACAGTATAAAAAAAATGGAAAGGCCATATTTTAGGGTTATGTTAGCACCATGACAGACATCCTTTGTTCCTTTTTGGTTCAGATCTTACCTTGCTTTTTTAGAGAAAAAGAAATAATAAATAATTTTTCCAGGTGTTTCATTCCACATTACTGCCTCTTGATGAAAATCTAGTGACAGTGATGGATCTAGAGTACCAACTGCAAACTGCTTCAGGACAGGAAGGATACCACTCAGCTGGACAGATGCACTACTAAAACCAGTATTGTCTGAACTGAATCTTAAGTTTATTAGCCCTCATCTGGTCAATTACCCTGCTCAAGCCCTGGTTCAGAACACTAAACATCTCACCTGATTAGGTAAAATAGAGAGGTAGAGCAGGGTGTTATTTTCATATTGATGGCATCTCAGCTTAATCTCTGAATTTATTTATTTATTTATTTAATCAAACTTTTATACCGCTCCCTCTCCCAAAAAGGGACTCGGGGCGGTGTACAGCCTACTAAAAAACATATAATAAATATACAATAAATACGATTAAAAATAGATTAAATAATTTGATCTGGCTGTCTATTCAAAATTCAATTAAAAATTAAAAGCTAATAAAACCCCAATTAAAATTAGTTAAAACCACAAACACAGTTACTGGGCCAGGCCGGCCTGTTTAAAAAATAGGGTTTTCACTGCGCGCCGGAAGGTCAGAATATCCGTCATAGCCCGTATCTCCGGGGGAAGATCATTCCATAGGGAGGGAGCTCCCACAGAGAAAGCCCGAACTCTCGGGGCCGTCAGCCGACAGCGGCTAGGCGGCGGTATCCCAAGTAGGGCAACCCTGTGGGAGCGTACTGGGTGGCGGGAGGTTGACGATGGCAGTAGGCGGTCCCGTAAGTACCCAGGTCCCGAGCCATGGAGCGCTTTAAATACCATCAGTACCACCTTGAATCGAATCCGGTAGGCCACAGGAAGCCAGTGCAGCCTGCGGAGAAGCGGTGTAACGTGGGAGCTCCGAGGGGCATCCACAATCACCCGCGCGGCTGCATGCTGGACCAACTGTAACCTCCGGAAACTCTTCAAGGGGAGCCCCATGTAGAGAGCATTGCAATAATCCAGGCGGGAAATAACGAGGGCGGACGTGACTGTGCGAAGTGCGCCCAGATCCAGAAAAGGCCGCAACTGGTAAATCAGACGTATCTGATAAAAAGCCCCCCTGGCGACGGCTGCAATGTGCTCTTCTAAAGACAGCCGTACATCCAGGAGGACGCCCAGATTGTGCGCCCTTTCCACGGGGTCAAAACCTCTCCCCCCACGGCCAGCGAAGGAACCAGCTGGCTGTATCTGGGCGCAGGAAACCACAGCCACTCGGTTTTGGTCGGGTTGAGACGGAGCCTGTTATGACCCATCCAACTCCGCACGGCCTCCAGGCACCGGGACATCACTTCGACAGCTTCGTTGGGGTGGCCCGGGGTGGAGATGTACAGCTGCGTATCATCAGCGTACTGATGGAACTCCACCCCGAAGCCACGGATGATCTCGCCCAGCGGCTTCACATAAATGTTGAACAGCAGGGGCGAGAGCACCAACCCCTGAGGCACCCCACACAGTAGGGGCCTCGGGGCCGACCTCTGCCCCCCTGTCAACACAGATTGCAAACGGTCGGAGAGGAAGGAGGTGAACCACCGCAACACGGTGCCCCCCACTCCCAACCCCTCCAACCGCCGCAATAAGATACTGTGGTCGACAGTATCAAAAGCCGCTGAGAGATCTAATAGGACCAAGACAGAGGAACAACCTCTGTCCTGAGCCCTCCAGAGATCATCAACCAACGCGACCAAAGCCGTCTCCGTGCTGTGCCCGGGCCTGAAACCCGATTGGAGGGGGTCAAGATAACTCGCTTCATCCAGGTACTGCGGGAGCTGACGTGCCACCACACTCTCAACAACCTTTGCGACAAAACGAAGGTTGGAGACAGGACGATAATTAGATAACAATGCTGGGTCCAGGGACGGTTTCTTGAGGAGGGGCCGCACCACCGCCTCTTTCAAGGCAGCAGGCAGCAGCCCCTCTCTCAAGGAAGCGTTTATAATACCCTGGAACCAGCCTCGTGTCACCTCCCGAGTGGCCAAAACCAGCCAGGAGGGACACGGGTCCAACAAACAGGTGGTGGCATTAAGCCCCCCCAGTATCCTGTCCACGTCCTCCAAAGTAATAGGGTCGAACCCAACCCAATTGACCTCACCGATATCCACCCCCACCCCCCCGCCCGGAGATGGCCAATCGGAGTCCAGTTTGCTCCGGATCTGAGCGATTTTGTCCTGCAGAAACCTAGAAAACTCCTCAGCCCGTCCCTGCAAGGGGTCCTCCCGTGCTCCCACCTCCAGGAGGGAGCGGGTCACCCTAAACAGGGCGGCTGGGTGGTTTTCCGCGGACGCAATAAGGGTGGAGAGGTAAGACCTCCTCGCCATCCTTATCGCCACTAAATACGTCTTAATATAAGAACGTAGTAGTGTTCGGTCAGACCCAGAGCAGCTAGCCCTCCAACTGCTCTCTAGGCGTCTTTTCCGGCGCTTCATCTCCCTTAGCTCCTCAGAGAACCAGGGAGCCACATGGGATCGGCACCGGGTCAGAGGCCGCAAGGGCACGACTCGGTCAAGGGCCCCAGCAGCCACCCTATCCCAGGTGGCGACCAAGCTCTCAACCGAGTCGTGTGTGTGAGCTTCGGGAAATGGCCCAAGCTCTGTCAGGAACCTATCAGGGTCCATCAGGCGCCTGGGGCGGTACCATTTTAATGGCCCCGCCTCCCTGCGGTCAGGGGGCGCGGAACGGAAGTCGAGCTTCAGGAGCGAGTGATCCGTCCATGACAGGGGTTCCACAACTATATCCCCCATACCCAGATCACTTTGCCACTGATCAGAGACAAAAACCAGATCCAAGGTGTGACCTCCCACATGGGTAGGGTCCCGAATTAACTGGGTCAGGCCCATGGCCGTCATGGAAGCCATGAACTCTTGGGCAATTCCCGAGGTACCGCCGGCAGATGGCAGGTTGAAATCCCCCATGACCATAAGCCTGGGGGTCCCAACTGCCACGCCAGCTATAACCTCAAGGAGCTCAAGCAGGGCCGCTGCCGCATAGCAGGGAGCCAGGTATGCGACCAGCAAGCCCACCTGAACCTTGGAACCGAACTTCACGAAAAGGAGCTCACACCCGGTCGTCTGAGATACAGTGGCTTCCCTCGGACACAGATCCTCCTTAATAACTACCGCAACCCCCCCTCCCCTCCCCTGGGCCTTCGGCCGATGAAAGACCCGAAACCCGGCTGGGCACATCTCCACCAGAGGGACTCCCCCCTCCTAGCCCAGCCAGGTCTCGGTAACTCCCACCAGGTCTGCACCCCCCTCACAAATCAAATCATGAATGAGGGGGGCTTTATTAACAACGGACCTGGCGTTACATAACATCAGCTGAAGGCCCAGGGCCCGATTGCTCAAACCCCCTGGGGAACGGGAAATGACAAGGGGGTCGGAGCGCGCCACAGCAAACAAACAGCGAGGGCGCGCTCCCAGCACAGAATATGGCCCCCTACAACCGCCAAATCTGCCCCTCCCGCTCACTGTATCAATAGATTTAATTCCACCCTCCCCGATGACCCCCCCCCATCCTCAATACAGTCCTGACCGGATTCTGACTCTCCCGGCCACGCCCAACCCCCGGCCTGGCCCCAGCCTCCGGCGAGTTGTCCCCCAACTCTCGCCCGGACCTACCTAACCCCCTTAAAAACCTGACTAAAAATTTAGTGAGATACCCCTCCCTCCTACGTTTCTTAACACCCCACCATCTCTCCGGATCCCATAATCCGTCCTTGAGATGGGCCCTCGAGAGAGTAGAGGGCCATTCCCGAGACAGGGGGACACGTCTCAGGGCCCATAGGTCTCTCATGGAGTAAGACAGCGTCCCGGGCTGGATCTTCTCTTTTCGCTGATCAGTCCCAAGTCCAGGCCGCCCCTGTCGCCTCCAAACAGATGAAAATCGTGGGGGCAGTCCTCCGTCCTCAACTCCAGCCACAGGGGCAGCTCTCCGGCCCCGGCTCCGATAGCAGCAACAGTCCACCAGCCGCCCCGGCTCCAACTGTGGCGGCCATGTTCCGACCTCAATCCCAGCCGCCCGGACCCCTGGGGAACGGGAAATGATCTCCCCCAACAGTTTCATGTAGATGTTAAAGAATAAAATAGAATCCTGAAGAACTGCATAACTCAACAACCATGAGGCAGAAGAGTAGTTCCTCTGTGGCACCTTCTGGAAATAAACATCCAAATAGGAGTGAAACTACCATAGTACAGTGACTCTACAGTTCAACTTTGGCAACTTGTCCAGGAGGATATCATGGTTGATGGCACTAAAAGATGCTGAGAAGTCCAGGACAACCAAAAGGATCACAATCTACCTAATTTTTTTTTAGCACAAGTCTTCCTATGGGTAGTCAATGCAGTTTCTGTTTCATAGCCAGACCTGAAGACCAGATTGAAACTAATCTAGATTAATTCTGAGAGATAGAATAATGCTTTAATTCAGCAAGGAAAAAACATTCTCAGGTTTCTTTGTATAGCTTATGAAAAAACCATGAACTAGATACTTTTGATCAGGCAGACAAAACTGGACTTATAGCAGCAAAACAGTTGAGAGTGCAGCTGAAGGGATTCTAATTTTGCAGGACACGTTAAGCCCCTAGATGGCATCAAAAATATAATATTTTATTTGCCTCTTTGCTGCTGTCTAGTGGTCATCACTATTTTTGGAGTCCCAGTCTGATTGCTGCAGAGTGAACTAAAAGCTAATAAGTTGAGCTTGGTTCACACAATATACTAAATTATAGAAACCTTATTGAGCCTAACCAGGCTTAGCTTGTTGTACAAATATTGTTTTTTATCTGCATTGCAGTTCACTGCACTGCAGGAATACAGCTAGTTAATTAATGGTACAGGAAAATAAGTTCCTGTGTTTTGTTTAATTAGTATCCAGTGGAAGATTGGGAAAGGAAACTCAACTAAGGTTGCTTTTTTAAAAGAATGCATTAAAGTAGCTGTCCAAGGTTTCAAGCAATTCACAGTTAAATTTGATCTTTAGTGGATGCATGTACATATTTCTAGAAAACACTAAAGGAGAAAATATTAGATCAAACTAAACTTACATGTGCAGGACAATAGTTTCTAATTTTTTGAGTAGTTTCTAATTTTGCTAAGCTTATTATTTTGGGTATATACTAAATAACATCACTTTAATTCCTGTCAGAAACAATTTAATAGATGTATTTGTTTAATAGATGTATTTGTATTTTATGTAAATAATTACACAACCCCTTTTAGAATAGATTAATTAGATGCTTTATTAAAGGGCTTTATCACGATGCTTATATTAGCATGATAGGAATCACAGATTGCTGTGAAAAAGTATTAAAACTCTAGTAAATCTTGTAAATGCTGGTGAAACAAGTAAAAATATATTGAATCTGGTATTTTGTTCCCTCACCTAGACAACTGTGAGTGTAGTTTCTGTTATGTAAGAGCTGAAAAAACATTTATAGAGAACTTTTGATAAATTTGTACAAATGAGTATCCTTATTCCCTAATATTTCCCTACTGTCATCAGAAATATATACAGAAGATTAGAATTAATACAAATGTTTTAGGCTGCCAATAGTAGTTGTCAATAAATGAGTCTTGAAATACTGTAGCTAAAAGAGCAATTTTTTTCTCTTGCTTCAGAGGACAGGATAAAATATAGTGTACAGTACACTACTAAGCAATAGAATAGAAAGGATGGCCGATGCTGCTATGCTGGCAAGAAGAAAACTTAGGAGTCCTCCCAAAGGAAGAAGGAGAAAATGCAAGCCAAAATTATTCTAGATACCATTGGATGTTGAAAACTTGCTTTTGATTCCAGGAGAAACTGGTGAAAAGCTCTTGCAGTGGTGATTCAAGAGAAGGTGTAATGAAACAATAAGTGACAAATGAAAGTTAGTTCATCATAACTTTCCTAAGAGAAAGCTCATTTAGTCAACCAACAGAAGGAAAAAAAATAACTTGAGACAATTAGAAAGCCAGTTAATATAATTATCCTTTACAAGTATATTTAATAATAAGTACTAATTCAGAGTTGTTTTCAAACTCTGGCAGTCCAGAGTTAAAACAATTAGTTAAAACAAATCTTAGAACTTCTGATCAAAATGGAAAGCTTTAGTGATAAATAATTGGCTAAGTTTGAATGAATTTTCCTCAGATCTTACAGATCACAGTTTAAAAAATTCCAATAGAGTATAGTAGCAGCAGTGCATATACACCTTGAAGCCATCCTCTACGTTGAGGCCACACTGTGGTTCTGTTTCAGGAGAGTGAAACACTTAGCTTTTAAAACCTTGCTCGATCACAAATCAGACTTGCTTATTACCACTCCCAGTTGTTTATTTTTTAAAAAGGGAGGAAGGGATGGTAGCACCTAAGTTATTTTACAAGACTGAAACTGAAAGTTATATGTTTAATTTTTCTTTTCAGTTCAATAAAGCGAAAAAAAATCACAAAGAAAGTGTCCTGCAATCCTTTCAATTCCGTATGACAGTCCCAAATGGAGCAAATGGCCTTTCATAGCTAAGGGTGAATTTCAACTATAGTTCCAAAGGTGCTTTTTCCATAGACATTTCAAGGGTAGATTTCAACCCAGGCCTAAAATGATGGATATTATATTTTATAAGAGATATGCAGAGATTTTCTAGTGCTCACTGCTGGAGGTGGCTGATGAGGTGGCTGAAGACCCCATCCCTGTTCTGTCCATCTCTTAGTTCACTTAGTTTTGGTTTTAGTACAGTATTTAACAGTATTTTAATCTGTGTAGTTATAATGTTTAATATTTTAATTATTTTTTATTGGTTTTATAGCTTGTAGGCCAGCCCTAGTCACCCTTGTAGGGGAAAAGGACAGCATAAACATTTAATAAATAATAATATTAATCTGGTTCACTTGTGGGATGCATCCAAAGCTCTGGAAAGGATCTGCTCTCAAATTCTCTGGAATGATCCATAGATCCCTAAATGAGATTACTCTATTTTTTTGTAAGTGATTGTAGTATCTTTCTTTCAGTTAGATTGTGCTGAAATTTTAATAGAGAGGGAAAGAAAACAATGGAAGCAAGATATCAAAAGCAAGCTAAATGGAGGTAGAGAATATGATCAAAAGCACTGAATATCTAAAATTTGAATTAATCTTTTAAATGTCTATGGAGATTCTCAGTCATCCGAGTCTTGGTTGTCCTAAAGGTACTTTTGGAACAACTGATCTTTTAAAAGACTCATTTCATTAGATATTTTACTTTTAGTTTCATAGATGCTGCTGTAATGGCCTATCCAGTCACAAGGCAGAATGAGATACAGCCTCACATAACATACGATATATACCATAAAGGGCCTGTAAATTTTGATTTTATTATTATAATAGTGAATATAATTGTTATGAATAGATCCTATGGGATTTTCTAGCTATAATGCCCTAGTGACTGACCTTGGGTAATATCCATCTGGGATTAGATGGGTGAGGAAATTCCGCTTATCACTTTGCCTCAGATAGCAAAATATTTTCTGCTAGAGAAGAAGACAGCAATAAGTAAGACCATGGTAGGCCAATTCTCTCAGATTTTATTAAGTCACAGAAAATTTGAAAAAGAATATAGAAATCATTTCAGATTCCTTGGCCCTACAGTTCTCAAAGCTGAAATACAAGACTTGCAAGTTAATCAGACAAACACTGCATCTCTTAGCATGAAAATTAATCTCCAGATGATTCTCATCTATTTTATGCTTTAAAGAGTCCAATAAATTTCAATAAACTATATTTCATTTTATTGCTTTTTTTGAAACATGAATCGTGTCCTTAAGGAAAATGAAAATTTAATGTTTCTTCTACAGGAACACTTGGTTTTATTAGAAACTGCTGTTTCACTGCCCATCGTATTAATATATTTAAGGCTGTGTATTTTAGGAATTGAAAAGCAAGATTCTCTGTACTGTACAAGATAATGTAAGACATTAAGGACAATGAATTATTTCTTTTTTTAAAAGTTGCAATCATTTCTGGTGCTTTGTATAGTGACATATGACCGTAACATGTGACACTACTTTAGCATAACTACTTGTGCCATGCAAATAGGCTAACTCTACACAGGTTTATATTACTTACTTGCTATGTCACAGAAATGAATCTGACAGGAAAACCACAATGGAAATACTTACTGTAGCAGAATGGAATAAATAATGAGAAATATGAAAGTTGAGGAAATCACTGCTCTAATGCAACATGACCAGCACAATCCTATAGGAAAAAGTCATAGGTGCCCAATGGAAACAACCTGATGAATCTGCAGAAGAATAGTTTCTTTTCAATTGCCTTCTGGGTGATGCTATGAAAATAATACTTGAACCAGGGCAACAGGCCAATTGTGTAACTTTAACTCTCATCACTTTTCATTGTTGAACTGTATTCCTGTCACCACAGTATCAATTTTTGTAGCAGAAGGATGAAAAACCTTGGCTTTCCAGATGTTGCTGAAAAGCAGTGTTGTGGAATATTCATAGTTGTAAGCATTTGTACAAGAAATCTTTAAAAGGCACGGGTGTTATGTGAAGTTATTTAACCAAAGCTATTTATTGAATGTTTATACATTATGTAGGACATCTATCAGCATTCCATCCCACTGAGTATAGTCATTCTTGAATTATTGGGTCCAAAGAGTCCCTTGATGATAAGGAAGAGGTATTGCTTCTTCAGGAGTAGAAACATACTTACCAGTCACCCCTCAAGGAGGAACAAGAAGCAAATACTTCTTCAGAAGTGGAAACATTTGTAAATAAGAAGCTGGTGGGACACATGAACCATCTTGCCTCACTCTAATCCCAGAGAGCAGAGACACTCAGGCTGCAATAATGGAGATACAGTGAGCAGCAGGAACAAAAACAGAATAGCTCTGGATGATTCATTAAGCAGAACATAGTGGGAATGCTGACAGATTTAAATAAGCTTTTTAAATTTCCTCTTTCATTTATAAAAAACCTTCCCCAGTGCATTTTGAATCTTCAGGGTATAATTCCAGCTTCCAGGACTTCTGGAATAATCGTCCATCTCCTTGTTCATCCCTTTGTCTTCTCCTAAGAATCATGATATGACCTGGCTACAGAGACCAACTATGCTTCAAATAAAGTATGTCCATTCACTGAATCTTTCCCCATTGCTTTTTCATCTCCTCCTATAGCAGCTGCTTTTCTACCAGAAGGATTACAACTAATGTAGCAAGAAGGAGAATATCTCTCCTCTAAGGTTTTCCAAAATGTATTTTTGCTGTATATCTGCAAATCTTTAAGTTCTGAATCCAGAAGCAAAACATTTTATTGAGTGAAAGGACAAAATGGGAGCTCTACTCCATTGTAGATTATGATAATAATATATCATATATACATCAAATATCAAATATATATATATATAATTCAGCTTCCTGCAATAACACCAGTGGAACTGCAAAAAATGGTGCTACTTGGAACATCATACATTTTAAGAAGATACTAGGTTGATACCTAGGATGCTGGAAGCAACCTGTATCAATCATCAGTACCAGTCAGTGATATTTATGATACATTTTTAAATGTTCAGTTGACTGAGTTTCATAGTTAATGAATAAAAGTAAAATAATAATAATAAATATCTACAATTAGAAATAGAACAACTGTGGCAAAGGCAAGCAAGGGTAGTGTCCATAGTAATAGGCATGTTGCATGCAATTCCAAAACAACTGGAGCATCACTTGAACATCATAGGCATTGATAAATTTGCTGTCAGTCAATTGCAGTAGGTGGCTTTACTTGGCACACCTGCTATCCTGCAACAATATCTGTAACACTGTTAAAAATCCAGATTTGCCTATCCCAAGTCCTTGATAAGTACTTGATAGGTAGACAAAAATGCCAACCCCAGTCTGAACATCTGACTGACTGTGTGATAATTAATAACAACATCAGCAACAACAATAATATACCTTAGTAGTTCAATCTTGCTTCAGATGCCTTGAACTGGTATGAGCCAACATTGCCTTTTGCTCAACAACAACAACAACTGTAGTCAGAGAGCTCTGTTCAAAAGGGTCATCTAGAATCTTAATTTATTCTCCTGTTAACTCGGCAACACTATACCCACTCAAAAGAAATATAACATGTGATGGAGAGTTGAGGTGTCCATACCACAAGTGATACATGATGCAGTGGTAGCAGCATGTTATTTATGTTCCAAATTGGTCAGCAACTTGCTGGGCTTGCAGCCATCATAACTGCAGTACAATCTAAACTTATGTTACCTCAGCATTCTGTCACCAGCTTTGTGGTAGTAGAGTATTGTAAATTCATGTGGAATTGAGAGCTAAGGATATGGGGATCAGAAAAGAAATATCTCAAAAAGGTGCGTTGTCTGTAGAAAGATATTGCTTCACTGTGTCTCAGTAAAGGACTGCCTGAACTCAACTGGCTATTTCAACTGAAGATAAGGAGTGTCTACATGTTTCAGAATAAAACAGACCTTAGCTCTACATAGCCCTTTTGAAAATTAGATGTTCAGGCAAGTATTCCCACAGTCTCTTTTTCTTAAACTTCCTGGACTGACTTTCTTTTTCAATACAGTCATATTTCCAGGCTTGAAATTTTGGGCTTAGACAATCTGGAATTGTGCCGCCTGCGGTCTGATCTAAGCATAGAACACAAAATTGTCTGCTACAATGTCTTACCTGTCAATGATTTCTTCAGCTTCATCCACAATAATACACAGGCAAACAATCAATACAAACTCAAGGTAAACTGCTTGAAACTTGATTGCAGAAAATATGATTTCAGCAACAGAGTGGTCAATGCCTGGAATGCTCTACCCAATTCCATTGTTATATCCTCAAACCCTCATTGCTTCAATCTCAAACTGTCTACCATAGACCTCACCCATTCTTAAGAGGTCCTTAAAGGGGGTATGCCTAAGTGCACCAGCGTGCCTATCATCCCTCTCTTACTGTCCCCATTTATCTGTATTTACTTCCTTTGTTCATATTTATGTTCATACCTATACTTGTTATATTGTGAATGTTTGATAAAAAATAAAATAAAATAAAAAATAAAATAGTTAAGACCAGCTATTTATATACTTTATATGCTTCTTGAATTCTAGTTTATTAGACGATTGGCTATCATTTTTTAAAATCATTCCTCCAAGGTTTTGCAACAAGTTACCAAAATCATGGAATGGTGGGCTACTGTTTTTCATTTGGTATCTACCTGAGTAAGTACTAAAGGAAGAAGAAGCAAATACAATATGTGCACTTATCCCCCCCTCCCGCCAATAGTATAGCAATAATTATTAAAGAATTCACAACCATCGAAGTAGAGAGCTAAATCAATAACTGGGGCCCAATGAAATACCAACAATAATAAACAGTAAATATTCCAAGAAACATATTTGTAAATTAGCCAGCTGCAATTTGTTTGCTTTCTGTAGATCCATACCCAATTTGCAGCAAGTATGACAAAGGCATTGGATTGGTCTACTGGGGTATTTGTTGAACATATTTGAGAGTAAACAGTAGAATCATTATTTGCAAACAAATTTGAAAGTGGCAAAAGTGTTTCCATTAGTAAATGTATTCATAAGAAAAGTGTATAAATCTATGCATTACCTTAAATGACATCGTTGGCCTAGTCTTCTGCTTCTGAATTAAGCTACTGTTTCCTTGGCAACAGGCATGTAAGAAGTATATCATCTGGAATTGTGCCGCCTATGGTCTGATCTAAGCATAATACACAAAATTTATGGCTCTACCTTAAGATAAGTGCAGAGTTCCACTTGCTAAACTGTAAATGCACAGAAAAAGAATGGAGGATTCTGAGTGATTAGCATTCATGGCTATATTGTGTAAATATTAAATAGATCTGATTTAGTGAGATGATTGCATGATTGAAGAATCAACAATTCTTTTTACTGGAAGGTAGTAAGGCATTTTTCTTTTGTTTCTGTTTAGTGCAAGAGTGTCTGTAAGTTTGATGAGTGATTCAATGAACTGGAGAATAACTCAAATCAAGCATAGGTAATGTACATCTCCAATCATAGACTTGTGTTATATTTACTGATGCCTGAGACAAGGCGATGGAATTCCTGCATCTCTTGACATTTAGTGCTCAAGTTGATATCTCATATCTGAATTTATATCTGTTTTTCAAGCAGAATGGTGTGCTACCCTGAGTGCATATTTTAAGACTTCCAAATTCAAGAGATCCAGATCTTCAGTCCCTGCCTTTGACATAACAGATAGATCAATAGATAGGGAACATAAAGAGCTTACTGGCTAGTTCTCAGCAAAATAATGAAGGAAAGTTCAGAATAAAACAGTTTCTCAAGGATGTTTCAGAATAGCTGTATTCAGAATAAACTCAAAGTCTTTCCTTTCCTTTCCTTTCCTTTCCTTTCCTTTCCTTTCCTTTCCTTTCCTTTCCTTTCCTTTCCTTTCCTTTCCTTTCCTTTCCTTTCCATTCCATTCCATTTTTTGATCCTTTTACTCTTTATTGGCTTGTTAGTTCTTATGGTTTATGCAAAACTTTTAATGGCAAATATTTTTAAAAAGATAATTTGAGATTCAGTTTGATAAAAAAAAAAATAAGAAAAATTTGTAAGGTATCAAAATCAAGATCCCAGGGGTGGGATCTGACAGGGTTAACTACCAGTTCAGTGATTTACGATGTGCTTCCCTATACGCTGCTGGCGCACGCCTGAAAATTGCATCAGCATGCTGCATGCAGAGAAGCAGCCTTTGAAAAAGCCCTTTTTTCCTGCTTTTTAAACTGCAGCTATGCCTTGCACGGCAGCTGAAGTTGAAAAAATCAGGAAATAAAGGTCAGGTAAGAGCCCAGGTGGGAGGCTGGGCAAAAACATCAGCAGACATAGAACCAGTTCTGTCTGCTGCTTTTCAGAGCTATCGGTTCTACAGAGGTGGACAGAACCAGTAGAAACCCACCCCTGCCTGTATTTATTTCATTTTGGGAACTTGTATCTATTTCTTTTGGGGATTTTGAAAGCATGGAAAGCAGATGACATTAACCATGCAAGTTTTAGTTAGATAGCTACATTTTTGAACTATGTTCCTGCACTTTTTAAATGCTGAAATATTACTCTACCTTTGATTTTAGTAGTTTGGAAAGGGAAACCCACATAGTTAGCTTATGACATGGTGTGCTCTTAGACCTGATTTTTATTCATTTATTTGTCTGCTATTTATTTGTTCATGAGGGGTCTTTGGTGTTCTGAGCTTGGTTGTTGTTGTTTGCAGATGTTTCATTAACAAAACTAGGTAATATCATCAGGGCTAGTGCTAGATTTATTTGTTCAATTTATATTCTTTTTTTCTATTCAGATAGCCTTCAAGGCAGTTGACACTAAATAGAGTAATAAGATCCAATAGATCGGATTATCTTTGCATACTTTATGGTGAACACGAGCAGAGAGTCACAAAGATGCACATTGACTTCTCCCATGTCTTAAACCAAAGTGATATCATTCATATGAGGAATATAGGAATGCTTTCTCATTGATATATATGAAAATATGACCATGACACCATTTTTCCTATGTTAAACTGAGTAAAAATTTCATTTTCAGATCTATAGATATAATGAGGAAACTCTTATACTAAAAACTGTCACTGAAATATGTGTGTACATGTTTGGGGTGGTAACAGGTTTTAGGCTACAAATGCACATTCCATAATAATTGTTTTCAATGTAACTGGATTATTGTGGAAAATTAATAGTGACTGGTAGCTTGGCATCCATGACTTTGGGTCAACGTTTTGATTGTTTTTAACATTTGTCAAAGCTGTGTGTGTTGCTCAGTGATTAAATAGTCTTTGCACTCATGGAACATTTAATTTCAGGCAATTCTCTCCTGATCCTAGCTGAAACCCAAGCTTCACATCTTCTGGTTGCAGGATTCTTTTCTGCAAACCTTGCTGTTTGCAAAGGACTCTGTGTAACATGAGACTTGTCCCATTTCCCAGCAGGCAGCAAGTTAAAGATCTTCACAGAGGCCAGCTGCAAAGACAGGTGTTATTCTGCCTTTTCTTTCCATTTATGCTTGCAAATAGCCTTTCAAACAATAGGAACAAAGAAGGGTAGGAGGGAGGGAGGGAAGGAAGGAAAGAAGGGATGAATTTTATTGACTCATTATTTCATATTTAAAATTCTATTCAATATTACTGTATCTTCACTTCTTTGCATCCTCTTGGGTACCATGATTTCCCTGTCACTCCTGGAACTGAATGCTAAATTCCATTCAAAATATTATTATGTAGATTCCTGCTAGGAAAATTAAGAATTTTGTTCATCTGAACTTGGGCTGTGGAATTGAATTTGGATATGGACGAGAGCCAAATCTCTGCCAAATATAAGAGTGTTGATGTCTGACCTCACTTTTTGGCTTGATCCAGCCTATAGATTAGATGGCAATAGCATTCTGAACTAATCTGATATAATGGAATTTTCTGATCATACAAGTTGCAGCATGAAAGTTTTAATGTTTGGAATCTGTTTAAGGTTTCCCCTGAACTTCTGTTTCTTATGCTTTCTACAGCATCAGATGACCTGTTACTCCCTAACAAATAACCCAATTAAAAACAAATTGAAATGCATGGAGGAATGCCTTGTGGTAAAGATGGGTAATGTTCATTTTCCATCCTATGGTCTTCTGGCAGCCACAGCAGGGTTATGATCAACAAGGGACCTCTTCTTTGAATGTATGTATTATCTTAGTATCATAAAGAAAAATAGAAGGCAAAAGAACCTTGAAACCCATGTGAATATGTGTGTGTGTGTGTGTGTGTGTGTGTGTTAGGTTTTTGAGCTGATAAATAATTAAACAAGGGAGACTAGTATGGATCTATTTCGAGCTACTTAGCTCTTGTCAGCTAGTCATACCCTTACTGGGATTCGAACCTGGGAAGTAGTATTACATGTGAGGCAATTGTAATTGCCATTAGGCCACAGGTTCCCATCCAGATCAGTGATACAGGGGAATGAGTATATATACTTGTGTTACAACACCCTGGTAAGCCCCAATCAAGGGAGGAAGCATACTGCTGTCCTTTTCTGTCTTTCAGCTCATCACCAGAGACCATCTAGACAGAAAGCTATTTGTTTCGTTGTCTTTTGTTTATATGTGTGTTAGGTTTTTGAGCTGATAGATAATTAAACAAGGGAGACTAGTATAGATCTATTTTGAGCTACTTAGCTCTCGTCAGTTAGCCATACCCTTACTATATGTTTTCGGAGGTTTTTGCGGGTATTTGTATGTGGATCTTTGGTTCTTCGGGTTTTCTCCCGCGTAGAATTGGAAATATCTAGGCGACGTTTCGATGAAGTCTCATTCATCATCTAAGCCTGAAGATGATGAATGAGACTTCATCGAAACGTCGCCTAGATATTTCCAATTCTACGCGGGAGAAAACCCGAAGAACCAAAGATCCATATATATATATAGTGGTGTAGTGGTGTATATAGTGGCCAGTGGTGTAGTGGCAATTACAACTGCCTCACATGTAATACTTCCCTGGTTCGAATCCCAGTAAGGGTATGGCTAGCTGAAGAGAGCTAACTAGCTCGAAATAGATCTATACTAGTCTCCCTTATTTATTATTTAAAATTATCAGCTTAAAAACCTTACACACACACACACACACACACACACACATATATATATATATATATATATTTGTATTACAACATATATATATATGTTGTAATACAAATATATATATATATATATATATTTATATATATGTATATATTTATTTATATATATGTATGCATGCACATATATATAAATATGTATATAAATATATATATATATATTTATATATATATATATATTTATATACATATTTATATATATGTGCATGCATACATATAAGACCATATCTTTATAAAAAAAATCTCTATATTTATTCATTAAAGTTAACAAATAAAGATTCCAAATTCATTATCTCCATAAATGCAGGAATTAGGTTTTTATTTCTTTAAAACAACTTAGCCATAATATTCATTCAAGATTCCACAACATAAATAGCATTCCTCAAGTCATATCACATCATTCCTTGAAGCAGATGTGCTGACAATTTTGAACTTAAACTCAATTTCCTACTTTCTAGCCTGGTGCCTTAACATGAAATCAAACTGGAGAAGGAGAAGGAGACAATGACAAAGCATTTATTGCTCCCAAGAAAATTGCACAGATATATCTGTTTAGCCCATGCCACTAGATGCCATTCACTAGGAATTGAACTGACTACTTTGATTAAAATTGCAGCTCTTGTTGGCTTTGTATTAAGAGGAACTGATAGTATCCATGTAATTGCCCTCTGCTCAGGTGCTGACATTCATACTGATACTTTTCATATAGAAAGTTGATCTTGATTTTGAAGGGTTTTTTTTTCTCTTTCTTTCTTTTTATATTCCAGATGGGATTAAAAAAAGAGATGGATAAAAGAAGATGAAAGACAGATACACATGCAAGAATTTACAAGAGCCAATGCATAATGCACAACATAATTCCCATTTGAATGTGCTTCATGGATTGCTTGAATGTGAAAGATAAACCTGACCACCATTTGTTGAACTTTTTTTTAAAAAAAGAATGAAACCTAATACCACCAAAAGAGTGGTATTTAGGCCTGACATAGTATTTATCAATTCCAAAAATCAACACACATTCATTTAGATCTATTGCATCATTCACCTTTCTCTTAGTTTCACAGAAACACGTTTATTTTTTATTTCATTTATTGACTCATGCTCACTTACTTCTCTTAATTCCAAGTTGTAAGTTATCATCATATTTTATTTATTTAGCGTATGGCAAATACATGGACATATAGTGGTTCAAATGTTAATGTCCAGTCCACACAGACATTCAAGGACAAGGTGGTCTATGTTGAAAAAATCAGACATTGTACCGGTGTAAGCTCTTGATGGACATTCGGACACAATGTGATAGATATTTGTCAAGGAGCACCCCAGTCACATTGAGGGTAGAGACAAGTTCCCACTTAAACAATGAATCCTGGCAGATACCATGTTGGGTACAGATCCTGTTCAGAGTTGACCTTGCTGGTGAAGAAGGTCAAAACCTGGAACCTTTTGTGTAGGGTCATCTATGTAACTGTCTGTATCTGAGCATTCAGCAGCCCATTTGGCTTTTCACTGTGTATTGATGTCAAAGTTGTTAGACAACTGTTGATCGAGTGCCAGAGAGGCCTTCCTGGATTTAAGCCTACCAACTAATAAATGAGGAAGATCAACGTGCACAGGTAGAAGTGGGTTTCTCAAAATCATCATATTATTCTATCTATATTGGCCTTCACTCATTATTGTGATGAATTGAACTTTTTACTAAATGCTGTTTACTAAATCTACAAGACTAGTTACCAATCTTAGCTATATAGAACATTTACTGTGTATATCAACTTTATTTATAAATGAATATACTGTATGGAAAGAAAAAAAACAATTATAAAGAAAACAATGCCATAAAGTTAATTAAATGGATGTAGAAACAAAATAGATTATTGAGACTAAATTACCTTGCCTTGATTCTAGAGCTCTTCAAGAGATTTGCTTAACATAATGCTTTACAAAATCCATCATTAGATTTTGACTTTTGAATATTTTGTCCCAGATGAACTTAATGATAGTTGGTGGGATATTTATAGGATTGTTATATCTATTGTGATTCTAATTTTGGTTGGATCCAGTCTCCTAAGAATTATAAATCTGTGCCTGAGTATAGTCACAATATATGACCCATTTAATTCTAACAGCACAATTCTGATGGATAAGAATTGGAGTTTGCCTTGATGGTTGCAGAGTATAGCTAATTTATTTGATGGTTTCTATGAGCCCCAGGAATACAGTTTCATGGCACAATTGTGTAGCTGGCAGTTCAGATGACTTGGGTAGTAGTATGCTTTTTTCAAAGTAATAAACATTACTGAATGCACTGTCTCAAAGTCCCCTGAGCAGCTTTGAACTGTGTGATCGTGATTGCTCCTTGACTTTTCATTAAGCTACTGTTTCTCTCAAGCCATTCCCTGAAGTGGTGATTGAGAGTAGGTCTGTGCCAGCAATACATTGTCATATGTCAAGGGACCTTCAGTTTTATGGCCTCTGTGAAAGCAGCAAGTCTTGTACATTGTGGCCAAGAAAATGGAAAGGAAAAATAATTTCTGTTTATTACAAATGCAGCTCATGAAATATAGCCCTATGCCATTTGTTTTCTTTGGCTTAAATAATTCCTTATAGTTAAAAATATTTCTCAGTTCTGTCTAAGATTGTAAAAATGATCTAATGGCTTTCCTTTCCCATTGTCTGTCTTTTCTGCTCCAAAGGTTTACAGTATTTTTGGAAAAGTACATGAAAGCAGAGAAGTGGCTTAGTGATTTTAGTACAAGACTGATTTAACATAAACACTTCACCGTTCTTATGAGGGAGAAAGGAAGGAAGAGAGGAAGGAAGGAAGGACATCATACAATAGTTACACAAAATTGTTTCTGACATATAATTGGAATTGAGAAATCAGCTTTCTATGAGAAATATTATCCAAAAGTTAGAAAATTTTCAAATTAATTTTAGCCTTGCTTTATTCCCCTCTTCAAGGCATATCCATTTACCTCAAGATTTATCACTTTTTTATTCAGATATGCTCTGAAAATCAAATTACAAATGCAAATTTGTAAGAGGAAAAACAATAACAAAACAATCTCCTTAACAGATATCAACGGTGGGATAAGCACTCTGTAGAAATAAAATAAAATAATAAATGAAATAGAAAGGGGAAGATATATCCATACAATTAGCACCAATAAACTATTTCAGACAACAGAGTCATGGTTTGCCAACAGCTGGCACAATGTTTGGCACCAAGTAACTTATTGAAAACAATAAATATTTGAGTCCCACATGTATGCATATTCTTAAATATGTGTATGTGACAGCTGGCACCACCCTTTAAGATACTGTTGCTACATTCTGCACAAGAAACTAAGAAAGATATGCTAGGAAATATTAAGCTAATATATTTATTGGTGGCTTGTCAAGGCATGAATTGTTAGGGTAGGATTAGGTTTTTAAATAGGCTTTTAATCTTCAAAAATAGAAAAATCTAGATTTAGTTCAATGTAACTGGTGGGTCCACAGTAAAATTTTAAAAAATAATCCGTAGCTCACTTTGTTCCTATCTCTTCCATTGAAGTAGAAAACACCAGCAGAGAATTGAAGCCGTTTTAGACTATTGGAAAGCTTCTATCTGTTAAATTATCAAAAGCTATGCAGACAAGCCAATAACATTTCTTTACAAGTTAATTCATTATAACAAGTACAGTTATTTGTATATCCATCACTACACCCATCTTTCAGGTTTCCAAGCACCCTCAAGGTTGCACGCCGTCTTTGATCCCCACATGAATTGGCAATAATCAAGATGATTAAAAAGTTAGAAACGTGAATTAAAGTTGATACTAAAATGCTTGCTAAATCATTTAGCAATTAAAAAATGGGTAAACAGCTACATGACCAAATTCAGATCCCCAAAAGTACATTCCAGAAACTGAAAGCAATCAGGAGAAGCAGGTTTATTTATTTATTTATTTATTTATTTATTAAACTTCTATACCGCCCCCTCTCCCTAATTGGGACTCGGGGTAGTGTACAGCCTAAATAAAAACAATACAATCAAAATAGAAAAATTTAAAATAGGTATTAAAAAAGATTAAATTGGTGGCTGAGGATTAAAATTACAATTGAATAATAAAAAGGGTAAAAAGTTAAAAGTTAGAAAAGTTAAAAACCCTCCAATGGTACTAGGCCAGACCGGCCTGTTGAAAAAGGTGGGTCTTCAATGCGCGCCAGAAGGTTCGTAGGTCAGTGATGGCTCGCATCTTGGGGGTAACTCATTCCAGAGGGAGGGTGCTCCTGCAGAGAAGGCCCGCACCCCCGGAGCTGCCAGCTGGCATCACCCAGCTGACGGCACCCCGAGGAGGCCCACCCTGTAGGAACACACTGGCCAGTGGGAGGCCGATGGTGGCAGCAGGCGGTCCCATAAGTACCGGGTTCCCAAGTCATGGAGCACTATAAAAATGACCACCAACACCTTGAATCGCACCTGGAAGGCCACTGGAAGCTAATGCAGCTCGTGCAGGAGCGGTGTAACTCGGAAGCTCCGAGAAGCCCCCAGAATCACCCACGTGGCCGCACTCTGCACCAGCTGAAGCCTGCGGATGCTCTTCAAGGAGAGCCCCATGTAGAGAACATTGCAGTAGTCTAAGCGGGAGATGACAAGGGCAGAGGTGACTGTGTGAAATGCATCCTGATCCAGAAAGGGCCGCAACTGGTAGATCCAACAGACCTGACAAAAAGCCCCTATGGCGGCGGCCGCTATATGATCTTCTAATAATAGCCGTACATCCAGGAGGACACCCAGATTACGTGCCCTCTCCGTGGGGGCCAGAATTTCTCCCCCCACGGCCAGCGATGGAGTAACCGAGAGCATGGACCCCTGAGATACTCCACAAAACAAAGGCCTCGGGGCCGACCTCTGCCCCACTGCCAACACAAATTGTGAGTGGTCAGAGAGGAAGGAGGAGAACCACCGTAACATGGTGCCTCCCACTCCCAACCCCTCCAACCGCTGCAATAAGATACTGTGGTCGACAGTATCAAAAGCCGCTGAGAGATCTAACAGGACCAAGACAGAGGAACAACCCCTGTCCCGGGCCCTCCAGAGATCATTCATCAACGCTACCAACTCCGTCTCCGTGCTGTGCCTGGGCCTGAAACCCGATTGGAGCGGATCTAGATAGACAATGGTTCTACACAATGTTCCATTAAGATGGAGTTCTGACAGCAGAGGCTATTCAAAAGGGTGTATCTTAACTTCAGTCTAGATCTTAGGACAATGTAACCTTAATTAACATCTACCTTTATATTTAATTTGTTCATTTAATAATGAACAATTACCTTTAGATTTTTAAACTGATCTTGTTAGTTGATTTGTAGAAAATGGTTCAGAAACACTAATTCTTTACAGCTTTTATCCATTAGGTCATCCTCTTTGTTCTCATTGTCTGCATTCAGTTTCTCCAGTTGGAGAAGCTATACTTTTTAAGTGCTTTCCTTCAATCTGCTTCCTACAAAAATAATTATTCATTTCTTTTTTCCTTTTCCTCTCTATGAGGCCAGAAATCTCATAGCTGCAAGGTTCTATCACATAATGTGATTTTAAATTTTCCTAATAAATCCTCCATGTTGTTCTGAATCTTAAGCATCTGTTTGTAATAGTTCGAATGTACCCACTCATGCATACTTTGATAAATATGAACCCCAGTGAACAAATTAGAGGATCCTCACATTTCCCATACATCTGTCACATATTTGAAAATGACCCTTTTCATTTTTTCTATGACCCTTTTCATTTTATAGGCTAGCTGTACTTTCAATATTACCTTATAAGGTTTATTTACATACTGCTGACTGTCTTTATTGGTCTTTTCTGAACTTACTCAAATATGTCTCTGTCATTTTTAAAGGAGGGTATTCAGAACTATTATATAATTCTGAGGAGAAGTATTAAATACAATTAGTATTTTCAAGCCCATGGTTGTATGAAGGCGGATCTCATTGCAACACAGGCCAGATACATATTAACAAGAGAGATCAGAGCAGCAAAAAGAAGCTAGTCTGAAAAGTTAAGGAATCAGTTCTCAACAAATGAACCAGCAAACATGTGGAAAACTCTTAAAAACATCACTGGCTACAGCAAACCTTCCCAGGCAGAAGGAAATCAACAACTAGCAGATGACCTGAATGTGCTTTACTGCAGGTTTGAAAGAAAACTACAGCCACCTATTTCCACAACCCCCATCTCAAACACCAACAACATCCAAGCCTCCTACAACTGACCCCAACTCATGGGTTCACAACCTTTGGTGATCACAGAAAAAGAAGTGCAAGATCTATTTCACAGACAAAAGCCAAGAAAAGTACCAGAGCCAGACAAGATAACTCCTTCTTATTTAAAAGTCTGTGCTGTCCAATTGTCCCCCATCTTCTTCAATAAATCACTAGAGATGTGCTATGTTCCTTCTTGCTTCAAATGCCCTACTATCATCCCAGTGCCAAAGAAGCCCTCCATCAGGGAACTGAATGACTACAGACCAGTTGCTCTAACATCTGTAGTTATGAAAACCTTTGAAAGAGTAATGCTGTCCCACCTGAAACCATCACAGATCCTCTGTTAGATCCCATGCAATTTGCATACCGAGCAAATAGATTGACAGATGATGCTGTTAATATGGCTCTGCACTATATCCTACAATACCTTGAATCTCCAAATACCTACACAAGGGTCCTCTTTGTAGACTTAGTTCAGCATTCAATACTATCATTCCACACATTCTTCTAACTAAACTAACCCAGCTAGTGGATCATAAGCTTCCTAACAGACAGGAAGCAGTAGGTGAAACTAGGCAGAAACACATCTGATACCTGTACAATTAGCACAGCCCCCCACCCAAGGCTGTGTTTCTTTCTCCACTTCTCTTCACCCTATATACCAATGACTGCATCTCAAATGATCCATCTGTTAAACTTCTGAAGTTTGCAGATGATACAACAGTGATTGGTCTCATTTGAGACAATGACAAATCCACATACAGATGGGAGGTTGTACAATTTGCCTCGTGGTGTAACCGGAACAATCTGGAACTGAATACACTTAAAACTGTAGAAATGGTGGTAGATTTTAGGAAAAACCCTCCCCATACTACCACCTCTTACAATACTAGACAACATAGTATCAACAGTAGAGACCTTCAAATTTCTAGGTTCTATCATATCACAAGACCTAAAAGGGACACCTAACATCACAAATGTCATCAAAAAGGCACAACAAAGTTTTCCAGTGGCATTTCTGTCGTGGACGGATCGAAGTCCGCAATTGTGCACGGCTTTGATCCGTGCTCTCTCTGTTGGAGGGCTGCGAATGGAGCCGGAACCACCCTGTGGGGGTGGTGAAGAAGGAGGAGACAGCCTGTCAGGTTGAGGGGAGCCACATCTCCCCTCCTTGCCTAGGTATACTCCCTCCAAAGATTGACTGTAGCGGTGGTCAGAAATGGCCACCCTGAAGATGGAAGGCTCTCCGGGACACAAGATTGTGTTGAAGTGTGAAGAAGCAGGCAGTGTGGAGACAGGAAAATCAGATGAAACATATGGACATTAAGGTACCCCGGAATTAAACCATAAAGGAATTTTAAGAAAGATTGCAATAGTGGTGACCAGTGAAAGTGAAAAGAAAAATTAGATATAAAGGAAAGTGGCTTTGAAGTTTGAAAGAGCTAAGTTGAAGGAAGAACTCAGAAAATAGAAGAAAAATTTGTTTAAATTGGATAAATATATGTTTTTGGCACTAGATAGGCACAATTAAGGGCTGAACTTTTTGAAGGTGTCAAAAAGGGGAAAAATGGATAATTGAAATATTGAAATATTGAAATGTAAAAGCTTCAAATAGGAAAAGAAAGTGAAAAGAAAGGGTGGAACTTGGACATAATGGAGAGGGCCACCTAATGGTCAAGGAAAAATTTCAGTGACTCTTTAAAAGTGTCTGGTTCTTTTAAACTTGGAAATTGATACAAAATAAGAGAAACTTTGTTACATTAACATTGAAGTCCTGAAAAGTAAAAACACAGAATATTAAAATAAAAGAAAGAAGCGTGAAGAAATTACCTTGGGATTGTTTGGTGATTTTGGTACAAATTTAAACTTATGGATACTGGACTATTTGATGATTTTGGAAAAAAGTTAAAAAAAGAATTAATAGAAGCTGATCGTTGGAAATAAACATCAAAGACACTGGCTGAATTAAATTACTGGACAATTGGTCTGGACTAAATACTAAAGAAAGTGATACAGAAAATCTAAAAGAAGTTTATAAAAATGGCAGAACTTTTCTTGGAACTAAAAATGGAACTAAGAAACATAAAGGAAATGTTAAATGAAAGAAATGAATTGGGCTGTATTACCTTACAACTAATAGAAATGTTGATTTTGGAGAACAAAGAACAATAAGGAGTGCCAGAAAGGGAGGAGCTGATTAAAGAAAAAGCCAGCTTTAATGAACAAATAGAACAATGAATATTAAAATGAAGGGCAAAAGAATGGAAATTAAAACTTGGAGGCTTGAGGAGATAATTAAAAAGGGAAATGTCTGGAAAGTGAAACAAAGAAAAAGGAAACAGCAAAAAAGGGATTCACAGAAAAAAGTCTTAAAGAAGGAGGGGAATAACAACTGGAATAAGAAATGGAGGGGAAAAATGAAGGGGGAAAAAAGGCAATAAGAGAAAGAACCAGAAAATAAAGAGATATGGAAACCAAACAAAAATGAAAAGAAATGGTTTAGTTAGGAGACATAATGGGTAGATAAAGATTAAAGAAAAGGAATTCTGCAAGGTAATGAGTTGTAATATATGAGAATGTAGTTTTTTAAAGCTAATGGAACTGATATCTCTTTTTAATTGGCTTCTTTTTTAAAGATTATTGTTAAATTATATATGGATATAATTGAAATAAATGTGGAAATTGAAGCTATGATAAGAAAATGATATATAACAAAGAATACAGTTAAAATGAATTATGAGGATTCTAATGTGAAAGACTAATGTCATTCCTATAATTAACTGAATTGATCAATATATTTGAAATAACAAATGATTTAGAAACTAATTGAGGGAAAGAATACCAGATGGAATCTAGCTTTATATATATATAGTAGTTAGGAGATTATTGTTATTAAACCAGAATGTGATAATTATAAAGTGATTATATTATGATAAATTTTGATTATGGATTAAAGGAGAACAAATTGAGGGACATATAAAACAAAGGGGTGGGACACTCAAATTGGTAATTAAAGGGGAAAACTTTTGAAATTATTAGATTTCAGATGAAACTTATTGAATAATGAAATAAAAGTATGTGATAAAATTGCAAATGTGACAGACAAAAGCATAAAGGTATAATGAATTTAGAATAAAAACAAGAATGTTAGATTATAAAACAAGACATGAGAATATTTAAAGAAAAAAGAATTAAATTAATATATAAATTGAAAATGTAATAAGTGTCAAGAAAATAAGATGGAAAAATTGAAGTAATGATATGATACAGAATTGAATGTGAAAGATAAATATATACTAAGGTCATGTTTGTATTGAAGTGTAAAAACCTCTTTCACTAAAAGAGATGTTTTTAAAATGTAAAAATAACAAATTTATTGCAAAAAAAAAAGCACAACAAAAAATGTTCTTTCTATGCCAACTCAAAAAGCTCAAACTGCCCAAAGATCTGCTGATACATTCTACAGAGGAATTATTGAGTCTATCATCTGCACCTCTATAACTGTCTGGTTTGGTTCTGCAACTCAACAGGACAGACACAGACTTCAGAGGATAATTAGGACTGCAGAAAAAAACAATTACTACCAACCTGTCTTCCACTCAGGACCTGTATACTGCATGAGTCAAAAAGAGGGTTGTGAAAATATTTACAGACCGCTCACATCCCGGACATGAAGTGTTTCAATTCCTACCCTCAAAATGAGGCTATAGAGCACTGCACACAGAACAATTAGATACAAGGACACCAGAACAACTAGCCACAAGTTTTTTTCCCAAATGCCATCACTCTGCTAAACAAATAATTCTCTCAACACTGTCCAACTATTTACAAAGTCTGAACTACTATTACTATTAATCTTCTCATCACTCCTTATCACCCATCCCCTCCCACTTGTAACATATGACTGTAACTTTGTCACTTGTATCTTTACAATTTATATTGACTGTTTCCTAGTATGATTTGATTGCTTATTGTATCCTATGACTATTATTAAGTGTTGTACCTTATGATTCTTGACTCTTGATGAATGTATCTTTTCTTTTATGTACACTGAGAGCATTTGCATCAAGACAAATTCCTTGTGTGTCCAATCACACTTGGCCAATAAAGAATTCTATTCTATTTTATTTCTAATCACAGATGAATTGCTATATCATCATCATCAAAAATATTTAAGTCTGATAATATTATTGTTAGCCTTCCCCCAAAGCTTATGATTTTGATATGTTAAGCCTTTATTTTTAACTAAATGAAATATTTATATCTCAAATTCCTTCTCAAAGATTGTTGTTAATATGACATTACTTGAGAGTATTCTTTCTAAAATATCTCCATTTGCTTCTTTTCAGCTTAAGAACCTCTGGAGAAACATCTAGACATTCCAATGAACTTCAAAACAGTTTTATGATAAAATCTGAACCCTCACTACATTCTTCTGAGTGATTATGCAAGAATTAATTTAACTACATTAAAATATTGTTATGAACAACTGAACTCCTTATAGTTTATATGAAACAATGGTTAATAAATTACAAACTAAATATTCTCATTGCTGAGAATATTTATAATTATAAAGTTAAAATATGATATACAGATGGATGTCAAACAGCATTCCACTACAGATAAACTTTGGAGTTATCTCCAAGCACCCATAAATAAATTATTCAAGCCTCTGTTCCTTTTCATGGATTTCAATTCATCCAACTCAATTCATTTGAACAATTACCCTGAAACAAACAGATAGAAGAACATCAAATTTTATTTACATCTTGCCCCACTTGTTTTATCTTCTTTGTTTCAGTTATAACTAAAATAGTGTTCCTTGCTTTAAGAAACCTAATGAACTCTTCAAGTATTGCTGCTAGATGAACAAAATATAGTTATAAGGAATTATGAGACTGAAGTTAATTTCAGACTTTTTAGGCATAAGAAGAAAAGATTTCCTCCAAGCTCAGTATAATAGTCTCATTTCCTGCAGGATTTGAAGCTTCTGTGTTACATTATCTAGAGGCAAAGCTCACTGAATGGCCAACTGCCCACTACTGCAATATGTCCATCTGAAACACATGTCAGGAAGCAAAGAAAGTTTGTGGAGTAATCAGCATTCCCTCCTCCCCAGCACCATTTTAAGCAAAACAAATTTCAAAGCAAAGGGGCTGGAAAGGGAACCAAAACAAAAATTGCTTTCAATGAAATGAATGACGTATTCTTCTGCTAGGTCTGTAGAAACCAGGAAACATTTGGATTTTATTCTCAATTGGATTCAGTCCATGAAAGTTCAGTTAAATGTAAGTCCTTAAGCAAATGAAATTCATTTCCTACCCACAGCCTGGCAAAATGGACTGCGTGTTTTCCAGATATCTTTAGTAATGAATCTTCTTCAGCCAAGCTAATTTTTCCTTTTGACTGGTCTTCAATCTTTGTCATTTAAAACGTGTGGATTCAGATGTTATCTCTATAGTGATGAATATAGTTGACCTGTCAAGTCTTCATTAATGAATATGTGAATATTTAAACCAGGAAGAGAGATAATCCAAGGCCCTCCTTTTTTTTGATATGTGTCTCCCAACTTAGAGGAAATCTGGAAATCTTCCAATAATAGACAGAATGTAATTTAAATGCTCTGTTTTCTTGTCAACATTTTAATTAATTCTTTTTTTTTATGACAGAGGATTTCCAATAATTTGCCAAATTTCCTTAGCTGTTATGGTTATGAATAAATATACTTGTACAGTTATTTTTCATTTTTGATCCACACATTGCCTTTGGAGTTTATAATTATTGAATTGTTAATTTACATTATATTGTCTTCCAGTATTTGAAAATTGTTGCAACTATGATTTTATTCAAAAGCAATGATGAAATGTGTTTCATGTTATAATGCAAATATGAAATATGCATTTATATTAGATGTTGGAATGAGAATATGTACAGTAACAGCAAGTTTTGTCTTGATATTGCTACACATGTATCTCAATTATATTGTAAATTCTGAGCCCAGTTATGTTTGACCTCCTGGTTTTGGGGTGCTTAATAATGAGGTTGATATCAGTGTTCTTAGGTAGACTAAAACATGCCCAGATAAGCTAATTCTACTTTATTTACATAAAAGAATTTTGCATTTGAAAGTACAAATACCTTTATAGTTTGAGAAGTTGACAAGTGATCCTTTTGAGCCATTTTCTCTGCACCTTGTACAGCTGTGGGCTATGCCATTTCTTATCTGACCATTTCCTAGGCAGCATTTCTTTGCCCAGTTGTCCAGGTTTTCTTCAGACTGTTACTTTAAAACCAATTTCTACAAGTTTCTCCTTGAAGAACATCTGCAAGATTTAATTGACACAAAATTTAGCAGTTAAACTGATAATTACTGCAAATCTGATACCTGAAATTGAAACATATATATAAAAAACAAGAACAATTGCTTTCCAAACTCAGATCAGAATAAAGATTTTAACAGAGACATTCCCAGATGGTCTAGACCCACAGGCTGAATGTGTCACATGCTGGCCATGCCCATGCCCGGTTTAGCAAAAGATAAAAAAAAATATTGATACATCACATGACGCCGCTGTGATGACGTGAGTTTGACACTCCTGGTCTAGATCTAACTATCTAAGGACCTATCTATATCATTATTAGGATCTTCAGAAGAGGCTGTTTTAAAGATACAATTGCACAGAGAAATGTATTTATCAAGTAGACAGAAAAAGCATTTTCCTTCGTGACTGAAGACTGAGCTTTCTTCAGAATTAAGACCAATCCTTACTTTTTCAATTTTTCATAAGCAGTTTAATTTGACTTTGTAAACTCCATTCACTAGTACTAATATTGATTTACTGTTATTTTAATATTTTTATATGGTTTCGTTATTAAATTATGCTTTTCATTTATCTAATCTGTTGCCCTGGTTATATTTGTGGGAAGGTAGGTAAAGAAAGTTTCTAAATAAGTATCACTGGAAACCAACTCTTCTGATATTTTTTGGGGTATTTCTATTAACTCAAAAAATATTTTAGGAAAGTAAACATATTTTGACAGTCTGCTTCAGTGAAAGAGTTGATGGGCTATTAGCATGGCTTCTGGAACAAATTTGCATTCCACATATATGTTATGAATCCACATTATAGGCAAGTGAAATGTCATATAAAAATACATTCTTCAATAGCAAGAGAAAAATATATGTATTTTCCAGTTCCAAAACTTGTTTGCCAAGTTTTAGCCCAAAGCAAATTTTTATGGCTGAGTTACAAACCTCTGAAAATAAGGGTTTATAATGGAAACACTGACACAACACTGACTATAGTGGCACAGACGTGGCCGTTATAGTATGCACTAGAAATACCAAAGAAGATTAGAAATGACATTTTGGATGCGGGGCCTTCTTTGGGCTTTGGGAAACTTAGTTTGGATTCTATTTTTTCCCCCTACCCTCACAAAGCTTTCCCAGATGGAATGTTATCTCTAATTCCATTTTTCATTCCTGTCACGTGTTTACTTAAATCCCTATTATTATTTCCATAAAATGTATTTAGGGACATTATAGTTTTTCCAATTTAAAGCATTTGGTATTTTTACAGATCTATTCCTTCCGCATTTCATTTCCATTGTAAGTCTGATTTCAAAGGACTGTCCAATCAGTTTCAGCTTAAAGATAAGCAGAAAACGCCAAAGAAGTGACAACAGGAGTCATTAAAATGGCCATCTATCTTTAGAGCTTGAAAAGCAGGTTCAAGTGCATATGCTAGTCACTTATTTTTCACCCTTAACTTTGTTTAATGGGGAAAGGTAAGGGGCAGTGTGTGTAAAATGAAATCTACAAGCTACATGTATTTTTAAAATTATTCTTTTAAAACAATAGAATGATGGAAATAAATTATGTACAGGGAGTTTGCTTGTTAATAAAATAACTTTCCCAAGCTGAACAGAACAGGACCATATTTGGTGTGAGGGGAGAAGCCAGCAAAAGAAAAAATGTTTATGAAAATTAGCCAGGGACTACGAAGTTAAAAAAAAAATCCCCAAATTACCTCACTGCATCCCTAGACAAGAAGAGTTGGGTAATGGAGTGACTGATGCTCACTGCTGTCTTCTAATCCCACTTTCTTTCTCCTTCATTGTTATGTGACACAGAGCAAAAAGCATGAAGCTTGTCCATTTTCCTCAATATGCACAAACATATGGGCATTGCTGGTAAAGAGGCTTGAAAGAATTCCAGAAGCCATCCTTTGCATTCTCCTATATTATGAATACAATTACCTTTTCATCAAATTATAATTCTATTTAACAAATATTAATGAAATATGAACGTGCAGAAAATATTTTTGTTAATTTGAATTATTCATCACTCTTGAGTTGATAACTATTTATGCCTTCATAATAATCTCTTAGTAAAATTATTCTTATTTTGGATATGTCATACATTTGGATGGTTATTTTTTGTGTGTGTGAAGATTTTTTTAAAGAAACATACTCAAAATATAAGAGAAGGAACTATTCATTGTGGTAATCCTGGTTTAGTGACACAGAACAGTAAGTTATTTAGAATGGTCCTTAGCTAATGGGCTAAAAATATTAGGAAAAGGCCACTCAGATGCTTGAACTTTAACAAAATGTTGTTATAACCAAACAAAAACAGAGAGAATAAAACATATGGCATATACTTCTGCACATTTATCCAGCAAATAAGATCCAAAGGAATTTGATATTGAAGTGGGAAAAATTATATCATGGGGCTTTGGTAAATTGTAATGCAATGGGTTTTTCACAACTTCATCATCCAGAATTTTCTGGATTAGTTATATTTTGCAGTTTAAATTATTTGCTTATAGAGAGTCATAGTTAAAAATTATCCAAATTTTAATTAAAAGCTTCACAGAAACGAGAAGTTTCAACCTGTAGCAGAATGGAACAAAAGTATATTTCAGATTATATTAGCATTTCTCTTCTCCTTCCCTCCTTACCCCTCTTTCTGCATGTTATCGTCAATAATGTTAATTTCAATAACAATATTAAAATACTGCAAAATGATATGATATGGATCTATGATCTTCCAAAACTACTTACAGAGTTCATCAAAGCACTCAACAGAACTGATTATCGGGAAAATTTCCAAACACTGTCTGGAATCCCTTCAGATCCACCCAATAACTAATGAAGCAAATCCTTTGTAGGAACATACGTAATATAATCCTTTTAAAATTAAATAAAATATTGCATATATTGTATACATAACTCTTAACAAAATAGGAGGTGGAGATTTACCACATATTAAAAAGGAATTATAATGAATATAGTTAATTGATAAGCAAATAACTAAATGCAAAAGAAAATCAAAGCAGGAGTTAGAGGTATTATTCTAAAATTCGAAGTAGAGGTCTACACATTCTTTTTATTTAGTATCTTCATGCAATGATTGTTATTTGTGATTTTTTTTTGCAGTCTTTCAAACCTTATAGCAGAGAAACATTTATAAGCCTCAACTATGAGCTTATTTCTTGGTATTTTAATTTAATTAATTGCTTAAATGAATTTATATAATTGTTGTTGTTGTACACCTATTTCTTTCTCTTGATTCTGTCCATAGCGTACCAGCTTTCAGTACATCAAACAAGTGTCAAGCACTTTTGCTGTACCTGACACAGAGACCGTTAAAAAATAAACTGTATATATATATATATATATACTTTGTATTACAACACCCTGTTAAGCCCCAATTAAGGGAGATAGCATACTGCTTTCTTTTCTGTCTTTCGGCTCATCACCAGAGACCATACCGACAGAAAGCTATTTGTTTCGTTGTCTTTTGTTTACATGTGTGTAAAATTATCAGCTCAAAAACCTTACACACACACACACACACACACACACATATATATATATATATATGTTTTCGGAGGTTTTCGCGGGTATTTGTAGGTGGATCTTTGGTTCTTCGAGTTTTCTCCCGCGTAGAATTGGAAATATCTAGGCGACGTTTCGATGAAGTCTCATTCATCATCTTCAGGCTTGCGTCTTTGGCCTTGTGCTTCTCAGAGTAATGTGAGCTTGCAGCTGCTTCTTCCTTTTAACCACTAGTGGGGGTGTGACTTGATTGGGTGGGGGCTTGGCTGTGTTCTGATTGGGTGGGGGTGTGTTCTCATTGGTTGGGGGTTTGGCTGTGTTCTGATTGGCTGGGGGTGTGTTCTGTTCCGGTGGGGGTTTGGTTGTATTCAGGTTAGTCTTAGTTGCTGGGGGATTTGAGCTGGTGAGCTGTGATCCTGTTGTTTGGCTTCGCGTTCGTGGTCATGCTACATCTTCATGGTGGGCGTCAGTTCGCTTCATGTATGGGTTGGGGGGGGTTGAAATAAGACTAACCTGAGTACAACCAAACCCCCACCGGAACAGAACACACCCCCAGCCAATGAGAACATAGCCAACCCCCCAACCAATCAGAACACAGCCAAGCCCCCACCCAATCAAGTCACACCCCCACTAGCAGTTAAAAAGAAGAAGCAGCTGCAAGCCCACATTACTCCAAGAAGCACAAGGCGAAGACACAAGCCTGAAGATGATAAATGAGACTTCATCGAAATGTCGCCTAGAAACTTCCAATTCTACGCGGGAGAAAACCCGAAGAACCAAAGATCTATATATAGATAGATAAATAGATAGATAGATAAATATAGATATAGATATAGTATATATAATATAAGACATTTCATTACAAAAGGAATCACTGTGAAAAACAAAACTAATGCACATAAACCATATATGTTTCTCATCAATTAGACGGTGAGTTGTTCCCTCAAAAACAATTTTCCTAATATTCATTTCCTGTTGTTGGTAAATATTCTTAGTCTAACCCCTTTATTTTTTTCCCAGTCCTTGTCTTTTTATTCTCTGGTTTTTATCCTTAATCCAATTGTACCATCAAAAATTACTTAAGAATATGCAATCCGTCTAGATTTCTACAATGCCATGCAAAGTAGTTTTAATTTTATGGACTGCTATTTCTCAATCTTGGCAACTTTAAGATGTATAGACTTAAAATCTCAGTATTCCCCAGCCAACAATAGTTGAGGAACACTGATGTAGACAACCATGAGTCAGAAGTTATCATCACATTGTAATGAGCAGTTTTTACTGTGGAAATGGGATCTTGGAATAGATGTGTTTGCCATCTACAGTGTATTAAAATTAGCTTTCTATGACAGATTTGATTTTAAGAGAAAAGAAATTTTTCTGTTTGTCTAACTTTGAACCATCTCTTTCCCATCTTACAAAGTGGCTCAAAAATTAGCACTACACTTGTTAACAAGCCTTTTACAACCACTTAAATAAGTTAGCTGCATACCATTTAGAATTTCTTGCTAGTACTTTGATGCAAAAGTAGTAAAATGAACTATTTTCTTTTATGTCCCAAAGGTGCTTTTTCAGGAGGCAACTGGACTTTCTTGTTTTTTTTCTTTTGAACATTTTTTGCTTCTCATTCAAGAAGCTTTTTTAGCTCTAACTGCATAGTGGGGAATGGAAGGATTCATATATTTCTTGCAGATAGCTGCAGGTTTTTTAACAACTGATTCTTTGGGCATGGCTTAGTTGGCGGGTGTGGCTTGGTGGTCATGTGACTGGGTGGGCCTGGCCAACTTGACATCACTCATGTCAAGGGGCGCTTCTCTTCGCCTGGCTTCTCATGACAGTGGGGATGCTGCAATAGTCATAAGTGTGAAAAATGCTCATAAGTCACTTTTTTCAGTGCCATTGTAACTTTGAATGGTCACTAAATGAACTGTTGTAAGTCAAGGATTACCTGTACAAAAATACAAAAAGTTTTTTTACTTGCAAAAAGCTGCCCTAAATACCAATCATTAGATTAAAAATAGCTGCAAGCAGAGTTACAAATCAGACAGGGTGCCAGAGCACCTTAAGGAATGAAAATATTTAAAATGCAGTGATAACTATCAAGCAGCCAACCCTTACTCATGAAGTGAAACCCTTTAGCAGAGAAGTCATTTAAGCTCCGAACTACTTAGAAAGTTAAAAAGGGGTTCTATAGAACCGGATAGAACAGGTAGAATCCCACCCCTGGATAGTTGGTCATTTGTTGGTTTATATTGTTGGTTTATCTGAGTAATTTAGAGAACCAGCAAATACCACCTCTGACTGGAGTTTTTACAGTATCCTTCCCCTGACATGCCCACCAAGCCACGCACACAGAACTGGTAGTAAAAAAATTTGAAACCCACCAATGGTCAGCATATTCCAACAATCTGGGTCCTTATTTTATCGACCTTGAAAGGATGGAAGCTGAGCCAACCTTGAGCCAGTGAGAATCAAACTGCCGAACTGCAGGCAGACAGCAGAAGTAGCCTGCAGTACTGCAGTACAGCATTCTCATTCCTGCACCACCATGGCTCTTATTCCCTTTCCATTTTTATGTTACTTTAATTTTAATGTTTGATTCTGAGATTTAAAAAAATATTTTAAAAAATAAACAAATAATTTGGAACATACGGTAGCACACTCAACTATTTATTCTTCCATGACAGATAGGACTGTGCTACTATTATCATAGCTGATGCTGCAGTGGTTTCTGCCCATGTGTTAGTTGGTAAAAAAGTCATTAATTTTGTTGGTAAACTTGCTCTAAAAGAGAACATCTTGTAATTAACTGCTGAAAGATAAAGATTATGATCTTTTCCAAAAAATAGAAGCTGGAATGGAACAATTGTGTAAAGCAGGTAGTTTTTTTACAGGCATCTGGTTCATGGTTTCTCAGGAAATGTGCTACACAGTTAAGTATTACACCATTTGTCATTTTATTATGATTAGTTGTTGTGTTTTACATAATGCAATAGTGAGCTAGATCCTGCTGTGTATTAATTATTTATTAAAAGTGTTTTAATTATCTATATATGCCCAGAGGCTTTACTAGTTGGATGCTTGTTTTTTAATAAAAAATTGAAACATAAATAATTAAATCCCTAGAATATTAAAAAGAAAAATATATTGCTGAAACACAATAGATGTATCTGGCCATAAAATAAATACAATAGTTACAATTATAGATAGGGGTCCTAAACTATATTTTGCTCAGTTACTTCCTTTCTAATTTAAGTGAATATTTGTATGGGTCTGTCTTTATATTGTACACACACACACACACACACACACACACAGAGAGAGAGAGAGAAGGAATGAGAATTTGAGGAGGTAAAATTGAGTTCCCAATTTGGTGAAAATATTTACTTGGGCATTTCTTTGGATTTTCTCTCTACCTCTTTTTTTTACATAAATCTACATATAAGGAAGGTGTGATGAGGTGGGGGCAAAGAGTAATAACTGTGATCGAATTATTCATGGCCTCTGTAATACATCAACCTTAGACTAAGGTGGAAGAAGATCTATGAAAGCTGTCCCCAAACATTGGCATTGATATCAACTTCATTTGAAAATAAGTGAATATATTTCTTGTACATGATAATTGTGCATGCTTTTAATCCCTCGTTCCATCCTACATCATTTCTATTTTAATCTAAAACATATGCATCCTTCCCAGAAACACTACTTACATTTTCTTTGAACTAAATTTTACTTCCCAGTTTCTAACTCTGATAGGAGGAACTAGTTAGGTGACTTATATTAGTGGTCACAGATACTAAGGCTTCAAGTCCAGAAATAAGGAAGAGGCAAAGGACTGCTAAGGTGGAGGTCATAGAACTTCTTCCATCAATACTTTCCATATCAAAAATGCACCATTTAAATTAAATAATTGATTCCTGAAAAGGAAATAATTTTGAGTTCAATTCTTGCTTTTTTAATGACTCAAGCTTCTTTTTCTAAAGTATTGCATCGGTACATAAAAGGCAATACTTTTGAAAATCATATTCCATTTAGTGTGAATTTCATATTTGTAGTAAAACACATCATTCAATTTCAGTCTGTCTTCCACAGGCTGGCAGCATTTGATAGGTAGTGAATGGCATACCTATGACTTAGAGCCTGATTGTAGCTTTTCTAAACAATGGTGCTTGGATGCTGACTTTAAGGTTCACAAGCTTTTCCTTGCTAAGTGAATTGAAACATATCTGTTCCACCTTCAAGGACTGAAGAATTATGGCTGCATTAAACTAGGGCGACATTCCTAGAACTTACAAAGGTTTATTTTAACAATTTATAATAAAAGAAATATTGCTGTGATTCAGGAGATCTGATGCTCATATATAGTAGTTGGTAATATATAGTACATCAGGTGAATAGAATTTGAAGCATATGGACTGTCTGGTTGCCAATATTTTCTAGATGATAGATGAAGAACATTAAAAAATAGGGCACTGAGCTCAGGCTGGTTTTCTGTTCAGAGAGTGACACATAAAATCTAGTTTCTCTTAATATTTTTTCCCTGCTGCTATATTTCTCTTGATACAAATAATTGATTTTGATCAACATTACTGCTCCTACTTCTCCAGTATTGTTGATAATGCTAAAATGGCATGTACAACTTCTTCCCTGCAATTATTTTAAATATCAGCTGCATGTTCTTTCCCTTTGGATAATACTGAATTCTTTTGCACCTCTCTAGTATTGCTTCAAATCACATCAATCCTTTTGAAAACATGTATCTCTCTAAGCCAGAGGTGTCAAACTTTCCTCATCATGACATCATCAGGTGACGTATCATGACTTTTCCCCCTTCACCAAACAAGGCATGGGCATGGCCAGGACGTGATGCATCTGGCCCATGGGCTGTGAGTTTGACAACCCTGTCCTAAGCAATTCTATCACTGAATTGAGGAATGACAAGCTTTTTCATTTGTTCTTCTTATTAAAGAAGAATATTAAGGTCTTTCCATTCATGCAATCGGAGGATTGGAAGGATTAGAAGGCTCTTGGAAGGACCTTGGAGGTTTACTAGTCCAACTCCTATCTAGAGCTGGAATCCTCAGACTATCCCTGGTAGAAAGCTATCCAATTTTCACTTGAAAACCTATTATTCAGGGACATAGACTGTTCTATCACTTAATATTTCTTATGGTCAAGAAATTCCTCCTATTTTGAGCTTGGGACTCCCTGTAAAGCTTCCACTCACTGATTCTTTTCTTACTCACATTATCCTGTGTGACATCTCTCCAAGTACTGAAGTCCTTTCCTTAGCCTCCTCTTCTTCAAGATGTATTTCCAATTCATTTAATGAAAGATCAAGGCTGTAATACAAACAATCTGTAATCAATCGGGATATAAACTTCCTCTTTGCTTACTTTTGATTAAATTGGCAACAGATTATACAGTTTTTGCAAATATTTCAAATAGACAACACTGCAATTTTTATTTGTATATTATATTTTAAATCTATAAATATTCAAATAAATATGCATATTCCCAAAGCCTAAATATTTTCAGTGAGGAATTGAAAGGTGAAAGGTAATTAAGGTAATTAAAGCCATTCTTGCTTTGCCTCTGCAGAGCCATGATCTTGTAGCTCCAAAATCTTTTTCTTTGAAAAAGAACTCCAATTTCACCAAGGGGAAACTTTTTCATGAGCTTTCCCCCAACGTAGTGTCTTTCAAATGTGCTGCATTTATATTCCTATCATTTCCAGTTAAAATGTTGTCTCAAAATAATAGGAGTTGCAGTCCAATACATCTGGAGAGCACCAGCTAGAGGAAGACAAGTATTTGTCCATATTCAACAAACAGATGTTCAGAAAACTCCTGAACCTTCAGTTCCAGTCTCATGTTGGACTGAGTATTTTAGCAGATATTCTCTTTAAGATTCTATCTACACAACACGGTATTATCAAATGTCTGGACAAGTATTATTTGTACAATGCTGTGGAATGTTTGAATATAGGTTACAAGTAGACAGCTTCTCCCCACCCTGCTTTGTCTGACATCTGCATACAAAACAGACTTGAAAGCAAGAAGAGGCATATATTTGCTTGCTGTTAATCATCAATTATCTAAGGATGCCTTCTTGCATTCACGGTGGATATTGTTTCCTTATTACTTTTCATTTAATACTATATTATGTTAATATAAAACAACAACATCACATGCCTAATATTAATTTATATTCCTGTTATGAAACTTTTGTGAGAGCTGCTAACAAAAGAAAAACTGGAAATATTTGTTCATGGAGCTGCACTGCAAAAGCATCAGTAATGAAAGCAAAACCACAGTCTTTTGTTAAAATGAATAAAAAGGCTTCACTGGCAATAGTGAATGTTTGTGGAGAAGTGGGAGGCCATTAAACTGACTGCAAAATATAATGCTCCCTACATTAATGAAAAATTTAATCAGCTTTCTGATGTTCAAAATGACTGGCACATCTTTTCCTCTGTCCTTTTTAAGCCATGGTGGTTGTCTGAGTCAGAGATAAGCTATGTGGTCTGAGGCAAGTATCAATTAAATCTGGGGGTGACGTGATAAATCAAAAGATCAGATATGCTGTCAAGAAAGGAGCCAAAAATAAAAGGCAGCTGGGAAGGCAAGTGTAATCCCCTGTCTTTAATGGGTTAGTAAGATTGCGGAAACAAAGCCTGAGTTAGTTATTTATACAAAAAACAAAAATTCCCTACTGGTTATGCAGGATATCTGATTTAGTTGAACTAATCTGCAGTTTTTGTTTCCATGTTACATATATTTCCTGGATGTCTATGGAATCCAGACATAGGACCAGAAAGAATAATGGCTAAGAGAATGACTGTATTCATTTGTTTATATCAGAAAATATTATAACCAGTCTTCCTATATCCTGGCTTTACTGCAGTGATATCTCTTGGTAGAATTTGTAAATTAACCCCTATTCAATTCAGCAGTTAATTCTGGAAGAGTGGATCCTGAAAGACAAGGATTGTTTTCATTTAGGAATGTTTAGGCAGAGCAACAAATCAGCAAGCATGTTGTGGATTATGAAATCTGAAATCCCTTATATTTGACTAACATGAACCTTCTCATTTGACAGAGAATTCCATTATACTTTTCTTCATAAATTGCCATATTGAAGAGAACATTCTTGTTCCTTCTGCTCTATCCAGCACAGGTGAAGAAGTGCTAATTAAATCTTATAATAGGAGTGGCTGAGGAATAAGAATTCCCTAGCAACCATATACTGGCAGGGATACTGCATAATTACCATAATATTTGAATACTCAAGAAAACTCAGTGGATGCATACAAAGAAGCTTCTCTATTACAACTGTAGAGGAAAAGGTCTTGCTTAAATAAGAAGAAGGGCTGTCAATCATTACTGGCTAAGTAAAATGTTTAAGAGGGAATGTAGTTGTTTGAAAGCATGGAATGGAAGAATCTCCTACATCTTACTGGTTTCAATTGCTAATATGGCTGTTACAGCACAATGAGAAGAATGGCGTTGAACTTATTAGATCTGCCCCTTTCACTCATCCTGTCTTATGCATTCTTTGGGGGGAAAAGAACTTTACCTTTTACCTATAGCTTCCATGTGCTTTTGCAAAGTTCCATATAAGTGGAGACATAACTCTTCCATGCTGCAGATTTTTACCCTATTATTGGATGGGAAGGAAAAGGTCAGCAAAACATGAGCAACCACAGGAAAATCAAAATTTGCAGAATAATAGGTACAATGTCATAATCAGAGCTTTGTGCTTTTTCTATGTCCATGTGACATTGGGCAGGACTTCCATCATGGATCCAGGACCTCTATCTGCTGCTGCCAGCTAGGGAATAGCTCTTTTTCTCTTTTTTGTCCATAGTAAAGTTCTAAGTAAGGATATGGTGCTTATCAGCCCAAGTCTGTCCAAGAGTGGACTCACAACAGGCTCAAATTTGTGAATGGTTTAAAAAGAACAAAAGTAAACTACAAATGGATTCCTTGCAAGTGGCAAATAGATGATTAGTAAGTAAAATGTGATGTGCGATATAAAGAACTGGGAATGTCTGTAGATGAACAAATATGTCTTTTCATTAAATTCACATTTTTGAGGCATAGGATTGTTTCCTCTTATCATTGCATGAGCTTGCATATAAACTGAAAATGGAGATGGGGGTGAAGAATGGCTTAACCAAAATCTGATCAGTCAAGAGTCAATAAGACCTGATATTACAGATTTGAATTACAACTATTTGTTTAACTGTTCATAGTTACAATGACTGAAAAAAGTGACTTACAATCTGTCCTTGCATTTATCACCATTGCAGCATCCCCATGGTCATCTGATCAAAATTTGAGTGCTTAACCCTAACCCTAACTCATATAAGGACTGCTATTTTAGTAGGATATTTTATTATATGTTGTCCAGAGGTCTTCAGAATTTGCAGCATAACAACATTGTGATAGGTGATAGATAGATAGATAGATAGATAGATAGATAGATAGATAGATAGATAGATAGATAGATAGATAGATAGATAGATAATGATAGATTGGAAAAGATAGATCATACTGGGATAGATATAAATAAAGTAAGACAGATCAAGATGAGTTGCTCAAATTGAATCAAACAGATCACATAAATCAGATGAAGAAAACCAGTTTCCTAATTTTGGAAGTTTTAAGGAAGCAATAATGAAGATGAATAGAAAATGATGTCTTAGCAGAGGAAGCCTGAAGATATAAAATCAGGCAGAGCTTAGTCTTCCAAATGTTTAAATTTCAGCTTCATTGATAAAATTACTGAGGTTGCTTTTATGCACTGAAACATAGGAATAAGCATATGTGGCACATTTAGAGATGGAAGATGATAGGAAAAATAATCAGAATGGCAGGTGTAAAAGGACTACTAAAGTGGAATGGCTAATGATTCATTGAATTTGATCATTTTTGCTGGAATAGTAGACTTGGAAGTGGGATATAGCAAACTAAGAATACAAATTTGGGGTATATTTTATTTTAAAATATCAAGGCTGTCCCTCCATTTTATGCTTTCTAGGGAAGTGTAGGGATTAATGGCAGCCAGTAATTCTTTTATCATTTGGTACAAATGATCTACCCCAGAAGGATGTACTTTCTGTTCTGAAAGACTTCCAGAGCTTGGGGTATGAACTTAGTAATATGGGCTGTAGGCTTATCTTTTCAGAGGTTCTACCAGTATACAAAGAACAAAAAAGGAAAGGCAGAATGTAGCAGAGTTTAGTATGTGGCTAAAGGAGTGGTGTAAAAGGGAAGGCTTTGGTTATAT
The DNA here is from genome assembly GCA_023653725.1 of Bungarus multicinctus. Lineage (NCBI taxonomy): Eukaryota > Metazoa > Chordata > Lepidosauria > Squamata > Elapidae > Bungarus > Bungarus multicinctus. The sequence goes on from CM042844.1 coordinate 35,067,997, forward strand.
TAGTCATGATGTCTGAAGCTGGTCCAATGAAAAACTGTACAAAAGAGATAGTTTGCATCCATCAAAGAAAGAGACTGAGTTACTTGGCATTAAATTCACAGATTTCTGGATAAACATTTAAACTGAACAGCGGGGACAGAGAATTAATGGATTCAGAACATTTCTGTCCCCAGCAACCTAAAACTAATAAGGATACCAGTGCATGCAAAATAGATGTTTGTGCAGGTAAGATTATCAACGTTGATGCCAACCAAAACCAAGCATTTAATAGTGAGCGCCATAGCATGTGCACTAATCAAACAGGTGGCAAGAAAGTAGGGGCTGGCGGGCACAACACAGGTTATGTAGACAGTAAACACAGTGTCAGACATAAAGATCTCAAGTGCCTATATACAAATGCACAAAGTCTGGGGAACAAACAGAGTGAACTCGAACTACGAATACATGAAGTAAATATGATATAGTTAGAATAACAGAAACTTGGTGGGATGAAACCCATGACTGGAACATACTGGTAGAAGGATACAAACTATTGAAAAAAACAGACCCCATAAAAGAGGAGGTGGAGTTGCACTGTATGTAAAGGACCACTATGTTGCTACAGAAATGCATGAAACCAAAGATGAAAACCTCCTAGAATGCATATGGATCAAATAAAAAAAAAAAGAATGACATGGCCATAGCTATATATTATAGGCCACCCAATCAAGCAGAAAATATAGATGTCATTTTTGACAGCCAACTAACAAACATATGCAGGAAACACACAACAATAGTAATGGGAGACTTCAATTATCCTGATATCAACTGGAAAACTAATTCTGCACCAAGTGAGAAATCAAATAAATTCCTAATTCCTAGCTGACAACTTTGTTGTCCAAAAGGTAGAGGGTGAAATTAGAGGAACAGCCATACTGGACTTAATTCTTACAAACAGAGAAGAGGTGATAGAGGGAGTTGAAACTGCAGGAACCTTGGGTGAGAGTGACCATGTCATGCTAGAATTCAACATAACACAAACATAAGCAAGTTAAGCACATAGATGCCGACGGGACCCGCAGGAGACCCTCCCTGTGGGAGCGCACCGGATGGTGGGATGAAAATGGCAGAATGCGGTCTTGTAAAAGAGCTGATGTGGTTCCCATCTTCAAAAAAAGGAAAAAAAAACAGACCCAGGAAACTATAGACCAATCAGCCTAACATCAATACCCGTGAAGATACTGGAAAAGATAATAAAAAAACAGATCTGCCAACATCTAGAAACAAGTAAAGTAATAACTAGCAGTTAGCACGGGTTTGTTAAAAACAGATCATGCCAAACCAATCTTATTTCATTCTTCAACACAGTGACTAAATTAGTAGACCAGCAAAATACTGTGGACATAATATATTTAGATTTCAGCAAGGTATTCGACAAAGTAGACCACAACCTACTTCTTAGTAAGCTAGAAAAAGTGGAATAGATAGCACCACCACTAGATGGACTTGCAACTGGCTGGCAAACTGTACACAACGAGTAGTCCTTAATGGGTCTAAGTCTACATGGAGGGAAATAAGCAGTGGGATGCCACAAGGTTCCGTCTTAGGCCCAATACTCTTCAATATCTTCATTAACGACTTAGATGAGGGAATAGAAGGGGAACTTACCAAAGTTGCAGATGATACTAAGCTGGCAGGAATAGCTAATACCCAAGAAGATAGGCTGCTTTTCAGCTGTTAGAAATGTTTGGATTAATAAATTTGACAGTAATGGGTAGGTCCTTTAATCCTTAGCAAAAAATTGTTTTAAATACAAGTTTGAACATATTTTAACATTGACATATTGAAGGATATTTTTGAACAATGCATTCAAAGTATTTGTAGACTTCAAAATTATACGACAATAAATTATGAAAGTGACATGGATAATTTTCCTACATTGGATTTGCAAAACAGTTTTGAAAAAAATATCATGACAAGAAGCAAAGAAAAAGTGAAAAGGAATAAAATTGAATGACATTATTTGAATGGACTAAAGATTAAGATTGTTAATTGTAAAAAAAAGAATATAAATTTAGTTAAAGATTAAAATAAATGTAATTATTTCTGGTAACCCTTTAATGGACTTTTGCTGATATTAGAACTGAAATGATGTTACTTTATGGATTTCTCTATAGATAAAAAGAAGATGCAATTTGTTATATTTTAAGAGGATGCAATAAGTTACTAAAATTGTTTATACTTGTTGAGATAAAAGTAGGAAGTCTTTTTATGTATTTATTTTCTTTTTCTTTTTTGCTATTGTTGGAAGAAAAATCCTTCTGGGTTCAGTTCCAAGTGGGGAAAAAGACACTGGAAACATGGAGGCTGTTTGGAAGGTTTAATGGTGGACAGGACCACATGGCATGGAGCTCTAGAGTGAAAAGGAAGGATGATCACATGCTTCAAGGTGAAGGAGGAGATCAGGAAAGGGCTGAAGTGCTGAGAATCCCTGGGTTTTATAACCTTTGTTAGGATTTGAATTGGAACCTGTATTCTGATTGGTTGTCAGACTCCCATTGGGCCTTGCAGGGGCAACTCTGTAGGCTGTCCTGAATTCCAGGCTTGGTTGAGCCTTGCTGGATGATGATGCACTGAAAAGGGCTTTTGGCAACTGCTATAGTTTTACCTGGAGATCTTTGTTATGTAAAGTATTCTGGTCCAGGTCTTAATGGCCCACCCATTAATAAAGGTGGGGGTGAGCTTCTGCTTCTGAGGTGAGTTTCTGCTTCAGAGTTTCTACTCTTTTTAGAGGAAACATTCTGCCTTTTTAATATTTCCCAGGATATTTCATTTTTCTAGGAGAGGGATGGGTGCTAACTTCCTACACTATATTCATACTTTTTTCTTTTTTTCCCTTTCTTTTCTGCATCTTTTACTCTTTCTTTTCTTCTTTTTTTTAAGCTTGCATTACCTATTATTGTTATAATTAGTCATCTTTAATAAAATTGCTATATATAAAAAACAAAGGCTGGATTGGATTATTTACTGGTCAAAAAAAATCAGGAAGAAATTGTTGTCTGGAATTTCACATCACCAGAAAGCTGTAACTTGGGAAAATGTATCTTTGACATAACTTCCAAATGAAATAACGTAAACTTTTGTTTTAATCTGTCAAAATGTTATGCTTCCTGAAATCAATTTATAAAACCAAAAACTGTAAAAATACAAAAATTCCTGAGTTTTAACTATATAGCTGCCTATCTGAAATATTTCTTCAGGAAGCTTTCAATCCTCCATAATGCCCTGGAGGGTTAGGCAAACAGGAACCCAGAGTTTTATGGAACTGTTGTTATGTATGTTGCCTAGGGAACCAGAGCTGGAATGCTGAAATGTGCTCTTTCTCTCAAACCCATGTGAGGGTCTTTGCTGTTTGGGAAGGGAATTGGGGTTTCATCAAACTAGATGTTTATCAAAAGTGATAAGGGTTCACATTCTTGCCCAGTTTAATTTGGTACAAGATGCTTTCTTTCCCTTTCTGCCAAAAGGAATGCTCTGACAACACATAACTTATGCATTTGTAAGCAAAACACATCTAGTTTAAAATGAAAAAAATTTACTGTGTTGTTATCAGATATCGGTGTTATTTTTAAAACAGATTTGTTAGGAAAGTGTTATATTGTACATAATTTTGTGCACTGAAAGTGGTTTCTCATTTATCCACATGAATGTCCACACACGTATACAGCAGCCCAGAGGTGGTATTCAGCAGGTTCTGACCAGTTCTGGAGAACCGGTAGCGGAAATTTTGAGTAGTTTGGAGAACCAGCAAATACCACCTCTGACTGGAGATTTTACAGTATCCTTCCCCTGCCACACCCACCAAGCCACGCACACAGAACTGGTAGCAAAAAAAAATTGAATCCCACCACTGCAGCAGCCAAAGGATCAGGTTTAAGTATACCATTAAAAGCAAAAGTGATATGGTTTTGTAGGAAGTTAGCACCCCCCCCCCAGAAAAATGAAATCTCCTGGGAAATATTAAAAAGGCAGAATATTTCCTCTAAAAAGAGTAGGAACTCAGAAGCAGAAACTCACCTCAGAAGCAGAAGCTCACCCCTACTTTTGTTAATGGGTGGGCCATTAAAGCCTAGGCCAGAATATTTTACATAACAAAGATCTCCAGGCAAAGCTATAGCAATTGCCAAAAGCACTTTTCAGCGCATCATCATCCAGCAAGGCTAACCAAGCCTGGAATTCAGGACAGTCTACATAGTTGCCCCTGCATGGCCTCATGAGAATCTGACAACCAATCAGAAGGATATTTCTTCCAACAGTTTATTTAATACTCTTTTAGTTTAACATGAGGGCAAGTACTATTCCATACAAAAAAAGTTCTAAGGATGGGTATGTCATTTAATTTAATTTATTAATATATTTTAGTTTAATTAACTGATCTGTTATTTAATCTGTGATTTAATGCATTTCAAATAGCTTTGCTGATTTATTGGCCCTGCCTAGCTATTGTTAAATAGCTGAAATAATTCACAGAAACCAACTAATAACTTAAAATATAAGAAAGCAATTCTTTCTTATATTTTAGACTTATTCTCAATGGAAGCCTTTTCAAGGTTTGGAATTTTTCATCCAAATGTTCATCTTCAGATTTCTCTTTCAAAATCTGGCCTTGTGTTACCAATCATTATTTGTAAATACTGAGATAATGATTAAATAAAACACATGGCTTACTGAGATGTGTGAAAGTCTGCTGAAAGATGAAACCATCTTATTTTTATAAGACTCTGTGAAGCAGTCTAAATTCCTACCATCTTGAAGTCCTTGCTTCTGGGAGAGTTCCATTCATTTTCATTTTTCCTTAAGACAATTATCTTGATGGACTTTAAGGGGAGTCCATGCAGTGAGAGGAGTGGGATTTAAGCTGGAAGGTAACCAAATTCATTGGGAGGTCATCCTGCCCAGCTCCCAGTGAACCCTGGCTGAATCACAGAAGCACAATATATAAAGCTAACAAATGGAGCTTTTAAAAACATAAATGTCTCTAGTTTAAGTAGCTTCTATCTCATGGAACATATATATATATTTTAAATAAATTTGTCAAAATCTGATCATTTTTTAAAAATTTGCATGCTTAGGGGATCAATGTCCAGAATAATATTGTCTTTAAATGCCTTTAAATAAACTTGTGATTACAAGTAGTAGAAATACAAAGAAAAAGGAACAAGTGAGAAGGAATAGTGGATGTAAGCACTATTGAATAAAATACATTCACGTTAAAATATGACACAGCCATATACCTTGTTTTTCCTTTTCGCTTTGAAAATATCTGCAGTTGTATTCAGTATCTATTAACCTTTACATAAAGCCTACAGTTTTCTTTGCTGTCTCAAAATGTCTTGACTTGGCTGCTCTTATCTGTTGACATTGACAAGAATCCACCAGCAGCAAGAGGATTATAAATGATAATTGCCAAAATAAGTTATTTTGTCATAGTGCCATTTGCATGATCATACAGTAATTGCACAATTTCATTTGACTGGCAGGTTCTTGGGAGCAGCTAACATCTAGAAAAGTATAGTTAACTTATATCTTCAAATTGAATTGCAAAGTCAAAATTTGGATGTAAGTCATGAACTTGCAATTGACTTAGACAGATCTTTCATTGCTGGAATTATTATGCATTTCTTAAATCAGTAAACTGGAATCATAATTTTGTTCAGAAATTGCCAAAAAAATGGAATTAACCTGAGAACCTTATTAGCAGGTATTCAGGTTATTGAATATTTTGAAGTAGAATTCATATCTAATTTAAAGAATGAGATTATTTTATTTGTGTTAGAAGACCTAAATATCTTAGATACTAATTGAATTTCAGAACTGCTAAAACTTACTGAGAACTATTATTTCAGAGCGAAGGAGAATAGTGAAAAATACTGCAGTAATTGGTTCCTTATGAATATCTATTGAATTGATATAGAATTTTAGCTTTACTGAGCCTTGTCAATAAAGTATTTCAGAATTGAAGCATCAATCATGATTTTTTCCTTATTTAAAAGATCAACAGAAATGTTAACCTTTGCTTTGTCATTTTAAAGATCACTATACATGTCTAAGTAAACTATCATCAGATCAGCAATATTACAGACTTAAAGTATCAGAAAAGAAATAATGAAATACATGTGCACATTTAATATCAGTTTTCTTATTTTGCCTGAGTAATTATTAAGTTCTTGTCAAACATGCATCCTTATCTGAAAGTTTTATTAATTTTCATTAAACTCTAGGCAGAATTGATCAAAGAAATTTAGTGCTAAAATTCAAAGACACAATAGATATACTTTTGCAGGGTTCTTTCTTTCTTTCTTTCTTTCTTTCTTTCTTTCTTTCTTTCTTTCTTTCTTTCTTTCTTTCTTTCTTTCTTTCTTTCTTTCTTTCTTTCTTTCTTTCTTTCTTTCTTTCTTATTCCCCAAAGTAGTTATGTTTGTTTGTTTATTATTTATTTATCCATCCATCCATTTTTGCTTTCAATGCTTTTTTGAGCTGATGAAAAGAAACTTAACAGATCATTTTCACAAACAAACAAAACAAAGTTCTAATAGTTCAACTTCAAATAGTAGGTATTTCACTCCTGCCTGGGGAATTGGAGATATGTAGATGTAGGTCAGACTGGTTAACATTCCAAACATGTCCTTCCCAAACAGAAGATGTTTGAATCCTTGATAGACTCCCATTTAAGTAGAATTTTATGAATTTAGGTTCACTCTTACTTTCTGATGTAAACTAATAATTTAGCATATCTGGATTTTATTACGACTCTACTTTTTCTACAAGAAGCCATGGTAGCATGTGAGCTTCCCATTTTATTCTTTACTATAGCCCTGTTAAATCAAGGGTTGACTGAATAACAGATTAACAGAATTGGTAAGGGACCTTGGTTGTTTCTAGTCAAACCCCCTTCTCAAACAGGAGACCCTATACCCCTTCAGACAAATGGCTGACCAATCTCTTCTTAAAAGCCTCCAGTAATGGAGCACCCATACAGTAACTTCTGAAGGCAAGCTGCTCCAATGGTTAATTGTTCTCACTGTTAGGAAACTTCTCCTTAGTTCTAGATTGCTCTTCTCCTTGATTAGTTTTCATTCATTGTTTCTTGTCTTGCCTTCCGATGCTTTGGAAAGTAAGTTAACCTCCTCTTCTTTGTGGCAGACTCTCTGTGATGACCCACGGCATGACACAAAGGCAACACAGTCAGAAAATCAGTAGGATTTTTATTAGCTCCCACTTTGCCCCCAATGTTGTCCTGGTTACCTTCTGGGCTGGAGAAAAACTCTCCCAGGAACAGCCTTTGGCTGCAGAGAATCAAGTCCAAAATGTGGTCAACAAAAACTGTAACTATAAGTCCAATCAAAGCAAAATGATGTAATTAATCCAGCAGGGCAGAAGCAAGAATTCCAGATGTGAAGGCACAGTAATAATTCAACAGAGTTGGGAAGATACCAGAAACTCAGATAATCAAAGTCAACACAAGATAAAATCATGTTTGCTCCCAGTAGCTGCTGCACTCAGCATGCATTTCTTTTAAACTCTCTTCCCAGCTGTTGCTAATGAAGGGAATCAGGGCCCTTTCCTCCCCCGTAAGCCACGCAACCCACATTGCTCTCTTCTCCGTTCTTCCCTGCATGCCCTAGGATGAAGAGGGGTGGGCCTGGGTCTTCCTCTGAACTCCCTCTCCCTTATTCTACCGCTTCCCTGCTCTGCCCAGCCAGACTTTGCCCTTCCCCAGTTTCTTCCACAGCCAACGGATCCACACTCCCACTCCCTGTCAGCGTTCGTCTTCCTCCTCGGATTCAGAATCCGACAGCGCCATGACACTCTCAAATATTGGAACACTGCTATCATATGACTCCAAGTCCTTCTTTTCATTAAACTAAACAAACCCAATTCCTGCAACTGTTCTTCATATATTTCATATGTTTTCTAATCAGTTGTTCTTTTCCACATTCTTTTCAGAGTTTCAATATCTTGTTTTTAATATGGTGATCAAAAATGGATTCTAAGTGTGGTCTTACTTAGGCTTTACAAAGCAGCACTAATACTTCATGTGATCTTGATTCTCTTCTATTAATTCAACCTAAGATAGTATTGGCTTTTTTGATTGCTGCCACATATTGGTGGCTCATATTTAAGTGATCATCCACTAGGACTCCAAGATCCTTCTCAGAGTTACTGCTATTGAGTCAGCCTAATCTGTACCTGTACATTTGGTTTTTCTTGCCTAAGGGTAAAACTTTACTTTTTTCTGCATTGAATTTCACTTTGTTAAATAGTGTTCATGTCTGTCGAGATCCATCTGGATCTTGAGCCTGCCGTCTAAATAGTTTATGAAGATATTGAAAAGTACTGAGTTTAAAATGGAACATTGGGTACCTCATTGTTTACTTTCCTCCATGTAGATGTAGTTCATTGAGGACTACACATTGAGTGTGGTTTGTCAACCAGTTACAAATCCATCTGGTGGTGATACTGTCTATCCCACAGTATCTTTTTTATCTTACCAAGAAGCAGGTTGTGGTCTACTTTATCAAATGCTGTACTAAAACCTAAGTATACCATGACCCCTGCATTTCGCTGGTCCACTAATTTAGTCACTTTGTCAAAGAATGAAATAAGATTTATTTGGCATGAACTGTTTTTGACAAACTTGTCTTGGTTTCTGTTATAACTTTGCTTATATTGATGTGGATTTCATGATTTCTATTCCAGTTGACAATGGCAGCAACAGCAGATGGTAAAAAGATGGCAACAATGGCAATAAAGCTTTCATGCCTTTGATTAGTTAGGCTAACATCAAGTGGCAAATTAGGAATTCAGTCAATACTACAGAAGGTCCTTCCAAAAGAAAATGATGTTTTTTCAATGTAAGCAGGTCAGACCTCCTTAACTCAGAATGCCATTTAAATTGCCTTTAGAAGTCTGCCTTTCAAATCACATTCTTCCACACATGCACAAAAACACAGTTCTTCTCCCGCAGCCAGCCTTTGAAATGGAAAATTTATATTCTGTTGAAAGGGTTGGTGTTATAGTAAACAGCTAGTGCCATCATTCTGCTAGTATTTAGACTGCAATTAAAACTAAACCTCACACAGACATGCTGTTTGCAACAGGCCTGCTCCCTTGGCCTCTCCTTGACTGTTATTATATACTTGGTGTTTTTTTTCCCTCTTGCCCTTCTGCCAAAATTATCCCCTCTTCTTTCCATCAGGCATGTAAAGTTGGGGATTTTGCAAACAATTATATAACATGTGAGTCGGTGGATTGTTTAGGCGCAGCACTGCAAGAATGTATCTGGAAGGCCAAAACAGCATCTTGTGCTTAAATTCCTTGAGATAAATGAGGTCATTTTCTCATCATAGTCTCCTCTTTTCTGTATTTGCCACAGACATGCACGCCTCTAACAACACCCTCTTTCTTCATATTAGAAATGGAAACACATCCTCTGCAGGAATTTTCCACTTAATAGCTTGTGCTTTCCTACCAGGGGCCTCAGCACACCAGCACTGCAATGCTGTATTTCTTTCCACTGCAGTCTGACATTTTGCAGTTTGCACAATAAGCCGTATTCAGTCATTGCAGATTTTTAAAAACACATCCCTGTTGGCACAGAGGACATAGCTAGACTGAAACATATTTTGAGCAAGATCTCTTCACAGAAAGCATTGTCAGGTAATAGTCTTTTATAGCACTTTCTTAAACTCCCACCTTTCAGACATAAATATCAAGATACAGCTCTCCATTTGTGCCTTGCTTTTTCAGCAAGCATGAAAAGGCAATTCTATGTTCCAAGCTGACTGTAATTGTTTGCCTTGAATTATATCCTTTACATTACATGTGCAAACTGTATATTACAGCCTGACATTATGATAAGGGGAAAATAGATTGCTTATAATCTCAGCAATAAACAAAGAAAAAACTAGCTTTCAAATATGCTGAACAATCTGTCTGCAAGTCATAGCATCTGCAAGACTGTTTGCTTTTAAATGCAGTTGTTACAGGATCTCTCACCCAAAAATCCAAATTAGTGAAGCAAATCATTGAAATTGTTTCATTAGGAGGACTAGGTTATAAAAATGGTGATATATCAACCTCCTCCTCCTTCTCTTCCTTGCCTGGATGCTGGTTTTGTTTATATTTAGTCCTCTTTTTCTGGCATTCTTAAATCAGAGTATCTCAGGGAGCATGGCCATCTTTACTGATGGAACAGAGGGTTTCACTCTCTGGAATGGTAGAATCTCCTGACAGAAAGACCACATTGGCTGGCATTTGGATAGAAATCAAATCATGGTTTACAAGAAGAGATAGAAGAAAAGGAGGGAATGGGAAAGTAGTAATGGAGAAGTTAGGAGATGGGAAAGACTCTGTGTGTGTGCGTGAATGATTGATGGTTTGCAGGACACCTAGGGTATTTCTTTCAGAGGGTATTACTTCCACTGTTAGCCAAGAACAAGGCCTGGGCTGGGGGGAACAGCAAGAGTTGACAGCCTTCTGTTGATCAAAGGGACATTGAACTGAACGCCTTCCTAGCTATTTTTTATTAGGAAGACAGGAGGGCTTTGCTATTCTAACAAAGAAAGGAGGACTAAAGATCAAAAATAGAAAAGACAGAATTGTATGGGCTGTGTGTGTGTGTGTGTGTGTGTGTGTATGTGTGTACATGCTGTATATCAAAAAGGAGGAAATAAATAAAATAGAATATTTTCCCAATGGGTTACATCAACTTCCTATTTTTAGTGGTCAGGTTTTCTGATTAGGAATAACTAAGCATTCTCTATGTGTGTGTGTGTATGTGCATGTGCACATTTAAATGGAAAGATCTTGTCCCTCTGTGGGGAACTTGGTTGTTCATAAAACCATCTTTTAGCCTGATTAACCTAGGAAATAAAGTTTAAATGCACTGCTGGGATTCTATTAGGATCATTCATACACACAGACAACAGGGAGAGGTATTCAAAATGGACTTCAACAGAATAGCTAGATTTCGTGCTGCAAGAATGATTATCTACTACAGGACAGATAAGAAATATTCTTCCTGCATAATTTCTTCTATCTCTAGCAAAATTGCACATTACAACTCTATAGCCACATATAACAGTATCCTGATAATAATTCTTCTTTTACAAAACAGGTTATCAGAGTTATAAAAGCATAATGTTTTTTCTTGCTTTCCCCAAATTAATATTGAACTATATTAGAAAAACTCAAATCTGAAAAAATTAGATGAGACAGATGTCTTGTTTTGTTTTAGAAATAGATTGCAATTGTCCTTGTTCATGACACTTTCAAAGCATGGCTCCTGAAAGTATACCAATCAAATTATTTCAACATTTTTTCTTCTTAAACAATTTTTCTTCAATTCTTCTTAAACAATAAAAAGATATTTTCTTCTTAAACAAAACACAAGAACAGAAGCTATTTTACAGCAAGTAAGATGGAAAAAAGGAATACTTGTCCCTGCTTTTTAGGATTTTTTAAAAAAATCTTTAATCTTGCTTTTCTGTGGCTGTATTTAGTCAGGATTAATTAGTCAAGATATAACTGTAATATTGATGGATTGATAGCATGGTCAGATAAATTTAAGCTCTTTTCTGGTAAAGGTAATCTTTAAATGCTAATATATATTATTTATATATTTATTATTTATTATATAGTACAAACATGGTAAGCCAGTCCTCTTCCATCTAGAAGTTTGCTTGATTATTTTCTTAAGAGGATCCTGTTCACTGTTATCAGTGTTCTGAATTCCAGTATTCATGTTGCTATTTATTTTGCCACTTGCAATTTTTACTGAATTAATTTTCTGGAACTCAGAGTTGAAGTGTCTCAACAGTGCTTTTTTCTTCAAAAGGACTACGTTCTCCTTCAGGAAAAAGAAGAAAATGTTTCACTTAGTTTGGAGAAAAAAAATTTTCTTCTTTGTCTTCCTTAAGGAAAAAACAGTCCAGTTGCCTTTTGGGGGAAAAAAAGCACCTTTGAGACAACTACAACATGGATGACTGAGAATCTCCACAGATAGAACTGAAGTGGTAATCAGATTAATACAAGCTCAAGACTTTGCATGTAGGTAGACAGTGGCGGACTGTCTGGATGGTGCCTTTGGACCACTAATAATTTGAACCACACTTTGAGAAGCTCAATCAATGTAATTCCACAACAGCTCTTCTCCATGTAGAACTGGATGGATGAATAATAACATTTATTCATTAAATGTATATATCACCCAATAATAACAATTATTCATTAAACGTGTATATCACCCAATTTTCACTGAATGCTTTTGGTTTCTACATACATAAGGAGAAGAACCATACCTCTTCCCTCTATGAATGTATGTATTCACCATAAAATGATGTCCATCCAGTTCTACATGAAGAGAAGCTATTGTGGAGTTATATTATTTGTCCAAACAATGCAAAATTTCTTTTAAAATGATTTTTTTGTTTTGTTTTTCAAACAAAATGCATTTATAGACTATGGTAAAATCTAAAAAAATCCCCTTCTAAATAATTTCATTATAAATATGATGAAGAATATCCCACTGAATATATTTGCTTACCTATATTTTGTTGTTCTGATCCAGTTTTTATGGTAAAGTTCTGCCAGTAGGAAAAGGTAAGGTCTAAAATAAAGCAACAACATTTGCAGTATACAAATCATATCTCTTTGTCTGTTTTTGGGCTTGTCTGAATTTTTGTAGCCTAGATCCAGTAGCTCTGGTGGATTCAGACCTCTCTATTTGTGGCCTCTTTTTTTAATGAGCAGCAGATTTGTTGGTCTTCAAATTGTCTTATCTTGTTGAAATGTTTTATTTTCCCTCTCTGGAAACTTAAAATGAACTAAAACATACCTCACGGATTCAGATTTTTTTAAACTTTTCCTATTTTCCCCTTTTATTCTAATTTTCTTGTTTAGAGATCATTACCTGGAAAGGCCTACAAACAGCTGCAGTATGCAACTTTATTATATGCTATATGTATGACCACAAGTTTTTCAGCCTGCACCTGCAGATAGATGAATTAATTAATGGAATCAAATTCCTATTAATTCTATATCATATCACAGTAATTTGGCCAAAAGTAAACACCTGCCACAACATATTGACATTTTGTTCTCTCCCCCCCCCGTCCCAAGGTTAGTAATTACAATCATGAAGAATGTGCTAATTATCATTTTTGATGTATCCTTCCCTCTTCAATTTATTCAACCAGTCAAATGATGGCTTGTAAAAAATATCACAACTTTCTCCAGAATTGTGGAAGCTGTAAAGGCCCCAAAATTGGAACTCAAGGTGTCATATAATATGAAGACACTGGGCTACTACCAATGTCTGATTTAAACACCAATTGAGCATTGCTTAATCTTGCAAATATAATTACTCCCCTTGTTCTGATTCTGAAGAATAGGCCAATTAGTCCCAAATCATCAATGTTAGTAGATTTTAGGTTTTTAAACTTAGGCATCAGCTAGTCATTTCTAAACTCAGCTCTCTTTCACTCAAACATTATATATCATCATGCATGCATGCCTTCCATGGTAGGAATAGGATCTGAATAAGATATTGGATGCTGTTACAGTAATGAGTATTAAATATTACTGAAAATCCAAGTGAGGATGGGTAATTTAGATCATCTTCCATTTTCTTTCCATTCCATTTTCTCAACTATATCTGCAGAATTAAACCCATCTCTGGGACAGTGACTTGACAGAAAATATTGGAAAAGTTTATTGTCACAAAATGATCACTTTCAAAATCTCCAATTTGACTTCAATCAGGACTCATTTACACATGACTAGTTTATATATACGAAAAAACTTTGCATATAACACATTGGATTATTCAATAAATCATTTGGAACAATTCTTCACAGAGGTTTGATCTGCATGGGCTTGCCTAGAAGGATTTATATACAAATTACTCAATAGGTTTTACAAAGTACAATGTTGTCAAGTTTTGGGAAGCATCCTTATTTTCTGAAGAGGGGCATAAACAGAATAAAGTGAACAATACTTTTAAAATTATTAATGAAAGAAAGTCAGTGAAGATGAAGAAGATACAGTATTATATCCAAGAGTTTTCTAGATATGGCTTTATCAAAAATAAGCAAAGTAAACTTGATAAAACTGGCTGTCTTTTTTAAAAAATTGAATAAAATATTGCAGAGATAAGTAAACTGTTTTTAATCTTAATTATGAAAAGCTAAGGATATACTGCTTCAAAAGAAAATCAAGTATATTTAAGATGATATACCATATATTGAGTCCCGAATGTAAATATTCTTTTATTTGTTTGTCAGATTTAAATAACCATCTCATAACCATCTACTTCAGAAGTATTTTGCTAAAAACAAGAAACCCTGAATAGACTGTGAGAAGCAAACATAATTGTAGAACAGCTCACATCTGTTCCCCATAGCTTTACATGTTTGTAACACCTTCAATATTTTATTTTCTTCAAGCTGATTTTATTTCTAGTAGCAAAATTCAGCAGTTGAATCAGTAATGCCAGAAAAGAAAGGAAGGATAGCTGATGAAATTCAAAGCACATTACTAATTTCCTGATTTTCCCACAAAGACACCTTCTTTCCTTTACATAAGATTACACCATCAAACCAAGTTATGAGAATTGAATTTTTCCCATGTCATTCCAGTTTAAGTTTTTGGCAGAAAATAATATCAAAAGAAAGAAAGTGCACTTGTGTTATTCATGTTCCCTTGTGGGTTCATGTCTAACTCTTTCAGATGAGAGCTGATAAGGAAGTAACAGTGTTTACATGGCATATCTAAAAAACACAATATTAACTTCCCTGGAACCTCTCTCTGGGCTTCTCCTCCCTATATTTTCCTATGAGTAATTTCATCATGTACAATCCCACCCTTTTACTAGGTTGATTAGGAACATGTTTTTATACCATTACTATTACTATTACTCCCCTTCTGTGTCCTCCATTCTAGATTCCCACCCAGCTTATGTTATGAATCATGATAAATGTATGCATACAAATTAATACAAATTGGTTTTGTTCCTGTCTTTCACCTTGCTACATGCACTCTTTATAGCCTCATTTCCCTAGAATTTTCCTTCTTGCTTCCCATAAGCATTTTACATTTACATTTATATCTTCATAATATAAATCATGGCTACACTGGAGTAGTTCATTTTGATGGCAGATTTGCTGCCATATTCATTTAATGTAATCAGAACAAACAGATACAAAAGGGCAAAGTAAATTAGAAGTTGGCTTATCAGTGAACAGAGAAGCAAAGTCCATTTTTACACACGAGTTCATCCTGTAACAAACATTCATTGCAAAAGACATCTTTCTGTGAATAGTGGTTTATTTGATAGCAAAGAATGAAGTTATGCATAAGCTGAAAAGAGAAGAAAGAATAGCATTTGTCACATGTTGCGTTAAAAAAATATTGAACAAAATAGGTTCACAAACTTTGTCCAATAACTAAATCTATAGCAACTTTGAACGAAAAATGAGAATGTTTCTATAGATTTATTGAAGCATTTAATGATAATGAAAAGAAATTTATAAATTTCTTTTTTTAAACAGACTTCCTTGGTATGAGTTCAAAAGTTGTTTGGAAAAAAATAGTTTTAAACAAAACTCCTGGTTTCCATTGGATCTTATTAATTTATTATATTATAACTTCTAGATAATTCTTCTATAGCAGGGCTGTCAAACTCCCAGCCCATGGACTGGATGCAATACATACTGGCCACACCCACACCTGATTTAGCAAAGGGGAAAAAAGTCCTGATATATCATGTAATACCACTGTGACGACATGACTTTGACATGCCTGTTCTATAGTCTACTGTTACAGCTACATTATTCATTCCCAATTTACATGTTCTATTACAAAGAACAGTATTTACTAATAGAAGTATAATTCAATAAATTGTTATATTTATTTATTGGATGTTAATGTTGCCTGATTTCAAAAAATGAAACTACCCCCAAAAAACAAAAAAATAACATTACGAAACCATCACGAACATCCTAACCCTAAATTTGAAAAGGGAAACAGTCTTATCTTTATAGTAATGATGTTCTGCAGGAAGAAGGCCACCATGGAATCAAAAGAATGCCAACATTTTATCCCCCCACTAAAAAAAACTATCATCAATGAGAATACAAAGATAATAACTAGAAATTAAATATTTATTTCCAATGTAGGATTCAAGGCCAATCTGTGATGGAACCTGGAAGGGGAAATAAAAAGAAACATCAACTTTGAGTCATTGCTATGCAATAAGCAGTGCAGGGGCAACCTCCATAAATTTTCATAGCTTTAACAGCTATGCAGAGTGTGCTTTAGTCTGGTAAGATTCTGTTTATACAGCAAACACTTATAAAGTAACATTGTGAGCTTTTACATGTGTTGTTCTTGTTTTCCTATGCCTGACAAAATCCCCATCCAGTATTGACTTTATTAACATTTGTTTAGATTCAGTGAGGTTCTTGCATTATATACCCTCAAATCATACCTTGTCATATATTTTTTTGATTCTTTTAGGTATCTATTCAAAACAGGTGATGTTAAACTAAAAGGAACCAGCTGAATTAGTCCACATAATGTTGTCTTCTGTAACCTCTGATGTGATGGACTGTACAGCTGAAGATGGTGTGTGTGTGTGTGTGTGTGTGTGTGTGTGTGTGTGTGTGTGTGTGTGTGTGTGAAACATCAACAGTAATATTGTGCTTCCCACATTCCACAGTCCAGAGAGATGCCAAAGACAAGAGACTGTGCCATCCTAAACTGGATAGGAAAGGAAGGAAAAAGTTTGGTGTAGACATACTCTAGAATGTCTCTGAGTATAACTATTAGGTTACAAGGTTATGGATTTGGTCTGGCAGAACTCTGTCTAGTAGGTATTAGCAAATAAAGTACTGGATTTAATTGGACCATTCTATGTTGTCTTTAGGATAAGGCTTGACACTAACTCAGTCACCACGGACAGCTCACAAGTAAGCAGGAGTTAAAACAGGAGTCAAAAAGAAATTACATCTTAGGTGGCCTGTGAGCACCCATTTTGCAACTCCAGGCCCCGAAAGTCAATCCATATTTTCTTTTGGGAAGGCGGTGTGAAGTTGAAATGAGCAATATGCATAGGCATCTTAAGCCTTGTAGTGTTTTACGGTACCATTCTCACCCTTTAAGAACAGAAACACTTCTAAAAACTGGGGTCCTGTCTCAATCTCCTTTTGGAATATAGGTCCCTGAAGCTCTTTCACTAATTCTAAGTCAAAGTGCTATTGCTAATTATGTACTCCTAGGTTAAGAAAATGGCATTTCCACACATGCACATTCTTTTTCATCATTGGAAATCAATTGCTTACAGTCTTCAAGGATATGTCTGTTGTGCGTTTTAATTTCAAAATTTATTAGAAAGACCAGGTATAGTGTGGCATATTGGATAGAGCAACTTTTCTCAATGAAAACTCTCTTCTAAGAATATAAAGAATAGATGAGTATAGCCCAATATATACAAGTGACCCTACTGCTTTAGGACAGTTGGCTTCCAAGCGTGATTCAAGGTAATAGTTGTCACCATTATGATCCTCCAAGGATGTTATCTTTTATTTTCTGCCTAACCAATCAACCAGATCAAATAATCAGATCCAACAGAATCATGTCCCTTTTGGATTATTTCCTGGTGGGGTCTGAAAATCAAGCATTCCCAGTAGTGGCCCCCATTCTTAGCAGTTCTCCAATAGAAATTCAATCATGTTTGTTCCTATTCACCTTCTGTGAATTGTATTTCATCTTGCACATCTTGCTCTGTGATTTAAATGTTGTCTTCTCGATGCATGATATTTGCATTTGTTGGTTTTTATTGTTTTCTCTTTTTATATTTTATATATATTTGGGAGTGGGTCTTTGTGTTATTTTTATATGCTTATTTATTTTTTATTTATTTTATTTGGTTTGTCAATTATATTTATATTATATATTATTTGGTTTGTCAATTATAGATAGCTGCCAGAGTCTTCAGAAATGGGTGGCATATAAGCTAATTAATTAAATTCCCTTTAAGGTAATTAAGTAGGTAAATAAGTTAATAAATGAATGTCATACATTATTAATGTTATGTATTTATTGCAAGCTGCTTATTTTTAATGATGTATTTTACTGGTATTATTTGCCTAATACATAATTATATAGTCTAAACAAATATGTCTGTGTATTTGTATGTATGTGTTTAAAGAAACTTGATAGTTTGTTCATCTTTTGTAGACAATTAACCTGATTTAAAATCTAGCTATGCTAATAACTGATTGCATTATCTTTGTAATAAACAATTTGACAAGTTACTTTGTATCCTTCTCTTCTGTCATGACTAAACATTACTGCTTGTCAATAGAATCCATTATAGATGTGTGGGTTTAAAAATAAAATAAAATATTGGAATAAATTGTATTTATGATAGCAAATTTTTTGAACATTGTCCACCAGATTATTTCAATGTGTCTAACATCCCTTTGTTATAGGGAAAGAATTTCTAAGAGAATGTAATTGAGAAAGGAGGTTCCTTATTTTGTTATACTAGATCATTTATTGTTGAAGTTTGTTCACTTCAGCTTAAAAAAACATTCTTGCCTATTTATTCCATGTAGACACTACAGTTTCTTTATGCCAAGTCGAATGTTTATAATTATAGAAAGTTTTGTTTACCCTTCTGTAAAAAAATGGTTCACTTCTGTTCACTTTCACTACTTAGAGGGCCTTTGGATTTTACAAATCCCATTGAGTGCTGTGTTATGAGCAGAAAAACAAACTATGCCACTGACCTTTCCCATGACCTTGACACAAATTCCAATCCACATTGATCAGAAGAAGGGAAATATGAATGGGATCTGTCCCTTCCTCCTTTTCACCATGGCTCATTCATTTCAAAGTGACAGAGGCAGAACAGAAAACCATAAGTTAGGAGTGAAAGGCCTTCTCTTAATAACAACATTCCCTTGGGGCCTCACATTCTTTTCTTTCTGCATTTAAAGAAGCCAAGTCATTTTGTTCAAATGCTATTTTTAACACAGTGTTATTGACAATTTTAAGAAATTACATATTGTCCAAATAATACTTTAAAAGGCTCATTTTAAAAAATGAATAACCTGGCTTCTTTTTAAAAAAGAAATGAAACTTCCCACTACTTATTGATTATACAGTATAATTTATTTACCTCCTTTTATGAAAAACAAGAAAATAGCAGTTAGTTTGGCAAAAAATTACAAATTCATTAAATAAACAGATAAACTAAAAATCTTAAACCATCTTAGAATAATACCAAATTATAAGCAAGTTTGTCGGGGTTCAAAATTTCTTTACTTTTAAAAAAAACTGGCTCTTTAAAAGTCTTGAATTTTTTTTAAAGAAACAGGTATATTATCTTACATATCACTTCTTTTAGAAACTGAACTAATCTCCATGCCTGTTAAGTTAGCTAAGAATAAAGCCCTGTGCAAATCTAATCCAAAATAAATGAATTTAATGGGGCTTAGTCCCAGGTTACTTTGCACCCAGCATTGCAACCTAAAAGCAAGATAGCGTTAATGAATCATAATTCCAACCATGGACAATGTTTGCATCTGTTAATAGAAAGGCCATGTCTCTTGGCGGTTAGTATATGCTAATTCACTGGAGGGGTAGTGAGAGAGAACAAATAGCTTAATTGCTTGGGAGTCCAAAGGGAATCCAAATATAGTTTAGTAATGTAATTGTGTTAATATCATCTATTTCTGCCTCTGGCTTCTGATGTTACATTTCTCATCTCTTATCTTGGGACTGCATTTTTATTTTATTTTTCAGAAACCAAAAATAGTAACATCTTCTACACACACCCAATTTTTTAATTCACTCAGTACAAATACATTGATCATTCAGAATACAAGTCATGTTAATTGCCCTGTTCTTCCATTGTATTACCTTTAGTCAGAATTTTTTTTTTCTGTTTCTGTTCTCTACAGCTTAACATTTCTGAAGGGAGTCAATGCCTTCCAGAGACTTCAGTGATTGTGCTTGCTTTAACAATTCCAGGGCTCTCTATATCATCTTTGTTTGGTAAACATTTTCAATCATCTTGAAAGTCATAAAACACTGAAGCTTTATAGTAACAAAATACTTATTTGTCTCTTTAAGTGCTTGTCTGTAATTCAGTTTAATGTGGCTGCACTTCTTCATGGTTTCTCCTTGCCTAGAGGATAGTTTGAATCGATTTAGTCATTGTGCTAGTCTCAGTAACAAAATACCACATAAAACACAGACGATGAAAGGAGTAACGTTTCTCAGAGGGGGAAAAAAGCACATTTATCAATAAAAATAAATTTTGTATGCCAGGTATATATTTGAAAGGTGGAAAATAGCACTAAATAGAAGATATTGAGATGATTATAGATGGATATAAATTCTTGTCTAAATCTCTCCTTTATTACCTGGAATAAATATGTAAAAATTAGTGAGGAAAAAACTTATATAACTATATCTCTTGAATACCCACTGTTCAATATGCAGATTATTTAATCTGATTAAGATTTTCTTGACATATTATGCCTGAAAGTGTAATATCTCACCATTTCATTATTTTAGAATAATGAACCATTGGGAAAAATGTAATAAATGTCAACTTCTTAGCTCTATTTCTCATGCTGGACTTTATGTTCTGTTCTACTATCTGACATTTATATACAATTGCTCTTTTCCCCTTTAAAAGGAATGGAAACAGCCACTGAAAGAATTATGAGAACCTATCTCTATGTTTTTTAAAATAAAAATAGAGCTGAATATAAAAAGGAAAAATAGTTTCATTCATATTTGGTTTGACTATTTACCTAATATTAATATATCTACCTATATACTTTTATAGTAACTATAGAAAAAAAGTGAGAAAGATAGAGTCAAAGTACAATTTACCTGAAAAAAAAACTAGTTTTATTCCTAAACTATTTTAACTATTTAGATGGAAAACTAATCTTAGATACACAGAGAGTGCACTAAAGGAGACAGCTTAGTTTTTAAAATAAATTTATTTTCATGTAAATTGGATGTAACATGATCTAAAAAAGCCCTCTCCTTTGTGTTGATATTTGTAGCTGTTAGCTATTGAAATAAGAGAAATTCTTATTTTTGAAATAATTGAGGTAAAATAATAAACTGCTGAAGCATACTCTCAGTTACTTTTTCTAGAAGAACAGCAATAAGAAAATATAATGCATACACATATACAAAACTGATAGACTGTCTTAATTCAATGGTTTTGTGAGCAAAGCAACCTTCAGAGCTTCTGTGTGAAGCAATATATGCCAAAACAACCAGCTTGTTTCACTCTGCCTATCTCTGAAACCTCCTCCAGCAGTTTCAGTACAGATGGGAAACGTTCTGCATCTGAAAGTCAAGGTCCATTGTCAAGGCAATTTGCAACTGACTCATACACTAACTTTTTATCTTTCTCACATACAAGTATAAAAAAGAGAACCCACATGTTGACCAAAATCCACAATGTGCTTAATAAATGCTTAATATGTAGAAGGAAAGAACTAGATATGGTAGGAAGAAACGGACCTTTCAAACTCATAATCCAGCTGCCCTTTTGAAGATCTGGGTTATTGAACAGACTGTAAAGATTGTGATGAGAAGGCTTTGCTTAAATGAAAGTTCAAACAAATCATTCTCTTGAAACTGCTGTGGGAAGTTTATGCTTCTAATAGTGAAATTAGTGAAGAGGGTCACATTGTTTGGTTGCCTCTGCTTTGTTGTGTTCCACAACCTTCTCCAGGACTTATAGTAGCCAAAAGAAGTTGCTGGAAATGTCAGAAGAGACATCTCTGCAAGTGCTTATGCAAAAGTGTCTTTCACATTTTCCAAATAGTAAAAGGAGGCTGTGAGGTTACACTAAATGTGGCAAATTGTGTCATTTCTATATCCAAGGTGAATTGTGTTAACTTTGCTGCAGCTGTACCCTTGTAAATTATAATCTTTGCATATTTGTCTTGATAGGGCTTTGTCTTTCAGTACTGCATAACAGTCAGATTTAATTTACTATGATCATTTTGCTGGAAATATTGTGCATGATAAATTTAATGTTTGCAAAAGATTAAGAATTGCTCTGGTTTGTCAATGGACAATATCTAAAAGTATTCTGTTAGCATAATTTAATGAGCCTATGGACACACCTTTTGTTTAGTAGATGAGAGCACAACCTGCCATTTGGCTGTGCTCTACAGATGTATTAGAAACCTATCCTAAGCAGGCAATTTTCCTCTACAAATTGTACCCATAATAGGAGTTTTATGAACTAGGGTACATTAAGAGAACAATTTCTTAATATATGTTACCTTGTTCTGTGACAATGTATAAAACCTAGACTGTTATCTTGGAATTAATTTGTAATAAGCATAGTAATTTATATATATGTGTGTGTGTATGTGTGTGTGTGTGTTTTCGTAGATTTTCATGGGTACAGGTATGCAGGTCTTGGCGTGTTCGGGTCTTTTCCCGTGTAAGATTGAGACTATCTTGGCAACGTTTCAATGAGATCTCACTCAACATCTTCAGGCTGGTGCCTTCGGCTTCGTGCTGAGAGAGCAAAGCGTGATCTGAGCTTCTGTCTCCCTATACATACTGGTGGGGAAGCTGGCTGTGCTGTCATCTCTTGATTGGTTGATGGAGTCGATGCTCGCACACTGGCTGGCTCTTTTCCAAGAACATGTGTGGCTGAGGCACTGGCTGTGTGTCCATCAGCCTCCTGTGTTGCAACGACCTGGGCAATGGGCTGTGTGATGACCCCCGAGTTCCATTGTTTTGACATCCTGGGTCTTGTGCTGTAATCTCCTGGGTTGTAATGACCTGGGTAATGGGCTGTGTGATGACCTTCTGAGTTTTATTGTTGTGACATCCTGGGTCTTGTGTTGTAATCTCCTGGGTCATTGGCTGTGTTGCAACATCCTGAGGTTTTGTGGTGTAACCTCCTGAGTTCCGTGATGTGATATTCTGAGCGGGTGGCTGAGATGTGACATTCTGGGTTTTGGTTTGGCTTCGAGTTTGAGGCCTGGCTCTGTGTTCATGGCGTGTGTCAGTTTGCTTGGTTTGAAGGTCAGGGTGTGCGGCAGCTGGTGATGCAACCATGGTCTGGTTTCTGGATGGTGGTTGCCTTTCGTCTATGGGATGGGTTTGGGTTTGAGTCTGGTGAGGGTGATTAGTGGTGGCGTCATGTGTTGCTTTGGGTTCAGTGTTGGTTTTCATGTCTGGGACTCATTTGTTGATAAGGGCTAGTTTCCAAATGTCTGGTAGGCAGGAGGCATTGTCTCATTTATTCATACTATGGAGGTGTTTCTCTCTTTCGATGACTTCCCTGATTATTCTCTTATTGAAGTGTTCAGTATTGGAGATTAATTTGGTTCCCTCAAAATTAATTTCATGTCCTGTGGCTTTAAGGTGCTGGAAAAGGGAGGAAGAATTTTCTTCTTTTCTGATTGCGTTCTTGTGTTCTGCGATGCATGCATTTATTCTCCTGTTGGTTTGTCCAATGTATGTGGCTGGGCAATTGTTACATGGTATTTCATAAGCTCCTTGGTTTTCTAGCTGTATCTTGTCTTTGGGGTATCTTAGGATGTTGGCTATTTTTTTGGTCAGTGCCGAAGGCTGTCCTGATATTGTGTTTGGTGGAGCAGGGGAGGAAGAGGGAGGGAGAGGGAGAGAGAGAGAGAGTTTAGGAAATGACAGTAACGGTTCATCTCATAAAAACTGAATGACTTCCACATAAATGTTAACAATAAATGATAAGAGTTATTTTAAATTCCATATTGTTTTTTATGATGTTCCAACTTTTAAAGCAAACAAATAAGTATATAGATATGCTGTTCAACAGCATTTTTGCTTTCAAAACTCATGATGAAGGACCTATTGTTACAAACTAGTAAGATAATTATAGTAGTTGAGATTTGTTTCCTTAGATACATAACAGAACCCAAACATTTTGGTTGTAATTTTGTGGCCACGGTTTATGAGTTATATTTGATTAAAATGCAGTATTGCTGGATTGCTTCGAGCCAGGGAGTGCCTGATATCACTAAAAACTGCTTAGAAGTGCTACAAAGTATTATTATTACATATTCTATTTAAAGGGATAGTTAATGTCAAATATAAACCCAACACCATATATCACTTACAATATCTGTGGTGGCAGAACAGAAAAAAATTGCCTTATCTGGTATCAATGAAAAACTAAATTGGTAGAGAGGGAAAGAGAGAGAGAGGAAGAAGGAGACAGAGAGAGAGAGGGAGAAAAAGAGGGAAAAGAAAAAAGAGAAAAATATTAAGTACTTTAGAAAGCAAAGCTATTGGGTGACGAAAGAGTAAGCTGCATATTTATCTTTACTGCAGCAACCATTTAAAAAGTAACCTCAGCTGAAAAACTTCTTTTACTTTGTAAATTTTTCAAAGAAAATCAGTGTTAAAAGAATCCCTTGCTCTGAAGCATTCCACAGCAAAGACAGATAACTCAAAGTAGGAAAAAACCTTAGCAAATGTATAATAGTTTTTTTTTTCACATTCATCCTATGGCTTATTTTATTTGGATGTCAGGACCTGCCTGCAAACTAAATGCAAAATCTTGGAAGCCACAGTTTTGGATATACTTAAAAACATGAAAAGGGGTATAGGTGACTGGTTAGATATTCAGCTGTTGTTCCTGATTTTGGTCTAAGAACACCCTTTATTTTCCATTTACAATAAATATTAAATTGCTTCATTTTAATATTAGACTATGTATTATTATGAGAGAGGTAGCGAGAACAAGAAAACACATTTGCATAGTATGTCTGGAAGGTCAAGGAAAAAGATGTGTGAATTTTTTGAAAAAGGACTGGATTAGACATGCCTTATGAATGGGTAGACTATTGTGCTTGCTAATATTGGAATTGTCGCAAGCTCATGACATCTGCCTTGCAAGAAAGATATTTTTTAGTCACAATCACCTAATGCCATCAGTCTCCCTTCCTCTTCTTAATTCCCTTTTAAACATTTTAGCTTGTGAAGCTCTAAATCCTTCCTCTGAACAATCCAGATTTCAAACTGTATAGGAATATTTTAAGTTACACTTTCAAGATTGATGATACTTTTACCAAAATCATTAATCTTTCATTAAATCTTTCAGGATATAATGATTATTTTTATATATGTATTGTTTTACTTAATTATTGTACATTCCCGAGAATCACTTTATGTGATGTTGGTGGCCATAAAAATAATTATTATTATGGGTGGTTGCACAGCCAGCCAGATGTTAAACTGGATTTGGCATTTTAATCCATTTATGGACTCCTTCCCAAGAACCTAGGAGAGACAGATGTTGTTTGATGGTGGGAAAAAGTTGCTGTTCTAGACAAACCTGCCTTTTACAATTAAGTGATAGAGATTTTGTCACTGCTGATGATGTTCAAGTTACTTACTAAATATTTAGGAGATGTTGCATGGCATAAAATCATATGGGATATGTGCTTATAGGAAGTGTATATCATTATATAAACTGAATATAAAAAATCATATAGTGAAGAAATATGCTTCCAAGATCTGTATATAGTACCAACCACTAGTATGGAGTGACACTGATTTGCACATCCTTAAGAAAGATATATTCTTAAACTTATTAATATGAATTCACAAATGGATCATTTAATATGAGTTTGGCTGTTGATAAAAAGAATGCTACTAGTCTTATTTAAAGTTGTGATCTATTTGATGAATACCTTAACTAACTACACATGTATTTTGTTAATGATATTCTTCTGTTCAACAATGCTGAAAACTGACAAAGATGAATTATAGAAAATCATGAATTGGAGAAGATCAACAACAGTTTCTATATCTGTCAAAATATTGCCATGAAGGAAGATATAAGAGGAATATAAGAGGAAATTTGAGTATGGCTAGGTTGGAGAACATTTAGACATTTTCAAGTTCAGAGTTTTAGAATAGCCCATTGGAACTGGACCTTACTGTTTATCTCTCTTTGAACTACAGCCCAACTTTTCCTCCCTGTATTCTGTGAACCATAGAACAAGCAAGGCTACATTTTTTTCTGCTAACTTTTCAACTTTTCACCTCAGTAGTTAGTTTTAGTTAGGCTAGTTTTCTCAGTAGCATAGGATTGCTTTCTTATGAGAACATTAGTGCAGTGTCACAGAACTGTTTTTTCTTATGCCTCACAATCATCAGAGCAGATATGGCTTTGTTTTGTCTTCTCGGTTTTCTTAACCAATTTGTTATTGTGGAACTGTGCACATAGAACAAACCATACTGTTCCATCTTACTTCCAGGTACAGATCATGACTTCAGATCATTTTCTTCTGAGGACTTTTATTCTTACTTCCACCCTATTTTTATTCTATATTAAAGTTTCTACTATTCTAACCTTGATAGTGTCATATTATTATGAATTATTGTGAATGTTTATTTTTATAAGTCAGCTTTAGTTATGATTCTTCTGTTAATAATTGGTTCCTATCTTGTTTTCTCTTCACCCACTAAGACATGGATTTCTATGCAATCTTAGTTTTCAATGAATCTTAGTAAAATCAATAGAAGTCCCTCATATTCTGTCCTTCAGGTTTTAGCCTGAAATTGGTCTCCTATTTAATAGGGGTTGCAGTACCAACCAGATTAATCTTCTTGGACATCCCAACAGAAGAAAAAGATTTCAGTACCATTGTTATACAAGCAACATGTCAGAGCGTTTCATTTTGCATTTTATCCTTACATACACACCATAAAGAAATTGAAGTGTAGTGGGTTTCTTTAGAAACAATTTGAAAGTTGTATTTAAAAACTGTAAAAAAAAGTTTGAACAGTTGTTTTGACTTTTTATTAAAGGAAGAGCCTAATCATTTTTTGAACCACAAAGAATAAACAATTTCCAGAATAGCCAAAGATCAGAAGGCAACTTAAAAAGTAATAAATGACTGATGATTGGGTGTGATTTTTTTTCTTCCAGGGTTTTTAGTCCACAGAAGCAAATGGCCCTGTAAACAGGAGAATGCAAAGAAATCTGATACTTCTAGGATACGTATGTTATATTTTAACCAATAAATGAATGAATTATTTCATCTGATCATTTCAAATGAATTGGTCCCATTCATTGCATACAGCGTCCTTCATCCTTTTTAGAAATAGTCTGCTCATTTAATATCTCTAACGATTCAGAGATCTTCTGTATTTAATATATGATGGCAACAGATGGGACTGTTCCTATGCATATTTAGCTGCTAAGTAAACAGGGAGAAGCATGTCTTGATGAAATCTACATGTTTGCTCTTTTGAACAGCTGGAAAATGGATTAAAACATAGATGGGAACTTTGGCATCCTATCTGTGAAACTGTTGAACAACTGGAAATTATTCCAAGCACTTAACTAATTTTGGTGTTGTGACAGTGATGTTTGATAAATTGAAATGCAATTAGATAATTCAAGAATAAAAGAAACTCTGCTTGTTTCATAAGATGTTGCAGCATTTTCAAAATAGCCCAAACAGATTTTCAGTGGGTTTCTAGTGATTTAAAACTTTCCTGTTTTTTTATGGTAAAGACAACTCAACCTCTCTTGAGTTTAAGATATCATCTTTAAAGGGCATTGTGTACCTAGCTGACACAAATAAAATATTTTAATTATACTAATAAGAATTTAAATTTTGTTTCATGCTCCATAATGTTAAATTTGGCATGCTGCAGGGAGAAATCTGCACAATAGGTTTTTCTATAACTCATTTAGACTGTTATGTTCATGTCAGTTTGACCTTGTAAAGAACACATTGTACTTTGAGAGTCTAAAAATGACATTCTAAGCAAATGTTCCTGCCTACAAACTCTTTCTATAACTACAGTTTATAATTTGTTATACTGCAAAAGAAAGGAAAAGCAAGGACCCAGTGTCTCTCTGTTACCTAATTTTACCTCATAGCACATACACAAAAAAGCTTATTTGGAAAATATTTACATCCCATACAGTAGACACTAGACAATTGTTTGGTAGTCAGGGAACACAGTTAAATAATCTAGGGAGAAAACAGAGATCTGTAAAGTTGGCAAAGCTTTCTCGTGGATATAGAAAAGGTCTAGTTTTTCTGGCGTTTAGGGTGGATTGGAGATTTCCTCCAAATTTTGAATGGCATTAAGTTTTATTTTAAGGCTTATAGCACAGTTTTCATAACTTTCCCAACTCAAAATAGTAGAAAACCAGCAATTATGTCCTGAAATTCAGTGGTACATTAGGAAAGAACTCTGAAAATGGTACAATGTAATAACAATGAGCCACGGTGGTGCAGTGGTCAAATCTCATCAGGTTAAAGCCTTCCATCCTTCTGAGGTCAGTAAAATATGGATCCAGATTGTCGGGGGCTGACTCTATAAACCACTTAGAGAGGCCTGTAAAGCACTGTGAAACAGTATGCAAATCTTAAGTGCTATTGCTATTGCTAATGCTATTGGTTGATCACCTGTGCCCTACCTGGTCATTATAAAAACTATTAGCATCTTTCTGTGTTGTTTCCAGATATTAAGTCTCAGTCTGTCATATATTGATATAAGCTATTAAGACATCCCAATATATAGCAGAGTAATTCATAAATCCCCAAATTGTTCACATTTCATATTAAAAAATGAAATAGATTACATATAAATACAGTGCATTTACACACCCATTAGCATGTTAATCAATTTCAAAACTATTCAATAAGTAATGATCCACATCTTTTCATAGCATTTGTATTCTTTTAATATTTATTTAACAACTATTAAAATACTGTTAATACTGTACCAACAATATTAAAAGCAAACAATTTTTAATAAATCTTAATGCATTTTGATCTTGAAAAAATGATAAGATTCCAGTTTAAAGAGGTAGAATAGGTGTATAATTATTTCAAAAATGAAACAGTAAGCTTCGAATACTATTCATTTATTTCATACCTATATTGATAAAAAATAAATATATTCAAACCTTAAATTTCTGAGATAAATATTATAATGGCTAACATGGATATTTGCAAAAATTTTAGATCTAAAATATCTTAAACCTAAAATACTTTCTTTTATTTACAAAGCCACATGTGTGTGATAAAAAAAGTCAGCCCATAAAAAAGGTGACTTTTGCGTCAGATGTCAAAATAACAATTATATAACACCAACTTCTGTTTTTGTCATCACTTCAACACTTTCAGAGTTTTCTGTGTTCTTCAACAATTAGAACATTGTTTTGACTTTAAAAGAGCTCCCTTTGAAGATCAAAACACCTGTTTCAAACTCAGAACAGAGTTGTTTCAAATTTGAAATACTTCCAGGGTGGTGAGAACAACCTGTTTTAAACATGAAGAAGAGTTTTGAACTGGAAATGGAATATTTGGAATATCAAATATTTAAATTTAAGATGGTTTATCCATTCCTACTTTAATGCGCTCCTCAAAGAATGGCCCAATCTTAACCCTTCATCTATACCAGTCTGGTACAGAAGTTGCTGGGAAAAATAAGAAAAATAATAACACTTTCCATCCTAATTAAGCCCAACTTATTGCTTTCTCTGATGCTATTAGAACTATCTCATGACTATTAAGAATGTTTGTAATATATATCTTATGTTTAATAAAACCTAGACTTAATTTACTGGTGAAAACATCCATGGATTTCAGGATGCCATGTATAATTCAAATTATTCATCTTCCCTTTATAATTCAGTTGTAACTTTCAATTGTATAGTCTTTATTATAAAAAGTACAAAGAAAAGTATATTTTGAAAAGTCAAGAATGTAATTTAATAATTTAAACACCTGCAGAATAGCATGTGTCAAACAAAAAAAAATTGCTGCCTATGTTTCTGAAGATTAGTGTCGCTTTGGTGTCAGTTTTCTATAAACCTAAGGTAAGTAGTCATATAAAGACTCATTATGGGTCCTTTATGAGTTTAGTTATTGAAACTCATAAGCCTTTCAACCCATTTTGAATCCCTAACTTTGAAAGCTGATTTGGGCTAGTCATGTGAAATATGGACACATATCAGAGAATGGCAAGTGTATAAGAGTGGTGAGATATGTTAAGTGTGAATCTTAGAAATACAGTATTCAATCTAATCAGTAACAATGGATTATCCTGTAAACATATTCTACTTAAGGCAGAAGTTATTAGAAACAAAATGAAATGTCTTTCAAGTTTTTTTATTTGAAGCCACATTCCTGATTTCCTTTGCTGAGAAACCACATCCAGCAGTAATTCTGGAAACCACAAGAAAACATTCAATACTGTTGCTCTGACACTCAGCTGGACAAGCTGGCAAAGCCACTGTAAAGTTGTAAATAACTAAATTTGTGGCTCATAAAATAAGCCTGTCTCCAGATGTGATGCAGAAACCATCAAATGCCTGACATTGTCTTGAGATATAAATCTCGGTTGGGGAACCATAAAAGAAATTGCTTTGAAATCATTTCTGATATAAACAATGTTGATAATCATTATTTGCTTCAATAACATCAATTGGCCAAAGGCTTTTTAACACACACACACACACACACACACGCACACAAACACATGACATTCGCTTATTGCACACATAAATACAAGTAGACATATCAAAGGAAATATTTAAATTGTATCACATGAAGTGTGAAATATAAATTCTATGCTTAATTCCCTATTCCCCAACATCTGATGCCTTTGAAAGAGATTAATAGCAGAAAACAACTTATTTTATATGCTGTATGATTATCTTTCTAGTTTCATTTTAATATCTGTCTGTGTTGATGAAAGCAATTTTTTTCCTCTAAGGATTGCTTATTCACACCAAACCCTTTCAATGACATATCAGTTGTAATCTATTCCAGATCCTTGCTAGAATAATGGGTTCATTTTCTCAGATGTTTAACCAGGAAGGATGGAAGCTAACTTTATTTTCTAAAACTATATGATTTTGATATCTGAATGCAATTCATTCAGAGTACAATAATTTCCACCTTCTCTTAAAGGCATTTTCCTCTTTCCTAAAGTCTGGTTTTCAGCTATAGCTAACAGAGGAGATATCTTCCAGGTTCCTGAATTCTTAGAATTGAAAAGAACCATCTATGCCATTAACTTCAAGGACTTCTTTGGTGCTGGAATCCACTGTTAGGACAGCCCTAACAGATGGTTCTGTAACCTCTTCTTGAACATATCCAGGGAAGGAAAATTCACTGCCTTTCTTAGAAACTGATTCCACAGTTGTGCTTCTTTATTATTAGGAAACTTTCCTATTTATAGCCTTGGGCTTGTTTCTCAGCCTTTACTTCTACAACAAAGCCTTGTGGCAATGGAAGCAGACTTTGAAGGGTGCTTCAAGTGCTGGTAGGAAGGAAGGACAATTTATTTCCAGGGATTCCATTAGGCAGTGAAATTGCTGTAGGGGTTGCTGAAAAACAATGAGGTTTCAGAGGCATTCAGATGTGTGTGGCTACATGCATCACAATCAGTTGTTGAATCCCAATACCACAGCCACATACTGACACCTTCAGTGATCATACTTTTTTTATGACTTATGGAAATATCAAGATAGAGAAGTGAATCCCTCCAGACTCTCCTCAGCCTTTCAGCAGGCTTCAATACCATCAACCATTGTATAGTTCTGGATTAGCTCAGCAAATTATAAATGGGCAGCACCGTGATTTAAATAGTATTATTGTCAATTTTCTGACTTTTATAGTTTGAAATTTTCACATGAAACATATTTCAGAGGTGTTAGATTGGCTCCCTATATTTGAGCAACTATTTAAATTTAAATTCCTAAACTGTCTGTCTAGACCTTTATAAATATGCATCATCAAGAGCAGTACACAGGTATTGTAAGATAATCTTGATGGGCTTTGCAATTTTCTATGATTGATATTATTCAATAGGTTCTGTCACATTAGATCAATGGTTCCCAAACTTTTTCAGTCCACCGCCCCCTTGGTGCTACAAACTCATCCTCTGTGCCCCCCACCCAGGGGTGGGATTCAAATTTCTGTGGCATGGCCTAATTTGAGGGTGTGTCTTGCTGGTCATGTGATTGGGTAGGCGTGGCTTACTGGTCATGTGACTGGCTGCCATGGCTTACTGGTCACATGACCGGGTACGTGTGGTTTGGTGGTCGTGTGATGGGTGGGCATGGCCAGGTGACTGGCAAACCAAATACAAGTGGTTCTCACTTAATGGCCGGTTGTTTAGCAGGTCTTCTAATTTATGACTGGCCTCCCCAGAGCTACTTGACCTGTTTTTGGAGTTTTGACAGCCATGCACACACACACACACACACTCCCTTCTAACTCTGCTGGAGCAGGTATTTGGACTAGAATCGGCAAAGCATCTCTGATTAGATTCTAGTAGTGAATAGAATCTAATCAGAGATGCTTTGCTGATTCTTGTTGATTTGTTTTACTTGTATTTCTTTATTTTATGTTGCTGAATTGCATTGACATGTGTGTCCCTTCTTGTGCACAACCCAGCTTTTGTGATTATTTGCAGCAAAAATTATCAACCTCTGGTTTTGCTCTACTTTTCCAACGCGTCGCCATTGCTGCTTTCTAGTGCTGGCCCTGCAGGTCCACCCCATTGAACCCGCTGCACCAGCGGAGCGGTGCACCAAATCAATGGGGTGAGCCTGGGAGAGGGAAAGAGAGAGAGAGAAAAGAAAGAGAGAGAAAGAGAGAAGAAAGAAAAGAAAGAGAAAAGGGAAAGAAAGAAAAAGGGACAAAGAAAGGGGGGGGATGGAAGGAAGGGACAGAAAGAAAAAGAAATAAAGAAGGAGAGAGGGAGGGAGGAGAAAGATAATGGGATATCTATTGTAGTCCAATCACCTGCTGCAGCAGGTTAGAAGGGAGTGTGTGTGTATGTATTCTCCTTGTAATTTACCAGTACATTTTGGTTTTGCCTTCTTCAGAATTGGCACTGTAATACATTGGGGAAAAGTAATTTTTTAGGGTGGAGATCTGGTCCAATGGATCCTGTTTAAAGCCTTAACAAAATGTGAGCGCTTCCTGATAGTCTTGGCCATGTTTCGTTCACAAAAACTTTAATAAAAGCCAAAGATATTTCAATGTGCTGGCAAAGGGCCTCAGTCTAAACTAGGCCTTATTTCAATATCATGCATCAGCTCTTTCTCTCTCTCTCTCTCTCTCTCTCTCCCTCCCTTCCACTCTCGCTCCCTCCCTCCATCCCTCCTA
The DNA here is from genome assembly GCA_023653725.1 of Bungarus multicinctus. Taxonomy (NCBI): domain Eukaryota; kingdom Metazoa; phylum Chordata; class Lepidosauria; order Squamata; family Elapidae; genus Bungarus; species Bungarus multicinctus. The sequence goes on from CM042844.1 coordinate 35,101,245, forward strand.
GACTGGCTTTGCTCTACTTTTCTGATGTGCCAGCAGGGCCGGAACTTTGAACATGGATGGATGGATGGATGGATGGATGGAGAAAGAGACAGAGGTAGGTAGGTAGGTAGATATATTGGTAGATAGATAGGTAGGTAGGTAGGCAGGCAGGCAGGCAGGCAGATGTTTTGGATAAATGTATGGATAGGTAGGTAGGTAGGCAGGCAGAAAGGCAAGCAGGCAGAAAGATAGACAGACATTTTGGATGGATGGATAGATAGGAGGGTAGATAGATAGATAGATAGATAGATAGATAGATAGATAGATAGATAGATAGATAGATAGATAGATAGATAGATAGATAGATAGATAGATAGATAGATAAGTAGGTAAGTAGGTAGGTAGGTAGGTAGGTAGGTAGATTGGTAGATTGGTAGATAAGTAGGTAGGTAGATAGGTGGATAGATCTATATAGGTAGGTAGGTAGGTAGGTAGATAGGTAGGTAGGTAGAAAGACAGGCAGGCAAGCAGGCAGGTAGGTAGGCAAGAAGGCAGGCAGGCAGACAGACAGAACTTTTGGATGGATGGACAGACGAACGGACGGATGGACAGACAGACAGTGACAGCACTTTGGGAAAGTAGAGCGAAGCTAGAGTGGGAATTGAAGTCCACATAAGTTGCCAAAGTTGAGAAACACCAGCTGAATATATCAACCCAGCCATTCTGGTTTAGAGTTTAGCATGCTGTTTGATTCTGGCTTAGTCAATAAACCATGGCTAAGATCTTCCTGCTCCTTAATGCAACTGCCCCTCTGCCCCTTCTCCAGCCCCCTGCCCCAGTTCTTTCTTTGACATCCAATTTTGCAATGCCAACCTCTCCGGGGCAGCAATGCGGCCGAGTTGATCCTCTTTGCTTCGACCCAAGGTCCACTTCCATTGGGCCAAGCAAGGGGAGGCACTCTGCACATGCTCAGAGACTCCCAACTTCAGGGAAGTGCTTTGCTCATCTTTATGCTCCGCCCGGGGGGAGGAAGGCTTGTGGAAGCAGCCCAGACTGGTGGAGGCAGAGGGAACGATCGCTTGGAAAGTAAGCAAGCAAGCCAGTCCAGGGCTCAGTCAAAAGAACCGGGCTGCCGAGGAAGGCTAGGTTCTAGGTCTGGGCCAGCCATGTTGAGCTGAACCTTACCAAGCCATGCACTTTGAAGAGCCACAGCTGCTGTCAGCCTTCAAGATTTTCTTCCTTTGCTTTGCATCTTTCGGCTGTCATAAGTAAAGGGGAGGAAGGGGGCTATGGTTATGGGAAGCGAGCTAGAGGTGTTACAAAACAGAACTGTATAAGTTGGGGGGGATTCTTGCTTGGGCTTCTATCCTATCCTATGCGCAGCTGCAATTCTTTATCAAAATATGTCAAGGTCAACGGACAGAGGCCTCATCACCACCTGAAGATGCCCACATGATGCTATACACAACTTTTAATTGGATGAGCCAATTGAACTATTGGGGGTGGGAACATTTCCATTACTTTGTATATGTGATTTACATGCTCATTTTCTCAGATTCAGAATTCTTTTGTTGCTACCACTTGATTTCCAGTAAAAGATATATTTTCTCTAACTAATGGAGTTTAAGTATTTCTTTCTTAGATTTTGAATGGAGCACCAGCTGACAGCTGCGCCCACCCGCATCCTGTGTGCAAGCCCAGCTGGCTGGAGAGGTGGAGGCCAGGCAGGTGCTACATGCTCCCTTGTTCTCCTCCGGGGAAGAGGGCCCTAACGCTGGACCACCCACCCCTTCCACTTTGCGCCTTGGGAGGGTTTTGCTTTTGGGCCTTCTGGCATGCCTCCGCCGCTTCCACCGGAGAAAGCAGCCTGCAAGCTAAGGCGCCCCCTTTCTGCCACCTCCCACCTCCTCCCCCCAGGCTTGGCATGGCTCACCACACACAGGTTCCACATTCGAGGTGATGGCTATGGAGCGGTGAAACAGTCAATGGGATGACCCTTCGGGGCCAGCACCTCAAACGCCCCCTGTCTTCTCTTAGTGTCCCTCTGCCTGCCCCTTTGTCTCTTAGTGTCCCTCTAAGGCAGCCCACTGCCCCCCAGGGGATGGTACCACTCACTTTGGGAACCACTGCATTAGATCATTATGTCATATTCAGTTACAAGGCAAAGTTAACTCAGTCCAAGAACAAGTGAAATTATATCGGATTATAAAATGTTCTGAAGTCTTCAAATTTAGGGAACTGATGGAATAGTTGAAATGTTCAAACTAGATAATGGCTAATTTACTAAGGAGAGGGACTACTATTTGTAAAGTGGCATAATGGTGATTGTCCTTAAGAAAACACTTATTTATCAGTCAATAAACTAATGAAACTGCTCTTATCTGCTTCCTATAACTCTTCCCCAAAAGTTTCAGCCCAAAATTTCCCCCCTTTTTTTCCCGAGCAGGTAAGTACCCTTCCAAATAAAGCACTGAGTTGCAAGTGCCCATTATTTTATTTTCTAACAAACCTGTAGAATCTATAAGAAGCCCAGAGACATTGCTTGGAATGCCAGAGACTGAGGACTTAATTTTCAATAAGCCAACTTCCTGCTCTTGTTGTTGTTTTACTTAAAAGGCTCAATTGAAAACATTCAGTTGGGTTGGAAGCCAGGTGGGCATCAAAAGAGTTATGCAGAGGCATACTGGTACCTATAGGCACTATGCCTGTGGGGGCGAACCTGTGGCATATGGTGGCACACAGAGCCCTCTCTGTTGGCATGCAGACTATCACCACAGCTCAGCTCCACCACACATGCCAGCCAGCTGCCACACATGCATGGGGGGTGCATATGAGGTGGGGCAGGGGAGCATGCAGGGGGTGAGGGCACATGCATGGGGGACAGGTGCACATGCACAGGAGCCATGCATGCATGGTGCATGCACACATGCACAGAAGCAGGGGCACATGCACGGGGGGACGTGTCTTGCATTTTGGGTATGCACACGTGCACATGCCATTTGGGCACTCGGGCCCAAAAGGTTTGTCATCACTGCACTATGCTGCCAAAATTAAATATTACTACATATATTTCCCTTGTGGCCAAATAATCAAAAGTAATCATGATGCCTGAAATCATGTTGGTTATATTTTAACCACTCAGAATAAGAGACAAATGGAAAATTGCATTTTGGCACCCTTTTGTATCTGAAATTAAAAACTTGCAAAATTCTCAAATCACAATCTATAAAGTATGCAATACATATAGGAAACTGATTAGAGAATATCCAATATGTGCCATAAACCTTAAGCTAGGGCTTAATATTTCCATATTGCTAAATTTATGGGGTTACATAATGAATAGTGGCAGAATGCTTCTCTGCTGATTTTGGTAGTACTGGGGATCAGAAATAAAAATTACGAATAACAATGTTAGTGACAGAAGTGAGTCTTTGCTATAAGACATGTGGATTCCTATGAGAAGATATGGGATTGTAAAATGTAGGAGAATGTGGAATTGGCTAGATCAGACCAGAAGTCCCTTAGTAATTACTGAAATCCTTATACTGAAATCCATATTTATATTTCTGAATTAGGAGTTATCACTCACACACACTCTTTTTTCCTTTTGATTGATTCTTCATTTTCCATAGCTATGTGGTAGGATTTCCATAATAGTTGTATGATTGGATTTGGCCAGTACAGATGAATAAAAGGTGCAAAGCTTTTGACTAATTTTTAAAACAACTTTGCAGTTTGCCAACCAAATTTGAAATATTAACAATTATAAGAAATGTAAGAAAGAACAAAACTCACAAATCCACAAATCATTACATATACCTAGCTAGTTAAAAATATTGGTTTGTTGCACTATTTGTGCAAGCTGCTTCACAAACAGTGCAATGCACCAATCTTTTCAAGCAGCTTGTCACTTTTGTATTTCAACCATTGCTTCTTTCTAGGTAGCATTCATGAGATCTGTGAATATCTGATCAATCACAAGTATAGCCTAAGTGTTTGGAGCACAGAGCAATATGTACAGCTTCCTACAATGGAGGTACTGCTGCTTTTTGGTGATAATTAACTTCTACATGCCAGGAAAGAGTTCATAAAAAGAAACTGTTAAAAATGTTTTCCAGTTCTATAAAAACAAAACAGGAAGTTCTAAAGATCTGTTCAGAAATACAAATACCTTAGTTATAACTCTATGAAGTAACTTTGCTATTGCCACATAATGATATGTGGAAAATAACAAAAGCATACCAGGGTATTCCATAAATTGTTTCAGGATTAAAAGCAGATTTTAACCTTTTTGTGACAGTCTTAAATAAAAAGAAAGAGCAAATACATCAAATGTAAGTGATGTCCAAACAAAGAAAAGCTAAAATAATTAGACATATGTGCCATTTAATTTGACATAGTCTAATATTTTATGGTTAGAACATGGAACATTGCTTCTCTTGGAAAATTTAGCATAAGGTATTATTAACACCAGGCTCCCATGGGGATGTTTATTCCAATCATGTAGAGATTTATAGAATTAACCATTAGCTCATTCACAATCTATACATAAGAATGCAAACAGATGTGGAGTTTATAAAACAAAGTTACACATCAGGAAACATTCAGAAAGACAAATGACAATATGTTGAATTATTCAGAACTTTTAACTGAAAATAAAAAAATAACATTATTAATATGTTGAATGCTAAAGACAACCATAATTAGTATTAGTGGTTACTTATAAAAATTAAACATTAACAAATCCTTTTAGCATGCCTTTACCCTGGAATCCCTAACCTTTTTTTTGGCAGTTAGGCATTTTAAGTATTTTGAGAGCATTTTATTTTATTTTATTTTGATTTGTCAATCACTTACAAGATACAGGTATAACAATAAATATAGTTTTGAATACATGAGATAGATACTTATAAAAAAAATAAAAAGAAACAATAGGACAGGGATGGTAGGCATGACTGGTGTGCTTATGCATGCCCCCTACAGGCCTCTTAGGAAGGGAGTGAGGTCAATAGTAGACAGTCTAAGGTTAAAGTTTTTGGAGTTTGGGGAAGAAACCATTAAAAAAGCATTAAAAAAAAGTACAAAGCATAGCACAGCACATGGCTGACATGGCAGATATTTGTTGTATTACTATGGAAAATTAGTTTGTTGGAAGAAGTTTATCATCAAAAATATTAAATTATACTCAAAACTTTGGAGTCTTAAGAATAATTTTTCAGAGATGGAAAAATATTATAATTTCAGAGAAATTGGATGTGTGATTTAGCTAAGTTCGAAGAACAGGTGGCAGTCGTGGCCAGGAGGGCCTTTGCGCAACTGCGGGTTGTATACCAGTTACACCCTTTCCTGGATCAGCGGTCCCTACTCATAGTCACTCATGCCCTGGTCACTTCCCGTCTTGATTATTGCAACGCACTCTATATGGGGCTGCCCTTGAAGTGCATCCAGAAGCTCCAATTGGTGCAAAATGCAGCGGCCCGCATGGTTTTATGCAGACCCCGGTATGCACATGTATCACTTCTCCTGCAGGAGCTACATTGGCTGCCAATTTGCTTCCGGGTGCAATTCAAAGTGCTGGTTGTCACCTTTAAAGCCCTTCATGGCTTGGGTGCGGGTTAATTGAGAAAACATTTTTTGCTAGTGACATCTACCCAACCCATTAGAGCGAGGAGGCAGGGAATGTTGCAGGTTCCACCCCTGAGGGAGATACACTTGGTGGGACCTAGAAGAAGAGCCTTCTCTGAAGTGGCTCCATCTCTCTGGAACATTATTCCCCCAGAGATTAGAATGGAGATTAATACTATTCCAAAAGGCACTGAAGACCTGGTTTTGTCAGAGGGCCTGGGGAACCCAGAAAGGGATGAGACCCATCAAATTATTATGCGTTTCAAAATGGTGGCCGGAAGACGTGTCTCGGAGGAGTCCCGTCACGGCGGCTGAATTTCGGGGTAGGTTTCCTTTCCCCCCAGGTCCTCACCGGTGGCAGGGGTGGCTAAAGGACCGGGGGGGGTTGGTGATCCCGGAGGGGCCGCACGAGGACGTCGAGCCTGGCGCCGAAGACTGGAGGCTGGAGACTGTAGCCGAAGCCAAGGCCGAAGCCAGAGCCGCCCGGACGATTTTCAAGTGGCGGGGGCTCTGTGCGGCCGAGTTTCAGCCGCCGCAACCATTGTGAGGCAGCGTGGGCCTGGCAGAGATGTCGGAGGCGGCGAGGGAGCCTGCAGTGGGGCCGTCGGTGGAGCCGTTGTTCGCGGCCGCCTTGGCCGCCCTGACTGTTGCTGGGGCGGGCCTCGGGTGTCAGAGGCCCTGCTGGGGCCGGTTTCTGACTGCCGCGGTTGGAGTCGGGCGATGGCGGTCTTGCCGCGGCTGGGCCCGAATGAGACTGCAGGCCACAGAGGCTGCGGAGGAGAGGTCTGGGCAGCCACGACTGAGATCTTCCCCCGACTGGGCTCTGGCCATGGGACGGGCCTTGCCCATCGTGACTGCCGTGGGTGGCACTGTGGCGGTCGCATGGGGAGGAGCCTGCCCCTGGCTGCCAAGGCGGCCGTGGGTAGTGCCACGGCGGCCTTGGACGACATCTGGCCTCGGTCGTTGGGTCGATGGGGGGTTGTTCCAGGGAGGATGAAATACAATCTATTAGCACGGTGAGCGGGAGAGGCAGATTTGGCGGTTATAGGGGGCCACATCCTGTATTGGGAGCACGCCCCCGCTGTTTGTGTGTGGTGGCGCGCTCTGACCCCCTTGTCATGTCCCGTTCCCCGGGTGGTCTGAGTGATCGGGCCCTGGGCCTTCGGCTGATATTGTGTAATGCCAGGTCCGTCATTAACAAGGCCCCTCTCATTTATGATTTGATCTGTGAGGGGGGAGCGGACCTGGTGGGTATTACCGAAACCTGGTTGGGCCAAGAGGGAGGAGTTCCTCTGGTGGAGATGTGCCCAACCGGGTTTCGGGTCTTTCATCGGCCGAGAGCTCAGGGGAAGGGTGGGGGGGTTGCGGTGGTTATTAAGGAGGATCTGTGTCCTAGGGAATCCACTGTTTCTCAGACGACCGGATGTGAGTCCCTTTTTCTGAAGTTTGGTCCCAGGGTTCAGGTGGGCCTGTTGGTCACATACCTGGCTCCCTGCTATGTGACATCGGCCCTGCCTGAGCTCCTTGAGGTCATAGCCGGCTTGGCGGTTGAGACCCCCAGGCTTATGGTCATGGGGGATTTCAACCTGCCGTCTGCCGGTGGGGCCTCAGGGATTGCTCAGGAGTTCATGGCTTCCATGACAGCCATGGGCCTGACCCAACTAATTCGGGATCCTACTCACTTGGGGAGTCACACCCTGGATTTGGTTTTTGTCTCTGATCAGTGGCAGAATGATCTTGGTATAGGGGATGTAGTTGTGGAACCCCTGTCATGGACTGATCATTCGCTCCTTAGACTCGACTTCCATTCCACACACTCCTGCCGCAGGGAGGCGGGGTCGATAAAATGGTACCGCCCCAGACGCCTGATGGACCCAGATAGGTTCCTGATGGAGCTTGGGCCGTTTCCTGATGCTCACACACACGACTCGGTCGAGGGCTTGGTAGCCACCTGGGATAGGGTGGCCGCTGGGGTCCTTGACCGAGTCGTGCCCTTGCGGCCTCTGACCCAGTGCCGATCCCAAGTGGCTCCTTGGTTTTGCGAGGAGCTAAGGGACATGAAGCGCCAGAAAAGACGCCTAGAGAGTAGTTGGAGGGCCAGCCGCTCTGTATCTGACCGAACACTATTATGATCCTATATTAAGGCATATTTAGTGGCGATAAGGATGGCGAGGTGGTCTTACCTCTCCACCCTTATTGTGTCCGCGGAAAACCGCCCGACCGCCCTGTTTAGGGTGACCCGCTCCCTTTTGGAGGTGGGGGTGCGGGAGGATCCCTTACAGGGACGGGCTGAGGATTTTTCTAGGTTTCTGCAGGACAAAATCACTCAGATCCGGGATGAATTGGACTCTGACTGGGCATCTCCAGGTGGGGGGACGGAGGTGGATTTCGGGGAGGTCATTTGGGATGAGTTCGATCCTATTACTCTGGAGGACATGGACAGGATACTGGCGGGGCTTAATGCCACCACTTGTTTATTGGACCCGTGCCCCTCCTGGCTGGTATTGGCCACTCGGGAGGTGACACGAGGCTGGTTCCAAGGGATTATTAACGCTTCCTTGAGAGAGGGGCTTTTACTCGCCGCCTTGAAAGAGGCGGTGGTGCGGCCCCTCCTCAAGAAACCGTCCCTGGATCCAGCATTATTGTCGAATTATCGTCCGGTCTCCAACCTCCGCTTTGTTGCGAAGGTTGTTGAGAGTGTGGTGGCACGTCAGCTCCCTCAGTACCTGGATGAAGCAGTATACCTCGACCCCCTCCAATCGGGTTTCAGGCCCGGGAACAGCACGGAGATGGCGTTGGTCGCGTTGGTGGATGATCTCTGGAGGGCCCGGGACAGGGGTTGTTCCTCTGTCCTGGTCCTGTTAGATCTCTCAGCGGCTTTTGATACTGTCGACCACAGTATCTTATTGCGACGGTTGGAGGGGTTGGGAGTGGGAGGCACCTTTCTACGGTGGTTCTCCTCCTTCCTTTCTGACCGTTCGCAATTTGTGTTGATGGGGGGGCAGAGGTCGACCCTGAGGCCCCTATTATGTGGGGTGCCTCAGGGGTCTGTGCTCTCGCCCCTGCTGTTCAACATTTATGTGAAGCCGCTGGGTGAGATCATCCGTGGTTTCGGGGTAGAGTTCCATCAGTATGCTGATGACACTCAGCTGTACATCTCTACCCCGGGCCACCCCAATGAAGCCCTTGAAGTGATGACCCGGTGCCTGGAGGCCGTGCGGAGTTGGATGGGTCTTAACAGGCTTCGTCTCAACCCGACTAAAACCGAGTGGCTGTGGTTTCCTGCACCCAGATACAGCCAGCTTGTTCCATCGCTGGCCATGGGGGGAGAAATTTTGACCCCCATGGAAGGGGCCCGCAATCTAGGTGTCCTCCTGGACATACGGCTGTCTTTAGAAGATCACATCACGGCCGTCGCCAGGGGGGCCTTTTGTCAGATTTGTCTGATTTACCAGTTGCAGCCCTTTCTGGATCTGGATGCACTTCGCACAGTCACCTCCGCCCTCGTCATCTCCCGCTTGGACTATTGCAATGCTCTCTACATGGGGCTCCCCTTGAAGAGTGTCCGGAGGCTGCAGTTGGTCCAGAATGCAGCCGCGTGGGTGATCTTGGGAGCCCCTCAGAGCTCCCATGTAACACCACTTCTCTGCAGGCTGCATTGGCTTCCTGTGCCTTCCGGATCCGATTCAAGGTGGTATTGATGGTTTTCAAAGCGCTCCATGGCTTGGGACCTGGGTACTTACGGGACTGCATGCTGCCATCAACAGCCTCCCGCCGCCCAGTGCGCTCCCACAGGGTTGCCCTCCTTGGGGTTCCGCCGCCTGATCGTTGCTGGTTGGCAACCCCGAGGGTGCGGGCCTTCTCTATGGGGGCCCCCTCCCTGTGGAATGATCTGCCCCCAGAGATACGGGCCATTACCAACATCCAGACCTTCCGGCACGCAGTAAAGACCCTGTTCTTTCAACAGGCTGGCCTGGCCCAGTAAATGGTTTTTTGGGGGTTTTAAATTAACTAGGTTTTAAATTTTAATATAATTCTTAAATTTTAAATTTATTAGTTATATTTTTGTATTTAAATTGGATTTCGGCTGGATTAATTTGTTTAATCTGTTTTTAATTGTATATATTGTTCGTTTTTAGTAGGCTGTACATCGTCCTGAGTCCCTTTTTGGGAGAGGGGGCGGTATAAAAATTCAATAAATAAATAAATAAATAATAAATAAATAAATGGCTAGTGTGATCTGCTGTTGTCGGGGTGGGGGGTAGGAGTTGGTTTCAAATATGTATCCAAAAAGGAGAGTTTTTGCAGCAAACATGTATTTTTAAAAGAGTTCTATTTGGAAAGCTTTGTCTTTTAAAGACTATTCTCTGTACTATTTTCTTTTTAAAATGTTATGGAAAGTTACATAAACAACTATACATCATGAAATACTAAGAAAGATAATGAATACAGACTTTCTAGCATTTAAAAATGCATACCAAAAACAGCTTGCAGGTGATAAGAAGCTCAAATTGAGTTCCATGATGGAACTTCATGAGACATTATGAACAGATTGGGGGAAATCATATTAAACATAAACCAAGATCACTGGCAGCTTGTCTCTTTATTGGCAACTTCATCTCTATGGCAATAGGAAAATGGTTTCAAATCTTCAAGTCCCCGTCTGCCTTAATGCATATAATAATAATCAAAATGGAAATCCTTGTACTTTCCAAGTTTCTGTGTCTCTGGGAGGGCAAGCAGATCATCACAATGGTGACAGGCAGGGATAGGTATAGCAGGAACAAAGGGATCCACTGTTTGTAAGTGGACCTGCTATCTGACCCTCGTTGGCATTTATCTGGCTGTTGTGTCTTCAAGGTTAGTAACAAACCTGCTTTGTGTCACTGTATAATTCTTGCCATCTTGATCTTGCCCCACTGGATGTGGCTTGACATATATCCTGTATCAAGCCTAATTGGTAAATTATAAATGGCCTTCCTTTACAAAAACACATTAAAGATTACATCCTAACATGTTTTATCTATATATTTTTACTTGGCCCCATTAGAGAATACAGCTTATGTGTTGACATCATAATCAGAGATCAAGGACTGAATATTTAAACTATTGCTTTTATTATAATTACACTGGTGCACAAATAAATAAACAATAAGTTATTATAAAATATTATCAATGCACTAAAAGAAAGCAAAACTGGTTTTCAAACAACATCTTATTACTTGAAAAGTATCAAAGTACATTTAATTACATCTTACCTAAAAATAATCAAGTACAAAAATGAAAAGAAATTAATATGTAGTCATACGGTGTATATAGAAATGGTTAATATATGATTACAGTTATTATCTATCTACTTCATACACATTTCAGGTAAGTTCCTGACATTTCTAATGAAACATGAAAAATAAAATGACATTCAGTTTTAAAGTATTGGTAAACATATTACAGTGGAATGGACATGTTATAGTTTCATTTTATTTAAAAACCCTGTCACTTATAAAGATTGGGCCATTAGCCCCTGTAAAAAAGAAAAAAAACCAAACAAACATTATTTAATACCATCAGTTAAAAATTAAAAAAGAAGAGCAATAAACATACATTTGCTAATATACGTAAACACATTTTTAGTGCAAGAATTAACAAGACCTGTGACCTTACTGTGCTTTCTTGAAATCACAGTGCACTTGACACAAATTGCTACACTAGAATGCTTAATTTTAGAAATGTAAAGCAAAGTTAAGTGCATACGAAATATTTTCCATATATACAATTAGTGTAAGCGTGTGGATATCTATGCATGGCTTAGATGTCATAGGGATTGCATATATCAATACAGCCATTTTAATGTGTTCACATTGCTAATACTGTTCAACTTCCACGCACTAAAACAGTAGAGCATAGAAAATGTTCAAATAGCATTTGGTTAGGGGGATCCACATCCTCTCTCCAGGAGAAGCATCCTTTTAAACTTGGAATAGACAGATCTGTATTTTCACAAGAGTTGAATTATTTGAATTTTTCAGGTACTGACAAACTATTGAAACTATTTTATCATTCAGCAAATCTTTCTATGAAGTCCAAGTGGGTAAAACTAATTCTGCTTTTCTGCCATAACTTGGAAATTAGGATTGTTCACAGGCATGGGGGAGAATTCACATTTCCATGCAGAAGAGGCATTTATGTACCTTTTAAACTAATTTCTTGTTCATCATGATTCATACATACACAGACATTTGCACAAAAAGATGAGCCTTCTTAGGTATGGAAATGTGTAGAAATCTCACTTCAGAATGGTAACCAAGAGTTATTCACTCACAAGATGTTTGGTGGCTCAGGCCTTATCAAGTAATTCAAATATAATTTATGCAGATATGGATTAAATTATATAGTATGTTAAATTTGGGTGCTTTGATGTGGATGTAGAATATAAAAATAAGTCAAACTACTTGAAAGGTTTGGGACACCTTTTCTTGGGAAGAAATCAGCTCTGATTTTATTTTCAATCTTCCTGAAGTTGACAGATATGAATGTGTGGGTGATTTCTAGAAAACATTAATTTGGTAATTCCTACACATGGAATAACAAGTATCACTTTCTTTGCAAGTATATCTACTGAGCAATTGCCAGCTTTGTGTGGGTTTAAATGTTGATTTAAAAACTCTTGATAAGGTCAAAATAATTGAAAGAAGAAGGGATGAAACTATGAGTGATTGATTCACAGAAAGGAAAGGGCTGGGTAGATATGTTACAGGTGTTATTTTTCAAATTTGAAAAAATAATTCCAGAATTAGGGCCAGAACAAGATTATGCAACTAATAAAACTTCATGACCATTGCTGTAACATTTAGTTGAGTTCACCAGATTTGAAAAGTCATGTGTTCCATTTGTGCTAGGAAGAGTGTAGACCTTCAAGAAGTATACCACAATATATGGCCTCATCAGAATTGCAAAGAATTCTTGGGTATTGATGGTGCCAGTACTGAAAGTGGAGTTACTCACTTTACTTGCAATCAGAATACTAGATATGAGAATCAGGAACAAAAGAAAACTTGAGATTGTCAAAATGAAGATGAAGTGCACCAGTTGAATGTTTTATTAGTAAGAAAACTTAGGTAGACTGGAGAATGCCACTTAAATACAAATGATATGCAATAATTTATTCAGGCTTTGTCTGAAGTGACAGTGATATGTAAAAAGACATATAAGTATTAAAAGACAAATTAATTACTATTTCATAAACATCAATGTTACATTAGTATATGAATTTACTATAGATGAATTGGAGGAAGACGCTAAGAAATGTTATGGAAGATTACATGAGATGCAAGTTGTAATATCAAGAAAGGCTGTAATGTTGTTAGTAGGCAACTGCAATGACAATGTAAAAGAAAATGAAAAATCACATGAAGTTTTCAATTGTCTCAACAGAATAAGGCAAGGAAGATTTTTTTATTGTTGTTTATCACCCCCACCTACTTCAAGCACCATAAATTGAAACTCAACACATATGGATATTATTGGATGAATAACTCTGGAATAAAATAGTGTACATAATGAAGTACACTATCTAGTCAGTCCGGGCACTTTTAAGTGCACTTCAAGAACAGTGTACGAGAATCAACAATGAATTATTAGTGTGACATATAAGGGTCAGACTTAAAAATAGAATAGAGTTGGTGTGGCATAAAATATGATATGAAAAATGTTAAATCAGAACGTGAAACAGGTTTACTCTATTATGCAAAAGAGAAATCGGAGAAATATGTGAAGAAATGGCACAAAGCCAAATCTATGAAACCTGTGATCATTGCTTAATGATATCCATGCATGTCTTGATCATATAAACCAAAATCACAATGCCAGTTCTTCCATTTTTGTTTGACTGATGGAGTAGTTCTTATGGCAAAAAAGCAGCTGCTGGCACATCTGCAACCAAGTCATTTTTAGCATTCCTGATAAATACTCTACCAATCAATTCATTTTCCAATACTCTTTTTGCCTGATTGTGTTATATCACTGATATGCATCTCAGTATTCATGTGTTATGGACTAGGAAGTGGAAAGTTGCTCTGTGCTCAATGGATTTCTGATTAATTGCAAATCTAGAACCAGGCCAGACTTCTTAGGAGATGCAGTAGGTACATAATTTATGGCCTTCGTATAGATCCTAGCAGTCCTCAGTATCAGGCATGTTAGCAGATCTGTTGGGATTGTTGGGATTCAGCAGCTTCTTCAGGTCCACATGTTGTGTATTGTGTATTATACCTTTGGGGAACAAGTCCTCAGACAATTCTTTAAAGACATTCCAGATAACAAAATTTTGTGTGCTTCAAAAGAACAGATACATTTTGCAGGTTTTCCAAACAGCTATTTCAACATTTTCTTTCTTAAGAAAATAAGAGCATTTTTTTAAAAATTAAGTAACATTTTCTTTTTTGGAAATGAAAAATTCCTTCTATATGTTTGAAACAGTTTTCTGACATGGGTCATGAGTGCACATGAGCAGGTGAACCACATACCCATTTCAGTTGTTGCATATGCACAATGTGACAATATGAATTTAAACATCTGTCCCTGTGTTAATGATATTGATAAAACATAAATAATCTTGCTTAAACAACCTACTGTACACACTTATAAACCCTTCACTTTTTAATATCTGATACAGAAAGCATCAATTTGGACATTAAAATATTCATTAGTTATAAAATATTTAAAAACTTTATTTTTATTTCAATCTGGAAAGAAACTACTATTGATAAAGTAATCATTGATTTCAGCAATATAGTACAAAATAACCTAGTAAAATTTTATGATTTTTTTTCTTTTTGGTCTTATTGTTCAGCAGTTGCTCTTGTGGCATGCTGTCAATATCATTTTAAACTTAAAAGCCAATATGATAATAAATCCCAATGACACTTTTTTTTTCTTTTCAGAGAATATAATATTTTTAAAATGATTGTTAAAAGAGGATCCTTTTCATGCTGCCAAATGTTTAGAAGCATAGATAAAAATTTAAATATATAAAATATATGTGATCACATCAACTCTACAGCAATATGGATTCTTTTTTAATCTTATCCTACACAGTGCCTTCTGGAAGATACTTTAATGCACAAATCTCACCCTCTTATCCAGAATATAAACCATCTCTTTCTCCTGTTAAAACCAAGAGGCCATAATTCTTTGGTCATGACATTATAGTCTAGTAAGATGGGTGTGATGTCACAGAGGACTATGACCCAATTACAGGATCAACCAGGAATATGACATTGTGCGACTTGAGAGAAATGTGCTCTACAGATCCAACCCAAGGGTCAGATATCCCAAGATGAAGTCAACCTTTCATATTGACTTTAGTGAGACTTTACACTAACTTATTCTACCTAGACATGAAATGTAGTATCTTACAAAAGGAACATGAACATTGTGAACAGATTTGTGTTACTTTTATCTTCAACAACACAAAACAAATGAATCATTTTAAACTTCTAAAAATGGCAGAAAACAAATAACTCATGTGATGTACAATATTTAGTCACAGTGAACCCTGGTCTCCGCAAATCATTTCAATAGAAGAAGAAAAGTTCTCCATAAAGGTAGTACATGTACAAGACATATACATATTTAATCACCCTAATTTATTGGCATTGCTAAAGATATTTACCCTGATCCAGTAATGTAATCCATGTCAAGAAGCCTATTTCTATGTGCAGATGCCCCTTGCATTTATCTTTATTCTAAGTAATGATCAATGTAAGTAACAATCAATGCTTTCAAGAGTCTCACATCCAAATCCATTGGTCAATATGCAGCATTCTTGAATATTTTATACACTGCAAAGCTAAACTAGCAAGCAGAGTTGCCTGCTAACTGATAATCTGTATGGGAAAGGTGAGGTGACTCACTTCCAGGCATCTTCTCCCTACCACTAGTTCTCTTTAAGGAAAGTGAGCACAAGGATTGTGCAAATATTTGATTTAGAGATTTGATCTAGATGCATTTTAAATTATCTGTTCAAATAAATTTAAAATTGATTTTATTTTTGGAAATCATTTGAAACACTAAAATTGGACCAAACTGACAAATGTGGACTGAATCAACAATTAAAATCAGTTTGCTAATCTATGCAGTTGAACAGTGTTTAGTGGGAATGTTCCTTGAGCAGCATCTGTTTTCAAAGGTTTTTGGAGGACATCCATCAAATACCTCGATCAACTCTTCAGACATATGAGGGAGGCTGGTGCAAGTGATTTTGCCCATCTTTCTAAATAAATTAATATTTATGAAATCTGTAATTGAAGTTTTGTATACTAACGAACATACTTTTTTTTTTAAAATGTGCAGAATAATCACATTGAGCACCCAAGCAAATACTGTTTTACCTGCATTATTTGCGCTTAGATTCTAAGACTTTTTATAGAAAATGCATCTAACGAATCCATGTGAATCTTTATTTAATGACTTCAGCCCTAGCACCAGATTGAGTTGAATGTTTTACTGTTGAACCAAAAATGTACATCCACATGCTTTTGTAAAGATATTAAATTGGGCAGATGAGAAAATAAAAACATATACGTAACACAGAAAAAAGTTAAAAGAGTACACAATTAAAACATTTCATACATATTTGCATTATATTTGAAAAAAAGTGTATTAACTTGTTTTTTTTTTTAAAGAGATTTGTAAAATATTTACATCTTACTCTTTTTCTTGGTCCAAAAGAATCCTCAGAAAAGGTGCATGCCTTCATTTCTGTGGGAGACATAAACTGGGGTCTGATGGACAAGAGGGTACCATTTTAGTAAGCTTTCTCCCTAGGTAGTTCTTCACCAGAAATTAGATTCTAGCAACTACCTTTCTAGAAAGGTAGTCTGACAGTGCAGTCTTCAGGAATGTATGGAAGATAATCCCCATGGACGTATCATATTGCAGTATCCCAGAAAACAGTTTGTTGCTTGGAATATGGAGGAGGACTGTATTTCTTGGTTCCTGTGCTTTTTTTCCAACTTGGCAAGATAGGCATGCTGTCTTGTTTGCAAAGTCCTTTCTCTGATTTCTGTCGTGCCTTGATTTCTTTGCACAGGCATCGTTTTTTCTCAATCATTTCCAGCATTGTATGGTCTCCATGCAACCACTGCATGCATGTCACCTATTTAAAAAAGGCAGAAGATTTAAACATGGTTGATGAATGGTATTGGCTTCTTGAGAAAAACCAGGAAACAGTTACTTGAAGAGATTTTTAAAACAGTGAAATAAAATGAAATGAAGGACAACATATAGAAGAATAGCTTCAAATGTATAAATGGGTAACTATAATTTTGCAGTCTTTGTAAATGTGCATTATTCTAAATTACCCTTCCCCAGACTGAATCCTTCTGGCTTCAAGTTCCATGAATCTATTGATCACAGTAATGGGAGGTATGGTTAAAATTGAATTTAGGTTGCAGTGTAGTGTAGACCAAGAATTTAATTCATTATAAAAAAATCCGGACTAAAATAAGACTGTAGGAGACAGAATGCCTATTTGAAAAATCTTGCACTGCAAAGAAAATGCCTGTTACTAAACTATAATATGTCCTAAATAAATTTAGACAAAATATCTGCCATAGATAGAATATGATACATTTATAAATAAAAAAATTCAGTTAACTCCTAGTAGCACAGCTATATAATTCATTTGTCAGTTATGTCAGATTAATTTTTGATATTTGAACAACCAAGCAACTTATCTGAACATTTCAGATATCAAATCTATTTAATGGAAAGTTACTGAAACTTTCCTTCAAACAATGCCCAGCTGCAGTGTAAATTATCATATGTT
This sequence comes from Bungarus multicinctus, assembly GCA_023653725.1. Taxonomy (NCBI): domain Eukaryota; kingdom Metazoa; phylum Chordata; class Lepidosauria; order Squamata; family Elapidae; genus Bungarus; species Bungarus multicinctus. The sequence goes on from CM042844.1 coordinate 35,118,676, forward strand.
CTGCTAATTGGCTTAAAGTTAGTAGGTTTGCATCTAACTAACAATAAGAATTATTTGTTTTTCAAAAATAAGCACATAGAATCTTCAGAATGAAAATATATTAAACACCCCCTCTCCAATTCATGCTATATGTCAGGATTCCAGCAATCATTTTATTAGTTGACACCAGAGGTAGTATTCAGCAGGTTCTAACCAGTTCTGGAGAACCAGTAATGGAAATTTTGAGTAGTCCAGAGAACCAGCAAATACCACCTCTGATGACTGGAGATTTTACAGTATCCTTCCCCTGCCATGCCCACCAAGCCACGCCCACAGAACCTGTAGTTAAAAAAAAAATGAATTCCACCACTGGTTGACACTATATATATAAATTATTGCTATTTATCTGGGGAAAAACTAGTAAGGTAGGACTTACCTATAGCTGCATGTGCTGTAATGAAAGTTCTCAGTTTAACACATATTTATTTTACTGTTCTTCCTGTATTGGGGGTATTAATGTTTAAAACCTGAACTCCATAGTGACTGGAATTTCTTTTAGGATTCTTAAGATGTTACCCTGTTCCTTTTCTCTCCCCAACCATATTTTCATCTTCAGCATATTAGTAGTGGTATTTTATCAAGGTTTTGTTCTGCAAAAATTCTATATCACAGAAAGACAATTACGCAATAAGGTTAAATTATTTTCTGGAACTTCATTCCCAGTGTTGATTCCTTGATTTCCCATTTTTTCCCCTGTTATGAGCAAAACATTTCAGCCTCTTCACTCAGAAAGCTCTGGCTTCAGGTGATTCTTGCTTGAGTTCTCAAATAAAGTAAAGGAATAACCTACCCAAGGTTTTAAATTTCAGACACCATAATTCAAACAAGAAATTAAGTACTAATATAAATATTTCTTTGCTTATAGTGAAATCCTATCTACTTATAAGTATTGTCCACATTAATGCTGCAAATGCTTGTACACAGCTATACCTTAACATGCAATTTCAATCTTTTAATGTATAATTAATTAATCAGTTCATTGATTAGCTGATTTAATTATATGTCCGCAATCATGCTTTTATTGCTAGTTCATTTCAATGAAATGTTACTTCATATTATCTACATTTCAAGATATGATTCTTCTTTGTTGTCTTCAGCACTAAAAGCATTGAAGATACTTCATAAAATAGGCTAACCTTCACAAGTTTGTAGATAAATATGCAAATATAACACAACCTAAAAATATGGAAACACTTCTGGATTGTATGAAGTAAACAAACAAACACCAGTACAAAGAAAATGTGGCGTTTAGTGCAGCTACCACAAGTAAGTTGCAAAAATCTGAGCAATTGACAGTAAAGTGTTACAATTTTCTGAACTTCTTTGCTTAGAGCTAATGCCAATGAAAATAACATAGAAGCCCAGTAAATAAATAAATTAAATGCTTTCTCTGACTTCGAACCATAAGAATGTGCCCAGAATAAGTTTTTAAATTTAGTGGTCCAGATCCCCGCATTATGTCCCAAGCATGACCTTGAGTCAGAAATGATGGAAATAAAAGCTAGAAAATGAATAGTTACAATTAATCACTAGCTAAAGTTATCTTATTTTTCTGTGGGACTTGGCTCCATGAACTCTTAATAATGTTTGCCAATCATTTGTTGAAAAGAAGATGTTTAGGTTTTCATTAGCTAGCCAATACTTCTGATAGATATAGATAGAGGGGTGGGATGCTACCGGTTCTGCCCGGCTCTATAGAACCATAGCTCTGAAGAGCAGCAGACACTGAACTGGTTCTGTGTTTGCTGCTGTTTGGCCCACCCACCAGCCTGGGCTTTTACCTGTCCTTTATTTCCTGCTTTTTCAGCCTCAGATGCTTTGCACAGCACAGCTAAGGTTGAAAAAGCAGGAAAAAGATGGCTTAAGGTTTTTTAATATGCGCACACAGTGTGCAAAGTGCGCATGCATGCACAAAGCATAGTCACCAAACCGGTAGTAACACCAGTTGAATCCCACTCCTGTATAGATAGATAGAAGATAGATAGATAGATAGATAGATATAGATATAGATATAGATATAGATATAGATATAGATATAGATATAGATATAGATATAGATATAGATATAGATATAGATATAGATCCCTTACATTTCTTTATAGCAGTGGATGTTGCACATTGGGTAGCAGTCTGCCTATATACTTTTGATGATTCCTTGAGAACTGGAGATGTGCATAAGTGCTGGCAATATTCTCATGCAATTCAAAGTAGTGCACAAAAGCATTTCTCTGAAGTACCTCCATGTTTTCCCCATTCATACAAAGATCCCACATGTGGAATAACAATTTCTATGCAGGACTAGGCAAGCTGAAACTACTAAGCAACTTCTTCTCCAATATTTGCTACACAAAGAAACTTTCAAAGAATTAGTGCTGCTGTATTTTACAAGACCCTTGGTGTTTTATGTTATCTTATGCTGTTAGACCATGAGAGAATCTACAGTGGGCCCTTGTAGGGAGAGACCTCACAGCCTTGTCCAGTTTGGGGACTAGAGAGTCATCTATCTTACCTATGGCTTGAAGATAAGAACAGGACCAGTTCACATCATAATGTGTTTCTTTTTACCATTCCTAGAAGTTCCTGTTCAGCTTTTTTAGCTGACCGGAGTAAGGATTTGTAGACAGCAAGGAGGCTGATGATGTACATTATTCAAATCCAGGTAATATACTATATCAGCTGCTTGTGAGAACCGTAATTAAAGCTGTGGTAAACATCTTTCCACTTTCTTAAATGAGGGTCATTTTGCACACATGAAAATACTCTTTTCCCTGCCCAGAAAACTGCTTTTAAGCCCACTGGAAAATTACCAGTGTCTTGAAGTCCTTTAAATACACTTGTCACATATGGCAAATGCATTTGCCTATTTCCCTCATTAGATAAGCATTGCATAGTATAAGTTTCTGCTTCTGTGTTTGGATAATCTTTAGCATTTATATCAATGCTTAATAATTCTTTGAATTATCTTCAGAATTTAGAAAACAACAGACATGTGAAATTATGAAGCAAATTTCTATCTTCTTACAATCAGCATACTTACATTTTTGGTAAATAGCGACAATGTGGATGTCTCCACTGTATTTTTATAAGTTCAACAATTACAGAACAGAATTACAGAGTTGGAAGGGACCCTGGAAATCTTCAGATTCAACTCCCTGCTCAATCAGGAAACCCTATAACATTTCAGACAAAACTTCCAGTATTGGAGCACTCACAACTTCTGGAGGCAAGTCATTCCACTGATTAATTGTTCTGTCAATTTTTCCCCTTAGTTCTAGGTTGGTTCTCTCTTTGATTGGTTTCCCTACATTGCTTGTTGTCCTGTCTTCATGTGCTTTGGAAAATAGTTTGGCTCCCTCTTCTTTGTGACAGTTCACAACAACCCAAAGAACTTCAGTCATGCCATTTATTAATCAACCCCTTAAAACTTCAGTTAATCACTAATGCTGGAAGTACAGCATTAATGCATTTTGAAGCAAAATGCTAATTAATTGATTACAAAATTAGTCCTTTTACATTAATTCAAGATAGATGCACCTGCATTATAAGAAGAAATAATTAAATCCTATTAGACCCTCCCTACTAAAAATCATTTTTATAAACACCTGTTATCAATAAATCAATTTACGACTGAAATTTTAAAGACTGAATGGAATAAAGAATGTGTGTAAAAATTGAAAACAGTTTTAATATTAAAAATGTAAATATATACTAGATTATAGTTTATTCAACAAAAGTTAATACTTCAATCTTATTAGATAACTTTGTTGTATAAAGAGAAATTAATACAGCCTCACGGGGTGGAGGGGAGACAAGAAAGTTTAATTGCCTTTTGGAAAAAGCATCTTTGGGACAACCATGTTCTGGATGATGGAGAATCCCCATAGAGATTCAGTTTATAATATACTGTATATGCGATGTACACTGATTCTATACATTTCATTTCCAAACTTCCTGAAAAATATTTTCAATTTTAGAATGATGTTCAAGCACTTTCCAATGTAGAATTTTGTATCATAATGAGTATGCTTCAGCATTCAAGAATTATCAAATTGTTTATTCATCCCTGGAATGAATCTCATTAAACTGATAAGGATTTGGGTTATGTTTCCCATGTTTAAATTCCACAAAACAAGTGTAGTGGAGTATGTTTTTCACAATTAGTATTGTTCTTGGTTTCCTAAATCCATTCCTCTGTGCTATTCTAAAAACTAAAGAATTAAATAATCTAGAGACCACATCTAGTTTTCTGAAGCAAGTCATTAACATGATTAATCCAGAGATGGAAAATCTTGTGCTGTTGTTATATTACAAATGAAGGAAAATATATGTGTCTCAGGTTAATGATGCAAGATCAAATCTGGATCAGTCACTGGGACCAGAGATTTATTCTTCCAAGTTTCCATGGGCTCCAGCAAGAGTCTGAAAGATTGGAAGAGTAAAACATTGGTCCCAGGTCCAGATTCGATCCTGAGGTTATATTGTATGTATGTATGGGCCTGTGTTGTTATATTGTGTGTGTGTGTTTGGGTAGATAGATGGATGGATGGATGGATAATCCTTTTCTCTCATACCACCTATCTCACTACTTATTTTTGATGGCCTCCTTCCATCAAGAAAATACATGAGATTGCAATGATTTATTGTCCAGGCACAATCTACCTGGACAAAATCCTCAAGGATAAATAATATAATTAACATTAAATTAATGGAAATTATTATCTTTACAAAATAAGTATGTTTTATGTTAGTACAGATACGGTAGTTCCTGATAAAGACTGGGAGGATTCAGAGCACTAATGTGCCCACTGTGAAGTGTGATGTTATTGATTATCTGGAGGTCCAATAAGTAGAACACGGAGACTGGCCAAGCTTTTATCTAGAGCCTTTTGG